>OX465263.1:11213459-12574040 GCA_949987775.1 Aproaerema taeniolella | reverse complement strand
TATTCTTTTTTTATGGTCATGAGCGTTTTATTCTTTTTCATATTTTTTATGTATAGGGTATTAGTGAAGCTACCTCCCAATGTAGCAGTTTGATTCACGATTTCTGGGACACCCTGTATACGTTAATCTTCCTTGAAAAGCTTCTGTTTTAAAATGAATACGATTTTAAATGCATCCGGCATGTAAGGTCTTACCGAAATTTGCAACAAACCCAAAAATAATAATTCCCAATACGTGTAAAGAGCTGATTAGCAAAAACTAAAACCCTGGACTCAGACAATCATTCCAAATGATTTTCCGGTGGAAATGATTTTGAATATTTTCTATTTTAAAATTAAATTATTTATTCCAATACACTCCATTTTCTAACTAAAAACGATGACAACAGCGTAAAACACGAAAACCAGCAATGTCCATCGTACTCTGACAGCGGAACGGTGCGGGGTAGAATAGAGTGACTGATAGTAATTCTGAGATATACCGGACAAGTACCGAAGTTAGTTCCAATTCAACAATAAACGGAGTCAGATATACCGACTTGTACAGAACAGGAAACCGAGTGACAGTCGTATCGTGTATCTAAAGTGGGACGCGGGAATAAAATGCTGCTTTTGGGAGAATGGGGAGGAAAGTACTTTTATTAAACTTGTTCGTCATCAGCCCATATACTCGTACGTCGCCAGTGAGTGGGGCACAGTCCTCCCTTCAATAAAGTGAAGTTCATATGGGGTATAGTTCACCACCCTAGCTGGTCCAATGGTGGGCCGCGCGTCTTTCGAAAACTTTATTTTCGACGAGTTATGTTAAACTTTTCAAATGTTGTAACAATTGTGATAGATGTTTGAGTTTTAAGTTTGCTTGTCAAGATGTCTGGTAACAAAATGAATCTATGTATAAGCCAAAATAAAATTAGGAAAACCAAAGTGAATTTATTAGCGACCAGCTTTTCGCCCGAGTCTTCGTTCCCGTGGGAATACGGGAAGATTATAAAGCTTATAGGTTATTTTGATGTCTAAGCTATATTGATGTAAACTAAACTTTCCTCAAAAATACGTCCAATAGTTTTGGCATGAAGGAGTAATAAACATCCATTCTCGCAAACTTTAGCATTTTTAATTAATCTAAATATATAAAAGGAGAAACTGACTGACTGAGTGACATATCAACGCACAGCCTAAACGGCTAAACGTAGGCACTTGAAATTTGGAAGGGACGTAGCTTAGGTACCGTAGAGGTGCACTAAGAAAGGAATTCCAGAAATTCCCACGGGAACGGGAATTAGCGGGAAAATCCTTTTGTATGAAAAATATAAACCGCTTAAGTTAGACGCTTGAAATTTGTCATGCAGGTACCTTAAGAAAATTTAGAGCTTAGTTGCAACAGGATATTGCAAAATTCCCACGGGAACGGGAGTTAGCGGGAAAAAACTTCACGCGGTTCCCGAAGTTCACGCGGGCGAAACCGCGGGCGGAAAGCTAGTATTAGTAGAAAGTAGGATAGGATAAGCACTTTTTTTAAAAGAAAACCTTTGAGTAGTAATACACTAGCTTTAAATGCGTCCCGTTTCTTAGCAGCATTTTATCAATCTCGCTCATTGGAGTGGCCTAAAATAATCCGTTGTGTGAGAACTCACTTTTAAAATGTAATTTATTGTATCAGCTCAACTTGCTTCCGAACTTAAAAGGAACTGAGTGGAACTAAATATAAACTTTTTGATGTTTTCATTCGGAGTATAAGTATAAATCAACTTTATAATTGTTGTAAGTAGCTCGGCCCCGATAACACTAAAAGGAACGTTTAATAGCTGGGAGGGGGGGGGGGGGATTTTTCATTTCTCTTTATAAAGACTATGAGTGCGTCAAATTTACATTCTTAAAGCATGCTTGGAAACCTTCGATCAAGGAAACTCATAAATCTATAATGTTATCTCCCGATTATGACTCCATTATTAGACGGAGAGTATATAGAGCCCCTCTTCCTTCATGTAAGACCACCTTTGCTAAAAGATTTGCTAATTACGCTTTTCCGTATACTTACAATAATATTTTAAAATACTTGCACCTCAAGACAAATTCACTTTATGAAGCCAAGACAAAATTATCTAACTGGTTGAAGTTTTTGGATTATGACGGCACGGAACAATTGATTCCTAATCAAGCAACATCGAACGCACCACAATAATCTGACCTGTTTAAATAGTTATAAACAGACTCGCATCTAACGCTTTATATGTAATTTCATTCATTCTTTTATTTTATAAGTACAATTCAACTCTATAAGTAACATAAAACATGGTTTCCCAAGATACAGGCCCTGCCTGGTTTGAGAACCCCTGGAAACTCTTACCATAACATAACTACCGTTGAACCGTGTGGTGATCGGTTGAGAATAACACCACCCCATCTCTTTCCGTGGGTGTCGTAAGAGGCGACTAAGGAAACACAAATGAGACCTGCCTCCTAGTAATCCATCCCAGGCAACGACACTTCATTTTTTTCTGGATCTGAGGTGTCGTCCTATGGTCTCATGCAGTGTGGTAGGCTCTGTAAAGGGCCGTCTGGTTCGCGACCACCCTCCTACCGAAGTCCGACGCCAAACAGCTTGCTGTGTTCCGTCGGTGTGTAGGAGTACCATTGCCTTTATAGGCATTTTCTGGGTTAACTCGCTCCATCGTCGACCTCATCTTTGACCTTATGGTCAAGATTGAGGTCAAGAGTTAACCCATCTTATAATAAAAAAACTAAAAAAAACTAGCTTCAACTATAATAAAAAAAAATAAAAAAAGTCATCATCTAACTAAGGTTTACCTTGTACTGTAAGACCTTTGAGAGACATAGAGAGACGCATTCAGCGTTACGTCAATTACACGGGATTTTTTGCCCCGACCGGGGCCCAAACCCAATACCCGTTAATCAAGAGGCAGCATTACTACCATTCGACCAAACCGGGCGTCACCAATTCATACTAATCCCAGTGTGATACAGACGACATCAAATAAACGTAAGACAAGAATTTCTATCAACAACATTCCGGCTCGAAGGACCATTATGTGCGGTGTGCCAGCGGTAGTAAGGGTAGTAGAAAATTTCACCCTCGACATTCATACGCTCAGTTGCAGAAACGTTAATTAAAGTTAAATCTTCTTTAAATATAATGCTGTCCTTGTTTACATCAGTAACACGGAAAGTGGCAGTATAATATTTAAGATGGCATTAACTTTAATGGACGTTCACAGAGGCAAGGAACCTGATGGGTGACCAAAGTGGCAATTTATCACGAGCGTTTCCGTGCTTCGGAGGGCACGTTAAGCTATCGGTCTCGGCTGTTGTCGATTGACTGCAGTCGTTAAAACCAAGTCAGAGGCCATTGTGTGGTTTGAAAACTCTGACACCAGGGTTAGCCAAGTTTACTACATACTTGACTATACCTACACGATAAGAAGAAGAAGAATTGACGTTTCTGCCACTGAGTGATAGCTCATAACCTCATAACTTTTAAACAGCTGAACCAATTTTAATAAAATACTGGGTGAAAAAGAACTTCTTAGCTATATTCAAAATCCTAAACTAGTTTCACTTAAAGAAACATTTATAGAATTTTTTTTTGTTCATTTTTTGCCTAAACGTAGACATTACTCCTACACCAGGCACGCGAGGGGTGCGGGTAGCGCTCGGGGGGTGCGCCTGAGTGGTGGTGTCTACGTTTAGACAAAAAAAAAATCCCCCCCCCCCCAAAAAAAAACAAAAAAGAATAAAAAGTGTTCAGTAAGTGATACTGGTTCAGGATTTTCAATAAAGCTAGGAGGTTCTTTTTCGACCTGTATAGCTAAGAACCATCTCGATAACGTCAGCCTTCAAACAAAAAAAAACTAACTGCACCAAAATCGGTCCATTAGCTTAGGAGCTACGATGCTACAGACGTCATAGATACACAAACCCACAAATACACATGTCAAACTTATAACACCCCTTTTTTATCGGGGGTTAAAAATCCAGTCCATTCATCGAACACTTTATCTCAAGTCTCAGGCCATTGACCTCTTCAATTGCTGAGGATAGCAGGAAGTGAATCAAAGACGAATGCATGTGTGGCAACTCGGCCGAGAGATAACCTGTGACCCTTGCGACATCAGATTTAAGGTCCAATTTAGCTTGACATGTTTATTTTTATTAGTTACTAGCTTTCCGCCCGCGGCTCCGCCCGCGTGGACTACAGGTTATATCGTGCCCAACTATGGGATAAAACGTAGCCTATGTCCTTTCCCAGGCTCTAATCTATCTCTTTACCATATTTTATCAAAATCGGTTCAGTAGTTTAGGCGTGAAAGACGGACAGACAGACAGACAGAGTAACTTTCGCATTTATAATATTAGTATGGATTGTCGTGTGAATTTCAGAAGTCATTTTTTAAACGTTTTTCCAAGTCAGAGGCCATTGTGCGGTTTGAAAACTCTGACACCAGGGTTAGTCAAGCTCGCCACACACTTGACTATACCTACACGATAAGAAAAAGAACCTATTTTTTACAAGCGTCCTAAAATCGAAAACTTCACACCCATCCACATACTCACACCTATTAAACCTTACGGAGTAGGCAGATGGTCATGTGGTGCAGAAAATATTAAAAAACTTAAAGAAAAATCGAAAATGTTCCCGAGGAAAATTCCACTGGAAGATCATTCAGAATGATAGTCAGAATTCAGGGTTTCAGTTTTTGCTAAGCTGTGTTTAGAATGTGTTTTTTTTTATTGTTGACCTGTCAAAATGAATCGAGAAGCGGATCCTGGCATCCGACCCTGGTATTAGGCCGAGAAAAGAAGTTTAGTCAAGAAGAAGAAGAATGAGGTTAACATCGGTTTATTTCATTTTTTTATATTTTTTTATTATAAGATGGGTTAACTCTTGAAAGACCTCAATCTTGACCATAGGGTCAAAGATGAGGTCGACGATGGAGCGAGTTAACTCAGAAAACTTGCTGTGTTCCGTCGGTGCGTGGTACTCCCACGCACCGACGGAACACAGCAAGCTGTTGCCTGTTTGGCGTCGGACTTCGGTAGGAGGGTGGTCGCGAACCAGACGGCCCTTTACAGAGCCTACCACACCGCATGAGACCATAGGACGACACCTCAGATTCAGAAAAAAATGAGGTGTCGTTGCCTGGGATGGATTACTAGGAGGCAGGTCTCATTTGTGTTTCCTTAGTCGCCTCTTACGACATCCACGGAAAGAGATGGGGTGGTGTTATTCTCAACCGATCAGCACACGGTTAAATTCATTCATTTTTTCCTTCCATATTTACTACTAGCTTTCCGCCCGCGGCTCCGCCCGCGTGGACTACAGGTTATACCGTGCCCAACTGTGGGATAAAATGTAGCCTATGTCCTTTCCCAGGCTCTAATCTATCTCTGTACCAAAATTCATCAAAATCGGTTCAGCGGTTTAGGCGTGAAAAGGTAACAGACAGACAGACAGACAGACAGAGTTACTTTCGCATTTATAATATTAAGTAGGGAAGTAGGGATGATATAATGAAAGTAGCATAAGTTATACTTTAATGATTAAATTCTTGCATTAATCGTTTTTTAGTCTGTGGTTAGGTTAGGTTATGCTAGTAAAAAGTACGCGAAAACAGTTGAGTTTCGATGTTATGGTAAAAATATCATTAGTCTCATAAAAGTTATTCCTAATTAATTTATAAAAAAAGTTGTTATGCGATTGAATATACTTAGATCCTAGTAACATACCTGTGCCTGCTTCAACCGATGCTCAGTCCTATGCACAGCCAGAAGCGGGGTGACTCTAACCAGCAACCGCCACCAGGGCCAATCTCGCACAGCCAGGAACGCCCGCACGTTTCTCTGGATGCACCGCGCGGCCGTGTGTTGAGTGCGCAGGCGCGCTGCCCTCCTGCGCGAGAGCAGCCCTCGCGCGCGAGCCTGCAGTCGAACCAACACCCTGGCCAAGGCAGCGTCGCGGCGTGCATCCAGACCGCCCACGACGCCGCCGCGGAACATGATCTGTGGAGAAAAGGAAATAGGTTTCAATAAGGCAAATAATAAAGAAAGACGAATTTATTTTTTCGGACATATCAACAAATAGAACAGGCAAGATCACATAACAATAACAATCAACCTTTAGATCGCTATGTGTTGTAGGGTTCGAGACAAAGGGTCCTCGGCTCAGCCACCACGCTGGTTTTAGTAAAAAAAACGGGTTGCACTCCGGGAGTGCTGACAGAAATGAAAACTTGAACATATATTACTTCCTTACGGTCTACTCTCCCTCCGTCTTACGAATTTTCGATCAGGTCACGTGTCCTGACGCGAGTTTAACATTTTTTACCCATACTTCAAAGTTCACAACGCCGCTAAAGAAGTTTTCACTTCAAAAAAAATTTGTAAAAGGTAGGAAATGATGGTTTTCTTAGTGTTTAAGAGGAAGTCGAATTTAATGATTTATCAAACACATAAATATCCTAATAACCGATTTAATTTTCCTTAATTTTCGCTAACTAACTGCCGTACTCAGAGACGTCAAGTGAAGTTAAGTACTGTTAAACTCTGATGATGTCTCTTTCACTCTTGTTGATATAAACAAGGATAGCATGACATTTAATTACTTCTTAAATTTAATTGACGTCTCTGAGTACGGCAGTAAGTAATTTAAAGTCATCAAATATTCACAAATAATTTTAGATAAAGCAAAATGTTCGGCGCTAATGGGACTTGAACCCACAACCCCAGGATTAGATCACCTGGTGCTCTAACCAACTGAGCTATCGAGCCTTTAAGTCAAGCGGCAAAATTTCTCATTCCATTACTACTAAGTGTCTCGTACGGACACAGATGGCGCTAACCAACCACCCAATATTGTTACATATACAAAAGTTTCTAGTGTTATATGCGTATATGCGTTACCTAATGATGAGCAAACCCAACTTGCATACAATACAAAACTTAACAAATTATATTAGTTATCTACACTAATATTATAAAGAGGAAAGATTTGTACCTATTTTTGTATGTTTGTATAGGCTCCGAAACTACTGGACCGATTTCAAAAATTCTTTCACCATTAGGATGCTACATTATTCCTGAGTAACATAGGCTACATAATTTTCCCGAAGTCCCACGGGAACGAAGTCCCGAGCGGGATGCTAGTAATATTATAAAGAGGAAAGATTCGTATTTTTGTATGTAACGAATAGGCTCCGAAACTATTGGACCGATTTGAAAAATTCTTTCACCATTAGAATGCTACATTATCCCTGAGTAACATAGGCTACATAATTTTTCCGAGTTCCCACGGGAACGAAGTCCCGAGCGGGATGCTAGTTAATTATATAGTTAAGATACAAATGTTTTTACTTTATTTATATTTTATTTTTTTAGTTTTTGTAATTGTGTGTGTAATGTGTCAGTTAAATAAAGGTTTTATCTACCTATCTATTAAACTTACAAGTATCATAGGATAGATTGGTAACAAGAACATGATATCCTTAATGCGTAAAAGGCAGCTTTACCTTATCAGCAACAAATAGTCTCTTATTTTGTGATAGAATTACAAGAACTACGCAAAATATTAGATTACTAGATCACATAAAACGTATGCCTACATTTTCAGCTTTTAAGTTGATATAAATAATGATTATGCGGTGTGTGGCATCATAACATCTTAGTGCTCTAAAATGTTAATTCCCGAGCGGAGCGAGGATGTTAAGAATCCTGAATGAAGCGAAGGATTCAAGTCTGCCTAAGACTAAGACACTTTTATCCCCGAGGAGCTTACTCTACTTTATACACCTACTGTGAAGTTAAATAAACAAGAAATTATAAATTCATTCCATCAATAATGTTTTGAGCCTTGCGTTTCTATGTCAGAGTCGCTGGAATTACATACTGGACTTTTTTTTAGATTTATTTAAAAAAACTTACCACAAAACAATTTAGTAATTCGCTGTAAAAATCACAGATCCAAAATCACTGACGACGTTTCCTTATAATATTTAGTTCTTTAGGCAAAGGAAAGTCAATAGCTAAGACATACAGCCAAGTTTTTATCCTAATATTTTGAATAAAAGTAAAATATCTTTGATGTGTCAAATTTTATAGTTAAAATCTACTTGGTCCAGCCTTCAACAGCCTTGTTTTTTTCGAAATTATTTTTGATAGAAGTTTTTGTTGAAATTTTGGCGTTCCATATTTAAATGTCATTAATGCCCAAGGGAAGTTCCATACAATTTTATTTCCCTTAAGCTTTAATGGCTTACTTTTAAATATAGAATAATTGACGTATAAGTGCTCCAGATGCAGGTGGTGTATAAAGATTACAACTTGATCCGATCCAAGCAAATCATCCTTTTTTTTTTTAAAGTATATTGTTCACTTAAACAAAACGTGAAATTTAAGTTCCTGACCCGTTAAATTATCAACGCCCAACCCAAGCCCTTTACTTGGACCTAGAAAATTTAAGTTTGTTACAAAGGTTCCTTTTAAAACTTAGGCAAATAACTAAAAATGATTTAACGAAATTTCCACGGGAACGGGCATCTTCTAGCTCGAAAAATTGTATATGTATATTTAAGTTTAGTAAAGTTTTTTAAATGTTGAATTAGGGTTGTTTTAATAAACAAATCTTTCTTTCTTTCAAAATGGCAGAATTAACAACGCTGTGGCACTGCCACAAAATTAAGCTGAACTTTGAAGTTTCGGCCCATTCACCGGCAGTACATCGCACACACACTTACTTATTATGCTTTTTTTGCTTTTTCATTTATTGCTATTTGTTATTAGTGTTGTGTTGTATGTTACATGCATGACTGTATTTTAAATAAATGCATATTTTCTGTCTCTCTCTCAAAATAAAATAAATTTAATAGGCACTTACAATGTTCACTTTCTGTTATTTACACAAAAAATAAATATATTTTTATAAAAATATTTATTAAATTTCTCCTCACATTTGCACACTCGACTCATCTGAATCATAACAAAAAACCTCTATAACACAACGAAATGGAAAGTAGTGGAATAACACAATCAGTAGCTAAACATCAATCGAGTCGAAATTGACGCGAATGGTCCAGCAATCAATGTGTAATCATAACCAAAGAAAGTGATTTTCTTTTTACGCAACGCCCCAGGCGTTGAATTGTAAAGGTGTATCTCTTTCTGTGTTATACAGGGTGATAGGTAGAGCGTGTGCAAAACGATTCGGTTGAGTAGCTAGGTTCATCGTCTATGTATTCTGGCCAATCTCACCGTTTTTAGCTTAATAGTGTTTTTATTACCCAACTGCCAAGGAAATTATTTAGGTAACTAAGGCCCGTGTTCACCAAAAATATAACCAACGGTTAAACGGCGGTTAGAAGCTAACCAGACAAAATGTCAAAAAAATTTATAAAAGTGACATTGTCAAACCTCTGGTTAGCTGCTAACCGTTGGTTAAATATTTGGTGAACACTGGCCTTAGGCTTTCAGCTCTTAATTTAGTCTGTTAAACAAAAGTAGAGTTTATTAGAGTTTATTAGTTCAGTAGCTTGTTTTCTCAATCTTGTTTCGGTTTTATCTGCTGTTTTTTTTGCAGTCGGTTTTTTATTTTTATTTTAAAGATATTGACAATAGTTTTAATTTACATTATTTAAAACAAACATCAACGCCAGTAAAATAGGCATACATCAAGCATACATCACACCTAATAAAAGAAAGAAAATGTAGACCATAACAACAATAAAAAAATTATAACAATCAACTTTTTTGCAACTTTCAGCAAACATTTTAATTTAAAATTTATTTAAATACCTAACTATTAGGCTAAAAACGGTAAGATGGCCAGAACCCATAGGCGATGAACCTAACTACGCAACCTAACCGTTTGGAACACGCTCTTCCTAACACCCTGTATAGTACATCTACTTATTGTGTTGTATAATACGTATTCTACTGTCATAGTTTTCGAAACGGAATGTTAAATCTATACACGTTGAATAGAGATTGCGATAGTTCCTTTAGTTGATGATATGTGTAGTGTGTAATGATAGCGTGAAACTCTTGTAGCCCAGTGGCGCATATCTGAACCAATCAGTGAGGTTAAACAACGTACGCAGAGGCATGGAACCTAATGGGTGACCGAAGTATGTATGTATGTAGATACTTAGTGACAATTACGCGAGCGTTTCCGTGCTTCCGGGGGTAAGTTAAGCTGTCAATTGTTTGACTGACTATAGTCGTTGAAGCAGGTCAGAGGCCATATGTCGGTTCGAAATCTCTGACACCAGGGTTAGTCAAGTTTGCCTCACGATTAACTATACCTAGACGATAAAGAAAGAAGGAATAATAGTTTGATTAACTTTTTAATAAATGGCCTCCATAATTGTGAATTTGGCGATGTCACAGTATTTTAACGAAAATTAAAATAAGAGAATTGCGAAATCGCCAGTAAAGAAACCCATTTTAAGGGTTGTAATACGTCAGAGCCTCATCTGTCGATCAGCAGGTGAGGAGCACTGCGATGTTATTAGGGGGCGTCCATTAATTACGTGAGGCGTTTTGGAGGGGGAGGGGGTCGGGTCGAATCTCACTCAATCTCACTTGGGGGAGAGGGGGGGTCTCTACAAATATCACGTAATATTTTCCACCAAAAGAAATAGTGTTAAATTGCGGGAAAGCTAAGTTAAACCAACTAAACCATGTTGTTCCGGTAGCCACTCTTAAAACTACTCATGAGTTCCCGTGGACTGAATTAGAACAATCTTTTTTTTCAAATTTGAGTTGGTAAATCATAGCTGTTTTTTATTGTTCGATAATTAAAAGTTTAAAAATAACTAGGCAAATTATGTAAGTTTTCTAAATAAATTACCAATTAACGTGTTTACATCTAAAACTAAGCGTTTTTATAAAACTCACGTGAAATAAAGGGAGGAGGGGGGGTGTCGAGCCAAATCTCACGACATCTCACCAGAGGGGGTGGGGGGGTCGAAAAATCGCCAAAAACACCTCACGTAATTAATGGACGCCCCCTTACCCCATACCTCGAGTAATAAAGGTATAATGATAGACTGATATAAATGGTTGTAAGTGTATTATCTATACTCTATATTAATATTATAAAGAGGAAAGATTTGTATTTTTGTATGTAACGAATAAACTTAGAAACTACAGGACCGATTTAAAAAAATCTTTCACCATAGGATGCTACATTATCCCTGAGTAACATAGGTTACATCATTTTCCCGAATTCCCAAGGCAACGAAGTCCCGAGCTAGTTATGTATATAATTTAAACAATTGTTTCATTCTTGTCTGGAAGTAAAAGAAAAACGTAGAATGTGCCAGCTGCCAACTCATCCCAGGCATCAGTTATTGGAAGTAGGATTCCGTTCATCCATACACTCACACCTATAATCCCTAACGGGGTAGGAAGAGCAACACGTAATTCACATAGACGCATATAAACTCGTAAAAGAATCGCAAGTAAAGCTGTGAATAGTTAATTTTTCGCAAAACTATTAAACTTTACTTTCTAACAATAAATAAAACCATAAAGTTACGTTGTAAGTAACTCGCATATAAAATTATTATAGCACTAGTGTAATAAACAATAAATTAATGTAACCATTTACATCTCTTATCTGGGAGTCGACTTGTTTCTAATTATACGTTTTATTGCTTGCCTGGTCATGACACAGTATTAATTTGTTTGTCAAGCAGTAACTAACTGTCTCTTTTTAAATTAGTACTCAACCAATAGTCACCTTTGAAAGTTTAGAAAAAGAAAAGCCAATAACTTTAGATAAAAAATTAGTATCAACCCTGACATTCAGTATTCAGCTTATAAACTTTAAAAAATATTTATAAAATGTATCCTTAAATACATTTATAAATTTTGATGCGGTTTTTCTTGTTGGGTCTTAACCCGACAGCCACGGAAAGAGTGGTGTTATTCTCTACCGATCACCACACGGCAAAATTTCGGTTAGTAATTTAATGTGACCCCATTATATTCCAAGATTCTTTACAGCTAATTAATTCTGTATACTGTTATTAAAAGGAGAATTGCCATTTTCTATCGATAACCCTTGATGAGAAATTAATAGGAAAGTTATTGAAGAATGTAGTTGACCTCCGATGTGACAGTTTATCCAAGTTTATGGTGAAGCAGTTGGAGATTAGACCTTATTATGTTTATGTCTATTATTATTAGTTTAAGGCGACTACAGCACCCGATAAAGGCAGAACACATAGGAATAGTGCCATCTCCGTCTCTCAACAGGCCTGGGCCGGCAGTGCGAACAGTGTCGATACACGAAGTTTACGGACTATGAAAGCGAAACATGTTCGAAAGTTACAAAAATGAGATTCATGGAAAGGTAACAGCTTAAATCGAAAAATGCGTTTACTACTTATCGAGAATGTTCAATCACGAACATTTTGATAGAAAATTCAAGTTCCTGTGTGCATTTTACTATCGTTTTTACAGCTTAAAAGATACACAATATTGGTATTTAGAGGTGACTTTGTGAGTTTTTTCTATCGAACCAAAAGTGCTGAATCATGTTTTCAGCAAACTACTTATCTAGTATATGTCCTGAATATTACCGTAGTATTTTTTCTTCGATTTAATGCAGTGCGTCATGCTTATCTACGCATCATAAAATCGTAATTTAGGTGCTGTAGTCGCCTTAAGTCTATATGAGGAAAATAGCCTATCAAATTACAAACCAACATATGCTCAATATGTACGTGAACGTGATAGCCCAGTTAGTAATGAGCCAGACTTGTAACCGAAAAGTTACGGGTTCAAATCCTGGTGCGGGCCGGTTTCTTATTATCACTTGCTCAACGGCGAAGGAAAACATCGTGATAAAACCCGTCCGTCTCAAAAAATTCATTTTCGAAAGAAGAGCCGTCCACGGGTTGCATTGGGCCAGCGTGGTGGATCATGGCCTTAATCCCCTTCGTGTTTCAAAGGGAGGCCCGTGCCCCTCGGTGGAGACATATATGAGCTGGTAAAAGAAGAAAAAGAAAGAAGAATTTAAAGTCACCCTAAAACAAATCTGCGGGATCTCCACAAGTCTCCAAATGACTGAGTTAATAGCACAATCACGTGCTTGGTCGTGATATGAATTGTCATCGCAGTTATATGCAAGTAGAGCGAAGCAATCAGCCCGTATAAAGATGCATGTGCTTTAGAGTGTACATAATGTGTATTATAATGTTGCAGTATAAAACGGACGGTTCGCAGCACTTGAATATGTGTATTCTTGTTGATAAGATCGCACTGTTTCGGTCCGCAAACGCAAAAGCTGCGATCGAGGATATAGCAGAAACCAAATCTTCGCCCCTGGGCTAGATGGTCAAGAGCAAACCCATTTGCTATAAAAAATATTATTTATTTATTTATTTATTTATTTATTTATTCATTTATTTACTATTTATTTATTTATTTATTTATTTATTGTACAAAACCAACAGCTTAATTACAAGACATATAAAATTAGTAGCTAGCTTAGGTCTAATTGTAAAACCAATTACAGGTTTTCTAGTTTAAACAGGAGGTGGAAAACATTTGCAAACCTAGTACAGTTACCAATGTGTATAAATACTAGCAAAATTAAATTACCGTATAAATTATCTATACTAATATTATAAAGCTGAAGAGTTTGTTTGTTTGTTTGTTTGTTTGTTTGTTTGTTTGAACGCGCTAATCTCCGAAACTACTGGTTCGAATTGAATAATTCTTTTTGTGTTGGATAGTCCAGTTATCGAGGAAGGCTATAGGCTATATAACATCACGCTACGACCAATAGGAGCAAAGATATAGTGGTAAATGAGTAAAAAACGGGAGAAATTATACCTATATAAAAGGAGAAACTGACTGACGGACATATCAACGCACAGCCTAAACGGCTAAACGTAGGCACATGAAATTTGGAAGGGACGTAGCTTAGATACCGCAGAGGTGCACTAAGAAAGGAATTCCCGAAATTCCCACGGGAACGGGAATTAGCGGGAAAATCCTTTTGTATGAAAAATCTAAACCGCTTAAGTTAGACGCTTGAAATTTGGCATGCAGGTACCTTAGTAAACTTAAAGCTAAGTTGCAACAGGATATTGCAAAATTCCCACGGGAACGGGAGTTAGCGGGAAAAAACTTTTGTATGTAAAAATCTAAATCACGTAAGATAGATGTTTTCAATCTGTGTACTCTGTACAAAAAAAAATTAACACGCAAACGAAGTTGCGGGCATCAGCTAGTTACTGTATAAAGTACGAGCATGTCACTGTAGTGATTTTCCTATCGGTATTTAGATTTTATATAGTAATGGTTTGAAAGAGGAAAAAAGAAGGATCACCCAATGTAACCGCTCGAGACTCAATATAACGAGTTAAAGAAACAAAACAAAAGGAAAAATTAAGCGAAAATGCCCATATGAACCCTCTTATGTGAATATGTACGTGTGTGTGTGTGTGTGTATGTGTGTGTGTGTTGTTGTTGTTGTCCACGAAACTAAAAAACTTTTTCCAAAGGAACTTTATGTCGAAATATGAAAAAAAAAACATTATTCCTACCATGCTGGACAGGGCGTGAAAGAAAAACGTAGAATGTGCCAGCTACCTACTCTTCCCAGGTATACAGTAAAAGTCTGTGAGATGCGATGGTTTTGCTGTATAATGGGCGAAAGGCTGACCACCTCTCACAATGGTGAGTTGCATAATGATGCAACTTGTTCTATCTGAAATCCCTTACAATTTGTGTCAAACGTGGCATCTAGTGGTTCTGGAACCACTGATGCTCTACCTACCCTGTTAGGGATGATAGGTGTGAGCGTATGTATGTATGGAAAAAAAATGTCGCCTCTCCAGACAACTTAAGCAATCAGCCGATGTATATTTTTTACAAATACCTATGTAATTATTGTGCATACCATTGAGAAAGTTATTCATTTTAATGTGGAGAATCATTTCTAAAGTTTCTCGAACAGGGGCCATCCATAAATTACGTCACACGTTGAGGAGGAGGGGGGGGGGTGTCGACGAAGTGTGACATTGTGTGACAAGGGGGTGGGAGGGGTCCTACATTTCGTGACGTCACATCTGCTTAAGAGCCCTTTGATAAATGCCTTCGATAAATTTGATGTTAACTTCATACAAAAGTAATTTAAATGGAAATATCACTATTTCGGAACTGCTGTTTTATTATAATTCAATAATTACTAGATGTAAAATTGTAAAATATGTGACGTCACACTAGGGATTGGGGAGTCTCAGAAATGTGACCAGCTGTGACATGGAGGGCGGGGGGGGTCAATAAATCATGAAATTCGTGTGACGTAATTTATGGATGGCCCCTAATTTAGAGCCACCCCATATACCTAAAGCCTCGCAGACTATGTTAGGTACTTTTTAATGCAATATAAGTTGCCAGTTAGTCTAGGAACTTTTCTATATTTTAGGGATCAATCTCAGGCTTTTTTGTCAAGTTTCCGGTAAACAGTACTCACATTTTTCATATTTTTCCAAAGAATGTTCAATCAATATAACTAATGTCGATTGGACACGAGATGACAAGTAATGTTCATTCATTCATTCGTTACACTATTAGATCTCGGTCACTGAACCGATTTATATGCTAATGAGCACACGTAGATACGTTTACGGGAGTGACATACTTACGCCTCAGTTTTTTTAAATTAGTATTAGTATTTATTTTATACTAGCCTACCGCTCGGGACTTGGTTCCCGTGGGAATTCAGGAAAATTCTGTACCTAGCCTATTTACTCAGGGTTAATAAATAGCATTCGAATGGTGAAAGAATTGTTCAAATCGGTCCAGTAGTTTCGGAGCCAATTCAATGCAAACAAAAAACTTTCGTGTTTATAATATTATTTTTTTAAATCGTTAATTTTCTTTAGAGAATGAAATATAAACCGATTTTGATAAGCTGGAAACCAGCGCTGTACAGTTTTTTGTACCGCACAATGCTGAGCTTGGTTCCTTTTGCTTAGGTTAATCCAGTTCTTACTTTTTACTGTTAATTTAGTCATTGTATCATAGATCTAACTTTTGCAATAAAAATGATTTCATTTCATAAAACATGTCAAAGAACCTATAAGAATTCTGTTTTTAAATTAAAAAAAAACTGCATCTTAATCGGTTCACCTACGGTAAACTGATAAAAAATGTCTGTAGGTATAATTTGAGTTTGGAAAAATACAGTTAAATTTCACCCGAGGACAGTAAATTCCATCTGATCTCATCAATCTACAGTCACTTTTCTCAACAACCTGGCCGTTCTTCGGTTACATTTCTTGGTAGAGATAACTATCGCAGTTAAAACGGAGCCCAGCTGAGACAAATTGCCGTTCCCAAGGAGTCTTTAAATACATATTGTTTAAGAAATGGTCACGTACACACTTTGTGTATGTAGAAAGTCTACTTCAGCCGAACGTTGAATTGTGGAGATTGCAGCTTGATAACTCTATTTCTTCTTCTTATCGTGTAGGTATAGTCAAGTATGTGGCGAACTTGGCTAACCCTAACTCTATTTGAATCTTAATATACGGGACTTTAAATTAGTGAAACTTTAAAGGGGATTCTCCCCATTCAAATGAATATAAAATTTTCCACCCGCGGTTCACCTCCTTAGATGAAGTTTTGGTTTGTGAGTATTTTTGTTTTCGTTGAGTTTTGTTAAAAAGTGCTGAATACATTTCTATAAAATGTATATGGGACCACTTGGACAAAAAAATAACTTTAAAAATCAGCCAACAATTGGTGCAGTTCAGTACCGGATTAATGAGTGTAGGCCATGTTATTTCCTCCGCCTTATGTACCTTTCTAAAATAATAATTTACCATTTTTTAGTAAGGAAGGCACTAAAGACAAATAAACGAATGAATTAGTCACTAAGAAAGAGCGTAAGAACGCTCACTCGATGTTAGAGGATAAAAGTAAATAAAATCACTAGTTTTCTCATGTGCGTTCTTTGAAATCTGCCGCCCCTAGGCCGCGGCCTATACGGCCTATTGACAAATCCAGGACCGGTGCAGTTATCACGTAACAAACATACAAAAATAAAACACACAGTCGAATAGAGAACCTCCTCTTTTTTGAAGTTGGTTGAAAAGGTGTAAGTTCGTTTATTCGAATTAGTTTTGTATTTTTTCTAAACCTCAGAAGGTTTATAGCGTGCATATAAATACGACACAAAACCACGTGGAAAGTGGCCAGATGTGACTGATATGAGTAGTAGTCACATGTTGTATGGGGGCAAGTGCGGCAATTTGCGGGTACCTCGTTTGAGACAGATTGCTGTAATTTGGACGTAGGCGCGAGGACTGGCCCGACTCATTACTTGCAGGGTTATCACAACATGAACGTTAAGGAGTTACTTTTACGTATTTGTATAAAGAGCCAATTTATCAATACCTTTCCTTCACCGCTGAGCAAGTGATAACGAATGAAAAATCCATAGATCATTCCGTAAAGACGAATTTAGTGGTGAAGGTCCACAACAGGATTTGAGCCTACCACCTTTGGGTTCCAAGTCGGGCTCATTTCCAACTAGGCTATCCCCGCACAGTTGGTAAAATGCATTTGGTCTCATCAAATACCGTTTAAGCTCTATGAATGGAAGAATAATTATTTTGAATTTGAATGAAGAGATTTTATTATAAGGATTCAACTTTATATTAAAACAAATCACGTGTAATTTGTTGAGATTCCTTACTTAAAGACCTTAAAGTATTTTTTTATGGTGAGTCATGTTTCCCATGACTACCATGTTTCCCATCAGAGACCTGTTCTGCTTACATTTATTTTGGGCCACTTATTCTAGTCTCTGTTGGTCTACCCCCTAAAAAAAGTACCTATAATTCACTTAGACTTTATAAACGCAGTTTTTTTTGCGTTGCTATGGGAAAATCTTAAACCTAGAGATACCTACGTAAAAAAGCTCAAAAAAGGGGCTTGTTTATAAGGACATTTTTGTTTTCAAGTACCACGAATCTAGAAGGGTAAAAAGTTAGGATGAAAAATAACAAGTTCCATTTTGCGTTGCTGAGTGATTTTAGTAAGAGTTTCATTGAAACGAAACGATTACAGCAAAACCAAGTGGTTAGCAGCCCTATCGTCAGTTGTTGGTATAATTGCGCGGGCGCAGGTGTCCGAGGCGTTCTGACAAATGGCGCGAATCACACGCGGCTTTCGCCGACCGCGGAATTCAGCTCCATAATTCAGCTCCGCGTATCATGTATGCTATTTAAAACCAATCTGTGTCTTTTGGAAAAATTGTGAACACTTTTTAAGAGACAAATCCGATAACATTTATCAACTAATATTAATAAAGAGGAAAGATTTTATTGTTTGTTTGTTTGCATTGAATAGGTTCCGTAATTACTGGACCGATTTGAAAAAATATTTCACGATTAGAATGCTACATTATCTCTGAGTAACATAGGCTACATAATTTTCTCTAATTCTCGCAGGAACAAAGTGCGGGGCGGAATGCTAGTTATATACAGGGCTTTAGGTATCTCTCTTTCAATCTCGGTTGGTTAATCAGTCAATGAAACTGAACAACTTTCCAAAGGAACATAGGTCAAAATACGAAAAAAAAATTGGGTTCCCATACAAACTTACAAATACAAATATACTTTATTGAACACCAACATTAGAGAACATGATACAGAGTAAAAGTTACATTATGAACAGTAATAAAGTTAGGGTACAAAAGGCGGCCCCATTGCTAAGAAGCAATATCTTATCGGCAACCTTTGGGTATGGAGAAGATGATATTACACCATATAAGTGTGGGTGCAAAAATACATACATAAATATACTTACATAAACTACATTACACACATACAATATACCTAATCAACTTCATCATCAGCATATCAACTTCATCATCAACTAACTTCATCAGCATATAGCGCATTTTATATGGGAGATCAAAATTTTTTTTTCGTACCTAAAGCCCTGTACATAACAGAGAGAATTTAGACAGCAAAATCTAAATATCCCTTAGGGTCCTAACTAGATAGTGTCTGAGAATCTAGGGCCTTATAACTTGAGCAAGTGCAAATCGCAAAATATGCGAGAAAAAGCTCGCGTTTACATGTCCGGAAAATCCTGCAATCTTATTTGATTTATGTGTAATTGTGTACTTTGGAATCAAAATGTGAGTACGAAAACTTTAAAACGTGACATCTAGTGGTAGTGGCGTTTGTGTCAAATGTGACATCTAGTGGTTCTAGAACCACTGATGCTCTGCCTACCCCATTAGAGATTATAAGCGTGAGCGTGTCTGTGTGTTTGTGTGTAAAACTTTCACGCTGGACTGGGAGTGAAAGAATGAAAAAATGAAAATGAAAAATGAAAATTAGTTTGTTTTCGTTTACAGAGTATTGTAGGTAGCTCAGTGGATGGAGCCTCCGTTTAAGCAAGTAATGTGCCTGTACCAGGAGACTCCGCTCTTCCATAACAACTTATAGTAACAGACAAATAAACTTAACTAACTAAACTCAACCAAACAAACTTTCAAGGAAACTTAAAGTACCTAGACTAACCTCTCGGGTGGTTAATCAGTCCATGAAACTGAACAACTCTCCCCCAATAATAGGTCAAAATAAAATTTTGAGTTCCCGTACAAACTTCATTAGCATATAGCGCATTTTGTATGGGTGATCAAATTTTTTTTTTTTGGCCTATGTTCCTTGGGGAAAGTTGTTCACTTTCATGGACTGATTTAGCACCCGAGAGGCTAATGATGTGTCTGTATGTGTATATGTGTGTGTGTGTGTGTGTGTGTGTGTGTGTGTGTCGGTGTGTGTGTGTGTATGTGTGTGTGTGTTTTTGGCTGTGTGTGTGTGCATCCACTGAAATAGTCACAGTATTGAGGTGGGTAATAGCAGGCATTAGAATGAGTTAATTAGTTAGCCCTGCGACACTGTCTTGGGATCGGAGGAACTACTGCGGAAAAAACTTAAAATGTACCAGCTGCCAACTCTTCCCCCCAGGCATACGGTAGAAGGTAGGAAGTGGGACTCGGGGGTTTTTGCTGTATCGTGGGCAAAAGGCTGACAAACTACCACCACTATACTCGTACTCCATCTAATAACCCTCGAAATGAATGTCAAATGTGGCGTCATGTGGTTCCAGAACCACATGACGTTCTGCCTACCCCGAATGGGATTATATGCGTGAGTGTATGGATGGATGGACGAAAAGTGTAAATAATTAAAAAATAATTTATTTGAAATACTTGACATTGAAAACATTGTGGTGAAGGAAAACATCGTGATGAAACCCGCCCGTCCAAGAAAATTCATTTTCGAAAGACGAGCGGTCCACCAACCCGCATTGGGCCAGCGTGGTGGACTATGGCCTAATTCCCCTTCGTGTTTCGAAGGGAGGCCCGTGCCCCTCGGTGGGGACGTATATGGGCTGGTAAAAAAATAAACTTGACATTGTGAAAGTAAAGGGAACTGGATAATTTGGTTGTTCTAGGTAACTCTATGCTTCTGTTTCTAAAAATTAAGTCAGAAGGATTCGATGATAAATTTTAAAATAACAAGTGTTAGTGAAAAACTATAGAAATACGTAAAAGTAGTGATATCAAAGAATCTTTATTTAAATAATGTACATACAGTACAACTGACACTAGAAAAAACGCAATAAGGGATATCAACAAATATCAATTTATTATTTATAATAAGGATGTTGACTAATTTTTTTGTTTATCTTAAATAGGAACTGAATCCAAAACCCAAAACCGAAATAATTTTTGAAAACTATTGAGAAATAAAAAAGTTACAAGCTATTAAATTTCAATAGAGGGGGAAACTGTCAAACAACGAAAAATAGATGCACTTACAGGCATGTGACGTCACAGCCATTTGTTTGCGTAGGTAAAAACGAGATAGCTAGCTCTCCCCACAAAACGAGATAGCTAGTCCTTACGATAATTTAAATGCTAATAACTTGTTCATTTATAAACCAAATTTAATGCTGTTTTCGGATATTAATATATTTCTAGCATTATTTTTTGTTTCACATACAATAATTCATAAAATCAAACACTGTCAACATCCCTGTTATAGTTCCCGTTGTAGAGCATTGTCTCTGTCGGGAAATAGGAATTATGTGTCCAAATCGCTAAACTTTAAATTGTTATATTAAAATTAAATTAAAAAAAAATTAAATTAAAATTTCTTTATTTAGACAAATCCTTACATGTAATAATCGGGGCTTCCCAGTAAGTAGTCATAGACACTTGTGATGGGAATGCCTCGCTCTTCCAGGTATACAATATATTCTAGGATATTCAGAGTGAGTTTACATTACTATTAACTTATAATTATAATAAAAAGTAAATACCTAATTAAGTAACAAGGTGTGGGTGTGTGTTTAAGTATGTGTGTGTATTTGTAATAGTGTAGTATGCGTGTATTTATGTGTGCTTGGGGTATATTATGTGTATGTTTGTGCCTTTAGTCAATTAGTAAAACTGTGTTTAAGGGGGGTGATTAGTGTAGATACACAAATGTTAAAATGTACATTATGCTCAGCAAGGAGTGTTTGTGCTCAACATGAAGTGCTTATGCTCAGCGTTAAATGACTTATATTGTATCTTGAACCTGTAGCCAGGGCGTCTATTTCACTAATCTAGTTAAATGATAATTGTGACCATTTTAAACAGATGCACAGACACACAGATACACACGTCAAACTTATAACACCTCTCTTTTTGTCGGGGGTTAAAAATAAAAATATGATTTTCCTAAAAAACACAAATTTTCCCGAAATTGCGAATTATTGCTAATAGAAGTTGAAAAGTAAACAAAACAACAAGTTTCAAACAATATAAAGAACTTTAGAAAGGACTTGCTTTCCCGCGCCTTTCACGGAACGCGGACGTGATGCGCAAACGCAAGGGGTTGCTTTTAACGAAAAATTACTCCTATAACCTACCACTGAAGGTCGAAAATTTCACACGTTGTAAACATGTACGTTTTGTTTAAACTCTAATACATTCGAAAGCAATAACGCGAATTACAAACGTGACCTGGCAAATTGAAATAACGACAGAGACAAAGTTAATGGAATTAATGAAAGAGGAAAAGGGACAGCAGCAATTAAACTGGGATTAGATAGAGGAGTACGTGAAGAGGAAATTTAAGTTAGATACGAAGTTGCTTCCCACGATTTTGCTTGCGTGTTTTGTAATTAACTGTTTTAATCGATACTAAAGCAGATTGAGGTAGAAAGAAAAAAAACTGAATCAGGTAAGAAGTTGTAAATATTTTTACTACCTATAACTTTGCTATTTAACTTTTTTCATAAGACTTGTAGTTTTGCCGAAAATCGAGATAAACCGTTTTTTCCCTTAAGGGGGTGATCCCTTCCACTTCCCGACCTCAGATCGCCCGTAATTTATTTTCCTTTAATTTTTGTTATGTTAAAAAAAATATCGACACTGGTTTAATTACGCCACCCCAGTCGTATACTTTTTCAAACAAAAAAATAATTTAAAAAATCGGCCGAAAATTGGCGGAGTTATAGCTAACAAACATACAAAAATAAAAAACCTATTTGAGAACCTTCTGCTTTATTTGAAGTAGGTTGAAAATGTCGCTTTAACGTCGTCGTACAGAAAACCATGCCACTGGCACTAGCATTTAAAAGTAGGCTGGATAATAATGAAGAAAATAAATCGAAAGTCAACAAAAACGCTTAAAAACGTAATTTTTCGTTGATAAAGTCGTCAAAAGTTTATCAACAGTATCGATTACGAAAGAAATTAAAGATATAAAAACATTACTGCATTTCAACAAAGTTATGTAACGGCAATCACTTGAGGCGAAATGAATTGAACATTACTTCTGCTTAACAAGTTACGTGTAATGAAAATACTTTTCAAGTTATGAAGACATAAATTGCATTGATATACCTGCGCCTATAATCCTTGTCAGGGTAGGCATGTACCGAATTAAGACAGAATAGTTAGGCCCGTATTACAGACTGAAGAAGACTCAAGTCTTGATCTATACTTAAACAGGGTAATATGGTCCTTTTAATACGTGTATTGATTGTCTGTGTCAGACACAGACGTCCCCTTTTATAGAGCATAGAAGTAAAATCTTTTTTTATTTTTTATTGTTAGATGGGTTAACTCTTGACCTCAATCCGACTTCAAAAAAGGAGCAGGATATATGTTCGACTTTATGTATCTTTTTTTTAAGTATGTTTATCGATTTCCCCGCCAAATGTGGCGGATTTTAATTTTTTTCTTTCGAAAGAGTGTACTCCAGAGGTGGTCCTCCCATTGTTGTCATCAAGTCAGGATCCGACGATGGAATCCCAGGGAAATTGAAGGCAACCCTCAAATTTAATGGGCACTTACGAAGATTCTCATGTACTTCCTGATTTTTACGCAAAAAAAAATGAAAAAAAATGAAAAAGCGAAAAATATTTTATTCAGTGTGTGTAGTGCGTAGAAATGCGTAGCGACCGGCCCATTCATTTCATTCAAACCCTTCTGCAGTAGTAATCATAACATAACCAACTTAACAAGCACTAAATTCCAAGCGTAGAGAAAGTAAAATCTATTACAATCCTGTCTGTTTGTCGTGAAGTGCGGATATGTTGTGGTTTCAAATGCATGTTATTGACTATTGTGCAGCCAACCCGCATCGGTTGGAGAAAAGATTGCTGTAAAAATGTTAAGTGTTTTGCAGCATATAATATATTATGACAACAACTTACGCTTACGCGTATGTTCTCTATTTGGGTAGACAGGGCAGCAAGCGGTGAAAGACACAAATAAATAAATAAAAAACAAAATAAAACAAAAACTACACTGAAGCGCGACATTGTGTCAAATTGAGAGTATTTTTATGGCTCGGGAAGACCTAGTTTCAAATGGAATAAATGTCTAAACCACGTTTCTCCAAGCCTTTAAAAAAGAGCAGTGTAACGCCAAAAAAAGTTGAAGTTTTTTTTTTATTTTCTTTGTATTTTGTTTTGTAGGTAATATTACTAAAAAAAACTATACTAAGACCCCAGAACAAACTTCTGAGTTTTACAAAGAAAAACTTTAAAAAATAAATAATTAAACTTTTATATGTTAATTTATGCTAAGTTTTAGCTTTAGACTTTTGAAATCTCTTTTAGGAGACCTGTGAATATTTTTAAACATTTGTACCTATTGACTCAAACAACGATTTAATAGGTGTTCGGGAAACATCCTTTCATTATTTTACGATGTAATGATATCTTTAACGACTGCACGTAGTACAATGTATGTATGTGCGAAATTAAACACCACTTAACACTTTAAAGTGAAATTGAAAGTGTTATTAAAGTCATATTACGATTGCCGCGAGTAATCGCGAAAAACGATGCTTACGTTTTCGGAACACGTAACTGTTTCAGTCACTGTCACTCCGGTAAGGGAGAAAGCTTGATAGAAAGTGACAGAATATATCGGCACGTAGAGGGTGAGATTTAAATTTCAAATGACAAGATGAACGAGAAACTGAGAGACTAAGTAAGAGCCGATGAGTCACTACAGGAAATCTATCAACTAATTTTGTAAAGGTAGACAATGTTTGTTAGCCTAATGTTGTTTGCGTACTCGTAGTTACTTTAAAGCAGTAGGAGGTTGCCCCCTGTGTCCGGTCTCCTACACAATAGACGACCAATGAAAAGGTCGTGAAACTGGTCAATTGCTGGGCTTGATCTAAAAGAAAGAAGAAGTGGTGCTTACAGAAGAAGTGGAAACTAGGATGCTAGGAGTAGTGAGATTAGTAAAACTTTAGCAATAATATGAAATCTTTATAAAATGAGCATATTTACATCGTAAATACAGTTCCACCAGCGAATTTAAATTACGGGATGACTTTTATGTGCAAACTGCAGTTACGTGTAACGCTCACGAATCAATTAGTGGCTGAATAGTTCTGTTTGACTTTAGTTCATTAATTACAGACAGAATAGAAAATTCCCTAACAGAAAGTCATGATTTTTAATCCTTTGTCATTTCTAAAGTTAGGAATTAGGAAGTTAAACAGCTGTATTGTTTTTAAGTAACAATAGTGTCACAATGCATAAATTTCCTATGACTATGCAGTAACCGTATCTTACGTTGTTGACGATTAAAACCGCTCGAAAGTTGTTTAAAACCAGGAAATAGAGATTCCTACACGGAAATACATCAACCCGTTCCTACTAAATACTCGACTCTTGCGCAACTTTATATTTATCGAACGGTTTTCAAATTGATAACGCTTCAAATAATTGGTTGGAAAGCATGTTAGTTTTTAGTCGGTATCTGTAGTAAGTATTAATTCTTGAAGTGAAAACTTTGAAAGTAGAATTTTTAAGATGTTACGCACAGTTCACACAGAGAAAAGAAATAAAAAATAAAAGGGCACAGATGATTAACTGAGTCCTGGTCCACAAAAAAAATACTGAAATAGAGAAGATAAGAAGTCTAATTTTGACTTCTAGGCGACTACTACTGATCAATGGCGTGGAACTAATGGTCCATAAACTCAATTTTTGTTAGAGACAAGAGTATATGAAACAAATTTAGAAATCTATTCCCTCAAAATCTATTACAACTTCAAATCAAATACCTATGAATGGTTACTATGAGAATGCTATTAAAATAAAATTCATCATATAGCGCGTCGCACTATGCCGTGTAATAATAACTTCGAAATCATTTGGTGAAAGTAAAAGCGTAAATAAAGCGAAGTGGACCCAACACTGACCCCTGCGGTACACCTGTTAAAAGAGTTGTTTATTACCTTCCTTATTAAGATGCCTTTTCATGTGCAAATGAAAAGTTACATAACCGATTAAGCCATAAATATAATGTACTTTTGACATAACGCATTAAAGGAATGCGCTTGTTAACTTATATTGCATAATTGAAAAAATATGATAATCCTAAAATAAATCTAAAGTTTATGCTAAAAACGAAAAATAAATATCTTTCGTGTTTATGTAACGCGACAAAAAAGAAAGAAATATTTGAACTCATGTCGTGTCGTAACTGTGAACGATTTGTATCAAACAAAACGGAAGCTTATGTAAAATGTATTTATAATACATTCTTTATGATAATCTTAGCAGACGTATCCATAATAATCAGCAAAGTGTTAATAAAATAATTCGCGAAATGTGAATATATTGATATTTTATCACCCAATGAATATTTTAAGGTTTATAAATTAGTTTCGATTAAAAAATAATGTTTTTTCTACGTGAAAGGACTTTTTCCTTATTAAACATTCAGAGCTCGCGTGGCAACTCGTGCTCTTGCCTCAGCTCATCAACGATTCGTAAGTAAAGGAATTCTTTTTGTTGACTTCACAGTTATAGCTGCGTAACTCTCGTGTATTTTAAAGAGGTATGTGTATTGTCATTGAATACAGGAGAAGGGTCTACGACCGAGTGCTCACTTAATATTGTCATCAGGACTGCGGACAGCTTTCCAGTCGATCTAGTTATACTAGTTCGATCAGCTCTGCCAGATAAGGTATCGTTGGCGATCTAAATCGTTCCGTGTTTGCGCCGGGAGAGCGGCAATAGAGATAAACTTAAACAGCACCTGTAATTTGCTGTTATCGATATGTTAACAGTGTCGCGTACCTGTTCGTCCACTTTCGGAGCGTCGGTGGCGCGGGTACCGCTAGCGACCTCGATGCGGCGCGCGCGCCGAGCCGGCCGCACTGGGAACACGCTCTTAGCGTCATCGGGCACATCTATAGCAAACTCCTTGGGTCCAGTGAAAACTTTACAATCCACCTCGTCGACGCTGGCTATAGGACTCAAGTTGTGTATGTTATCGAACGTAGAGTCATTATCGTTAGCGGCATCGTTGGATACGTGACCGGAGTCATCGCTGCAGTCCGAGTGCGTATCGGATATTTTCTCGTCGGTTTGTTTATCGAGTTTCTCGGCGCGACATGTTTTCGAGTCATCTCGGGACTCAACGTACTTCACCTGCCGGCCGACGAGTGTGCTCAGGTGGTTGTGGAACGTAGTGTTCGCCACGCACACTTCTTTATGCACCGCCGGGATCACCTTGCAACTCACGAACTGCGCCGGCTCCGCTTTTGTCTCCAAAGCGGATTTTAGCTCCAGTTTCTTCACTATCGACTTGACAGGTGACAGTGCCGAATCGATCTCTTCCGGTTCGTTTTCATTTTGTTTGGACTCCGACGTGGCTGCGACGAGATTCCTTTTGTTATTTATTTTTTTCTGCTGGAGCTTTGCTCTCACAGCGCTTATTTCGTCTGAGCAATCTCTCATTGACGATTTGGGAGACGGCGTTTTTTTATCGAGATACTCTTTTTTGCTTTTATCGGATTGTCGCTTTGAATCCGATTTAAGATTTAGTAGGGATCTCTGTCGCACTTGTTTGTTTGGGTCAGGTTTCTCGATATTTCTCCGTGGCGCATTTACCTTCTTTTTCTGAGCACACTCTCTGGCCTGGTCTACATCAGATAGATCAACCGGAGTGGGAGAAAAAAGCGCCCTTGTACTACTAAACTTATTGTGTGCCATCTGACTCCTGATCACAGGGATCTTACTGGGAGAACCCGCGATAGAAGTCGTCGACCTCGTTCTCTCTAAATTGGGTGAAATCATAACTTCGTTTCCAATTTCCCACACACTTTTTGCTTTCTGCATCTTTGTTTTAGTGGACTCTTTACTCTCAAAACTTGTTTTAATGTTTGACATCCCATTATCTGCATTTGTTTTGAGTTTTGTTTTCTTTGGGTCACTCACTTTTTTCTCGATTTTTTTAGCCACCGGTTTGGTCTTAGAGACGACCGGGACGGGTGTCGAAGGCGGATTAGATAAAGTTTTTTTTAGAATTCTGGTTTTGACGTCAAGTTTTTTTAAGTCTTCGGTTTTAATGCAGTTCACGCGAGACGAGTTTTTAGATGAGATCTTGTACGTGGCATATTTGTCGGGGTTCATTTTATCGTTGGGTGTCGATGTCAAAGGCATAAGCGGAGCGGTCAGCTCTTTACCTTTCATGTCGTCGAGATTCCACAAACTGGTTGTTTTGTCAATAGAATTATTGCGTGCCACTTTATTTCGTGTTTTGCTATCACCTTGTGGATCCGAGTTCGCTTTCTTTAAAATACAGCGTGACTCAATGATGCTACAAGTTTTAGATTTTTGTAGCTTAGGCGGAATAAAAACAGTCTTAGTGTTATTTAGGTTAGGGGTTAAGGATGTGCTCGAAGAAAACTCAGAAAGAATTTTGTCAAAAGATTCGAGAGCTTTGTTTAGTTTGGATTCAGTATTCACATTATCCTCTGTTTTCTTTTCACTGGTCGTTCCGAAGACAGTGATATTTTCGTAAATAGAAGAGTACCCTTTAGTTTCATCAAGCAGTCTCGCGCTGCTAGCGTTCCGGCCGACGCCGCTTATGTTTACATTCTCGTACACGTGATGCCGTTTAGTTTCCGATTTACCGTTCACCACAGAATCGCAAACATTGTTTTTATTTACCAACACGTTATCACTGTTTATAATTTTGTTCACTGGTACACTGATGCGTTTCTCTAGGCACGCGGCGATCGCGGTCACTTTGCCGTGTTTGTGCTCGGCCGAGTTTTCGGGAGGGACTGAAAAGGTCCTGTAGAATTTTTGCATGGGCGAGTGGGGAGTGGTGGCGGGTGGCGGTTGTTTCTCGGTCGACTTGTGGCCGCCGAATATGTTGAAGACTTTCACTGCGGGCATGTCGGGCGAGGCCCGTTCGCGGCGGAGTACACGCGCGCGCTCGCAGGCGGGTGGAGCGCATGTGCGCGGGCGCAGGCAGGCCGTCACCGGAGACCGCGCTATCAGTACATACCGCGACAATAAGAAAGTCAATGTCAATTCAGGCGCCTGCAGACGTGACGACGCATTCGTAATATCAACGACAAGTTGACAGCTTCAATGGGACTGTATTCACCTCTGACATCATTTCAGTTGTATAGAGTTATGGCATGGTATTTGTAATAAGAAACTATCTGACCCAGGAAACGTTGTCCTGACTTAAATTCCGCTCAACTTTCTTGATTTTTTCTTTCATAAGAACCTTCTCCTGACAATAATAAACACAACAAAAAAATAGTTAGCGAAATTGTTCTTCACGCGTGATGCGATGACCAAGGGAAATAGAGATTCATTTTTATATACCTAACTAATACTATTAGTTAGGTATATAAAATAAGCTTTTATTTTGGCTTGAGAGCTTTTATTTTGTTTCATTTTTATTTGTGACTATACTACTAGGTGCACGGTTGTAATGTAATTAGGTTGAGCTAAAAATAGTTTTAAGACTTATTCATTGTACGTAACCTATCTAATTGGAATATTGTTGATCGAAGAACGTAAGAGTTTAGGTTGACTTAAGGTTGCATTTACTACAATCTATTTATATAAAACTATCATCCCGCTCGGGACTTCGTTCCCGTGGGAATCCGGGAAAATTATGTAGCCTATGTCCATCGGGGATAATGTAGCTTTCTAATAGTGAAAGAATTTTTCAAATCGGTCCAAACAAACAATCAATCAAATCTTTCCTCTTTATAATATTAGTATAGATTGGAGGTCCTGACTCACTCATTCATCAACACCCAGCCCAAACCCTTGGACCTAGAAAGCTAAAATTTGGCACTGAGGTTCCTTTAAACCTGGGCAAGGAAAAAGTATGGATCTTAAGAAATTCCCACGGGAACGAAGACACAAAATATTGTAATGAATTTAAAAATTGTATCACACCCGATATTCGATTACTTATGACTTTTAAACGGTTGAACCAATTGATCAAATATATAAAATAAATAAATAAACGCGACACACTCAAAGGCCCACACTAAGGTTTTCCCTTGTGTCGTGGGTCCCTCGGAACACACATAAAGACAAACACACACACCCATGACCCGAAAACAAACATCTGCTTTTCACACAAATGTTTGCCCCGACTGGGGATCGAACCCAGGACCCGCCGATTAAGACGCAGCGTCACTACCACTCGACCAAACCGGCCGTCATATCTAATCATCTAAGAAATATAAATACCTAAGAAATATCTCGATTACGTCATTTACGATGCGTCAGACAGACACACAGATACACAGACATACAGGTACACACGTGAAACTTATAACACTCCTCTTTTTTTGTTGAGGGTTAAAAGGAAAAGCTCCAATGATTGTGTACTAAGGCTCAGTTAAAAAAAACTATAGGAAGGCATTTAATAAAGCATTTCATGTAGAAAACTAGGCCAGAGGTTAAAAAATAACCCTGCCTACTTACAGTTTTTAACTTCACTTATACATTATGCAACGAAATGAACAAGAAAGCTTTGAACAGATTTTATGTAACATTTATCGATTAACCAAAGGGAACCTGTTTTGTAATTTTGGACAGGAAACGAGAGTCAGGTTTCGGATATGTGGGTAACCCAGAAAAGATAACATAGCCCAGAAACCGTAAAGGCGTAACCAGGTTGCAAAAAACGATGTTTACTAAGAAAACTGTTTATGTGACCCGATTGGGTTACGAATATATGTTTAATTTATCTAAAGAAATCCAATGATTTTTTTTTATTATTATTATAAGATGGGTTAACTCTTGACCTCAATCTTGACCATAGGTCAAAGATGAGATCGACGATGGAGCGAGTTAACTTAGAAAATGCCGATAAAGGCACTGGTACTCCCACGCACCGACGGAACACAGCCAGCTGTTTGGCGTCGGACTTCGGTAGGAGGGTGGTCGCGAACCAGACGGCCCTTTACAGAGCCTACCACACCGCATGAGACCATAGGACGACACCTCAGATTCAGAAAATGAAGTGTCGTTGCCTGGGATGGATTACTAGGAGGCAGGTCTCATTTGTGTTTCCTTAGTCGCCTCTTACGACACCCACGGAAAGAGAAGGTGTGGTGTTATTCTCAAGCGATCACCACACGGTAAAATAATAATAGTTTCTGAGAAGTTTTTCAAATGTTTAATGATTTTTCAATATTTGTGAGGAGTCTGGCTGTTTATGTACCATATTAGATACATATCCATCCATAAACAGCCAAACTCCTTCATAAAAAAATAATAACAAACAAAACGACTTCAAAAAAGCGAAAAAAAGACATCCTCATTTAATGTGTTACGTAATACCTACTGAAGTGTTTGAAGTCGGTGCAAAGGCGGTCTTTCGAGAATTTTTGGCTTAGCACCGACTTCAACAACAAACAGATCAGCATCCGGAAGCATCCTTTTTAATAAAAAATATAAATTCCAAATCAGTCCAATAACAATAAAGGAGTTACAAGGTAACAACCATTAAAAAAATATATCAAATTGAGAAACTATTTAATTTTTTAATTTCATAAGTTTTCTGTTATAATTGCGATAATCTTAAACAATACATTAATATACGAGCTGCGTGCACTTTGCCAACTTTCCAAACTTTGCCTACTTTTCTATAAGTTAATATAAAAATGTTCCTTATGCCTACTTTTACATTTCTTCGTACTAATAGTTTCACATCGCCAACTTTACCAGTTTGCCAACTTTTCAACTTTTTTATAGTTTGTGTTTCATTTTGTACACAACTGCAATTGTTCATATAAAATTTCACATTTCGCCAACTTTTTTTACAGTGGCTTACAAAATTGCATACATTATTTTTTGGTTAATTTAAAAACTAGTTTCTGTTGGAATTATCTCGGCAAAAAAATCTGTATTTTTGTTTGAACTGACTGAAAAACCGATGGCCTATTCGTAATGACCTTGTTCCTTCCCATATTCTTTTTAATCCAGGAATATTAGGGGTTTCACCTCGGAATGAGAGATAGTCAGCTAAAAAAGTTGTATAAACCTTTATTTTAAAACCCTAAAACATGTCTCAAAACCTACATATCGTAGGGTGTCCGTGTCTACAAAAATTCCAACTCAAAGGTCAAAAAATCGATTTTGTATACATTTATCGCAAATATCTCGTTTTCTGTAGGTTTTATGCTGTTGTATGTACTCGATACAAATATTATAGAAAATTAAGTTTTCTACAACTTTTGTTCAAACATTTTTTTAATATCTTGAACCATTTTCGAGAGAGAGGGCACAGCGTACGCAGTGTTTAAATCGTTATAGATCGTAAATGGTAATTCTGATTGAAAAAACGGTATAAGAATTCTAACAATATTTGTTTAATACTTATTCAACGATACCCCACTTCAGCTGTTTTCGAGTTATACTTATAATTGGTGTGTAAACTTTTGTTTTAGTGTACCTAGTAAAGGGAGAATAAGATTTATTAATTTATCATAGAATGATTTTTTTAATTCAGTTTCTTAATCAATGTACATAATTTAATAAATTATTGAATAAATTGTTTACTGTAAGTACTCCCCTGAATATTATTTTAGCATTCACTTTTGTAGTAGAAAGTCCAATTGTAGGCAAAGTGTGAACTGTGATTAGCTACTAAAAATTAGTTTGCAAAAGATGAACGACAGTGGGAAAACATGATAATGTTGGCGAAATGGTAACCTAAGTATGAATAAAAACTATAGTAGGCAAAATGGACATGGACTACACACTGTTTTAAAAGTAGGCAAAGAGGAAAAGTAGGCAAACACCACCCACTTCAATATACCTACTATAATAATAAAATAATGTTTTTATTTTTTGAAACATAAATAAATAATTTTGAATTGAATTGAATACTATAGCGTTCTATGAGAACTATAGGTCTTTAAGTAAACCAGACAAGTGTATCAATAGTGTATAAGACTGTTTGTTTAAAAAAAAAACAAATAAATGTACCACGTTATTTTTTAATCAGTGTGCAAATTTTTTATACGTAATCTTTATGAAAAATTTCAAGCTAGATCGTCTGAAGCATGAAAATAAATTAAAATTTTAATATGGAAAAAAAATACATCTTCCGATTTATTTGAAACTTGGTAATAGTACTCTTCAACACAATTTGTGGCACCCGTGTTTCTACGTTTTACAAAATACAATCTCTAAGACGTTAAAACGGGGTAAGTATCAAAATCTGAAAATTTTGTAAAAAAAAAATTTTTCCTTCTTATTTACGTTCTATCAACGTTATATCAAATCAAATATACTTTATTGTACACACAAACAGAAAAATAACTAAAAAATAACAATAAATTTACATAAACCCAAGGCATATACAATAAGGCGGCCTTATCGCTTTCAGCGATTTCTTCCAGGCAACCTTAGGGAAGAATTTGAGAGAGGAAATATCATAGCGGGTGTACTGAAAAAATTACTGACACCGTAAGAAAAATTTGCGTACTGATTAAACAGGCACCCTGAATATAATAATCATAATCTAATTAAACAGTTAACTCACAGTCATCCCGTTAACAACCATGAAATTTGACTCCAAATGCGGGTGCCAGTTAAAATTAACACTAATTTTGAACGCTATAGTGACTCGGTTACTCGATATGATAATAAATGCATGTCTGTCTGTCCGTTATGAAATTTGATATACCAAAATGAATATTATTTTGAAAAGATTGAAGAAATACACATTACTAATGAATATGATAAATGAGTCATTTTAAAACAGAAACATGAGTAATAAGATGTTTCATTTGTTTTTAATTAAACAGTGTGTTTGGATTTGGTACTGCTGAAATATTGAGAAAATCCATTTTGAGGTAACATTTTACGAAAAGGACATAATAAGCTTAGACGTATAAAATTAAACCGACTTGAATGATAAAAAAAACGAAAAAATAATACCATAACGTGCTAAGAACCTACTGTACCTAAAAAGTTCGAATTTCAAGGCTATAAAGCTCTCTCAACCATAAAAATCGTTCCAAAACATCTTTGAAATCTTTAAGATAGAGAACACTCAGTTGAAGAAAAAGAAACGTTAATTAAAGTTAAACCTAAATGTAATGCCGTCCTAAAGGGACAGTGTAACTTTCAAAGCAGCATTAACTTTAATAGATGTTTCTACAACTAGATTTAAAAAACAAAACTCTCACCTCTTTGAAACAAATCTTAACGAAATCTTCAACTCTACAAAACACTATTAAAACACAGATTACAAGCGCAGCAAAAAACACACAAACACACATGAAATCGTACAAAACAGCAACAGTAGCATGACGAATACGGAGTGACACATGTCGGGGTTTAATGCTACTAATTGGTGTAATTACATGATTAAGAGATGGTCACTTCTTGACAGTTAGATTGACCGAGAAACCAGCTAATTAACACTTCTGTAATACTCGTTTAGCTTGTTATGTCTTTATCTTGATATTGGGTTACGATGATATTATGGGGTAATTTTAATATACGATTAGTTAGTGAAATTTTAGGGGGTGATTTACCCCATGAAGATGCACTACTTTCCCCAAGGGACCCAGCTGAAATACTTTACTATAGATACATAATAAGATAAATGAGTTTTTAACAATTTATGTACCTATCCCAATTATATGGGAATACGGCGTGAGTGTTTGTGTGTATATGTAGTACTACAAAAATATTTTATCGTTTTTAGCTAAGTACCTTTCTGTATAATCGAATTAATGGATAAAGGCTTAAATCCTACGCTCTACTTCCCCCAGGAATCTAATATCGTATTAAAATTTGACTGCATTATGGAAATTGCTCCAAAAATAATAATTTATAATATAATCTGACTTAAATTACAGAGACCAGCGCAGGTTATCCCATTTTCATTGCAAAATCGTTCTTATCATAATAGCACAGAGTGCACGCGTATGGTAACCTAATGTGCGGTCCTCTGTACAACAGATGTTGTCCTGATTATGTCATCGCAACTGATTGTCAGTTCCATTTAGCAATTGACACATCGATTGATATGAGATTTGGCGAAACAGATTTGTGAAAAACGTGTGTACAGTCAACAGCATTAATACATTAGGTTCATAGATTCTTAATTTTCATTAAGATAAATGTTCACTTACATGAGATATGGCTATATAACACTATCCCCAATCCCCAAGTCTTACCGTGTGGTGTGGTGATCGGTTGAGAATAACACTATCCCATTCATTTCTTTCCGTGGGTGTCGTAAGAGGCGACTAAGAAAACACAAATGAAGCTTGCCTCCTATTAATCCACACCAGGCAACGACATCTCAATTAGTTCTGAATCTGAGGTGGCGTCCTATGGTCTAATGCGGTGTGGTAGGCCCTGTGAAGGGCCGTCTGGTTCGCGACCACCTTCCTACCAAAGGTCAACTCCAAACAGCTTGCTGTGTTCCGTTGGTGCGTAGGAGTACCAGTGCCTTATTAGGTATTTTTTGGGTTAACTCACTCCATCGTCGACCTCATCTATGACCTTGGTCCAGATTGAGGTCAAGAGTTAACCCATATTATAAAAAAAAGTTAAAAACTAAAGTAAGTACAGATATTATCGTTCGTGTCGACAAGACACGGACGTTTTACTCAAATTGAATCAATTTTTTAAGAAAGAACCTCGTAATTCATATTTCGACCTATGTTCCCCGGGGAAAGTTGTTCAGTTCCGTGGGTTGATTAACATCCTCAATTTTCAGCATGTTAATCAGTCAATTTTCCACTTTCAGGCAAGGACAGTAAAATACCTACATAGCAAGGTACCTCTTTGAGTAAAAAATTAAATTTTAAAGCAGGAAATAATAAATAATGTTTTATAAATAATTTCCAGAAAAAAGTTCCACTGAAAATTATTTAAACGATGGTCTGAAATAAGAGTTTCAGTTTTTGCTAGGCTGTCTCTTACACAAATAAACTCGTTTAATGGCTTTTACATTTCTTTCTCTATCTACAGGAATCGACTAGAATCTGATCTATACTTGAGTAGCAGTCGTATTTGTAATTTTGATAGTGAAAAAAAGAGAGAATCAGTACTTAAGTAAAGATCAAGACTTGAGTCTCCTTCTGTAGTACGGGCCTAAGAAACTATCAATACAGCATTACATCATCATCATCACACGACAAAGTTCAAAAGAACAGCCATTTTTAAACTATTTTACTAAGCAAACTAGGACGCCAATGTAGATTTATTGTAATTGCGACCTAAATGCGTTTTAAATTAGGTTCATTACGTATATTTAGGTCGTAGCTAAAGAACTGGATGTTCTAAGAACAAAATGTTTGAGGAATTGAAGTTAACGACTGAATTCAATAGGTAACACGCCTATAATCCCTAACAGGGTAGACAGAGCATCAGTGGTTCTAGCGAACTAATCAGCACCATTATACAAGCGTAAAAAGTTGTATAATGGTGCTGAGAGCTGGTCAGCCTTTCGCCTAACCCTCGCACCCCTCTTACAGACTTTTACTGTATACTCGTACCTAGGAAGAGTAGGTAGCTGGCACATTCTAAGTTTCTTTCACCCCCAGTCCAGCACGGAAGGAAGGTAACAGTTACGACAGCGTTAGTAATATAAAACTATTTGACGGTTTACAGACTTTCTAATTAAATCACTTGCTCAGCGGTGAAGGAAAACATCGTGATAAAACCCACACGTCTATTAGTTTTCGAAAGACGAGCGGTCCACCAACCCCGCATTGGTCCAGCGTGCTGGTGGATTATGGCCTTAATCCCCTTCGTGTTTCGAAGGGAGGCCCGTGCCCCTCGGTGGGGACGTATATGGGCTAGTAAGAAGAAACTGACAGAGTTATAGTAAAGTGGACCAATAAATCATACCAGCCATAAGACGTCCACTGCTGGATATAAACCTCCTTTACGAATCTCCACATCGATCGTTCCTGCGCCTCTCTCATCCAGCGGCTTCGCGCAATCTTTGCCAAATCGTCAGTCCACCTTGGCCTACCTATAATTTTTGCTTTCCACAATTTTGAAGTGAAAACTTCTTTAGCAGCGTTGTGCACTTTGAAGTATGGGTGGAAACCCGAACGGATGACAGCCCTATGGTAAAATAGCTTGATCTCGTGACAGATGTCAACGAAACCAACAAAGTAACTTTGAACGAGCGTTAGTTTTACAATTTTATTTATTATCACCTTAATTTTTATTATTTACCTGTCAGTTTTATCACAATTGAAATGCAATACGTTATTGATATAATAAAATAGATATTCACACCTAAAACATACCTCGCAAGTTCTAAAATACATAGATATAATTTTATGAAAATATAACTTACGCACGTACAGAGTCATACCGGACGAATCGAAAATGCTTAATATAAGGCGGAGGGAGAGTGAATACTTCTTTTTTACTGATTCTGGTAATAATGATGATGAAAGAGTCGTTGAAATTATGGATGGAAGTTGATTTTTCTGAGAGATAAACTTTTTAATGTAAAATAAAAGAATTGTAATAGTTCTGAAGTGTTAAATTTTTAATGTGATATAAATTGTCATGTTTGTATATGATAGCGCAATAAATTAATATTGTATTTTACCACATAAATGATAGTATTTTTATACTGATTATCAAAGCAATTCGTGCGAAACTATTCCCTTATCATTCCAAAATATCAACGTTAGGTAATGTTCAAGTTTTCACTTCTGCCGGCACTCCCGGAGTGCAACCTTTTGTTTTTTTTATTTACTTATTAAAACAATCAATATTTTCGTTTTAATTAAAAAAAAAAACTATATTCATATTTCATCTAAGAACCATCAGAACGAATGTCAAATGTGGCGTCAAGTGGTTTCAGAACCACATAACGTTCTGCCTACCCCGAAAGGCATTATAAGCGTGAGTGTATGAATGGAAATATAATATTTCACAAGTTACATCAGATTATTATGGAGACAAAGAAAATTATCGCCGAATATAAATATTAAAAAATACAGTAAAATTGAGAACCTTCCCCTATTTTGGAAGTAAGTCCACTACAAAACTATGAATGGGGTTTAATTACAAAGGACTACACAGAAGCGTGTGTTTTGTACAAACATTCCAGTTTATTCATCATTTTACCAAGCGATACTGCACCTTAACACTTACAAGATAAAGAACATATTTTAATGAACGCCTTTCAGGTATGGACTGTACAAACAGGCTTCTCGTTCGTTTCCTGTCATGGAGGACTCTAAAGGTATGTAAATATTTGAGTGTGGTCTAATGTGTAGGATGTTGAGTTGAAGATTTTCTTTCTGTACACACACAAACTTTCGCCTTTATAATATTAGTGTGTTAAATTAGTGTGTCATAATATTATCATTAACCTGCTCCGAGACTGTTATTTTCACACTAAATTATAAAGGCAAACATTTGTGAGTGTGTGTGTCTCTGTGTGTGTGTTCTTCACGCTCGAACGGCACTAATTTTGGTAAAATTTGGTAAGAAGGTAGCTGACACCCTAGATTAACACATAGGCTACATAAAAGCTAGTTATTTTCCCCGAATTAAAAAGCTAGTTATTTATTTACTAAACTATCTTTCCGACCGGAACTTTGTTCCCGTGCCAATTCGGGAAATTTATCTAGCCTGTGTCTCCCGCTGTTAAGTGAAGAATTTTTGAAATCGGTCCAGTACTTTTTGAGTTTATTCGTTACAAGCATACAAAAAAATCTTTCCTGTTTATAATACTAAGTGTGGATTTTAATTTAGACCAAACCTTAGTCAGAGAATGTCATGCAGGGAGTCAGTAACAAGTAAAAAATAAATATTAGTTGAGTAGTCAAAGAAACACACGATGAACTGTGGTGGTGCAGTGGAGAGCCTCTCCAACTTAACACATGCAGAGGAATTTCCGTTCTCTTATTATAATGTGTGTAAGAGACAGCTTAGCAAATAATGAAACCCTGGTTTCAGACCATCTTCCTGAATGATATTCCAATTCACTTTATGATGATTCCCTGGCTAAAGCAAATCAGCGGCCACAGTTATGGCCGCTGATTTGGTTTAGATCTAGGTACACAAATATTATAAAGAGGAAATATTTAATTGTTTATTTGTTTGAATTGAATAGGCTCCGAAACTACTAGACCGATTTGAAAATAAATTTCGACATTAGAATGCTACATTATACCTGAGTAACATAAGCTACATAATTTTCCCGAATTCCCACGGGAATGAAGTTCCAGGCGGAATACTATCCTACCAATATTATAAATGCGATAGTTTGTGAGGATGTATGGATGTTTGTTACTCTTTCACGCTCAAACGATTGGACTGATTTTGATAAATTTGGTATGGAGGTAGCTGACATCCTGAATTAACACATAGGCTACATATTTTTCCCAATTCCCACGGGAACGAAGTTAGTTTGAAATAAATTATAATTGACAGGACTACCAGTGATGAGGGAGTTAGAAAAAGACCAACCACAGCCATTCCTAGACACTGCCAGCAATTAGAAATCATTGCTTCACAGCGCAATAAAAGTATATAAATAGAAACCGATCGCACCCATCTCTTCTATATAAAGAAAGTGGAACTGGAAATCAATTAACAACAAATCGATTAATAGCGGTCTCAGTATCTTGCTTTAGGGCAAATTAATGGATAAACTTGTCAAAGATAGTGCCACACCTTTTATAAAGATTATCTGGGCTACTTAATTTCTTTACTTGCTAAAAATTAAATAACGACCATAACATAAAAAGCAAGGATTTCCGCTTATAAGCATTTCTTCTGAGCGTATTTGAGTGAGAAAAATTAATCTAAAATTAAAAAAAAAAACATTTGAAAAGGTCTCTTTGAGATAGAAATTTACCTAAGGCAGCTCACAAGTCCTATAATTGGCTTTATTATATAACAAATTCTTGTACTACAAACACTTAAAATATGCTGTTGGTTTTATAAATAAACTAAGTAAAAAAGTAAAGCTGTAATGAGGTCCACTTTATTGTAGGGAGCAAATCCGATGCTTGTCAAAAAATAACTGGTCAAAATCCTAGTAGATAATACGGTGCTTAGGTAATGCACCAAAAAAGCTAATTTCGGTGTAGGTTTTTAATCAAAAACAAGCGCCATAAAGACCCGATAAAATTGAAAACTTACATTAAACCTTCGATAAATATTTGCTGCCTTATTTTAAAATCAAAAGTTATCAAAACAATTTAAACAGACGGACTTTTATTATCACCTAATTATATCATCATCAGTTTAATAATACAGACATCCATCACCCAGCCAGACAAATTGACTACCAAATCAATCAGAATCAATATAAATGAGACTAGTACGAAATGAATCAATTGGCAAGCGTGGGAGCAAAAAACGCGAAAGAAAACAAAACGAAATTTCACTTTCTAAACATAACCAAAGGCAAAATTAAACTGTCGATTCCCAGTAATTATAAGAGTATGGAACTAGAATTTAATAATTAAATGGTTTTTGCTGTAAATACATGGGAGGAACAATAGGTCGCATGGGTTTCACTCGATGAAAGTGATCGTGATGATTGGGTGTAAAAACCGGCAGTGAAATGTGGAGCTAAGATGCTGCTTTTGATTGAAATCGATGGCACACGTTCTTAGATACATTAGCAAAAGTTTTCCAAAGAAACATACCCAAAAAATAAAAAATTACTTAGCTGGAGAGTTTTTATATTTTCTTCGGTCCTTAGAACAGCTAGAAAGCCTTATTTAGATAGATAGATTATTATTATTATATTATTATAAGATGGGTTAACTCTTGACCTCAATCTTGACGTCAAAGATGAGGTCGACGATGGAGCGAGTTAACCCAGAAAATGCCTATAAAGGCACTGGTACTCCTACGCACCGACAGAACACAGCAAGCTGTTTGGCGTCGGACTTCGGTAGGAAGATGGTCGCGAACCAGACGGCCCTTTACAGAGCCTACCACACCGCATGAGACCATAGGACGACACCTCAGATTCAGAAAAAAATGAAGTGTCGTTGCCTGGGATGGATTACTAGGAGGCAGGTCTCATTTGTGTTTCCTTAGTCGCCTCTTACGACACCCACGGAAAGAGATGGGGTGGTGTTATTCTCAACCGATCACCACACGGTTAAATCGGTTAAATGCTATATTTGTAATAGCAGTGAATAAAAACTTTATTCACTGCTATTACAAACATAGCATATTACATACATTTAGTCGAAGGCACACGCGCTTGAATAATGTACGGTATCTGTAAGTTAGCGAACTTTCTCATAGAACATTAGGTATGTCAAAACAAAAAAATTACAACTTAGCTGGAGTACTCACTCTACTTTCTTCGGTTCTTAGAACAGCTAGCTACAGTCGCGTAGCTACCGGAGGGCCGGAGGAGTGCCCTGGGGCCCACAAGCTCAGGGGACCCTGCGGACTCTGATTTACAAACTATAAGTTGAACTAGTGCAAATGTCTCCCACATTCGGAATATAAATGACGGCTGGTTTGGTCGAGTGGTAGCGACGCTGCCTCTTGATCGGCGGGTCCTGGATACGATCCCCAGCCGGGGCAAACATTTGTGTAATAAAAAGAAGATGTTTGTTCTCGGGTCATGGGTGTTTGTGTTTGTCTTTATGTGTGTTCCAAGGGACCCACGACACAAGGGAAAACCTTAGTGTGGGCCTTTGAGTGTGTAGCGTTTACAAAATAAATAAACTCAGATTCCAGGGACGCGACTTTAATAATGGCAACTTATTTGAAAAAATACATGAAAATTCCCAACAAGTCTCGAACATCTTTGTTTAAAACTTGAGGGGAACTCTTCTGTATTCTTATGCTGGTTTCACAAGAGTACGACAAATCTGGAGTAGGTACGTCGAATTCGAAACACAACGAATACGGAACAAACGATTTTAATTAAATAATTTAGTTGGGGCCCTCCTAGTTTATTTTTTGCCCCAGGGCCTTTGGTTACCTAGCTACGACACTGGCTAGCTAGCCTATTTTTGAAGAAGACATTACATTTAGGACTATTATTTTTTATTTTTTTATTTTTTTTAAGATGGGTTAACTCTTGACCTCAATCTTCACTAATCACTACATTAGGACATTAGTAGTATTTCAGTAGCTTTCCGCCCGGGACTTCATTCCGTGTGTTATTCTGATGTCTAAGCTACATTACTGCAAAGTTTCATCAAAATCCGTCCAGTAGTTTTTGCGCGAAAGTGTAACAAACATCCTCACAAACTGTCGCATTTATAATTATAAATTATTATAACAGGTAATTAGTAGGAAGTAGGACAGGATAATAATTAACAAATTGAGTTCTTGTCAGTCTTTTCATTTCCTCCAGTTTGATATCAAGTCCTGATATTAAACTCATGTCTAACCTATACTGTACCCTCTGTATCATTCTTCTTCTTCTTATCGTGTAGGTATAGTCAAGTATGTGGCGAACTTGGCTAACCCTTGTGTCAGAGTTTTCAAACCGCACAATGGCCTCTGACTTGGTTTTAACGACTGTAGTCAATCGACAACAGCCGGCACCGACAGCTTAACGTGCCCTCCGAAGCACGGAAACGCTCTCGATAAATTGCCACTTTGGTCACCCATCAGGTTCCCTGCCTCTATATACATTGCTTAACCTCACTGTTCGGTTGAGATCAGCGAGAGCCACTTTGCTACAAGTCCTTCTGTATCATCACCCCTTCTACTTATATACTATTTCTCACTAGTTAGGTTGGCTGGAAGAGATCTCTTTTAGAGATAAGCTCGCCTTTGTACACTTGGTTTTTCCAATTGATTTAATAACTATGTTTGTACAAGTAGTATAGTATCATTACAAATGCAACATTTTATCGGCCCGTAAAGATGAGTCGTGGGAGCCATCTAGAGAAGTCGAACTTTTACTTATTTCCCTGCAGGTATCGGTAATTTTCACACAGCATTTACTTACAAGGACAGCATTAGGTTTTAAAAACTAAGATAAAGCGTGTTATCCATCGCAAACGGACAATACTTTAAAGAACAAAGTAATCTAGTTTATCATAAAGTGCCTGAAATTTATTTTATAGCAACGACAAGAGCATGAGTCTGGTGCTTTTGCTATTGTGATTTTGAAAGGTGATTAGTAACGTTTTTGGTTGCAGAGTCCATGCTCAGAGATTTATAAAATTCGTTATTTCAAAATGTAATTTTCACATATTCTTACACTACGAACACTCAAGGGTACAAAAAACTTAATATATTGGAGGTTATACTGTCCCTATAAAAAGGAATAAGGTTTAAAATCGCACTTTAATCAGCTGGTCACACAAGTTGAATGGATAGGCGAAAGCATTAAATATTTAGGGTAACTGGATTATTTTTGGGTGACTGTAGATATGAATCAGCTTAGGAAACTGTAAAACTTTTCCCAAGAAACAAATTAAGTCGAAATTTTCTCAAAAAAGGAGGAGGTTCTATGTTCGACTGTATGTATTTTTTTTATGTATGTTCACCGATTTCTCCGCCAATTATGGACCGATTTTCAAAAATCTTTTTTTGTTTGAAAGAGTATACTCCAGTGGTGGTCCTATATACATGTTATCGAAAATGATTCAGTACCTACTTTTAAAAAAATCAACAAAAACAAAAAATACTACAAACCAGAACATCATCTAAATAAATAACTTTTCGTTTGTGGTTATCTGCTAATAGGCATTGTAGTCTGCCAAAAACTTTGTGCGAACTGTTGTTGGGATTAAAGTCGGTGACTCATACGTTTTTAACGTTGAAAATTATCAAATTAAGTCGAAATGTGATAATTTGTTTCTTGGGAAAAGTTCAGTTTAGTACGCTGATTCGTATCTACAGTCACCCAACATAAAATAATCCAGTTACCCTATACAGGTTCGATACATAACAAGAGCACTAGGCGACAAAATAGGAGCAAAACTCCAACCTGTAGTTAAAACAAGTGTTAGCAACGGTTAATATAAAGACCCTACGGGACCAGTGCTGATTACGGCTGTATGGAAGCTGCGAGGTGTTATTATGTTAAAAGCACTCTGTAGCTGTCCAGAATTATTATAGAGTTATGGAGACAGTGGGACACGGGCGAAGGAGTGCTCGTAGCCCAAGACCCTCGCTGATCTAAGCCGATTAGTGACGTTAAGCAACGTACACAAGGGCAGAGAACCTGTTGGGTGATGGGTGACCAAAGTGACAATTTATCACGAGCGTTTCCGGAGCTTTGAAGAAGACGTTAAGCCTATGTTTGTCGATTGACTACAGCGTTATCTAAAACCTAGTCAGAGGCCATTTGGCGGTGAAAACTCCGACACCAGGGTTAGTCAAGCTCGCCACACACTTGACTACACCACGATAAGAAGAAGATATGGGTGACTTAATTTATAAGGTCACCATAGTTGCCTTTCAATAAATAAATCATAGATTAAGTCTAAAATAAAATAAAATTGTATTCCCCCCCTACGTTCGATTGTTTGTAACAAATATAGCCAAGAGACATCTCGATTACATCAGGTTTCAAACAAAAAAAACCTCATCAAAATTGGTCCATTTCTTTAGGAGCTACAATGCTACAGACAGACAACACAGACATACTGATCCACAGACGCCAAACTTATAACACCACTCTTTTTTTTCGTGGGTTAAAAATATATTATGCATTGCACTACACAAAAATCACTTCTGAATGTTCTCTTTAGAAGTAAGTCAAATTATATCGATAACCCGCAACCCACTGACCCTATATGCCAGATGGACACTTTAATAAACATTGAAATCAATTCTAAACAAATAACCACAAATGACCAAAGAAACTGTTGAAAATAAACATTTACTTAGCATCTAACCGCATAAGCACAACATTCGTAAGATGGGGTAAGTAAGTTTTAAGCCAATGGTTGAACTAAGTAGGTATATGCAAAATAAACAGACTTTAAAATCCTACTAATATTATAAATGCGAAAGTTTGTGAGAATGTATGGATATTTGTTACTCTTTCACGCTCAAATGGCTTGACCAATTTTAATAAAATTTGATAAGGAGTTAGCTGGATTAACATATAAGCTACATAGTTTTCCAAATTCCCACAGGAACGAAGTCACGGGCGGTAATCTAATTAAATATAATATAAGGTCTTTATCATTTCTGACGTGTGGGGCCTTCGTCAGAACTTTTCAACTTAAAATTCAAAAAGATTGAGAAAAACATTGACTTAGAGTCAATCTTCTTCTTCTTATCGTGTAGGTATAGTCAAGTTTGTGGCGAACTTGGCTATATAACCCTGGTGTCAGAGTTTTCAAACCGCACAATGGCCTCTGACTTGGTTTTAACGACTGTAATCAATCGATAACAGCCGGGACCGACAGCTTAACGTGCCCTCCGAAGCACGGAAACGCTCGTTATAAATTGCCACTTTGGTCACCCATCAGGTTCCCTGCCTCTGTGTACGTTGCTTAACCTCACTGATCGGTTGAGATCAGCGAGAGCCACTGGGCTACGAGCCAATATTACAGTCAATATTACAACACGACGAGATAGTTTAACAAGTGTTTGTTTCTTATGTAAAAGACGTTCACAGTTGAATGACAGTAACTGTAGATCTACATACCTATGCGTCAATACAGAGTCCTTTAGTGGAATATTCATAACCTATTTAGTAGGCAGGTGGCCTGTCTACTACTAAAGGCACTGGCTAGTCAATACTTAACGAAATACAGCTTATTATACAACTTCTGTAACAGATATACATATTCAATTTATGCGTGTCTTTGAAAGAACGTACCGACTAAATTCAATGTTCCTTGTTCCACCTAGCGGAAATAATAATAAAGAATTCTTTCAATTCTAGTCAAAAAAATATTTCACTTAAAATTTGTGAAAACGTGACGGAAACGAAAACGAAAATGCACTTTTTGCCTGCTTTTTGTATGAAAATGTTCGAAATTACGCATTTTTTTTTTCATTTTCGTCACGTTTTCACAAATTTCAAGTAAAACAAAATTTATGGACTAGAATTGAAAATTCAGGTTTACCACTTGCTCGTCTGTAAATTATAGCCCTCCATGTATCTCGAGTATGCTATTATAGCTTCTCAAAGAGCCCTCTTTTGTATGAAAAATCGTGCAATATCCCTAGACCGTGTTGATGTGTGTACAAAAATAATACAAAGAATAACAAGTTTACAGTAATAGGATTTTATATATTTTCAGATTATTTGCCTACTAGTTTCCTGCTTGGGACTTCGTCCCCACAGGAATTTGGGAAAATTATGTAACCTTCTGTTATTTTTGTATTGAAGCTATATTAAAATAGAACATTCTGGCAAAGAAAGGGGATATTTTTCCCCGAATTGGGAAAATCCACGGACTTCATAAAAAAAACAATTCGAAGCGCCGAATGTGCCGCAAAATCGCCGCGTACAATCTAATCGGGTGGCTGTAGATTACTCCGGCTAATCCATTCGCTTGTCTTGTCCGTCTGTCCGTTTGAGTAATTTATAACAGCCCTAATGGCTAACTGGTCGGCCGACCTGTCTTTGCTTGGAGAAAACATTCCATGAATGTGACCCTGTAACTGTAGATACTGCTACAAAGTTATTGAAGGTTCCTCTCACCTTTCCTTATAATAAGGTTGCTATGAATTATACCTTATTTAGTCGAACCTATGGAATTGTAGTTTTTCCTAAACACTTTTTGGAAAACTGATTTTTTCATACTAACTTTTCCTCTTTTCCCCTGAAGTACGCTTAAACGTGTTTTATTTTCAAAACTAATGTTAAGACAACTTTTTTTATCTAATTTAGTGGAACAGCTCTGCTGTGCATCGTGTAATCGGATATCTAAAGTTAAGATTGGTTTTGCGAGCCATGCTAGAGCCCACCTATTATATAACTAGCCCCAGGGTTAAGCATGTTGGAAATCGCCATGTTAACAACAAGAAATAGTTTGAAAAACATAAATATAGAGCTTCCAGAACTCGTTTTTGAAAACCATCTCGAATAAAGTAGTAAAGAAAAATGTTTATATAAGAACACGTAGAAGTTTTGGCCCCAGACAGGACTCTACACTACACAATATCAAATAAGTAGGTAAGTATATGCCAGGTTTCTCATCAGTACCTGCATTAAAAACAAGCATAAAAATTCTAAACAAAGTGATTATTAATTTCCTATACAATCGGCAAAAATCGAATTTAATTTGTAAAGTAACAAAAAATGCAGATATAAATTAAATGTATTTTTCAGTACATCCTCCTTCGTCGGCGTCCGCCGAGCGACTGACAGCAGTTCAAGCGGTTGCTCGACTCGCTCATAATAGAACCGCGTGCGCCGGGGGCGGTCACTCACACTATCTACAGGCTGATGTTGATTTTACACACTACGATATTATGCGGCCTAATCAAAGAGGTCCGTCAATGAATTGATAAGGATCGCACAGGTCATAGAAAGTTTTTTTTTTAATATTCCAAAATACATTTTTTTGGGAATGTTGTCTAAGTTTAGTAGGTTAATTCACATCATAAAGATGGCAAGTCAGACAGACAGACAAATTATTTATTCACTGATACATGCAGTTCACAAAAGCTTATTCTAAAAAAAGATTATGATCTTTTAAATTACTTGTTAGCTTATTCTAAACAAGTAATTTAAAAGCACTAAGTAAATACATTATTACTACACATAACTGTTTAAGCAGTAGTTAGACCTGTTTCGTACTTTGTTTTAACAAATCTTAATCCAATCCTAGAGGTAATGTAAATATTCGCTTGAAAATTGGGAAAATGTCTATGTATATCCACCAGAAGATTTAGTATTTCATGGTAACACCACCAATCCAAGCAAAACTACAGCAGATACTTTGAACGAAAACCAGTAGCAGATTTGATATTAAGCTATAAGCTTCAACAGTTTCATAATTACATACCGCGCATTCATGACTCGATTGAATTCGGCGAGACACGACGCGTGAATTTTCGGCCGAAGACAACCCACAGTAGAAACAAGATGGCGGCGGCGTAGTGCGCCCATTGCGGCAGTGACAGCTCCACGGCGGCAGTCGTACATCTGCGTGAGTAGTGTGTGTTGGTGGGGAGGGGATAGCTATAGCTACATGTGGTATATCTGCGTGTGAGTGGGAAAATTTGAAGTGTTTGTGCTTTGGTGTGTCGTGTTTCGATTTGATTTTCGTGTCTGTTTTTCGTTGTTAACTTTAATTATATGCCTAAAGCGTAAATAAGGTTTAGAATTTTTTTAATTGCACTGTTTTTTTTACATGATAGACGATCAAGATGCCGTTGTTCTTTCTATTAAGTATTTTCAGCTGTTTTGGAACTACGCTAAATACAAGGTGTAAGGGAACCGCGCTTCCGAATACTGAAAGTACATGCTCAGTTAATGGTTTTGAGTAACTTTCTCAAAGAAACTTTTCTAGGAAACGAGTCTTACCATAAGGAAGAATTTAAAAACGAAATTGAGCATAAATATAATACAAGAAATAAATTAAAGGGAAAGTTTGGTCAAGTGAGCGTTAAAAATTACTATGGGGAGAGGACATAAAGGTATCTGGTACCAAAATTGTATAACAAATATCCAGTATTACTTAATTGATAGAAATAAAATAAAACGTGAATGAAAAAGGAAAATTAGAAATGAAATGTTATCTTCTTCTTCTTATCGTGCAAACTATATCATGTAATAAATAATACATTAAGGGCCACTTTCACCAAAAGTGCTGAGCGTATTTAGCAGGACTAATTTTGTTTAATTTTACAGATTTTGTTGCTTTGACAACTGAGTTAATTGAGTTTAGGCTGTTAAATACGTTTAGCGCTTTTGGTGAAAGTGGCCCTTAAAGTTAAGTTTATTAGTTAATTAAGTTTAAAGATTACTACATAGGAAGAGCGCTACGCCTACAAACTACTCTTGTAGTTTGGCGACTTTAGCTTTAAGTTAAACATTGTAATCTTTATTTGAAATAAAATAAAAAAACAACGACGGCCCCGTCAAACCGTCAACCGTAAAAAAAGTCATTTTAATCGGACAGCTTGAATGGAGAAGTCCAAAATTTTTTTCGTTTCCTGGAAAAGTTTCTTTGAGAAAGTTACTCAAAACCATTGACTGAGCTTTTATTTTATTTTATGCTTTTTTTTGTGTTTTGACATTTAATTTTACTGTACTTATAATTTTTAACTGTTCACTAATTTTTAATTATTTAGACCCATTATTGTTTAGAAATATTTGCATGCCAGGCAGTGGCCGAATATGACAGAACCACACTTTAAAATAAGCCCATCTTTGTACTCATATTCAGCAAATAAATGATTTGATTTGATTTGATTTGATTTGATTTGTACTTTCAGTATTCGGAAGCGGTTCCCTTACACCTTGTATGTAGAATTTGATTCAAAATTTAAATTTCGTCAAAGTCTTTATCCTTGCTTTCACTAGATATAATACCGCTGATTTCGTAAATGCCTTCTCTTTTCCTACTTTGTATGGGGTAGATCTAGCAGTAACAATTTTAAATGTATTGTTGTATTTTTAATATTTCATATTTCTTTATTTGCCTTCAAATGGTACAATAAGTTCTTAAGCTAATTATCAAGTTCATCATTTGAAACCTTGTACAAGGTACAGCAAACTTATAGTCCTTTAAAAAATACAATATTTTCTCATTATTATTATTTTTATATATAATCATCTATGTCAGTTTTTTTTCTAAGTCTAAGTCAATGTGGTAGATTCTAATAAATTCAAGGTATGTTAATATAATCATAGTAATAATATTAATTACGAAATTCAATGACAAATTAAATGATATTCTAATATTTTAAATGACAATTAAATTAATTAATTAATTACAGTCAATGTGATAATTACAATTAAAAAAGTACCTTGTCATAATTAGTAAAATTAATTAGTCAAAATTTCTTAATGTTTCTTTAACAAATCTATTGAAACGTAAAAAAAGAATGCGCTCTACCACATTTAAATACAGACTTCTCAATTCAGCCGCATAGCCCGAGCTGCTTGCACAAAACATCAACCTGTAGATCTAACTAACCACATTCACTCGGAAGCGGGGGCAGACCATGACCGTCGCAACATTACGTCACTAGTGCAGTAAGTGGTTTTTACTACCTTAACCACAAACAACTGAACTGAACACTTTGTTGCGGCACGCGGAAGAGGTATGCCGTCGTCGTTCCGGATCTTTTTACGCGAAGTATACTACCAGTACATTGGTAGTTTTTTTTTACGGTTCCAATAGTTAGTAGTAAAGGATTAAGGAATAATATTTTTAGAGATTACTTAATTTAATCAGCGTAACTAACATAATTTAATCAGCGTAGAACTTCTTCAATAACAAAAAGAAAAAAAAAAGTTATTTGTTATTCCGCTTAGAAAAAACCGTGGTAATATACCGCACAGAAGTGTCTGTGTTAAATTTTTTTTACAACTGAGTTCTTTTTGAAAAGCTATAAAAAATACTAGAAACGCAAAAAGGGTTACAATTAGTTTAGAAACAAGTGTAACACTTGTACTTTCAGAGCTTAGTTCATATCTAGACTGATATTTATGAAAATCAGACGGCAATGAAAATAAAAATCCAACTTTCTTTATTTTTACATGAAAATGGTGGATTACAATTTTTATTATCGAACAACCTAAACAAAATTCTTTTAAAAGAAATCAAACTGCCAGTTTACAGCACTTAAATTTTTACTTATCCATCATAGGCACATTTTAACTAACGATAATACAACGTCAATGTCATGTCAAATTATCTAAATGTCGAATAGTAAAATAAAATTTCGTAGATTGTGAACATAACGTCGTAGCAAGACATGGTACATTAATGTACCTCAAGTATTTTTTTATGATTTCTCCCAAAGGCCTCTGTTGTACGAAGCATTCGTGCGTCTAGAACATTTTAATGTGTGTACCTATTTAAAACAGGTTTTTTAAAGCGGAACCAATTGATAATTTATTCAGCAGCCTACTGTCTGCGTGCGCTTTAGGCAAGAATTTAGCTAACTTTATCTAGCCGAATACAAGATCTAGAGCAAATTGGAGAGGTAACTAATTAAATTAGTACAGTGCAGTGGATAAACTAGACTTGGCCAATAAAACTGTATAAAAACTAAATATAAATTAATAATTCAATTTAAGTGAGCTAACTAGCCTTTCAAAACCGGCTTCAGACGAAAATCAGTACCACTACGTTTTGATTTGATTTTAGTTACGACTTAGGTTGTGGCATTAAAGCCAGATAAAAGAGAAGAGATAAAAAATTGCTATTTACGATACAAGGGTGTTAATTAATTTGTACCGTGGGCCTACTTGAAAAGGCACGTATATCGTTCGACATTTTACAATGCAGTAGCCGAGGAAACTATAAAATATGATTATTTAGATGAAACACCATATCTTGGACTTGTTATCTACTCTGCTAAATATCAGTACATTTAATAATATACTGACATTTTTGTTAATATATTATTAACTTTATTCATACTTTTTATGATTCATTAAAAAATTACTTTAATCTTCGAGTCATAAAATAATGATAATAGCAGAATCGTGTTCCCTGAAAGACCAGCTATTGGCCGATTAGTCAAAATTATTTTTAATTTCTTAAAATTACTTACATCACATGTGATTTTACTCTACATAAACACACCACTTTACAGCTATAATTACGGAGCTATTTTTGAGCACTGAATTGTAAAATAATGTATTCCGTGCCAACAATACACTAAGATGTAATTTTAGGCAATTACAAAGTAAGAAACAAAAACAAATATATTATCTATCTGTACTATAATATAAAAAAGCAGTGATAGCCCAGTTGGTAATGAGCCAGACTTGTGATCGGAAGGTCGCGGGTTCAAATCCTGGTGCGGGCCTGTACCACTAAATTCGTCTTTTCGGATTTATGTACATATTTCTAATTATCACTTGCTTAACGGTGAAGGAAAACGTGATGAAACCGGCATGTCCAAGAAAATTCATTTTCGAAAGACGAGCGGTCCACCAACCCGCATTGGGCCAGCGTGGTGGACTATGGCCTAAAACCCCTTATTGTTTCGAAGGGAGGCCCGTGCCCCTCGGTGGGGACGTATATGGGCTGATGACGACTATAATACATATATGGGGCGACTTGAAATTTTGTTAGCAAAACCTTTGGAGGGGTGATTCTCACATGGAACTAACAACTTTCCCCAGGGAAATCGTATATTCACACTAACACTAGTTATTTAAGTCACTTGATCTACTTTGTTTCTGTTGTGTCTACTATACAGGATGAAAAAAACCTCCTAGCTATATTCAAAATCCTGAACCAGTATCACTTACAGAACACAATTTTTTTTCTTAAACGTAGACACCAATCGGGTGCACCCCCCAAGCGCTACCCGCACCCCTCGCGTGCCTGGTGTAGGAGTAATGTCTACGTTTAGGCAAAAAATGAACTATTCCCATTGAAATTTTTTTTTTTCATAAATGTGATCTTTGAGTGATACTGGTTCAGGATTCTGAATATAGCTAGGAGATTTTTTATCACCCAGTATACTCGTACAATGTGTTTCAAAAATGTCCAATAAAAAAAAACAAAATCAATAAAAATCTAGATTATTGCGTAGCTCTATTTAAATATGTCAAGTAGGTCATGTTAATCAGAAACTTTCGTTTCGAAAAATGTCAAACCGTGCAACTGCTTGGTGGGGTTGCGACCATTTCACTTTCGAATTTAATTTTAGATTTTCTTTCTATTTTGAAACACGTTTGTAGTACATTTGAATTCAAACAATTATTTCATTTTCTTTCTAATCGTTTCTCTGTAGATGATCGACGCATAGCCAGAGCGATTCATATCACCGATAAGATTCGATACAGAATTGAGCGGTCTGTTGTCAGTAATTGATTGGTCAATCTTAAATTGATGTCGGTCATCAACTCATCATAATTTGATGTCTTAATTGTAGTTCCTTATCTACCAGTGAATGTGATCAACTGTCGGACTTCGTATATTGTTTGGAGTCGATCAGAGAAGTTGAGCTACGTATAGAGGCGGTGCATCTAGACAGATGACCTACAATCTAAGGTGACCTTAGTAAGTTAGTGGCTATTAATTAAAAACATACGGCTTCGGAGGCCTCGTTAAATCATCAGTCCTGGCTATTTTCGACTGACAAAGGAGTTTGGTTGATTGCTAGGAAACGGAGCTAGATAGATACTTTTATTAGACCAAGATCCCAGGGCCGCCAAACCTTACTTATTTTCTCATAAACCAAATGTGTGGTAAATAGTAGTGCTAGTACGTACTAGTAATGTATGAATACCAGCTAACCTGGGCCGACGGCCAATTTTCAGCTACCAGGTTCTGAAGGTACTTCCAAAAATTGCTCACTTGTCTTTAAGTTATAGTTCCCTGAACATCATATACAAAAATCACGGTTCAGATTGTAGGTAAAATCGCAAAATTTACTTGCGAAATGTAAAGCGTCTGGCAGAAATTACAGCCGACGGAGAGTGGCTGGCGGTGTTGGACATTAATTTATATATTTAATTAATTATATTATATAAGACATCAACAGCCAGACTTCAAGACAAGTGAGTAATTTGTGGAAGTACCTTCAGAACCTGATATCAGAAAATTGGCCGCCGGCCCAGGCTAGCTGGTATTCATACATTACTAGTACGTACTAGCAAGACTATTTCCCACACATTTGGTTTATGAGAAAATAAGTAAGGTCTGGCGGCCCTGGGATCTCCGTCTATATATATTTTTCCTCTAACGAGAACGAAATAAGGACTCTACAAATACAGAGTGTGAAGCTTGACGTGTAATAACTGTACTATTCAGTTAGAGTGCAAGTGTAAACAAGAACAACTACTTTTCTTTTTTTCGCTCGCGTATTAAGTAGGAAAATCCGTGTCACCAAAAAATTGCACCTCTCTATTGACAAATATTGATATTCCAACTCCCATGTGCGGAGACACGAAGTCAAATTTAAAAAAATGCACTTGAATTTTGTAAATAGAAGGCGAAGCGTTTGTTTAGAAACGGGCTCTTCATGTGTGTGCCAGTAGTAGGCCGAAGTTCGAATATCAAGTGCTTCAAATTTGAATTTTGGTTAAAAATGGAATGGCTAAACGTATTTTTTTAAATTTTAAACTTGTCGATTCGTAAATCTTTTTGAGTTCTGAGGGTCCCATAAAGACGAGTGAATAATTATTCATTACTTACTGCACTTGTATCGTAAATAACTGTATTATTAAACGATTTGATCATTATGAATTATCGTACGTATTAGTCTTAATGGCTAGACCAATGACGATAACATTAGAGGCTTCGAGAGTAAACAAGGTAATTAGAAACCTAATAACCAAAAATAGAAATTCTGTGATCTATACTAATATTATAAAGAGGAAAGATTTGATTGTTTGTTTGTTTGTTTGTTTGTTTGCATCGAATAGGCTCCGAAACTACTGGACCGATTTGAAAAATTCTTTCACCATTAGAAAGCTACATTATCCCCGATGGACATAGGCTATATTATATTTTCAAAAAAATTAGGGATCCTTACTGAAACTCAAATAATGTAACCCAAGGTGTAAAAAAATTACCTAAAATATTATTTACATTGCGTGCGCTGCGTAAACTATTGATGATAGAATAAAATAATGTACTACGACTTTGCAGAACACATAAATATTTACAAAAAGTGTCTCGACAGCATACGTCTAACTATTGTAGTTATGCCACAATATGTGTTCTTTTATTTTAAAAATTTAATTGAAATGCCGCCCGCTATAAAATGCTCTTTATTTGTATCTTGGTATTAATCCTTATCAAAATAAATTACTTCATATTCAAGACTGCTTCAATATCTTTATAAAACTTTTTGAATTATGCAATTCGGACATTCCATTCAAAAGATATCACGAGTTTAAAAATGTAAGTATTCGAAAAAAGTTTCGTGGTCGCCGCTCATCCTGCTCAGCTAGCTAGCTAGGCAGCACCTTATGCGATGTAGGCGTCACTGGGGTACGGGCCGTACGGGCGGGGAGTCAATGTCCAGAAATGAAAAAAAAAACTTCAGAAAGTTTAATAATATGTTATAAAATCAATCAATATCTATAGTTGTGTATGCTGTATGACAGCAATGCAGACTGCTTTTCCAGTCTCGGTGGACATTCCCTCTACTGGTAGTTTAGGTCCGTATTACCTAAATTACCAAGCTTGATATATACTTAAGTATTGATTGTCTCTTTCTTTCACTATCAAAATGACAAAGACGACTGCTGCTTAAGTATAGATCAGTCTGAGTCGCGTTCTATAATACGGACCTTAGATGCACATTGCATAAGTGCTCAGAGCATTTCAAGCAATTAGAATACCCTCTTCGTATATGATAAATACTTCAATAAGGCTACCTATATGCTATTTTAGGTTTCAAACATTTATTTATTCATAACTTAATTGAAAGATTTAAATTTAATATCTTAGGTAATAAGCATAGCCAAATAGATTAATCTGGATTAGCAAATATTCGTCTGTTAAAAAGGTGTTTTATCTATGTAACAAACATGATTATTCTATTCAGCTTACGTCTTTAGTAAGTAAGTAATTCAAATCAAAAAGTTGTACTTTTATAGCACCATTGTATTCTATGTAAGTATACCTTTCTGCAGCTTTCTATGTAAACTTATCAATGTCAAGTGTATAAGATCTCAACTTTTATTTGTTTAGTTAGGAATCATCAAAATGGCGATGAACTTTACATCACTAAGAAAGGATTTTTCTAAATTCTACCCTAAGGGGGTGAAATGGGGGTTCAATGTGTGTATGGAGAAGACAATTTTTTGCACATTTTGACTCAAAACTTCGTCAAGATATACCTCGAAGCAAATAAACGGAAACGTACCTCAAGAATAAAATGGGTGACTAAGAGTTCTTTGCGCGAGCGAAGCCGCGGGGAAAAGCTAGTACTTTAATAAATTCAAATTACAATTTTTTTTATCAGCCCATATACATCCCCACCAAAAAGCAAAGTCCACCACGCTGCTGGCCCAATGCGGGTTGGTGGACCGCGCGCCTTTCGTAAACGAATTTTCTTAAACGTGCGGGTTTCATCACGATGTTTTCCTCGCTAAACAAGTGCTAAATAAATGAAAGATCTAAATAAATAAAAGGTCCGATCCGAAAAGACGAATTTATTCGTACAGGCCCGCACCAGGCTTTGAACCTAATCTTCCAGTTACAAATCTGGCTCATTACCAACTAAGCTATCACCAATTACGATGTAATAGTATCAACTCAAATGATTTATTAATAAAAAAATTCGATTAGAAGAGATTTCAACAGAGAAACGGAAACCGCAAATTTTCCGCATTTTCCAATATTCATGACATTTTCTGACTACAAATGTATGTGTCACTGTACTAAGGTAACTACCGGTTTACAATTGACCTTCCTACACGTCGTCAAATTGAAAAATGCTAATTTTGCTGTTTACTTGCAGTATAAGGTCTGTAAATTTCCGGGCAATAATACAAATATCAAGGTTTTTTTTTAAATTAAGTTTTCATAGGCTGTGGCAAGAGACCTTGCTCTGCTATTTATTTAAATAAATAAAAAATTAAATGTTGCTTTTATTTTTTTGCTATTTATTTAATGCGCCGCATTTAAATAAATCATCTTTTATATTGCGCACTGACAGGGAGTGGAATTCCCTGCCGGCGTCTGTATTTCCGAGTTCATACAACCCAAATATCTTTAAAGTGCGAGTGAATAGGCTTCTTCTGGGTGAGCTCGCTACATCCTCGACCACATCTTTGCCCTAAGCTAGATTGTGGTCAAGAGCGAACCCATTTTTAATTTAAAAAAAAATTGTTAATGTTTTTTTATTAGCCATATACATCCTTCGAAACACTATGCACTATTTGTTCTATGCAGCAGGTCAATTCTTGAAACAAAACCGCTCCTACACTGCAGGGCAACCTATGTCAAATTGAGAAAATCTTTTACTTTATTTTGACGGCCGGGTTGGTCGAGTGGCAGTGACGCTGCCTCTTGATCGGCGGTCCTGGGTTCGATCCCCAGTCGGGGCAAATCTTTGTGTAAAAAGCAGATGTTTGTTCTCGGGTCATGGGTGTTTGTGTTTGTCTTTGTGTGTTTTCCAGGGGACCCACGACACAAGGGAAAACCTTACTGTGGGCCTTTGAGTGTGTAGCGTTTATATTTATGTTTAGCGTTTACTTTATTTAATGGCTCGGCATAATTTGTTTTATCTTCTTGGCACAAGGCTTCCTTATACAACGTAGGCTAGGAAAAAGGAAGTACTTTACGGAATTCCCACGAAAATGAAGTCCCGGGCGTCCTCTAGTAGGCAATAAATGGTTAAACCTCGTTATTCCAAGCCTCCGATGTTCTCACACTTATAAGAAAGCCACAGCAACTACATAAAATGTAAAATGAATTGTTGAAACAATAAATATTTTTTTATTTTCATTTAGTGAACATTAATTTCATGCTTGACTTAGACAATTTTTTTTTTAAATAAACGGAAATGATAGAGGATCGGCTTACAAATTTTATTATAATAAAAAAATTAGAAAGTTACCACCAATGAAGACTATCATAAATAATAATGGAAAACTGATTTAAATTCAACGACGCACCTCTATATGTTCAGATGTCTATAATTTAGCACAGTAAATTAGCATAATTAAAGTATTTTATGGGCGAGAATGGCAACATAAATGTAAGTACGTATAGGTAGCCCCACAAACGAATTTGATCATTTTGTCTATGTCAAAGAATAGTATATTTCAAATATTTAATTTATCTACCTACACTAATATTATAAAGAGGAAAGATTTGTATTTTTGTATGTAACTTATAAATTGTATAACCCCCGATATTTAGAGCCTTACCACAAAAAAAAAAAACTTGACGATGTTTAAAAAGCCTGAATTGACATAGATTGTCTGTATGGACAATTTTTTTTCTTAGTCTCTTGGAACAGATAACGTACTTGCTCTTATTCGAGATGTACAGAGGCCAGTGCATCAGGTTACCCCGTTTTCGTTGTAAAACCGTTCTAAACGCAACAGCGCAGAGTGCTCACATGTAGTTGCCTGATGTGCGGCTATCTGTATCTCATAAAACATCTTTAACTCGCCAAAAACGTTACATTTCCCACCAAATTATACAACCTTATTTCCAAACAAACAAAAGACGATAACCATCTGATTCTCACTAATCTCTTTCATAGCTTTCACTTAAGTAATTATAAGCCCATGTTAGTCTATAATTGGACAGGAAAATTTGTCATGACAGAATAATAGCTTGAGCTGAACCAATCGGAGTGCCCTTAGCGGCAAGACCTGCCAATTATTGGCCGAATGTTTTATGTTCTCCATTTAAATTGTTTAGAATCAATTTTGAAATTTTTAGGGTTCGTTCGTTCAAGGACGTCATAAGAGCTTATTTTTTGGATGTTAATAAGACTGCTTCTTCCATGCTGGACTGGGAGTGAACGAAAAACTTAGAATGTGCCAGCTACCTACTCTTCCCAGGTATACAGTAAAAGTCTGTAAGTGGGATGCGAGGGTTTTGCTGTTTAATGGGCGAAAGGCTGACCACCTCTCACCATTATACAACTTGTTCCATCTCATAACCCTCACAATTTGTGTCAAACGTGGCATCCTGTAGTTCTAGAATCATGTATGTATGTATGTATGTAATGAGACTGCCTACCTACACCGCATTCGTCCATCTTTCACTTTTTCTTGAGCCGCGCTCTTGTCAGTGGAGTAATCGCAACACATCTATCCCCGCTAGTGATTTGAATAGTCGATAAGACACGACTTCAACCTTCCCTTTTACTTGGTAGAAAAAGTTTCGCCTAAGTCTACCCCCAACTTTTAAAACGTACCAAGATTCAGATTTTCATGGTAGTTTTCGTTAACTTTTCAATTATTCAATAAATTTTTCAGAAAAAGCCAAAACTTAAGCGTGATTAGTAAAAAAAAATGGAAAACAAGAGAATATTTTCGTTCCAGGGACTTCTGTACTCTCCACGATCGACGGACGGCCGATAATTATCGCTACCCGTCAATGTCATCTGTATAGCACGAGACAGAGATGTACTGAATTCGAAACTTCGGTCGTAGACAGTACAGAGTAGAGTCCCAGTTCAGATGAGTGTGGCATAAGGAGCTTTACAGCCTTACTACAAAAAACTACGTGGAAGTTTATAAAATCATAAATTATTTATTTGCTATCAAAAATGATAAAGTAATAATAAATAACATTGGAACAGGACATCATGTTCACCGTACACCACTGCAACAATATTGGGACTGAAACTTTGTCAATCAAAGTTAAATAAATCTAGGTATCTGAGAATAAGAAATCCAATTAAATACTAACAAATATTATAAATGTCAATGTTTCAAATCCAAAAAAAAATTAAAAATGTCAACTAAGTATGTTCAAAACTATAAAATTAAATTAACAAATGTCAGGTGAATTCACATACATAAATAGTTTACTGTTGTCTTAAATTTACTACGAAAACCATTATTATTACGAAATAATGTTTAACTGTATGCGGAACCTTGCTATTTAATTATTAGACAAAACGCCAACTATACATTTTTAAGACGAGCGAAATAATTAATATTGTGGATTGCCGGAAATAAATGTAACGGTTTATCGAGTGATTTATGGCGTGAAATTGACTATCGATTGGTTTGAACTATCGGTCGACTCAAAAGTTGGGGGAAAGTGATTTGATTTACATTGTTCTTTTATTTCCATTTCTTTCAGAGATTAGGTAATTTATTATTTCGGTTGCGAGTTTTGAGTTAGGCATGCTTTGAGTAAACGAACTGGGCCTGATACTAAGTTGGTAATTGCCTTTTGATCTGAAGGTCAATTCCCGAACACACATTTTTAAGAATCTACAACAACACCGAAAGACAAATGAAGCTATGTCCATGCAGCCTCGTCTTCAGTGGAAAATCTTCTTTCTCTAACTTAACCTAAGCCCTAAGCTCCTCATGTTCTGCGTAAAACCGGATAGCGTCTGTTTTACAAAAACTGGCAGCGAGAAGCACAACCACGAGGATCTTTGTCGGTACCAAACGGAGCAGAAACACTGCTATCACTTGATTTTTTTATCACTACACGATTTTAGTCAATTTACTGCATAATACACTATCACTATTACACATTAAACAACTTTTTCACGTAGAAAACGAAAATTCAATTGACAAAGCAACTGCCCACACCGAGTTCCCGCCAAAGATCTAAACATTACTTATTTGAAGTCGGTTAATTTAAAAAACCGTAGAGAAGTACGTTGTCTGTAGAAGTGAGATCTGTGACCCACATAACTAAACGTTTTCTCAGATTATCTCTATGGCCATGAAACCAGTTTAAACTGCCTTAGTATGTTAATTTGATGTGATAGCTGGATTTGGCCAAATCGTGAGTAAAGCTTGCCTCGATCTGCAGATTTATAACTAACAATGTAACTTGTCAAACCCGTTATACAGGGTGTTAAGTAATTGATCTTATCCTCTCGGGTGGTGAATCAGCCCATGAAACTGAACAACTTTCCCTAAGAACAAATGCCGAAATACGAAAACAAAATTTTAACTTCCCATACAAATTGCATCAGCTGATAAATCATTTTGTATGGGAAGTCAAAAAATTTTTGACTCGCATTGGGCCAGCGTGGTGGACTATGGTCTAAATCCCCTTCGTATTTCGAAGGGAGGCCCGCTCGATGGGGACATAATGGGCCGGTAAAAAAAAATAGGCAAATTGTAACATCGCAGGGGATTATAATTTCACATTACGCAATTTCCCGTGAATGTATGCGTATGTATGTACGAAATGCGTCAAAACTATCAAGGTTTGTCAGCGTGCTACGGAGCGTAATAAAATGTTTAAAGCTATCCGATCAAATTAAGAACTCCGTGGTCGAAATCTAGAATTACGACCGTTAGAGCTTAGACTGAAACTAAACTAGACCAGACCAGACAAGCGGGATTGTATTAGTGTCTTTCAGATTAGACGAAGAGACAAGCCTTTTGAATTTGACAGATGACACATTTAGCGCGTATTTTTTTTCTTCGTTTTTTAGGGTTCCGTACACAAAGGGTAAAACGGGCCCCTATTACTAAGACTCCGCTTTCCGTCTGTCACCAGGCTGTATCTAATGATCCGTGATAGTAAGATAGTTTAAATTTTCACAGATGATGTATTTCTGTTGCCTCTATAACAAAAAATACTAAAAAACATAATAAAATAAACATTTAAGGGGGCTCCCTTACAACAAACGTATTTTTTTGCCGCTTTTATAGAGATAATGGTGTTTATAGATTCCAACTCGCACTTGGCTGGTTTTATAGGTAATGGTACGGAACTCTTCGTGCGCGAGTCCGACTCGCACTTGGCCGGTTTTTGTTATTATGAGATTTAACTCTTCATACGCGAGTCCGACTCGCACTTGGCCGGTTTTTTCGATTCTTGTGGAAATTTTGGGAAATTCTCCCTCAGCGGACTCTTTATCTTAAGAACGCTCTAGCGAATAGACTGAGTGAGTTTGCCACATTTATTTTATATTTTATTATCATTCTTACAAATATCTTTATATGATGTTAAACCAAATATGATAGTGTAACTACATTACGTATTATTGCATACTTTTGGTAAGCCGGGATCACCAGGGATCACCAATTAGTTTCATTGCGGGTCCGTTTTTAATATATACAGGTTGAAAAAGAACCTCCTAGCTTTATTGAAAATCCTGAACCAGTATCACTAACAGAACACTTTTTTTTTTATCGGTGGGAATTTTTTTTCCTAAACGTAGCTACAGCTACACTACTCACTAAATACTGTAATACTGGTTCAGGATTTTGAATATAGCTAGGAGGTTTTTTTTTCACCCAATATAAATAATGTCGCGGTCCGTTTGGTAGGTAGGTACTAAAACACCTCTTCAGGGGGTAATATAAGTTAAAGACGTATCTCTTCTATGAGGTGTATATTTTTTATGAATGATATACTGGCACTTCCATACAATTTCGTTTTATTACACTTATATAATTAACCACATACGAATCACTTTATTTATAACGCCTGAAAAAGTGCCATTTGCACGCCTATGATCGCAATTCGAATAATCTTCTTCGAAATGACCAATTGGGAAAGGAGTTGCGTTATGCCAGATCCTCCATGAAGGTCTGCCTGCCACAGTGCCTAGATGATAACTAGCGATAGCAACCAAGATTTAAAATTCAATGAATAAACAAAACCAAAAGAAATCAGAACTTATTATTATTATTATTAATCATTAAGAATACGTATAATTAATAAATAAATAAACGCTACACACTCAAAGGCCCACACTAAGGTTTTCCCTTGTATCGTGGGTCCCTTGGAACACACATAAATACAAACACAAACACCCATGACCCGAGAACAAACATCTGCTTTTTGCACAAATGTTTGCCCCGACTGGGGATCGAACCCAGGACCCGCCGATCAAGAGGCAGCGTCACTACCACTCGACCAAACCGGCCGCCAAAGCAATTAGTTATTAAGTTTTCATTTGTAATTATTTTGTGACAATAAATAACTGTTTACTTTACTTACTTACTTTACTTTAAAAAAATACAAATAAAGTAACTAATTTTAATGGATTTTTTTTTTACTCTGAACAATCTGGGTCCGCACAAAATTGGTCGGCGCCGACGGTCCGGATTCGGGCCGCGGTCCGCCATTTGATGATCCCTGGCCTATAGCAAGTAACTTGTATCGTTGTTTCTAATCTAATACGTAAATCACCCTGTTCAGAAGTTGTAGAGAGAGCGTGTGAAATGGGATAAAGTTTTTTTTTTTTTATATAAAGTCATCAAGGTTACATAAAGTCATCAAGGTTACCAAGGAAACCATATGAAGTTTAGTATTTCATATGAAATTCCCGATAAGAAATGATTTTTGATGCTAAGGCAATAATAGTTTTTCACACTGAACTGCGCCAACTAAGTATTTTGGAACGCATGAAGGTGTTTTAAAATAGTCTACAATTTTTTTAATTTAAATCAATATCTCGTTATACATAACATAACCAATTGTTGAAAGTAGGTAGGACAGAAGTTTTTTTATGGTTAAAATACTTAGGGGGCGTCCATTAATTACGTGAGGCGTTTGGGGGGGGGAGGGGGTCGGGCCGGATCTCACTCAATCTCACGTAGGGGAGAGGGGGTGTCTCTACAAATATCACGTAATAGTTTCCCCCAAAAGAAATAGTGTTAAATTGCGGGAAAGTTAAGTTAAACCAACCAAACCATGTTGTTCCGGTAGCCACTCTTATGACTACTCATGAGTTTCTGTGGACTGAATTAGAACAATCTTTTTTTTTCAAATTTAAGTTAGTACTTAAATCATAGCTGTTTTTTATTGTTCGATTATTAAAAGTAAATTATGTAAGTTTTCAAAATAAATTACCAATTAACGTCTAAAACTAAGCATTTTTATAAAACTTACGTGAGATTAAGGGGGGAGGGGGGTTTCGAGCCAAATCTCACAACATCTCCCCAGAGGGGGTGGGGAGGTCGAAAAATCTCCAAAAACACCTCACGTAATTAATGGATTTTAAAACCATTTCTCTAACTCACTATCAATTTCAAAACAAATTAAAAGTGTACACAGGCCAGCCCATAAAGCTATACAAGTTGACCTTGACGTCGCCCGTATCTTGCGCGTAATAGCGCTGGTTTTCGTAGTACAAATGGGTAATCTGACGTGCTGCTGTCTGTGCCTTCAATAAACTTCAAATCGATATGTATTTGTATGGGATTGTGATTACGAAGTGTTTTTACCGGTTTCGCTTGATGGGGTATTGATTGCTGTTCTATGTTCGAAAAGAAAACGATTAGAAAAGATTTATTTAAAAAAAAAGATGGATAATAATGATCTTTGTGAAGTGATAGCCGGATCAATAGCAAATGTATTTTTTGTTCATTCATTCATATAGGTACATGTTATTTCCTTTGATGAAATCGATCTTGTATGAAAATGGAGATAAAAGTAAAAAACTACTTAAGGTTCATAATGTTTAACAGTACTTATACAGGGCTTTAGGTATCTCTCTTTCAACCTCTCGGGTTGAATTAAATAGACTTCCTCAAGGAACATAGGTCAAAATACGAAAAAAAAAATTTGAGTCCCCATACAAACTTCACCAGCATATTTTGTATGGGAGATCAAAATTTTTTTTTTCATATTTTCACCTATGTTCCTTGCGAAGGTTGTTCAGTTTCATGGACTGCTTAACCACCCGAGAGGTTGAAAGAGAGATACCTAAACCCCTGTATATTTATTAATTAATGGTAGGTAATGCACACAATGTAGTAACGTTGTAGCTCGCACCACATCTATTTCTCTCTTACCATCTCTAAGGTAGACTGTAAGAGATCCCTTCAGGGATAAGTCCGCTTTTGCACATAGAATAGAAAAGAAAAAAATGTTTATTTCCACACCACAAATTACAAAGAAATAAAATAAATTTATAGGTCCTTTACGTAGCTTACATTATATGTGGAGGGTTGGTGCCTAAACACAGCTGTTTTCTTTTCTTCTATTAATCTAGAGATTGCAATAAAATGGGTTGACATACATACGTGACCCATACCATACGGTGAATAATTACAACTGAATTTTAAAAATAAGTGCCGAAAAAGCTTGCCATGTAATTTTTAATTGGCACCACGAATCAATGTAATCGTTCAAAAAGTAATAGAATAGTTATAGTGTTTTGAGTTCTTGTCGAAATAGCTTGAGTAGATCATAAACCTAATAAAACAAAAAAATTAAAAACTAGCATTAAAGGCAGCTCTAAAAACGGATGGATCGATTGTGATGCGGTGTTTTTGTTTGAAAACTGACGTAGGATCCTGGTGGCCGGTATGTACCTAATCGAGATGGTTCTTAGCCATATGTAATTAAAATTAGTTCAATCTTTTAAGAGTTATAATATACATTTTATTTTATTTTAGAATTAGTGCTCTCAATGTTAAAGATTCTTTAAATGTAAATAAATGTTGTTTCCGTCAACAAGACGGAAAGTGATTGTTTGTTATTTAAAATAGCATTAACTTTAATGGACATCTCTCCAACTGTGTGTTAGGCATGCGGTTGTGTGTCTAGCAGCATATCTAGCATGGCCCGCGATAAAACTTCTTTTTGATTGCGCGAGGGCATAGGTTTTTGACATTTAACCGCGTTGTTTTCATCTTATGCTTGAGCTGCTGCCTTCGATTAAGTATAAAAAAACTAGATACGCAATCCACAACAAAAAAGCGTCCTCACTAAATGACCGCCCACTTGACGTTTTGGGTTGTCTTTTCGTTCAGTAGCATTCGTGCCTTCCGAGAGACAGTACGTATTGTAGTTCGGTCACTATTTTGTTTCATTGTGTATCTAGTTTTTTTATAGTTGATCGAAGGCTGCTGCTCTTTAATCCCCTTATCAGATGTAAATAGTCGCAACTCTAGTAATCAGTTGCACGGTTTGACATCTACAAAATAAAAGTTTCATATAATTAATATGACATACTTGTCATATTTGTAATAGAGCTGTGCAATAAGCTAAATTTTAATTAATTTTGAATTATTATTTTTTTTGGGTTTTTTTGGAACATCTTGTATACTTATGTTCATGTTCCACCCTCAGAATGAATGTCAAATGTGGCGTCAAGTGGTACTAGAACTACGTGACGTTCTGCCTACCCCGAATGGGATTATATGCGTGAATGTATGGATCACAGACCTATATCGAGATATCGAGATATAGGTCTGTGGTATGGATTGATGGATGAAGTATTTCAGTGGTTGTTACAACTTGTGTTAAATTTATTTACATTTAATTTGTAATTTCATTTAATTGATACTTATTGTTTTCAAAGAATCAGACTATCTTCCTTGTAGTAATTTATTCAAGAAGGTCAGTAGAAATCTAGTGTATTTTTTTTTCCATTTCAATACGCGGAAATTGATTACAGAACGAAATTCATTAAAATGTAATTGTTTTCTTCAGTTTACCATTTTCAAGCGCTTGCCACGTCTATTTCGAAGGTCAAAATACATTATAATTTACTTTCAGCAGCTCTAGCACGAAAACGACTAACTCGCGCTCGGCTCTCGCTGAAACTTCACTTTGATTGCGCGAGGGTCCCGCGCAAAGGCTTGCCCGCCCCATGGCGTTGTTAATGTTGACATTTTGACATAGGACCGCGGTGTTGTCGCGGCGCTGTCACTATTGTACTCGGCCTGCTGGGACGCATTAAAGTCACTTAAAATACGTCAAATTACATTTGTTTCTTTTACATTTATTCTTTTGTTTATTGTAAATGTAGAGTTCTCAGTGCCAAAAGTAGTTAACAGCGCTTTTGATTTCTTGGTTGTGTTTCGGCAATCATCTTTTTTTCGAGAGCACACAAAATGTCAATTTATCTCCTATTCAGAACTACGTACTTTAGAGTACGTAGTTCTGAATAACTAAGTACTCTAAAGTACGCGGAATAAAATTATCCGCGACACTAAAAAAATTAAACAAAAATTGGTTTATCCGTTTGGAAGCTACGATACCTACCACAGACAGATACATAGACAGACTTATAACACCCCTCTCTTTTGGCGTCGGGGGTTAAAAATAGGAGCACTGTAGTAATCAATGTTAAGATTACCCATATTATAGAAATTAATTCAGCGCTTTAAAAAAAATCAACAAAAACAATACCACATTTTAATTTAGATGACGTTTTTGTTTGTGCTTATAGGCATTGAAGTCGTAAGTACTCGAATTAGCATACTAAGACAATAACCTTGATATCTGAATAATATCCTCAACTTGCGGTAATTAATAATATTACAACCAATGCAAAAATATATTATGTCAAAAACTTATATGATTAAAATCAGTCAAATAAACCGCCCCTTGTCATCCCTGGTGCAAAGGTGCCCATAACACTTGCGGCATTACCACGTTGAATGGCAGTAGACAATAGGAAGTATTTTTTTATTTTTTATTAATGAAGGGTTCGCTCTTGACCACAATCTAGCCCAAGGGCAAAGATGCGGTCGAGGATGTAGCAAGCTCACCCAGAAGGAGCCTATTCACTCGAACTTTAAAGAGATGACCCGGAGCGGAGGTCACAACTCGGCGATAAACCCCTTGGCCTCACTACCCCAACTTCCTGCGGTCTCCACAGCGAAGGGTATAAAAATGTAAGTTTGTCCTAGCGTGAGTATTTTTCCCTTTTCTTTAATGAGTTTTTTTAATTTTTAATTTGCGGTAATTAATTTTAAATCACCTACATAGATCTACTTTTGCCTAAGGCTCTAAACATAGGGGACGAAGAAACAGGTTTTAATGCTCGCTAACTATAATTTCTAAAAACCAGTTCAGACTATTTTCGGCCTTCGCCTACGATATATATTTTTTTCAATCTTTTTTTTATCAGCCCATATACTTCCTCGCTGGCATAAGGGACCATCCATAAATTACGTCACACGAATTTCATGATTTTTTGACCCCTCCCCCCTCCTTGTCCCAGCTGATCACATTTGTAAGACCCCCCCCCCCCCTCCCTAGCGTGACTTCACATATTTTGCATATTTTGTATTTTTTAAATAAAAGCAGTACTTAATAGTGTTGTTATTTTTTTTGGGAACTCAAAACTCACTGTCTCAACCAAAGTGAAAACGTAAAAAGAGTGCTTGGGACTGAGGAGGTTAAGTTTGTCGTTAATTGTTAACGCGTTTTGATACCTACTCATAACACATTTTGAAATGTGACGTCACGAAACCTATGACCACTCCCACCCCCTTGTCACACATTGTCACACTTTGTCGACCCCTTCCCCTCCCCTTAACGTGTGACGTAATTTATGGATGGTCCCTAATGCGAGTTGGTGGACCACGCGCCTATTGAGAACGAATTTTCTTATACGTGCGTGTTTCATCTCGATGTTTTCCTTCACCGCTGAGCAAGTGCTAATTTGAAAAAAAAATTTATTATGAGATGGGTTAACTCTTGATCCAATCCCAATCTTGACCAAGGTCATACATAAAAATGTATGAATTTCATGAAAAATACTATCCTTACTAATATTATAAATGCGAAAGTAACTCTGTTCGTCTTTCACGCCTAAACTACTGAACCGATTTTGATGAAATTTGGAACAAAGATAGATTAGACCTTGGGAAAGGACATAGGCTACATTTTATCCCACAGCACGATATGACCGCGCGGGCGGAGCCGTGTGCGGAAAGCTAGTTCATAATAAATCCGAAAAGGCGAATTTAGTTTTACAGGGTACCTACCATCGTTTAAAAGCATTTCTGTTTAGGATCCAACTTTGAACTGCTTCGCAATTGGAGTTTTTTTTTAAATGGTTCCATGATGGCGCTGCTTTTGAACTGCTCGGTTGTCTGTGGTCCATTTTAAATGTCTACATAAATTGTCGCCGGTCTGCCTTTGAATCGCAACAGTGCCAAAATTGAATCGCGTATAAGCCATCATGGTACGAATAAGCGTTGCAGACTTGTTTAGGTCCTAAATTGGATTGCGCTAACCGATCATGGTAAACCTCCAGGACCGAACCAGAAGTTGAAGCCACAACCTTCCGGTTACAAGTCGGTTTCTTTACCAAATAGGCTATCACCGCTATGCTTTCAAATCTTACTATTCTGCTACTAGCTGATGCCCGCAACTTCGTTTGCGTGTTAATTTTTTCTTTTGAACAGATTAGATTTAGTTTAAGATTTAGATTTTTACATACAAAAGTTTTTTCCCGCTAACTCCCGTTCCCGTGGGAATTTTGCAATATTCTGTTGCAACTAAGCTTTAAGTTTACTAAGATACCTGCATGCCAAATTTCAAGCGTCTAACTTGAGCGGTTTAGATTTTTCATACAAAAGGATTTTCCCGCTAATTCCCGTTCCCGTGGAAATTTCGGGAATTCCTTTCTTAGTGCACCTCTACGGTACCTAAGCTACGTCCCTTCCAAATTTCAAGTGCCTACGTTTAGCCGTTTAGGCTGTGCGTTGATATGTCAGTCAGTCAGTTTGTTTCTCCTTTTATATATTTAGATTACTTCTTCTTTACTTTCTTATTGTGTAGGTATAATCAATTTTGTGCCGAACTTCAATAACTTTGGTGTCAGAGTTATCGAACCGCCAAATGCCTGATTTGGTTTACCGACTGTAGTCAATCGACAACAGCTGGGATCAACGCTTTAACATGCTCTCCGAAGCACGGAAACGCTCGTGATAAATTCCCACTTCGGTCACCCATCAGGTTCCTTGCCCGTACGTTGCTTAACCTGGATGATCGGTCCAAGTTAGCGAGCGCCACTGGACTACAAGCGCTTTTACATCTTAAAACCAGTACAATTGCTGATCAATTGATCATCTATCATCATGTTAATTTATTATCTATTTATAAAATCGATGATACTGGTGACTGGGCGAATGAAACCACTAAACCAGATAAAGAAACTGATGATTGATAGTCGTAATGATAAGCGAACATACTGCGTGTAAGGGACAACTTAGCAAAAGCTGGTTTAATCCTGGTTTAAGATCGGCGTATAAAGAGGGGGGGCCGGGTGGGCCGTGCCCACCCCAGTATGGTCTAGGGCCCACCCCAGAATGTTGGGCTACCAATTCGAAATTCTATGATTGACGCCAAAATACTGATAACTTCACACAAAAAATATTTAGTTACCCACAACCGAGAAATCTACATACTTATTTATCATTACATACTATAATAATAATACAGTTACTAATGCTAGAGTACATTTAATTTTCGCCAGGCCCCCCCTACTAAATAACCCTAGATACGCCAATGAAGATCGGTTAAATTCAAAACTACGTACTTTACTGTTGTTTAATTTAATTTCCTTGTCTATTACATTAGATAATGATGTCTAAGATATACAGAGCTTTAGGTATATCTCTTTCAACCTCTCGGGTGCTAATTCTGTCCATGAAACTGAACAACTTTCTCCACGGAACATAGGTCAAAATACGAAAAAAAAAATTGATCTCCCATACAAAATGCGCTATATGCTGATGAAGTTTGTATGGGAGATCATAATTTTTTTTTTCGTATTTTGACCTCTCGTATTTCCTTGGGGAAAGTTGTTCAGTTTCATGGACTGATTAACCAACCGAGAGGTTTAAAGATATTTACCTAAAACCCTGTATATAAACTTAAAAAACCGGGTTCTGAAGTCAGTAATAGGATTTGAATGATTTCACAGTGCAATTCTCCTATGAAGTCTTTTTTCCATATTTTTATATAATTTCTGCTGTAAGTAAATATTCTTACCAGCCCATATACGTCCCCACCGAGGGGCACGGGCCTCCCTTCGAAACACGAAGGGGATTTAGGCCATAGTCCACCACGCTGGCCCAATGCGGGTTGGTGGACCGCTCGTCTTTCGAAAATGAATTTTCTTGGACGGGCGGGTTTCATCACGATGTTTTCCTTCACCGTTGAGCAAGTGATAATTAGAAATCCGTACATAAATCCAAAAAGACGAATTTAGTGGTACAGGCCCGCACCAGGATTTGAACCCGCGAACTTCGGATTACAAGTCTGGCTCATTACCAACTGGGCTATCACCGTGTGCGCAATAAAGAATATTGTGTAAATTAATTCGTAAATATTAATTTACACAATATTCTTTATTGCGCACACGGGAAATAACATACCTACCATAATAAACAGTAATTTGAGTAAAATGTATACCAATAGGAAAGTTATTGATCGAATACATTCCATTTTGCAATAAAAAATAATAATAATAACGCCGTAAGACATGAAAACTTTGTTCCTATAGTGAAAAAAATTGTACCTATGGTTAATCTGTTAGATATTCTAAATAAATACACAAAAAACTAACAATATACCACCCAATGTCCCAAGTTAAAGGGCTAAGTTCATTCTAATTTAAACCTTATTACAAGTAGATAAGAAACTTGGGTGAATACTTAATTGAGGGAACTGATTATAATTCGCATTTTGGAGTTTTCGTTATTAGTAGCTAAATAATAAAAACTCCTATAACTTGACTGATCTCAGCTAGCTAATTCTAGCTGTTCTTTCAATTGGATTATTACTTCTGTGAATTTTGACTAATAAAATAAAGTATGTAATGAATGATCCATACTAATATTATAAATGCGAAAGTAACTCTGTCTGTCTGTCCGTCTTTCACGCCTAAACTACTGAACCGATTTTGATGAAATTTGGTACAGAGATAGATTAGAGCCTGGAAAAGGACATTAGTCTAGATTTATCCCACGGTTGGGCACGATATAACCTGTAGTCCATGCGGTCGGAGCCGCGGGCGGAGAGTTAGTATTGAATAAAAAAATAAGCTGTTCTTAGTTATGGGTAGATTCTACCATTTAATTATTTATTAAACTGTCCCTTACACCAGTTATTTTTATTAGTGTTAAATTGTTATGGATTGTATTACTTTGTGTAGGTTTAACAATCGATCAAAAAGCCGTTACGTATGCGTATGTGTAATGTATGTGTATTTCGGTTTCATTACTTTTTGAATAGCCCAGTTAGTTAAAGAACAAGCTTTGTAACCGGAAGGTTGCGGGTTCAAATCCTGGTTCGGGCCTGTGCCACTAAATTCGTCTTTTTGTGATTTATGTGTACGGGTTTCTCATTAATTATTATTTGGTTAGCGGTGATGAAAACATCGTGATGAAACCCGCTCGTCTGAGAAAATTAGTTTTCGCTTGGCGAGCTGTCGACCAACTCGCATCGAGCCAGCAGCGTGGTGGAATACAGCCTTTGTGTCAGAATTTGAATTTGGCCTAAATTTCCGTCACAGTTTTGAACGGAGGCCCGTGCCCCTCGGGTGGGGAAATATATGGGCTGAAGAGTTGAAGCCGAAGACTTTTGAATAAGAAGTGAATCTGACCATACGTATCAAAGTGTAAAATTGACAGAAAATTGCGCGTGACATTTCGAGGAAATGTTTACTAAAAATAACAAACAACTTAGAGCTAAAAATAACGAACGCAAAAAATCGTGGAGTTTTTCTAGCAATAAATAAAAAATCGTAAAATTTTTCTAGCAACAAATAACCGGCAATAATGGAAATTACCTTAGGCCCGTGTTCACCAAAACGACGGTTAAACCGCGGTTAGAAGCTAATCAGACAAAATGTCAAAAAAAATGTATGAAAACGACATTGTCAAATCTCTGGTTAGCTGCTAACAAACTCGCACGGCACGCCACTCGGCTGACGGAGAAACTTCAGTTTGATTCCGTGAGGGCCCCGCGCAAAGGCTTGCTCGCCTTCTGGCGTTGTCAAAGATGACATTTTGACATAAGAACGAGGCGCATTCCGCGCGCGACCACATCGCGCTCGAGCTGATGGTATAGGTTTCTCTGTGCAATCTTTTTTTGCACTTATCAAGGATCGATAACATTACAATAATCTCTACTAATATTATAAATTCGAAAGTAACTGTCTCGATGTGTTTGATGGAATTTGGTACAGAGATAGATTAGACCTTGGGAAAGGACATAGGCTACATTTTATCCCTCAGCTGGGTACGATATAACCTGTAGTCCACGCGGGGGGAGCCGCGGACGGAAAGCTAGCTTGTAATAAGTCGTCCCATTAGGATCTTCAGTATCAACAATTTTTACCTTTTGGGGTAACCAGAGAAGTTTTCCTCACCTGTCAATGAGTACTTTCGCGGTCCCTCGGATTTTGAATCTTTCTATTGCCAGTGTAACTGTGGTATGATTAGAAATACTTGAGAGCAATTTGGAGCATCCTAAAAAATATTTCACCTACGGAATTGCAAAGAAAATTATGATCGCACAATAGGCTGGGTTAAAAACTTTTCAGCGATCAGCTGAATGCATTATACATGTTGAAAAAGAACCTCCTAGCTTTATTGAAAATCGTGAACCAGTATCACTTATTGAACATATTTATTTTTTTTAGGGGGGGTGGGATATTTTTTTTTCCTAAACGTAGACACCACTCGGGTGCACCCCCCGAGCGCTACCCGCACCCCTCGCGTGCCTGGTGTAGGAGTAATGTCTACGTTTAGGAAAAAAATGAACTATTCCCATTAAAAAAAATGTTTTTTTTTTAAATTTTTTTTTTCATAAATGTGTTGTTTGAGTGATACTGGTTCAGGATTTTGAATATAGCTAGGAGGTTCTTTTTCACCCAGTATAGTATGAGAGAGCTAAAATTACTTTTTTTGAGAATTTCATATAGGTTCCTCGGGGAAACTTATTCGTTTCATGGGAAAATCACCCCCATAAAGTTTGCTAACTAATTTAAAGTCATCCCATACAATTAGAAGACGCGCATTCCGCGCGCGACCATATCGCGCTCGTAGCCCAGTGAGATTAAGCAACGTATACAGAGGCAGAGAACCTGATGGGTGACCAAAGTGGCAATTTATCACGAGCGTTTCCGTGCTTCGGAGGGCACATTAAGCTGTCGGTCCCGGCTGTTGTCGATTGACTACAGTCGTTAAAAACAAGTCAAGAGGCCATTGTGCGGTTTGAAAACTCTAACACCAGGGTTAGCCAAATTCGCTACATAGTTGACTATACCCACAAGAAGAAGAAGTTTAGAGAAGTATCAATTAAGTATATGTTGTCGCTCTTACCTTCGATAGTTGTTTAGCCGATAAAAAATAATTAAATAAATAAGTAAGTACACGAACAACTGCATTTCTTTGTAAAAATCAAGAATAGACGCAAACAAAACATTAGAAACGAAGCTATCTAATGCCTTTATAAGTAGGCTCAAGTTTACGTCACTAGTGGTCTACCTTATGTAACTTTAAGTGGTAATATAATAGAACTGAATGCAGTTTACTACTGTGAAGACAGTTAACTATCTTCTTATAATATTTTAACGTGTTTTTGCTGTGAATTAGCGGTGATAAACTACACTTTTACTACAGAGAGAATTAAGCAATGGAGATGATGTTTTTTTTTCTTATCTTATAATTTTTAGGTATAAGGAATTGACAAACAGCAGTCAATTTTTTAAATTTTGTTTTTTCGTTTATTAAAGTTCAGTGTCACGCCAGGAGGCTTACCATGATCGCTTAGCGCGATCCAATTTAGGACCTAAACAAGTCTGCAACGCTTATTCGTACCATGATGGCTTATAAGCGATTCAATTTTGGCGCTGTTGCGATTCAAAGGTAGACCAGCGACAATTTATGTAGACATTTAAAATGGACCATAGACAACCGAGCAGTTCAAAAGCAGCGCCATCATGGTACCATTTTAAAAAACATTCCAATTGCGAAGCAGTTTAAAGTTGGATCCTACACAGAAATGCTTTTACACGATCGTGGTAGGTACCCTGAACGCATTTTAACGCCTTTTTTGTGAAATTTTCCTTTACCTCAACAATAAATAAAATGCCGTTAGCCGTGTCTTTGATTTTTTTTGTTAAATTTAGCCCTTTCGGGAAAGGCAAAGGAATCCATGTCCGTACAGCTGAGTAATGTTATCAAAGAAAAGTCAATTTATTTATTGTTTATTGTTCAGGCAAAGAAAAGTTTCACTAAGAGCCGTAAAACGACTAAGCCTGACATCGAACTTTAAAAAATTATAAAAAAAATTACTACATACAATAAAAAATCTAACTGGTGTTCAAAGATCCTTAAACCTTGAATTATTAGATAAAAATACTTAAAAAATATCAACAAAAAATGTCACCTTCATTCAAAACAATACGAAAAAAAAGTTGTTTGCTTACGCGGCCTGTAGATATACATATATTATGAATTGTTTAATAGTATATTTTGACATGAAGCTTGAGTATGATTCTTGATGTTCTGCTTTGTTCAATTCTAGTCAGAAAAGGGATTTTTAAAAAATCGCCTTGAGTCAAAACGAAAAACAGTTACTTACGAGTATATACGAAAACTTACACCTGTATATTCATAATTTATAAATAATTTTTGTTTGTTTAATGATTCTGTCTGTATGTTTGAGTGTTGTGTAAGAATTGGTAGAGAATAGGTAAATAAAATGTTCGACTTCATATAAATTGAAGCAGAGAAGGGGGTTTAGACCATATTGAACCCGGCTGGCCTAAAATAGTTGAATCGGAAATATTGAGAAAAATTTAACGTCAAACCATTTATCTTAATGTAATGAGGTTATAAAAAACTATATTTTAATGGGACGTTTTAATATACTCTACCAATCCTCAAGTGTTAAAAAGATATACCACATGTAAACTTAGGATTTTGAGACGCATCAATATACCTACTAAATATGTATTCTAAATATGCATATGCGAGTAAAATTGTTTAGTTCTTAATCTGTTTGTATTTTTAAATAGTTAATTATTAATTTTATTTTTATATAAATAACGTAATTTGGTTTTTCAAAAATAAGAGAAGGGTAGGTATCAGAAAGAAAAACCGTGCACCGTAAGATAAATATTTGGTCGGTACTGAGGAGTTGCACCGTTGGTTGCCTTGGGTTGTCTTATATGCGATATCTTGTAGGGGGGTAATCTGTGGTATACCTACATAAAGTCGTTTTATTTCTCGTTCTCACTTTACTTTTTATAAAAGGTGTTCAGCGGAAACGTTTAAATGCAAATCGAGTAATAAAATCCCGGAGACTGATAAAATTATTATTTATAGTGATGGAATAAACAATACTCATCGCTGTATTTAAAAAAATAAAATAATATGTCCTTTAAGAAATAAATCTTTTTTTTTAAAACGAGGCCTTTGTAGGTACAAGTGCCAACAACCTTATTCAATTTGGGAACTTTAACGCGGCAAAAAAAAATTGACTTGTCATGTTGTTTTTCTGTATTTCTTTGGTAATTTGATTACATAGTTGAAAATTATAATATTACACTTTGATTGTATAAAATGTTATGAACTCAATTGTTCAACCCAATCTATTAATAATATTTAGTTAAGATACTTGAAAAGTTGAAAAAACAGTGTTAAGAATGTTGTTTATGTAAACATAGTATACCGAAAAACAGGTTTTGCCATAAACCTAACGTTTTATCAAATGAAGCATCTAAAAATATACCTACATAAGTTGTTTTGCAAGTCAACATTTTGTTTTTACTTTAGTTTGCAATAATAATGATCATTATTTTGGATGTTTTTGTCGGCGAGCACGTTTTGAGAATGTTGGATTACTAATATTGACTGACTTAGTCCCGTATTACAGAACGCTACTCAGACTCTGATCTATACTTGAGTAGCAGTCGTCTTTGTCATTTTGACAGAAAGATACAATCAATAATTAAGTATAGATCAAGATTTGAGTCTCCTTTTGTAATACAGGCCTTAAACTAGTTAAAACTTTAAATTTAAAAAATGAAATAACACATTTCCCCTGACAATAATCAGATACCCGCTCAGCTTGGGGATAATTATTCAATTTAAGTTTTTTATTTTGAAAATTACCTCCGTTTCGGTGACCGATTCAAAGTCACCCCACATGTTTTTTTCAATATTTTTTTTTTAATTTGTAGGTACAGATGCGTCTCAAAATCAAACAAAAAGGGAAGATTTGCGAGGAAATTATAAAAAAAATATATATTTACTTTCGAGTGTAGCACTCATCTGCGAGTGCCCTGCCGCTTTGCCTCGACACATGCAAGGCAAATCGAACTCCAATGAAGGCGAGAATCACTATCATAGTAACCACTGCACTCCTTATCCCGAGCTTGGCGGTGGCACTGCTGTGCACCCAAAATCCTGCACAGCACGTCCGAAAGTTGTGCACTATGTGAGCACCAAAATCCTTGTGCAAAATAACTTAGTGGTAGTATTTACACTTCACTATTTACAACACAAGCATAAGCCCAGGTTTTTCGGCCAAAGGACTTGTTTCCAGGCTTAAAAAAACACAAGTTATTGAGTTCTAAAATCAAATTTAGAATCGAACCGGTGAGTCGGGCATCGATGGAGTTCTCATTTCAAAAGTTCGAAATTTTCTGTTTATAGTCTTTTTTTAGAAAATAGAAACACGTTTCAACAGTAAATACTAGAACTGGAATTTGAATTTAGAATTTCAAATGAGCAAACTTCGTGATCGTTTACGAATTTAATAATAAAATGGTGATAAATCATTCAAAAATGGTGTTGATACACGTAGGTATATGCATGAGGAACTAGGAAACGATCGCGGAAGCGCGCCAGCCTGAGAGCGAAAGTGCGCGCGGCGTGCGGTTTGCCCAAAGACTGCGCGCGCGCACAACGATTCGGACCTTTCGTTCACGTAATATGCCATTATAGATCTGTTACACAAACGTAACCTCTGCTCTACAAGGTAAAGTGCAAGAACAGTCGCTTGACATTTTTCGTTTAGTGCTAAATTGTAGGAATTATTGCTACAGTACAGCTTACTTTGCTAAAGTATGCTGTGGTACAGCGCAAAACAAAATTCGTGCCTCACACGACTATCGATCACATTGGAAATGAATCATGTCTTCTTGACTTTTTTCAAAAAGATAAGGCTACAGGGCAAACATTTAACCTTAACCCGATCGTCTTTGTTTTAAAATCAAATTGTAGGTGACTAAATTGTCCAGAGGAGTTTTACTCAAATTTTTGATATCGTGCTTCGTTTCCAAAATATCGAAATATTTTGGCCATAACTTTTATTAACCGACTTCAAAAAAGGAGGAGGTTTCTCAATTCGACCGTATATTATTATTTTATGTATGTCCGCGGATAACTACGTCGTTTATGAACCGATTTTGATTATTCTTTTTTTGTTGGAAAGGGAGTATCCCAAGGGCGGTCCCATGGTAAGGAAACCAGGATCTGATGGTGGAATCCTGAAGAAATTGAGGGAAACTCGAAAAAATTGTATTTTTGGGATTGAAGTCGGTGACTCTTACGTTTTTGACGTGGATTATCATTCGTGTTTGACTTTCTTGAATAATTTTGTTTGCACCTTACAGCTCTTTTTTCAATATCGGAGCCTACTCGTATACTGGAGCGAACGAAAAGACATTTCCAATGCCAAAAGACAGTCGTCTGCGTTTTTAACCAACCAATTTTTAACTGGTTTAAAACAGCTTTAAATAATACAATAAAAAGTAACAATCGGTCTATAGGTAGAGTCAACATCATTTAATATTTTGTTCTAACGAATTATTTTTTAATATCCTTATTTTCGTAGCATATATTTTAAACACAGTGTACAGTTTATGCTGGTTCTAGGTTCTCAATAACTCTAAAATTCAAAATTGTTGTATAACATGTGCTGTGTGCTGTGTGACATTTATCACTTGTAACTCTAAAACAGCTGAACCAGTTTTGATCAATAGCTAAGAACCATCTCGATTACGTCAGATTAAAAAAAAAAACAACGTGTTGCACTCCGGGAGTGCCGGCAGAAGTGAAAACTTGAACATAATACTTCCTTGCGGTCTAAGAAGTTTTCACTTCACCCTCCTTCTTACCAATCTTCGATCAGGATCACGTGACCCTGACGCGAGTTTAACATTTTTTACCCATCCCAAAAAGTGCACAACAAAGAACTTTTCACTCTCCCTCCTTCTTACGAATTTTCGATCAGGTTACGAGTCCTGACGCGAGTTTAACATTTTTTACACATCCCAAAAAGTGCACAACGCCGCTAAAGAAGTTTTCACTTCAAAAACTGCATTGAAATCGGTCAATTCCTTAGAAGCTACGATGCCACAGGGAGACACACAGATACGCAAACTTATAACCTGTTACACCTCTCTTTTATGTCGGAGGTTAAAAATAATAAAATTTCAAGCCAAGCGTCACACCCCGAACAATTGCATCTCTCGAACGAACAGCATTGACTTATTTTTTTGAAAGCTCGACCATGAATACCATTTTGCACAATTGCCGATTGCCGCAAAGTCCTTCATGGTGTGAGATAAAATGCCTTTTAATTTACTATTAAGGTAAGTTGGTACTTATTTTTTTTAGTCTTTCGAAACTGAACATTGGGTAAACTCAAATCAATAAGGGACCATCCATAAATTACGTTAAAGGGAAGGGGGGTGTCGACATTGTGTGACAAGGAGTTCCCACAGGTACTTAATGGAGTTATTATTTTTTTGGGAACTCAACAAAAGAATAATGGGACTGAAGAGGTTAAGTTAAGTTGATGACCCCCCGGGGGTCATCAGTTTCGTGACGTCACATTTAAAACGTGTTACGAGTATCGAAACGCGTTAACTATTAACGACAAACTTAACCTCTTCAGTCCCATTATTCTTTTGTTGAGTTCCCAAAAAAAAATAACTCCATTAAGTACTGCTTTTATTTAAAAAATACAAAAAAAATAAAAAATGCTAAATATGTGACGTCACGCTAGGGAGGGGGGAGTCTTATAAATGTGACCAGCTGTGACAAGGAGGGGGAGGGGGTCAAAAAATCATGAAATTCGTGTGACGTAATTTATGGATGGCCCCTAAACGAAGAAAATTAAGGACATGAATAGTACGGAGAGCTGAACTACTTTATCCGAGAAACATAGATCGGAATATAAAAAAAAACAACGGGTTTCACTCCGGGAGTGCCACTGCGCGCTTTTGTCACAGAAAGCAAAGAAATTGGGACACGTCCGAAATAATAATATTAGTATTGTTTTCGTATCTCAATCTCAGATAAAAATACCGTTTCTTCAGATCAACAATATCTCCGCAAACATCTCAATTAAAAAGTTTAAACCAACATTTGTTTATCTTTTAATTGTTATAAGTTATAAACTAGTTAACAAATTCAACAATAGAAAGTCAACGATAAAATCAAAATTAAGATTAAAAGAAGAAATGCATCCACAGACTAGGGGCCGTCCACATATTACGTCATACAAAATTTCGACTTTTTGAACCCCTCCCCCCTATATCACGCTTTTTTGGTATCCCTTTAACATGTACTGTCACATTTGGTATGACCTCCCCCTCCCCCATACGCTGTGACGTAATATGTGGATGACCCCCTAGAGAATTTTCAGAAAAAAAATCGTGATGCATAGATTTGTTTAATCAGTATTTCGAAATAATCGAAAACAATAATTGTTTATGTACAACAGCAGCAAGTCAGGTTACCCATTTGCAATACGAAAGACGGCGACGTTTACATTAGGTCACTTTCAATTAGTTATCGAAAATTGCCTGCGAAACTGAACAACTTTCGCGGAGGTATACAGGTCGAATTATGAAATTTATATTAAGTTTAAAGTAAATTAAATTGCAAAAGATAATGTAAATTCATTTTTTTTTTAATTTGAAATAATTAAATAGCGATAAGTATTATAATAAATAAGCCCTAGTCCAGTGGGACAACGAGTACATAGTGGTATACCGTGGTCCCACCAGTAGGTCAAATTGGTAGGTCCACGGGCCCGTTATGCTGTTGTGATTTGTTTTGTATGGGGAGTAAAAACTTTCTTGATTATGTTCCTTAGGCAAAGTTGTTCAGTTTTAAGGGGATGGTCACACCCTAAAGTTTCGCTTCCGAATTTACCCCATATTTAAAAAAACTAAAACTTTCACAAACAGTTTTAGGAAAATAAAAAAACATGCTGATCTCTTTACTAAGATTACTGATGTAAATCCTCGAGCACGTAGAAACCTAGACAGACTTGTTTATGATAATGCTCCCAAATCTACGAAATATTTAAATAGCTGCTTATCATTGTGTATCAAAATATGTATATAATATTATACCCAGCGAATTGAAATTACTAAATAATAGATTATTCAGATTGAAATTATTTAAATGGATTAGTGCACAAAAATTTAGAGTTGAGTAGGTTTTAAATATTTCATGACATCTTATTATTTCAATTTTTCTTTTATTCATGACATTTTATTAATTTGTCATTATTTTTAGAAATGTGTAATTTTTATTTTCGTCTTAATTTTAATATCTTGATTTATATAATGACATTCGCATGCTGATTTTAAATAGCATTTATGACATGTATTTATACCGTGTTTTAAGCGAATAAATAAAATGATTTGATTTAAAAATATTCGGCGCGTATAGAACTTGAACCCACGACCCCAGGACCCCTACAAAATTTAATTCCCCATAATATTTTTGTGAATATTTTTTTTATGTGCCGTTAGAATCTACATAATAATAAACGAATAAAGAGGTTTCCTTACGTAGCCAAAGTAGTCTGTAAAAGGTAATTTCCTGCCTAGAATCAAGGTTGCATTTTGACAGAAACTTTTACGATCAGACTCGCCTCCAAATAACATGCAATGAGTACGATTGACCTTCTAACTAGGTTAATAGCTATACTTTAGGCGAAAACATCGTGTCTTCAATGTGTTAAGTCTAGACATTGCTAGTACGGATATCCTTTATGAACAAGAGTTAAGGCGACTACAGCATCCGATAAAGGCAGCACACATAGGAATAGTGCCATCTCCGTCTCTCAACAGGCCTGGGCCGGCAGTGCGAACAGTGTCGATACACGAAGTTTACGGACTATGAAAGCGTGCGTGCGTAAAAACATGTTCGAAAGTTAGAAAAATGAGATTTATGGAAAGGTAACAGCTTAAATCGAAAAATGCGTTAACTACTTATCGAGAGTGTTCAATCACGAACATTTTGATATAGCAAATTCAAGTTCCTGTGTGCATTTTACTATCGTTTTTACAGCTTAAAACATACACAATATTGGGTATTTAGAGGTGACTTTGTGAGCTTTTTCTATCGAACTAAAAGTGCTGAATCATGTTTCCAGCAAACTACTTATCTAGTTTATGTCCTGAATATTACCGTAGTATTTTTTTCTTCGATTTAATGCAGTGCGTCATGCTTATCTACGCATCATAAAATAGTAATTTAGGTGCTGTAGTCGCCTTAAGACTAGGTCTGGTTTTTTCTGGGAGAGAGATTGTTGAGAAACCTTGAGTAACGTTGAGAAGTACTACCTATCCTGCTAAAGAAGGTTAAGAACAAAAGGTGACATTTACACAATTTAGTGTTTTCAATAAATTTGGATTTTTTTTTAAATTTTTTCGTATTTTTGCAATATTATTTTGTTATTTTGAGTTTGTTCTGAATACTGAGTTCGTTATAAACGTAATCATTGCCGATTATTTTTAAAATCAACATTTGGACCACAAAAAAAGAAGGAATATAGTCAATTTGTAAATATCACATTTTGTTCCTAAACCCCTACTGTTGGACAATTACGCCAAAAAAACCGAGAAAAACAAAATCTTTCCGGCACTGGTACGTGGTTAACGACTTGCGGTCGACTTAGCTTAGTATTACATAAGCGCAGTACTACGTAAGTACTAAGTAGGTACGCTTTTTCGCTTTTTCTCATTACGCGACGTTTCGTAGAAAGTAGAGCTATTTTCAACAAAATATTTTTGTTTCATACATAATGGCATCTCATTTGACATAAGTACTGCAGCTTTTGTAACATAATTACCTTTTTTTAAGTCTGACGTAAGATTTAAAGCCTCGTGAAAAAATGGTTTTAAAAAAAACCTGCTGTTTGATAACTAGGTACCTTTCTGGGGTGACACAATGATATTATCTACAAATATCATATAGGGAGGTAGATATGTCATATACGCACGCACTGTGAGGCCTTGAAGAACACCCAATTCTTTTTCAATAGATATACAGAGTGTAAAGACAGCTTAGCAAAAACTGAAACCCTGGACTCAGACAATCATTCTGAATGATTTTCTATTGGAATTTTTCTCCGGAAAATGTACATTTTTTTTTTCATGTTTTTTAATATTTTCTGCTCACATTTTTTATTATTTAGTCGAATACACTCCATTTTGCAAAAAAATCATAACAACGTAAAACACGAAAACCAGTTTCTATACACGATGTGACAAGCGTAATCTTATCGTGTATATGTCTGTGGGCAGCTGGCACATTCTAAGTTTTTATGGTCCCATGCAGTGTGGTAGGCTCTGTAAAAGGCCGTCTGGTTTGCGACCAACCTCCCACCGAAGACCGACGATAAACAGCTTGCTGTGTTCCGTCTGTGCGTAAGGTTACCTGTACCTTGATGAGATTTTCTAGGTTATCTCGTTTAATTGTCGACCTCAAATTATCTCATAATAAATTTTAAAAAAAAAACTTTGTGTCTCAGTAGAGCACAATCAATATATTGTACAGAGGCAGGTTACTCCATTTTCATTGCAAAACCGCTCTTATCACAATAGCATAGAGTGCACGCGTGTGGTAACCTGGGTTGCGGCCGTCCGTATACATATGATTAAAAGAACCTTTAATTAAGTCATTACATTACATTTTGCATGGAATAAAAGTATCACGGACAAAGCATAGCGTGAAACAGTAAACACGCGAACCGTTTTGTTTTATTAGTGTCATGGTTGCAGATACTAAATCTAGAACTGTTTCAGCGCCATCTTGAAACATAAATTTAAATCTCTACCTCTAATCAACACAACAGTACCAATAAAATTGATAAATTCTAAGACATAACCGTTGCAGCTCATAATAAATAAATCATTTTTTTCATTCTTTGCCCATAGTACACAATCATGCATCAAATACATACAAAACAAAATGCGTTTAAAGATTATTATAATGTCTAAAATTGAAAAATCCATGTCAAAAATTAATGCAGATAATTTCGCAAAATGTCGTTCTCGCAAAAATAAGATACATACAGTTCACAAGTCCGACGACCGTGTCCAGCAGTTTTTTCATGCATCACGCAAGTTGGACCATGGAACATATTATCAAATTATAACAAAACGACCATCTGAAGCGCTCAGTTGCTAAGTCTGGGCTCTTTGTAATGTAACCGCACATTATCTCGAAAGGTGATTACCTACTTTATGTAATAATTTCATTTCCATTCGCAATACAGTGATTTTAGAAGCAGTAGAAGTACCCGAATCCGATAAGCAATATATATGGGACTTTAAATTACCTACAGTTAACGAAACTTAAGAAGTGGTTCTACACGCGAAACTGGCAAAACATTTCCCCAGGGAAACCATATACAATTTAAATAAATAATCGACTTCTTGTACGACTTCTCGTAGGTACTGTAGAGGTCCTATTACCTCTACGTTTACCATCTCCTTGTAAAGCCTTTAGGCAATGGTTCCAACTTCAATTAATTGGGATCATTTGGCGCCTTTCAATATATGAATTGACGGTACGACGGTACGATAAATAAACTGACAGGTAACATTACAGATAGTATAAATAATATGTACGGGGCCAAGTTTTCCGCAACATGATTTTCAAAGCATAAACGGATTTTGAGTGAAAGTGTACTTAATACTCGTATTATCCAAAAACCTTTCTCTTAAATCACTTTCTCCATTGGTGAAAACCTAATGAAAATCCGTTCGGTAGTTTTTGAGTTTATCGCGATCAGATAAACAGACAGACACGCTGGGAGACTTTGTTTTAATAAGATGTAGTTGTAATCAAAAAGTATTATTAAAACATAAAATATGACAGACGTACCTCCACTCACGCTTGACTAATCTCAATCTAGATCTGTGTCTTGATACTTTCATAAACGACTGGCATATAACCAACCATTTGTGAGTACAGTCACGAGCATTTATATATATGTATATGCCATAGTCAAAGGTAGATATGCATTCAAGTCAAAAGTCAAAAATGTTTATTTCATAGAACATACAAAGTGCAGTCTCTTCCCGGAATGACTGGTGTATCCCAAGTTAGGTTTTGAAGTCCACTAGTCAAACCTAGGAGCGCCGGAGCTTCGAGGTTTGACTATAACATGACTGCGCCTTTGTCCTATATTTTTTTATTCTATTCTAAATAACAATTTGTTCTAAATAACCAAAATTACCTTGCGTATTTATAAGACAAAGCTTAGCATACTTATTTATGCGATCTAACGTTGCTACGTCAATTTGAATTTAAACGATGTCATTATGTTATTGCTTGCGGCTGTACCTTTCAAATCTGAAACTGATACCCATCAATTTTGATTTAGCTATCGACTTATTACGGACTTAAAAAAAAAAAAAAAAAAGAAGCTATCATTAAAAAAGAATTTTAGGTATTGCATGGTATACGATATCTTTCAAGAGTAAAATAAATACTACACTCTACACTAATTATAAAGAGGAAAGATTTGTATTTTTGTATGTAACGAATAAACTTAAAAACTACTGGACCGATTTGAAAAAATATTTCACTATTAGAATGCTACATTATCCCTGAGTACCAAAGGCTACATAATTTTCCCAGATTCCCACGGGAACGAAGTCCCGAGCGGAATGCTAGTTATTAATGATTTGGGATTGTTATAGTAATAAAATGCTACTAAACAAGAGCGGTGATAGTCCAGTTGGTAATGAGCCAGACTTGTATCCGAAGGTCGTAGGTTCAAATTCCGTACCACTAAATTCGTTTTTTCAGATTTATGTACGGATTTCTAATTATCACTTGCTCAACGATGAAGGAAAACATCGTGATGAAACCCACCCGTCCAAGAAAATTCTCGAAAGACGAGCGGTCCACCAACCCGCATTAGGCCAGCGTGGAGGAAAATGGCCTAAAATCCCCTTCATGTTTCGTTTCGAAGGGAGGCCCGTGCCCCTCGGTGGGGACGTATATGGGCTGGTAAAAATACAGGGTGATTTTTTTTTCTTATGGTGTCAGTAACGTTGATAGAATGTAAATAAGGAGGAAAAAAAAAACTTTTTTTCCAAAATTATCTGATTCTGATACCCTTTTTTAACGTCTTAGTTAGAGGATGAATTCTGTAAAACGTAGAAACACAGGTGTCACAAATTGTGTTAAAGAGTACTATTACCAAGTTACAAGTCAATGATGATATTTTTTTTCTATACAAAAATTTTGAATTATTTTCATGCTTCAGACGATCTAGCTTGAAATATTTATATGAAAAGTAGAAACAAAAAAATACGGGTCTGTTAAATTTTTATAAAGTTTACGTACAAAAAATTTGGATAGTGATAAAAAAAATCTTCCTGTATTAGAGCGAAGGTTTATTGGACGACTTTAAATTCGTTAACAAAACTATAAGTGTTAATTCTCTCATGAAACTGAACAACTTTCCCCAAAATATTCTTTATGAAATTCTTTTCAAGAAATTCAACTTCTCACTTAATGTCGGCAAATCAGCAGGCCGAGTACGATAGTGACAGCGCCGCGACAACTCCGCGGCCCTATGTCAAAATATCAAGATTGATATCGCCATAGGGCGAGCAAGCCTTTGCGCAGGACCCCGCAATCAAAGTGAAGTTTCAGCGTGAGCCGAGCGCGAGTTTGTCGTTATCGTGCTAGAGCTGCAGCTAATTACACAAGTGTTAGAGGCCAACATTTTCGCCTCTCCATACAATTTGAGTTGCCTCAATATGAAACGTCAAATTATTAAAGTGAAAACTTCTTTAGCGGCGTTGTGCACTTTTTGGATCGGTAAAAAACTTTAAATTTGCGTCAGGGTCACGTGACGCTGATCGAAAATTCGTAAGACGGAGGGTGAAGTGAAAACTTCTTAGACCGCAAGGAAGTAATATATGTTCAAGTTTTCACTTCTGCCGGCACTCCCGGAGTGCAACCTGTTTTTTTTCATAACTGTATTTGGGTTCCTTGGAGTAAGTTATACAGTTTCATAGGTACAAAATTTCGCTTATTAACTTAAAGTCACCCCATTTGAAAGTTTTTTGCTTATTTTTAAGTGTTTGTTATTTTTCGTAATTAATTGTGTTAAAGTTGCAGAACGCTATAAAATTGCGAGTTGGTATTTTAAGTTTGTTTTTTGTATTATGCGTCGAATTCCTAGTGCAAGCAAGCGTTATAACGAGGTACCTCGAGATACATCCAGATATCGAGAGTCAAACTTACCTTCTCGAGATTCCTCGAATCCGTACTGAGCGCCTCTCTTCATGTTTTATACTGCGCACCGCTAAGGAATGGAATTCTCTGCCTGCGTCTATCTTTCCGGGCTCATATAACCTGAATCTCTTTAAAGTTCGAGTGAATAGGCATCTTCTGGGTGAGCTCGCTACATCCTCGACCACATCTTTGCCCCTGAGCTAGATTGTGGTCAAGAGCTAATCAATTCAATTTTTAAAAAAATATGAGTCCTCAGGCCAACCAGTCATAAGATTGGTGATTACCTTCTAATTACGCATTATACTCAACATTCTACCATAGCGCCACCATAAAGCATTACTTAAAAACATCGAACAGTGCTCGATGCTCAAAAATAAAGAATAAAACACTTAGCTTTCACTGAAGTCCATGGCTTATTCTTGCGATGCGTATTGCTTACCTGGAACAATAAAATGAAAATGTATAAGCGTGTAACAAAATTAAAAACAATCAACCTCTTGCTCGAATACAACAAGATGGAAAATTGCCGTTGAAAAATAAAAGAGAAAATTTTAAAAATAGAGTTGGAAAATTATTTAAAAAGTTCTTAGTTTTTCTTTTATGCTGCTGTAGGAAAATAAAAAAAAATATGTCAAAAGGAAGATGAAGAATAAGAAAGCTATAACTCTTATACAAGGTGTTTCAAAAAAAAAAAAAAATAAATTCCAAAATTTAATTTTAAAAGTGAAATAGCCGCAACTCTAGTAATCAGTTGCACGGTTTGACATCTACAAAATGAAAATTTCATCTAAATAATATGACATACTGGTCATACTTGTAATAGAGCTGTGCAATAAGCTATTGAATTAATTTGGAATTATTATTTTATTTGTGTTTTTTTGAAACACCTTGTATACAAAACAATCGGGAAAAATTAAATCATGTACCTCTATGTCCATCCCAGATAATGTAGGATTCTAATGGTGAACGAATTTTTCAAATCCGTCCAGTAGTTTCGGAGCCTATTCAATACAAACAAACAATAAAATCTTTCCTCTTTATAATATGTGTATACTCGTAGAAGATAGATATAGATAAAGTATCACCCCCGACATTCGATCGCTTAGAGCTCTTAAACGGCTAAACAAGTTTTGATTAAATATAGCTACGAACCATCTCGATTACGTCAGTTTTCAAACAAAAAAAACCGCATTGAAATCGGTCCATTCGTTTAGAAGCTATGATGTCACAGATAGACATACAGATACAAAGATACACACGTCAAACTTTGGCGGCCGGTTTGGTCGAGTGGTAGGTGACGCTGCCTCTTGATCGGCGGGTCCTGGGTTCGATCCCCAGTCGGGGCAAACATTTGTGTAAAAAGCAGATGTTGGTTCTCGGGTCACGGGTGTTTGTTTTTGTCTTTATGTGTTTTCCAAGGGACCCACGATACAAGGGAAAACCTTAGTGTGGGCCTTTGAGTGTGTAGCGTTTATTTTTTTATTTAATACCCCTCTTTTTTCTTCGGGGGTTAAAATAAATGAGTCATAGTCACAGACTCAGAATGCTACCAAGATGTTTATTTTTTCGGATTTATCTATACATATTATAAAGGGGAAAGATTTGATTGTTTGTTTGTTTGTTTGCCTATTCAATAGGCTCCGAAATTACTGGACCGATTTGAAAAATTCTTTTACCATTAGAAAGCTACATTATCCCCGATGGACATAGGCTATATAATTTTCCCTAATTCCCACGGGAACGAAGTCCCGGGCGGAATGCTAGTCTATTATTAAGAGGAAAGATTTGATTGTTTGTTTGCATTGAATAGGCTCCGAAACTAGTAGTTTCGACGCCATTAGAATGCTACATTATCCCTGAGTTATATAGGCTCCTTATTTTTCCTGAATTCACGGAGTCCCGGGCGGAATGCTAGTTGTTATAATACATATAAAAGTTCTAAAATAAATAAAAACGAAAAAAAATATCTACCGTGTAGTGCTGGAGTCTGTACTTGATTAAAAGTTCAATTTCATATTTGAATGCTTGTCAGTATCATTCTCAAATGTGCAATTCATATCTAATTCAGTTGTAACAAGTCAATGATACGAATCGTTAAAACATAATCATTTCATTTGTATTGAGTTGTATGAGTCACCCACTTCAATCCCAACAACAGTTCGCACAAAGTAGATAACTAGTATTTTTTGCAGACTACAATGCCTATTAGCAGATAACCACAAACGAAAATGTCACTCATTTATTTAGATGATGTTCTGGTTTGTAGTATTTTTTGTATTTGTTGATTTTTTTAAAAGCGCTCAATCATTTTCGATATAAAATTTATATGGGACCACCTCTGGAGTATACTCTTTTGACCAAAAAAATGATTTTGTAAAACGGTCCATAATTGGCGGAGAAATCGGTGAACATACATTAAAAAAAAATACATACCTCTTAAATTTTTGAAGTCGGTAAAAAAAGGTTAAGTGTGAGTTGGGCTTTAGAAGTTCCGTAACAACGTCTAGATGTTTTTGCTACCCGGTTATCCTTTTTTTAGAAGCCAAGTCATTTTTTTTTATTATAAGATGGGTTAACTCTTGACCTCAATCTTGACCATAAGGTCAAAGATGAGGTCGACGATGGAGCGAGTTAACCCAGAAAATGCCTATAAAGGCACTGGTACTCCCACGCACCGACGGAACACAGCAAGCTGTTTGGCGTCGGACTTCGGTAGGAGGGTGGTCGCGAACCAGACGGCCCTTTACAGAGCCTACCACACCGCATGAGACCATAGGACGACACCTCAGATTCAGAAAAAAATGAAGTGTCGTTGCCTGGGATGGATTACTAGGAGGCAGGTCTCATTTGTGTTTCCTTAGTCGCTTCTTACGACACACACGGAAAGAGATGGGGTGGTGTTATTCTCAACCGATCACCACACGGGTAATATTATTTTTGGCAGCCCATTCATGTTATCTTCTGCTACCATTTCTAACAGACTTCAAAAAAGGAGGAGGTTCTACTCCACTGTATGTATGTTTTGTTTTCTTATGTATGTTCACTGATTTCTCCGCCATTATAGACCGATTTAAAAAATTTTTTTGTTCGAAAGAGTGTACTCTAGAGGTGGTCCCAATGTCACCAAGTCAGCATCTGATAATGGAATCCCTGGAAAATCGATGGAAACATTCGAATTTAATAGACACTTACACAGTTTCTCAAGTACTTTCGAGTACACAAAAAAAATGCTTACTAATATTATATTATATTTACTTATTACTAATATTATAAATGCGAAAGTAACTCTGTCTATCTGTCTGTCCGTCTTTCACGCCTAAACTACTGAACCGAATTTTGGTACAGAGATAGATTAGAGCCCGGGAAAGGATAAGCTACATTTTATCCCACAGGTGGGCACGATACAACCTGAAGTCCACGCGGGCGGAGCCGCGGGCGGAAACCTAGTCTTTTTATAAAAGAGAATTTATATCGTGACAACTCCGAGTCTTGTGCAGGTTTCTTTAATTATTTACTTACAGTTTTTCGTGCAGAGAATCACCTCCTAAAGTTTCGCTAGTTTAAAGTCACCGAATAAAAATTAAAATTTGTATAGTGCCTGCCTAGAGATCCTAGGTACTTGCTCCGAGTCGTTCTTGCTTCAAAGGCTATCCACCGCGATCCAAGTGTGATGGATACTTTTGCCCCGGGGATGACTAGAGGAGATTTTTTAAAAAGCAGATGTTTGTTCTCGGGTCATGGGTGTTTGTGTTTTAATGTGTTTTCCAAGGGACCCACGACACAAGGGAAAACCTTACTGTGGGCCTTTGAGTGTGTAGCGTTTATTTTTAAATTGACAATTTTATAACTTTATTAATGTTGACTATTGACGATGTTATGATTTAGACGGAGATCCCAGGGCCGCCAGACCTTACTTATTTTCTCATTAACCAAATGTGTGGGAAATAGTAGTGCTAGTACGTACTAGTAACGTTGAATACCAGCTAACCTGAGCCGACGGCCAATTTTTAGCTACCAGGTTCTGAAGGTACTTCCGAAAATTGCTCACTTGTCTTGAAGTCTAGCGTCTGGTATCTTATAGAATATAACTCATTAAATATAAAAATTAATGTTCAACTCCGCCAGACACTCTCCGTCAGCTGTAATTTCTGCGAAACGCTTTGCAGTTCGCAAGTAAATTATGCGATTATACCTACGATTTGAGCCGTGATTTTTGTATATGATGTTCAAGGAACTATAACAATACTTTTTATAGCACCTAGACTTCAAGACAAGTAAGCAATTTTTGGAAATTGTCGGCCCAGGCTAACTGATATTCATATGTTAAAAGCACATATTAGCTCTACTCTTTCCCATCAGCACTTTCCCATTTGGTTAATGAGAAAATAAGTAAGGTCTAGCAGCCCTGGGATCTTGGTCTAATTGTAATGAAAACGAATTTATTTAGTATTATTTATTTAACGCTTACCCGCGTGAGGGGTTTTCACAAATAACGATAGGCACAATAGACACATGGAGCTCAGTTGGAGCTCAGGTGCTGAGAGCACCAGGTGATCTAATCCTGGGGTCGTGGGTTCCATGTTGGACTGGGAGTGAAAGAAAAACTTAGAATGTGCCAGCTACCTACTCATCTCAGGTATACAGTAAGAGTCTGTAAGTGGGATGCGAGGGTTTTGCTGTATATGGGCGAAAGGCTGACCACCTTTCACCATTATGCAACTTGTTGCATCTGATAACCCTCACAATTTGTGTCAAACGTGGCATCTAATGGTTCTAGAACCACTGATGCTCTGCCTACCCTGTTAGGGATTATGGGCGTGAGCGTATGTAAGTGTGTATGTAATTTCCTTCTATGTTGCTTAAGGTTGTGTCACCCCAGTAATCACGCCTAAAATAAATGTCATAGCCACTGATGGTTCTCTTTACCGTGAAAACGACGTTCGACGTTCGTAATCGACGTTGATATGACGATGACGGCCGGTTTGGTCGAGTGGTAGTGGCGCTGCCTCTTGATCTACGGGTCCTGGGTTCGATTCTCAGTCGAGGAAAACGTTTGTGTAAAAAGCAGATGTTTTATGTGTTCTCGGGTCATGGATGTTTGTGTCTTGTCGTTATGTATGTTCCGAGGGACCCATGACACCAGGGAAACCTTAGTGTGGGCCTTTTGAGTGTGTAGCGTTTATTTTTATTTCTCATTTAAGGTAATACGAAACACAGTATACTCCAGTGAATGTGAAAGCCTTTGCGGTTAACCCAAAATAAAAAACATTGCCGTCAGTAGACGTTTGCATCTAAATCATTTTTACGATCTTAAAACAGCTAACTTGCAGGTACCGTAAAAGTAATCTAACAAAAACTAGAGCTTAATAGGTAGGTACACCGATCTAACGAGGTCTAGACTAGAGCTTAGAGAAGGTAATAAACTTACTAATTACCTTCCATGCTTAAGTGAAAGAAAAAACGTAGAATTGGTCAGCTACCAACTCTTCCCAGGCAGTTGTAGAAGCTAGTGGGATGTGAGGATATTGCATTGCAGTATTGGAAAAAGGCTGCCTATCAACTCTATTATTTAGTTATTTATTTATTATTATTTTTTATTTGTTACTAATGTCATGTTCTCCGTAAAAGTTTAAGGGTCAGATATCTGGAAATTATAAAAACTAGCTTTCCGCCTGCGGCTCCGCCCGCGTGGACTACAGGTTATATCGTGCCCAACTGTGGGATAAAATGTAGCCTATGTCCTTTCCCACGCTCTAATCTATCTCTGTACATGATTTCATCAAAATCGGTTTAGTAGTTTAGGCGTGAAAGACGGACAGACAGACAGACAGACAGAGTTGCTTTCGCATTTATAATATTAATAAGGATAGTAAGCATTATTATTTATTTGTTACTATTGTCATGTTCTCCGTAAAAGTTTAAGGGTCAAATAACTGGGAATTATAAAACTTACTAGCTTTCCGCCTGCGGCTCCGTCCGCGTGGACTACAGGTTATATAATATTAGTAAGGATAACACCCCTCTTCTTTTGACGGGAGTTGAAAATGAATAGGTGAAGAGATTGGGGGTAAAAACGAGCACAATTAGAAATGCTTATGCGAAGCTTGTAAAGCGTATGTTTTAATAACTCTATAAATAAAAATATTGTATTACCCCTGATATTCGATTGATTTCTCATAACTTTTAAACGGCTGAACCACTTTTGATCCAATATAGCTGATAACCATCTAGATTACGTCAACTTTTAAAAAAACGCATCGAAATCGGTCCATTCGTTTAGGAGCTACGATGCCACAGACAGACACACAGACAAACGATACACACGTCAAACTTATAAAAAAGAGGGCTTTTTTTACCGGGGGTTAAAAACGAGCATAATAGAATTTTTACGTGCAACAAGCAGCGTGCAAAGAAAAAAAAAAGCATGATGATTACCTCACCCAGAAGTTAATTTTAGATTAACTATCATATTTATTACCGTACACACACTTACGTTCAGAAACACAAGTGAAAGTATAAAACTGAATTTTAGAACATCAAACTGCTATTAAGATTTGCTTGAGAGTTCGTAATTGCATTAAGATTGCATTTTGATGCGGTAAATGGCAGGTATTCAATTCAATGACCGAATGATATTTTTTATTACTCAATGTCTATCATTTGTTATGGAGTCGTCACATAAGGTCGGAGTCGTGACTGTCTAGCACAAAAATAAAACGATTTCCACTGCTATCAGACGTCTATACATCGTTTGTCCCGCTCTCGGAGTCTCCCACCTGGATATAATCTCACATGGCGGATTTGGAAGTCCCTAAACCGCTGTGTGAGTCCCCGGCAGAGTAGAATAGGACCACCCTCTTTCTTACTGAGGTGTCGTACAGAGGCCAGCACATCAGGTTACACTAATTCATTGAAAAACCGTTCTTATCGCAACAGTACAGTGTGTACGCATGGGTAACTTGATGTGTGGCCCTCTGTACAAGGCGACTAAGGTAAATATGCAAGCAAGTTCATCTGCACACAGAGAAGGAAAACTCTGCAATTATATCAAAACCCTCGCCAACCCGTCTGCCAAGCGTGGTGAGTATGGCATTTACCCCTCATGTTATTGAGGGAGGCCCGTGCCCCAGCAGGGACATATATGGGCTGATGAAGAAACCGACGCCAAACCCATATAGGCTGAAACGAAGATAATCAGTTACGTAGGGGATCTCGGTTACGGAGGGCCTGCAGTTGATGGGGCCTACAATTGTTAGAGCCTGCATCAGGGAAGAGCTCATAGCTGCTGATGACAATGCTGTGATTTTGACAAAATACTGGGCTAAATATGGGGAATATTGCTGTTGACACGAAATAATAAAAATAATTTAAAAAAAACCGTAAAAAGGGCTATTACGGAATTTCTGACTGTCTATCAGACAAACAGTTTTTGCTAAGTAATTTAAGAGTATGTCACCCTACAAAAGTGACTTTACATTAGGTTGTTTTTTAAGGAAGTGAATCTGCCCACAAAATTTATCAAATTCCCCAAGGAACATGATCCAATTTTAATTTAATTTAATGTTATATATTTTTTTATTCCTTCTGTTTCATTGTTATTGTTGTGTTGTAGTGTGTATGTCAAATAAACGTTTTGAATCTTGAAAATATGAAAAAAAAATTTCGCCTCTCCATAATGCGATATGCGATCAGCTGATTTGTTTGGAATGTCGAAATTTTTCTTTTAGAATTTCGAATAGGTTCCTTGGGGAAAGTTGTTAAGTGTCATGGGGAGAATAACCCCCTAACGTTTCGTTACCTAATTTAAAGTCACCCCATTACAATAGTGTCTAACATACTCGTGTGTGTGTATGACGGGCTTTAGGTATCTCTCTTTCAACCTCTCGGGTGGTTAATCAGTCCATGAAACTGAACAACTTCCCCAAGGAACATAGGTCAAAATACAAAAAAAAAATTTTGAGTTCCCATACGAACTTCATCAGCATATAGCGCATTCTGTATGGGAGATCAAAATTTTTTTTTCGTATTTTGATCTTTGTTCCTTGGGGAAGTTGTTCAGTTTCATGGACTGATTAACCACCCGAGAGGTTGAAAGAGAGATACTTAAAGCCCTGTATAAACACTGTATCCTTGCTAATATAATAAATGCGAAAGTAACTCTGTCCTGTCTGTCTGTCCGTCTTTCACGCCTAAACTAGGTACTGAATCGATTTTGATGAAATTTGGTACAGCGATAGATTAGACCTTGGGCATAGGCTATATTTTATACCACAGCTGGGCACGATATAACCTGTAGTACACGCGACGGAGCCGCGGGCAGAAAGTTAGTTGTGCACATAATCAGAAGTACAAAACAAACTCGTCGTATTCAGTCTCTCTTAACGCGGTCAAGAATTGACCCACTATTTAAAAAGGTACCTAAGTTTAAAAGACAGTCTCAATACTTCATTCGTCATCTCACAAACCATGACGTAAGGTGTTGCGTCATAAGTATCGAACCGTGTCGCCGTCTGGCCCTCTTTCCATTGTTCAAGGGTCAAGACTTGTTAGCGGTGTTCAATTGAAGCGCGACGATTGCGCATGCACATGCGACAAGGTATTGTAAACTGCGGATCTATTCTATTGGCTGACTTTTAATTAGCTAGCGAAAATTGAACAGCCTACCATTGATTAATAAATAATAAATAAATAAACGCTATACACTCAAAGGCCCACACTAAGGTTTTCCCGTGTGTCGGGGTCCCTTGGACCCAAACATCTGCTTTTTACACAAATGTTTGCTCCGACTGGGAATCGAACCCAGGACCCGCCGATCAAGAGGCAGCGTCACTACCACTCGACCAACCCGGCCGGCCGTTGATTGGATGATATCATGTGAATCAGCCTACGAAATTGAATAACTGTCCTCAAGGAACATACCAACAGTGCTTTAGGTATCTCTCTTTCAACCTCTCGGGTGGTTAAATCAGTCCATGAAACTGAACAACTTCTCCAAGGATCATAGGTCAAAATACGAAGAAAAAATTTTGATCTCCCATACAAAATTCGCTAGGTACTTATATGCTGATGAAGTTTGTATGGGAACTCAAAAATTTTTTTTTTCGTTTTTTGATTTATGTTCCTTAGGGAAAGTTGTTCAGTTTCATGGACTGATTAACCACCCAAGAGGTTGAAAGAGAGATACCTAAAGCCCTGTAGAAAAGAATAAACTGAGTGGTGACTGACTGACATATCAACGCACAGCCCAAACCGCTGGATCAAGAGATTTCAAATTTGGCACGTAGGTTTCTTATGTGGTCTAGGGGAGCACTAAGAATGTATTTTTCGGGTTCAAAATTTGTATGGAGAAAACAATTTTTTTAAAACATTTTGACTCAAAACTTCGTCAATTGCTAGCTAGTCCTTACGATACTATAAATGTTAATAATTTGTTCATTTATAAACCAATTTTAATGCTGTTTTCGGACATTAATATATTTCCAGCATTATTTTTTGTTTCACATACAATAATTCATAAAATCAAACACTGTCAACATCCCTATTCAACCATTTTTACTGTTTTTGTATCTGTGTATTGTGTTAAGTTGTTTGTTTATGTCAAAGTTGCTAATCATTGAATTAAACGTATTTTTTTTATTTATTTTTTATTATGAGATGGGTTAACTCTTGACCTCAATCTTGACCAAGGTCATATACGAGGTCGACGTTGGAGCGAGTTAACCCAGAAAATGCCTATTAGGCACTGGTACTCCTACGCACCGACGGAACACAGCAAGCTGTTTGGCGTCAGACTTCGGTAGGAGGGTGGTCGCGAACCAGACGGCCCTTCACAGAGCCTACCACACAGCATGAGACCATAGGATGACACCTCAGATTCAGAACAAATTGAAGTGTCGTTGCCTGGGGTGGATCAATAGGAGGCAGGTCTCATTTGTATTATCTATCTTTCTATCTACTTCTACTTATTTTAAGTAACGTCCCGGCTGTTCTATGCAACCAACTTTAACTTTACCTGTTTTACGGGCTCCTACCCAAATACTTTCCCAGATAACCTTTTCTAAATAAATTTATTCTTCTTAGCAAATTGATAGCAATGAGGATCCGTAATGTTATAGCAAATTCAATAAAAATAGTATCCACGTTATTCTCTATGTCATTAGAATGATATTTCTTTTTGAATTATCCAAATCGGACCATTACTTACGAAGATATTAAGTTATAAACATTATGCCGTTCCGGCCGCTAAAAGTTGGTGTACGCGGGTGCGTGTGACGTCACAGTGACTGTCCGAGCGCAGTCGGCAGTCGGTACTCAAAGTTCTCGGAGCGGCGGCGGCGACGCGCTTATGGAAATGCTACCCGATCTCAGCTACGGCACCGGTCTGAGATGCGGGAGGTTTTACGAGCAAGATTTATAAAAATGATCACTAAAATCCTTCCACTATACAGATCAGTGAACACGCTGGAATCAGGTATGGATTCCGTAGTGTAGTTCAGAAAATTATAACGGAAACCCTTCCGCTATTCAGAATCATACACTTTCGAAAGTAGGCGCGATCTGAGCCGCGGGAGGATTTTCATATCTTATGCTCCCTGAACTCAGAGATTTTATTTGATACATTTTCTAGGAAATCTATACATTTCCTAAATAACAATCGGAAATTTATTACATAAAAATAGGTGAGTAGAAACCAAACATTTATAAATAAATTCACGCGCATACACACACACGCATACGCACGAACGCACGAGCAGATGTGCATTATACACACGCACATGTGCATTACTATTATTAAGTTGTTTTTTTTATATCTTATTCTTAATTTAATTAATTTTGGTCAAATTCTATCGAAATAAAACTGTTTACTTAGATAACATAATGTATAGTAGAAGGGCAGGGCTTCTAACACAAGTAAAATTTTTACTTAAATGTAAAATTATTCTCTAGGCTAGGAAATAAACAATTTTATTTTTTATTTTGTCTGTTTATAAGTGATTCGACTTCTTTGTTCGATTACGTCAGACGGAACTGCGACAAGTAGGTTTGTTAGTAGCTTAACCCAACCAACCTTAACGGATTAGGTTAGGTTAGAATTGCGACCCTCAACGCACGAGCCGAGCGAGCGAAGCAAGCGTACCGGGGCAGCGGCCGGCGAAGTGCCAGAAACGACTGTGTATATACCTAATGATTCTGTATCTCTACCTACTTTTCGATTTTTCTAATATAAATTCAAAAACAACTGACTTTTTTATTAATTTATGTAAAATACATATTTTTCAAATTTTTTCCTTAGTTATGTAACCAGATTGTAACTTAGAAGCAGATGCGGTTTATCTGAAAATTGCTTTCTGAATACTAGTAGGGATTCATGTCTAAAATGGTTCATTATGCTTAAGTAAACCCTAACGAAGTACAGAGCCCAAACCCGGGTAGCATTTATAACATCTATACGTCGTTTCGGGCGCCGTAAACCCTACCGCATCTCAGAAGGATGGGGGATCTGAGTACTGGAAGCATTTCTAAATATATACGTGGCGGCGACGCGATTGGTCATTTTATTTGCAATTTATCTAAATAAAGTGTTGTTAAAGAGTGTAATTTTGTGATATATTTCATTGTGATATATTTAAATATCACAAAATTACACTCTTTAACAACACTTTATTTTACCATTTTTGGTATAGGTACCATTTTTTGCGTAGTTTTGTGTCTTTCGGCACGTTAAAAAAGGCGTTTCAGGCGTTTTAAAAGAAGTATTTGTACATTTCGGCACCTTACAATATTTATACATAGTTAGAAGATTGAATTAGACACAAATCGGAAACTAAATTTGTTTCAAATACTCAATTAACTAATGAAAACATCTGCGCGCCTTAACGCTACCAACAGCTAACTGGCGTGGACAGTCACAGTGACGTCACAGCCTATCGCGCCGACCGGTCAGTGATCTCCGCTAGTAATTTAATCATAACTTCGTCAATTTTTATCGCAGAACAAAAATTTTTGCACTGTATGTTATGGATTTCGTAGCTCTATAAATCTGCATTCTCAACTAAAAACGTTACGGATCCTCATTATGACTATTATAATGTTGCAGCCCACAACGTAGCCACTTAATCATTAAAACATGAAACTGCAGTTTTTATCGAACAATACCTCATTATCATTGCTTTTAAAACTATTTTCTATCACACTTTAAATATATCGAAGTAATTTAACAGCACCTAAATAGTACAAACAAACTCTAATTACTTATTAAACTAATAGAGACAGTAACGTTAAAATAGCGTAGCAAAAATGATGTAACTAGATAGTAACAGTGACGTAATACCCGCTACTCAAACTGTTACATAATAAGTGTTACTTCCGACGTGACTGTGCTTTTATGGTTGTATACATAACCTACATATGTATATTTTTGTTCTATCATCCAATTCTTAACAAGTGCAAAGTGTGTTAACAAGCACTTCACCAACTTAATCGCTATGAACTTTACATACTTACATACATAAGCTCACGCACATAATCCCTAACTGGGTAGGCAGAGCATCAGTGGTTCCTGAACCACTAGATACCACGTTTGACATAAATTGCTATGAACTTTATTTATCTATATCTAATATCTATATAAGGCTTTAGGTATTCACCTCTTTCAACCTCTCGCGGGTAGTTAATCAGTCCATGAAACTGAACAACTTTCCAAGGAACATAGGTCAAAATACGAAAAAAAAATTTTGAGTGCCCATACAAAAATGCACAAAAAATTTATCTCTATTTTCCTTGGTCATCGCATCACGCGTGAACGAATGGAACAAATTCGCTATTTTTTTTTTGTTGTGTTTGTTATTGTCAGGAGAAGGTTCTTATGAAAGAAAAAAATAAGAAAGTTGTGCGGATCATTGGAAAATTCAAGACAGGACGTTTCTTATGTCCTCTGTAATACGAGCCTTATGTATCTTTTAACTTGAGACAGCTTTGTTCATCGAAATTGAGAGTGTCCTGTGATTGATAAAAAATCTAATAAGAGCGCAAAATGTATGAAGCATTCGTGAGCAAGCACACCATCTTAAATAGAGTTATAAAGTTATAAACCAATTAAATTGAGGATTTTGAACACTAAGTGCACGGTGAAAGCGGCGTCTGCGCATCTTATGCAACCATTATCTAAAGCGATAGCACAATGTATAGAACTTGATACTATTAGAACGTGATTAAGTTAAATGTGGTTCCGTAAATAAGATCAAAATAAAATGTACCATTTTAATGCAGTATCTAAAGGAAATGTGAAGATGATAATGATTAGGATTTTTTCTGGGAATTCGTTCCTGTGGGAATTTGGGAAAATTATGTAGCCTATGTAACTATAAAATCAAAATTAGTAATGTAGCCTGAGCCTGTGTTCCTGTAGGATGTCTAAACTATATTACTGTAAGTGTCATCAAAATCCGTCCGGTAGTTTTTTTAGTTTTAGTTTTTGCGTGAAACAAAAACCAAACTAAAGATCAACCAAAGATCATTTATCCACCCTAACAAACTTTTTCATTTATTAAATTAGTTAAATTTAAAAAATGTATAAAATGACTATCAAACTTTAATGCTGCCTGATAATCGAGGATTGATATTTATTTATAACTAGCTTTTCGCCCGGGACTTCGTCCCCGTGGGAATTTCGGAAAATTATGTAGCCTATGTGTTAATCCAGGGTATCAGCTACCTCCATACCAAATTTGATCAAAATCAGTCCAGCCGATCTTGAGTTATAAGTGTTGTAACAAACCCGACTTTCTTTTATATATATAAGACAAGCTTCCCGCGCGGGACTTCGTTCCCGTGGGAATTCGGGAAAATCATGTACCCTATGTCCATCCCGGATAATGTAGGATTCTAATGGTGAAAGAATTTTTCAAATCGGTCCAGTAGTTTCGGAGCCTATTCGATGCAAACAAACAAACAAACAAACAAACAAACAAACAATCAAATCTTTCCTCTTTATAATATGTATAGATATAGATTACTTTTTAGTGATTTATTAACCAATTTTTTAAAAGATTTTTTTCCATTTCGTTTTTGATCAAAAGTGCAAGCGAACCGCATATCACATAGATTGTAGAAAAACAAACTTCAAGTATCAAGACAGCTCGTTAAGAGTAGGCTACTTACTCTAAATGTTCGGGCTAAAGAATCAAAAGGAGAGTGAAGTACCAACGATCATACATTCATAATCATTACGTTACGTCACAGATACACTTCCAAAACGGCAATGTGTCACGCTTCTTGATCAAGGCTCGTATTACAGACGGAGACTCATGTCTTGATCTATACTTAAGTATTGATTGTCTCTTTCTTTCAATATCAAAATGACAAAGACGACTTCTAGAAAAAAAAATACTACTAACTAGTTATTTTTTTCTTTTGCTCATTATTTGCATCCACAAATATTATGTCTGTGACCTTTATTATTTGTTATGTCTTATTCATTATTTTTTTTGTTATTATACTATCTCTTCAAAGGAGTCTTTTATTTTGTAACGTTACTTTTGTGTAATACATATAAATAAATTCTCCCCCCCCCCCCCCCCCCAATGGTTAACTTGTGTATTTAACATATGAACAAGTGATTTATTTAATAACAACTGCATTTATCAAAGTACTAATATTTATTCAAATTAATACATGATAGAATGGCTTTTAAAAGGTTCCGTAGTATACTACAGTATTTATAGGATAGTATTTGTGGCACTGTATTATATTTTAACCTTAAGAGGAGCGTCTCAGTTTGGACTAGCGTCTCAGTTGTTTTTCATGCTGTCTCGATGTCGACCACCCGCCTCAGACTTGTGCGAAAGGGACAATTGCAGTTTTCCGGCGAAATGCCGAGTTTTATTTCCAAAATTATGAGTTTAGGCGTCAATGAATTCCTACCCTAAAAACTTAATAAAATCGTACGTTTTTAATCTCTATCGATTTGTAAGCGTATGAACGAGGTTCGTACGTTTTGTTTTTTCCAAAATTGTTCTTAGTTTTTCAACAGTCACCTCTTAAATGTTGATAATTTTTTTGGCGAAAAATGCTGAATATTAATCTCAAATATCTTTTTGTGTACTAAAAATATCAAAAAAATCAAGACGTACGGACCTAGTTTTTGGTAGGTATTTCACAGGGATCCGTTAAAGTTTAGGGTATGGAATCCATTGACGCCGTTTGTATGGGGAAAAAACACTGAGACGATCCTCTTAACTCCGTTCGATTTGCTAATTATTACGGGAATAACACCCTAAAGAAACATCTTCCTTACATTTTCAATAGGCTTACCTGAGAACATAAGAAACGCACCTAAACTTTTTTAAAGCTATTTAAAAAAAATATTACTTATCAGAATTTATTAACGTAATAATTCACTTTCGAAAATAACTATTAACTTTAAAATTATAGTAGATTGTAAGTTAACTCGCTGATCCCACAGTCAAACTGTCTTGCAGTTTTGTGGGATTATTTAGTTTCCAAAATAATTGTAAAATACATCCAATAAAATAGAAAAGACATTTAATGTCTCGGGGAACGAGCGAGACAAATACTTTATTACTTTCTGGGATTATGTAATTTCTGTGAATGCAATAAAAGTGTATGTATATCTATTTTTTTATATTAAATTACTAGCTACCCATAGGAATTTTGAAAATGAATTATACACATTAATCTCCCACTTGAATTTACTCAGTCGATTGGTGAAAACCGTAAGAAAATCCGTTCAGTAATTTTTGTGTTTATCGCGTTAAGACAGACAGAAGTAGCGGGAGAATTTGTTTTATAATATTGTATGATGAAATATGATTATATGATACTTTTACCACGTATAGTAGTCTATACATATTATAAAGAGAAAAGATTTGATTGCTTGTTTGTTTGTTTGTTTGCATTGAATAGGTTCCGAAATTACTGGACCGATTTGAAAAATTCTTTCACCATTAGAAAGCTACATTATCCCCGATGGACATAGGCTACATAATTTTCCCGAATTCCCACGGGAACGAAGTCCCGGGAGGAATGCTAGTTTATTATATAACCCCAAATATATAACTCCTAAGCATTTTGAAAGAATTCCTGAGAAATATTCCACTGAAAATCATTGCTGTTGCTCGATTTTTCGAGTGAGGGTTTAACTTTTTGTTAAGCTATCGCTCACGTAGGTTTTTTTTGTAAGGCTGTAGGTTTTAACAGTGACATCCTGTATAAACTGGGAAAACAAAAACTTTTTTACACAGCTGTTTAAACATAGCATACATGTTGTTTTTATGAAAAGCACTAGACTTTGCGATGAAAACCCTATAAAAAGGCAAGCGTAGCCTTTCTGCTTCCATTTAAACTCGAACATGAATATTAAGTCATACTTTTTGGTAAGTAAAGATTATTTGTCATTTTTTTTGTAATTGTATTGCAGAAAAATCTGCTATATTGTAGTAATCATGAACGCTTTACGGCCAGCACGGTAATTTTAATGGCAATAGGCATTGTCTGTGCGATAGTAAACATGTTTTTTGGAGGTTTTTAAAATTTAATTTCTAAAGTAGGTCCTGGTTTTTTTCATTTCTTTCCGCCATTATTCACCAGCGATGTTTCATAAGTATGCCATATACTAAGCACTATACCTGTATGTATATTTTTAAACATTAAAAAATATTGGTTTTGATTTGACTCTCTGACAACGCTCAGCCTGCCCAGCCCAAACCCTTAGGCCTAGAATGCTTAAACTTTATAAAGGCAAGTAATAAGGAAGAATTCCTCTGCTCTAGTTATTAAAAAAAATAAAATTGATCATGCTAAAAAGACCAAAACACAAAAAACAAAAAGTGACAATGCCAAAACAGAAATATTAAAATATAGTAGAAATATTAATTACCTACCAATCAAATTGAAGTCTTTAAGTAATATGAACAAATTTCCACAAGGAACTCACATGAAATATAATTATCAAATCTCTCTTTATTAAGGCATTTTTTTTCATATCTCGACCTATGTGCTGCAGCTCGAACACGATGGCGACAAACTCGCGCGGCGCGCCACTCGGCTGACGGTGAAACTTCACTTTGATTGTGCGATGGCCCCGCGCAAAGGCTTGCTCGCCCTCTGGCGTTGTTAATTTTGACATAGGACCGCGGCGCATTACGCGCGATATCACCATTGTAATCGAGCTGCAGGTTTCCTGTGATAAACTGATGAACATATTACATTTTTTTTCCCAGATATTAACCACAATGGCAACAGTATTGATAATGAATCTGCCTCATGTAATGGCCATCGATAAGTGCGGATGCTGTTGCCCGCCATATAAACGTAATGCTGATTGTAGAAAAATATTTTGTGGAGGTTTTATTTGTCAGAAGGAATGTGAAGAATATAGAAACTTTAAAGGGTACAATGTTGAAGATGAATATGAGCGAAGATTCGAACGACCACCGAGTATTGTTACAACTTTAATAATCGGGTTCCGTTAATTAGAATACAATAGATTATTTCGGCGTACAACACAGACATCACAATATAGAAACACAGAAGACAGACACAAAGACAAAAACAAATTAAAGATATAACTGCTGCGTAAATAAAACAAAGTGCTACACTGTGCTGCCTGTGTGTGTTGCACATGACGAAATCGGCGCTGGCTCAGCATAATGCTACAGTTTTACCTGTAGCGCTGATATTCTGCCAGTAGCGTTGATAATTAATGTTCTTCTTATCGTGTAGGTGTGGAGAACTTGACTAACCCTGGTATCACAGTTTTCAAACCGCCAAATGACCTCTGACTTGATTTTAACGACTGTATAATCGACAACAGCCGGGACCACTGGCTTAACGTGACCTCCGAAGCATGGAAACGCTCATGAGAAATCGCCACTTTGGTCACCCATCAGATTACCTGCCCCTGTGAACGTTGCTTAACCTTACTGAGCGGTTCAGATACGCGAGAGCCATTGGGCTACGAGCGCTTCACAATGTCGTTAAACCAGGAAAGCTTAGCAAATACCGTCTAACCGTGTGGTGATCGGTTGAGAATAACACCACCCCATCTCTTTCCGTGGGTGTCGTAAGAGGCGACTAAGGAAACACAAATGAGACCTGCCTCCTAGTAATCCATCCCAGGCACCGACACTTCATTTTTTTCTGAATCTGAGGTGTCGTCCTATGGTGTCATGCGGTGTGGTAGGCTCTGTAAAGGGCCGTCTGGTTCGCGACCACCCTCCTACTGAAGTCCGACGCCAAACAGCTTGCTGTGTTCCGTCGGTGCGTGGGAGTACCAGTGCCTTTATAGGCATTTTCTGGGTTAACTCGCTCCATCGTCGACCTCATCTTTGACCTTATGGTCAAGATTAAGGTCAAGAGTTAAAATTTAAAAAAATACTTAAACGGTGGAATCTAGCCATAACTATGATCGGCTACAAGTGATTTTTTTTTCTCGGAAATGTCAATGTTTTTTCCCCGGAGTTTTTATTATTTACCTACTTCAGTGCTACGTAATGTGCCGCGAAACCTCACCACGCGCCAAGCCGCTATCAGAATACGTACCTAAAACACGAAGAGTTTTCGTGTTTTACGATGTTGTGATTGTTTTTTATTGCAAAATCGTATTCAAATAAAATAATATATATTTATATTTGGGGTGCTCCAATTACGTTTCTGCGTGATTATAAAAGAAAACTTAAGTTTACCTAAAGGAAGGCGCAGACCCACCGCTGCGCATGCTGTGGACGGACACGCGGCGCATTTTAGCTGCGTGGATTAGATCAAAATCTAATTTGTGCCTTAATTTCATACTCACTGAGTAGATAATCATGTGGCATTTGGTCGTATTCATGCATAGCGTGTTCGTGGGTTGCATTGTAGTGGGCACAATCACATAAATAACGTGCGTAGCCTCTTCGTGTGCCGCAGTGGGTCTGCGGCTTAATTTCAAGGTACCCTAATTTCGTTTATGGGTGATTATAAATAATTAAGCCAAAGGACTCAAAACAAAAAAGTTTTGACAAATTTTTATTTCTTTAGTTAGACGATTTGTGATTTATATAATAACCGTTTTGTCATTTGAACGATTTAGCAAATATGATTCAAATGTTGATATTCCAGACTTTGTAAAGCTTTTAATTAAGTGACCATTTGATATGTTGAAGTTTGTTTTAAATTTGGCCAATAAATGAATTATTGATTGTCTAATATGTAGCCTTCCATGCTGGATGGGAGTGAAAGAAAAACTGAGGTATACAGTAAAAATCTGTAAGAGAGATGCGAGGGTTTTGCTGTATAAGTAATGGGCGAAAGGCTGACCACCTCTCACTTGTTTCATCTGATAACCCTCACAATTTATGTCAAACGTGGCATCTAATGGTTCTAGAACCACTGATGCTCTGCCTACCCCGTTAGGGCTTATAGACGTGGAGCGTATGTATGTATGTGTAATATGTAACCCTCGTCAAACTTATAACACTGCTCTTTTTTCGTCGGGAGTACTCAGAGGCAAGGAACCTGATTGGTGACCAAAGTGGCAATTTATCACGAGCGTTTCCGTGCTTCGGAGGGCAAGTTAAGCTGTCGGTCCTGGCTGTTGTCGATTGACCACAGTCGTTAAAGCCAAGTCAGAGGCCATTGTGTGTTTTCAAAACTCTTGACACCAGGGTTAGTCAAGTTCGCCACACACTTGACTATACATACACGATAACAAAAAGTTGGGAGTAAGGAAATAGTATGAATTACTCTTTGCACGATTATCGCTTCATCTTCTGTATGGTTTCCTTCACCCCCCGATTGCCTGGAAGAAATTGCTCTGTAGCAATAAGGCCGCCGCATTGTACCTACACTAGATGATGAAAATTTGTTTTTGTTTTATTGTTATGTTTTTTGTGTGCAATAAAGATTATTGTATTGTATTGAATCGAGAAAGGCGGACAAGAGAGTGCAGATTGACACCAATACAGCGAGAGTATGTCATGCAATAATAACATGTGAAGCAATGTTATCGAACACAACTTGTGCATGACGTAATTACGACCGGTTCTCGAATGACTTTGGCAAAATGACGAGTTTAACTCGCGAACAGTTAAATGAGAGCTTTGTGCCACTTTGTGCCATTTTTAACCCTCAACAAAAAAGGGGTGGTATAAGTTTAGCGTGTGTAAATCTGTGCATTTGTGTGTCTGTATGTGGCATCGTAGTAGCTCCTTAAACGGATGGACCGACTTTTAACGCTTTTTTTAAAGCTAACGTAATCAAGATGTTTCTTAGATATATTGTTCAAAAGTGATTCAGCAGCCCTTTTTTTTATTAAGAATGGGTTCGCTCTTGACCACAATCTGGCTCAGGGCAAAGATGCAGTCGAGCATGTAGCGGGCTCCCTCAGAAGCAGCCTATTCACTCGTACTTTGAAGATATATACGGGCTGTATACACGGTATATTCAAAATCCTGAACCAGTATCACTCAAAGATCACATCTACGAAAAAAAAATTTTTTTTCAATGGTAATAGTTCATTTTTTGCCTAAACGTAGACATTACTCCTACACCAGGCACGCGAGGGGTGCGGGTAGCGCTCGGAGGGTGCACCCGAGTGGTGTCTACGTTTAGGAAAAAAAATCCCACCGAAAAAAAAAAGTGTTCTGTAAGTGATACTGGCTCAGGATTTTGAATATAGCTAGGAGGTTCTGTTTCACCCTGTATATACTTACGGGCTTGGAAATACAGATGCTGGCAGAGAATTCCACTCCTTGGCAGTGCGCAATATAAAAGATTAAGATTAGCGCTCAGTATTTATCCGAGGGATCACGTCAAGATAAGGGTGATACCAGCAGTGCGTCTCGACTAGGGCTTTCGAATACCGGATTTTTTGAATACCGGTATTAATACCGAAAAAAAAATTCTCAATACCGGGATCCCGGGATACCGGTATTGAAAAAAAAAACATTTTTTTTCAGATTTATCATTCTTTCGGAAGGTGTTTCTGTAGAAGGTATTTTCTCCACTAAGTAAAACAAATAAGTTTGCAATGCAAAACCATTTATTTATGTAATAATATTTATTACGTCTCACTCAGACAGATCAGTCTTTTTGTATACAATAATTCGTCCATAAAACCAAAAATTCGGCCATCAATCGAAAATTTCAGCCATATAACCAGTCTCTGTTTAAATTAATCATATTAAGAAAATTGTGTTTAATAAAAACTGCCGATCTCGCATTAAAACAAAAACAGAAAACATGACATTTTTGAATAACATTACGAATTTTTTGAATTTATATATTTCGTATTGCCTCCTCGTGCTTCCATTACTGCGTTTACGCGGTTCGGCATACTGTACATCAAGTTCCTGATACGATTTTGGGGAATATTCTCCCATTCCTCTGTGAGAGCAATTGTGAGCTCACGAAGTGTGGTTGGGGGAGAGTTTCGTTGTTTTACGAATCTCCCTAGCTCGCCCCAAGCATGCTCGATCGGGTTGATATCCAGGCTGCGTGCTGGCCACTCCATATTATGGAGTCCATACGAGTAATGTTCGTCTCTTGAAGATAGTCATTTACAATCTGACCTGTGTGAGGTCGGGCATTGTCATGCATAAAAATGGCATCCTCACCCAAATTGACCATAAATGGACCAACGTGTTCATTTAGGATTTCTTCCGCATATTTTTCGCTAGTCAAAGAGCCGTTTCCTATGAACACCAGTTTTGTGCGACTTTCAGAAGAAATCCCGGCCCACACAAGTACAAACCCACCGCCTTAGGCTACTTTTTCTTCGATGCATGCTTGCTTGAACCTTTCCCCTGGTCTTCTATACACTCTGTGTCTTCCATCATGCTCGAAGAGCATATATTTAGATTCGACGGAGAACATAACTTTTGACCAATCTTCAATATTCCAATTCAACTGGTTTTAGGCATACCTTAGTCTTGAAATACGATACCCACGCTCCAATTTAGGGCCGTTTGCAGGTCTTAGTGGTTTCAAGTTAGCCTCAGCAAGTTGTCTTCTTACCGTCCATGCGCTTGGGTTACTTCCTCCGAGGCGTCGAAACTGATTTGTAAGTTTAGTTCTTGTGAGAAAGCGATTACGAAGCATGGTGTTCACCAAATATCGATCTTCTTGTGCTGTGGTACGTTTTTGAGTACATAAGTATCAAGATCAAAATTTAAGTGATAAGTGATATGGGCTCCCATTTTCCGCATGTAGGCTCTTGAGTGGCCCATTATGCGTGTGGGTCAGTGGTTATTCCAGCCACTTCAGCTCCGTCCAGAAGCTCAGAATCCTCCTGGGGATTTCGCAGGCTTCGCGGAGCGACCTAATGTCTGCAAGGATTTTTGCCCGGTGTTCTGCCACTCCCATGCAATCCAGGATTACATGGGCGACTGTTTCATCAGCCTCCAAGCAGCCCCTACAGAGGGGACTGTCGGTGACGTTTAGTACGAATAGATGCTTGTTCAGAGCACAGTGGCCCGTAAGGGTACCCACCATTATTCGTAGGTTATCTCTGGATAGGTTTAGCAGTCTCCGCGTCAGACGCGGGGAGGGTCCTGTAAAGGCTTCCTTCGACTGCCGACAAGTGGTTACGTTGTCCCACCTGTCTTTGTGTTGCATAAGGGTGCGTGCTCGGATCCAAGTCCGTATTTGGCTAAATGGAATCGGGATGGTTGGCACAGGGCCTGCCAAGATGGTGTTTGATCCCTTCCTAGCCAGTTCATCTGCCGCATCATTACCTATGGAACCGCTATGCCCCTTAATCCATTGCAGGACGACCCTGTTGGCTGAAGATATTTTATTCAGCGCTTGGTGGCATTCGGTAATAAGTCCAGAAGTATATGAGTGATTTCCTAGGGCTTGTAGTACTGATGCGCTATCAGAGAGTATCCTAATGATGTAGTTTTGGATACTCCTTCGTGCAACTGCGTTAGCTGCTTCCTTGATAGCCACGCATTCACATTGGAAAATGGAAGCATGTATCCCTAGAGCTAGTGATATGTGGATATTCAGATCGAGAGAGAAGACCCCGGCTCCTGAACCGGTTTTCATTTTGGACCCGTCCGTATAAATGCGGACTTCATGGATTCCAGAATAGTCTTTCTCCTCCTCCTTAAGTTGTATATGATACTTTTTCTCAAAAGCATAGAATTTTGGAGTCTTATCACACGGGGCTGCAATAAGAGGCTGATGTTGCAGGGCCCTGTCCAAAATAGACATGTGTGTGCTCTTACAGGTGTCCCACAGTCCTAGTTTCTTTAGTCTTATCGCCGCCATCGTCGCCTCCTGTTGTATAAACAGGTCTAGGGGCGGTAGGCCTAGGATGACTTCCAGGGCTGCTGTTGGTGTGGTTCTCATGCAACTTGTAACTGCCGTACAGGCTAGCCTCTGGAATCGTTGCAGTCGGGTGATCGTAGTACTTAGTTCGGTCCTGGGCCACCAAACAATACTCGCATAGGTTGTTATTGGTCGTATTACGGCTGTATATAGCCACATCGTGATTTTCGGAGCTAGACCCCAGGTTCTTCCTATGAGTCTTCTGCACTGCCAAAAGGTTATGCATGCTCTCTCTAGTTTGTGATCAAGATGCTTGTTCCACAGTAATTTGTGGTCTAAGATGACTCCCAGATATTTCACCTCGTTAGTTAGCATCAGGTCGGTATCAAACAACTTTGGCAATTTAAGGTTGCCAAGTTTACGTTTCTTGGTGAATAGAATGAGTTCTGTCTTCGTCGGATTAACCGATAGGCATTGCTCATTGCACCATAGTTCGACGACTCTCAGTGCTGACCTCATAAGGTCGCATAGGGTGTTCTCAAAAGCCCCGCTTATGAGTATTACCAGGTCGTCTGCATAGCCCACCGTAAAGAATCTGCGACTGTTTAGTTGGCAGATCAGATCATCAACAACAAAATTCCATAGGAGAGGGGATAAGACTCCTCCCTGGGGGCATCCTCTCGATACTACCCCCCTTGTTGTTGAGTTGACGGTGAATTGAATGGCCCTTTTTCGCAGCATGCAGTCTATCCACCCGGCAATCGTGGCATTGACATTATGTTTTGCGAGGGCTCGGCTTATGCTTGTAAATCGTGTTTTATCAAATGCACCCTCTATGTCAATGAAGGTGCCCAAGGTTGATTGTTTGTTATTAATAGCGTTTTCGATGCGCGTGACTACGCTATGAAGCGCCGATTCGGTTGATTTGCCCATACTATAGGCATGTTGGTTGCGATGAAGTGGCTTAAGTCTTAGGATGTTGGTCCTGATCTCCCGGTCACAAAGTCTTTCTAGAGACTTCAGGAGAAAAGATGTTAGGCTTATTGGCCTAAATGACTTAGCTTGTGTATAGTCACTTCTGCCGGGCTTGGGTATAAACACAACTTTGACTTCTCTCCATTTGAGTGGAACGTGACGAAAGGCTATACAACCTCTGAAGATCATTGTCAGATGACTGACAATGGCTACATCACTCCACTTAAGCAGGCCCGGGAAAATTCCGTCTAGGCCAGCTGATTTGAAAGGGAGAAAGCTATTGATTGCCCAATTGACTTTGTCCGAGTCAACTATGTTTTGGGCGGCTATCCAATCTTCGTGATCTGGAGTTACTTGGACATCATCATCCCAGTTGATCTCGTCTGAGATTCTACAACCTGGAAAGTGTGTTTCTAGTAGTAACTCGCTAGTTTCGGCGTCGTTATTTGTGTAAGAGCCATCAGGTCTTTTCAAACACCCCAGTGTCCTTTCGGGCTCACTGGATAGTATGTTTTTAATTCTTACGGCATGGTTATTGGACTCGATGTTAGTACAGAAGCGTCTCCAGCACTCGCTCTTCCTGAGGCGGATCATCTTCTTGAAGTCCCTACGGGCTTGCGTGTACTCACTCCAGTCGCGGTCTTCCCTGGTGTTTGTAGCTCTATTGAACAGTTTCCTTACCTTACGGCGTTGCTTTTCCAGAGCCGGGCTCCACCAGGAGTTCCGGTTTTTTTGGTTTGCTGTTACTGTCGTAAGTGGGCATGTAGTTTCAAAGGAACTATTGAGTAATGAAGTTAAGTTATTAACATGGTCATCAGATCAAAATTTAGCGTAAAATATATAAAAATATTAGATTTCATATAAGTCATAACTTACAGTTTAATGTCGTATCGTATCCATCCAGTTATAAAGCACGTACAACACAAAGTCACAGATCAGAGCCAGCCAAAACACTGCTATGATAACGCGTGCAATTCCACTGCTGATGACTAACTGCTTCGCCATGCACCTGAGGCGGGGCGTGTTGGGAATTTTCCCTCCGCTACCGGGCGCCGTGGCGCTAGTGTCACCTCAAACTGGCAAGGACTCTTAAAATTACTTAATTTTGTTGTAATTGCCACTAAGTCGTTAAGTAATTAAAATATCGATTTGTAAATTTTCGAAATAATATAATTAATGTGTTTCTGCAACAGTGATTGTCTATTGCAACGAGTTTTGTACTAAGATTATAATGAAATCACTAATACCGGGATCCCGGTATTAGACATTTCAATACTGGTATTGAAAATGTCTAAAAAAGTCCGGGATCCCGGTATTAGCTAATACCGGAATCCCGGTATTGGAAGCCCTAGTCTCGACGTCCGATGGAAAAAAGGGGCAGGCGGAATGAGCTTATGCAGCTTCTGAGCACATTCCCCATCAAAGTACATTTAAAACTGATAAGCAATGAATATCGAGGTGACACAACATTTTTAATTTTAGATTAATAATTGATGCCCATAGGTGAAAGTACGCCGAAAAACGGCAGGTCTTAAATGGTTAATGGTTTCTAAAACCACGATGCTTACAAGTATACATATTGGATACAAATCACCGCATTGACCTTAAAAATTCAAGTTCACTGCATTTCAATTTTGATAATTACTCGTTTTGCCGCTATAATAATTACCAATCTAATAATTGTCTATCTACACATAGAGGTAGAGACACAGTAAAGGATCGAGCGATAGAGAAAATGACAGATTGCCCTAGCATAGGCAATCAGACTTATCCCATGGCATTAACGAAAACATACCCTTTAAAGCAATAAAAGGTCAATTCAATTCTTTAAAAATGCTATCTACAATTTCGTGATTTTGTTAAAATGGGCGGTGATAGCCAAGTCAGTAATAAGCCAGACTTGTAATCGGAAGATTGCGGGGTCAAATCCTGGTGCGGGCCTGTACCACTTAATTCGTCTTTTCGGATTTATGTACGGATTTCTAATAATTACTTGCTCAATGGTGAAGGAAAACATTGTGATTAAATCCGCCTGTCCAAGAATATTCATCATCGAAAGATGAGCGGTCCACCTACCCGCATTGGGCCAGCGTGGTGTACTATGGCCTAAATCCCCTTCGTGTTTCGAAGGGAGGCCCGTGCCCCTCGGTGGGGACGTATATGGGCTGGTAAAGTTTAAATTTCTTTTGCATTCGGTTGACGTTGAAAAATGATCTTGAATTGCTTAAAGAACGCATGTCCCAATTCAAACGCAAGAGTTATGAAAACTTCACTGTTTTCAAATAATGTCCATTTTCCTTAAGTCAATTCGGAAGTCTATACTCTGATGAGAGAGAAGTCACATTGCGTATGCTAGGGTAGCTATAGAGACATAATATATATATTTTACTAGCTTCCCGCCCTGGACTTCGTTCCTGTGGGAATCTCGGGAATGAATTATACAAATAAAACTTCCTCTTGAATCACTTTATCTATTGCTGGAAGCTGCTTACTGTAAAAGTACTTTAAGAATCAGTAAATGGGACGTGAGGGTCTTGCTGTATCATGGGCAAAAGGCTGACCACCTCTCTCTATTACATAACATGTTCCATCTAATAACCCTCACCATTTGTGTCAAACGTGGCCTTAAGTGGTTTTCTCTAGAACCACTGATGCTCTACCTACCCCGTTAGGGATTACAGGCGTGAGCGTATGTATGTATGTATGAAAGCTGCTTTAAAATCCGTTGAGTAGTTTAAGAGATCTAAGTTAACAGACAGCGGAAACGACTTCGTTTTATACTATGTAAAGAAATATAAATAAGTGCAAACTGTGTCACTTAAATGTGCTCCTAGAACTCATGAAAATGACAACTTGACAGTGATATATCACGACGCGCTTCAACTTTCTCCTTTACAGACATTTGAACAAGAGTTTTTAGATTTTATCAATTTTCTGAGACTATCTAAAGTGCTTTAATATTACCAAACCAGTTTTTTATTGTTTGTATTTGGATTGTTTTTATTTTGCAACAGAAAACGCAGTTAAGACTTCATAAGTTTTTTTTTAAAGCACTGGTTTCCTCTTAAAACGTTTTAGTAGCGCTTTTTCTTAAAACACCACTTTTCGTCAAACAAAGTATCTTGCTTCACTTCAAACATGTTTTTTGAAAAGTCAATTAAAAATTTCATCTTCGGGACAAAATTGTCGTCTTTACTGAAGCAACTCCGCTAAATATTTCCTGTTCTTTCGACGTGTTGAGTGAACTTGTATCTTCCGCAAGACTTTCTTCTAGCGGCTGCGTATAATGTGGTAATGATAGGTGTGTGACTGTGCGTTTGTTTGTTATGTAAACAGCTTGTGTTTCGCGTGAGCGGTAATTGCGTTTCACGGTGGAAAATTTTACTAAAATTACTTTTATTCTTTGGTTCTTTTATTCTAGTAATTGGTACTTTTATTCTTTAATGGTTTCACAGGTAATAGGCCTACTTTCGGATTATGCCATTCTGGTGGAAAATCAAAGTATTTATTGTACAGAGGGCCGCACATCAGGTTACCACACTAATTCACTCTGTGCTGTTGTGATAAGAGCGGTTTTGCAACGAAAATGGAGTAACCTGATGCATTGGCCTCTGTACTCAAAAGATATACTGGAAGAATAATGCAAAGAGAGAAATGAGTGACACAAAAGGCACTGCTTAATCAATTCTTGCTAACTATTTCGCTTTTTTAGCTATTCCCATGGGAAAAAATGCTCGATGAGGAAAGTTTTCGAAAGGCGCACTAATTATGGCCTAACCTCCTTCTTTGTTCCAAAGGGAGACCCGCGTGTCCCGCGGTGGGAACATGTCCTAAGATGTATTATAAACTAGCTTTCCGCCCGCGGCTCCACCCGCCTGGACTACAGGTTATATCGTGCCCCTGTGGGATACAATGTAGCCTATGTCCTTTCCCAAGTTCTAATCTATCTTTGTACCAAATTTCATAAAAATCGTTTCAGTAGTTTAGGAATGAAAGCGTAACAGACAGACTCTTATAACCCTTATTTTCCCATTTATAATATTACTAGCATTCCGCCCGGGACTTCGTTCCCGTGGGAACTCGGGAAAATTATGAAGCCTATGTCCATCGGGGATACTGTAGCTTTCTAATGGTGAAAGGATTTTTCAAATTGGTCCAGTAGTTTCGGAGCCTATTCAATGCAAACAAACAATCAAATCTTTCCTCTCTATATGTATAGATAGATATAGATATATAGATATTAGTAAGGATAAGGGTGACTTTAAATTAGCGAAACTTTAGGGTGTGATTCTCTCCGGGAAACTGAACAACTTTCCTCAAGGAACCTATTTTTTTTTTTTTAATTATAAGATGGGTTAACTCTGATCTCAATCTTGACCAAGGTCATAGATGAGGTCGACGATGGAGCGAGTTAAATGCCTATTAGGCACTGGTACTCCTACGCACCGACGGAACACAGCAAGCTGTTTGGCGTCGGACTTCGGTAGGAGGGACTCCCCCCTTTTGAAAAGGTGGATGGAGCTTCACACTCCCTAATTTTGTTTTGTTCTCGCCCATGTTTGTTTGTCTTACTAACATTAGCTTTAAGTTTTATTTTGATTAATAACACTTTATGGACTCTGTCCGAAATAAATGATTTTTAATTTTTAATTTATATGAATTTCCCAATTAAATGTTTGATTTCCCATACAAAGGCACAAGTTCTACCCGTTTCTCGGGGAAATGTAGTGAGCGCTATTCTTCATCTTTCATATTGCGTACTACCAAGGAGTGGAATTGTCTGCCAGCGTCCTTATATCTTTAAAGTACGAGTAAATAGGCTTCTTCTGGGTGAGCTCGTTACATCCTCTGGCTGGAGCTGGATTTTGGTCAAGAGCGAACCCATTCGTAGATAAAAAAAGAAAAATTTCAATGAAAAAAAAAGCTTAGCATTTCTAAAATGCTTACTTACGTGAGGGATATTCACAAATATACACATCAACACGGTCTAGGGATATTGCACGATTTTTCATACAAAAGGGGTCTGTTTGAGAAGCTACAAAAGTATATTCGAGATACACGGAGGGCCATAATTTTAAGACGAGCAAGTGCTAAGCTTGAATTTTCAATTCTAGTCAATAAATTTCGTTTTACTTGAAATTTGTGAAAACGTGACGGAAACGAAAATGCACTTTTTGCCTGCTTTTTGTATGAAAATGGTCGAATTTACGCTTTTTTTTTCGTCACGTTCACACAAATTTCTAGTAAAACAAAATTTATTGACTAGAACTGAAAATTCAGGTTTAGCACTTGCTCGTTTGAAAATTATAGCCCTCCATGTATCTCGAGTATGCTATTATAGATTCTCAAACATACCTCTTTTGTATGAAAAATCGTGCAATATTCCTAGACCGTGTTGATGTGTGTATCTTAATTTTAGGTAAAGAAATAACATTTCTTTTCACGCCGAACATTTTTTCTTTCACCAAAACTGTTTTTGAAATAAAAAAAATACTGACATCGCGTGTTGGTTGAAAGTTTAACCCAGTGGGTCTCGACGTCTTAACAGCTCCTCGTTTATCAATCATCTAACCGTAAGCGGTCCCAAAGAAAGTAAATACAATTACCTAGTTTCGTCTCATAATAATTTGTCTGTCCGTTCTTTAACCAGTTAAGTGGCCAAATGAAATTAGAGTCTGTCTGTATGTCTGTCTAATTTCACTCACGATTCGCGTTTTGTTCAGTTTACAGGGCGTAAGGGACAGTTTAGCAAAAACTGAAACTCTGAAGTCAGATCACAATTCTGAATGATTTTACAGTGAAGGTTTTCTCAGGTTTTTTTCCATAATTTTTAATGTTTTCTGCTTTCAAATTAAATAAATTACTTGAATACACTCCATTTTTCAAATTAAAAAATCAATAATAACAGAGTAAACACGAAATCAGCAATGCACATTCTGATAGCGACGGCGCATTACATTGCGTATCGCCGAAGTAGATAAAAAACGAAAACGCCTTAACTTAACGTTTTGGAGAAAAAAATATTACTTTAAGCCAATCATAGTTGAGGATAGATGTCACCGTTCAAGTATATTGCTAAGCTGCCTCTTACACACTTTATAATAGTAGGTAAGTATTCGTTTGATATTAAGTATCACGTGAAGTTAGATTGATAGCGTGGGATTGGAGAAATGACAGGCAAAGTTGTACAAACCATGTATCAACTTCAAATACAAATACACATCAGCTGAGCTATCATGGAATCGAGGAACCAAGTCAGAGGTCACTCGTTAGTTTGAAAACTCTGAAACGATGGCTTTAACCAAGTCCATTGGCGAACCCAGGTTTTGGGCAAATCAGATTTTTTATAATCACCTAGTCAAATAAATAATATGCATAAATTAAATTAGGCATTTTTTTGTTAATTCTTTATATATACAACAGCTATTTTAAAAGTAACTTTCGAGGGTCTTCAGCAAAACAGTTTTTGATGTCTTCCTTTGCTTGCAGCGCTGCTAGTAGAACGGACGCACCGCACGAGTTTTAAAAGTTGTATATTGTATTGCAAATGGCAAGTCTTTTTCTTAACTTTTACCAACAAAAGTAGATAGTAGGGACGCAAACAAAATCCAGGGAGAGGCGGCTGCCCCCCACTTCCCCCCTGGGTACGCCCATGGCCAAATCCACCACACACTTGACTATACCTACACGATAAAGAATAAGATGGACTCGTGAGATAATTATAATACATCTTAATTAAAACTTTTTTGTACTCGTGCGAAGTCGGGAAGGATTGCTAGTGCTAACTAAATTCTAAAAGCAAGAAATCTGCCTACCGGGTTTCAAAACATGTAATTTAATGTGGTCCTTAAAACCATTTATCTGCATGTCTACTTAAAACGAACCGAACTGATGTCGCCTGAAGCAAAAATATGGTTTATATTATACAGCAGGTGTAATTAAAAAAGTTATTAAGTATTACGAATCGGCTCATAACATAACCCATTAGGGGCCATCCATAAATTACGTCACACGAATTTCATGATTTTTTTGACCCCCTTGTCACAGCTGGTCACATTTGTAAGACTCCCCTCTCCTAGCGTGACGTCACATATTTTGCATATTTTTCATTTTTTGTAATTTTCTAATAAAAGCAGTACTTAATAGAGTTGTTATTTTTTGGGAACTCAAAATTCTCTGTCTCAACCAAAGTAAAAACGTAAAAAGAGTGCTTGGGACTGAGGAGGTTAAGTTTGTCGTTAATAGTTTATACTCATAACACATTTTGAAATGTGACGTCACGAAACTTATGACCCCTCCCACCCCCTTGTCACACAATGTCACACTTTTTCGACCCCCTCCCCACCCCTTAATGTGTGACGTAATTTATGGATGGTCCCTTAGTGAGATTCTAACGCCTCAATAACGGAAGCATATGTTTAAATCGTTATTCTATTAGAATATTACCGTTATTTAAAGAGTGTGGTAGTGGATTTCTCATTTCTATTTTAATTAACAAAAGTTGGTCACGGTTCGTTGTGTTTTCACTAAATCCGGCAAAACGCTTGGAATTTAACGTTTTCGTAAGAAAAGACGATGGGCAAAGTAGTTTGGGGTTTGGAGCACCACCGTCAACGAGACATCCTTCTTCTTCTTCTCATCGTGTAGGTATAGTCAAGTGTGTGGCGAACTTGGCTAACCCTGGTGTCAGAGTTTTCAAACCGCACAATGGCCTTCAAGACAGACATCCTTGCATCAAGACATCCTTCCATCGACCAACTTGGGTCCCGAGTCGATTTAATGGCCTTCACGTTGGCCACGACACTTTGTCTCCAAGTGGGAGTTATTCCGCTAATGGGTTAAGACTTCAGATAAATTAAAAATAAAATGGAAATTAAGACTTTCAAATTCAAAAAGTAAAATATAACGCAACGATAGTCTTTACGACCCTACGCTTTCCTGATTCTGCTAAGGGGTTCATGTAGCAGCTAACGCATTAGGTTTTCGTCTTTAAGCTTACGGAATAAGAACTCTAATGTGTTCCACTATTCTCATGTTCCATCTAATAACCCTCAAAATGGATGAAAATAACAGATGAAAGTAGGAAATACCCGAGAACATTTTTTTTTAAAGAGCATCCCTCGTCTTTCTTGACTGTTAAAATGAAATGAAATGCACTTATTTTACGCAACATGTAATGTTCACTAAATAAAGATGTTTCCTGTTCTGCACTTGAAGAATACATTTTTTGTGTTGTATTTCTGACAATATTAACAATCTGATGAATACAAATGCCATTTGTGAAAACCAAGTGAAAACATCTGAAAAGAGGCGCGATTATTTTTTTCTTTTTTCGCTCGCAAAATGAGATTCACATTGACAAGTATGCCATACAGCCAAATAATAAAATAAATACTTAACTATATATTTTCACGTTTTAGCATAAATAAATGATAATTTTCTGTTAAATTTTAATGATTTAGTAAATATTAAACTATTTTATTTACAAATAGTTTAATATTTACACTTAATTTTAAATATAAAATAGGGTCGGATCTCTTTGCTGAAATTTAGAAAAAAAAACTATTACGTACTAGTGCTTTATTTTTATTACTCACGGGCTGGGTAATACATATCATTATGAACCTTAAAACAATGAAATAAGACCCACTTTATGAGCAAATGTGTTGAAAAGATATTTTGAATTGAATTGTCAAACGTGGCGCCAAGTAGTCTTAGAATCATATGATACTCTGACTACCCCGACAGATATCTAAAGCGTGAGCTTATGTATGTTATAATATCTGGAAGTCCAAAGTGTCAAGCATGGTGTGCTCTTGAGTGTATCATAATTTATTTTTACGGTACTTATTTTTTACATTACTCAACTTTTAATTTACATTCTAAACGAGTTACGAATAAAATTATCTCAAGGCACTTTTGCTTATTAAATATTAATAAAAAGAGTTTATCGGTGATCAGAAATGAAACATTTTCTCAAATTAAAGATATAATCGGAAAATAGTACAAATGGCTTTTAATTAGTTTTTCTGAAGTATATTTATATTACCAACTGGGCTATCACCGGGTTCAAATCCTGGTGTGGGCCTGCACCACTAGATTCGTCTTTTCGGATTTATGTACGGATTTCTAATTATTACTCGCTCAACGGTGAAGGAAAACATCGTGATGAAACCCGCCCGTCCAATAAAAATCATTTTCGAAAGACGAGCGGTCCACCAACCCGCATTAGGCCAGCGTGGTGGACTATGGCCTAAATCCCCTTCGTGTTTCGAAGGGAGGCCCGTGCCCCTCGGTGGGGACGTATATGGGCTGGTAAACAAAATATTTATATTTGATATAAAATGCCGTCACTTAGCTAACCATCCAATCTAAACGTGTATAACATAACATTGTAGCTCAACCGATTGAGGGTAACTGCATTAAGTGACATGGTTATCAAATGATTTTTTTTTCATATTCTAAGACAGACAGACAGACAGACAAAGAATTTATTCATTGCTTTAAAACATACACACAACATTCAAAACAGTCAGAAGTACAAATACACATTAAAGGTTACAGAGTTATTCTAGTGTTGTGTGTGTGTCAGAATGCAACAAAAAGGCCATAGCTCAGCATAAGCTAAGAAGACACTCATTAAAAAAAATTAAAGCTTGTTTAAAAATATATTTTTTAACAATTAACTTATGTTTTCTGTGAGATTTCACAGCATTGTATTGTTGAATATGTAGAGCGAGCGATGTTTTTTTTATCACCTTTTTGTAAGACAATAGTTTCTATTATTCTGTTTAAAAGTATACATTTACATTCGTTATTTATTGTTAACACCCAGATAATTAGGATTTTTGGAGCAAAACGGCCGTTTAAATGATTAATATTCAAGAAATAAAAACTTAGAATATGTAAAAATCTTTTTTTATAGGGTGATTAAAATTTATGAGCCAAAAGCTAGGTGAGAGAAATTGCGAAGAAATCTGCACACAAAATTAAAAAAATAGTAAAACTACAGATAAGTAAAACACAACAAGTTAAAATAGCTTGTACACACAACATCACAATAGCTTAATTAAACAGTTCCACTACCGCACAACCTTTTCGTAACGAAAACCAACCAATGGAACTAGTGGGAACGGACGCAGTTACATTTTTCAAAAAACAGAAGGCGATGGAACTATTTGGCCAAAAAACTATAGTCTGTCAACGTCGTGCTTACCGCGCCCTAGGGGTACAGACGTTGGGGGGGGGGGTGCGGTACAGACGTTGGCAACTGGCGGATTCGCGCACGCGTCGTGCTCGCTCACCCTCCCGCTTCACCGCCCGCTCCCCCGTTACCGTGTCCCCCCCCACGTCTGTACCCCTAGGGCGCGGTAAGCACGACGTCGACAAACTATAGTGGGAAATAGTCTCCTGAAGACTATTGCAGATAGGGATGAGAGCATGATTATGCGGCACTTATCATTAGTGACTAAGTCTGTGGTAGAGTATAAGTACTAAACTAACATAGTTTTAAGTCTTTACTAACACTTAATGGATCTTTGTGATCTGAATAAATTAATTTTATTATTATTATCCGAAATCAATTCAATTCAATTCAATTCAATCGTTTATTGCAAGTCACAACACAATAGATCTTAAAATATACCTTAAAGATATAATAAGTTTTAGTCTCATGTGACGCCCTGCAAGGGCACAGCAATTTTGGAGAGAGCTTACCTACTTACTACCTTAATTAAATAGGATAAAAAAATAATAATTATAAACTCAAAAATTTTACAATTTTAACTCAAATTATCAAATATTCACTATATATAAACTATTTATGTGTCACCAGCACGAGAGGAACAAGTCTTAGTTTTACATTTCTTTAGTTGACATCATTAAAGAATTCCCCAATACTATAGTAACATTTATCAATAAGATAGGACTTCAGATGTTTAATAAATAATGATGTTTTTTGTAAATTTTTAATGTTATTGGGTATATGATTATAAATTCTTATTAGCATAGTATGTGGTCCGGAAGTAACTAACTTTAATTTAGAGAAGGGAACTTGCAGTTTATTGTGGTTTCGGTTATTTCGTTTAAATCCTGTTATTGGGGTGTAGAATTTTGGGTTTTTTCTAATGAATTTGCATGCTTCAAGTATGTATATACAAGTAAGCGTTAATATTTTATGTATAATGAAAAAAGGTTTACAAGATTGCATTTGATCAATATTAGTGAGTATCCTTATACATTTCTTTTGGAGTATGAAGATCTCTTCTGCATCAGTACAGTTACCCCATACAATTACGCCGTAAGATAATCCTGAGTGGGCATACGCATAATATGCTGTAAGAGCCGCCCGAAAATCTGTCACACGTTTCAAATGCCTAAGAGCGTATGTAAAAGAAGAAAGCTTGTTCGAAAGTTTATCTATGTGTTTTTTCCAATCAATATTCGAGTCCAAAGTAATTCCCAATAAGGTGGCTGAATCTACGGTTTCTATTGGGGTGTTATTGTAACGGTAAGTAATTGGCAAGGCAGCTTTTTGTCGGGGCTTAAATTGAATTAGTTTTGTTTTATTTAGATTTAGGAGTAGGTTATGACATTCAAGCCAGTTTTCTATTGCATTAAATGTTGAATCTAACTGATTATTTAGTTCATTTGTATTTGAACAAGGGACTAGGACCGATATATCATCTGCAAAAAGGACTGAGTGATTATCTAATAAGCTAGGGAGATCGTTTATATATACTAAGAACAATAGACACCCCAAAACACTACCCTGCGGGATAGAACCATTTACAGGAAGCCCTTCAGATCTTATATATTCTATTTTATTGGTGTCAAAGTTTGTGTAATTAATCTCTACATACTGAAAACGATTTTGAAGATATGAGGTAAACCAATCATGAGCAAGGCCTCTTATCCCAGTTTTATAAAGTTTGTCTAAAAGAGTTGAATAACATACACGATCATAAGCCTTACTCATATCGAGAAGCAATCCCACAGCATACTGTTTATTATTTATAGTCTCAAGAATTGTTTGGACATACCTGTAAACAGCTAACGTCGTGGAATGGTTTTTCCTAAATCCATTTTGATTCTCGTGGAAGATTTTAAACTTTTCACAAAAATCGGTGGCTTTGCCCAGCAGTAGGACAGAAATGGCTAACATAAAAAAAACTCTTACTATCGACTTACCTGACTTAATCCGAGCCTGTAGCTGGTGACGTCCAGGTCCAGTGACAGCAGCATGTCGTCCACTATCTGCCGGTCTGACAGCTGATTCTGAGGCTGCTCCTGGCTTTCAGACTCCGAGGTCGCTAGCAGACGGTATCTAGAAATGTTTCGGTGAATTAATCATTTTGTCTACCCTTTGTAAGACTAGCTTTCCAATTGCGACTTCGTTTGCATGGAAAACTAGCCTATTTTCGCCCTATGCAAAAAATCCTCGTTTCGCCGTGAAGAAAGGACAAATAAACACTCTTTTACGTTATGTAATTTTATAATATTACTAGCATTCTGTCAGCACGCACGCCGCAGAACTTGTTAACAGACCAACTATCTCGTTATCAATAGTGGCTGTAATTACAGTTTCTACGTGTCACTCCTTAGCCTTAGGCAGTGCGCAGTGATCAGAGGCGTCGAGATGAGGGCTTGGGAAATAAACATAACTCTTTAAAAAAATGTGTAACCGCTGACCTATTTTATAGCTTTCTAACTTGACACTCGGGACTTATTTCCCGTGGGAATTTGGGGAAAATTACGTAGCCTAATGTCAATTCAGGGTGTCAATTACGTCCATACCAAATTTTATAAAATTGGTCCAGCCGTTTAAGCGTGAAAGAGTAACAAACATCCTTATATACAAACTTTTTCGTTTATAATATTAGTAGGGAAGGACTAGAGGATGCCCGGGACTTTGTACCCGTGGGAATCCCGTAAAATCCGTCCCTATCTTCTTGTAATTTCGTCTAATTTAGGTTAAACGCGTGATGGTTAAATTGCCGAGTCAAATATTTGAACAGAACAATTAATAAGAAAGAAAAAAAATTTCTTTTGTAATTTTGCAATACTTTTTTTGAAGTAAGTAATAAAATATAAAGCTAAGTATCACTTCGCTTGTGTCAAAATGCTTACCTTCTCGCGAATTCAGAGAGCGGCATATGTTCTGGGAAGCCCTGTTTGTACAGACGCGCCGCGTCCAGGAGTTGGAAACCACGGAACTGTGGAAATAAAGGTCAGTTAACATTTGGAATTTAGAATTTTTATAACTATTACCCGCTTGAGGGATACTGACAAATATTTTTTAGGAAAGAAAAAAATACTTGCCGTGAATGGGACTTGAACCCACGACCCCAGGATTAGATCTTCTGGTGCTCTAACCAACTGAGCTATCGTGCCTTCAAGTCAAGCGGCGAAATCATTCCCTTACTAAGCACATTACGTCGTGTGTCAGTTAGCGCCATCTGTGTCTCGTACGGAGAACTACTTACTTACTCATACCACTTATTCCAAGTAGATTATGACAAGGGCGGTCCATTCTTTTAGTAGATACGATGTGTACAGTAAATCGCTTGTGCATATTTTTAAATTACACTAGTTTTCATGCAGTCGATCCTAAAAATTGCACATTGATGACTAAGCGAGGAACCGACTTTAGCGATCAGTTGGCATACAAATTGTACTCCCCTGCACTTAGCATTCTATATTGTAAGGGATATAACGTGAAGATACGTTACCTGTGACCGGAGTAACGGCACGTTAACGTCGTCAGCGGGGTCTGAAGGGTGGTTAGCGAGGAGACAGCACACAAACTGCACTCCCCCCGCCCCGCACCGACGTAGTGTGTCTACTATTCCATCAGCTACGAATTTAGCTTGGAGCGCTGTTGAACGGCGCTTCATGCCTGCTGTGCCTGGGAAGTAATAGATTTTATGTTTATTTTCTTTATTAAGCTCGGGACTTCGTTCCCGTGGGAATTTGGGAAATGTAAGTAGCCTATGTTACTCAGGGATAATGTAGCATCCTTACGGTGAAAGAATTTTTGTTATCGGTCCAGTAGTTTCGAAACCTATTCGTTACATACAAAAATGCAAATCTTTCCTCTTTATAATATTAGTATATAAACATAAAACTATGCTACACATAGCACTTATCATAGTAATTATCATAGTACTAGCTTTCGGTCCCAGCGGCTGTTGTCGATTGTCTACAGTCGTTAAAACCAAGTCAGAGGACATTGTGCGGTTTGAAAACTCTGACACCAGGGTTAGTCAAGTTCGCCACACACTTGACTAAACCTACACGATAAGAAGTACTTATCACACTTATATTACACTAGCATTCATCCCGGGACTTCGTTCCCGTGGGAATTCGGGAAAATTATATAGCCTATGTTACTCAGGGATAATGTAGTATTCTAATGGTAAAATAATTTTTCAAATCGGTCCAGTAGTTTCGGAGCCTATTCAATGCAAACAAACAAACAAACAATCAAATCTTTCCTCCTTATAATATTAGTATAGAAATGCGAAAGTTTTTGAGTGTGTGTAGTGTTATTGGAGTTTTTATTATTTAGTTATTAATAACGAAAACTCCAAAATGCGAGTATAGTCTGTTCCCTTAATTAAGTAGCCACCCATGTTTCTTGTTTGCTTGTAATAAGGTTCAAATCAGAATGAACTTGGCCCATTAACTTGGGACCTTGGGTGGTATACAGGGTTTTAGGTATCTCTCTTTCAACCTCTCGGGTGGTTAATCAGTCCATGAAACTGAACCACTTCCCCAAGGAACGTAGGTCAAAATACGAAAAAAAAATTGAGTTCCCATACAAACTTCATCAGCATATAGCGAATTTTGTATGGGAGATCAATTTTTTTTAATCGTATTTTGACCTGTTTCTTGGGGAAGTTGTTCAGCTTCATGGACTGTTTATTACCCAAGAGGTTGAAAGAGATTTACCTAAAGCCCTGTATACAGTCGTGATAATTCAGTAGCCTATGTTACTTAGGGTTAATATAACATTTTAATGGTGAAAGAATTTTCGAATTGGTCCAGTAGTTTTTGAGTTTATAACTAGTTACGTAGCATTGGTTTCATAGGCGGTCGAAGAGGTTTATTCGTTACAAACATAAAAAAAAACAAATCTTGTTATTTTATTTTATACAAATGAATGTTTTGAATCTTATAACATTATGTAGTTTACACTTTATATTGTTGCTTCTTCATAGAATTCCATATAATTACAAATGAAATACATGATTTTTACACAAGTTGCACTTGTTTAACTAAGGCCGATGTTCACCAAAAATTTAACCAACGATTAGCAGCTAACCAGAGATTTGACAATGTCATTTTCATACTTTTTTTTTGACATTTTGTCTGATTAGCTTCTAACCGCGGTTTAACCGTTGGTTAACCAACGATTAGCAGCTAGCCAGAGATCTGACAATGTCATTTTCATACTTTTTTTGACATTTTGTCTGATTAGCTTCTAACCGCGGTTTAACCGTTGGTTATATTTTTGGTGAACACGGGCCTAAGACACGCTTAAAGGTGACTAAAATCGAAACCGGTCCCATAAAATAAACAAGTTGAACTAGTGTAAAAATCATGTCTTTTACTTAAAATATTAGTGTAGATAACATTCTGACGTTTATTTACATTATTTACATCGATTTAGAGCTTGTCTTACCAGAAGTGAGCGTGCGTCGTATAGAGGAGGCTCGTCGTAAGGTGGTGGCGTCGCCCACCGCCGCCGACCACGCGCCCACGCCGCACGCCCCGCGCGCCCACGACGACAGACGGGTTATTTCCTCGCTGGAAACAGTCACATGTTTAACATGGACATCACAGACAGTCCCCTATGGCCGCGGCTGCATGGAGACAGAAGAGACTCTAGGGCATGTTATGATGGAATGCCACAGCGTGGAAGCTCAACGGGCACAGGTCCTGCATAACCCAGGATCCCTATCAGAGGCATGCAGGAATGTAAGGAAACTTGCGTGCTTCTGGGAGGACATTGGCTGGCTAGAATAGCTAGCCCTATCCCGCACAATGGCCCAATTGAGAGGCTAAATACGGAAAACACCAGATAAACATAACATAACATCCCTCGCTGGAAACAAATAAACAGGCAAACACCTATTTCATTTCGACTATATAAACTACTAGCTGATGCCCGCAACTTCGTTTGCGTGTTAATTTTTTCTTTTGAACAGATTACACTTTATTGACGGTCCATTAAGATTTTTACATACAAAAGTTTTTTCCCGCTAACTCCCGTCCCCGTAGGAATTTTGCAATATCCTGTTGCAACTAAGCTTTAAGTTTACTAAGGTACCTGCATGCCAAATTTCAAGCGTCTAACTTAAGCGGTTTAGATTTTTCATACAAAAGGATTTTCCCGCTAATTCCCGTTCCCGTGGGAATTTCGAGAATTCCTTTCTTAGTGCACCTCTACGGTACCTAAGCTACGTCCCTTCCAAATTTCAAGTGCCTACGTTTATCCGTTTAGGCTGTGCGTTGATATGTCAGTCAGTCAGTTTCTCCTTTTATATATTTTAGAAGATATGATTGTTAAATTATGGCACGTCAGAGCCTCAAGACAAAAGAGCTCCAAAACCCACTTAACAGTCTCAGGAAATAGCGTACAGTTTAGACGTGTTACCATGCTTCGAAGTTCGTAGTTAATCCGGCGGTTCCGGGTGGTTATCGATTGATTACAGTCGTTAAAACGAACCAGATGTTGCCGAAAAACAGCGGTTTGAAAGATGTACTCGAATATTTTTTTTAACGGGTTCGCTCTTGGCCACAATCTAGCTCAGGGGCAAGATGTGGTCGAAGATGTAGCAAGCTCACCCAGAAGATACCTATTCACTCGAACTTTACAACGATTCGGGTTATATAAGCTCGGAAATCCAGACGCAGACATTTTTTTTACGGTGCGTAATATAAAAGATTAAGAGAAGCACTCAGTATGGATGTGAGGAATCTTGATAAGGTAAGGGAGGCATATTTTTTCCAGTTCCCCCTAGCCCACTTACCACAACCATTAGTCTCAAGTAAAATAATAACTAAATATTTGATCTACACTTTTAGCACTTATCGATATAAATTGTAAATTCATTTTACCTTTGACTCTCTTGCAGCACGGAAAGCGCTTTTTTCATAACAGGGTTTTCACGGCTAGCCTTCACCCAGCCTGTGACGTCATATAGGACGGGGTTCGTTCCCTGAAAAAATAATAATTAAATAACTCTTATTTGGTTCAAGGCTTTCTATACAAAGATAAGAATGGATGGTTGACCAAGGTACTTTGTATTTTCAAAAAAAGATAAAAGGAGTTCATGGCTTTGTAAAAAAAAAAATTCCAGATATAAACAATAAAGTTATATGTCATAAATAAGGATGTGCGCGTGAGCAAAAACAAAAGTAAGTCAAAATACCCCAACTAAAAGATATGTGCTCAATTTGGAATGCCTTATTTTGGATTTTTGAAGACCCTTCTTATTTGTCGCTCGATAAATCATGATCCTATTGAAATAGCGATAAAATATCTATTGGCACCACGTCCGCAATCGGTGGTCGCGTACGCAGTTGTTCCACGATCGGTGGTAGCGTACGCGCCATGTCTGGAGTCCGCTACGGTATTTGTAAATGGCATTCAGTAATAACTGAATAAATTGAATTGCATAAAAGTGGTAAGCTACCTGTAAATGTTGCAGTACGAACTGCCTCTGATGCGGCGCCTTCTTGATGAGGTGGTGGTGGTGCTGTGGGGTCGCGTAGTGTTGTAGTGCGCGCTCTAAGAACGAGTCGTCTGAGGAGCCAGGGTACATCGACTCTTCGTCTAGAAGCCTGGAATGTACGGACTAGTTTTAACAATTATCACACATTTTTTTTATCAGCCCATGGATTGGCTATCCAGGGTGTCAGCTACCAATTTTATAAAAATTGGTCCAGCCTTTTGATCGTGAAAGAGTGACGAACATCCATACATCCTCAAAAACATTCACATTTGTAATATTAGTAGGAGTAGGAATAAAAATAGGTAAAAAAACTTTTTAAGTTAAACGGTTTTATGTTAAACATAAATTGCAATGTTTAAGATAAATGTACTAAAAACCAAAAAATAATAAAATAGATACAGTCGTGGGAATTATAAACATATGCATATACTAGACTAAAATAAAACCGTGGGGCACGTCAATTGTCTACAAATTATCGACTTAATGTGCCCCACGGTTTTATTTTAGTCTAGTCTATGCATATGTTTATAATTCCCACGACTGTATCTATTTTATTATTTTTTGGTTTTTAGTACATTTATCTTAAACATTGCAATGTATGTTTAACATAAAACCGTTTAACTTAAAAAGTTTTTTTACCTATTTTTATTTTCTAGTTTTTAGTTTTTATTAAAAACATACATTTGGTAGCGGCGGCCATCTTGTATTTCAATTTTTTATAGTTTATTGTATTCTGCTTGTTGAGCCCTTTCATTTGATACCCATATTGATGGGATTGATAAAACCTACGTTATCCGCCATTTTGTAGCGGCCGCCATCTTGGATTTCAATTTTTTATAGTATATTGTATTCTGCTTGTTGAGCCCTTTCATTTGATACCCATATTGATGGGATTAATAAAACATAAATTATCCGCCATTTTGTAGCGGCGGCCATCTTGAATTTATAATGATAATGAATAAACATAATTGTATTGTCACCAAAATCCAAAGTGTATACAAAATTTCAGATTAATCGGTTGACAGGAAGAGGGTGAAATTTGAATGACTAAATTTGACCCAAGAATAAAACAAACGGGGTGAGCTAAATAAAACCGTTTAAAAACTAGCCTCTCTACGAAATACGAAGGGGATTTATGCCATACTAGCATCCCGCTCGGGACTTCGTTCCCGTGAGAATTCGGGAAAGTTATGTAGCCTATGTTACTTAGGGATAATGTAGCATTCTAATGGTGAAAGAATTTTTCAAATCGGTCCATTAGTTTCGCAGCCTATTCGTTACATACATACAAAAATACAAATCTTTCCTCTTTATAATATTAGTATAGATGATAAGCCATCATGCTGGCCCAGTACAGGTTGGTGGACCGCGCGCCGCCCGAAATTTTCTCAGACGTGCGGGTTTCATCACGGTGTTTTTCTTCACCGCTGAGCAAGTAATAATTAATTACAAATCCGTACATAAATCAGAAAAAACGAATCTAATGGAACAGGCCCGCAGCAGGACTTGAACCTGCAAGCTTCCGGTTACAAGTCTGGCTCTTGTAACTGTTTTTAGGGTTCCGTACCCAAAGGGAAAAAACGGAACCCTATTACTAAGGCTGCGCTGTCCGTCCGTCCGTCCATCCGTCTGTCACCAGGCTATATCTCATGAACCGTGATAGTTAGACAGTTAAAATTTTCGCAGATGATGATTGCTGCTATAACAACAAATACTAAAAAGTATAATAAATTAAATATCTAAGGGGGCTCCCATACAACATAGTAGAGTCATTAAGAAGATTCACTTTTTTCTACTGGATTAAAGCAAACCACTTGGCATGATTGTTCCTTAGGTTAAAATAAGCCGATAAAGATCGGTAGCCCTCGAAAATATCCCCTCTGAACCGAGAGGGGGAGGGTCAAAGAGGTGCTCCGCCCGGCGTTACTTCAAAAAATATTACCACTCATTTGTAGCTACCAGGTTGAGTTTGGTACGGTTTTCGTATAAATCAATAACGAGAAATTCATTTCTGGTATTTATTTTACACATATGCGCAATGGTTTTTTAAATAATCGCAAAAACATAAAATTGTAATCACCAAAAAAAACCTTTCGCAGCCTATATTTTTTTATTTAAGAGACATATAAGTGTTAAAAAAATATACAAATGTAGCCTGTTTAATGTTAATTTATAAAAACATAACTGAAGTAGGGGTTTTCATATAGAATTATGACATGAAAAAATGTAGGATCCGATGCGGCGGACGGATTATTTGAGAGAAAGAAACTTTTTTTATTTGAATCATATAATAATTTTATGATCTGGTCCTTTTTATGATACCGAAGCGTTTATTTGCTTTTAAATATATTTTTTAATTTTGATAATATGTGTTTTTTTATTTTTTTTTCAGTGGGTAAAAAATACGATTTTTAAAGAATTCCACGCAAAATCAAAACTATTGAAGCTGTAAGTTTAAAATTTTGCATAGATGATCTTCAGATATTTTAGAAACTTACGTAAATGTGGTGACACAGAGTTCCCATGGGAAAGAATTATAGGGCGTCCATTCAATTGAAATGTACATTTGGTGTTTCAGTCGCAGCCCTCTATCTTTCAAACCATTGTAGACAGCGTGTCCAAATTTTCAGGAAATACGTATTTTGTTAGTAGCTATCGTAAAATATAATAAATAAAATTAAAAACCTAAACTACAGTGGGGTTCCCATACGACAAACCTCCAAAATATCGTATTTTTGAAAAAAATAATTGTTACTGATCTATTTCAAAAACCATACAATATATATCCTTCACAATTAGTACACATTGAAAACATACCTTACATTATTTAAAAAATATTTTAAAACTGGCCAGATATGAGCCAAACTCAAGCAATACAATTTTAAAGTCAATGTAAATAAAAACAGTTTTTTTCACGGTTTTTGGTTATTTACTATGGAATTGGAGTTTATAGTATGATGTGAGGCAATTTTTTTAAATAAAACGAAGACACATACATCAAAGGCACGGATATTAAAATTTCCGAGTCACAATATAAATAATAACAGTAATTCCATGAAAAATAACCAGGTAAATGTCACAAATACAGTTCGAGTGAGAGTTTGTTTAAATATATGTAGCTTGAGTCCGATTCACTCTTGACTGTTATTCATATATTTTTTAACTAATGTTAAGTATGTTTTAAATGTGAACGAAGTTTAAGGTGTATCCATTACATCGTTTTTTAAATAGAGCAGTAACAAAAGTTGTAAAGGAATTGCGAAATTTTAGACGTTTGTCGTATGGGAACTCCATTGTGATATTATAATTTTAATGTTATTTATTATAATTTACGACAGTTACTATCAAAATACGTATTTCCTGAAAATTTGGACATGCTGTCTGTAATAGTTTGAAAGATAGAAGGCTGCGACTGAAACACCAAACGTACAAATCAACTAGCGGACGCCCTACAATTCTTTCCCATGGGAACTCCGTGTAACCTCATTTAGGTAAGTTTTCACAATATCTGAACATCATTTATGCAAAATTTCAAACTTACGGCATCAATAGTTTTGATTTTGTATGGAAATCTTTGAAAATCGGATTTTTTTACTTACCGAAAAAATCTTCTTTTGTATGGGAATTCCTCAATCTATATATATAAAAGAAAGTCGTGTTTGTTACAACACTTATAACTCGAGAACGGCTGGACCGATTGCCATGGTTTTTGATTTGTTGTATTTCTCTCCGTCCCGAATAGCAGAATAACTATTAAAAACATTGGGAAATTGACGGGAAAATTCCCACGGGAACGAAGTCTCGGGCGAAAAGCTAGTACCAGATAAAATCAGATTGGCAAAATTTGTGGGTTAAAATTTTTTATTACCTCCAACAATGTAAGTAATAAAAATAGTTTCACGAAAACCCTTTCAGTGGAACCGGGTTCCGAGGCTTTGACATTTTTTGGTCTTACGGCACTCCACTACTGGTCTTTGACATTAGAAAAACCCAAAAAAATAAAATTAATAAATAGATTAGAAAGCAAGTAAACGCTTCGATATCATAAAAAGGACCAGACTATAAAAATATTATAAGATTCAAATAAAAAAAGGTTACTTCTCTTAAATAATCCGTCCGCCGCATCGGATCCTACATTTTTTTGTCATTATTCTATATAAAAAACCCTACTTAAGTTATATTTTTATAAATTGACATTAAACAGGCTACATTTGTATATTTTTTAACACTTATATGTCTCTTAAATAAAAATATATAGGCTGCGAAAGGTTTTTTTTGTGATTACAATTTTATATTTTTGCGATTATTTAAAAAACCATTGCACATACTCGTATGTGAAAAATAAATACCAAAAATGAATTTCTCGTTATTGATTTATACGAAAACCATACCAAGCTCAACCTGGTAGCTACAAATGAGTGGTAATATTTTTTGAAGTAACGCCGGGCGGAGCACCTCTTTAACCCTCCCCCTCCCGGTTCAGAGGGGATATTTTCGAGGGCTACCGATCTTTATCGGCTTATTTTAACCTAAGGAACAATCATACCAAGTGGTTTGCTTTAATCCAATTTCCGAAACTCAACTCATTTTTTCCCGCTTACTGACTCTACTAACAGCTATTATTTTGCCGTTTGTATAGAGATAAAGGTTTTTATAGAGTCCGACTCGCACTTGGCCGGTTTTATAGGTAATGGTACGGAACTCTTCGTGCGCGAGTCCAACTCGCAATTGGCCGGTTTATTTCATATTTCTACCTGTTTCTAGGGAAAGTTATTCAGTTTCTTAGACTGATTCACATTTTCATTTTTCTATAACTAATTTAGAGTTACCCAATACAGATAAAGACCTATTATTACTTTCACATACTCTTATCACTGCCCATCCTCACAGCACAGGAACCCTAAGGTTCCTATTGTGAGATAGCGACAGTTACAACATAAATTGTTTATGTTCTATGTTGAGCTATTATTTACCGACCTTAAAAAAGGACGAGGTTCTATGTTCGGCTGTATGTTTTTTTTATGTATGTTCACCGATTTCTCCGCCAATTATGGACCGATTTTCAAAATTCTTTTTTTGTTCGAAAGAGACTTCAGAGGTGGTCTTGTATAAATTTTTATGGAAAATGATTCAGCGCTTTTAAAAAATCAACATAAACAAAAAAATACTACAAACCAGAACGTCATTTAAATAAATGAGTGACATTTTCGTTTGTGGTTATCTGCTATTTAATAGGCATTGTAGTCTGCAAAAAATACTAGTTATCTACTTTGTGCGAACTGTTGTTGGGATTGAAGTCGGTGACTCATACGTTTTTAACGTGAAAAATTATTACTGAATAAAAGATTTGGCCTATTCCTTCCCCAGTCTATGTGCAGTTACACGGATGAGATTTATGTTAAAAATCCTTTGATAATTAATGATTATTAGCATGATTAGTTAAATCACTGTTAAAGCAGCCGAAACAAAGTGAACAAAAATATGATATTGTATTCATTATCGACGGGAAACTATTTGAAAATGGCGAGAACTACTACTTTTTTCTATCATTCACCATGGAGTTCACACTTTTGAGTATGTAGTATTTGTTTAGTTCACACTGACATAAAATGTCCGTGGTGCGAGTGTGAACCAGGTCCGTGAAGGTTGGATCGGTATATTTTTTAGGTCATCTCTTTAGGTGGCCATATTTTATGCCGATTCTGTGTCATTTATCTGTCTGTCATTTTGACTTACTCGTATGCAGTCATTGTTATTGTTATGCTATTTCGTTACAAGAATAAAATAATCACTTTTATATAGTTACCCATTGAGAAAGTAAACAGTAGCGCTGCGTTCCCGTTTAGCGAGCCCTCGACTGCTTTGCATGAAATGGATCCAGCTCCAGGATTTATGTCGACTCATTTACGCATGAAAACTTGCGAAAACTTGTAATGATTGCAGATTTTGTGGTGATGTAAAAATAGCAAATTACTTTTAAACCTCTGCTTTATAAATTAAATACATAGTATATACATGTTTAAAATACATGCTTTCCCCTTTCGTATGTTGCATAAATTATTGCTATAACTTGTTGGGGCACAGAAATTTGGCAAAATTGGCCATCTCATTTTATCTTAACTTATCTATTACTTACCACAATAGTCCCCGTCGGTCGCATTCCCGGAGATCAGCCTGTGAGCTCCTCACGATGGTGTTTTGAGGAGCCTTGTCCAACAACTCCACCATCGGGCCCGGGTTCACGGTCTCGGAGAGCCAGTCTGAAAGCATTAAAAAAATAAGTAATCTGCACCAAAATGGTCTTGATATGACTTCCTCTTTTCAACCGACTTCAAAAAAGGAGGAGGTTCTCAATTCGACTGTATTTTTGTTTTGTATATTTGTTACGCGATTACTCCGGCAATTATAAACCGATTTGAATAATTCTTTATTTGTTCGAAAGAGTATACTCCTGAAGAGGTCCCATATAAATTTTATCAAAAATGATTCAGCGCTTTAAAAAAAAAACAACAAAAACAAAAAATACTACAAACTAGAACATCATCTAAATAAATGAATGACATTTCTGCTTGTAGTTATCTGCTAATAAGCATTGTAGTCCACAAAAAATACTAGATATCTACTTTGTGCGAACTGTTAGGATTGAAGTCGGTGACTCATCCGTTTTTAACGTGGAAAATTATTCTTCTTATCGTGTAGGTAATAACCCTGATGTCAGATATTTTCGAAGATGGCTTCTGACTTGGTTTTAACGACTGTAGTCAATCGACAACAGCCGGGACCGACAGTGCTCTTCGAAGCACGGAGACGCTCGTGATAAATTTCCACTTTGGTCGCCTATCAGATTCCCCGCCTCTATGTGCATTGCTTAACCTCAATGGTCGGTTAAAGCTGTTCTCAAGTTATAGCGTGACCAGGAGAAGTAGGGGTTCAATATTACATACTTAGATTATTTATTTTGTTTGACTATAGCTAGCTGAACTATAAATACCTTCTTCGTTCCCGTCGTCGAGTGTGATCCCCTCCTGAGCGTATCGCTCTCTCGGAGCCACCAGCATGGCGTCGTGGAAGACTGCTTGAAGACGCTCCTAGACAATTGTAAAATTTAAATTTATTTTATGGATAGAAAGTCAAAACAATCAAAAGGTTATTAGTAAAGTGAAATAAAAATTATTTGATTATACAGGGTGTAAGGGACAGGTTAGCAAAAACTGAAACCCTGAACTCAGACCACCATTCTGATGGGTAGTGGGTAAAAACCCATTCAACCCTCCCGGGTTAAAACTGGGTGGTTTGGGTTTTAACCCGGTTTAAACCCATTATCACCCAAATTGACGGGTAAAAACAGCTTACGCTAAAAGTATTGAAGATTACACATTTTTTTTAGAGAAAACTCAGAGTAAATAATATTTTACAGCTTTCCTAATACTTGTGTATTTCCATTATAGTCAATTTTTCCAAAATAGTTCGTAAGTATATTATTTAATTTATGGTTATCACTTCTACTTCAATTAAAATCTTATAAATGTTTGAAAGAATGAAAATAAAACTCAAACAATAAAATCAACGTTTTGCAATTTGTCATAATTAAATAATTAACATGTTTCATAACTTTTTACATAAAAATCAACATCAACTGAGGAGCGACAGAACAAAAATAGTTTAGTACTAAATGTCTCGATTAGGGCAAAATGGAAAAAAAAAATTTATTACACACCATATACTAAACTGTTCATATATATTTTTTCTTTTTAAATTACAACACTGTTGGCCGCTGATGGCCTTCACAGCTTCACCGTGGCACTCAGCCCAATAATTTTAAGTAACAGGCCTAAGGGCGCCTCCGTGGGGCTCCAACCTCAGCTAAGGGCGGACCTGGGAGAAGGGAGTCGGACATACGTTTGAGGAGAGAAGCGGAGATGACATGTTCTTCAATTTTTATTTTTCCACTTTTTGTCGAATTCTTATCCATTTTCGAACTATAAGTTCCGGAAACGTGAAAATTTTGCTAGTGTTTGATAAAAGTAGTTTATTCGAAAATTTTCACTTTTCCGGAACTTGTAGTTCGAAAATGGATAATAATTCGATAAAAATGTAAATGTAAAAGTTGTAGAACATTTTATTACCTTTCATTGCGTGGAAGATATTTTTTCTCTACAAAGCACCGTTTTGAAGATATTAGCGAAAAACTCAAAAGTGGGAACTTTCATCCCCCCCTCCTACTCCGGCATACCTCCTAGATGCGGGGGACCTTTCGTATGTTTACTCCCCAAGCACCCTGGACAATTTTCCGAAGAAATCACTTAAGGTTCCAGCTTACGCACTCTACACCCCCTCTTGGTTCATTCGTTGAGGAGACTAATAACAATATGAATTTTAACCATTTTTGTTCTGTCAGTCGGTTTTGAAGTGATTTTACTGATTTTGTTTGAACTTAATATTAGGATTTAAAAAAATTAGGGCCTTTGCATGTGTCACATCATTTTCGTTTTCACCCGGTAAACGGGTGGTTTGGGTGGATTGAAATGGGTGATAATTGGGTTTTAACCCACGCTTAGGTTTTAACCCGGGTGTTTACCCATCTCTATCTGAATGATCCTGCAGTGGAATTTTCCTCAGGAAAATTTTCATTTATTTTTTTCATGTCTTTTAATATTTTTCGCTTCAAAATCAAATCATTTATTCGAACATTTTCAATTTTTCAATAAAGAACCATAAAAACAACATAAAACACGAAAACCAGCAATGTACGCTGTACATTGAAGATGACGTCATCGGCCCAGGTCTCAAGTTAACTCGTACGAGTAGTATGTCAGGACTGAATTTGCAAAGCTCTGCATACAACCTGGAAAGACATGTATGGGGGCCTAAAACGGCCCTATAGAAGTGAGTATACTCTACCTGCAAGTAGTTGGAGAGTAGTTTGGAGAGTGGCGCGCCGCTCTGTTGTCCGGCGCACATCGGGTTGTCGGCGCCGGGCGAGTCTACCAGAAGAATAGACGCAGAGGTCCGCCCAGAGGTCGATATAGACCTGTAAATTATATACATAATTTAATACCAAAACGAAAATTTGCGTTTATATTTTGTTTTTATTTTATTTTTTTATTAAAAATTAAAAAAGTGGATTTTAATAATATAATTTGTGTATGTTTTATCATATCTCTAAACCTGATGGATGGATTTTACTGTAGTTTTTTGATTGAAAGATGACGTGATCGCGATGGTTTTAGCCATAATAAGTAAAGATTGGTCCAGGCGTTTGAAGACTATCAGCTCATTTCTTGGTCAACTAAGGACTCTAAATTTTTCCAATTTTAATACCTATTTTAATTACTAATAGACGTAGATCCCAGGGCCGTCAGACTTTACCTATTTTCTCATAAACCAAATGTGTGGGACTAGTAGTAATGTATGAATACCAGCTTACCTGGGCCGGCGGCCAATTTTCAGCTGTCAGGTTCTGAAGGTACTTCCAAAAATTACTCACTTGTCTTGAAGTCTGGCTGCTGATGTATTATAGAATATAATTAATTAAATATAAAAATTAATGTTCAACACCGCCAGACACTCTCCGTCGGCTGTAATTTTTGCGAAACGCTTTACAGTTCGCAAGTAGATTATGCGATTATACCTACAATCTGAGCCGTGATTTTTGTATATGAGGTTCAGGGAACTATAACAATACTTTTTATAGCACCCAGACTTAAAGACAAGTGAGCAAATTTTTGGAAGTACCTTCAGAACCTGGTAGCTGAAAATTGTACGTCGGCCCAGGTTAGCTGGTATTCATACATTACTAGTACGTACTAGCACTACTATTTCCCACACATTTGGTTTATGAGAAAATAAGTAAGGTCTGGCGGCCCTGGGATCTTGGTCTATAAGCCACCCCATATGATGTGGCTGCAAGTTATATTGTATGTGATTTAATAGTTTAAATTTTCGCGGTTTGGTTGAGTGGTAGTGGACCTGCCTCTCGATCGACGGGTCCTGGGTTCGAATCCCAGTCGGGGCAAATATTTGTGTAAAAAGCGGATGTTTGTTCTCGGGTCATGGGTGTTTGTGTTTGTCTTTATGTGTGTTCCGAGGGACCCACGACACAAGGGAAAACCTTAATGTGAAATACTGAAACAAGACAATATTCGCGTATATATCACCTGTTAAATACGAACCTGTTAACAAAAGCAGCGACAATATTGAAAGTTTCGTTGTAGAGGCCGTTGACGAATCCTTCCAGTGCTTCTGACCCTGTGATCTCTCTCTCATTTGATGGGGATGGTGTCCTGGAAAATAATTATTCCCATTAGGGACCATCCATAAATTACGTCACACCTTAAGGGGAGGGGAGGGGAGGGGGTTGACAGAGTGTGACATTGTGTGACAAGGGGGTGGGAGGGGTCATAAGTTTCGTGACGTCACATTTCAAAAAGTGTTATGAGTATCTAAACGCGTTAACTACTAACGACAAACTTATCCTCCTCAGACCCAATCACTCTTTTTACGTTTTTACTTTGGTTGAGACAATGAGTTTTGAGTTCCCAAAAAATAACAACTCTATTAAGTACAGCTTTTATGAGAAAATTACAAAAAAATAAAAATATGCAAAATATGTGACGTCACGCTAGGGAAGGGGGAGTCTTACAAATGTGACCAGCTGTGACAAGGAGGGGGAGGGGGTCAAAAAATCATGAAATTCGTGTGACGTAATTTATTTAACATTTCCGCAGTTATTTTCAAAATTTTTGGACATGTTAATTGATTAACGTCATTACATACATAAAAACATACGCTCATGCCTGTAATCTCTATCGGAGTAGGCAGAGTATCGAAATCGGTTCATTCGTTTAGGAGCTACGATGCCATATATAATGACACAAATACATACGTCAAATCTATAGAACCCCTCTTTTTTGTCGAGGGGTTAAAAGGAAGTCGTAGACAGTAGGGCTAAAAGAACGAATGTGTATGTATGTATTCAAATTATTTTATTTATGTTTGTATATGTAATCTTGAATTACTAAGTGGTATCCTGAATGTCCTATCTTAATATATATGTCTCGTGCGGGGACGATTCTCCATTGTTGGTATTGTCCGCCATGTCGTAGAGTGGAAATAAACTCGTAGATTATTTTTTAAAGCTTTATTTTAACGTTCGCGACAATCAATTAGAAAGTAACTTCAATAATCAATCAGATTAGAATGGATATCGAAATGCGGTGGACGCGATTCGTGCTATTCGCTCGGCAGCTCGTTCACCAGTGTCAAAACCGCTTTCATATTCAAAAGACCAAAACAACGATGTTGCCATTTTGCAGAAATCGATTCCACCCAAACTGGACCTGCGATCCAACTTGACATTTCGATAAACACATTCATTATTTTATTATAGCAACACTAAGCTTTAGTATGTCGCCTTGACAATAGATGGCGTTACTCTCTTACGATAATTATTTTAATATAGCAACACTACGCAGTAGTACGATGTCTTGGTAAAAGGTGGCGTTGCTCTTGCTGCGACACGGCCATTCTGATGAGTCACACGTCCTCGTGTGAGCAATCTAGAAAGAAATAATCTCAGCAGTAAAGGAATTATCGTTTCGGCCAGCCCTGACCAAATAGGGTTAAAATAATTAAACTTGTACTTAGTCTATCTTTTTATAATATGAAAATTATCCAAACAAACAAAAATCATGCATTTACAATTTTTTTTTTACTTAAGAAAATTAAAAAAATAAGAATTTAAAATATCTGATTTCTTTAAAACTAAAAAAAAAACATAATCATCGTCCCTATCCTGCGGACGCACTCACAAATCATCGCCTCCACCGAGCGGAAACTTTCAAAATCATCGCCCTGTTGGGCGGATACTCAAAACATCATCGCCTCTATCGAGCGGATACTCTCAATATCATCGTACCAATCGAGCGGATACCCTAAAAATCATCGCCTCCATCGAGCGGATACCCTAAAAATCATCGCCTCCATCGAGCGGATACTCTCAAAATCATCGCCTCTATCGAGCGGATACTCTCAAAATCATCTTTTAGAAGATACGCACAGTAGCCACAGCAGAAAAATGACAATTACTATAGCAATATTAGAAAAGTCTAACATTTGACAAACCTAACACTTGTTACTCAACAGTTTCATTAACATCATTATCAATGTCTACAAGAGGAAAATTGTCGGGCATTTTTCTTAAACGGTCATGAGCGTATTTATACGTGCGGTTACCACTCAAAGCTTTCAGGGTATATCGATCACCTTCAAGTACTTCTAGAACGCGATAAGGTCCTTTATATTTTGGGTCAAGCTTTGTTTGGTTCCGCTCTTCATTTTTAAGTAATACGTAATCGCCTACGGAAAAGTTAGTAAACTTTGCTTTTGTCCTGTCAAATCTCGTTTTATTATAATCAGCGTCCTTGTCCATATTTTCAATAGCATCAGTTCTAACTTGTTCAATGTCAATAGTCTGTTCATTGTCGTCGTATTGTAAAATGTCAAGGGGTCTCGCAACTTTACCTATTAAAAGCTCTAAGGGACTGGACTTCGTTACACGATTCTGTGTACAATTCAGGGCCAGTTGCACGTCGGGGAGTGCATCTTGCCATGACTGATTTGTGGTCTCAACTGCAGTTAGCATATTTTTAAGAGTGCTCATAATGCGCTCCACCTGGCCATTGGCGCGCGAGCTTCCAGTCGCAATCAAGTGAAGCTTGATGTTTGATGTTTCACAAAAATCCCGAAACTCTCGGCTGGCAAAACATCGACCCTGATCAGCAATTAATCGCGTCGGAGCACCAAATAGAGAAACACTATTTTTAACTGCTTTAATGCTGCTTGTTGAGTCAATGTTGTGGGTGTGATATAGGAGCACATATTTTGTAAAAGCGTCAATAAGCACGAAAACGTATTCTTTCCTATCGTTTTTACCGCTCAGTTTGCCTGTTGCGTCAATATGGACGGTGTGCCATGGGATGGCAACTTTTGGGATAGGGTGTAGTTCTGCTTGTACCTTTCCGGAATGACCTTTTGAGACTTTGCATGTCATACAATTTTCAACAAACTTCCTAACATACTTTGACATATTTTCAAACCAGTAAAGCTCATAGACTTTTTCTAAGGTCTTTTCCCATCCCAAATGCAGCAATCCATTGTGCACGTTGTTTATAACCGACCATCTCAATGATCTTGGAATAATAGGCAAACAACGCGTTTTTCCGTTCCTTTGAACTTTGCGGTACAAAACACCAGAGCGTAATTCGTAAGTCTTAGTTACGTCATCTGACAGTTTATTCTCTGACAAGTCCGAATTCAATTGAGAAATTTCAGAGTCTCGCTGTTGTTCTGCGAGCAACCAATTACCACTGAGCTCTGTGATATTTATCTGTTTGGGCTGCACTTTCTCAACAATTTTAGCTCGTGTCTCAGGAAGAGGGTTTCGAGAGAAAAAGTCGGCGTGACACATTTTCTTACCCTCCCTGTGTATAACATCAAAGTTATACGCTTGCAAAAATGCCCACCAGCGGTGAACTCTAGGGGTGAGATCGAGCTTAGTACGGGCTGCTTTAAGCGAATTGCAATCGGTTACGACGGCAAACTTCTTGCCGTGTAAATAATGACGAAAGTGCTTTACCGCATTGACGACCGCAAGAGTTTCAAGTTCGTAGGAATGATACCTCGACTCTGCGGCAGTCGTGCGTCGGCTATAATAAGCAACAGCATGATTTCTTCCGTCAACCTTTTGTATCAAGACAGCACCATAACCAACGGCACTTGCGTCTGTGTGGAGCTCTGTCTCACGTTCAGGACTAAAAATAGTCAGAACTGGTTCACTTGTCAATGCCTGAATAATTTGCTGCCTGATATCTTCATAAGTAGGTTCCCATTTTATCTTACCGCTACCGGTAGTCAAAGCATATAAACGAGCCATAATTTGGGAGAACTTCGGGACAAACTGTCGAAAATAAGACGCTAATCCAATGAACTGGCGCAATTGAGTGACAGTCTCAGGTGAAGGAAGAGCTGTAAGGGCTTCGATCTTTTTCGGGTTAGGCCTTATTTCACCCTGACTGACCTCGTAGCCCAAGTACTCTACTTTCGTCTTTAAGAAGGCACACTTCTTTAGTTTAAAAGAGAAACCTTTTTCAGTAAGTACCTTTAAAACAGTGTCAAGTCGTTCTAGAGCTTCTTCTGGCGTACGGGCCACAATAAGCAAGTCATCCATGTAGACAACCACATATGAGTTCGCCAAATCACCTAGAGCCTCTATAACTGCACGCTGAAAAACAGCTGGAGCATTTCGGAGGCCAAAGGGCATGGTCAAGTACTCATACTGGCCCTCAGGCGTAATAAAAGCGGTGACCTCTATCGAATCTGGATGTACAGGGATCTGGTGGAACCCAGAGGCCATGTCGAGAATGGTGAAGTAACAACCACCATTTAACCTGGCTATCTGGTCCTCAATCAGTGGGAGAGGGAATCGGTCAGGTATGGTATTATCGTTAATTTCGCGGAAGTCGGTACACATTCTATCATCACCATCTTTCTTTTTAACTAGAAGAATGGGACTTGCATTAGGAGATGAACTTGGTCGAATAATACCAGCCTTAAGTAGCTCATTCACTCGATCACGCACGACTTGACGTTCATCAGGACTTAGTCGGTAAGGACGCCTATAAACAGTTTTACTGGGATCTTTCAGGCGGATTTGCATAGGAGTCACGTCAGCTCGTGTTGTGGGAATACCATTTGTAAAATTTTGCTTATAAGTGTCTAAAATGTCAAGTAACTTGGGTCTATATTCAAGCGGTACGTCAGTGTCAATACAGACAAAGTCAATAGTCGAAATACTTTCAACGTCGCATGCATTCACAATAGTTTTCTTAACAAACTGTACTTTATCAGCTGTCATGGTAATGGACAAACCTTGTCCTAACAATTCACGCCCTAGCATAATACCAGATCGGAGGTATAAGTCAGGTAACACGTGAAACAATACGTCAACTGTAATATTGTCAATCTCAACAGCAGTAAGAATTTGCTCGGTACTGTTAACTGAAGTTTGTCCAATACCAGTCATAGTCACAATGTTATAAAATCGTTCTCCACTAAACTTACACGCTAAGGATTCTTTAATTAGAGAGCACTCCGCTCCAGAATCGTAAGAAAAATGGTACTGCTCACCAGAATGACGAAGCGATCCAGTAGGTGCACTTATAGTGCATAAATCCACCCGCTTCTCAGCAGGCAGTGAACTAGCGGCACCGCTATTGCTGCTGCTGGCTCCATCCTGGCCACGTCGTTTGGGACAATCCTTCGCGTAGTGGCCTACGACTCCGCAGTGGAAACAGGTCACAGGCGGTTTGGCAGGAGCACTTCGGGCTTGACTGGTTCCTTGTTGTTGTTCCCTCGACGAAGTCGGCACTTGACTATTCTGCTTCGATATATCACGACGATAACGACATTGAGGTGCTTTATGTCCAAGCTTGCCACATACATAGCACTTGATAGGGTTTTCACGACTTCGTTTTGCCTCAGTAGCGTTGTCACGAGTATCAGACGCTGGAGCTTTACGTTTCAGGAACGAAACTGCCTTCAGTTCTTGTTGCAAACGATGTCGGCTTGAAATGTCATGAGTGAACGACATTCTTTGAACTCGGGGCTCAAACTGGGCAATATGTGACATAACTGTAGCCACAGCAATTTGTTCGACAGTCAGGTTCTTCCATTTTGACATTAATGATGTCATCAAGGTGGCAGCATACGCAGCCAGGCATTCATCTTCTTTTGGCTTCGTGCCATGCAAATTAATAAGATGGGCTGCTGGAGTTTCTGGGCAATCATATCTCGAAATGAAAAGGTCCTTGAAATCCGTCCAGCTCATTCCATGGTAAGACACCTGCGCCAACCAGGCAGATGCTTGGCCTTTCAACGCAGCACTTAAGGCCAGCATAAGCGGAGCACCTTGGAGTTGCTGATCTGATACGCACATATCAGCGGTACTTATCCAAGCACGCGCGTCCACTTGTCCTTTATCGGGGTCAAACTCCGGGAAACGTAGCTTAGGCGTATTTGTTGTTCCTCTCACAGCTTGCACTAATGCTAAGAAGTTCCGATGTTGTTGTTCCATCAGCAAAAGCCATTTTTCGTCATCAGAATCAGTTTTCTTTTCTTGTGGGTGTCTTGAGTTGCATCCCACTTCTGATGTCGCGTGCGGGGACGATTCTCCATTGTTGGTATTGTCCGCCATGTCGTAGAGTGGAAATAAACTCGTAGATTATTTTTTAAAGCTTTATTTTAACGTTCGCGACAATCAATTAGAAAGTAACTTCAATAATCAATCAGATTAGAATGGATATCGAAATGCGGTGGACGCGATTCGTGCTATTCGCTCGGCAGCTCGTTCACCAGTGTCAAAACCGCTTTCATATTCAAAAGACCAAAACAACGATGTTGCCATTTTGCAGAAATCGATTCCACCCAAACTGGACCTGCGATCCAACTTGACATTTCGATAAACACATTCATTATTTTATTATAGCAACACTAAGCTTTAGTATGTCGCCTTGACAATAGATGGCGTTACTCTCTTACGATAATTATTTTAATATAGCAACACTACGCAGTAGTACGATGTCTTGGTAAAAGGTGGCGTTGCTCTTGCTGCGACATATATAAATCTCCTGTCACGATGTTTGTCCGCGATGGACTCCTAAACTAATTAACTGATTTTAATCAAATTTGTACACCGTGTGCAGTTTGATCCAACTTGAGAGATGATTTAATATATATAAATCTCCTGTCACGATGTTTGTCCGCGATGGACTCCTAAACTAATTGAATGATTTTAATCAAATTTGTACACCGTGTGCAGTTTGATCCAACTTGAGAGATAGGATAGTTTTTATTTCGATTCATGGCCTTAATAATTTATAATTAACAATAAACTGATTATCAATGTTGATCGTTGTCATTAATCGTAAATCTCTAACAGATGGCGCCACGGCAACGCGGGGCCGGGCTGCTAGTATTCCTATAAAATAAAGATTTTTTCTATTCTATTCTATTCATTAAGAACTGCCGTAGCGGATTCCAAACATGGCGTGTACGCAACTACCGATTGCGGACGTGACGCGCTATTTCGACAAGAGATATTTTCACGATATTCCAAAAGAAGCGACAAATAATGTGAGGGACATACTTTTTTTTTGGCGGGGTTACAAATGACCCTCATACCTGAGGTTATTGGGCGGAGTGGGCGAGGTGGGTAGCGCTGCGAACACAGCCCGCGCCAGCTCGTCCGCGCCCACCCCCAGCAGGCGCGCCGCGCGGCCCCCGCACCCACCGCTCAGGAACTGATGCTTCATTGCTGACCCTGAACTCGCTGGAAGGGAAGACACAAGACATTGTCATTACTACAGGATTCTTCTTCTTATCGTGCAGGTATAGTCAAGTGTGTGGCGAAGTTGGCTAACCCTGGTGTCAGAGTTTTTAAACCGCACAATGGCGTCTGACTTGGTTTAAACGCTGTAGTCAATCGACAACTGCTGGGACCGACAGCTTAACGTGCCCTCCGAAGCACGGAAACGCTCATGGTAATTCACTACAAGTTAATCCCCGCCATTTGACTGCTTTAGATAAGTTTTATGTTGTTCTACTTGTTTGTATTGTTTGGAGGCAGTTAAATAAAGTTATATCTATCTATCTATCTATCTAATCACTTATCACAGCCACATCACGAAAGTTCATCTCAATCTCATTAGTGAGAGAATGTAGTTAAGTTTGAAATTATCTTTTTTCCACAAACAAGAAAAATATTAGCTACCAAGAAATAAAGCCTTTTTTGCGAAGTTAACAGCCTAAATAACATAAAATATGAGTTCTGCGTAGCAATTTTTTTTTTCTTTTTACTCATTTATTTGCTAAAACAACATAACAAATTTATAACAGAACTAGCTTTTTCCCGCGCTTCGCTCGCGCAAAGAACTCTTTTAGTCACCCATTTCATTCTTGCCCCTTAGGGGATGATTTCTTAAAAATCGCAAAACACGTGTCCATTTATTTGCTTCAAGGTATATCTTGACGAAGTTTTAAGTTAAAATATCCAAAAAAAATGTTTTATCCATACAAACTTGAACCCCCATTTCACCCCCTCATGGGTAGAATTTCGAAAAATCCTTTCTTAATGCTTGCCTACGTTATAAAAGGCACCTTTTTGCCAAATTTCAGCTTTCTAGGTCTAAAGGTTTGGGCTGGGCGTTGATGAGTCAGTAAATCAGGACTTCCAATTTTATATAAGAAAAAAAAGAAGAAGAAGATAGTCACATTCATTCTCTTTCATTTGTTAGATAATAAGATCAAGGTAATACTACTGTAAATACTTACATTTGGCAACACCAGCCCATCCAAGATGGCAGATAGCAGCTAAAATCTTCCAGACAGCCATTTGCTCCTGCGCTGTAATGCCTAACATTTGCATTGCTTCTTTCAGCGCTGAGAACTCGGCTGGGGCATCTGTCTTCTCGCTCGCACTTATGTAAGGGTTGGGCGAGTTGACTGGCGCTTGGTCGAGAAGGAGATCGCGTCGCAGGCGGCCGTCGCAGCCGTGGAATAATCTGGAATAGTAACAGCAGTCTGGGTCATTTAGCAGTCGTGTTATTTACATTGAGATATAATTACTTCGTATTAGAGTTGACACCGCGAATCACTTATTTGCCTGCACGGCGGCGGCGGGCGCTAATCTATAAGTAACTAGCTTTCCGCCCGCGGCTCCGCCCGCGTCCTAATTTTTTTTAAAATAAAAAGTATCCTATAAACCTCACGGAGCCCGAGACCTTTCCAACGAATGCAAAACCGTGGAAAGCGGTTCGTGCGTTCTAGAGTTATAGCGTCAGGAAGGAAAACCCGACTTATTTTTATATAGTAGCTGAGACACTGCCAGCTCACGGCGCGCGTTTATTCATTTTGTTCGCAATGTGTACTCTATACGCTAGCAATAGTACCTCAATGGTTATTTATGGCTCTTTTAGGCAATCTACTGACTCGTTTCAAGTAAACTGGCCTGGTAGTTCAGTCCCTAATGACCTTGCCTACTGACCTGAAGGTTACGGGTTCGTATTCTCGAGTATTTGTGAGGAGTCTGAGTGTTAAGTATGTAATCACAAAAAATATATATACATAATAAAGATTTTCTAGCTTTACATGTATCTACCCTTATTACAAGCTTTGCTCAATTTGGGGTTAGATGGCGCTCTGTGAACTGTTCAAGATTTTTTTTATCGTTATTTACTCTTTTTGAGAGAAATTTAACTATGTTAATAAATATATTGTGCTTATAATGCTTTATTTTCATTTACGAAGCCCTGGTTATGGTACTTCTATACCGCTTAAAAATCACATTCTCTACTAACTAGTCAAAGCCACTTACAACGTAACGCGGTGTGTTGCGGCCTCAGATCTGGCAACAAAGTCTGTATGGAGGCAGAAACCAGCGCGCCGCCGCCGTCGAAATATTACTTACACATGAATAGCCCGTAACGCGGTGTGTTGCGGCCTCAGATCTGGCAACAAAGTCTGTATGGAGGCAGAAACCAGCGCGCCGCCGCCGTCGAAATATTACTTACACATGAATAGCCCGTAACGCGGTGTGTTGCGGCCTCAGATCTGGCAACAAAGTCTGTATGGAGGCAGAAACCAGCGCGCCGCCGCCGTCGAAATATTACTTACACATGAATAGCCCGTAACGCGGTGTGTTGCGGCCTCAGATCTGGCAACAAAGTCTGTATGGAGGCTGAAACCAGCGCGCCGCCGCCGTCGAAATATTACTTACACATGAATAGCCCGTAACGCGGTGTGTTGCGGCCTCAGATCTGGCAACAAAGTCTGTATGGAGGCAGACACCAGCGCGCCGCCGCCGTCGAAATATTACTTACACATGAATAGCCCGTAACGCGGTGTGTTGCGGCCTCAGATCTGGCAACAAAGTCTGTATGGAGGCAGACACCAGCGCGCCGCCGCCGTCGAAATCCAATGACGCAAGCGACACGAAGCGAGACGCGTGAGGGTTTGAACTCGTCCTGAAATTAGAAAAATAGGTTAAAGTAATCGACGGCCGGTTTGGTCGAGTGGTAGTGACGCTGCCTCTTGATCGGCGGGTCCTGGGTTCGATCCCCAGTCGGGGCAAACATTTGTGTAAAAGCAGATGTTTGTGCTCGGGTCATGGGTGTTTGTGTTTGTCTTTATTTATTTTCCAAGGGACCCACGATACAAGGGAAAACCTTAGTGTGGGCCTTTGAGTGTGTAGCGTTTATTATAATAAAATAAAAAAATCTTAACACTTTAAACTCACGCGATTTGAACATGTAGGGTAGCTACATTAACGCGCCGCGGCTCATTCTATATGAGCTGTGGCCACTGTATAAATGTGGCCGAAGATCCGAATAAAGACACATTCATTCAACCGCACTCGTGAGTTTCATAGCTCGCCCCTATTCGACCCTACTAACGTCCTACGCTGGGACTGGTGCTTCGACGGAGTCAACACCAACATCGCACCAGCTTCCACAATCACATAATTTAATACTAAAACGGGCCTAAATTCACGTCTGCAGGGCTTTAGGTATCTCTCTTTCAACCTCTCGGGTGGTTAATCAGTCCATGAAACTGAACAACATTCCCAAGGAACATAGGTCAAAACACGAAAAAAAATGTAGATCCGTTTTAGTATTAAATTAAAGTAACCTTAAAAATGGCCTACATCCCATTCGTTTTTCGAAGGAGGCCCGCGCCTCTCGGTGGGGACCTATATGGGCTGATAAAGAAGAACCTTATATTGTAAATTTCCTTTCTTCCTTATCTTCTTACTAGCCTATATACGTCCCCACCGAGGGGCACAGGCCTCCCTTCGAAACACGAAGGGGATTTAGTCCATAGTCCACCACGCTGGCCCAATGCGGGTTGGTGGACCCGTTGAACATCAATTTTCTTGGACGGGCGGGTTTCATCACGATGTTTTCCTTCACCGTTGAGCAAGTGATAATTAGAAATCCGTACAAAAATCCGAAAAGACGAATTTAGTGGTACAGGCCCGCACCAGGATTTGAACCCGCGACCTTCGGATTACAAGTCTGGCTCATTACCAACTGGGCTATCACCTTCCTGGGCTATCACTGGGCTATTTTCCTTATCGTGTAGGTATCATCAAGTATGAGGCGAACTTGACTAACATTGGTTTCAAGCTTTTTTAAACCGTCAAATGACTTGGTTTAACAAAGGTCGACAACAGCAGGACCGTCGGTTTAACGTGCCCTCCGAAGCACGGAAACGCTCATGATAAATAGGGTAGATGACTATTTTTTCAAAATTATCATTTAAATTGAATCGTCGTACCTCCTAATCCTAAATAGATTGGTATAAATGTTTTTTTTTAATATCTTTAAAAATAAGAAACATATGAACGTTCAAAACTCTCAATTAGACAGAGAATGAAATACAAAACTGTGACGTCACAGTTGAGTACCGCCATATAAATTCCATACAAAACAAGATATAGATAAAAATGTTTGTTTGGCTATAAGCTTTTTATTTATCGACAAATTTAAAATTCCATTTCAATTTCAAGTTTATTAATATATTATCTCACTTAATATGTAGTACTAAATATCAGTCATCTACCAAATTGTTGCAAACTATTAAAAGAAGAACCAATACCTAGAAGTGCCGAACATGTAAAGGACATCGAAGGCGGCGTCCAGTTTCTCAGGAGTCAGCTTGGACCCCTGCGCGGGGTACGCACTGGCGAGGTACCACACGCAATGACGCATTGCTGATGTTTTGCCGGAGCCAGATCTGAAAAATAAAAATCAAATAAGTAATAAAAATAGGTTTCGCCCTTGTCATAATCGCCTTTGCAACAAATGGTATGAGTCTGTAGTTCTCCGTACGAGACACAGATGGCGCTAACCTACACGCACGACGTAATGTGCTTAGTAAAGGAATGAGAAATTTCGCCGCTTGACTTGAAGGCACGATAGCTCAGTTGGTTACAGCACCAGGACATCAAATCCTGGGGTAGGGTTCAAGTCCCATTCGCGCCGAACATTTTTCTTTCCTTGTCGTGATGTTTAGTTTTAAAGACATTAAGTTGACTAATTCGCATTAATATAGCCATAATAGTGCGAATGCAGCACTTTAACATCAACCAATCGCGTTAAGACACGGTAATGTAAGTAGGGAGTGAATAAGAGTGGGGATTATTGACGGCAGGCCGATGCCAGTCAATTCGAGCTAGACCGTCAAGCAGAACAATTGTCTCAATAAGAGAATATTGTTACGAGTTTAAAATAGAAATCGTGTTATTACTAATAGACATGTCTGAGGAATAAATCAGAGTTGCAAGTTATATACTGTGTTTTACCGAGTTCATGAAAACCTTACAAAATATTTACCAATTTAAAATATTTTGTGACTTTAAATTAGCTAACGAAAATTAAGGATGTGAATCAGTCCACTAAACTTAACAACAGTCCCCAAGGAACAAAGTCGAAATATGAATAATTTTCCACGTCAAAAACGTAAGAGTCACCGACTTCAATCCCAAATAATTTTGTTACAGAGATCCCATACTCCTAAACCATTCATCATCAGCTTCATCATCAGCTCAGCAACATCAGATGGTGATCAAAATCTACATAGATTAAGATAATTTCTGATAAACAGTGTATATGCCTACAAAATTTGAGGGTTTCCCTCGATTTCCCCAGGATCCCACCATCAGATCCTGACCTGGTGACAATGGGACCACCTCTGACGTATGACCTACCAAATAAAAAAGAATTATTCAAATCGGTTTATAATTGCCGGAGCAATCGCGTAACAAATATACAAAAAAAAATACAGTCGAATTGAGAACCTCCTCCTTTTTTGAAGTCGGTTAAAAAATGCTTCACCTCTCCATACTTGTGGGGTCAGCTGATTGTATTTATATGAGAAGTCAGAATTTCATAAAGGTATGTGCTTTTAATTGATATTTATTGATAACGTATTTATTTCTTTTTTTATTTCTTTCTGACATTAATTTATTGAAGAACTAACAGAATTTCACGCTTTATCAAGCTGATTAAAGTCTCGATTATCCCGACACGAGATAATTCTCGAACTGGCAATTAGATACAATCTTTATGATGTAATTTACAGTAAAAGCGCATAGATAGTTAATTGAATTACGCGTAATAGCCGATAGATGGCGCCAGATTGCTCGCAAGTAGAATGTTAAGATCATAACTAGATATTATCTAGTCCAGGGATGGCGAACCTTTATGGATTGACATCCATTTTTTAAAAGAAATGTTAACCCGAATCTCTTTAAAGTTCGAGTGAATAGGCTCCTTCTGGGTGAGCTTGCTACATCCTCGACCGAATCTTTGCCCTTGGGCTAGATTGTGGTCAAGGGCGAAGCCTTCATTAATAAAAAAATAAATAAAAAATAAATGTTTACTTATTGAGCAAAATCCCTATTAAAATTAAGCGAAAACAAGCGCGCTACGCCCACCACGCCTCCTTATTCCGTAACGTAGGCTCACTTACGTTCGTTAGTGAATTTAACGAACGTAAGTGAAGTATAGTGAATTTAGTTAATTTGTCTACTAGTATAGTAAGTATTCTATTATCTGTTGCGTGCCCAAATTATTTTGTACCGTGCCATTGCTTCACCATCCCTGATCTAGTCTATTACGCTATGATAGATGGGTTCAAACTCCATATCTGTTAGTGTTATGATCAAATCAAGTGCTAGAGGAACTCTATAGGTCAGGTAAATTGATTAATTATTATTTATTCCATTGAAAACCACTTCACTACGACCCTTTAAAAAAATTATCAATGTATTGAGTTCAAAATTTGTTATATAGTCGCGCAGCAATGCAGTTTCAGTTTTTAGTGGTATTGGCCTGCTGAAGCGTGGTGCGCCAGTAGTATAAATGTAACTCTAAGATTTAAAAAATTCTGTCATCGCCGAGATTCATCTATACTAACTAATGATTATAAAGAGGAAAGATTTGATTGTTTGTTTGTTTGCATTGAATAGGCTCCGAAACTACTGGATCGATTTGAAAAATTCTTTCACCATTAGAATGCTACATTATCCGGGATGGACAAAGGGTACATGAGTTTCCTGAATTCCAACGGGAACGAAGTCCCTTATAACTTGAAACGGCTAAAACAATTTCATAAAATATAGCAGTGAACGATCTCGATCACAAAAAAAACGTATCAAAATCCGTCCATTCGTTTCATCATCAGCCGGTGTCAGTCCACTGCCGGACATAGGCCTCTCCTATAGCACGCCACTGAGCTCGGTCTTCAGCTCTCCTCCTCCAACCACTGCCCGCTACTTTACGAATATCGTCACCCCACCTAGTAACAGGGCGCCCTACGCTACGTTTTCCGATTCGTTTATGAACTACGATCTCACAGACAGAATTGAGACACCCGTCAAACTTATAACACCTCTCTAATCGCGTCGGGTGTTAATAAAAATCAATTTTATAGTAGTGATGCATTTTTTTAAGAAAACAAGATTTAAAACGAATTGAATTTACGATTTTAAGTAATTACAAAAACAGAAAACTCAAAATAAAAGCCCTACTAACATGCGTGTGCTTGTGGCACTTTCACTCGAGTGTCGTTCGAGGCCTTGACAAAAGTTACCTTCCAAGGAAGACGATGGCTCGATCTCTCCTGGAAGCCAGCATGCATCGATGTGCGGACTGCGCAGCTGCGAACACATGGGGCGGCATGTCATCAGCTCGGCATCCTCGGAACATGGCTGCCACCTGGAAAATAAAATATGTTATGTTGTGAGTAATAATAGAGTATTGTAGATACGATGGGAAAAAACTTCGTGCCATCCATCGTAGCGAAAGGATTTGCCAGTCAGCGGGAGGAGTTCGCTAACTATTGTCCAGGGTACGCCGAACGTACAAAATTTGGGTACGACACTCGGGGGGCTCCTTTCGTGCGAAACATGCAAATTCAGGAGACTTTCCAAATTCAGGCAACTATACAATCCGGTTAGGTTTCCCTTTCAGCCGGGTCACGGAGGTCAAACGAAAGTCGCTCGACTGTAAGTAACTGGACATTTACTTTGAAAGATTAACTGCCGTACTCAGAGACGTCAATTAAAGTTAAGAAGTAATTAAATGTCATGCTATCCTTGTTTATATCAAGAAGAGTGATAGAGACAACATCAGAGTTTAACAGTACTTAACTTTAATTGACGTCTCTGAGTAAGGCAGTACGACCAGTATCGAATGTCAGTTTGTCAGTTCATTTTCCTTCAGCGTTATACAAGGTGTTTCAAAAAAAAAACAAAAAAAGATTTTAAAAAATAATTAAAATTTAGCTTATTGCGCAGCTCTATTACAAATATGACAAGTATGTCATATTAATTATATGAAACTTTCATTTTGAAAGATGTCAAACCGTGCAAATATTACTAGAGTTACGACTATTTCACTTTTAAAATCAAATTTTGGAATTTCTTTTTTTTGTTTTTTTTTGAAACACCTTGTATATGTAGATGACAGTGCCAGATAGGGACCAGGTATCGGTCTTACAGAATAAGATGGCCTGATCTGCCAAATCTTGGACCATGGTCAAGCATATTCAGACCCTGACACAGGAAAGCGCTATGAAGAATGAAGTACTGTGGAGGTTCTACCTCCATGATAACAATCTACTTAGAACGCCTTTAGCGAAAGGTTCTATAATAATAGTAATAAATAAAATATTTTTATTCACCAAAAAGTTTACATTTAAAATTATAAAGTCTCTGCCTCCTAAACTAGATTACTCTGTATCTTAGGGGACAGTGGCCTCTCCCAATTTGAATTTTTAGAACATATAGCTTTAAAATTATCTTATTTAAACCATATTGGTTATAGATAGACATATGTGTATACATGGGTAGTAATAATATATATATATATATATATATATATATATATATATATATATATATATCAACTGATTCGAGTGTTTTGGTGCGTTTTTGTTTACATCTGACACAGTCTCTCCCGTGGCTTTGGCCGCGAGAATTAGATTCCTCTGAAAAAACGACTTCAGTGATTGTGATTTTTCTAGATCCCCGGTTGCTCCCTCTGAGCTACGCTACAGTACCTTGTCAGTATATGCAGGAGCAGATCTCCTCGGCGGTCCCAGCACCAGCAGAGCATGTCCAGCCCTTGCATGTGGAAGACCAGCTGCGTACCGGGAGCGGAGGGCGTGGAGAGCACCGCACTCGTTCAGGCATCGGAGCGAGGCTATGTCTTCACTACGCTCCAGCTGTGGGGGGTTAGCCTGCAACAGATAAAAAAACTTTTAAGCAAAGGACATCGTTCAAAACGTACCGAAATAAAGTGGCGACCAAAAAAAGTAAAGTTATTATTTGAAAAGGACACATTATTCTTAAGGCGATTAGATCCCTCAATTTCCGAATATTGAGCATTTTGTAAAGCTTACTTCTCATTTATGACTGGCCAGGGAAAGTTGAAAAAAAATATGTGAAACATCTGTTCAAGGACTACATGTGGAACGTCAGTTTTTTTTTTACGTCTTTGTATTGTATTTAAAAAAAATACCACGAGACATCGATTTTTGACTTAAATTCCTTACTGCTCCTAAACGGCTATGATATATGGAAATATTCTTATACTAATTAATTAAGAATCCCTTTTTCTTGAAACACAACGTTTAAATTTTGTAAATCAAACAATATTTTCATTCAAAAGTTACGAAAAACGGAAATCCGAACGTTTAGTTGCAGAGGGTGGTCTGCGCGGGCGCGGGCGGCAGTCCTCCGCTTGCATTCCGACGGGACGGCTGTGTCACTCGTATCCAAACTTTTACGAGCGATAAAGCGTATTTTCTGTTTGCCTGTGTGCGTTGACACAGTATATTTATCTATTAGTGTGCTTAGAGAGTAGTGCAGTCAGACGATAATATTGTGTTACGGTATAGCTCGCGCGTGGACGCTAATTGTACCTACTATTATAAGTTTGTAATCTAGTCGTAATATTTGATTATTTTGCGCTTATAGACGTTTGACGAAATTTAATTGTATTAAGTACTTATGCGGATCTAAATCTATATGATTGAATATATATAATATGTATAGGGTGTTAAGTAATTCGATCTTATCCTCTCAGGTGGTGAATCAGCCCATGACACTGAACAATTTTCGAAAATTCGCTTGCCACACCCGGAATCGAACCAGCTAAAATCCAAAAAAAGCACCCTGTACTTTAATAGTATTGATCGATAGGGTCAATCGTAAGGATAAATCTCCCTAACAAACATAGTAAATTAAGTGAAAGGAAGACCATTAAATCTAAGCTTACAAATTTGATGGGACGTGTTAAAGCACTTTTACTTAAGGGTCCCATCGTTAGGTTTTATGTAGTTTAATGGTTCTCTTTTCATCTAATTTACCATGTTTGTTAGAGACATTTGATCTTTACGATTGACCCTATCGATCGATACCATAAAAGTACAGGGTGTTATTTTTTTGAATTTAAGCCGGTTCGATTCCCGGGTGTGGCAAGCGAAATTTCGAAAATCCTTGAATGCTGTTTAAGGAATGTTTCCTTTGAGTAAAATTTTCTATCTACAGTATTTACAATACACAATACAATACAATATTCTTTATTGCACACATAGATTACAGAATATGTTTATACAGCGAATTTGAAATAATGTATACAAATAGGCGGCCTTATTGCTTAACAGCAATTTCTGTTAAGATTGAAATGCGGGAAAGGCGCAAATATTAATGAAATAATAATTATAAATAAGTTGACTATTTATGCACTAAAAATATATCACAAATATATATTTATTAAGATTTATATATATTTATTATATTTATTTAGAGTACTTTCCCTCCAGGAGACGTTAAAAAATTCCACCCTGTATATATGCGACCGGTGAGAATGCCAGAATTGTCGAATAATAGCATTACGTCCATAGGCGTATATAGGGGGAGGGCCGGGTGGGCCGTGCCCACCCCAGTATGGTCTAGGGCCCACCCCAGAATATTGGGCTACCAATTCGAAATACTATAATTGATGTCATAATATAGTTATCTACAGCTAAGAAATCTATATACTTATTTTTACATACTATAATACAGTATTAGTTACTTTTGAATACACAGCGTATTAAGCTAGAGTACATTTAATTTTCGACAGGCCCGTAATTTTCGACACCCCAGAAAATAACCCTAGATACGCCAATGATTACGTCGATTGCGGCAATCAAAATAATTCAACTTAGATTAAGTATAATTACTTACATACACCGACATCTTTTGTTATTAGAAGTACCTAGTTAGATTCATCAATACAAACTCAAGTGATAGGCAGTAATGTATGGAGTGCGCTTCTGTACATTCTACGCCTGTGTATTCTTTGACCGGTGTTTTCTTGCGGGGTGCGGGTTGTGGCGCGCGGGGCAGAGGGCTCAAACGTCAAGGTCATTGACGACTCTAATCGCCTTAACATTTTTTATTATGACAGCTAAGCTGTACGACCTTTACGAATTTTCCTTTTTTAAACTTAAAAATCTAGACTTTCAAGCTAAAATGCATTTTTAAATCTAGAATTTAAACCTTTAACCTAATATGAAAAATGTTTTGCATCACAATCTATTGAAACACTATTTTCTATGGCCGGAATATTTAAAATCCAGATTTATAAGTGTCAAGAACAAATCTAGTAATGTTTGTATAGCTTAGCTATCATACTAAAAAATGTTTAGAATAAGTTCTTTCTAAATAATAACTTCACATTTTTTGGCTGCCACTTTAAAAATTTTGGTATTTTTTGTATGGGCCGTGAATGATGTCCTTTATAATGTAAACGGTTTTACTCGCGTTACTAAAAATCGGCATCGGGCCGACAGTTTCGTTGCTATACGAGGACCTTCATCAGGGAGTGAGGCAGGTTATGCACCGTGTAAATTACAAGCCTTCCGCCCGGGAGTTCGTTCCCGTCGGAATTTTTCCCAATGTGTTTAATAGTTATTCTTCTATTCGGAACGGAGACAAATGAGGAGTGTCTTTTCAAATGAGGATATCTATATTGTTTCTTATTTTTCACAAAATGGGAAACTTTAAATGGATAAATTTTCAAACTACTTATTTTATATTTAAAATATCCCCTTTTGAAATGGACTCCCACTTTTGAAACTACTTTACTCGGAGACTATCCCGTTTTGATTAAGATCCGAGTGACAAAATTGTGTATTTTAGCACTAAAAACAAGACTGCGTACTCAGTTAAAAAACTATTACAAATGGTAATATCCCCTTTTGGAAAGACACTCCTCAAATACAACAAATAGAAAACCATGAAAATCGGTCCAGCCGTTGTAGAGTTATAAGCTTATAAGTGTTCGAACAAACCCGACTTTGTTTTAGTAAAATACTTTAAATCAAATCACTAGAATAATCATAGCAATATGACTGTTCGGGTATCCGATATTTTGACGGTGTTAAAAGTACCACGATCCATTAAGGCGACTACAGCACCCGATAAAGGCAGCACACATAGGAATAGTGCCATCTCCGTCTCTCAACAGGCCTGGACCGGCAGTGCGAACAGTGTCGATACACGAAGTTTACGGACTACGAAAGCGTGCGTGCGTAAAACATGTTCGAGAGTTAGAAAAATAAGATTTATGGAAAGGTAACAGCTTAAATCGAAAAATGCGTTAACTACTTATCGAGAGTGTTCAATCAGTAACATTTTGATAGCAAATTCAAGTTCCTGTGTGCATTTTACTATTGTTTTTACAGCTTAAAAGATACACAATATTGGTATTTAGAGGTGACTTTGTGAGCTTTTTCTATCGAACCAAAAGTGCTGAATCATGTTTTCAGCAAACTACTTATCTAGTTTATGTCCTGAATATTACCGTAGTATTTTTTTCTTCGATTTATTGCAGTGCGTCATGCTTATCGACGCATCATAAAATCGTAAATTAGGTGCTGTAGTCGCCTTAAGGTGACTATTATAAATTACTTAACAGAACTTTAGAGGGTGATTCTCCCATAGATGAACAACATTTCCCAGAGAATCATTTGAAATTTACATAAATTAAACACGAATAAACGAATTATTGCTCAAGTTGTATCAAGATCTACGGTCCTCGAGGAAAGTTGTTCAGTTTAAAAATCTTTATCATACCCTTAACGTTTAATAACTGTAAGTTACCCAATTTAAAATTGGCCAAGCTGGAAAGAGGTTGACTTAGAGCAACCGAAACGTATTATTTGCATATTGTTTAAGAACTAAAATGTCTTCGATATTTTTGAAACACCTTAAGTATAGTTGCCAACTTCTGCAAATACCACTAACCTTCTCCAAGTCATCCTCATCGACAGTCAAGGTCTCGCCAGTCTGCAGCACTCTGACCTTGGCCCGGCCAGGCTCTGCGTCCCCCTCTCTCACCACTGCCGTGAACCCCCCCCTGTGCGCCAGCCACATGTGACCTGCCTTCAGCCATTCCTTCTCGCATGCTAACTGCTCTTCCGATTTGGCCTGGGGAAGAAGGAGAAAAGAGATTAAAGCAAAATAAAAACTAAGTTTTTTAACAGAAAAATATTTAATTTTGGGGTTTTTTATCAGCCCATATACGTCCCCACCAAGGGGCACGGGCCTCCCTTCGAAACACGAAGGCGATTTAGGCCATAATCCACCACGCTGGACCAAGGCGGGTTGGTGGACCGCTCGTCTTTCGAAAATTAATTTCTCAGACTTTCATCACGATGTTAATTTTAGTCAAAAAAAACGTTGACTGACAAAACTGAATAATAAAGCAAATATCTTTTCGACTTTATGGATGCCCTCTGTACAGTCAGTCATTCAATAACTAAGTATCCAAGACCAACCTCTTGTCCGCTAGTGACAACGTTCAAATTAGAATGAAGTTGGTCCTTTAACTTGGGACATTGAGGCTAAGGGCTAATCAAAATTGGATCACACGTGAGTTACACACAGCGTGAAACAAAAAGTGAAAGCATAAGTAACAAACATCCATCCAAATCATCCCCACCTACTTTGTCATTGATATCGTTAAAATAATAATTTTAAAAAAAAACATATTTTCATCTGTGTGATATGAAAGAAAGTAAAGTGACGATGATAGAGAAAGGAATGTTGCGGTGGTTTGGACATGTAGAAAGAATGTATGAAAGAAGATTGACGAAAGAATAAACAGTGCCAATGTAGTTAGAAGGGTCGGAAAATGGCGTCCTAGGCAAACGTACTTAGACCAAATTGGTGATGTATTGAGAAAAGGCCATGTAAGTAGTACCCGAATCCGAAGAGCATGTATAAAGCGAATAATGAATGTAGAGGAAGCGAAAGAGGTGTGTTTGGATCGTAGCAAGTGGCAGTCTGTGGTTTCTGCCTACCCCACCGGGACAAAGGCGTTAGCTTATGTACCTATGTATGTATTTTCATCTACTCGAGTCGCATGAACAATAGGAAAACAATTTGTCAGAAACAGGTAATGCACTAGTGAGAGGTATTACGTGAACCGTGTCTGGTTTTGATGGAATCTGCCATCAATTCGCCACGGATGTTTAGTCGTGAATGCTATTAGGGCTTTACGTCTTTGTGTTACGTTTCATAGATATTACTGTCATTTTATACAGCTTTTAAAGCAAGGCCTTGTGTTACAATAGATTAATAAGTAATTTTGTTCTAGAAACACTGATGCACTGCCTACGCCGATAGGGATTATAGGCATGGGCGTATGTAAGTGTTTTTTCTGACGGTGGGTTTATTCCGGGGGGTACTACCTCTGAATAAATGGTTATTAAGTTTAGATTCCCTATCAGAGCAAACATTTGCATAATAATTACAGTCAACCGACTTTAATCCTATAAGCAGATAACCACAAACCAAAACGTCATCCAAATATAATGTGTATGTGTTTTTTGTTTTCGTAGATTTTTTTTAAAAGGCTCAAAACCAATGTCGATAAAAATTTATATGGGACCAGCTCAGGAGTATACTCTTGCGACCAAGAAAAGAATTTTGAAAATTAGCCGACAATTGGCGGAGTTATCGTTATCGCGTAACAAACACACAAAAACACATAGTAAAATTAAGAACCTCCTCCTTTTATTGAAATCGGTTAACTAGAGGACGACCGGTGCGTACCCTTGACAATTTCGTAAAATCCTTCCTTATTCCTTGCCTACGTTATAGAAGGAACCTTTGGGCTAAATATTAGTTTTCTAGGTCCAAGGGTTTGGTCTGGGCGTTAGTGAGTCAGTGAGTTAGGACCAGCTATTTAGTTTTATGATTTTTGGATACCTAAATAAAGCGACCAATTTTCCTCAGTCTCATCCTGCCAATTTTATCAGACATAGGCGAAAGCTCACGTTATCACGTTATAAAGTAACACAATAACCTTAGCCATCTCTTGAAGGAAACGAAGATCTTCTCTAAATATTACAAGAACTGCACAAAAATTATCGTCGTGTAATGGTGGTGTATGGTATTGTAGGCACGATCCCGAGGCGTGCCTAATGTCATAATGCAGTCAAATTGCAGCCTGTAGTGCCGTCTGCTTCCACGAATGCAGAGGTGACAACCCTGGTGGCAGGGATGCTAGCTTTTCTGATGTTTCTTAGACCTTTGTACGGTTTCTATATAACTTAAAAAAATGTAATCGCTACCATCACTACTTATATTATATTTACGACACCCTCTCAAAGGTTCTGTTCGTTTCTTATTTTTTTTAGCCATATCTTGAAGGAAATAAAGATCCCGAGGCGTGATTAATGTCATAATGTAATCAAATTGCAGCCTGTAGTGCCGTCTGCTTCCACGAATGCAGAGTTGCTAGTTTATTTAATGATTTGGGAGACTAACGACAAGACTCCTTCTTCATATCGTCAAGCTTTTGAATAGTTTTTACTCACGTTACTTAAAATTGGTATTTAAAAAAAATTAAATTATAAACCATTTGTGTGTCACTAAGCGTTTCCGTGCTTTGGAAGGCACGTTAAACCATCGGTCCCGTTTGAATGATTACAAGGCAGAGTATTTATTCTGTGGCAGAGGTCATTTGGCATTAAACCAAGTCAGAGTCAAAGCCGTGTGGTGATCGGTCGAGAATATATCTCCTTCCGTGGGTGTCGTAAGAGGCGACTAAGGAAACAAAAATGAGACCTGCCTCCTAGAAATCCATCTTATAGGCAACGACACCACAGTTTTCTTTCAATCTGAGGTGGCGTCCTATGGTCTCATGCGGTGTGGTAGGCTCTGTAAAAGGCCGTCTGGTTCGCGACCACCCTCCTACCGAAGTCCGGCGCCAAAGAGCTTGCTGTGTTCCGTCGGTGCGTGGGAGTACCAGTGCCTTAATTGGCATTTTCTGTAACTCGCTCCATCATCGACCTCATCTATGACCTTGGTCAAGATTGGGGTCAAGAGTTAAACCATCTCACAATTTAAAAAAAATTGGCGGTTTTAAAACTTTTGACACTTAAGTTAGTCAAGTTCGCCATTAACTTGATCATATCTACATGAAAAGGAAGGTAAGAAAGTGATATTTGTAGGAATTTATCAACGTTTAGTATAGAGTGAAAGCGTGGCCAGCCCTAAGTCATAGCCTAAGTGAATACCAAACCTTTAGGCCCTCAGCAATTTGCCGCTAAACTGTTGTCGACGTAATTGATTCGGCATGACTCGTTGCGGCGACATCCTATTAAGGGCATCAGAATGACGTGCCCTTTACTGAGCCATCCGTATTACAGAACGCGACTCAGACTCTGATCTATACTTAAGTAACAGTCGTCTTTGTCTTTCTGACAGCGAGAGAAAGAGACAGTCAATACTTAAGTATAGATCAAGACTTAAGTATCCTTTTGTAATACGAGCCTAAGTGTACGCTAGAAAGTGATGAAGATGAAGCTTTAGGTATCTGTTTTAACAATAAATGATTTGTAGGTGTTATTATTTTCAAGTAAAAAGGTAAAGTGACAGTTTTGGTTTAGTTAGTTAGGTCAGTTTGGTTACTGTCAAATTCCCAATTCAGAGAAAGTAAGATTTGTGAGAAAAAGCAGTGGTTTGTTTGTCCGACGATGGTACGGTACCAGAGACCTTAAGAGTGGATATTCCAACACGTGAACTCACCAAACGGCATTTTTTTTTTAAACCGCATCAAACTCGGTCCATGCCACAGACATACAGATACACGTCGGGGGTTAGAAAGCACTTGAAACTTAGTGGTGCTGACGTTCGTAATCGAATATCAGAAACACGGGAACCATTATGTGAAGCCACTGAGGCGATTTATCACGAGAGCATTTCCTTGCATTCTTTTCCTTATTATTAAACAATACCTACTTCAACTATTTCCCGGACTATTCAAAATTTAGTTTTCGCCCTTCATCCGGCCATTCACCAGCTTTTAGTGGAATATTGTCTTGGAACAATGCTATTAATTTACAATTGACTATAGAGGAATTGTTTCAAAGTTTAAATGCCCTACGCCCACCAGATTTGAGTCACTCTTATGTTGAAAGCTACAAAGGTTCCAAAATATAGATACTTACTTTTATTTTTAAATTTTTTAAGAACCCTGTCGTGTGTCCCACAGGCACCCCTTTCTTTTGTTAAATTGACCTGTTTTGGTAGGTTTTTTGACGTATGATATTTAAATTAAAGTCAACTTTAATACACAAGTTTGCTAATGCGATAACTTTGATCCAAAGTTTAAATAAACTTCAGCAAATTAGAAAGTTTTTTCAAAGCGCATCAAATTCGGTCCATTCGTTTAGGAGCTACAATACAATGCCACAGATAAAATATACAGATTGACAAGTCAAACTTTTTTCGAAATTTTCGGCTTGGTAGAATGACGTCGGCATTTGTAAAAGTACGAATTATAGAATTTGTCTGCCACTTGTGTACTATATAAGGCTCCTACACATTCAGTTAATGACTAGGAAGCTGATTACGACCCACGACCAGCCTTATTCGCCGTTTCCGTAATTAGTAGAATCAATCACGTTTAATTGCTTAATATAATCTGTGCAAGGTGAAATTGAAGTCCGATTTGAAAAGTTGAGTTATTTTTGCATGGTGTGTCCCTTGAGCGTCAGTAGTGTAATCTTGCAGCATCTATTAGTCCTCACCAAGGGGCACGGGCCCTTTGAAACAGTGGAGGGGTGCAGGCCATAGTTTACGCTGGCCCAATGCGGATTGGTAGACCGCGTGCCTTTCGAAAAATTAATTTTCTTTGACATACGAGTTTCATTACGATGTTTTGCCTCTTCATAGTCTCCATAGGACTAGATACAATGCAGTGCCTTTCATGAATTCATGGTTCACGGATCGTGGCTTCATAAAAAATTTACTAGACATTAAGTTTGAATGCATAAAATGTAGTCAAACAAGGGACAGGTTAACAAAACATGAAACCCTGAATTCAAAATTTTAAAGCAGACAAACTTAAAATACATGGAAAAATATTAAAATTTTCCAAAAGAAAACTCCACTGGAAAGTCATTATTCTGAATAATGAAATTAAATTATTAATTCGAAACACTTCATTTTGCAATAAAAAACAATAACAACAGCGTGAAACAAGAAAACCAGCAATGTACATGGCGTCCTGAGAGCGGCGCGGGGCGGCGTGCTGAGCGTGGTTTTTCGGTACATGGCGTAGCGCCAAAATAGGTAAATAACGAAAACCCCTTAACTTGACGTTTCCAGGAAAAAATATTACTTGTAGTCGACCACAGTTATGGTTAGATTCCACAATTCAAATATGTGCTGAGCTGTCCATTACACTCTGTATTGTCTCGACTTACAGCAAGTCACACCACAATTTCTAAAATACCTCAGATAGTAAGCACCCTATAGTAACGCAACCTAACGAGATACGGAAGGACAATACATAACCCGTATTATCGAGTACCAGATGTCCAGACCATATTTTACTAGTAAACCATAGAGTAATCGAGAACAGCACTGCTATTTGAGTCGTTTTTAACATTAGACCAAGATCCCAGGGCCGCCAGACCTTACTTATTTTCTCATTAACGTGAGTAATTTTTGGAAGTACCTTCAGAACCTGGTAGCTGAAAACTGGCCGTCGCGTCGGCCCAAGCTAGAAGGTATTCATATGTTAATAGTACATATTTTTTTAGCACTACTCTTTCCCACATATCATCATATCAGCCTATTGCAGTCCACTGCTGAACATAGGCCTCCCCCAAGGTGCGCCACTTTGCACGATCCTCCGCTGTTTTCATCCAGCCACTACCCGCTATCTTCTTTAGGTCATCTGACCATCTGGACCATCTGGCTGGCTGGTAGCGTCCTACACTACGTTTGCCAAGACGTGGTCTCCATTCGAGAACCTGTCTACTCCAACGCTCGTCGGTTCTGCGACAGACATGGCCAGCCCACTGCCACTTCAGCTTGCTACACTTTTGGATAATATCCATCACTCTGGTTTTCTGTCGGATGACCTCGTTTCGGATTCTATCCCTTAGCGAGATCCCGAGCATGGAGCGCTCCATTGCTCGCTGAGCGACGTGCAATCGGTGGGCCAACCTCACTGTCATGTTCCACGTTTCGGCTCCGTAGGTCATGACTGGTAGGACGCATTGATTAAAGACCTTGGTCTTTAGACACTGCGGGAGTGGCGACGAAAAGATATGACGCAGCTTCACAAATGCTCTTTCCCACACTTTTGAGAAAATAACTAAGGTCTGGCGGCCCTGGGATCTCAGTTTACATGGTCGTGTCATCCAAATGGGCTTTAATGTAATAGGTCATAGACCAAGATCCCAGAGCCGCCAGACCTTACTTATTTTCTAATAAACCAAATGTGGGGGAAATAGTAGTGCTAGTACGTATTGGTAATATGTGAATACCAGCTAACCTGGGCCGACGGCCAATTTTCAGCTACCAGGTTCTGAAGGTACTTCCAAAAATTGCTCACTTGTCTTGAAGTCTGGGTGCTATAAAAAGTATTGTTATAGTTCCCTGAACATCATATACAAAAATCACGGCTCAGATTGTAGGTATAATCGCATAAAGCGTCTGGCAGAAATTACAGCCGACGGAGAGTGCCTGGCGGTGTTGAACATTAATTTTTATATTTAATTAATTATATTCTATAAGACATCAGCAGCCAGACTTCAAGACAAGTGAGTAATTTTTGGAAGTACCTTCAGAACCTGATAGCTGAAAATTGGCGGCCGGCCCAGGTTAGCTGGTATTCATAAATTACTAGTGCGTACTAGCACTACTATTTCCCACACATTTGGTTTATGAGAAAATAAGTAAGGTCTGGCGGCCCTGGGATCTCCGTCTATTAGCCAAGTTCGCCACTCACATGACAATACCTACACGATAAGAGAGAGAGATACGAGCTAATATGCTAATATGCTTTTTAGTTTTGTGCCAAAAAAACGATATTGGAAGGCTCTGACGACAAAGGTCACTACAACTTTTTTAAAGTGTACAAAATTCCTGACAGTTTGAGCCCTAATTCAATTGTGTAGGTCTAATAGGTAACACGATACAGGTTTCCCAATATTCACTATTTTCCCCAAATCCACAACAAAAAAGTGTCCGCCTACTTGACGTTTTGGATTGTCTTTTCGTTTTACGTATTGTAGTTCGGTCACTATATTGATTTATTTTGTATGGAACTGTGTATCTAGTTTTTTATAGTTGATCGAAGATTCATACGAACTTTCGCATTTGTGATATTAGTAAGGATTAGGAATTTCTTGTCCTATAACGCGGTCCAAAGGATATTTTCCCTTCCTCCTATACCACTCTGTGGTGTCAGCCTTTGAAATATTAGTTTAAATTGTCGTGTAAGTATAGGTAGCGGGTAGAATACCGACATTTCTCACACGCCAGCGAAATGGCTTCCCGATCGAACGATAAAGTAATTACTTAGAAAGTTTAAGCTTAATTGAATTTGACTTTGATATCCCGTTACACCTTTTCAAGGATTCTTGTAAGACATCCTAGTTTTCCAAATGCTGGGAAACATTCCAATCTGACTGACTGATCTTTCTTATTGTGTAGGTATAGATACAGGGTGGCGCAAAAGTCACGACGGAGTTGCAATAGGTTACAACTTTTTATTATTTTAAAATTCATCTTAATTATTATGAGATAATAAAAATCAAACTCATAGAGATAGTTTTGAGTTAGGTTTTAAAAATTATATCACGTAAATGACCACCATGCCTGAGATAACCGCACAGAGGTTTCCTTAATGCCGTCGACTAGGGTTTCTGAAGTCTCACAAGAAAGCGAGAGCTGACGGGTTAACATTAATATAACAAAACTATCGAATATAGAAAGACAATAAATACCAGCAGTCACAATACAAAGTCCGTATCGCGCTGGTAGCGGGAAGTGGAGGACATGATATCAGGACAATGTTACTTATGCTGTTTATGGACCGCATTATCTTGGAGAAATATTACTCTCTAGGGCAGAGGTTTACAAACTTTAACAATGCAGTGCTCGGAAATAGTTCCATATTTATGGGTGTTAAGTGTTATGTAGCCCAAAATCACATGTGATGTACACACAGCAGTACATCAGGCTATACATATTGACCTTGACGTCCCTCTTGGGTGCATTACGAATAAAAATAAAACCTGAAGTGCTGCTGTCTGTACCTAGTATTATAAGATTAAAAATTACAGTAAATAGCCGGTCTTTAAGAGATCAAAATTTGCTGTTATCAGTATTATATGACTTAAAGGTTAATTTTTATTTTGAAATGTATCCTACAAAGTAAGAAAAAAAAAGTAATATAGTGATAAGATATGTATGACGCAATAAAGAGGGGGCCTATAATTGCTGCTAAGCCATAAAGTCGCCTATTAGTATACACTGTATCAGAATTACTGTTAACCCTAGAGTAGTCGCGCCTTTTTTAAAACGTGAGTGGTCGCTTAGGCAGCATTTTGCCACCCATTATTATTTTAAGCTAATAATCGTTAATTTATATTTTAAATCATCTCAAAAGGGTAGAATAGGAGAATAGGAATAGGAGAATAGGGAGGTAAAGTGTACAGGGGCAGCTACTGAGAAACTTGATCTTGACAGATGCATCGTTTACAAAATAACACAGTTTCTTTGTCGCGGGCGGCAAAATGCTCATAGCGCGAGCACTCTAGGGTTAATATTATTTGTATTTTCCTATGTGGCAATAAAATTATTGTATTGTATATCCTGGGGTCGTGAGTTCAAGTCCCATTCGCGCCGAAAGTTTTTCTTTCCTTAAAATTATTTGTATAAATACAAATCCATTTTTTCCAGGTCCACATGTATAGCATAATGTGATGGCATATGTCATATGTATGTAATGCCTACATTGTTCATTCTTTACATTTTTACAGAATGTCCTGGCGCCGCAAAAGTGGGCAAGTGCAACGAAGAAGGAGTTCATTCTTTACACGCGAACTCCTAAGCGCAGAATACTTAAGGCGACTACAGCACCTAAATTACGATTTTATGATGCGTAGATAAGCAATGACGCACAAATCGAAGAAAAAAAATACTACGGTAATATTCAGGACATAAACTAGATAAGTAGTCACCTCTAAATACCAATATTGTGTATCTTTTAAGCTGTAAAAACGATAGTAAAATGCACACAGGAACTTGAATTTGCTATCAAAATGTTCGTGATTGAACACTCTCGATAAGATTTTTTTTTTCTGAGATTTAATGCAGTGCGTCATGCTTATCTACGCATCATAAAATCATAATTTAGGTGCCGTAGTCGCCTTAACAGGCCTAATCTATACTTAAGTTGCAGTCGTCTTTGTCATTTTGATAGTGCGAGAAAAAGACAATCAATACTTAAGTATAGATCAAGATACTATCAAGTCTCCTTCTGTAATACGGGCCTAATTTTAACATAGGAGCTCCTCACGGCGCCGCCGGCGCCCCTCTTTACCTCTCCAGTGCATACTTTGAGAACCCCTGCTCTTGGGTCTTACGCAACTATTTGAATTTGTCGCAATCCTATTCTGAAATGTTATCACTGTCTATAAAATTACCCAAGTAATTAGATTAAGCAAAATCCGGTAGGGTAAATTTATTTAATCGTATCAAAGTTTGATGGTAGAGAGAAACAGAAGTGGTGCGCTTAAGGGGCCATCCATAAATTACGTCACACGAATTTCATGATTTTTTTGACCCCCTCCCCCTCCTTGTCATAGCTGGTCACATTTGTAAGACTCCCCCCTCCCTAGCGTGACGTCACATATTTTGCATTTCTTCCATTTTTTGTAATTTTCGAATAAAAGCAGTACATAATAGGTTGCTTTTTTTTTTTGGGAACTCAAAACTCATTGTCTCAACCAAAGTAAAAACGTAAAAAGAGTGCTTGGGACTGAGGAGGTTAATAGTTAACACGTTTTGATACCTACTCATAACACATTTTGAAATGTGACGTCACGAAACTTATGACCCCTCCTACCCCTTGTCACACAATGTCACACTTTGTCGACCCCCTCCCCTCCCCTAAACGTGTGACGTAATTTATGAATGGTCCCTAACTGCAAAAGCAAAGTTTAAACGGTACGCACGCATCAAACGCCATTTTTGGTCTCGTCTATGCTTAGTGCCCGTTTGCTTTTCTCCCTTTCCCATTTGCTTTCTACGGGTTGTTAAAATGTTAATTTGTGGATAATACAAAAAGCGTTATATCTTTAAATCGGTTTCATTCAGTTCCTTTTTGTACTGACTTACAGCGAGTACAAAAGAAACCTTATAAATTTCTGATGTTTACAGGCGTGTGACGCAGTTTATTAAAAAAAAATTCTGTCAGTTGTTACCAAAGGTAGTTTTAGGAAATTTTTACAAGATCTGATTTTTCCTCACCAAAACTTCAAAAATGTACCATTAGTGTTCCCACAAAAGCAGTAATAAAATGTTTTCTCCGGAAGGATTTAACGATAGTTTCTTCCTCGGCATTAAGTGTTTCCTTTTAAAGATACCACCACTGTTTTCTAACTAGAAAATCTAGTATTTAAAGACATCTATGTGTACGTTTATGAATTAATTTATACTAATTGCTTTTTTGCATGCAATTTTTCCAAAATTTATGAAAAGAGGTATTAAATGGAGACAGTTTGAGCTTTCTCAGAGCTGTATCGATTTATGTGTTTTTAATTGGTACTTTTACTTTTTCTATCAAAAAATAGTAGGTACTAAGAAATAAGCCCGTCTGATTTTGGCTTGTTGTCTGTTGTGTCTGTTAAGTATTTATATTTGTTTTTTTAATGAATAGGTTCGCTCTTATTATGTGAACTTGTTTGAATCTTAAACTTGTTGAAAACTGTAACTAAGTAAAATTATTCCATTGTAAGCAAAGTAACGAAGCTAAGGAAGGTGACAGACAGTCAATCTATATATTTTGTCAAATCCTGGATCATGGACAAGTTTCACCCAATGTGAAACGGCATAAAGCGTTCATAGGAAAGGTAACTCGGAAATAGGTATGTTCATAGACCGCCTTTTGTACTCTGACAAAACTTGTTGTATTAACATATGACTGTCAAAACGATAATGATATTACTGGTAGGTGGCGCTGCGGGCTAGGGTATATACAATGAAGTTTGTATAAGAACTAAATTTTTTTTTGTATTTTGACCTATGTTCCTTGGGAAAGTTGTTCAGTTTCATGAACTGATTAACCACCCGAGAGGTTGAAAGAGATTTACCTAAAGCCCTGTATACAGGGTGCCCAGGAAATGAAGGATAACCCTTCACCAGCTGATATGTGAAATCATGTCCCATTATATGCTATTTCACTTTAGTAAAAGTCCCACTATTTCCAAGATATTAATTAATTTAAAATGTTTTTGAAAAAATTATCTTCATTTCATTAATTTCATGTCATTTCCAGAAATGAAGTTATTTTTAAGACATTATAGACATTAATTAACACTGTCAAAGTCAGTCCTATGAATTGTTTTGTACGAAAACTTTATATTACACATTATTTACGAGGGTTTCTTAACATTTTAATTTTAAGAAAAGAATGAACATTGTCTGAGGTGGCTAACGTATCTCTATGGTTATTTATAAAAAACAGGTCTTCAAAAAAAACTTCCTTTGTAGAAATGGCATAAAATTAACTAAATGAAGATATTATTTTCAAAAAAAAAATTAATTAAATTCACTTTACTTTTAGTAAAGTGAAATTTCAACATATAACAGGACACGATTTCACCCATCAACTGGTAAAGGGTTATCTTTCATTTCCTGGACAACCTGTTTATATTTTTTTTTGGCTTCGATACATGGTATTTTTTAGCTCTTAAACGTGACGAATGTCAGGCGGATGCGAATACTACATTTGTCTACTGTGTGTTAATCCAGGGTGTCAGCTACCTCCATACCAAATTGTATTAAAATTGATCCAGCCGTTTGAGCGTGAAGAGTAACATCCATACAAACTTTCGCGTTTATAATATTAGTAATGATTTCAACTTTGCAAAGCTTTGTGTATCTCCAATTCAGCGTTATAGGAAATGACCACTAAAGTCCTAGACCCAAAAGGAATACAGTACTCGTATCAATAGCGGAAGAACAGTTAGTTAATGTTATCAGATCTACCAATATAGGACAGTACTAATAATCTGAAAACTAACAACAAATCAACTGTGAAGAATTACCACCATTGACCATCAATCCTGGTACAGTTGGGACATTATCCACCTTATAAGCCAGCTCTATTGAAACTCTGCACTCCTGGTCTTTAAGATTTATGATTATAAATCATGACTGACGATTTTCAGATGGATTTTCAGGAAAATGGTTTTGTCTAATTTTTACATAAATTTATATGAGGCGGCATTAAATTAGGTTTTACCTATGATACCTACTGAACAACTAACCTTGATCCCTCAAGGTAAGTTACCCCTCTTGGGGTAAGTTAAGTTAAATAGGTAGTAATTCTAAAAAAATGAATTTTTCGACTTCTAATGCTACTAAAAATCTGTTGATGATGTTGTATGAAGGCAAAAATGTTTTTACGTTTTGACATAATGCTCCTTGGATAAAGTTGTTCAGTTTAGAGTTTAGTGCACTGATTTAGGTACATCCTTAATTTTCGCTAACTTATTTTAATTTACTAAATATGGAAGAACTACATTGCAACTTGATATGGGTAGACAAACTTTAAAATCAGCAGAAAATATGTTAAAAACCTACTAATGAAAATGAGGCGAAAATTAAACAAAGTACAAATCTCCCATAGCCTGTGCAATTATAGATGGACATAGACATAGAAAACCGTTTATTTTTGCATCTTCAGCACACACAAATTTAGTAAGACATTAACAATACACTAAAAATTATAGCCTAACTTTTTTTTACGATTTCATATGGGTTCCTTAGTGAAAGTCAATCAGTTTTATAGCGAGATTATAATTCTACAGTTTCGGAAATAACGTAAAGAGATTCCATGTACTTATGGTGATGAAAGAAAGCCTAAAAACAATAGCAATAAAACATCAGCTGGGACATTCATTATTCGCCTTATAAGCTGGTTATAATGGTGGTCTGTTGCCCCGATACTTGTGCGCAAGCGGCGCCATAGCCGTATAAAGAATGAGAAATAAACTCGATAAGATCGATAGTTTATCAGGAAGGTAGTTTGGATTTCTGCTCTTCCTCTTTATCATGAGGTATTATTGAGGGTACGTATTTGAATGTCAAAAATAAAAATAGCTGAAGTTGAAATATCCAAGGTCAAAATGTCAAAAATTTTAATGTCTGATAGTTTAAAATAACAAAAATCAAAATATTTAACATTAAATCAGCGAAACTTAAAATGTTGAACATTTTAAATACTAAATTATTTAAAATATCAATGGTTTTAATGTATAAGTTCACAATACAATACAATACATGGTGTATACGTCTCTATGTGAGTCAGTCCTAAACTATTGTATAGCCATCTGGGGTGCGGCCTCAAAATCTTACATGATGACTATTGAGAGAGGTCAAAGAGCGATTTTGAAAACTGCACACAGTAAACCAAACCGCTATACTACCAACCTTCTCTACAGCAAATGTGAAGTGCTAACGGTTCGCCAGCTTTTTATTCAGGCAGTAGTACTGAAATTTCATATAACACTTGCACACACGCACCACATATTCCCATTTTTTCATTTTTTTTTTAATTTTTATATGTTTTATTTTAATTTTTATTGTTAAGTAAATTTAAGTAAATTATGTGTCCCTAGGGAAAGAGGCTGGTAACCCACAACCAGCACACATTGTTTTTTGTAAAACCCTGTTTATGAAAATAAACTTTTTTTTTTTTTTTTTATGAGGGCCTTTATTCCCATTACCTACAACACCCGCTGTACCCAACATATGAACATTATTTAATGTGTACAATATAAATTTTAAGTTTATGTTTTTAAAACTTAGACTTGTTAAAGTATAACAATTTGATTGTTATACGTTTTTGTTTTAGACATTTTGAACTTTTGGCTTTCTAATCATTAGATTTTCATATTTTAGACTTTCCAAATGTTAACATTATAATGTTAGACGTTTTTATTTTTGACATTCAAATACGTACCCATCAAGAGGCATTGCTTGTATTCACTAATACGTGTAAATACGTTACTTACGTCACTGAAACATCAAAGTAAAAAAAAAAACGTAAACTAACTGTACATGTATACACACATTAGCTCGAAGACTGTAATATTAGCAAAATATGCTAAAAAGGACAGAAGTAACCATAAAAAGAAATGGCTAAATAACCATAAGAAGATATAAACACCAAAAGAAACAAGCAGATATGTTTATAAGTACTTCTTTAAGTACAGAGGCCAGCACATCTTGCTATCCCATTTTTATAGCAAAACCGCTCTTATCGCAACAGCACAGAGTGTAAGCGTGTGTTAACCTGATGCGCAGCCATCTGTACAAACGAAATAAACTATAAATCCGAAACGAGAAATACAAAAAGGTTAATATTCGCACTAAAGTTGGTCAAACGTAGAGTTAACTAAATTTAGCGTCCGGAAACCGGCGGGTTACAAAACTCAGGCGCAGACGCCCACATGGTTACCGACTGGAATCATAGAGCTAAACTCATAGATGGGCGAAGCTTTTTGAATGATCTTGATGACTTTAACTAAGTCGAGACATGTTACGTACTTCCATGATGAATTATGGATCTATTTTGCTTTTAGTTATTAATTTATTAACAGGAATGTTTTTATTGGTAGAAAAAGAAAATTAGGGAAGACTGCAATGAAACGTGAAAGTAAGTAAGCAAGTGTTTACACAAAATGTAACCAATTTTTTTGGCAAAACGAACTCCTCAAATTTTCTTTTAAACCATAATTTAAATTAACACGATTAAACATCCAATCCAAAAATTTTGATTATTTTCATGCTTAAGACGATCTAGCTTGAACTATTTATATCCCATCAAAAACAATACTTGTCAAAAAAACCAAGTCTCGCAACTCAGTTGTTCTGCGGTAAAAAGTTGTGAGATCCATGTAATACCAAGTCGGTTATAAATTTATTCAGTCTCTACTTAAGCGACTTTCTGTCTTAATACGTCCAGTCTCTAAGACCACGATCGTGGTCCATAACAATTGAAAATCAATTGTGTCTGGAATCTTCGTACTCGAAGCATTAAGTTGTTACGTAATAATTAACAGCATCTTATGTGACGCATATCAATATTAAAATTCTTTAATGTTTTATATAAATATATCGAGACTTGGCCATCGCACTAAATAATTGAATTTACATGTGTTTTCAGGCGATTGAATTTACACGTGTTTTCAGGCGATGGCCAAGTCTCAATATATTTATATAAAACATTAAAGAATTTTAATATTGATATGCGTCACTATAAGATGCTGTTAATTATTACGTAACAACTTAATGCTTCGAGTACGGAGATTCCAGACACAATTGATTTTCAATTGTTATGGACCACGATCGTGGTCTTAGAGACTGGACGTATTAAGACAGAAAGTCGCTTAAGTAGAGACTGAATAAATTTATAACCGACTTGGTATTACATGGATCTCACAACTTTTTACCGCAGAACAACTGAGTTGCGAGACTTGGTTTTTTTGACAAGTATTATTTTTGATGGGATCTCATTTCTTTTTGTATTTGTATTTTTTCTACTGGGCTTGTCTCAAACGGTGAGACATGGGCACTTTAGCGGTTATATTTGTATGTATTTTTTTTTGTATTTGAATCTCATTTCTTTTTGTATTTTGTATTTGTATCCGAACAGCATTGGGTCGCTCGCGCGTATGAGCGCGGCTGCTGCTCGCTCGGCGACATTCACCTTTCCGCGCGCCCCGCCACTGTCCCCGCCCCGCGCCCTCGCGCTAGCACCGCGCAGCGCGTAGTAACGGCCCGCGCTCACTCACTAGCATCGCAGCGCGTGGTATAATAATTAATTTACAACCTTACGCACTCGTAATAAGTACGAATACGTACGTGCGTTTTTTGCATTAAATAATTTAATTTACACGTGTTTTCATGACGGGAATACCCATTTTTTGCTCGATTTGGCAGGGGCACTACCATGCGCCTATATTTATATGGGACTAGCTTAAACCCGCGGCTTCGCACGCAATAATAATAACTGCCGTAAAACATCGTTACGAATAAGCCAATATTGAAAAATTTAACTGAAGACTTGGCTGTATGGGCTTAATTTTTTTTGCGGTCTTTTCTAGATTTTTTAGTTTTTTCTTGATTCATACACCAAACACTACTTAAATTCCAAATTTGAAGCTTCTAGGTCTGCTAGAAGTGCCTTAGAATTTTGATGATCGGTGAGTCAGTGAGTGACAAAATTAAGAAATTTGACCCGTTATAATTCTTAAAATACTGGTTCAAATTGAATGAAATTTGAAATATACCGTGTCTTTACAATGCTTGCATGGTTACTGAAATTTCAGTCTTCTAGTTTTATCCACAACGAAGTTACAGGGGGTTGAAAATGGTCTGAATTGCTTCGAGAAAAGGATGGTACGGCCGTGACGCTTTTTTGCTCGACTTGGTGGGGGCACTGCCGTGCCCCCAGACTGAATTGCTTCGAGAAAAGGATGGTACGGCCGTGACGCTTTTTTGCTCGACTTGGTGGGGGCACTGCCGTGCCCCCAGATGAAACGTATAGAAACAAAAAAATACGGGTCTGTTAAATTTTCATAAAGTTTACGTACAAAAAATTTAGATGGTGATAAAAAAATATTTTTGTATAGATCAGGTCTATCCTGTCTCTTTAAGTAGGCACTACGATAGGCAAGAACTACAGACTATATCAAAAGAAACACCTATCTCGTTTTTTCACATAATTTCGTGCCATGAACTGTCCTCAAATTCGGGTTCACGAAGTACAAAAAGAAATATAAAAACCAGAAATTGACTACCGACTATCCTTAAACGACCAATTCTTCAATCAGCTTCCCGGAAAACCAATGCTTTGCTATCGTAACCCACATAAGCCCATCTCACAAACCTATCTTTGAACTTTACATCTGCGTTGGGGCATGTTTACAGTGTTTTATAGCAGGTGTCTCTGCTCTTGCGTCTGTGACCCAGTTAGCTAATACACCTTTGTGATACGTCGATATGTGATGATTGCAGATGAAGTGATCAGAATTGAGTGGATTTAAATTAGGATTTTGAAGAATACATTAATACATATAACTAACTCTGTGGTGGCTTGACGAGCTGTTCACTGTACATCGACTGTTGCAACTAGCGACTATGAAATTTACCTACCACCTACTTGTAAGTTATAATAATTATAACCTTAATTTTAGTCATAATATGTGTAATGTTTAAGATGAAATTAGCAATGTACGGAAAACGTTCAAGATTATGTTACATTTTTTTTAAGCAAATCATGTAAATTTCTTTGTGTTTTTATTAAACAAATAAAACTGAGTTATTGTTTCCATGGAAGAGGCTCTGTAAAGGGCCGTCTGGTTCGCGACCACCCTCCTACCGAAGTTCTTCCCCAAATAGCTTGCTGTGTTTTGTTGGTTTGTGGAGGTGTACCAATGCCTTAATAGGCATTTTCTGGATTAACTCGCTTCATCGTCGATCTCATCTATGATCTTGGTCAAGATTGAGGTCAAGAGTTAATAGTAAAAAAAAATGCTATAAATTTCATCTAATATTTTTCCATGAAAATTTTATAAAAAAAACATTACCTACCTATATGTAACACGCAGGCTCGTTAAAAATAAATGCACACTGTAAGACTTTTATCACAATCCATAGCACTACTAGCTCTATAATTTAATAACAAAAAAAAAAACAATTTGACAAAACAGCAGCTTCTAAAAACAGTTCTTCAAATAAAATAACAGAAACTGTATCACCGCACTAACTTGTGTGCTTCAACATTAACACTTATTGTCATGGGCCCTGACCCTTTACTGTGTTAAGGTTCTTTGTGTACATCAATTTTGGAAGTGCCATGTACTTTGGTGCCATCTCAAATGGTAACTGCAGCTGTGTATCTGATGTTTAACTTATCCTGTAATTTATATTTTATAGCTATATCGTGTGCTTTGTATTCGGTTTAAAATTTACAATAGATAAGTTTAATGCCTTGGGATGGTAGTCATTAATAAAAACACTCTGCCACGATAGACGGGAGTAAAAAAACACTCTGAGTTTGCCAGCTGCTAAGTCTTCTTAGGCATACTGTAGAAACCAGTGAGTGAGACGCGGGAGTTTTGCTGTATCGAAGACGTAAGGCTAAACAATCTATCACCAATTCACCACTATACTCATGTTTCAATGGATAATCCTAAAAAACCCAGTTTTTCTCGTGTCGTTTAATAAAAGTCGTGAATGCGACACCATAGAGCTCTAAAACCAAATAAGGGAACTAAGATCTTCTCAGGCAACACGGATAAAACCTTAACGTTGTGTTTTATTACAAGAAAAACTAAAAATGAGAACTCCATTTCCAGACAAAGAAACGAATCCGGTCAAGTAGGGCCACTTCCTATGAATGACCACCTACCGCAAACGGCCACTTCCCCGAACGGCCACTTCCCATATAGGCCACTTACCACTTTTCCTCGAAGGGCCACTTTCCTTGAAGGGCCACTTTCCCTGAAAGGCCACTTCCTATGAATGGCCAATTCCTTGTAGGGCCACTTTCCGTAAAGGGCCTTTTCCTTGAAGGGCCACTTGCCACGAATGTGTGGCATTGTTACAGTTGATAATGTTACCGTTATTTTAATTAATACCATGACCTACCCCAAACCCACGCCACGTACTGAGAGCCAGCACAAATAACAGAATAGCGACAAGTATCGCAAAACTATCGTTTACATATCGTTCACCCCAATATGACAAAGGGGTTTGAACTTTTCTAGCAACCCGCCGCCATTTTGTTATATTTTCAAAATCGCGGCGCACGATAAAGGTGGTATATACGTATATGGGTAGAGGACATATAGATAGACGAACAAAAAATGACAGGTAACATGGTATCCTAAAGTGTCACGTTACTGAGATCTAATCCTAAAATACTGAAAGGTTCTCTTCTTTTCATAACCTAACTTAGTTACACCCATTAACCATTTCAAAAGCCATAATGGGAGTTCAACTTAATGGCCCTTAAAGTGGTTTGGGGCAGGTTAGGGTAAGCTAAAATTTTGAAAGTAGCTAACATTTCGCGACTTTTAGATATTTGCTTCATACATACACACCCTTCGGCTTTTTTATTAAAATTAAAACGTTGGAGTTGTATATGGCGATTTTTGAGTGGTGGCCCCTCCAGAAGAATCCGGTCAAGTAGGGCCACTTCCTATGAAGAAGTGAGCAAACTGGGAAGTGGCCGAACAAGGAATTTAGGTGGTGGCCGTTTGAGGAATGGCCGTACTGTAAAATGGCCGAACAAGGAATTGGCCGTACTGTGAAGTGGCCGAACAAGGAATTTGGGTGGTGGTCGTTCAAGGAAATGGCCGTACTGTGAAATGGCCGAACAAAGAATTTAGGTAGTGGCCCATCAAGGAAGTGGCCGAACAGGGAAGTGGTCGAACAAGGCATTTGTGTGGTGGCCGTACTAGGAAGTGGCCGTACTTGACCGGAACCAAAGAAACTATTATGCCTTATCATTAAACAAACATCTTTGCAGACAGAACATTTTCGCAACTCGGGCCATTTAAGAAATATGTCCAAATACTAAGCAAATTACTACAAAACTCAGCGCATTAGGACAAGGCCTTTGACCTAATTGTACAAGTTGTATCATAATGTAACATTGTAGCTGGTTAGACCTAAATTGGCGTTTGCAGGACAATGCTAACTACAAAACACTAACGTCTACAGCAGCGACAATATTTAAGCACAACCGGATTTTGTTTAGACAGAAATGGGTAACTTGGGGACTTATTCTAGAGCAACTGATTCCGGTATCAGTAAATTACACAGTCACGACACTACCCAACTAGCAAAGCGGTGATAAAAAAATTGCTTTTATCACTGAACAGTGTTATTAATGTCGCATATTAGCAACGCTTATGACAGCTTGAGATATATGAGTTATTTTTATCTCTATTTAGCTGTATAGGGATATACAATCAAATAGTGATATTAGGCTATGATATAAACGTTTACTGGGCTGTTTTTTACAACATATATATCACAGCTGTTAAATAAACTCACTAACATCGTTAAAGAACAGTTATGCTGCACAATAGGATCACATGCAGCTAATATGACGCAAAATGAAACTAATGTAGCTCCACAATCACAAATATACAGCCAGTGTTATATTCATAACTTTTGAAGCTAAACTGCGATATACCTAGTAGTGTCACGGAAGCTGCAATGTCTCAAATATGCTTTATAAGAGTGTTTATTATCACCAGTGTTAAATAAGTTATACTGTAACTTTATTAACACTCAATAAATGTTATGCAGTGTTAGCAGTGCTGATATATCACTATGATATTATAACATTTTCATCTCCAATATAACGCTAAAAAGATGTATATCTGTTCACAGTAACACTATTACTAAGCTTTTCTGCTCTAAATAAGAATTTGTAGCTTCAAATTATAACCTAATATTAATATGGCTGACGTTTATCAGTAAATGTTATTTGTTACCTATTATTTACGAAAAAATGGACCAAAACCACCATATTTCTGGAAAAAAAATAGAATGGAAAGGTTTATTTCACTGCTCCTGAGGTGAAATAAACCTAATATCGTCATGGCTGCAAGATGCAGTATATCGTCTGTATAACAACACCCTTAACTCTAACTAGTTACATATGTATGTCTTCACAAAAACTTGGCAAATAAATTTATATTTATTTGATTAAATATTGCTATTTGGAGGGGGGCATAAAAAAATAATTAATGTTGCACTACTAATTTATCAATAAAATTACAAGCGCATGTGAAATTGACACACTAATGACTTTTTACACCCACTTCTAAGATTCATAAATCAAATGGATGATGGAAATTTGTTATTATAAAGATTAATTATTAACAAAAAATAAAATTTATTTCCTGGATCTCACATAGATTCTACGTACTCAAATTGGCAACACAGAACAAGTGTTAATGCAGAATCACAATCACTAATATACAACTAAATAGCTCGATATTAGTGTAGCTATGCCCTTTATGTTGCTTAATTGTGATATAGTAGAATTAATATCACTGATATGACGTCAAAATGTAACAAATAACATGGATATGTCACGAATATGTATCCAAGTAGTTCTAAGCGACGTTAAAATACAGCTACTATATCACTTAATAGCCATAAAAGTGGGGCCAAATCCCAATGATATAAGCTATTCTATCAAACATATGCGACTATTTATGTGACAGATATACAGCTATTTTTAGCACATGACTGCTAGTTGGGTATGGATCAGAAATTATTAATTATCGAAGACAATTTGACCAAGCGAGCGGTAGGCAAAAGTGAAGCGTCTTCGTTTCAGCTTGGTGGTCAAAAAGCGGTTCACATCTCACCGAGCCACTGGTTCTGTAAGTAGGAATAATCAAGTACGTGGCGAACTTGACTTACCCCAGTGTCAGTTTTCAAACCGCCAAACAGTTTAACTACAGAAAATTAAACAGCTTAAGGTGAAAGGTAAAGGTATGGCTGATTGTTGTGAACCTCGCCACGATTTTTCCTGAAACTCTCTCCTTCTGTGAGACGGTGTTATTGGAGGGCCTATTATGCTTAGGCTTATTTCCACGCGAACGAAGTCACAGGCTTCAAATATGTAAGGCGAGTTTTCCGAGTGCGGCTTTTCCCGCATGGTATTCGGTTATATCGCGCTCCTGAAGGAATCTACAAAATTTGGGATAAAATGTACCCTTTGCCCTCGTATTTTAAACTATATCCATACAAATTTCATCAAAATCGATCGAGTGATTTAGGTTAGGTTACTTTTTATTGGTACAACATTGCGTAAAAATTATGCACTATTTAAAATTTTTATACATTAATATAACTTACCTTAAAAGTTTTTTTTTGCTTTAAACACTGAGTAAAAATAACGTCTTTTTATATTTATATCAATTAATAGGTCCATATCTAAATATATAAAAGGAGAAACTGACTGACTGACTGACATATCAACGCACAGCCTAAACGGCTAAACGTAGGCACTTGAAATTTGGAAGGAACGTAGCTTAGGTACCGTAGAGGTGCACTAAGAAAGGAATTCCATAAATTCCCACGGGAACGGGAATTAGCGGGAAAATCCTTTTGTATGAAAAATCTAAACCGCTTAAGTTAGACGCTTGAAATTTGGCATGCAGGTACCTTAGTAAACTTAAAGCTTAATTGCAACAGGATATTGCAAAATTCCCACGGGAACGGGAGTTAGCGGAAAAAAAATTTTGTATGTAAAAATCTAATTCACGTAAGATAGATGTTTTCAATCTGTGTATTCAATACAAAAAAAAATTAACACGCAAACGAAATTGCGGGCATCAGCTAGTATTATAATAATTAGTCATTAATTTGATAAATACCGTAGACAAAACATGACAAATGTTGCATAACCGAGCTGTATCCGTGATTATACAGAGGGCGTTAAGTATAGATCTGTATCCTACTCTCAGGCCCATATTACAGGAGACTCAAGTCTTGATCTATACTTAAGTATCGATTGTCTCTTTCTCTCACTATCAAAATGACAAATACGACTGCTATTTAAGTATAGATGAGAGTCCGAGTCGCGTTCTGCAATACGAACCTAAGTGCTTTGTGATTTTGAACTTGTCCTGACAGAATAAGCATTCCATTACAATTTATTTAAAAGGGTTACACCTCTAGTCCAGCACTCCAGCTCTAGCCCTCGTAAACTATGTCCGCAGTAAATCCTTCCACTGCGATATTTGAATGTAACTGGCGTTGTATTACTTGTTTGTTGTGGAATTCACAGTTCACACCGGCTTTTAATTACCGTTACAGACTTTATTATTAATCTGCGGGGTAAATTAAGTTTTAGCAAGTTTAGATCAAAGGTACTATTGAATGAAGATAGTGCTGGCGACACGACCTCAATGAGGTCAACTATGAAAGTTCATAGCGCAAAATGACTGAAGGAACACAATATTAATGAGCTATAACCAGATCTTCCAATCCTAAAAAATAAAAATAAAAGGCACATGTCACAAAACGATAAATTTAGTCATTAACAAACATTATATTGCGATTATAGACAGTTAACTAAGTCAGTAGGCAAATTGGTAATAAAAACAAAGTAGAACCTGTAGCCCCTCCGGCAGCGGAAGAAGACATTTACCACTGAGATGTAAACTGAAGTGAGTTGGCAAATGGACGTGGCTGGCAATATGAGACACAGACAGACAGATACTCACGTCCAAGTTATAAAACCCCTCTTCTTTTGTCGGGGGGTTAAAATTATTTAAATTATAATAATTAGAATTAGAATTATCACCTGTTTTTATTACAGAAACGTTTGCCCCGACAAGTAATCGAATCTGGAATTGTCACTACAACCTAACCAGACCGGTTAGTTAGTGAAAAGCTTCTAATATTATTAATTATTATTAATTATTTATTCTAATACCAAATAAATAAATATGCTCCGCAAATAATGACGACTATTCGTCAGAGACGTAAGTTCCCAGCATAGCAAGCATGGGCACGTGATATAATGTTGATTTATGCATCTCATTTCGCACTATCGTACAAATCGTATAGTGTTAGTACGGAACTGGCAGATCGACATCAATATGACAAAATTACGTCACGCGTCCATGTTAGCCCAGCAGATTACTTTCAGTCTTCTTCTTAACATCAAAGAACTTTCACCGGGACACTGCATGGTCTGCAATAGATTTACTAGGACGACAATTCCTATTTACAACGCCGCCTTACTCGTGTCGTGACATCTCTCTTTAGTTTAACCTCAGAGGTATTAAAACATAAATAAAACGAACACGATTGTAGAAATCTCTGTCAGCACGCACGCCGCAGAACTTGTTAACAGACCAACTATCTCGTTATCAATAGTGGCTGTGATTACAGTTTCTACGTGTCACTACTTAGCCTTAGGCAGTGCGCGGTAATCTTAGGCGTTGAGAAGAGGGCTCGGGAAAAAAACATAATTCTAAAATTAAAATAAATTGTATCATCCCCGACATGTTTTTTTTGCTTACTAGCTTTCCGCTCGGGTCTACGTTCCCGTGGGAATTTCAGAAAATTAATATGTAGCCTATTGTCGTCCAGGGAAAGTTAATATGTAGCTACCTCCATACCAATTTTTATCAAAATTGGTCCAGCCGTTCGAGCGTGAATAAGAGTAACAAACATCCTCATAAACTTTCACATTTATAATATTATCGTAGGATATTTCTTAAAAAGCTGAAAACGTATGTCCGACTCCCCTCTCCCAGTAAAGCCCTAAGCCGAGGTTAGACAAATCCAGTTTATGTTTGGTTCTAGTCACAGAACATATAAAGAGAGGTTCTACATAGTATTGACAGTGTACCTTTGCTATTTTCCTTAAACAGTTGTTCATTTTTCTTTACATGTGAAAGATGCCTGTGTCCAAGAGTTCCACCATAGCTCAATAAGGATGCATGGCTTCAACTGGGTGTATATTATATCCGCTTTTCGTTGATTTCAAAGCGCCAACCACTCCATCAGCCGTGCATATAATTATATCACTCAACCAGACATATCCTGTTCATAGAAAGGTTATTAGTCAGAAGCGGTTCCTCCCATTTTCCCATTGCTTATGATATCTTCGTTTCGGGATGACATATGACGTTTGTTATAGGTTTTGTTGATGTTAATGATGTGAAATGGATAGTGAGTATTAAATTTTGATTGTAATTTACTTTTTCGTAGGAAAAGCGAGAAAAAAATGGAATGAAATGTTTTGATTTTTTTACTCTGAATATATGCCTAAAATTAGTTTTATACAGACATCATCATCGGCCTTGGAAGTCTATCAGTTGCTTGAAGACACCTTTTTTCGTGACTAAAAAGTCCAATTCGGAAACGACAAAGTCTCCCGCTATTTGTACAAAGGAAGTCACTGGTTATTTACTGACATATTTCACTTATTTCTATGTACACAGATTTTTGTAAAAAAATTGTAAGTATATGAATCTTGACAGCGTTTGATGTGTGTATTGTAGCACCTGTTATGGGGGCAAAGAGTGAAAGACGTAGCTCTTCTTACAGGTGCTATATATTAAATAATTACTGGCACTTTTATTACACTTGTTGTTCATTGTAAACGTATACACAGCTATTTATAATTATATAATGCTTAGGAAAATGCTATTTGCACGCCTATGAACGCATACAAGAACTTATTCCGCGAGCTCTCTACAATGACTGGCGCAAGACCAGTTCTTCAATCATTTCGAATGTTGACATCGAATACCATTTCAAACCTTTTAAAGTGATATTTGAATTATCTTCTTCGAAATGACCGAGAAAGAAGTTGCGTTATGCCAGATCCTCCATGAAGGTCTGCATACCACAGTATTTTAATAGACATTATATCGTCATGTGAACAAATTATTTAAGAATGTTTAGTTTATCTATTAAGTTATTATTTAATTGCTAATATATTTGAATATAATTTACTCACTTTTTTCAATATAACAGTCTTCATTACGTCTGGTAATCACTTTGTATAAGTCTTAATATTTCACTTTATATCCCACAACTCTCTGCCACTTCAGAAGAGTTACCCAGCCATTATACAACGTTTATACAACTTGACATCACTATGCTAATATAAGTGCTAAAAGATTTTTCATTGTGACACAGTTCCAAGTTGTGTAGATTTCATAGCGGTTGTATAATATTGTCATTGTTAGTAGGTCTCAATTTTATAATTTTCACATTAAATCTCAAATAGATCTTGGATGAGGCTCTTTCGGTGGAAATGATGGGCCTATAACTGGCCCTTTATTAGTTTTGACCCAGTATAGAATACTGTATTTCTGTGCATTGTGGCCGAACTCTGAAACCACTTGACGCTCTGGGGCCATCCATACATTACGTCACACGAATTTCATGATTTTTTGACCCCCTCCCCCTCCTTGTCACAGCTGGTCACATTTGTAAGGCTCCCCCCTCCCTAGCGTTACGTCACATTTTTGCATATTTTACATTTTTTGGTTTTTTCTAACAATAGCAGTACTTAATAGAGTTGTTATTTTTTTGGTAACTCAAAACCATTGTCTCAACCAAAGTAAAAACATAAAAAGAGTGCTTGGGACTGAGGAGGTTAAGTTTGTCGATAATAGTTAACACGTTTTGATACTCATAACACATTTTGAAATGTGACTTCACGAAACTTATGACCCCTCCCACCCCCTTGTCACACAATGTCACATTTTGTCGACCCCCTCCCCTCCCCTTAACGTGTGACGTAATTTATGGATAGTCCCTCTACAGTTTTTAGCCCCCAACAAAAAAGAAGGGGTGTTATAAGTTTGAAGTGTGTATCTGTATATTATTATGGGTCTGTATGTGGCATCGTAGCTCCTAAACGAATTAACCGATAAAGATGCGTTTTTTTCCATTTTTCTATTAAAACTAATGCTACTTTACATATCATACTGTCACTTTCCATCTTGTTGACGTTAACAAGGATAGCATTACATTCAAAGAAGCCTTAACGTTTCTGCAACTGAGTGAATATTACATTGACTTGGAGGCAAAAACAAGTAGGTTTTAAAAACTTATTATTGCAGTTAATATGAATGTTTATCTATGAAAATAAGATAATAGGTTAGTTTTTTCAACAGCATTGTTATTTTGTAATCGTAGGACGGGTTGCAACACTTGCAACGGATTACAAGACCCTAAATTATCCCGCGAACAAGCATAATAGGTAATATTAATTCATAATAACACTTATTAATATTAGTAAGCTGCAATTTATTTCAATAATCGTTGAAATTACTATTAGTTGGTGTAATCACTTTAATAAGTCGTGATCCTTGCCCTGTGCTAAGCAATGGCTGTCTTTGGTGGGGCCTTGAAAATAGATGGTGGTTGAATAGAGGTTGACGCGAGAGCGGATTTCAAGACAAAACATAAACAAAGACTATTCGTGCTAGTTCGATGGTATAATATTGTTTCAATGATAAGGTAAATCAAGTAAAGAAGATTCTGATTTACAAACAGTGGTCGTAAATCAAGTTGAAGCAAATGCACCACCCGCTAAACGGTGCGCAACAAAAACTGTTATCAAAAATAGATGGATATGAAGTCTTCTTCTAGCATATGAAGTCTTTCGTTTCAAAAAGCGTTTAAAAGAGTACTATCTTTCGAACGAGTCATCACAGGCAGGTATATTGTATATATATATATATATATATTTATGTCGTATGTATTTATATTGTGTTATTGTATTTCATATAGATATTTGAATGAGTTAGTGTAGTTATTTAGAGTTGTTTTATCAAATATGCACTTTTGTCCCGCGTTTTTAAAACAATATTTCTTACTGCACCAGGCTGGCTGGAAGAGATCACTATTAGTGATAAGTCCGCCTTTGTAAACTTTTTTCTTTTATTTTGTATCCTATGTTATCTAAGTGCAATAAAGAATATATATAAGTCTTCTTCTAGATTAGTTAATTTAAATTTTAAATTTTAATTTTATTTTATTCTAGATAGTAAGTACTAACATAGTTGTATGTTTCCTTTGTTACTAACCATTTATGGGCCATGCCTGAAATAAAACTTTTTTTATTATTTTTTATTTTTTTTAACCAAGCATCTTTCAGCACACAAGCTTTAGTACACAAAAATGCTGTTATTTGTATTAGAATGCCATCCAAAATCGCTCTATAAGAGCTAGCAATAGCAAGGGTAGTAAAATAAAAGGTAGTTAGCTAATTGATTCTATTAATTACTCAAAATTGCTCTTTTGCTGGGTCAAGCTTGTCAAATTTCAGTGTTAGATCTCTTCACAAAAACGCTCGTCCGCCCGCTAATTCCTATAGCCTCGCTGATTTTCTAGCCCCAAGTTAATGACAATCCCGAGCCACGCAGGTGCGGTGTGGCGAATCCGAAACAGCACCGTGTGTAACTTAACTATGCAGATTTACTTACGAGTACTAATAGAAATCTAACTATAACTCTCTAAGGCTCTTGGTACACTGTCAGTCAAGTGTTAGGCCCGTATTACAGAAGGAGACATAAGTCTTGATCTATACTGAAGTATTAATTGTCTCTTTCTCTTACTATCAAAATGACAAAGACGACTGCTACTCAAGTATAGATCAGAGTCTGAGTCGCGTTCTATAATACGGACCGTTCTATAATCTGTCTTCTATCTTTGTTACGATATGACGCCGACTTTTTCGTTGAACAAGATATCTTGTCGTATCAAATGTTATACCTATCAATAATTTTTCATGTTAGAAACATAAGAATCGATTCTAAATTCCAACAATGCCTATCAGCACATAACCATACACCAAAACATCATCTAAATAAAATGTGTTTTTTTGTTACACTGTAATAACTGAGTTTTTTTAAAGTGCTGAATTAATTTTAACAAAATTTATGTGGGACAACCTCAAGAGTATACTCTTTCGAACAAAAAAATAAATATTAAAACCAGGCGACAATTGGGCGGAGTTATTTTGTAACAAACATACAAAAAAACAAACAGTCAAATTGAGAAGCTCTTCATTTTTTTGGAGTCAGTTAAACCCGTCAGTCAGTTTAAACGTATCAAGATTCTTGATTAGCAACCATAATGGTGGTATTGACGCTGTTTGAAGGTGTAACACAGGCCTTAAAGACCACCATAACCGTGGTAATGGCAAGTTATGGTAAAATTTCTCTTCACGCTTGAACGAGGATGTTAAGTTCTCTAGTATACTATTACTTACGTACTTTGTCGCAGTATTGTAATTATGTACAGTCAAGCAGTGAAATGTAAGAGTAGGTAACAGCTAACTTAAGGATTGTAGGCTCTTCAATAAGTCTTCAGCATTAAATGTAAATTGGGTAACTTTAAATCAGTTAGCGAAAAGAAAAAACATTTCAAAGAAAAAACATTTCATTTTACAACATACTTTTTTGTCGTTATTGGAGTCATGTAGCTTAAAATGGAATTGGTGACATTTTTATTCAAAAATAATAGGAATGCTAAGTTGCTTTGCTTTTCGATACTGAAAGCATACCTACTCTTGATGTTATACCTATAGCACCACCTATATTCGCGAATCTATTAATATGTAAGTAAACATTGCATAGTATAAGGATAAGCTCCAAAGCCTAGCTCATAGACGCAAAGTAGCTTGCCTATGTGTTTTTTATAAGATGTACTTCGGGGAGTGTGCTCAGGAGCTGCATGAGCTCATTCCGCCTGCCCCTTTCTTCCGTCGGACGTCCAGACGCACTGCGGGGTATCACCCTTATCTTGTCGAGATACCTCGGATACGTACTGAGCGCTTTTCTTCATCTTTTGTATTGCGCACTGCCAAGGAGTGGAATTTTCTGCCGGCGTCTGTATTTCCGAGCTCATACAACCCGAATATCTTTAAAGTACGAGTGAATAGGCTTCTTCTGGGTGAGCTCGCTACATCCTCGACCGCATCTTTACCCTGAGCTAGATTGTGGTCAAGAGCGAACCCATTCTTAATAAAAATAAAAAATATTTTTTTTTTTTTTGGGATACCAACAGCTGCGACTTACATATATGTTACAATGGTTAAAATAATGCCAATTACAGATTTTCACAATTAGTAACAATATGGATTGAAAGCCAAACTGACACGTTGCAGACACAAGCGGCTTGTACTGATATCAAGTAATGGTATTACAGATGATTACAATATAATTGCTCAAACTCGAATAAACAATAAATGGATTATCACAGTCATTGCATTAAATGCAGCACTCCTCATCTTTTTTTTCTTTATAAACTTTCCAAGATAACTGTACCTCTACTCTAAGAGTCTGTTTAACTTCAGACGTGTGACTAATTGACCAAGTAAGGTACCTTGTAGTGTGCTCAGAACAAACTTGGCCAAAGAGCTTGGCAATATTGTGCTCCAAGTTATTGTTATTTGTTTTAACTTTAGTGTTAACTATTACCGGCTATTGTTTGGTTTCACTATTATCCGTGTCGGTCGTGAATTGCAACACCCCATCTCTTCCCGCTGAGAAAACTATTTTTTTTAACGTTTCACACTCAAAGGTCCACACTAAGGTTTTCCCTTGTGTCGTGGATCCTTTGAAACATACATAAAGACAGAGACGACAAAACCGACCGTCAGAAATTGATCTTTGCAATCAAAAGACTCAGAAAATTAGGCAACAATTAGAGTATTCTTTCGGTATTTTACCATCTGATATTTTCGACTTGACCGTCGTGATAACTGTGGCAGCTTCTCACAAAGTTTAGGATAAACCCTTTCCCAGTAGTCTCTTGACATGGATAAAATATTTTTCTTCGATTATGTACAATTTGTTGCCCAGTATCGAAGTTCCTACGTTGATGGAAAACATCAAAAGGATACCAGCACAATCCACATTCAGGCGGTTGATGTGTAACTATAGTCATGATCCATTCCGGTTAGGTCTCACTGTTAGCAGGGTCGCGGAGATCAGATAATCACAAAAAATGTTACTGGATTGATTAGGTAGGTAATTCGTTTTTAAATGAGATTTGTTTTTGTTTTATTTTTTATAAAACACAATGTTAGATATATTCGCATACAGTGTAATTACTGTTTTTTGAATAAAGTATTGATTGATTGATAGCAATCGACAGAACTCGACAGGATTATCTGCCTTATCTGCCAAATTCTGGATCATATTCAAGAGTACCCTAAACAAGTGCAATAATAGAGGTGACCGAGCGATGATGTTGCACTGGATTCTTGTCTGTGCATGTCTTGTGCATGTGTGCAAGGCGATGTACCCATTGCAATCTAAGCTAAACGTATTTATCGAGATTTGCTTGATACAACCCTAGCTTGATATCATTTAAAGTGAAAGGGAAACGTAACAAAAGCGCTGGGAAAAACAAGTAAATGTTAATTCAAGTAAGATCAGGAAGAAATTTATCTGACGTATCCTAAGTTTTTCTTTCTCTCCCAGTCCAGTTCAGAACTAACTTCCATATACCGTAGTAAATAGTAAATGATTTTGACATAATGAATGAGCAGCGAGCTCGCTACAAAGTCGGGCCAAGTTTCCTTACGCGATCACAGCATGGGCACCTCGGTTTCTATGTTTTTAGAAGTAATCTTGTGGTACTGCCATTTCTTTGCGAGATAGGATTCGAAACGAAGCCGCTCGTCAGAGACCTTGATGTTGGTAAAGCAGATACCAATAACTCGTAATCAACACGAAATCAGATGTACCAAATAAAACCAAATAAGACGAATCGCTGCATCTAATGGGGACCTAACACACTAAGGCCCGTGTTCACCAATAATATAACCAACGGTTAAACCGCGGTTAGAAGCTAATCAGACAAAACGTCAAAAAAAATGTATGTAAATGACGTTGTCAAATCTCTGGTTATCTGCTAATCATTGGTTAAGTTTTTGGTGAACACTGGCCTAAGGCCCGTATAACAGACGGAGACTCAAATCTTGAGATTAAGATAAAAGAAAGAGACAAACAATACTTAAGTATATATATATTTAAGTATTGTTGACAAAGAAGACAGCTACTTAAGTATAAATCAGAGTCTGAGTCGCGTTCTGTAATACGGACCTAAGTTTGGATGTACGCAGTCTATATTATAGCATTCGACAGCTCCAGAAATTATCGGTTAAACGACATACATGACCAACCCATTGCCATTTATCCTGTTGATTTTGTGGGCTATGTCGACTTCAAGGGTCAATTCAACAGAATACAAATCTACAGCGAAGACTCAACAAAAAATCAGACAATAACAAAGCATTCTCGCTCCTAACTTGAGTACTTCATATGCACATCACAAGTTCTCTGCTTACATAATAGGCATTTCCGACAGCCGTCCATTTTAATAATACGCTCATCACTCTTGCTCCACTTCCAACGATAGGTGCTTCTAAATTTGGCAGGGTTACCATACATTCCGTTCGACTTCCTGGCAACTTAATCAGTATTCTTGGACCACTCGAAAGGATTACGAGCTATAACTCGAAAGTGTTTATTATGGTATAGTCTTCGTCTTATAACATTGTTATTATGTGCGGAGAGATAATGTTATTATAACAACTGGGCACTGGGTTTAAGATGTGCTTAGTCTAAATATTTTGGTTTGTAGATTGATCTAGCATATTTGTAAGGGTACATTTGAATGCAGCCTCACGAGTGACAATTTACATGCGATTTTCTTTCTTATGGTTGATGTGATTTTGAGTGTAGGTGCATAATTTTTGGGGTTTGATTAACAAAGGAACAATACTACATCTAATACGAGATTTCTAATATGCAAGACATTCGAAATATCATAATTTTTACTCAAAGTTGATTAATATATCGTCTCTGAATTCATTTCAATCAATATTTCTTTATTATTATTTTTAGAATATGGACTACATTGCACAAGTTGTTTCTAAAAATTATCTATTACTAGCTTTCCGCGCGGAACTTCGTTCCTACCAAAGTAGCGCAACACTAAAAAACAGAACTACTAAAACGAAAAGAAATTGAAAAGTAAACGCAACCAAAGATAAACAAACCGAAAGACCTAATTTGGACAAAGATAACGATTTAACATTTGGTTACTGCCTTATGACGACATTGATGACGCACAAAGAAAGCACTGCAACAAAACACAAACTAAGCAAAACAGAAATAATTATGTCGATATAAAAGGTTCAGTTGCAGAGATAGTAGAGTAATGAGCTGAGGTGTGAGGGTCATAACATTTTAGTCAGTGGCGTGCATAGACATTTTAGGCAGGGTAGGCAGTGAACTTTTAGTGATGAAAATTATTAAGATTTTAGAATATTAGTTAAAACAACTTCAGGTTATTCAAATCAAAATAACCCGTGCTTCCAAACTTTTATGTAACAGTTTGAAAACAAAATGCACGGAACACAAAATAAGCGGTTAGTATGCACACAGCCCGTGAGCCAATTATGAATGTCGTATATTTTTTTTAGTATTAAAATGTCTTACTGCGGTAACTTTTTTTTGCGTCAACGCACGCATCGGCCTTTTGCGATAATGTTTACTTTTTCTTGAAAAGGTAAACTTGAAAAATTACGCAGTTTCGGCAAACAATCATCAATACCACACTTTTCACAACTTATTGTACTCATTTTGTTCTAAACAGATGTCGAATAATCACTATAAACTAATAAAACAATAATTTGCAAAAGTTTTCGTTCGTAGTTGCAAAAGAAAAACAATCCAATAAGAAAAAAATGCCGCAAAATTAAAATCTATAACAGCCCTTCCAAACTTACCAAATATTGACACTTCTCAATTTGGTAGCATCGCTTTATAGGCAGAGCTTTTTTCGCCATACAATCAGTTCGTTAATTTCTCAGATTAATGAAATCCATTGGATTTCATTAATCTGAGGTTAATTTTTCGCGGGGGAGGCGAAACAGCCAATCAGAAGCCAGCATTTTTCAACAAAAAAGGCATTTCAAACGAGTGCTTATAAGCTTCGCCATCTAGCGGCGGCGGCGAGCGGCACGGCTCTCTCTTCTTACTAGTTCTAATGTTGAACTAGTAACTAGTTTAGATGGCGCTGTTTTGAAAAAGTTTAAATTCGGTAAATCGTTTCACAAATTTTGATTCTGTGATCGTTAGTGTACATTATATATTTAATTTTTGTTTTATTTTCGTTGAATTCCCTAGGGTAGGCACTGCTTTTCTGCTTGTATGGAATGCACGCCACTGATTTTAGTGCTTCAAAATCTTCATAAAATACAATAATTCAATTGTCGTGCAAAGTGGCGTACTTTGGGGGAGGCCTATCTTCAGCAGTGGACTGCAATAGGCTGATATGATGAATAATTCAACATACTTTATTGCACTCTACCACAAATAGGGTACACCCACTTGCTAGGTAGGTATCCTCACGTGCTAGTGATGCACCTTGCGAATGCTAATTGCTACAATTTTCCACAACTTACCAACTCACAACCACGATAGGCAAAATCATTATTTTCGAAGCCATTTCATATAAAAGATTGAATTAACATAAACTTGAAACTACAGGTAAAGAAATTACATGAGATTTCTTCCTTTGTCGGTACAAAACTACATTTTTTTCTCTTTTTTTTGGGTAGGCAGAGACTTTAGATTGCCACCTAAGGGCAGAAACCTTAGATAGCAATGTAAAGTCTCTGCATATCCTAAATTGATTAAGTCGTGAGCTTATGTATGCAAGTTACACTTTGATTGACGTTCAATAATGGAATTAATATCTTCCAAACCTGCGTCAATAGTTTCGTCTTTTTAAGAATTATAATTTTTGTAATTGATTAGTTTTATCACCTTCGTTTGTATTCACTGCAGATAAATATATTATGTATATATTATTATTGATATATATATTATGTATGTATTGGACATATTTATTATATATACTTTATATATAGTATATAAGTATGGTAAGTAAGATATTTATTTAATTAATTTGCTTATATTATTTGACTATGTATTCCAATAAGGTATTATATTATCGTGTCAGTATTATTGTTCCCCGTGTTGTACACTTTTGCCCGCTCCAATACTATTTCTCTCCCACTTAAGAGGTTAGCTGGAAGAGAACTCACTTTGAGTTAAGCTCGCCATTGTGTATCCTGTTCTCTGTAAAAAAAAAATGTTTGTGTACAATAAAGTATAAATAAATAAATAAATAAACAAGACACAGAATTTGCATTTCTAAAATGCTGATGACCAAATTTAGACAACGCAATTCGAGAAACCAGTTTCCAGTGTTTACTAGGTGTATGGAGAAGTTAACTTTTTTCATTTATTTTCGACCTGTTTTCTTTGGAGTTGTTTGCTTGTTTTCTTTGATTTATTTTTTGAGTAGTTTCTATAATGACAATGTTTACAATTTACTTCGTTACCTCAAACTTCTTTATTTGCAAACAAGGGTTTTACGTTCTTCTTACTTTAGGTCCATTCTTTTGACGGCCGGTCAGGTCGAGTGGTAGCGTACTCGTACCTCTTGAAGGACGGGTCCTGGGTTCGCTTCACACCCGGGGCAAATATTTGTGTAAAAAGCAGATGTTTCTCTCGGGTCATGGGTATTCATGTCTGTCTTATGTATGTTTCAAGCCATTTTGAGTGAAGTACCTACAATTCACGATGCCACCACCACTGGTTACCTAAAACGCGAAATGCCTAAAAGCAAGCTTACCTACATCAAGAGATCCACGACACAATGGAAAAACCTTAGTGTGGGCCTTTGAGTGTGTAGCATTTTTTTTTGTAGCGTGTTTTACCTTAGCAAAATCATTGACAGAAGATGTTAGGAGTTCCCTTAAGAGGAGCGTCTCAGTTTGGACTAGCGTCTCAGTTGTTTTTCATGCTGTCTCGATGTCAACCACCCGCCTCAGACTTGTGCGAAAGGGACAATTGCAGTTTTCCGGCGAAATACCGAGTTTTATTTCCAGAATTATGAGTTTAGGCGTCAATGGATTCCTACCCTAAAAACTTACTAAAATCGTACGTTTTTAGTCTCTATCGATTTGTAAGCGTATGAACGAGGTTTGTTTTTTCCAAAACTGTTCTTAGTTTTTCAACAGTCACCTCTTAAATGTTGATAATTTTTTTGGCGAAAAATGCTGAATTTTAGTTTCAAATATCTTTTTGTCTACTAAAAATATCAAAAAAATCAAAACGTACGGACCTAGTTTTTGGTGTTCCTGACACTATACGAAAATGTCACAGGGATCCGTTGAAGTTTAGGGGATGGAATCCATTGACGCCGTTTGTATGGGAAAAACACTGAGACGATCCTCTTAAGAGGCAGACATCCGACTTGGCTAACCAATAAATATCGAAACATCACAACTGCTTACGATAGTTGCTCTCGTGATTGCAACTGCAGCTGATAGTGCATTGGAGTGGTTATTTACAAACAAGAAGCAGACGGCGGCGGTAGCATCACGGCTGGAAATAACCACTAACCAGACGTGTGGTCATAACGGCCTGCTTACCGAGTACTGCCAAATGCGGGTAGGCAGGGGTTATTGACCGACCAATTGAGAGATAAAATTATTAGTGTGAATCTTTTTTTTATAATAACCATCTGAACGTTTCTCAACTGTGGCGTCCTTAGAAATAACGAAATTAACCCTTTTTGATCCTATGCCTACCTCGTTTGGGAACATGTTAGGGACATGCGTGAGTTAAATAATGCAAATATAATATATGTGTTTCAAATAATATTAGGAGAAGAAAAATGTTCAGCGACAATGGGACTTGAACCCACGACCCCAGGATTAGATCTCCTGGTGCTTTAACCAACTGAGCTATCGTGCCTTCAAGTCAAGCGGCGAAATTTCTGAATTCCTTTCTACACATTTGTGAATATCCTTCACGCGGGTACGCGTTATACATAATTTGTAACCTCTACTTCTTCAAGCGACAGACTTTGACACATTTTTAGGCCGAAGAAGACGTCTGACGAAAGCAATCCCATTTTTTTTCTTTTTTATCAAGCGGATTCAATTTATATTCTTAAAAATATGTAAAAAAAAATTCCTCTTAAATATTCAAGCGCAGTGGCCGGTATTATTACTCAACCGAACTAACAGTGCATAGTTATCACATTTTGCAACGTCGTACATCTACTTCGGCACTTGGAGCCTCGGTAGGCCTGCGCCCACGCTTCCTTTCGAAAGACCGTGCTCTTGGAACTAACATTACATATGTCCTGACCGAAGTATGAAAACTTTATAGCTTAGCTTTGATTATTCTTTGTACGCTTATTAAAAGCTTTTTTAATCCCTGACAAAAAAGATGAGTGTAATAAGTTTGAGTGTGTCTGTGTCTGTCTGTGGAATCGTAGCTCCTAAACGAATGGACCGATATCGATGCGGGTTTTTTTTTGGTTGAAACATGACGTTATTGAGATGGTTCTTAGCTACATTTGATCAAAACTTGCTAAGCCGAATAAAAGTTATAAGCAATTGAATACCGGGGGTGGTACAACATTTTTAATTTTAGAGTTATTAAATAAAGTAAACTTGAGGGTATTGCTATTTGAGAATATTTAATGAACTTTAGTCGGTTAGCGAAGATAAATTTAATGATGTGAGTCAGTTCACCATATTGAACCAGTTTTCCAACGACCGGTCGAAATACGGAAAAAATGCCTTTCCAAACAACATAAAGTTTAAGTTTCATTAAATATAATACCGTCCTTGTTTACGTCAACGAGACGGAAAGTTACAATATGATATTTAAAGAAGCATTAACTTTAACGGACGTTTCTGCAACTGAGTGTAAGAATTTCATATGATTTTTTTTTACGGAAAGTTATTTATTTTTATAGGGTCTTATATCTGAAGTCAAAGGCCCGTATTACAGAACGTGACTCAGACTCTGATCTATACTTAAGTAGCAGTCATCTTTGTCATTTTGATAGTGAAACAGACAATCAATACTTAACACTTAAGTCTCATGTAATACGGGCCTTACAGTTTCGCTGACTACTTGAAGTTACCCAGTCTCGTTACCGCTTGTATAACCCGTATGCTGCGCCCTGCGCAAGCGCCGAACGCATCGAATTTGTCGATCAGCTGCCACTCACGATCTCGACGCACGATCGGAGTGCCGCTTCCGAGAACCAGGGTTAGCTTTACTGTATTGTGTTAGTTATTACTGAGATATAACCGTTCCTAGTACTATAGTCTGGAAGGTTGGTTATGTCTGCGTGTATATCGATATCAGCTGTAGTTTTTATTTTTGTAGAAGAAAAAGCATTCCGCCCGCGGCGACTACAGGTTATATCGTGCCCAGTTGTGGGATAAAATATAGCCTATGTTCTTCCCAAACAAGCACGCACACACACACACACTGGTACTGATAACAATTTTAGCTTTGTTAATTTAAGTTTATTTAAGTAATATTATTTTTTAGTTAACAGACCAGCTGAAAATCAGCCCCGACAAATCTGGTAATATCAGTGAAGCAACAGCCTAACCTATCCCGGATGCTATCATAGTTACACATGTAACTTGTAACTATTATTATGTAACTTGTATCATATTTATGTAAAAAGCAGAGTTTGTTCTCGGGTCGTGAAAGTTCGTGTCCGTTTTTGTATATGTTCCAAAGGATCCACGCCACTAGGGAAAACCTTAGTGTGGGCCTTTGATTGTGTATCGTTTATTTATTTATTAAAATCAAAAGGGTCTTTACACACACACACTCATACGCTCACGCCTGCAATCCCTAACGGGGTAGGCAAAGCATCAGTTAGTCATCAAGGATCTTTACGTCAACAATAAAAACTTTTTCATGCGTTCATGCAAAGGTTCGTTCAATATTTTTTATGTGACGCTTTCTTTGATGATTTCGCCGCTATCAGAGTTTAAGCAAAGGTTTTCATATCCAAAACTCCTTTAGCCTCAGTATCAGCCCTGTTCACGATTGACCCGTCTATTCGTGGAACACGTTTGTCTGTCTGCGCGCTATTGTCTACGTGGGACGTCCATATTTACATCCGGACGTGATCGACATTTTATAAATCCATATCTTTATCTTCAAACTCTGTAGTCATGTGCATTTGTAATGACGTATGGGATGCTAGGTTGTGTGGTAATAAGTTGGGAAATAATATTTGTTTTAAATTGTCTGGTCTGCAAATAAATCCCTTGAATACAGTTGTTTGCAGTTACAAATAACAAATATCGACAACTCATTTTCGTTACCTTTAACCTATTTCAAAGAAAGGTTCTCAATTCGGTTGTAATCTAAGGCCAGCATTTATATCCTTAACTATACTATTTATAAAGAGGAAAGATTTGATTGTTTGTTTGCATTGAATAGGCTCCGAAACTACTGGACCGATTTGAAAAATTATTTCACCGTTAGAAAACTACATTATCCCCGATGGACATAGGCTACATAATTTTCCCGAATTCCCACGGGAACGAAGTCCTGGGAGGAATGCTAGTCCTTAATAATATTATAAACGCGAAAGTTTGTATGGATGTGTACATGGATGTTTGTTACTTTTTGACGCTCAAACAGCTTAACCAATTTTGATAAAATTTGGTATGGAGGTAGCTGACACCTTGGATTAACACATAGGAAGGCTATATAATTTTTCCAGATTCTCACGAGAAAGAAGTCCCGGGCGTAAAGCTAGTTACTAATATTATAAACGCGACAGTTTGTCTGTATGGAAAACTAGTCGGAAATAATAATAAGCTGATTTGACAAACTAATAAAATACCCTATTGCTTGTCACAGGTAATTTTCAAGAAATCTGGATCGTTAATAAAATAATTGGCTTAAAAAAGAGCATAGTATGCAGGGAATTCGTATATACTCCTTGAAAATTGTAAATAATATTTTAAAGCTTATGTTCCACAAACGATCTTCATGTGACCAGTTAGTTTCATTATTATAATTGACACATTAATTTCACATCATCGTTATTATGTATACGTAATTGATATATCAATTTTAAGTCGTTTCCAATCAAATAGAGCTTTTAACAAGTCTATAAAGGAAACTGGTAATTTTACAAATTATAATTTTTATACTCTGTGCGTGACTGTAATTTTGTAACATAGATAGATACCAGTTTATTAATCGTCTACGTTTTTAATTATGGCTTTGGTTGTTTTAATTATATAAGAAACGTGAAACTTATCAGTTGTTACGTAGCTCTTGTTGCTATTATTTTATTTCCCGTTATGGTTTTCCCATGAATTTTTTTTTTTATTATAATAACAACTTAGATATTTCAATTTCGATTGTTTGACTTCCAACATGAAGAGATACGATCCATAAATAATATAAACATACATTTGTAAGAACGAAAAATAAAGGCGGGATTAAAGACGCGCTGGCTCTCCCACTTTGTCTAACACAAAATCCAGATTTTGGCAAATTGAGTAGAATCGTTCATATTAGTAGAATCGTCCAGTAAGGAGCAGCGTGATCGAGTTTCAAAAGCAGATTTAAGGATGGATTAATTATCTGACGAATATCGTAGAGACAAATGGTACTATACAATTGCTCGTGATTTATATTTATAACGATTTGTTAACTTTCAATAAAGTGTGCAAGCGTGAACGAATGAGCAACAATAAATTCACAATCTACAAGTATCTGACAGGCGTATAATTGAATAAGCTATCAATAACATCTCAACGATCGAAGCTAAAGAAGCGACAATCTAATAAAATCATAACAAGGAAGCAAAACCGGTACCCAATCAAATGAATTAAATAATATGGTACGACATCTATGCAGAAGACAAGTTTTTGACGTGTCAAAACTATCTATTGAATGATTCGTGGGAAACGATAGCTTAGAGATTATGTAAACTTTAATAGGCATATCAATTGTCAGAGTATATGGAGTTCTGTGTATTTTCTGCTGTAGGGATTAAAAGTTTGAAACGATAGAAAAGCGATAGGTAAAGAATACCTGAAAAGGGGATATAGACCTGAGTGTATAGAGTATTATTCAGTAATTTTAATTATAAATGTTTTTTTTTTAACTTAAAATCACATTAAGTACCTAAAATCGGCGTATCACAAATGCGAGGATGGATGGATGTTTGTTATTAAATGCCGCAAAAACTACTCAACGGATTTTTATAAAACTTTGCATTGCAGTAATATAGCTTAGACATCCGATACTACATAATTTCCTCAAATTCACAAGAGAAATGAAATGAAATATTCTTTATTTGCAATTAATGTAGTATATGATAGGCAGATTCACACATTTAACCATTTCAATGAGAACCAACGAGTACATAAAAAGTACCAAAACATATAAGCCCTAAAATTGTACCCTTAGGTACTTCCTTCCATATGTCTACTACCTTTGCATATCAATAATTGTGCAAATTTTCAATCCACAACCGTTACTACAAATGCTCAATCTAACAATCTTAATACACACAACAGTACCAATCTTTGTCATCGTAACAATAAATCGAGAGATGGTCAATTTTGGATAGGCAAATGAATCAAACGCCTTACCTACATCGACCGTTGGGTTGTGTGTTGCGTCAACTACTGTCGTTCTTTGATTTACGATGTTAAAGTGCTATGCAATACGTGGCAGTAATAGCGCCGTGTGTAGGATGGGATTAGACTGGATTATACGATTATACGTTTGCCATAAAACGGTAAATGTAGAGCTATTTTGACTTGGAGATAAAGTTATTTAAAGACTGATTCTTCAGACAATTCTCAATATTTATATGAAATTGAAGGTCCTTACTCACTTACTCATTAACGTCCAGCTCAAACCCTTAGACTTAGAAAGATTAAATCCGTTCTACTAAGATTAGGCCATCTGTTAGAATTCCTTCTATACATATTTGAAGTGTTATTATACTGGGTGAAAAAAAAACCACCTAGCTATATTCAAAATCCTGAACCAGTATCACTCAAAGAACACATTTATAAAAAAAAAATTTTTTTGTAATATTTTTTCAATGGGAATACTTCTTTTTTTGCCTAAGCGTAGACATTACTCCTACACCAGGCACGCGAGGGGTACGGGAAGCGCTCGGGGGGTGCATTCGAGTAATGTCTACGTTTAGGAAAAAAAAATCCCACCCATAAAAAAAAGTGTTCTGTGAGTGATACTGGTTCAGGATTTTCAATAAAGCTAGGAGGTTCTTTTTCAACCTGTATATTATCTGTTCTCAGGTTTCAGAAGTAAAAACCCAGGATCCATTACACCATCCATAGCGACCTAATTGTGTGGTATGCCGTGATGAGTGGAGACTTAACTGGAGTGCCGCCTTATAGGGAGAGCCCGTTGACGCCGCATTCCTAACAGCCTGGAGCAGAGGTTCCCAAAGTCAACTGGTTCAAGACTCAAGACCCACCGGACACACCTTGGTTTTTATTAAAAATGAGAATGCAATTGTGTCCTACTTTATCATTATAGCTAGCTTTAGCATCAACTTCAATTTTAGTTACTTTTACCAACCCTCCGATCAAGTTTGAACGTGTTTACCAAAGCTAAATCTCTCATGTTTCTATTACCGCAATCGGGTGGCTGATTTATTTCGATGTTTAGTTTTAATATTAATCATTGGCGATAGTCCCTCTTTACCTAGATATCGTCGTCCTGTTTTACCATACTTTGGGAAATGCTGGCGTAGAGCCTAACACTAATGATACGCATCAGGACTGACAGATATGGAGGATTTACGATAAGCAAGTGTATTTTGTCAGAAAGTAATAGCACGAGTATAATTCTACAAATACTTCCTCACACATTCCACTTTTGTACTGTACCATTGCGAACATCCTTTATCTTTCTGTATTTTTCGTAGTACAGAGGTTACAAATATACGATTTAAGTGATTTCAACGTTTCTCTACATAGGTGATAAAATATACAAATTATTTTATACTTAGGTTTTTGATGTCTTTTTGTCTATCTGTATAGATGACGTCTTGCTTACCTGTAACAATAAAATATACTTATTAGAATTAGTCACACTTTTTTGTTGTATTTGTCACACGGGAAGTTTACAAAGGCGAGCTTATCTCTTCAAAGAGATCATTACAACTAACCTAAACTAAGTAGGACAGGCAATTTTTAAAATCCAACTCCAACATCAGATTCCCCATGTCACGGAGTCACGGTCAAAAGGGTCATGGGGAACGCTTGACTAGGATCCAAGATCTGAAAAATCTTGGATCCTAGTCAAGCGTTCCCAAAGTAACAAACGAAGAAGAAGAGATTATTAGAATCCAACAATTCAACACCATTCAGCGCTATTAGCATATCCCCTGCCTACCACTTGACTCTAACAAATCACTTGCACAGATTATATCTGGAAGCTTTCTACGCGTATCAAGCGATAGAGATCTAGAATAAACAAGTGGTGTTCAAAGTCACCGCCGCAACACTTTCGCCGTGACATGTCACTGTCAGTCACTGTCATCGATTAACATGTTAAGTGGCTTGTAAGTCTGCGGAATATAAATGGTTCTGTGCTTACTGGGGGCTACCATGGTTCGTGAAGCTGTTTTCGAGGGGTCCACATAATAAGGCTGGCTTCCTGGAGGCGCGGCGCTGGATACTTACTAGAATTATCGACTGTTCGTCTGGTTATATCAATTTAACACATACACATAACTTTATTTTTTTTAAAGATTGCATTAATTTTATAAAAAAAGTCCGTCAATGTAAAAAAGGGGCCATTCACAAAGTACCGAGAGCTTATAATCTTACTAAGTCAAATTTACGGGTTTGATAAAAGGTTACGAGACATATACAAAAACGCGCCTCATCTGCCAATCAATTCTTTGTCGGGGGTTAAAAACTAAGGAAAGTGTATAAAATATCCCACATCTCAAATAAATCATAGGCACTACCGCTTAATGAGCCCACCATAGTCGAATAAAACCAACAATAAAGGTTATAAACGTTGACACCGAAACTCTAAAACAAATGATAACATCTAAGAAAGGAAACAGTCGTAAAATTAGAATATTAATTACGAAAAAGATGAATAGATCGGCTCGCGATTAATTAGAGAAACCTAAATGGATAATTGGCGCCAAAGTTGAAACTTGTCGGCACACAAACGAGCTGGCATCCTTTTAAGCTGAAATTAATAGCAATGTTGTGGTTTCACTTAAAAAAGTGCAAACTTTCATTGAAATTGACTCTAAAATTGAAAACGAATTTTCCGAATGCATTGGAATATCAACTTTTAATAATCATTTGAGAATCGTAAGACATTTCAATGACAAAGCAAAATAACCCGTAGCTTCTTTACATTACATTCCGTTTTTGTCACATCTATACCTTACGTCTTCATGTTAAGATGGCGTTAGAAGGCGCTTCAAAATACTTGTTTGACATCTAAATTTAATGTCCTATGTGTTGAAACATATCTATACATAATCAACTACAATAAAATTATGCCAAACAATGCTTAGAATCAAGCATGCGTGCTATTTTAGCTACGCATAGATAATTTCGTCTTGCACAACGGTTGTACGCTGCATTTGAGCTTAAGCATTCGTGTAGGTGCAAAATACGCCTGGCAGTACTTTGTGACCTTGGAAAATATTATTACAAGTATTTATTATTATGACTGTTAAGTTTTATTGCTGTTGTTTTGCTTCTAGTCATGTCTAAGCTTTAATGCTTATTTTGCGCTTATATTCAATAACATAGAGCCTCTTTGTTGTCTAAGTTTATTATTACGCTGATGTCGTAAGCTGTTGCGTAAATTCATGCAATCTTATAGTAAAATATAATGAGCTGTTTCATGAAAATCACAAATATTAAGCTTTAAGATAAGAAATCACAAGAAAGGTTACACAAAATTTAATGACAAATATAAATCTTGAAGAAAACACAACGCTATAGGTACCCTGAAATTTTCTACACTAAATTATATAACAGAAATAAATTATAACGAAAAATATTTCTGTAAAAATTACAAACAACATTTCAATGACGCATTTACTTCCAACAAAATATGTCTTCAATGGCAAGCAAAGTTGTCTTTATCGCATTTGCATAAAAACGATCAACTTCATACCTAGCACTAAAATTAATGAACACTTAACAGTTTATATCAATGCATCAAGAATGCATAGACACAAACGTAACAAAGCAAGCTAAAACCAAATGCCAAAGCAATAAAAGACAACAAATGAATCACTGGAAGAGAAAACGGTCGAAAAATTGCACAATACAATTTAGCGAGTAGGAGACAAATTATACGCGAGATCAGTAATGAATTTAAAGAGATTGCGACAGCACATTGTTTGAGTAGACGAGCTGTTGACTGGTCCAAAGTTGTCGCTTTCGCAGGGCTAAGGTGATCAGCAAATATTGCTGCAAGTTTGAATAATGGAAGTGAGTTTAATGGACTAAGCAACTTATCAGTTACGCCAAAAGGAATAATAAAACATTGGTTTATTTTTTATTATTTTGACAGTCGCTTTCAAAGCGGTGGAGATTACTGGAGATAATGGAGATTACTGGAGATAATAACTGTAGTTACTATGGTATTTGGTGAAGATTATAAAAATAACAAAAGAAAGACACTGTACGATTCATCTTCTAGTGTGAGGTCTTAACGACACCTTTAAGAAACTAAAAATGGGTTCGCTGTTGACCATAATCTTGCTCAGGGAAAGATGCGGTAGAGGACGTACCAAGCTCACCCAGAAGAGACTCTATCTTATGAAAAGAGAGGTGGTGAATTGGTGATATTTACGACAGGCACGTATGTTTCTTAATAACCAAACAACAGAGCTGCTATTACAACCCAAATCCTAAACCAACTGACAATTCAAAGACCAAACTTCATCATCTTAAATGTGTGTTTAAAACTGAACAAGGAAGCAGAAACAAAACAAACTGAGAATAATTTACAAATTATTTAAAGCAATTGTTAAAACGATTGCAATTTGTACGACGTGTGTATCTGTCAAAGCCGATTGTCTGGTGGCCTCTGCTGATCGGTACAGTACCCACGCATAGAATTACAACAGTAAAGGGAAGATCACACGCATTTAACTGTATCTACACATTCTAAGAATTTGTAACTTAAATATTATTGCATTATTGCAATTAATATTATTGCATTCCAAGGTTTTTCTTCATTACACTTTTCTTAAATGTAAATACGCGTATGAACCTAGCAGCATACAGAAGATTACAGAAAATCTGCAAGTTACAAAAATGCTCTCCGTTTATTAACATTGGTATGGCAGTTCGACCCTTACAATAATGGAGGAAGCCTAGGCTGAATAGGATTAGCATAGTCCTTCATTAAAGTAACGGTCGCTTTAACTTTATCTGTGACAGAATATATGTTTCAATACTACAAGACCATTTCCTAGTTTTAGACAAGACTAACAGCTTGTAAGCAACTACTAACATACACAACATAAAGCCAATGATAGGTCCTCACCTTTATTATGTTGTACCTTTTATCTTAAATGTCATCCAATAAATGATACTAAAATACCTCCTGTATAAATGTGAGAAATAGTAGCTAAAAGCAACAAATACAAGTGCCTACTTATATCTATGCCTTTACTCAAACAAGTTGTATCGGCAATTCATTGGTATTCACATAGCTCTCTCGCTGATGTAACGCGTTTTGTAAATCAACACAACAGCGTCTAAGGGATTTGCCTTGTAAAGGACTTCGCTCACGGGGATGCATTCGAATGAGATCACTTGCGGATTTCTATTTTGAATACCTATTGGAGAGGTGTGATTACCACAAGGGACAATTATTGGGTTCTATTTTTTTCTAATTGTTTTTTTTCCTAATGAAGCAAACACTTTAAAATTAGCATTGCAAGCGAAAACGATTAGAGGATTTAGTACCAAGTTATCTGGGAAAGGTCTTCATAGACGATTACAAGACAATTGCTTAAATTTTTGGTTCAGTTTCTTTTTAACCGACTTCAAAAAAGGAGGAGGTTCTATGTTCGACTGTATGTATTTTTTATTTATTTATTGTGTATGTTCACCGATTTCTCCGCCAATTATGGACCGATTTTCAAAATTATTTTTTGTTCGAAAGAGTATACTTCAGAGGTGGTTCAATATAAATTTTATCAAAAAAGATTAAGCACTTTTAAAAAAGTCAATAAAAACAAAAAATACTACAAACCAGAACATCATCTAAATAAATGAGTGAAATTTTTGTTTGTGGTTATCTGCTAATAGTACGTTAGTATTTATTCTGTGCTAATAGGCATTGTAGTCTGCAAAAAATACTAGTTATTGAAGTCGGTGACTCATAACGTCTACATTATATTAAATTATTAAAGTATATGTTAAAAATAAACATTTATAAAAAAAATTACGAACGATACGGTGGCCATCTATTAACCAGATATTCATGTTATAGATAAAGGTTGACATTACGTCTTCACAAATTGCAAAATTTTGAGGTAAAACATCCTGTCTAACTTGTTCTTTTAAAACTTTATGTTTAATACGCCAATACAAGGCAAAAAACCGAAAGAGTAAATAACAACCATAATATTTTGATAAGCTCAAGTATTTAAGCTACCAATTTAAAATCGTAAAATAAAAGCGTCTAACAAGTAAATAAAAAAGCAGATACATTTTTATCGTATACATACTCGTATAAAGATAATGTATAAGATCTTTAATTCAGATATTGAAGATATTGAAAATCAAATTAAATACAAGACTTGTTTTTCAAGAACCGCTAAAAATATAAATAATATAAAATTGTTTCTTATATTTTTAGATTTAAAAAAGTCGAAAAATATTATTTCAAACGAGGCTTTAGGCGGGCACTACAAACCTAATAAGCCACATAAATCCAAGAACACATAAACACAATAAGGACTGCAGGGGAGGATGTGAATTAAAAAAGTGAGTATTTTCGCACTAAAGTAGATTAATTATACATGAATAGTACACCAAAAAAACTTCGATTAATTCTCACAAACATGGAGACTATGTAGAATAAAAAGGTCATCGACATAAACCAGACAAGTAAGTCACTCTCCCACGGTGAAAATCGTAACAGCTCCCGCGAACCACCCACTGCGCCAACGGCTATTCCAATAGCCTATTACTGTAATAGTTACAGACGAGGTAATAGGTACACTGTTACCTCATATGGAGGTACTCGCATACGCAACCCCGCAGCCATAACGCGAAATCGAGAGTGATTTTGAAGATATGGACAATGAAAGTGAATCGGATTTTTCTAGTCGTAAAATCAGGAAATACAATGTCTTCAGTCTAATCACACATATACCTCAGAGTAAGTCAAAATGTGACGAGAAGCGCTCTTAGCCCACAGTGGCGCTCGCTGGTCTCAATTGATCAGTGAGATTAAGCAACGTACACAGAGGCAGATGGGTGACCAAAGGGGATTTATCACGAGTGTTTCCGTGCTCCGAAGGGCTACGTTAAGCTGTCGGTCCCGGCTGCTCTCGATTGACTACAGTCGTTAAAACCAAGTCAGAGGCAATGTGCGCCGGTTTGAAAACTCTGACACCAGGCTTAGCCAAGTTCCCCTCACACTTGACTATAATACCTATACGACAAGAAGAAGACCATTAGCAAATTAATTTGCTTAAAACTATAAAAAGCCAAAGACGAATCTGCACACAAATCGTATTCTCGAACTGCGTCACAGAGATAACAGAGCACTGCATATTTTTATCAAAAAGTAAATAAGGGTGGGATCACTAGTAGAATAACAGGTATTAATTAATAAGTTGGTTGCCAAAGTTTCATATTAAGTTTAAGTAAAAAAACTAAGTTAAACTATATTATTTTAAAACCTATTTATACCACATAAAGAAATAAATGAATCTGAATATGAATATGAACTAACGAATATCAGGATTTAATAATATTTTTGTCTTGTGGAGCTAGTTACAAAATAGCACCACCCTGTTTCTTTTTCAGTATTATAAAAATGTTTTGTTTTTATTGAGATTAATAAGAGTCTACTACCAAAAAAGGTAAAGGCAAATCGAAGACTTTTATAGTTTACATAATACATACAATTAAAATCCTAATATTTTCCTGATAAGAAATTTCAATAGAACAGCAGTAAATGCAATGACCACAATATAGTACTAACAGGTAATTTGTGAAAGTGGAACCATAGCGTGACTAATGATAGTACTTAAGTTACGAAGATATTTAAATAGAGACTAGTGCAAAACAAATTCTAGAGCTAGGGGGAAATAGAAGTCTTTAGGAAAATATTTACGAGCAAAACATAAGTCACGAATTAATTTATACATAAGCCTTTCATCAAAAATAAAATAGAAGAGCTGCATAGTTAGGAGAACCAATTTTTATAATAAGTTAGAAAAAATAAAGTCTTTATGAGAGCAATACCCTGATGCCGGTATAAACAAGGAAAACTTCAGTACCACTAACAGCAATTAAAATAAATCTAGAACTACGTAAAAGAGCATGCACCACCTCAGGCTTAAACCAACTTTTGAAGCCTGACTTAAGCGGAGAACGTTCAATATTTATACGAATATCGAAACCATAAAACAATTTAAACAGAACAGTAACGTTCCTTGGCCGCCCAGCCATATAATAGGGTAATGGCGACGGATCGTGCACCTTAGGCAATCATCGACCAAATACGAAGTGAGATATCAAAGAGCAGCAATAGCCTGCAGCCAAGAATCAATTGACCAGGTTATAGGTAACTCCCGAATTATGGAGGAAAGTTTTATGTAAAATCCAAAGGAAAGTGAAAAAGGAGAGCGATGAAATTGAATGTTGTTGATAAATTGCGGAAGATGGCTCTAGGTGTTTTTTTTAAATGACGATATTGTTGGTCGCTTATGAGCTTCCCAACACTGGTAATGTTGGGAAGCCCAAAAAAAACTGGATGCATAGAACACAACTTGCGACATAATTTCTTTTACAAATAAATCGATATTAACGCAGTATAAAATTAAATAAGAATAGTGTTTAATAACAGAGTTTTAATAGAATGTGCCTAAAACAACAATATTAAAAAAAATGGGAAATCCAAAAATAAGAAAAATAACAGAGTTTTGTTTCGTGTGTGTGCAAATAAAGTGTAAATGAGTTCACTTACCCAAGACGGCGGATGAGGTTGCGAAGATAACTCCGCCCAGGGTCTGAGCAGTGCGCGCTCAGTATCAGCACCCACAGCAGTGAAGCTCAGTCCACACTTTCTCCACAACGAAAGCTCGTATAGCCTCCGCCATGGGATACCATCATTCTTCGGATTCTTTTTCCTGATACTCCCTCTAAGAGATGGCTGCCTTACAAAAAGTTCCGGTGTCCCATTCTTCCCCGTTCCACGCCATGGAGGTCTGGTTCCATTCACTGGACTTTTACCATTCACAGAACCATTTGAAACCTTACGAGCCAGACTGGTTTTCGTCTGAACAGGGGTCTTCTTCTTCTCATCAAAGAGAACAGCGTTAGCTAGGTCTTCATCATTATTAGATCCATCAGATTTCACTTCTTCAATAGTGACTACAGCTGATTTTCTCGGCTCTCTATAGCTAGCGCGTAAAGGAGTTCTGTTAAAAGCTTTCTTCTCTCCATCTATTTCATCGCGTAGCGAAGAAATGATGCTGTCGTCAGCATATCTCATGCGAGCAGTCTTCATGAGTGACGCTTTAGTGTTCTGTGTAAATAAACGCTCGCAAGGATCGGCCGGTTTATTTTCGCGGCTTTTGAAAGTATTTTCTGAGTCAGTGTCGCTGTGGCCTTCGTAAGAGCTGGTGCTGTTGCTGAAGCTCTTCGTGAAGCCGTCATTTGATTTTGGAATGTTGTTGCCTTTGTCGACTTCTTTGATTTCGATGATACACTCGCTTCGGAAGGACTTCTTCGATTGTAGGCTGGTGTTCGAATCAGATTTGGCCAGGGGATTATGTTTGTGATCGATGCAGCCGTTGGCATGCGCCTTCCCAGTGCAGTGGCGATGGATCTTAGCCAACGCTGCTAAGGTCTTGTTCCCACTGGGGGATATTTCGTCACCGCCCCGCAGGGACTGTTCGAAAGAGCCTTGCACGTGGAACATGTTCCTAGTTAACCACGTTTGGCATTTTCCCAGATCAGAGTTCAGGTTTTATTGGCCGGGTCATGGCGATGTCACTGCGCATGAGGTTTGTTCGAATTATGACAGGTCGGTGCAGATCGACGCGATATGAAGATCGTAACGTATATCATTTGATCGTGGGTTTGATAATCGCAGGTATTGTGATTGTTTTCCAAGTAAACATTGCCTAATTTGAAATAATTTGTAGATTTAAGTACGACCTAGCTTTCGTGGTTGCTTCTTAGTAGTTTTAAATTATAAATGCAATAGTTTTTGTTATCGAAATAGGCACCTGCCTATTTCGATAACAAAACCTATTGCATTTATAAACATTCAACTTGTTTAATAAAGAAATAAGTTTGCTCTTGACCATTATCTAACTTTCGAGCTAAGATACGGTCGATTTTTTTTATTTCCTCCAAAACTGATCTACTACTCTACACATTAAGGACCCTATACAATACAAGGTGTTTTATTTTTATTTTTTTATTGAAAGTAAAAGTTTCACATGCAAATAATTAACATGACATACTTGTTAGAGCTGCGCATTAATCATTTTATTTTTAGTTTTGAGTTTTCTTTTTTGGGTATAAATCCTTTCAAATACCAAACAAAATGCAAATTAATCTAATGGACCTATTAACGGCTAATCAACCAATCATACAGTCAATTTGAGTAGTTTCATGTAGACTTCACGCTACGATGTCTTGTCGTGTCGTGACCGTGCCGCAACAGCATCCACGCGGCACTTTCTGCACGCGTTCATTTTCAGAACATGTTGCGCTAAATTGCTTCTGGTTGTGTGAAAATGACTTCATTTATGATTATGATTATGAAGCTCTTACGTTAAGACAATTTTTGTGGCAATTTGATTGCAATTAGTTTACAATCATCCTAGTTGGTCAGTAGAGCGATGGGACATACAAAATAAATAAATTAAAAATTAATAAAAAATTATAGAAAACTAGCTTTTCGCCCGGGACTTTGTTCCAATGGGAATTCGGTGAAAATTATGTACCATATGTCACCCGCTGATAAGGAAGATTTCTATTGGTGAAATAATTTTTGAAATTGGTCCAGTAGTTTTTGAGTGTATTCGTTACAAACATACAAAAATACAAATCTTTCCTATAATATTAGTGTAGAATCTACCCTGTAGATGAAGGATTTGGATACGTGCTCTTAGGAACATAGTACAAAAAATATAACCAATTGACGCACTATACAATAAATGTTACATCAACTGATAGGCTGATATGGAATGGAATGCCATTTTTTCATTCCAGTTTTACTGGCTAATTTACCAATATTAATACGGCTTTCATTATTTTTATAAACTTAATAAAAACAAACAATGTCACTATTTAGAAGAATTCTATTTACTCAGCTGTATGAAATATTTCGTAAATAATAGAATAGAATAACTATCATTAAGATTCGGGTCATATTTATACTGTCTTAACAAAAATTTTGCAACACAACAGTAGGCAAGTTCTATTAATCAAAGTTTATTATTGAAAGTAAAAGGATAATTCAAGTCTGACGATTAGAATTCGTCTGATAAATATTCATGCTATGTGTGTCAAAGTTGGATTATGTTATAGGCTTATGAGTAATTCAGCCTACACTGATTCTTATTAATAGTGTCGAGTTACAGTAATAAGCTGGGTGACATTTAGATTTAGGTGCTTGAGATTTTGTCTTAAAAACTTAAGTCTGTCTTATCTTGTCTTGATATGATTAACTATAAGCTAGCACTCTGTTGCAGCTAACATCTCTCATATACAGTAAGTAATTTGCTCAGTTCCAAATAGTTTAGTTTATGGATCTCCCCAAAAAAATAACTTTTTACGACGATTAACACATTGCTAGAATTTGCTTAAAAAATTTACGCAATGACTGATCTAAACTAATATTATAAAGAGGAAAGATTTGATTATTTGTTTGTTGGCATTGAATAGGCTTCGAAACTACTGGACCGACTGGAAACATTCTTTCATCATTAGAATGCTACATTATCCTGAGTAACATAGGGTACATAACTTTCACGAATCCCCACGGGAACGAGCTCCAGGTCGGAATTATAGAAAATAATATGTTTACGTTGTTGGGAGCGATAAATACAGCGCTGCAGGAATTTCAAGTGAAAAAAATTAACCCAAATTTTCATTAATAGCTAAATTTACTTTTTCGTCGCTTTTAGACCTCTGTTCATTGCATCAGTATATGAAATTATCTGCCTGCGTCTGTATTTCCGGGATCATATAATACAAATACATCTCTTTAAAGTTCTAGTGAACAGGCATCTTCTGGGTGAGCTTGCTTCAACCTTGACCGCACTGCGCACTAGGCTAGATTGTAGTCAAGAGCGAACCGATAATCCATAAAAAATATCACTAAAATAAAAAATGTCACAAAATATCATCCTGACCCGATTCTACCTCCCAAAGCGCTTAAGATTGTTATCTGAGACCAAGATGGGGCCTTGCGTCTCCGCTAGTGCAGTTATCGCTGCGTCAATATTTGTCTGCACTATCTTCCATGCTAACGTGGGAATACGTTTACCTTTCTATGGGCTTTCTAGGGCGACGGCGAACGTGTTATAGTTTGGTGTATATGTTGAGATGTTCTTTGTTGTATTGTATATGTAGACTTTATTGGCGAGTTCACCATTCTATTTTATCTATTTTATTTAGAATTTTATAGTGTGGTGATCGGCTGAGAATAACACCACCCCATCTCTTTCCGTGGGTGTCGTAAGAGGCGACTAAGGAAGCACAAATGAGACCTGCCTCCTAGTAATCCATCCCAGGCAACGACACTTCATTTTTTTTCTGAATCTGTGGTGTGTGGTAGGCTTTGTAAAGGGCCGGATGGTTCGCGACCACTCACCCTCCTACCGAAGTCCGACGTCAAACAGCTTGCTGTGTTCCCTCGGTGCGTGGTAGTACCAGTGCCTTTATAGGCATTTTCTGGGTTAACTGGCTCTTTCGTCGACCTCATCTTTGACCTTATGGTCAAGATTGAGGACAAGAGTTAACCCATCTTTTAATAAATAAATAAAAATTCTATATTTCAATTTTAATATTTATTTTGAAAATCACGACATTGTGGACGCCATTTTCCAAAGAATTGAATCAAACTACATATTAGTAACGTAACACCTTACATATTAGGCCATGTTAGGAGTACCCGAATCCGAAGAGCATTGTGTGCTCATAGACGCAAAGTAGCTTGCCTATGTGTTATTTACAAGATGTACTTCGGAGAGTGTGTACAGGAGCTGCATGAGCTCATTCCGCCTGCCCCTTTCTTCCATCGGACATCCAGACGCACTGCGGGGTACCACCGTTACCTCGTCGAGATCCCTCGGATCCGCACCGAGCGCTTTTCATCATCTTTTATATTGCGCACTGCCAAGGAATGGAACTCCCTGCCTGCGTCTGTATTTCCGAGCTCATATAACCCGGACCTCTTTACAGTTCGAGTGAATAGGCATTTTCTGGGTGAGCTCGCTTCATCCTCGACCGCATCTTCGCCCTTGTCTAGCACTTGTGGTGAAGAGCAATCCCATTATTATTATTCTTTTTAAATGAAGCGAATTATGAATGTAGAGGAAGCGAAAGAGGTGTGTTTGGATCGTAGCAAGTGGCAATCTAGTAAGTAAGTAAAAGTAAAAAGTTATTTATTGTCACAAAATAATTACAAATGAAAACTATAACTAATTTAAAAAATAATAATAAAAAAGTGTGACAAAAGGAAAATAGCTCAGTGCAGTGAAAGGCCGAAACCACGTCATTGCGCTGATTTCAGCCATTTCCTATTCCCTTTAAGATGGTAAGTGGGAACAAGTAGTATTGAGGGCTTAAGGCTAATAAAATTTATTATATTAATAGTTTTACAACAATCTTTAAAATAAAAAAGGCAACATTTTGAAATTGAGATCACTATAAGGTCTGGTCTCTGCCTACCCCAATGGGACAGAGGTGTGAGCTTATGTATGTAGCTGAGCCATTGCCCATTCATAGGTGCGGTGCACACTGCTATGACTCTTGCGCCTACATTGTGTCCTGTGTGTACTTGTGTTTTATTTTTGTTGTCGTATTATTTCTGTCTGTAATGTAGTGTGTACCTGTGCTTGTGAATAAATTGTATGTCTATGTCTATGTATGTGTGTATTAGTAACTTCTGTTTATCAACAAGCTAAGAAATGATTCAATACGTTCAATACAAACATCATTTAACAGTTTCTCGTCAGGAGTAGCATGTGTTGGTCAATAGTCATGCAAATTCGGCGTGTGACACCGATCTCCCAATGATAGTGTACTTGGTAAGATTTTTGTTACATAAGCATTGAGTCTGTTTCCATTAATCGAAGGAGTTCTTTAAGGCGACAGGCAGCACACATAGGAATAGTGCCATCTCCGTCTCTCAACAGGCCAGGGCCGGCAGTGCGAACAGTGTCGATACACGAAGTTTACGGACTATGAAAGCGTGCGTGCGTAAAAACATGTTCGAAAGTTAGAAAAACGAGATTTATGGAAAGGTAACAGCTTAAATCGAAAAATGCGTTAACTACTTATCGAGAGTGTTCAATCACGAACATTTTGATACCAAATTCAAGTTCCTGTGTGCATTTTACTATCGTTTTTACAGCTTAAAAGATACACAATATTGGGTATTTAGAGATTTTTCATTTTATTTTTTATTATGAATGGGTTCGCTCTTGACCACAATCTAGCTCAGGGCAAAGATGCGGTCGAGGATGTAGCGAGCTCACCCAGAGGTGAATTTGTGAGCTTTTTCTATCGAACCAAAAGTGCTGAATCATGTTTTCAGCAAACTACTTATCTAGTTTATGTCCTAAATATTACTGTAGTATTTTTTTCTTCGATTTAATGCAGTGCGTCATGCTTATCTACGCATCATAAAATCGTAATTTAGGTGCTGTAGTCGCCTTAACCCCCGACAAATAAAGAGGGGTGTTATAAATTCGACATGTGTATCTGTATGGCTGTGTACCTATCTGTCTGTGGCATAGTATTAGGAGCTACAACGAATGGACCGATTTCGATGCGATTTTTTTGTTTGAAACCTGCCGTAAACGATATGGTTCTTAGCTATATTTGATCAAAATTGGTTCAGCCTTTTAAAAGTTATAAGTAATCCAATGTCGGGGGTAATACAAAATTTATAATTTTAGAGTTATTCAAGTTTCTCATAATGTTGTGTCGCCTTTTTGTAAATGTTATTCGTTAGCTTAAAGTAAATTATTTATTTTATTATTTTATTACAAGATGAGTTAACTATTGACCTCAATCTTGACCATAAATATCAAAGATGAGGTCGACGATGGAGCGAGTTAACCTAGAAAATGCCTATACAGGCACTGGTACTCCCACGCACCGACGGAACACAGCAAGCTGTTTGGCGTCGGACTTCGGTAGGAGGGTGGTCGCGAACCAGACGGCCCTTTACAGAGCCTACCACACCGCATGAGACCATAGGACGACACCTCAGATTCAGAAAAAAAAAAAAAATGAAGTGTCGTTGCCAGGGATGGATTACTAGGAGGCAGGTCTCATTTGTGTTTCCTTAGTCGCCTCTTACGACACCCACGGAAAGAGATGGGGTGGTGTTATTCTCAACCGATCACCACACGGCAATTGTGCAATAAAGTATATTGTATTGTATTGTGTTTTTCGGTACAACACAGTATCGCCCGGTACGAGTGGAAACAATGTCCGAGGTGCGACCCGTCAAAGCTGTCGCCTGATCGATCGTGACTATCTCCTCAACCACAGATAACACTAAATACTGAGCTTGTTTCTTTCTAATATTGATCTTTGGGACTGTCAAGATACGCGTTATATTATAATGTATTAATGATATAATCGTTTTGTTAGTAAACTTGTTTGTAAAGAATGGGAGAGTTGCGAGATATGACTGTAGGTAGGTACCTAAGCGCTTTAGAAACCAACTCTATTTTTGAAAGTGATATCTTATAAGTCTTAGGCGTCTTGATCTATACTTAAATATTGATTGTCTCTTTCTCTCACTATCAAAATTATAAAGCCAAACGCTACTTAAGTACCGATACTTAGTAAAGTAATTACTTGCCTAAACTTTTATTTAGAAAAATATTTCTATAGTCATTGACCATACCTTAGTGAAGTAATTACTTGCCTAATCTTTTATTTAGAAAAATATACACATCGACACGGTCTAGGGATATATGCACGATTTTTCATACAAAAGAGGTCTGTTTGAGAAGCTATAAAAGCATACTCGAGATACATAGACGGCTATAATTTTCAGGCGAGCAAGTGCTAAACTTGAATTTTCAATTCTTGTCAACAAATTTTGTTTTACTTGAAATTTGTGAAAACGTGACGGAAACGAAAACAAAAATGCACTTCTTGCCTGCTTTTTGTATGAAAATGGTCGAATTTATGCATTTTTTTTTTCATTTTCGTCACGTTTTCACAAATTTCAAGTAAAATAAAATTTATTGACTAGAACTGAAAATTCAGGTTTAGCACTTGCTCTTCTGAAAATTATAGCCTTCCATGTATCTCGAGTATGCTATTATAGCTTCTCAAACATACCTCTTTTGTATGAAAAATCGTGCATGTATCCCTAGACCGTGTTGATGTGTGTATTTCTATAGTCATTGACCATAGTACTCTATACGTTTAGACAGTTCTGGCTTCAGACAAATTCATGATTATAGAACAGAAATGGTTGCCTAAACAATTACTTTTGCTCAAGTGCTGTTACTCACTATAGATAGTGTTAGAGTAAGAAATAAGTAAACAGTAGCAAACGTTGAAAAGTTCTCAGTTTATTTATTCTGCAAATACATTATGTAAATCGCATTAACATAGCATTTAATAACCGCTCATAAAATCAGCTGGTGTAAGCGTGGTGTAAGCTTAAAAGCAAATTTCAACAGATCAACCATTTCTAAGCAAAAACATTCGTAAAATGAGAACATGCGAGAGCCATGTTTAAAATTATAATACTAATAACCGATACTTGATACTTCCACGAAATATTGGGAAATGGAAACACATTGAGATATGGCGAAGATAATTTTATATTGGGCGAGTTTAAATGAGCTAGCGAAAATGAAGGATGAGCCCATGAAACTGAACAACTTTCCCCAAGGAACATAGGTAAAAATACGAAAAAAAAAATTGGAGTTCCCACACAAACTTCATCAGCATATAGCGAATTTTGTATGGGAGATAAAAATTTTCTTTTCGTATTTCGACCTATGTTCCTTGGGGAAGTTGTTCAGTTTCATGGACTGATTAACCATCCAAGAGGTTGAAAGAGAGATACCTAAAGCCCTGTAGATTCCTTGGAAAAAGTGGATCAGTTTTATGGTGCAGTTTCGCCAATTATGTGACTTTAATCACCTACTATAGGTAAGAGATAACTCGGTGATAGGCCCAGTTGGTAATAAGTATTAATAATGTCCGGAACGTGGCGGGTTCAAATCCTGGTCTGGGCCTGTACCACTAAATTCGTCTTTTCGGATTTGTCTATAGATTTTTAATTAATTATCACTTGCTCAGCGGTGAAGGAAATCCACCAACCCATATTAGGCCAGCAGCGCAGTGGACCTATGGCCTAAATCCACTTCGTGTTTTGAAGGGACGTCAGGATTTGGCAGGTACATTACAGTGGAGCGACTGCCATCCGACCTCCATGACCCCGTTAACAGAGGGAATCTGACCGGATTGGATCATAGCTACATGTTCAGTAACTCTGACACCAGGGTTAGCTAAGTTCGCCATACACTTGACTATACCTACACGATAAGAAGGAGAAGATTCAGTCTTCTGAATGTGCAGGTTTCCTCACAATTTTTTCCATCACCGTAAGAGCATCGGTTAGTGTGCAACTAACGTAGTACATACTCAGAAAACGTGTCATTGGTACATGGCGGCATTAGGGATCGAACCCGGTACCTCTCGCTTACGAGTCCGACCCGCTATAGACGGAGATCCCTGGGCCGCCAGACCTTACTTATTTTCTCATAAACCAAATGTGTGGGAAATAGTAGTGCTAGTACGTACTAGTAATGTATGAATACCAGCTAACCTGGGCCGACGGCCAATTTTCAGCTATCAGGTTCTGAAGGTACTTCCAAAAATTACTCACTTGTCTTGAAGTCTGTCTGCTGATGTCTTATAGAATATAATTAATTAAATATAAAAAATAATGTTCAACACCGCCAGACACTCTCCGTCGGCTGTAATTTCTGCCAGACGCTTTACATTTTGCAAGTAAATTATGCAATTATACCTACAATCTGAGCCGTGATTTTTGTATATGATGTTCAGGGAACTATAACAATACTTTTTATAGCACCCAGACTTCAAGACAAGTGAGCATTTTTTGGAAGTACCTTGAGAACCTGGTAGCTGAAAATTGGCTGTCGGCCCAGGTTAGCTGGTATTCATACATTACTAGTACGTACTAGCACTACTATTTCCCACATATTTGGTTTATGTGAAAATAAGTAAGGTCTGGCGGCCCTGGGATCTTGGTCTACTAACTGTAGGACCACCGACAGTCTTCTAAAAGCGTGCAATATACAAAAAAAACTTAAACAGGAACTTTTATCTCGAAGCAAGTAACTAACGATAATAATGCTTGACTAACTAGATTCAAAAATATTACCGCCACTCCAGGACCTCTAAACCATCAATAACATCTACTAAAATATCTATAAAAACCGTAGTTAATGGTTTATTTAAGGTAGTTACTGTCATTTAGGCTGTAGATACTAAAATAAAGAGTATAATTAGTAGGCAAGATCAAGGTAAGCGACATTTCCTTAAGATCTTGATTGATGATATGTTATCTGTGGTTATATCATACTGCGTGTGGCGTAGCGTTTGTGGCAGAGTTAAAAATAAATACTACAAGATTATTACATATTTTTTATAAAACGACTTTAAATTAGTTAAAGAAAATTAAGGATGTGAATAAGCCCACTAAAGTGGACAACTTTCCCCAACGAACATAGATCGAAAAATGAAAGAAAAATTTCGTCTCTCCATACAATTTGAGCGATCAGCGATGATGCCGTCGAAATTTTTATGAGAAGCCAATTTATTTTTTTGAGAATTTCTTATTTTTCTCACCCAACTCAATAATATTCCATGGTTAGAGTCACCGACATGTTAAAAGACTGACAAATTACTGTAGAAGATAAATCTATTAAGTAACAAATATATTAAAAAAAACGAAAAACAATAAAATACGTCTCTCCTCTTCTTGTATTTGTCTGTTTAATTTTCATATGTGCAATAAATTGTTGAATAAATAAAGAACGTAGTTCAAATGATTGTAGGCAAAGAGTCTTTAATTCATAGAAAATTCGATTCATGTGCATTCGGAAAATATATTGCCGAAACATAACAAGAAATTAGAAGCACTATAAAACTTTGTCGCGGTTGATATGTAGCAGTCCGTATTGGCACTCATAGACATAATATAAATACACTAGCAGAATTTTAGTTTATAGGATGAGACTTCGGTCCCGTGAGAATTTCTTAAAATCCCATCTTATTCCTGACCTAAGCTATAAAGTACTCTTGTGCAAAATTTCAGCTTTCTTGGTCCAAGGGATTGGGCTGAACGTTGATGAATCAGTATGTATGTATGTAAACTCTTTATTGCAAACTTTTACAGTCTAATACAAAAGATATTACATATATATGCAAAGGCGGACTTATCCCTGAAGGGATCTCTTCCAGTCTACCTTAGAGATGGCAAGAGAGAACCAGATGTGGTACGGGTTACAACGCAATAATGTTTGCATTACCTACCTACCAATTAATGAAACAAATTAACCTATTCTACAATATACAATAAATAATACATATAAATACCTACATGTATATATATATATATAGCAAACTATATATATATACAATAAATAAATAAATGTTCAAACATATTTACCTACGAGTTAAAAATCATTAGCTATCAAGAGCAGATGGAAAACCCCTGAGTTTTTTTAGCGACTTCTGAAATGAAGCCAGGGAAGGAGCAGCCCTAACATGTTCAGGGAGCCGATTCCAGAGCTGTGGGGCAGGAGTCCTGACAACCTCCAATTTTATTTTAGATTACAGTATGTACACAATAATATAAATCATTTAGCTCTTCAACTTATGCAGAAAAAGTCCCCGACAAAGTTCAAAGTCAAATGTATTTATAGAGATATTGTATCGCAAAGCTGAAGGCAAAGAACTCATAAAAACATTACCTACTTAAATCTTTGATTTCTATTGGATCGGATAATTTATGCAACGGTCATTTGGCGACGGGTACAGGTACATTCTTGTGGCTTTTCTTAGTATCTATCGATGTCATTCAATATTAAGGTGTTGAGGAATTGTCGAATAGAATTGCTTTAACCGCGTGGATTTTGACATTGGAAATTAAATGTCTTGTCGTTCGCTCCAGTCTCCGATTTCACGAAAAAGTGCGATCTCCTTATATTTCGGAGAGTGGTGAAGATATGATATTCAAAAGGCGCGTATTCACGAGCTGTAAGGTGCAAAAAGAATTATTCGAGAAAGTCAAAAACGAAAAAGTTATGCCCGAAATAGTGAAAAAAAAAACTGTTTTACCGAATTTTTGATTTTGGCGCTTGATATTTTGGAAACGAAGAATGATATCATAAATTTAATAAAAACTCCTCTGGACAATTTAGTCAGCTACAATTTGAGCCTAAAGCAAAGACGATCGGGTTAAGGTTTGCCCTGTAGCCTAACCGTTTTGAAAAAAGGCAGAACAAGAGAAATCTGTGCATGTTTTAGTAAAACATATAAAAGTAATTTATTTTCAGTGATATTTACTTACACATTTAATTAAGAAAACTATGCAATGTATAAACTAAGTTTATTATTATGTTAAAAACAATACGTGTCAGTCAAGAAATTCTATCCATGCTCTGGACAGAAATATTTGTGCAACAATCTAAACATGTTATTGTTTTCGAGTATTATAAAATTGCAATATTTCTGTAACATCATTTCGTATCGTCATACCATATTATAAAAAAAAAACTAAATGAAAATCAGTTCATCCTTTTGGGAGCTACGATACCACAGACAGATACACAGACAGGCACGTTAAACTTATAACACCCCTCTCTTTTTGCGTCGGGGGTTAATAAAGTCCTCAGCCGCCTCTGTCTGTCAGTCTAAACGCGATAAACTCAAAAACTACTGAACGGATTTTCATACGGTTTTCACAAACGTATGTAGCGATTCAAAAGGAAGATTTTCACGGGAACGAAGTCCTCAAGGGACATACATGAAATTAAAAATGCATTTTTTTTACTTCCAATAGGTATAATATAAAGGCAACTCAGCTGATCACAAAAGTTGAATAGACAGGCGAATTTAAAAAAAAATATTTCGACCTATTCCTTGGGAAAAGTTGTTCAGTTTTGTGGACTGATTCATATCCTTGCGGCCGTATCACTGTATATAGCCTTATACTGTATACCCTTATCAGTGTATAGCGACTAAGCCGCCCCTTTTGGTTGTATGTTTGTATTGTATGTTTCATCTTACCTATTTAAGTAATTAATAAATAAATAATAAATAAAATAATTAATAAATTTAATAAATAAATAAATAAATTTAAGCATGCAATAAAGTATTTATCTATCTATCTTGATACCACCCAATATGAGACTACTAACTTATTATAATGTCTAAGATTTCTATTTATTTATGTTTCCCTCACCTCGCCTTGAGCAGTAAATAACAGATTATACCATTAGTATCTCAGCACTTGTAATTCTATGTTAAGAATGTGAAGACATTATTTTATTTGTGTCCCGTGGTTTATGGCTGCCGTTTCCTTTTCAGTCTGAGTCGTAGACGGAATGTGTCTAATAATGGGTTATGAGAATACTTTTAGCTAAATATGGAACTTCGAGGATAGGTGATATTTTTTATTTTGTAGACTTGACATAATTATGTGCTTGTTGTTTACAATTTTATTTGTCTATGTGTCATTATACCTAATTAGACGAAGCCCGGAACTTGGCACCCTTTTTTTGTTTTTTTTTTCGTTATAAGATGGTTAACTCTTGACAAGAGACCTCAATCTTGACCATAAAGGGCAAGATGAGGTCGACGATGGAGCGAGTTAACCCAGAAAATGCCTATAAAGGCACTGGTACTCCCACGCATCTACGGAACACAGCAAGCTGTTTGGCGTCGGACTTCGGTAGGAGGGTGGTCGCGGACAAGACGGCCCTTTACAGAGCCTACCACACGGCATAAGACCATAGGACGACACCTCAGATTCAAAAAAAAAATGAAGTGTCGTTGCCTGGGATGGATTACTAGGAGGCAGGTCTCATTTGTGTTTCCTTAGTCGCCTCTTACGACACCCACGGACTGATTGTTCAGTTTCATGGACTGATTTACCACCCGAGAGGTTGAAAGCGATTTACCTAAAGCCCTGTATACTCTAAGCCATAAAATAATAAAAAATAATAATGTAATAGATACGTTACGTACATACAAATAAATGATCACCTAATGAAATCCAAACTAGAATTACTTATTGACTTCCTCCGAGAAGAACAGGCAAGAAAGTCTGAAGGGTTTCCCTTTTTCAATTAAATTATAAATTTACCTACAAATTGAATGTGAAATTAATAACTAAAGGTGATCATATCATAATCCCACGGCTGGACAAAACCCGTCCATTCTTTTGTTCTAATGTTGTCAATTCTTGTTTAACGAAGAGCAGCTCTAGTACGATAACGACAAACTCGCGCTCGGCTCACGCTGAAACTTCACTTTGATTGCGCGAGGGTCCCGCGCAAAGGCTTGCTCGCCCATGGCGTTGTCAATGTTGACATTTTGACATAGGACCGGGTGTTGTCGCGGCGCTGTTACTATCGTACTCGGCCTGCAGGTTTTTCACACCAATAAGTTCACTCGTCAAATTATTTTAATTGTCAACTACACTAGTGCGGTATGCACATCCATAATCCACGTTTAAAATATTGTTTATCACAACACCTGGTGCATTTGCATACAACACAATAATTCTAATCCTTGCCTTAATAACTACTGCTATAGGGCTGCCATAATTATACAATATTTTGAAATAGTTGCCAAGTTTTTTCATGAAAATAAAGATTATTCTCTTAACTACACTGGGCGTCAAAAATAAGTAGTACAGTTTTAAAATTGCGATTTCTCCCAAACTATAAAACTTAGACCTTTGAAACAAAAAAGGTTAAAAAGAAAATTTAATCTTATTCAATAAAAACTTCATGCATTATAAGAACTTATAATGCTTGACTTTAAAAAAAACGAATAAATAAAAACACTTTTTTTAAACTGTTGAAAGGTGTTGTCTTACTTAGGATTTTTGTGTTTGACACATTCGCTGCTGATAAAGCAATTGTAATTGAAAAGCATAGGTATCTTCAGAGAGTAAATTTGACTAATCATGCCTCTTTCACCAGAAGAATGTGCAAGAATCTTAGCTTTTCTCGAAGTGGGCATCAGTATGCGTCGTACTGCAAGGAGGGTGGGTGTAACTTTAAGAACGGTTCAGCGAGTAAAGCAAAGGTACGAAGAGACTGGAAACCATCTAAGGAGACGAGGTAATGGCAGACCCAGGTGCACAAGTACCCGAGAAGATCGCTTTATTGTTTCCACTGTGTTAAGAAATCGACACCTTAATGCAGTTGAGGTTCAGCAACAGCTTCTTCGGACCCGAACAGACTACATCAGTGAGAGTACAGTGAGAAGAAGACTTGCTGAAGCTAACCTGAAGCCTCTAAGACCAGCAAATGGCCCCAAACTTGAGACAGAGCATCGCGTAGCAAGACTACGCTACGCCCGTCAACACGTACAATGGGGCGAAGAAGAATGGGCTAGAGTTTTATTCACAGATGAGTCTCGATTCTCTTTATACACTTCAGATGGACGGCGGAGAGTCTACAGACGACCCGGTGAGCGATACATTCAAGCTTGTATCTCGGAAAGAGTCCAATATGGCGGGGGCTCTGTACACGTATGGGCTGGTATCTCTTCAGAGAGTCGCACAGAGCTTGTGGTAATAGAAAATGGGACTTTGACTGGTGAAAGATATGCCTCGGAGATCCTCAACGAGTATGCAGGGCCATATTTAATAAATATGGGTGATGGAGCCATCCTAATGCATGATAACGCCCGGCCACACACTGCTCACCACGTACAAGAGTACATTCAGGAGGTTGGCATCAACTTGATGGCTTGGCCATCGAGAAGCCCAGATCTCAACCCGATTGAACACGCCTGGGATGAGCTTGGGAGGCTAGTCAGAAGGCGCAGTCCACCTCCTGCCACACTCAGGGCTCTAAAACATGCGCTGATAGAAGAATGGGAAAATATTCCCCAACACCGCCTCCGAAACTTAGTGTTCAGCATGCCAAACCGGATCCAAGCTGTAATTAGAGCCCGAGGCGGCAACACAAGTTATTAAATTGTGAAAAAGTTCCAAAACGTGAAAATTAAGTGGTTGACATATCGTTAAAAATTGATACTTTTTAGTATTTATCTTAATTTTAAGTTTGAAACTTTATTCATGCCAAATAAAATATAACTTTAATAAACTTCGTTAAGTTTACTATAAACTGCTTTTTATTTCATAAGTGTAACTACTATAGTTTAGGAGTAATTGCAATTTGAAAAGTGTACTACTTATTTTTGACGCCCAGTGTATTTCAATATTATAGCATGCTTTGTATTACCGTCATTCTTGTGTTACCTTCATTGTTCAACAATTACACAAAAAATCTCGGGGGCCTAAGGCAGTTAGGCTAAGTCAGGGATGATATTTCCCGTGTGGTGACCTGTTTTTTTTTATTTTATTTTTTTAAATAAACGCTACACACTCAAAGGCCCACACTAAGGTTTTCTCTTTTGTCGTGGTTCCCTTGGAACACTTTAAGACAAACACAAACACCCATGGCCCGAGAACAAACATGTGCTTTTTACACAAATGTTTGCCCCGACTGGGGATCGAACCCAGGACCCGCCGATCAAGAGGCAGCGTCACTACCACTCGACCGAACCGGCCGTCAAAATAATAGAACAGAATAGAATAGAAAAAATCTTTATTCAGGATGCCACTTAAAACAAGTCATGATTACAATCAAATACATACAAACATACATTAAACGATTTAAATACATACATACGCATCGTTCTTTTGACCCTACTGACTAACACCACCCCATCTTATCCGGTTACCGGACTAAATAACCGGACTACTGATACCAGGCCGTTTTTCCGTGGGTGTCGAAAGAGGCGACTAAGGAAACTCAAATGAGACCTGCGTCCTATTAACCCATTTAGGCAACGACACCTCAACTGTTTTGAATTCGAGGTATCGTTCTTTGGTCCCATACGGTGTGATGGTAGGCTTTATAAAGGACCGTCTGGTTCGCGACCACCCTCCTACCGAAGGCCGACGCCAAACAGCTTGCTGTGTTCCGTCGGTGCGTAGGAGTACCAGTGCCTTAATAGGCATTTTCTGGGTTAAATCGCTCCATCTCGTCAACCTCATCTATGACCTTGGTCAAGATTGAAGCCAAAAGGTAAATCTTCGCGCGATTCTTCCACACCCGTGCACGCCCACCTAATAATAAAAAATAAAATCCCCATTCTTATGAGGTGGGTTAACTTTCCACTGAGCAAGCTGTTTGGCGTCGGACTTCAGCAAGAGCGTGGTTGCAAACTAGACGGCCCTTTACAGAGTAACACACCGAATGAGACCATTGTACTGTTTGAGTGTTTGGGGTACACCAAATGAAGAACGGGACAATAGAGGTGGAAGAGATCAGCCCTAACACCCCATGAATCAATGCACCAGCGGTTATCCTTCGCACTCCGCCGCGGGCGCATGTCAAAACGATCATTTACCTACATGGCAACATTACAGATAGATGATGATAGCGGTTATGTTGATTGCGGTGATATTAATAAACATTATGGTAAGTAGCATTCGATACTCTGTTAGACAAAGTATCGTAGCGGATAGGTTGATGGTGAACGCTGATTTATTGTTCATTCATTCATAAACTCACGCTTTTAATCCCGAAATGGGTAAGCAGAACCATCTAGTAATCCTCAGGGACAAATGTGGCGTCCATTGGTTCTAGAACAGGGTTTCCCAACCAGTGAGGCGCGCCCCCCTTGGGGGGCGTCGAGCGGATCCAAGGGGGGCGCAGAGGTCCCTGATTTCTGCCTATTAAAAAAAAACACTAAACTCAATTGGTTAATTTTTGTTGTATCCGTTCTCCACGCTATTCATAAAATAATAGAGAAGAAACGGTTCAGGTTAACTGCATATCCTCGTAAAACAAAAGGTACATTTATTAAAATGTAAGTACCTATTCTCGCGCGACGTGAACAGACGGTGCCACCGACGCGAAGTTGGCGACAAGTTGCAACACGAACACGACCTTCGCCCCCAAATAAGCACCTTCATTTTTAAAAATAAACACCCTCATTTTTATCACTTTATCATTGTTTGTTTAATTTTCTTATATAAACTCCCAATTTCAGCCCCTAGAGGGGGCGTAGGATTTTAGCTCAGCGTTAGGTGAGGCGCGTAGGTTAAAACGTTGGGAACCCCTGTTCTAGAACTACATGTGGTTCTGCCTACCCGAATAGGATTATAGGCGTGATTGTACAAATAGATGGATGCGTAAGCAGAACGTGGTTCTTAACCACTTGGCGCTTTTTATTTTTTTATAACGAACGGGTTTGCTCTTGACCACAATGTGGCCCAGGGGCAAAGATGTGGTCGAGGATGTAGCAAGCTCACCCAGAAGATGCCTATTCACTCGAACTATAAAGAGACTCGGGTTAAGCAATCTTTACGCCGGCCGGTATGGTCGAGTGGTAGTAGCGCTGCCTCTTGATCAACGGGCCCTGGGTTCGATTCCCAGTCGGGGCAAATATTTGTGTAAAAAGCAGATGTTTGTTCTCGAGTCATGGGTGTTTGTGTCTGTCTTTATGAGTGTTCCAAGGGACCCACGACACAAGGGAAAACCTTAGTGTGGGCCTTTGAGTGTGTAGCGTTTATTTATTTATTTATTTATATGAGCCCGGAAATACAGACGCAGGCACAGAATTCCATTCCTTAGCGGTGCGCAGTATAAAAGATGAACAGAAGCGCTCAGTATGGAGTAAAGGAGCGGTAGAGTAAAGACAATATTTTGTTAAAGAGTTGTTATTATTATTAGATAAAACATGCTCTGTACCATCAAGAGAAACTAACGCTGGACAGTCTAACAGCGATTTCCGCTCTTACTTTTACGGATAAAGAAAGATAGAACGCGACTTAGACTTTTTTATTATTATTATAAGATGGGTTAACTCTTGACCTCAATCTTGACCATAAGGTCAAAGATGAGGTCGACGATGGAGCGAGTTAACCCAGAAAATGCCTATAAAGAAACTGGTACCCCCACGCAGCTGTTTGGCGTCGGACTTCGGTAGGAGGGTGGTCGCGAACCAGACGGCCCTTTACAGAGCCTACCACACCGCATGAGACCATAGGACGACATCTCAGATTCAGAAAAAAATGAAGTGTCGTTGCCTGGGATGGATTACTGGGAGGCAGGTCTCATTTGTGTTTCCTTAGTCGCCTCTTACGACACCCACGGAAAGAGATCGGGTGGTGTTATTCTCAACCGATCACCACACGGTTAAAACGGACTCTGATCTATATTTAAGTTAGCACTCGTCTTTGTCATTTTGATCAAAGAAAGAGACAATCAATACTTAAGTATAGATCACGACTTGAGTCTCCTTCTGTAATACGGACCATAGATTCACTAGACAACTCTATCCGTAATCTAATATCGTAAACGGAAAAGTATTGGTGTAAAACGTGATGGGAAATAAATAATATGAACCCAGAGAAACAAGAATAATATTAAAATATTTAAAATGTGATTAGTATGCTAACACGACGAGGCGAGGCGACAACTCTTTCTATGGACACAGACTTTAAACCATAGATATTTCATAGAAGTAATAGATGATGACATTCAGTAATTAATTTAAAAGCTCTTGTTCGTGGAGCAACTAAGTAAACTCTTATTTGTGGGTACCCAACAAACAAAAAGCATAAATTCAACAGGAAAACGCACAAACAGCAACATATTTAACTCTAAATTAAAAAAAAAAATCACAAACATTCAGAAAATAGCTTATCGCTTTTTAACGGCTGAACCAATTTTTATCACGACAGCTTTCAAACAACAAAAACACTTCTAAGTTGGTTTTAAAACTACGATATCAAAGACAGACATATTAATAAACACGTTAAACTTATGACATCCCTCTTTTTATGTTGGAGTTAAAAAGTACAAGCAGTAACATAGTATGTTACAGAGATAAAACCATATCATATCAACTCTATTATAAAACTAAGTACCCCGCCACGTCTGTATCGCTGTCTGTCTGTCTTAACGCCTCAAAAACTACTAAACTGACTTTCATACAGCTTTCATCAATGCACGGAATGATTCAAGAGGAAGATTTATATGTATAATTCATTTCCGGATTTCCCACGGGAACAAAGTCCCGGGGAGAAACTTAGTTATAAAAAAAAATAGAAAAAAATAAACTCTACACACTCAAAGGCCCACATTAAGGTTTTCCCTTGTGTCGTGGGTCCCTCAACACACATAAAGACAAACACAAACACCTATGACCCGAGAACAAACATCTGCTTTTCACACAAATGTTTGCCCCCACTGGGGATCGAACCCAGGACCCGCCGATCAAGAGGCAGCGTCACTACCACTCGACCAAACCGGCCGTCAATAAAATCAATGAAATCTGCTATTATTGTGTGCAAGTTCATTGACTTTTTTAAAACGAAATAACAATGTATTCTATTATACCTATATTTATTACAAAAACAAACGATGTCCAAGAAGATTTCTATTGCCTCATTTGCATCTCTACCATAGAAACACATTGTGCAAATAGAAGATGTTTATAACATGTCAATACAATAAGCAGAACGATGAGTGATGCGAATATTTAACATGATAATAATAACATGTCTGTCTGGAACGAATTGCTGAGACATCTTGTGACTGACGTAGTAGTTAGAGAGAAAACAGACTTGTACAGTCTAACATAACTATAGTAGTTGTATGTAATGTAATGTTAACAATATGATATTATACCCTTGTAATACTAGTACAGGCAAGAGTTTATTGATATTTAAGTGGTAGTTAGCAGGACATGTGTTTAAATGCACATATACACAGATTACCCCCTGCAAGATAACGCATATAAGGCAACCACAAGGCAACCAATGCCACGCATAAATGAGTTTGCTCTTTTATCGAGCCGAGCTCCGGCGCATCTCTTCGTACCGACCAAATATCTTTCTTTCGGTGCAAGTTTTCTATCTGATACTGGTCTCTTATTTTTGAAAACCGTGCACGCGGATCTAATATTTGGTCGATACTGAAGAGATGCATCCGAGCTCGGCGTGGTTTACGTACAAAATCATTTATGCGTGGCGTACGTTAGTTGCTTAAATGCGGTATCCTGTAGGGGGGTAATCTGTGCATAGATAGTAGGGGAAGTAAGGTAAGTATATAACAGACGGCCTAAGTTGGGCAAATGACGAACAAGTCGACCTATAGCTAGATGGTTGAACTTTTCAGATTGTGGGGAAACCTGAAATACAACCACAGGAGCGACGAGGTTGGCCCGAGAGAAAGGAGTCTTATGTCCTATAAAGGACATGATTTTAAAGCTACCAGGGAAAAAATCAGCTATGGTTATTTAAAAAAAAGCCGAGTTGCCTGACAGTAAAGAATTTTGTTATCATTGTTCATAATTAGGAACACCGACACAAATGCATTATACAGCCAGATCTGATAATTAACACCAATTTTAATAAATATTAATACAATCATTTAACCAGTATTATAATGTTTCGAAGAAATGTATAATTTTTTAATTAAGTGCATATTTATGGAGATAATAGATAAATATCACAACGGCCGAAACAAAGAAAGTTGAATTCATAACGTTTGATTTGAAACTACAATAAATTAGATATGAAACCAATGGGCGGGCGGTAAAACTATCGAAAGTAGTTATCGAATGACTAGTTAACATTTCAATCTGTTTTTATATCAATATTTATTTAAAACTATACGTTTCTTTAAATGTAAAATCGCCCCCGCACTTTCGCTTTTAAGATGCTGTGGATTTTTGTTCATACTTTTGCGAGTTTTCGAGATGTTTTTACAAGTTTTTATAAAATACAACATGTACTATTACGATAGCACTTTTAAACTCATCGGTTAAAACACAATACCTACATAACGCAGGTCAATTGCCAGTACTTAAACGTTCGTAGCCCAGTGGCTTTCGCTGATCTCAACCGATCAGAGAGGTAAAGCAACGTACACAGAGGCAGGGAACCTGATGGGTGACCCAAGTGGCAATTTACCACGAGCGTTTCCGTGCTTCGGAGAGCGTCGGTCCCGGCTGTTATCGATTGACTACAGTCGTTAAAACCAAGTCAGAGGCCATTGTGCGGTTTGAAAACTCTGACACCAGGGTCAGCCAAGTTCGCCACACACTTGACTATACCTACACGATAAGAAGAAGACTTCAACTTTTAATAATGAACTCAATAATATTTAGTATTTTTATAGTTATTAAAGTCTAGCTCATAGATGCAAGTTAGCCTGCCTAAGTATGTGTTTTTTTATTCGATGTGCTTCGGGGAGTGTGCTTAGGAGCTGCATGAGCTCATTCCACCTGCCTCTTTTTTCTATCGGATGTCCAGTTCAGTTCAGTTATTGATTCAGTAACAAAATACAGCGGTGCGTATTTCCAGACGCACTGCTGGGCATTATTATATTGGAAACTCTTTTTTTTTATTTTATTAAAAATGGGTTCGCTCTTGACCACAATCTAGCTTAGGGCAAAGATGTGGTCGAGGATGTAGCGAGCTCACCCAGAAGAAGCCTATTCCCTCGCACTTTAAATATGTTTGGGTTGTATGAACTCGGAAATACAGACGCCGGCAGGGAATTCCACTCCCTGGCAGTGCGCAATATAAAAGATGAAGAATAGCGCTCAGTACGTATCCGAGGGATCTCGACAAGATAAGGGTGGTACCCCGCAGTGCGTCTGGACGTCCGATGGAAAAAAGGGGAAGGCGGAATGAGCTCATGTAGCCTCTGAGCACACTCCGAAGTAAATCCTATAAAAAACACATAGGCAAGCTACTTTGCGTCTATGATACCATTTCGGGGGTTAATAGCCAGATTCACTTCGATTTACGCTTAACAATGTCCCGTAAACATAATATTTTGTTATGGCTAAAGAGTAAAGTTTTTATATATGTACAGAGACCAGCGCATCAGGTTACTCCATTTTGATTACAAATTCGTTCTTATCGTAAAAGAATAGAGTGCACGCATACAGCAACTTGATGTGCGGCCCTCTGTACCTTAGTTCTATCCATGCAAAACCATATCTGCGCCCGCGCAACACTCGCGTAGGCGTAGTTCAAGTGCAGTGAAAATCATAAACAAACAGAAACGGATCGCATGCACTCGAAGAGTTTTCGAACGAAATGACCTCTGACATGAGGTTTGAGTGGTTTTGTAAATAAAATAAATACAGGAGAAAGTATACGAGAGATACATCGAGACATAGATAGATAAATACTTTATTGCATAGTTAAAAGGTAAAACAAAACATGCAATACAATCTTACAAACCAAAAGTGTGCAAGACTACCTTTTATCGCTTCCAGGCAACCCAAGGTGAAAGGAAAAGACAAGGAAACCGGGAGTAGCACAAAAGTAGTATTGGAAAATAGAAAGAGAGTTAAAAAGATCAAGTAAAATTATGTAAAATTGCAATTGTTTTTTTAAGGTGCATTATAATGTGAACTATATGACAATGTGCATATGAAACTACGGTGGACACGCAATAAATCTTTCTGTGTCCACCAACCCGCATTGGGTCAGTGTGGTGGACTGTGGCCTAAATCGAAGGCCGGGTACTCCTAACGCGATGGTCTACAATCAAATTCATAACATAAAACATGAGTACAGTGGTGATAAGTCGTCATGTCTGCCTTTCAACCACGATACAGCAAAACCACATACTGGCTTCTACAGTATGCCTGGCAGAATTGGCAGCTGGTACATTCAAAGTTTTTGTTTCACCTCCAGTCCAGCGTGGAAGCTTATTATTACAACACTACAGGATGCACGCACGGGACTTCGTTCCCGTGGGAATTTTGAAAAATACTTTCTTTGTGCTTGCATATATCTATACTAATATTATAAAGACGAAAGATTTGTATTTTTGTATGTAACGAATAGGCTCCGAAACTACTGGACCGATTTCAAAAATTCTTTCACCATTAGGATGCTAAATGATCCCTGAGTAACATAGGCTACATAATTTTCCTGAATTCTCACGGGAACGAAGTTCCGAGCGGGATGCTAGTACATACGTCATTAGCTCATAAGAGACCCTTTTGTAAAATTTTAGCTTTCTAGGTCTAAGGGTTTGGGCTGGGCGTTGATGAGTCAGTGATGCTGATGAGTCAAATAAATTGAAGAGAAGAACGCAATTTAAATGTAACTAGAAACTATTCTAGTAAGCCCTCCCGATCCCGGAGTAACTGTGTTGTGTCTATATAAGGGTCGGGATTGCTCGCACCATCGGCGTCGCACGCGCACTATTTTGGTCAGCATTCCTTGTCTGCGATGTGGGTTAGTTAGTTCACAAGGCAGATTCACCCGTCTCTATATTTTTAGGTACTTTTGGCATTCTTAGCTTATTATAGGCTCTTTGTTGTCGACATGGAAGCTTTTCAGCATTTATTTTAAGTCGCTGTGTGTCATTAATTTGGGTTTTGATAGTGTCGATTGTTAAAAATACCATTAATCAGTGTTCAAAGATAAAACTAAAGTATATATTATAATGTGTTGAATAATATTTAAAAGTTTAGATTTGCGAGGTAGGTAAATTTATTGCTGTCTTAACATAATGTAACTTTTACTCTGTACCTTGTTTTATAATTTTGGTATGCAATCACTACATAGTATAAAACAAAGTTGCTTCCCGCTGTCTGTCTCTATGTATGCTATAAATCCTTAAAACTACGCAACGGATTTTGATGCGGTTTATTTTGTAATAGATCAAGAGGAAGGTTTATATGTATGATTCATTCCGAGGGCTGAAAATCAGTGTTGCCAGTCTGAAATACAGACTGACAAAAAATCGCTGAGCCCAGGCCCTTTTACTCACTGCAGCATCCATACGCAAATTAATATGTTTATATTGTATGTATTTTTGTTTATTTTAAATCTGTGTTTTTTTTTGTGATCGTCTAAATGTTTGTATCTGAGTGCTGCATGGTAAAATAAGCGTTTTTTTATTTTTTTATTTTATTTATTCCCGAAATTCCCATGGGAACGAAGTCTCGGGTAGGAAGCTAGTAAAGTGTTTAGTATTGTATGTTTTTTAATAGCATTAATAAATTGTTGTTATTTGCATCTATACTGGGTGACTTAAAATAAGTTTATTAGCGAAAATTAAGGATGTGAATCAACCCACGAAACTTAACAACATAGGTCGAAAAAAAATAGCCTCTATGCTTTTTATAGAGCGGAATTTTTATAAGAACTGAGATTATCTATTTCGCTGACGGATAAAATTATATAAATAGTTACCTACTTAATTTATTTAGCTCTGCATCCTTACTATTTTTAGGCTGTTAATAACAATATAGCACCATAAAATCTTAGGAAAAAAAAGAAAAACGGGTTGCACTCCGGGAGTGACGGCAGAAGTAAAAACTTGAACATATATTAACTCCTTGCGGTCTACTCTCCCTCCGTCTTACGAATTTTCCATCAGGTCACGTGTCCTGACGCGAGTTTAACATTTTTTACCCATACTTCAAAGTGCATAACGCCGCGCCGCTAAAGAAGTTTTCACTTCAAAAATTCGGCGTCCCATTCGCGCCAAAAATTTTTCTATCCTTAAAAAGTCTTTGCAAATATATAAGCGGGCAAACATTTTAAAAATACTAAAAATGTAGCATCTCATGGCTTTTTATTCTTGTTTAACTTTATTTCTGTTAAATGGTAAGTGAAACCAGTCTCGTCTACCGAATTTCTGTTGATCAATCACCTGCGAGTATCCTTGCCAAAATGTCAATTGACTACGTTGCGCCACTGTCATTATACGGCAATTTAATCAAGCCTTCTAGATTTATGGACTTTTTAACAGACTTCAAAAAAAAGGACCATGTATGTATGTATGTTTGTCCGCGATTATCTCGCATTTGGCTGAACCAATTTTGATGCGGTTTTCAGAAAAATATTTGTTACATTTTGTAGAAGGTTTTAGTGTTTTACCGACTTCAAAAAAGGGGGATTCTCAGTTTAAACTGTATGTATGTAAAATAAAAATCTAAAATATATGTACATTATAATGATTCGCTTAAATTCGTTTTATTAACCGACTCCAAAAAAAATGAAGAGGTTATAATTTCCACTAAAAATGGAAAAAAAATTTTGAAGTTAGTTCTGTATTTTTTTTATTAAGTTTTTATCTTACGTACAGTCGGTCGCGGTCAGAAAGTGCGCACGGATTCGTGTCAATAATAGTGTCTATTTTTTCGACAACTATAGCAACAGCAAACGATACTTAGATCCATATTACAGAACGCGACTCCCACTCTTAAGTAGCAGTAGTCTTTTGTTATTTTGACAATGAGAGAAAGAGACAATCAATTCTTAAGTACAGATCAAGACTTGAGTTAATATGGGCCTAACAGTGCTGACCTCTAAACTCAAAAGTTAGTTTATTACCAAAAAGACAAAGTAAAACTGTAAGATGAAACGATTTTCATCATCACCAAAAAATGTGAACTCTAATATTCGCATAGGCAAAAAATCTATCAATTTTCAAAATAATAATGTTTGTTAATGCTAATGATAAAAAAATCACCTTCAACATTAGTAATTTCCATTAAAATAAAAAAATCGCTTTTCTGTGGAATATTTAAAAATTATTAAAAATTATTAATTTAGCCTGTTTTATGGTTTGTCCAGTTACAATTTTTTTTAATCTTTATTATGTTACTTAGTACAAAGTTTCTATTTTTCTAACGAAAACCGTCTCAAAATTCCTCATAATACTTTCATAATTTGTTCATAATCTACCATTTTGTCAACATAGCCAGACTTACGCTAATAAATACGTGAATCCAGTTCTTACCTCGTAGATAACAAGACTGGTTATTGCTTAACAATTAGCTTGAGTTTGAATTAATTTACATGTCAATTTTGACAGTTGGATCTGTGACAACTGTCAAGTTGCATACTAAGGGAGTGTACACAGTGTTTGGTGGTACCTACTTTTTTTTTATAAGATGGGTTAACTCTTGACCTCAATCTTGACCGTAAAGGTCAAAGATACTCCCACGCACCGACGGAACACAGCAAGCTGTTTGGCGTCGGACTTCGGTAGGAGGGTGGTCGCGAACCAGACGGCCCTTTACAGAGCCTACCACACCGCTTGAGACCATAGGACGACACCTGAGATTCAGAAAAAAATGAAGTGTCGTTGCCTGGGATGGATTACTAGGAGGCAGGTCTCATTTGTGTTTCCTTAGTCGCCTCTTACGACACCCACGGAAAGAGATGGGGTGTTGTTATTCTCAAACGATCACCACACGGTTGAAAAAACATACTTAATTTATGTTTATTACACCTACTGATGGTTTTTGTTAAAATGATTTACCATTCGTAAGTAATTTGTAAAAAAAATTGGCGCCACAGCGTAGGCCCCTAAATACCGGAATAAACATTAGGTACGCAAACATATCCTGCTAATTATGCACAAAACCAGCCACATTAAAGGCTTATTTTTAAATAAAAGCGGTAACCGCTTATTCGTTTTAACAAAATTATCAAAAAAATATATATTTGTTTCAACAAAATTATCCTTTAATAAAAAAAAGTGGAAAAATCAATTTTTAAAAATGGTAATAATGACGGATGCACCAGCCGAAAGCTGACAATGTCAAAACTGACAAAACTAAGCAGGGGGGTACAATTGTAGTCCCATTTTAAACGTTTATTGTGAACCATGTGCTCTTCCCCTAACCCAACGATCAACATCCATCAAGAATAAGTTGCGTACACGCTTGACAACTCTACGCACTGTCAAAGCTGACAGCCGTTACGAACTATTCAAATTAAGAACGCTCAATCTGCACCGATTTGAATTTCACACTCACTTCACTGGCACATTAAAACTATAATTTTCAAAAATATAGAACGCGACAAATGACGATTTCAATTGGGAACTTTTTCAAACTTGATTTCCCGAACATTCGAATTTTTAAAAACAAATGCTTTTCAAAAAACGAACCGATAAACACAACCATCCAATCTCCTTCGTGAAAACTGTCGAATCGTATTTAAAACTCGCGAGAGCGTTGTATTTCGTATGGGCGTTGGACAGACGCGTGCGCAACGATCGCGGCGCGGGCTTAAACTGTCGCACGTTTGATTTGGTCTGAGGTGGGACTTGATGTTATATTACACAGTCGTGCTTCTAAGTTAGTGCTTAATTCAGTGAATTACCTAAGATTATGGTTAAGACAAATCTTTTAAAAAGTCATCCAGACTTATTTATTCACGGACTGTTCAATTTTGATCAATTTGATCAATATTTGCTTGCCAGGATGTGACTGAACTCATCAATTGTTTTGTAAAACCTATTGTACTGACTTATATTCCGCAAATAAATTGATTTGATTTGATTTAATAACCTAACCAAACCTTAGACCTAGAAAGCTGAAATGCAAGTTAATTTTGTAATAGAGACAAGGAAAAGTTCTGGATTTTTTAAATCCATAAATAAGAATACAAACAAAAAAATAGCCCTTTCTGTGCGTCTCAACGAGAACACTGGTGACCAGTTTTGCTGCAGTTTTCTAGCTCTACGTTTAAGCGTAACAATGCAGCTGGGAAATGCTGACAGTATCCTAAGGGACCATCCATAAATTACGTCACACGTTATGGGGAGGGGAGGGGGTCGACAAAGTGTGACATAGTGTGACAAGGGGGTGGGAGGGGTCAAAATTTTCGTGAGGTCACATTTCACAATGTGTTATGAGTATCAAAACGCGTTAACTATTAACGACAAACTTAACCTCCTCAGTCCCAAGCACTCTTTTTACGTTTTACTTTGAATGAGACAATGAGTTTTGAGTTCCCAAAAAAACTAACAACTCTATTTAGTACGGCTTTTATTAGAAAATTACAAAAAACTGAAAATATGCAAAATATGTGACGTCGGGGGGGAGTCTTACAAATATGACCAGCTGTGACAAAGAGGGGGAGGGGGTCAAAAAATCATGAAATTCGTGTGACGTAATTTATGGATGACCCCTAAGCACCATGTTCATGGAGACGTACGGACGGCCGCAACTCAGGTTACCACACGCGTGCACTCTGTGCTGTTGTGGTTGTGATAAGAGAGCAGTTTTGCAATGAAAATGGAGTAACCTGATGCGCTGGCGTCTCTACTAGAAGACATTTTTTTATCTGTACGATCCTGGGTTCGATCCCCAGTCGGGGCAAACTTTTGTGTCAAAAGCAGATGTTTCTTCTCGGGTCATGGGTGTTTGTGTCTGTCTTTATGTGTATTTATACCCTCGACACAAGGGAAAATCTTACTGTGGTGGGCCCTTGAGTGTGTAGCGTTTATCTTTTTATCTGTACGGTCCTGGGTTCAATCCCCGGTCGGGGCAAATATTTATGCAAAAAGAAGATGTTTGGTCTCGGGTCACGGGTGTTAGTGTCTCTCGAAATTTTGTTATACTTAGTGAAAAGTTTTAGCGTCAATAATGTGAATACTATACTTTCAATTCCCATAGAATTAGCCTTTGAAATGAAATGAAGTGGGTGTAAAGAAAAGTGTAAGTTAAGTTACTTTCTAAAGAATGCAAGAGTAAAGTAAACACTTAGATTTGTATGTTAAATTATTGGATAACCAATGTTATGTAAGTCCAGTTGGAAATAATACAAAACTGTATCTGGAAGAGATTAGTTTCGGTTGTCATCAATGAATTGGAACTCTTGCGCATGGGGTGACCACTGGACTGTGTCTCCTTTTATGTCAATGTGTATAAGCTGTCTAAAAAATATATTGTTTATGTTATGAAAATACATAAGTAGGGTATTATTGGGCATTCTAATTCACTTTTTTCAAAAACCAGTTCACTTCACTCCGTTTGCTCCACTTCGTTCCGCACTCCGTTTCGTGAACTGGTGTTTTAAAAAAAGTGAATTAGAAAGCCCAATAATACAATTATGAAATGAACCTATGCTAACACTTACCACATCAAACGGCAGCGAATGCGTTTCCTCCCGGCGGCCCGTTCCCATTTCCCATACAGCAGCAACAACAATAATTGTCTATTTCTATGTCTTATCACTAATTTTGCGAGAACACTTTTTGCGGAATCGTTATTTTCATAAAAACTGGAAATATTAGGTTTTAGTCACAAATTTCGCGAGATGTATGACTATAAAATTTAAAATGATAATTTTCATTAGAGAAACCAACTAAATCGTATTACACATTTACGAGATTTTCATACTTGAATGAGGGTTTCTGATCAATCAAAACTGGATCCTAACGTTAATTGTTGAGGCTTTTCAACTGACCAGAACTGGTTCCTCTCAAATCAAAACCCCATGCTTTCCTCTCAATTTTAGTTGGTTTTTCTAAGGAAAACTGAATTACGTAAATACCTTCTATGTCAGGTACTAAGCACATTTTCAAGGTTTACATAATTGAATGAGGGTCTCCCACCAGTTGAAACTGGATCCCAACTTTACATGTTTAGGCTTTTCAACTGACTAGAGCTGTTTCCTCTCAATAAAAACCTTGTGCTTTTCCCACCCTAGACAAGTACTTACGCGTAAATATTAGGTTTTAGTCACAAATTTCGCGAGATGTATGACCATAAAATTTAAAATCATAACTTTCATTAGAAATACCAACTAAATCGTATTACACATTTACGAGATTTTCATACTTGAATGAGGGTTTCTGATCAATCTAAACTGGATCCTAACGTTAATTGTTGAGGGTTTTCAACTGACCAGAACTGGTTCCTCTCAAATCAAAACCCCATGCTTTCCTCTCAATTTTAGTTGGTTTTTCTAAGGAAAACTGAATTACGTAAATACCTTCTATGTCAGGTACTAAGCACATTTTCAAGGTTTACATAATTGAATGAGGGTCTCCCACCAGTTGAAACTGGATCCCAACTTTACATGTTTAGGCTTTTCAACTGACTAGAGCTGTTTCCTCTCAATAAAAACCTTGTGCTTTTCCCACCCTAGACAAGTACTTACGCGTAAATATTAAATTACACAATCACAAATTTCGCGAGATTTCACGTAACTCCACAATCATGATTTTCTTGAAAATGCAAATCAAAAACGATATCGGCACACATTACAAAGATTTTTAATATTGAATGAGGGTTTCCGGTCAATCAAAACTGGATCCTAACATCAATTGTTGAGGCTTTTCAACCGACCAGAACTGGTTCCTCTCAAATCTAAAACCTGGTGCTTTTCCCACGCTTTTGACTGTGTTTTCAAACGAAAACGAAATGTAGAAACCGACGCGGTTGGAGTTACGAATACACTAACGCTTTGCAGCTATGCTTCCCGAATCTGATTAGTAAGCATTTGAGTTACTATTTACAATAAAGGTTGTCACACACCACATGCGAGCGATAATTTATCTTCTTCACGCTTTTGTTTCACAGATTTTCATTATTTCTGTTTATTTTCTACTAAAATTGAATTTGTGTAAACACTATAATCGTATATTAACATGTTCAATAATAGTTATTTTTAACAATTCAGTGGATTATCATTAGATAACAAACATTATTTAAAATCTCTTAATCAAATAATACCATTTATTGTCTTACGTAATATCAACAAAATAATCTCTAGATGTTTAACTACCTATTTATGATAATTGTATAAAAAATAAATGTCACTAGTATTTTAAACATTTTCAATCAAACCCCCACTAAACCTTTTTTAAATATATACTAATAAAATAATTATTTTTTTCCTAATCATGATGAATATAAAAAATATATTAAAAAATAGCTTTATCTTAGTGTATCCCAGCTTTATCTCACAATTTAGTTCCCAAGAGTCACCGAGAGTTCCACATACTCGTAAGTATTATAGCTTTACCTGTAGATTAAATTACTAAGACGTTGCAGTTAGTCTACAAACCCGCAGGTGGACAAATAAATAATAAGACTCAGTTCACATAAGTAGTGAATACAGATATTTCAAAGAGGGTAGGCAGGGAAATTTAAGACAAGAGAACATTTTATTTTTGTATGTAGTTTTATTCAACTAGTAAAAGGGTATGTTAATGGAATTTACACGTTTGAAGATAATGAAATTAGTAAAACAACCACGCATACAGATATTTTGAAAAGGGTAGGTAGAGAAATTTAAGACAAGAATACATTTTATTTTTAATTTTATTTTTAATAGTTTTATTAAACTAATAAAAGTCGAATTTACTTTTCACAAATCGAAAATATTTTTTTTCTTACGAACTTATTATAATGTATATTGTATCCTACTGTCAGCTACTGTTTACTGTTGTCATCTAATGTCCACTATTGTCAAGTATTGTCTTGTTTTCTCCGAAATGCATGATGTCAAAATAATTCTCTGAATCAAACTCATGGAAATATCTTTTTGAAATAGGTATATAAAGTTATGTATACGTAAAGGTTAAATGTAATGCAGAACGTTTTTTGTAAGTTTCATAATTGTCATTATAGGATGAACGTGCCCTAAGTCGTATTAGTCGAATGAGAACTAAGTATCAGATTCTTTTCCACGGTTCATGGGAAAGTAGTGATTTGCTGTCGCAAACTATTTCTAACAGCAGAAGTTACTTTTGCTGACTTTATTAATTTTCAGGGATAGTAAACATTACACGGTTTTATAAATTTTAAAAACCTAACATTTTGTTCTAACATAATGTTTGCATATTAATTATTTATTAAAGACATTTTTAAATACGTAAGATACCAAAATTTACTAATATCTATCTATCTATATAATACAAGAAATTTATAAAAAAAAATTGTTTTATTTTTTCACTGCAAAACATGTAACTTTTTAATTTTTAGGTTTCCCGTAAATACTTACTAGTAAATACATACTATTAAGTTTGGTACCTGTACAACCAATAAAATGTAGCAATATTATTTTTTTTTTCCATGAGTTTGCGATCCCTGACAAATTTTGCTTACTACGGAGAAATTACAGGATAAATACCACAAATTAATTTCTTAAATTCATTCACTTTGTGTAAAGCTGTTCGTGCTTCCGAACCTTTCGCTCGTGCTTATCAAGTGTCGTTTAATTTCAAGAATACTGTGCTGTGGTGCTGTGCGCTAATTTCAACAAAACTTCATTTTATGCGGATCCCGTGCATCAGAATAATGTATGTAAGTTCGAATTAACTTAATTTTCAAAATACCTTCCTAATTTTATTTAAATGTTGAGTAAAGTGATTTAGTTTGATTTTCTTTTTTTAACCCTGTCATAACCGATATTTTCAATTTGTTTTTTTTCTATTACAGGTCTGAATCAAACTACAAACGTACCAAACACGAGAAGGCTGAGACCGACTTCTTCGATTCAGAAGACGAGGGTGCAAGGTAAATATTTTACTCTACTTAAAGCAAATTAATGTTTTAGTTTATACGATATTTCCCTTTACCTTAATGTTTTTTTAGTTGTCTCTCTTATTTTCTAAACACCTTCACAAACCGTGATCACAAATTACTTATGTTGAAATTTTTTAAATTATAAATCGACTTTTCTAAGTTTAAAGACTAATATATATTTTTTTTTTTTTCTCAGTGCTAAGAAGAAAAACAAGCCAGGCCCGAAGCCCCGTGCTTCCAAAGCAGCTACCCCGTCACGCGCACCGTCCAAGTCGCAGTCAGAAGATCCGGCTAGCTGGCTGTCGGACAGCGAGGACGAGACACAAGCACGACAGAAGGCGCAGCAGACGCCGTCCATTTACTCAAAGCGCGTGGCTGATGGTACGATACGGAGAAAAGCGTTCCTTAGTGGTAGTTTAATTGCGGAGTTACGACTCTACAACTGCGCAGAAATAAAAGATCTCGAGGGATTGGATAGGTGCGAGAAAGCGTTCGTATGGCTCCGCTATCAGGGCGATCAACAAGATCCCGAGTTTTTATTATTGAAAAAGTTTATTAAGGGGGCTAAAGAAAAGTTTACTGAAGAAGGAACGTTTTACCAAGCAAAAAAGAAAAAGTAGGTAAAAGTTACACCTTGTTCGATTCGAAAATACTTTCTTACTAGATTTAATTTTTTATTTTCTGGATTTAAGATTTGCGTGGTAAAGCGTTCTTTTCTTTATTTTAATTTTATGGTTAAATATTATTACGTATGCGGGTATATTCTTATTTTAGTACATTTTATTTAGTAGTGTAGGTATTTTGTGTTAGGATTAGGATATATTACTTGTGCGTTGCTTATAATAGTCTTAAGGTTTTGGTCAATAAATCAATATTTTAATCGTTTTAAGTTTATAATTTACAGTCTAATTCTGTTAGATAGGTAACTAAAACAATCTTCACCCGCTTGTTCAGACAATTCTTATAATGACACATTCAATATTTTGTTCAGTTTGCGATATTTCGATTAAAAGTAAAGTGTTCTCTGCTCACCTTAAAAGTATTTTGCATAAAGATAATAGTTCAATCAATGAAAGTGATGGCATTAACAAAATTAGTAGCGCTTTCCGTGCACGTATTGCATCATATCGTGTACGAGGTGACGAAGCGAACCAACCGCTACCACCAAATGAATTTTTGTTTAATATTCGTAGACATGTACGCAAACTCCTTACTACTCGCGTACAAACTCATACAAACTTGAAAGTCAATTTTGAATTGTTCGCTGAATTTTCTTTACCCAAAATTCAAGACAAGGTTTCGATTAAATCTTTTGCCACAGAAAATATAATTTTGCATCGAAATTTCGACTTTAAAACCTTATATTATAAAGTTATTGAAAACATTAGTAGAAAAGTGGAAGAGTTTGAAGAAAAAGATAGTGGCTGGGCCTTTATTCGAAACCTTTACCTTGAAGTGAATATGAACAAATACAATCCGATGAGAGCTTCCAGCTTTATCGATTTGCCTAAAAATATAAAGAACAAACGTGCTTGCATTAATATTAGAAACGCTGACAACTTTTGTTTCCTATGGTCGATAATGGCTGCGTTATTTCCAGTTAAGAACAACGGTCACCGTACGTCTTCGTATCCACACTTTGAAACCGTTCTTAATACGAGAAACATGTCTTTCCCTGTAGGATTCTCAGATATAAAAGTATTTGAAAAAAATAATCCAAAGATAAGTGTGAATGTTTACGGTCTCAAAAATAATAAAAATATAGTAGGTCCCTTGTACAGAAGTGAATCTCGAAAAAAACATCACATTAATCTTCTGTTTTTAGAAGACAATAATCGTTCTCATTACTGTCTTATTAAAGATTTGCCTAAATTGCTTCGTCAACAAGTAACAAATCACCATGCAAAGTTATATTTTTGTGATGATTGCATTTTATTTTTTGATACTTTAAAAAAATTTAAATCTCATACTTGTGGGCAAGTGAAAACAATTCTGCCTGAGGCAGGAAGTTTTATTCAATTCAAAAACTATGAACGAATGCAGGATATGCCCTTCGTTATCTATGCTGACTTCGAATCTCTGCTGAAGCCCGTTGAAAACAATGCTGATAACACATCTAGTTGTACAACATCTTTACAGCAACACGTGCCAGCTGCTTTTGCTTATTATATAGTTTGTTCATATGATAGTTCACTTAACAGGAATGTTACTTATCGAGGACCAGATTGTGTTGCAAAGTTTTTACATTCACTTCAATCCGATGTTACGAAAATCTATGAAATATTACAAACCCCTGTGCCAATGACATTCACGGAAGAGGATTTGATTAATCATACTAACGCTGACTTATGTTTCCTTTGCGATAAAATACTATTTGACGATAAGGTTCGAGACCATTGCCATCTTACGGGACGTTATCGCGGAGCTGCTCATTCGTATTGTAATATTCGATTTCGCTTGCCTAAACTGATCCCAGTATTTTTCCACAACTTGTCAGGATACGACTGTCACTTATTTATAAGGGAATTAGGTGAGTTAGACGGTAAATTAAAGGTAATCGCGAAAAACAAAGAAAATTACATTTCATTTACAAAATTTTTTCAAGTCTATGAGGATAGAATACCTGTTCGCTTCGTAGATTCGTTTAAGTTTTTAGGTACTAGTTTAGAAAAACTTGTGTCTAATTTGAATTCAAATGATTTTATTCATTTAAAACGCTTTTTTCCCTCAAATGTACAATTTAATTTGGTGAAACGCAAAGGGGTGTATCCTTATGAGTATATGACTAGCTGGGAACTCTTTGAGGAAGTTAACCTACCACCACGTCATTGCTTTTACAGTACATTAACTAATGACATTATTTCTGAATCGGACCATGAACACGCACGAAATGTTTGGAATCAGTTTAAAATAAGGAATCTCGGAGAATACACCGATCTATACCTCAAGTCAGATGTATTATTACTTGCGGACGTATTTGAAAACTTTCGCAAAACGTGTAAAGTTAATTACAAGCTAGATCCCGCTTTTTACTTAACAGCTCCTAGTTTGAGTTTCGATGCTATGCTTTTAAAAACCGGAGTGCAATTAGAGCTTATTAATGATTTGGAAATTATAAGATTAATTCAAAAAGGTATTCGTGGTGGGATTTGTTTATGTTCCACTAGGCATTCAAAAGCAAATAATAAATATTTGCCTGAGTACAATAGCTCACAAAAAAACAATTATCTGATTTACATCGATTGCAACAATCTATACGGGTACGCTATGTGTGCTTATCTACCATATTCCGATTTCAAATTGCTCAACGAAGAAGAAATTAATCGTATAAATTTTTGCAATATTTCTTTAGATGGTGACTATGGTTACATATTGGAGGTTGACATAGAATACCCAGAACATTTACATGACCTTCATAACGATATACCATTTTGCGCACAAAAGTTTGCACCACCAGGTTCCAAAACTCAAAAATTAATACCAAATTTGTACGACAAGTTCCACTACGTAATTCATTTCGTTCATTTGCAGACTTGTTTGAAACACGGGTTGAAATTAGTGAAAGTGCATAAGGTGATTGAATTCAAACAAGGACCATATCTAAAAGAATATATAGACATGAATACAGAATTGCGTAAAAAAGCTAAATCTACGTTTGAGCAGGACTTTTTCAAATTATTAAATAATAGCATTTTTGGTAAAACTTTAGAGGACACAGAAAAACGTGTTGATATAAAATTAGTTAATCAGTGGACTGATACTAGGAACAAAACAAAAAAAAATATTACTGCAGAGCAACTAATCGCACGTCCTAATTTCCATAGTGTTTCAATTTTTACAGAGAATTTTGTAGCTATTCAAATGAAACCTGAAACTGTTACCTTAAATAAACCTATCTATATAGGTTTTGCGGTTCTCGAAATTTCTAAAAGTCACATGTTCGATTTCCATTACTCTGTCATGAAACCTTTTTATGGCGAAAGACTGAGATTGTGTTATACAGACACAGACAGTTTTCTTTATACTATAGATACGGAAGATTTTTATAAAGATTTGAAAAGTCATTTTTTACAATATTTCGATACTAGTAATTATGATATAAACAATTGTTACAATATACCTTTATTGAATAAAAAGGTACCAGGTCTCTTTAAAGACGAATTGGGTGGGACCGTTATTTCGGAGTTTGTGGGGTTAAGGTCAAAGCTCTATTGCATTAAAACACAACAAGACGAATTAAAAAAAGCAAAAGGTGTACAAAAGAACGTTATAAAACATGTTCATTTTTCAGATTATAGCAAAGTTTTAATGGAGAATAAGCTGATTCGTAAGAAAAATATAATTTTCAAATCACTTAAACATAAAATATTTACACAAGAACAGAATAAGATTGCATTGTCAGCAAACGACGACAAGCGCATTATTTTGAAAGACCGCATTTCAACTGTTTCTTGGGGACACTGTGATACTTTATCCTAAAAATGACAACTGTAACGAAACTTTATAATTCACCATGGCCGAGAGCTACCTGACTGATTGTGTCATTTCAATGCGAGTGTATACACACGACAACGGTATTAATATAAAATCTGGACTTTGGGTTTTAAATGATTTCATGCCTCAACTTCATATTTTCAACGAGGAAGAAAGTCTATTTTTCTCTATTAATGAGTGGAATCTAGTGTGTGAGATGTTAAATAATGGTTATTCTTTTGGCACGGTGAAATTTACAGATAAAAAGGCAGCGTTACAAACTTTAACCGTGTTAATATATAGTGATAAACGTTGTTCTTTACAATTTGGTCATCTCGTAAGCGAAGCGATTTATCATTTTATTGACTGTATTAAATTGAGAGTATTCCAACTTGAAAACGAATATGTTGAAGCAATTAATTTTGTTAAAAAGGTAGAAAGCAATTTGGATTTTAACTGTTTGTCAGCTTTTCAAAATATAAATAATTATTTAATTTGTTTCGCCAACCCCCTTTCCTTAATCGAGCTAGAAATTGTAGCTACAGCCAGTGCATATTTTATAAGGATTTTGTAACAACTAAGTATGTTAGATAGTAAGTTAAGAAATAAGTATTAGTTTTAGGTACTAAGTTTAATGTATTGATTTTATTTTTATATCAATAAATGTAGCTAAACTAAATGTTTTATTTATTTTATTTAAATACAATTACCTACCATTATTTGACTAGAAATACAAAATAATGTACCTGCATACTAGTAATTTAACATGAACGTGTTTGAACATGTTCTAACAAATTCTGACATCTACTAACAATAACAATGAGGTGTTATGTTCTCTAGTTTTAAATTACTGGTAAGTAATACTAGCACAGCAAAAACGAATCGAAACGTGAGATGAAAAATTGAACAAGTTTCAACATGTTCAAATAAATATCAGGAACAAAGGAGGTGTTATATTAAATGACTCCGTTTTATCTATTGTGTTGTTCATTTACGTTTAGTTCTTCAAGCAAAGCAGTGCATAGCTTTAAACATGAGTGAAAAAGTCGATCTCACATCCTTCTTGTGCGTGTATCGAGACGATAAGACTCCACGTTTTGGAGTTAAGGTGGAGTTATCTCAATTTGAAGACGATGAGAAAATTTGCCGTACAATTTTGAAGAGCAATTACATCGTGCACGATGAAGACGATCCGGTGCTCAGACAGTTGGTGCAGCTGCTTTATCACGTGTGCAAGGAGTTGGGAGAGCGATCGGAGTTTGGACTATAAGCTGGTAAGTATATAAATATATTTTGATTTTGTGTTGTCCGTTTCGAACCTCATAGTACAAGTTAATTAAAATCTTATTTTCTCTTTTCCAGAAACTGCAGTGCTACAGGAAACAACCTCTGTTGCAGCCTCTATAGTATTAAGTTAGTTCTACTATTTGTAATTTCTTAAGTTATTAAAATTGTTTAGATTGTAAATAAATAGTATCTACTTAGGAATAATTATACTTTTTTATTGTTTCATCGTATCAAATGATAGTAAATACAATAAAATATGCATTTTGACGTTATGTAACTATTAAGAGTAGTTTTGTTAAGATGAGTTAAAATAAATAAAAGGCTATTGTTTTATAAGTACGTAATTTATTAAACTTAAAAATAAAAACTAGTTAAAAAAATTAAATTGATCTATATTATTATCTTCATACCACTTTTTAATACATAATACATTTTTTAAAGAACATTCTTTTAAATGAATTATACAATTAAATTTTGTAATATCTTTGCAGTACTTATTATGAAGACTTGCAATATTAGGACAGCCTTTACTACCTATATCGATTATGTTACAATTTTCGCATATACATTTTATCCATTTTATTTTTTCTTCTCCTTTAACAATAATATTTTTGTTTTGTAAATGAGGTTTTATCACTCTTTCAAATTCCCTAAAGTCGATGTATCCTTCACTCCAATAAATACCACGGTTCTTTTCTAACCACAACACACGTTTCTTTTCTTCTTTTGTTAATTTGACATATGGATATGGAGGATTTATTAAAAATACTTGAGTGTGTTCTTCAGTGGCAATAGCACATTCTTTAATAATGAATTCATTTTTTAAGTTTTTAAAACCTTGTACATCCACAATTATTGCATTCATGATATCTTTTTAACTATACTGCTCAAAGGTTTGTATTCTATCAAGCAATCGTTAAAAATAAGACAATATGCAGAAGTTTGATCAGGAATTTCAGTATCACACTCTATTTCAATGCGCACGTTGACAACAGGTCCTGTTTTTATGTTATCGTTTTGCCTGGAGCAGTCAATTACAAATAGAGGTGCTATATCTTTAAATTGTTGTACCGTTAGAAGCGGTTCTACTCTTTCACGACCGTAGTACGACTGCTGAAATCTCGCATACTGTTCATATAATAATGCAATTCTGTCTCCTACAAAACTAATGTCAAGACTTTCGTACGGAAAGTATGTAGAATTTAGATACACCTTTACATCTCGTAAGTAACAGTGATCAAATCTTGACATATCAGCACTTGCATTATTTTTCCGGTTAGTTTGCAATGCTAAGACTACAAACCGTGGCTTTTCAATTTGAGAAGATGTTTTAATAGACCAAGTATGCTTTGTTGTTTTAGGTAATAAAGGATACTCATATAAATCCCAATTTCTAAAGGCTAGTTGAATTGGGCGATCTTTATCCAACAAGCGCAGTAAATTGACTTTTTCCTTATCAGACACCTTGACATGTGGAACTCGCCATACAATTTTATTCATAACAATATCACTCACTACTTCACCGGTGTTAAGTTTCAGAGCATTTAAGTTGGTGTTACTGCGTAGAAGAATAAGTTCATGCTTACAGTTTATTATTACTTTCTTATAATCTTCAGCGAATCCTAGTATGTTACTTAGCGGAATAGATGCTGAAAAGTTTCCATGGTGAATATTTTTGTTACCCTCTATATCCCACCCCCATGCTTTAGACATCCGAGACTCGCTATCGTTCATTGACAGAATGGATTTCAAAGTTGTAGTAATACCTGCATTTTTAATTTTATCAATTTCAATCCCATTCAATTCGTATCGTATATCTTGAAAAAGATACATTAACGGATTGTTAGTAAAATGTACAGTATCAAGACTCTTCTGTGTATCACCTTTAACAACTCTAACAATGCCTTCTAAATAAAGAGTGCTGGCTGATGGTAAAACATATAAATCCTGCTGATTGATTGCAATCCGAATTTCATCATTTCTGTTAAAACTAGTAACATACGGTTTGTATGAATGAAACTCGATACCTTCAATTGAGTTATCATAGTTAGGTGTGCTAGTAAGATTTAATATGTTCATTTTAGTAGACCTAGTAATTGAAGAAATTTCCTGTTTTCTTTAGTTAACTTATGCTTCGTTTTTGATGTTTTCTTTTGGATAGCACAAACCGTACTGGGGTTTCTGAGTTGCGGTGGCAAGTATTTATTATTGTAATCAATCATTTCTTCTAAATTGGATATATAGTTGAACTTCTTCACCACGCAGATTAACCAAGTTATTGTTAGCGTCTAATATCCTTATGTTAATGCAACTAATATTTTTCTGGTTCACTGGATAGTAAATAATATTTTTTGGTATTTCAACAACTCTGTAACCAGGCGGCACGTTAGGAGCAAACTCGTGAATTATATGGCTCGGTTTCCCGTTAATAAATGATCCACTCACAATATCACATTCGATTCGTACGACTGTTGTAGACAAAATGTTGACTGGTAGCTGTGATGTGTGCAATATATTCGCTTTAAGAACTTTTTTCTCAAAACCTAGCAAATTACCCAGAGCATTAGGTTTACTGAAATCAATGTCTTTCGTACAAAAGATCGATAGTTTCAAAGTATTATTATTACATAACATGTCAAAAGATGTATCCTTTACATTACTTTTTAAAAATTCCTCGATATCTTGAAGTTCGTAAGTTCCTTCGGGTATCTCTATCACTTCGTTATTACCATAATAAAACTTGTTATTGTTGCTATCAATATTGGGAAATGAATTAAATGTGCAAAAATGTAATAAAGCACACTCATATTGACCTTGTAATTCTAAAGGAGGTGAGTAAATAGTTGATAATGTCGGTTGGTTACCGGTTATTGACAATGTGAAAGACATATTGCAAATGATGGAATTAAAAAACAGTTCCAGTATTTTATAAGGTTTCTTTATTTTTCCAAAAATCTCTTAAAAACTTTAGACAAAGATGACCACAGTTTACTGTATTATACGTTTGATGTTTTGTATAATTATAAAATATATTAAAACACTTGAGATATTCTAAGAACTCGAGCGGCGGCTTCAAATCACCAAAACTATCAAAATATTCGCAATAATCATTATATTTCACATAGGCTACCCAATGGGTTCCTTCGCTAGTAGACTCGTCTAGATTAATAATACCACACTCATTCTTTTTAGGCTTTTTCGGTAATGTGTCTCTCATAAAAACACCTCTAAAAAATGGTATATCTCTAGCATTCTCTAAAATATCATAATTTGTAAGAGCTCTCCTTGGTAGCCTTTTCTTCAGTTTTTTGAATTTGTTATGTATAATCCAGCCCCTTTCTTATAAGGTTTAACATATAAACCTTTTCCTATTGACATTGATTCCATAGCTCTATTATGTCGCTCAGTTTCTCGTAAACTTTGTTGGGCTGTTTTGTAATCATTTACAGTTTTCGCAATACCAGCAGCACCTCCAGCTAAGGCTCCTAAAGCAGATAGCCCAGCAAAAATTGGGATCAAGGGAAGGATGCCTCCGGTTTTAGGTAAAGGTATAACACGAGGCAACCTGACTTTATTTTCTTTAAGTAGTTTCTTTGCAGCACCGTACGCATATTTAATTGCAGACTTATTGTTACTTGGCTTTCGTTTTTTCAGATCAGAACGTATTTTAGAAATAATAGCTTTAAAAGTTTTGGATCCAGCACCTGATTTCACTTTAGCTTTCATAGCTTTCCCTACTAACCAGGAAGCAAGCCTTTCACCTTTTCCTGCATCTTTTGATTTGAGTCTTTGCTTGCTCATCTTCAATAATTCTAAGTCAGCTTTATGACGATTGTCTAGATCTGAGTAATTAGAATAAGCAATATCGTGGTGCTTACAAGCTTCGTCTAACCCGTTGACACCTTTGTCTCCTCTTAATAATCGTTTTTTTAATTTTGTGCCCGGACCACAATAGTTATATCCAGGTAAATGTAACTCAAAAGGTAAATTATTGATTAAACTATTAATAAGTCCTTCTCCTTTCATTACTATCAAATATATGATAACATTATCTATAGTACTTCCTTTATATCAATCCAACTATTTTCAGTAGTAGGAAGGCCTAACCATTTCACGAAGAGTTTATTTTTCTTTTTTCTTAGTACTTTTTCTATTAAGTAAACATTTGGATATGCTGTCTTTTGCAGTTCTTGTTCATAAAAAGACCCTAATATAGGTTGTTTCTTAAGGTCTACAATATTATACGTTATGGGAGATGTATTATTAACACTTCCCACTTGAAATAATTCTGTGGACCAATTAGGAGTATAGCCTTTGTCAAAACAACTTTTATGTTTGCTTATTCTTACATAATCACCGGAATTAAATTTAACTTTTTTAATAACATTTTTGTTTCTTTGCATGCAATTTAAATTTTGCAAGACCAATTTTTCTTTTAATTTATTAACATCTTTGGGTTTGAATTGTGTACTGCGATGTTTGCTGTTATTGTAAGTCTTCACAACTACATTGAGAGGTTCTCCCAACCATCTGTAACTACCATGTAAATTAAAATACCTAAAAAGCCAAGACTTTATTGTTCTGATAACTCTTTCAACAATAGAAGCTTTTTTAATAGAATATGTAGAGTAATGGTTAATTTTATGGAAATCCATAATTTTTTTGAAACTTTCATTATAAAATTCTGTTCCCATATCAGTTTGTAAATTATGAGGACATCTTTTAGATGTAGAAAGCACATGTTTAAATGCAAACATTACATCTAATTTATTTTTTGTTTTAATTGGTACAGTCCACACAAATTTTGAAAAACAGTCAATAACGACTAAGATGAATTTAAATCCTTTATTGAACTGTTTCAAATTTCGGAAATCTATTAAATCTGCTTGCCATAAATCATCAATCCCTTTAAGTATAACATGTCTTCTGTCAAAATTTCTTCTTGCTGCTTTATGAATTTCATTAACGATTTTTTGTTTTTCCATTTTTTAGTTTCAAAATTTCATCTATAGCCTCTTTTGTGTAAAATTCATGTAATAACTGAGTCTTGAAGTCAAGTAGCAAACGTTTTATAGCTGTTTCAATTAATTCTTCCACTCTTTTTTCACTACACAACTTATTATAAACTGTATCAACATATTCTTTATTTACAGCATCATCAGGTGAAGAAGGATATTTTACGCCTTTCAATCGTTTCAACTGTAAATCAAAATCTCCATCTTCGGTTGTTAACATTTTTTTATTAGAAAAATTAAAGATATCTGATAATCGTAACCTTTTATGTACATTATGACCGAATTTATCCACATTCATTTTAAACGACTATTATATGCGAGAATTTCAACTTAAATGAAAAAATGTGAAGACAACACAAACTTATTATGTAATTATACCTCCCTCTTTCAACTCCTCTAAGATAGATATAATTTCATTTTCAACTCCAGTGTTACCAGCATCATGAGAAGCAATCAAAAGTTTGAGTCTTTCCACCAATTCATTAGGATCATCCCAGTATACATAATCTGTATTCTTTTTCCATTTTTTTAGCAACGATAAACCTTTGCCTTTAGTACTGCTGCCTGTACTTACAGAATAATTACGTTGTTGTTTAAATAATGGTTTTATAATAAAATTATATTTGGAACCTTTATTACTGTTAATAGGTTTTTTGGCATCATATCCTCGTCTATGTGCATTTGTGTCTAATAACATCATTTTGTAATATGACTTGTCCTCTTGTGTGACTAACGATAAGTCGGGTTGCTTTTTCATGAGCAATTCTGATAATCCAGGAGTTATTTTATATTTACGACCTGCTATTACTATAAAACTATTGTTTTCAGCAATATAAACATTAGTTGCACCCATCTTGAGTTTTCCTCGATCATTCCTAATACCATAAGGAACATCTTTAAAACGTTCAGGAGACAATGACCAGTTAGATACATTTTGAGAAGCAGTTGTATCAATAACTGATTTATACGACTCATTGCTAGTATTAAAACTTTCATAATTTTTAAAATTGTTAATTTTAAAATCCTCATCTTCCTCTTCTTCCTCCTCTCCTTCCTCTTCTTCTTCCTCCCTCTCACTTTCAGTGTTGCTATAACTTTTTTCAGAATTTTTATCATTTTCACGATCGTTATTGTTTACAAGAGGAGGCTTATTTATGATCCTTCTCTTCTGTTGAACAATTTTATTTAAAGGGTCGGAGATCGGTTTAAAAATGGTTTTTAAAGCTCTTTCATTGTCCATTTCTATGTTTCTGATTTTGCTAACTTTTTTCTTGATAGCCTCTGCTGCATCAGCGACTTTTCTTTTCAAGTTGGTTTCCATTATAAATGAGCGTGTAAGGTTTCAATGTGAACTTTATAATAATGAGACAAATTACATTTTAAATGTGTTTAAATACTATTTGTTAATCAAAAACTATAAACGTATCAAATTTTTTTCTATAGCAACCTTTATTTTTTTCAGAGTTCTTGTCTATTACCAAGTAATTGTAAGGGTCACTCCATATTTTCGAACACATGTCTCGAAATTCAGTCCATGACATGTCCGTTGTTACATGTTCATTATAGACATGTTTCATATTTGTTTCATCCTGTTTAAATAGTATAATTAAATTTGCATTGTCTCTTATAAGTTGTTTCGGCACCTTACTGTAGGTTTGATTTAGATAAAAACAATCAACATTTCGATGTCTTCCCATTGCAAAGAAGTCTCTAATATTATTTTGATTTTCACAAGCCACATCATCAAATATTATGATGGAATCTGGTTTTGCTTTCCGGAGACTAATGACGTGTTCATTTTCTCCATATTTTGCAAATGTAACGTCTGGTACCTGATATAAGACATTTTCCAAAAAAACGTACTTAGATTGATGGAGAGTTTTAGCGTATAGGTAAACGTTTCTGTATCGCAATCCGTTTCTATGTAAAAGAAGTCCTACCATCAGATTAGTCTTTCCACAGTTGGATGGACCACAAATTATACAACGAATAGTATTTGGTAAGAGTTTCCCGTGACGGTATGTATGGGTTTTAAGATCAGGACAAATTTTCTCGACTTGTAAATTTAATGGTTGTTTCACAAATTTCATTATCTTCAAATTGAAGGAGACGCTTGATATTGAATGAGAATATTATGAAACCACAACTGTATATATATATAGACACACATTGTGAAAGATCCCACCCCATATATTTTTATCCGTAATTACTGCGTAGAACCTTTGTACTGCTGTATAGAACCGTGTTTGCTATCATTTGATGAGGTAAATGTTGACAAATTAAGTTCACTTCATAATTGTATTATTGGGCTTTCTAATTAACTTTTTTTAAAACACCAGTTCACGAAACGGAGTGCGGAACGAAGTGGAGCAAACGGAGTGAAGTGAACTGGTTTTTGAAAAAAGTGAATTAGAATGCCCAATAATACCCTACTTACATATAAAATAAAATAACATAATTTTTTTAAATCACATTTTAATTAACAGTGTATAAAATATTACTCAATATTCACTAATTATGCATAAAAATTTAAGTCTTAATTACCTTGTAATCACAGATTGAGAAAATATTAACTATTACTTACTAAGGGCGGCCACATATACAATACATTCTGAAACGAGTAACGAGCACACATGTAAGTCAAATTAGGATTAAATAAAATATTATTGGCTGTGTTATTTACAATAACCTGATTGGTCGTCACTCCTCAAAAATGTTCGACCACGAACAATGTAGTTCCTTTTATTAAAAAAAATACACTAGGTTAGGACGGTATTACATAAAGTACTCCATAAATATTGTCCATAAGCGTGACTGACTAAATTATTTGGAGATTGATTGTATTTAAAAAGTTAGTGCCAAAAAAGCCCTCGTTTGCATAGCGGCGCTCTGTAACTACTAATTTGTTCTCATTGCGCAATATAATTTATCGTCTAACTAAGTGTACCTACCTTATTAGGTGATATTGAAGGATGACTTATATAGTATTGTTTAATTTAATTGTTAATATAATTTTAGTCATCTTCACGGCGCCTTGCTCATTCTATTAATGCTTCAATATTTAATTCAATTAGGGACTGTCCTTGCAATACTGAAAGCATGGTCACCTAGTTTAATCAATGTATGGAAAAAAAAGAATCGCTTATAACTTTTTTTGGGCTGCATTTTGAGCCATCACAAACGAACCATCGTATTTATCATCTCTGTCACAAACCTTTGGTCTAGATTCCTCGAGTGTAGCGCACCTGGAAGTGGTAGAAACAGGTGGTTCAGCTGGCCTGACTTTTTCCAGCTGAACCATTTAGTTTTCTGGAATATCTCAAAAATGCATGCGTTACGGGCGTTCAAACCTGCTTGGTACCCTGTCACATTGCCATCACAAACCTTTGATCAAAAAAGTTCAGAGTGAAACGCGTTAGTTAGCGAGAAATCGACGAAAAACAAGTGGTTCAGCCAGCCGGATATCAGGCTGGCTGGACACTTGTTTTTCAAGATTTCTCCAAAAGTATTGCATCACGATAGATGAAATCAGTTTGGATTTCTGTCACATAGGCGTCACATTACTTTTGATCAGGAACGAATCCCGAAAACCCTTCAGGAGCTGAGATCTGATGTGCTCCAAAAAGTGCAAAATCCGGCTGGCTGAACCATGTTTTTTTGATTTTTTGGCGAAAGTATACCGTCACAAACGATGAAAGTTTGCTTGTTTATCGTCACAAACGATTTGCTATCGACCTGAATATGCGAGATCTCCCCGGGCGACATGTCTCAGCTGTCCTGACCTACATATATATTCAAAATCCTGAATCAGTATCACTCAAAGAACACATTTATGAAAAAAAAAAATTTTTTTTAATATTTTTTCAATGGGAATAGTACATCTTTTGCCTAAACATAGACATTACTCTTACACCAGGCACGCGAGGGGTGCGGGTAGCGCTCGGGGGGTGCGCCCGAGTGGTGTCTACGTTAAGGAAAAAAAAATCCACCCCCTCAAAAATAAAAAATAAAAAGTGTTCAGTAAGTGATACTGGTTCAGGATTTTCAATAAAGCTAGGAGGTTCTTTTTCAACCTGTATTGTATATATTAATGTTAACCGATTTCTCCGCCATTTATGGACTGATTTTCAAGATTCTTTTTTTGTTTAACCTAGCATTTCAATTAATATGGTCTAGTTTTTAACCGACTTCAAGAAAGGTGGAGGTTCTCAAATAGAAGAATTTAAGAAATAGCCATACTCTTCTATACTGTCTCACATGGGGTGATTTTAAATCAGTTTGCGAAAATTAAGGATGTGATTTAGCTCACGAAACTTTTCCCAAGGAACATAGATCGAAATATACAGGGCTATAAGTAAATCTCTTTCAACCTCTCGGGTGGTTAATCAGTCCATGAAACTGAGCAACTTTCCCCCAATAATAGGTCAAAATACGAAAAAAAAATTTGATCTCCCAATACAAAATGCGCTATATGCTGATGAAGTTTGTATGGGAACTCAAATTTTTTTTCATATTTTGGCCTATGTTCCTTGGGAAAGTTTTTCAGTTTCATGGACTGATTTACCACTAGATAGGTTGAAAGAGATTTACCTAAAGCCCTGTAGAAAAGAAATTTTCAACCTCTCCAATCTTCATACAACTTGTGTGATCAGTTGATTTGCCTCTATTTGCCTTCATAAGGCCAAAATTATTTTTTTATCTTCATGTAGGTTCCTTAAGGAAAGTTTATTGGTTTTATGAGGAGAATCACCCCTTAGTTTCGCTAATTTAAAGGGGGAAATACTGACTGGAAGAAATCCCTCGTGGGATAAGTCCGCCTTGGTAAACTTCCTATTCCTGTAAAACTTGATATCCTCTGTATTATCATTGTACAGAGGGCCGCGCATCAGGTTACCCCACGCGTGCACTCTGTGCCGTTACGATAAGAGCAGTTTAGCAACGAAAATGGAGTAACCTGATGCGCTAGCCTCTGTACAATAAAGAATATAATAAAGTACTGACTTGGGCTTTCTTCGATGATTAAACACTACTTCTACCAGATATCCCTACTATCCCTACTATCCCTACTAATATTATAAATGCGAAAGTAACTCTGTCTGTCTGTCTGTCTGTCTGTTACCTTTTCACGCCTAAACCGCTGAACCGATTTTGATGAATTTTGGTACAGAGATAGATTAGAGCCTGGGAAAGGACATAGGCTACATTTTATCCCACAGTTGGGCACGATATAACCTGTAGTCCACGCGGGCGGAGCCGCGGGCGGAAAGCTAGTAGTAGATAAGTATGTTGGTTTGCTTACCTGCAACAATAAAAAAAAACAATTTAACTTATTTTTATACACATTAAAAACAATCGTTTAGTAAAATCATCAAAGAGGCGATCCGAAAGATGTATGTTCCAACGGTTTATTTAAAAACATAGATCTAGGTTTAGCTGGATCTGGATAAGCCTAGAAGTTTTAAAACCTAAACCTGGCATTTTTGATTAAATACTTTGATATGGACCATATTTGGAGTGACTTTCTCGAAACTTCCCCATGAAACTGAACAACTTTTCCTAAGGGATATTTAAAAAAAATCGGTCGAAAAAGATAAAAATATGAAATTAAATTTTCGCTTCTCCATACAAATTGTAAATAATCACAACAAATAATCATGTCGGGAATAGGTATACTGGGTGAAAAAGAACCTCCTAGCTATATTCAAAAACCTGAACCAGTATCACTCAAAGAACATATTTACGAAAATAATTTTTTTCTTCAATGGGAATAGTTCATTTTTTGCCTAAACGTAGACATTACTCCTACACCAGGCACGCGAGGGGTGCGGGTAGCGCTCAGGGGGGGGCGCCCGAGTGGTGTCTACGTTTAGGAAAAAAAAATCCCCCCCCCCCCCAAAATAAAAAGTGTTCAGTAAGTGATACTGGTTCAGGATTTTCAATAAAGCTAGGAGGTTCTTTTTCAACCGTATATACGCAAATTTAGACCCGTTTTGGAATTAAATTACAAATAGTGCGATCATCTGATTTGCCTTTGTATGGAAAGTCAAAATTTTTTTTAGTTTCATCTAGGTTCCTTGGGGAAAGTTGCATGGGAAGAATCACCCTCAAAACAAAGTCACTCTACATACGCGATAATCCAAATAAGGTTTTCAGGAAAAGAAAAATGTCTTCTTCTTCCTAACGTTTACTCCCGGATCTGATTCGGGGTACTCTTGACCATGATTCAGGATTTTGGCAGGTCATGTTATTATTACAGTGGAGCGACTGCCATTTGACCTCCGTGACCCAGTTACCAGGGGAACTTGATCGAATTGGATCATGGTTACTTCAGTCGCCTGAATGTGCAGGTTTCCTCACGATGTTTTCCCTCAATGTACATAACTCAGAAAACGAGTCATTAGTACATGGCGACACTGAGGTTTGAACTCGGTACCTGTTACTTGCAAGTCTGACCCGCCAGCCGTTAGACCACCGACTCTCGCTCAGGGAAAGGGAAAGAAAAATTTAAAACAAAATTATGATAATTTTTTTATATGATTATAAAAATATAAAATACTAGCATCCCGCTCGGGACTTCGTTCCCGTGGGAATTCGGGAATATTATGTAGCCTCTGTTACTCAGGGATAGTGTAATATCCTAATGGTGAAAGAATTTTTGAAATCGGTCCAGTATTGGATATATACAAAGTTTATTGGTTACATACAAAAATACAATTTTTTCCTCTTTACCTAGTGTGTTCATAAGTTTTGAGACAAACTTTTTAATAAAAATAAATGAAAAATTGTACCTGGCAGCTGAGAATTTATTTTTCCAAATTTGAATTTGGAATGTTTTACGTCTGTCCGCTTGGTTTTTATTATTCATTGATATTATTTTTTTCAATATGGAGGGAACAAAAGAATTACGTGCGACTTGTATTTCGCTTCATTTGGCGGGAAAAAAACCAATGGAGATTTTTCGTGAAATTAAAAGTTTTGGAATCAGTCGTAACTTTGTGTATTACACTATAAAACGTTACAAGGATACAAAATCTTTACAAGATCGGCAAAGAAGTGGTCGACCGCGGTCTGTAAGGACGGCTGCGAATATCAAAATGGTAAGAGAGCGACTTCGCCGAAATCCATGCCGCACCCAGAAGAAACTTGCTCTACAGACTAACATATCGCGTATTTCAATCAACAGGATACTGAAATATGATCTCAAGGTAAAGGCGTACAGTCGTAGAAAAGTTCATTTCCTAAACGAACGCCTTCGCAAATTACGACGCGAACGTTGTCCAATGTTGCTTAAGAGGCACGATCCGAAAAAGATACTCTTCACAGATGAAAAAATCTTTACGGTGGAAGAAAAGTTTAACCGTCAAAACAATAAAGTTTATGCCAAAAGTAGCAAGGATGTTCCAGCTTCAGCACGGAATGTCTCGCGTGCCCATCACCCAGCTAGTGTGATGGTATGGTGGGGGGTCTCATATGAAGGTGTCACTCCGCTCCATTTTTGCCAACAAGGGGTCAAGAGCAAAGCAAAAAATTATCAAAGTGATATTTTGGAGACTGTCGTGAAGCCCCTGTCTGAGACCCTATTCAAGGGCAAGGAATGGATTTTCCAGCAAGACTCAGCGCCGTCCCATAAAGCAAAAACGACTCAAGCCTGGTTAAGGGAAAATGTACCGGGGTTCATCTCGGTGGAAGAATGGCCCCCTTCCAGTCCTGATCTCAACCCGCTTGACTATTCTTTGTGGACTGAGTTAGAGCTCAGGGCCTGCCGAAAGTCCCACCCAAACCTGGAATCCCTGAAGCGAGCCCTTGTCAGGGAAGCGAAGCGAATCCCTCTAGAAAAGATTCGTGCCGCGATTGATGAGTGGCCCGAACGTCTAAGGGCTTGCAGTAAGAATAGAGGTGGCCATTTCGAATAGTTATTACTTCTAATTTTTAGTCATAATCCGCTTATAATTTTCTACAAATTCTATAAATATATCTTCATTGTTTATTTTTTTATTAAAGTTTTATTTCGTCTAAAAACTTATGAACACACTAGGTATAATATTAGTATAAATGAATGTTCTATTAGCAAAAATATTAAAATTAAAAACTGACTAGATTATCATTGATGGTGTAATCCTGTTATCCCTCATGTGTCATAGCCACAAAAAAAGGTAAGGACTTCATAAAGGCAGTTATTTATTTACAAATGTCTACAATAACTGAACAAGGAATAAACACGACTTAAAATCCTTTTTGTCATGCATTTTTAGTTCCTTTTTCTTGATTTTTTTCTGCCCTGTGAAACTTTGCAAGCGCGCAGTTGCCGATTTTTTTATAGAATTGACCTTCTGGCCTCTGTACAACAATCTATAATGCAAAGTAAGGTTCTCCAGTCAGCTACATCTTCGTTCCCTTACATTAATTAGTAGAGAATTCATTTTGATGCGATATTTATTTATAGAGCGAGCCAGAAAATACGTGTCGTGGATGATTTCAAGGATCCGCAGACGAAGGGTTCACACAACAGCACAGACATAGCGAAAACTAAGGATGTAAATTGTAAGTTAACCCACAAAACTTAATAATAAAGGTCGAACATAGTTAAGAAAATCGCTTCTCGATAAAACTAATTGTATATATTTTTTTAAGAACTACTTCGGGATATTTTTTTATCAGAGAGATTCATGTCCCTATTATTGGCTAGTAGTAAAATTACCGCGTAGGCCCGTGCTCCTCGGTGGGAACGTACACACATCAAAAAAAGTTTGCGATCACTTGGAAAAGTGCTAATATTTTTTATTGTAGAAGAATAAAACTTAATCACTTTTTATCTTTTGATTCCTTATTTAAAAATATGAAATTTAAATATAAAATAATTTCGTAATTCAAATGTTTTTTCATTTAAAAAGACAATCAACCCTTGCTTGCTTTCATTCAGAAATCTGACATAGTCGCAACTTATCAATATTTTCAATTTATTCAAAAAAAATTAAGTTGGTAACGATGCCGAGAGGATTAACTGCAGTTTTACGAGCCAGAATTCTAACTTTAAGTGGAGAAGGCTATTCCACGAGGGAAATATCACGCAGAGTTCATGTATCCCAATCCTGCGTGGTGACCACGTTGGAGAGGTATCAGGGCATGGAAGATTTAGCTGATCGACCTCGCAGTGGTCGCCTAACTGTTCTTACTGCAATTCAGAAGCGATATATCAGATTACTGGCTGCCCGTGACCCAACAAAGAACGCTACTAAAATGAAAGCAGAGCTGCGAGCTGCCACCGGCCGCGAAGTTAGCACCCAAACGATTAGAAATTGCTTACACCAAGCTGGATTACGAGCAAAGAGATCCTGGCGAGCACCTCTGAACTCACAGCAACGGAAGCGGCGCAGATTGCAATGGTCTAGGCTCCGTCAAAATGAAGAAATTGAGGACGAAAGCATCTGGCAGAACTGCTTCTTCGTTGACGAAACGCGGATCAGTACACATCCAGAAAACCGACGTGTCCGTGTCTGGAGAAGACCTGGCGACTCTGAAAGGCAGAGAACTGCCACTGGAACCGTTCAGCAGGGCGGGAAATCAGTGTCCTTTTGGGCCGGGATAATGATTGGGGCTAGGACGCCCTTAATCCCGTATCAAGGCACCATGACCGGAGCCATGTACAAAACGATTGCAATCGATGGATACGTCAGACCATTCCGCATCAACCACGGGCGCCAATTCATAATGGTAGATGATAATGCGCCCGCACATCGAAACGGACGTGTTGATGCTGCTCTCCAGCAATACGACATCACCAGGTTAGACTGGCCTGCCGGCTCGCCTGACTTAAACCCGATCGAGCATGCGTGGGATGCTCTTAAGCGAGCTGTTTGGAACCGTCAGCCACCTCCGCGAACAGTGTCAGAAATCAGGGCAGCTGCTATTGAAGAGTGGGACAGGTTACCACAAGAAATGCTAGATAACTTAATTCTTAGCATGCCCAGAAGGGTTTCCGCATGTGTGCGAGCCAGGGGAGGAGTCATTTTATACTAACTATTAATTTTTTCGTAATAAATTTTGTTTGTTTTTTCATTAATTCAAATTTTTCATTACATTACATTTAAGCCAAAATTGCATTTCCTAGCTTTTGTTAATAAAAAGTAAATAATTAATAATGATTCTTTTATTTACTTAGTGCATTTTCATTATAAAATCATAAAACGTAAACAGTTTCTTTAAATAATTTATATTTTAAAGAATACACCTGATTTTGCTACTGATCGTAAACTTTTTTTGATGTGTGTATATGGGCTGGTAAGAAGAAGAAGTAAAATCACCCCATCACAAAGAAAAAAACACAATCAATTTCAAATAAATTATACAAAATGAGAGGTCAGAGGAGATGGCGACTATTGGCGACCTACTTAGTGTGAAAATCAATTTTTTTTTAGGAATAAGTAGCATATTTTCGAGAAGGATTCTTGGTGTTTCGGGAGATAAATTTCAATGAATCGTTGTTTATTGGGAAGTTCGTCTTCGTTGTGTCAATCTCAACGTGATGTGTTGTGGGATAACTAATTACACACCATCTCTTAAAAAAATTACTATGTACAGAACCCTTTACACATCATTGTGCGTAATCCGCGCGCGATTTATATTTAGCCTTTAAGTCAAGTTAAACTGTAAATTAAATAGTTAAAGCTGCGTTTAAAGTTACATTTCTGGCGTCGCACGCGCAGCTAACTAATAAGAGTTGATTATTTCGATCGATAATACGCTGTCGGATTTAATTAAAATGGTTCGCCTTAAATTCTTTGATAAACTGAATATTAACGTCGGTAGGAACAAAAACAATTTATTTTAAGGACTTTGATGACCGCTTACGAAGAAACTATGCTTGACTGATTCTTTAAAATTTAGTATTTTTTCAAACGCTTACCCGCTTGAGGGATATTCACAAAATAATTTTAGGGAAAGAAAAATATTCGGCGCGAATGGGACTTGAATCCACCTACACGCACGAACGTAATGAGCTTGCTAAGGGAGGGAATGAGAAGTTTTGCCACTAGAATTGAAGGCACCATAGCTCAGTCGGTAAGAGCACCAGGACATCTAATCCTGGGGTCGTGGACAGTCTTTAACCACCTGGGGCTCTATTTTGTTTTACGCGGATTCTATTGAATTTCAAAATGTTTTATCACTAGACTTCGACGAACAGGTCTAACCACTCTTGCATTATGGCGGTAAAACAATTACAAAATCAATAGAATTCGCGTGTAACTCTAAAAATCAAAAATTAAACATGTTGTATAACCCATTCTCTCCTATTTTTTGTTGGGGGTTACAAATCAATTCTATTACGTATCATTTATAGGAAAAGTTATCCAGTCAGTCAGTTCACATCCTGAAGTATCTAAAGTACTTAAAATTTCACTATGGCTACCATGGAAAGAATGCAATGACGTAAGTGTTTGAGTAATGCACTTTTATCTAATCTACAAGATATGTTAGACTTGTTATAGTATAAACAAAATAAGCCCCTTGTGAGGCAAGAGAGCTGCCAAGAATGTGTCCTGTGTAGGTAAGCTCTAAGCACTCCGATAACGCGCGACAAAGACCAGTTAGACCTAGGAATCACAACTAACATACAACTCACGCCTATAATCCCCTTCGGGGTAGACAGATCGTACTGTAGTTCGAGAACCACGTTTAACAATCATTACGAAGGTTATATTAGACGGAACATGAGTATAAATGCTGATAGCATATAGGTTGTCACGTCAGCCTTCGCCTACGATACAGCAAAACCCTCACAACCCACTCACTGGCTCCCACAGTAGGCATGGGAAGAGTTGGCGGCTGGCACATTCTAAGTTTATACTTTCTTTCAATCGCAAACGGGAAGAAGTGTTGTTTTATACTCCTACCGCTCCCTAGCGGATTTTTCAGGAATCAACAACCTTAAACAGCGCCATCTAGACACGAGTTTCGATACTTCTTTTACGGTGACACCTAACGACGAGAAGTTGAACTTTTACTACAACATAATAGTAACGCTACTCCACACTAGGATCGCGCGGTTCGCATTTCGTCACACAAACAACCAATGAGAATTCAGAGTTTTTGTGACGTCGGATTGCGCAGCGCGTCTATTTCGGTATTCTGATAGGTGGCAGGCAGACATTTTGTTTTCTTTGACGGCATGAACGGCTTGTTGTGGATTTGAGATGCCGTTGAATGCCGCCGGATGGACGACTGAAGACGACGAAAACTTGGCGGAATTAGTGAAACCGAATACGCTATTGTACGACGCGTTCGGTCAGTCGCGGAAAAACATCCTAGAACGAGAAATAAGGTGGAAAAGTATCGCTGTAACACTCGGCAGACCAGGTAAGTGAGTTGTCAATGGATTGGTTACAATAAATTTCTCTTGTGCTGCATTGTAAAGCAGCAAAAAAGTTGTCAGAATCATCTGTTTGTACACCGAAACCAAAAGTTTTTAAAACTTTTGATCTAGTTCAAACATTTAGGTCTTGCTTGCCGAAGTATTTGTAGTAGTGTAGTAACCTTCTCAAAGGAAATCATTTGTGATTAAAAGCGATAATGGCTGTTTACATAAAATCCAATATAATTTTTCTAACTTTTCCAGTTGAAGAGTGCAAAAGACGTTGGCGCGGACTCCGCGATGGCTATATGAGGAGTAAGCGCGTTGGTGCAATTCACAAGACCAAGGCTGGTATTACTGAGAAACTGAGTTTCTTGGACTGTATGTTTGAAGGTACTGAAGAGTTGGAGGGGAGCATGGAAGTCACAAATGAGCAGATTGGTGAGACATTGATTGTTGGGAGTGAGCAGGTTATTACTGATAACCAGGAGTATTATGAGGTGAGAATTTATGTGGCAACTGTCTACCCATAAGAATCCAAAAAATATGTACAAAAATTTTGCTACCTAACCTTACTAATATTATAAACGCATAAGATTGTTTGTACGGAAAAACTACTGAATGGATTTTAATGAAACTATGCAATAATATAGCTTATACATCAGAATCTCAATTTTTTTAAAATCCCACAGAAACGAAGTTCTGGGCGAAAAGCTAGTACAATATAAAAAGTTACAGCTAAAAGCATGTGTGGATAGGTACGTCTAGTTTTAGCCAGCTAGGTGCAGCCAACCAGATAACACAAGAACACCCATATTAATAGTAGCACAATAACTAAAACCCAACTAAAAAGTTTGCTTTTATTGCGAAGCTTGATAGTGGGCTCCAGCCTGACAGTAGTAGCATCATGGTAATTTATCAATTAATCAAGCAAGAATAATTTGATTGTTCTATCAAACTGTACTTGCTATAAAAAAAAATGATATTGCCAGCAATGGTTATCAGTTTTCAGAGACGGATTGCCATTCATTGATTAGTTGAAGATTTCCTCTCAGTTTAACCCCTCAAGGAGTTTTAATTATTGTACATCATATCCTCCTTAAGTAATTAAGTCAGATAACAAATGGATTAATAGAGATGATTACAGATACTCGACAACATATGCGAGTGAGTCTAATGTGTTGTGTTTTCTACAAATTCCAGATACACGAAGTAGATGGCCCTACAGAGATTCAGGAGGTGAAGCCTTATATCAAAATCCTTCCAAAACCGGTGGAGGAACCCAAGAAGATCATAAAAAGGACTGGCAGGAAGAAATCTATGCCCATACCACGTAACTTGACTCCTATTAAAATATTACCAAAGCCTATTCTCATGAATGGACCAAAAATCGTAGGATTTGTTGAAGACCAGCAAAAGAGTGCTGAACAACGGTCTCAGGTTATAGATAAACTTATAGAAAAAGTATTAAAGGAGAATACGAACGAAATAGATGTGTTCTTTAGAAGTATGGCAGCGAGTGTTAAAAAACTGCACCCGAATTTGATTCCTAAAGTCAAAATGGAGGTCTGCAACGTCATAGCCAAATATGAAATGCAAAGTTTTGACAAAAACCCAGTGTGAAATATTTTTATGTGATTGTTTGACACTTTGATTATATTGGTCAAGACCCCTTTTAACATAGAGTTGGTGAAATACTTTAAAAGTGCCACAACGTTCAAGTGTATATGCATAGAGTTATAGATAAGATTTTAATGCCAGAAACATGCAGCTATACATATGTTATTATTAATATAATGAAAAGTATGGTAAATGTAACTGAAAATTCAATGTTACCTAGTTTAAAAAATGTCGACTAAGAGACTGTCATTGTAAAAAAAAAATATTACAATACTGTAATACATAATTGTGTCAGCAATATTAACTTTCTGTAAGTATCTATGTTATCTCTATTTCCTGGACTAAAGCATTTTATGAAGTATAGTCATGTTTTCAAAGAAAATATGTTTGGTTGTGTAAATAAATGTTTCCCCTTAACTTTCTCATTTTATTATTTGATTGTTGTTAATTGTAGTAATTTTATAATACATATATTCATTTTCAACCGACTTCAAAAAAAGGAGGAGGTTCTCAATTCGTCTGTATGTTTTAATTTTTTTTTGTATGTTTGTTATGCGATAACTACGTCAACTGATGGCCGATTTTTAAAATTCTTTTTTTATTCGAGAGAGTACTCCTGAAGTGGTCCCATAAATTTTTTATCGAAAATGATTCAGGGCTTTTAAAAAAAACCTAACAAAAACAAAAAATCCTACAAACCAGAACATCATCTAAATAAATGATTGACATTTTCGTTTGTGGTTATCAGCTAAAAGGCATTGCAATTCGCAAAAATACTAGATATCTACTTTGTGCCTACTGTTGTTGTGATTGAAGTCGGTGACTCATACGTTTTTAACGTGGAAAATTAACAATTCTATTATTTTGGGAATTTCAGAAACCTTTTCGAAGATTTTATTTTCATTCACAAAAAAGCGTTGAACCCATTTGCAAATATTTCGGGCCAAATATTAGTGTGAAAAGCTGATGTTTTTGTTCTCAGGTCATGGGTGTTCGCGTCTGTCTTTTTGTGTAGCGGTAGTTTTTTTAAATGTCTTATTTTAAGAAACTCGCTATCACATAAATGACAAAAGTTTATAATATGTTATAGGTTTAGTTACACGGCACCGGTGCTCGCTTCCTGTACCCTGAAGTTTCGTTAATTTTAATTGAAGTGTCTTTTGTACTTCTTATCGTGTAGTATAGTAAAGTGTGTGGCGATTAAGCTAATCCTGGTGTCAGCACTTTCAAACCGCCAAATGGCCTCTGACTTGGTTTTAGCGACTAGGTATAGTCAATCGAAAACAGCCGGGTCTGACAGCTTAACGTGCCCTCCGAAGCACTGAAACGCTCGTGATAAATTGCCACTTTGGTCACCCATCAGGTTTCCTGTCTCTGTGTACGTTGCTTGACCACACTGTTCGGTTCAAATCAGCGAGCGCCACTGGGCTACGAGCGCTTCTTTTGTAGGTACTTACTTATAATAACATTTAAGAGTATCATAGATTTGTTATATTGGGAAAAGTTGCATTTTTGTGGGCTGATTAACATCCTTAATTATCGCTACCTATCTAATTTAAGGGTCACTTGTGTAAGACGTAGGTACGTCGCGGCCTTATACTTTATTTACATCACATATGTCACACTAACTACGTAGTTATACACTCGCTTAGTACAACACTCACAATGTATCCAATTAGCAAAAAAATCCTTTCACTGCAGTACAGTGACAACAGTAAGTAGGGGTAACAACCCGCAAGGTTGCGGGGGTGAAGTGCCGGGTAGAAGGGCGGGGGGAGGCTGTCTAGACTGCATGGAACTACCAGGCTACGCACCTGGGTGATAGGGTGAATAAACTTTACGGTTTACCTAGGATTTTCCGGGAACGGGAAAAGTGTGAAACACGCATTCAATAAATTACTTCTATACACAAGAGAGAAGCCTATGTCACTCTCCTGTAAAAAACATGTTAATCTGTTACATTTATGTGTACGTGTTTATTGAAGAGCAATCATACTAAGAACAAACAAACGTATTTTCCGTATAAAGCTAAGCAAATTAGTCGCAAGAACAAGTTGGTTTTACACTTACAATCGGAAGCTCACGCCTTTATCCCATTGGGGTGGGCAGACTTGTTTTCGTTTTCTACGCGAAATAATTTGTAACATTGTAACCATAGAAAAGAAATGCGATGACAATGTCTTTTCTTACCGACATGCATTTTCGTTCTCGGGTTTATGTGTTACATTAATACACGACAAATTTAATTGTGGGCTTTGACGTTTCATATCGCTATTTTTTTACTATTATTTAATATAATTAATCCAACACTGCAAAGCCTCCGTACCTATGTATAGAACAAATCTACCAAGCCAAAGGGAGCCTGGGTTGGGCATGCATCGTCACCCACTGGATGCCGCACTATGGCCACGAAACGTCACCGGGGCAGACACAAAAAGAGGTGGCGTGACAATCTCGATGCTCACAATTCTAGATGACCAGGACTTGCATAAGATCGTAAGAAATGAATGGGGCCTTTGCGTAGTAGTAGGATATTGTAAGCTAGGAATAAAGACGTGTCCAGAAACCTTGATCGAATTTATGCTGAGAAATGAAGTATTATGTATTATGAAGCAAAAAGAAATAGAAAGGCGAAGACAAAGACAAGAAAAGGCCAGAGAACATAAGACACCGGCTGCGGTGAAGCAATGTCGAAAGGTGGTCCCGTCGCAGTGGGAGAAGAAGAAACAGGAAAAAAAGGATCTTGTAAGCTAGCTCAGAAACCTATATTTAGAAAATTCTTCGTTTTTTGTTTCGAGCCTAAATATAGTCACCCTACCCGGGTCTAACCGACTGCGACCGTATGGTGGGGAGGGTGAGTTATTAGCCGGATATCATGAAGCGGGGTGAAGAAATATTGTAAGTGTGGTCTATGGGGTACGGTCATTTAATTGCGACCCTTAAAATTGCTAATGGTTTTGGTTTTAAAGATTTAAATGTGTGTATGTTCCGAGTACTGGCAAAACAACGCGCAACGTCTAAGTATAGCTAGATTAGCCTCAAGCGAGATTTAGTTAGTTTATCTTAAAAATAAAGAAAATTTTAGTGAAAACCGTATGAAAATCTTTAAGCGTTTATCGCGTTCAGACAGACACGGCGAGGGACTTCGTGGTTCGCTCTTGACCATAATCTAGCTAAGCAGGGCTGAAATTTGGTCGAGGATCTAGCAAGCTCACCCAAAACAATGTAACAAGGTCCTATTACAACATATGTCACATGTCACGTGTCATATTTCATATGTAGCTGCTTTATGACATAGTTTCTTCCAGATTGGATTGTCCAGACCTTACTGCTCAGATCGGCGTCATCACCAGACCCAATCGTACCCGGCAAATGCATTCGTTATGTGCTGGCCACGCTCGTACAAATTACGCACGGAATTCTGTATTGCATAGAATAGTACATACATACGAGTCTAGGTTTATCGATGTCGATATTTTCTTTTTAAGCCGAACCCAGTTTATTAAGCACACATCGAAGACTTTCCCTAATGAGAACGACATTGATCCTAGTAAATGATAAACAAATAATTTAACCACTACATCATTATTTTTATTTTATTTTCATGACGTGTGAGTAACTGAATACGCTTACATACACATACATACACAGACACACACACACACTCACATACACATAACACACACACACACACACACTGTCCTTACTTTTACATTACTCATCCAATCTATTTTGTTTTGTTAATCACATATCTATGCTACCCGTTAATCTAAATCTACAGTTTATAATATGTTTAACTTCTTAATTGGCTGTATAAATTTTTAATATAAGGGCTATGTAATGTAACATGTATAAGCTGTGAAGTTTGCAATAAAGTAAATAAATAAATGTTAGAAACACCATCATAACAATCTATATCTATCTACACTAATATTATAAAGAGGAAAGATTTGTATTTTTGTATGTAACGAATAAACTTAAAAACTACTGAACCTACATTATCCTACATATAATGCTACATTATCTCTGAGTAACATAGGCTACATAATTTTCCCGAATTCGCATGGGGACGAAGTCCCGAGCGGAATGCTTGTACATATTATAAAGAGGAAAAATTTAATTGTTTGTTTGTTTGCATCGAATAGGCTCCGAAACTACTGGACCGATTTGAAAAATTCTTTCACCATTAGAATCCTACATTATCTGAGATGGACATAGGGTAAATGATTTTCCCGAATTCCCACGGGAACGAAGTCCCGCGCGGGAAGCTAGTATAATATAAACGCTAACAAACTCAAAGGCTCACACTACGGGTTTCCCTTGTGTCGTGGTCCTTGAAACATACACAAAGGCAGACACGAATACCCACGCGCCGAGAACAAACATCTACTTTTTACACAAATATTTGCCCGGGCGGGGAATCAAACCCAAGACCCGTCGCTCAAGAGGCAGCGCCACTACCACTAGACTAAACCGGCCGTCAACAACAGTGTTACGATTGAAGACTATTGTAATTTTTGTTGTACTTACCATAAAGGATTTACATACATACATACAGACATGAAAAGTAGTCATAATTGTGACCACATCAAAGGGTTTTCCAGGAGGGTAGGCACAATAGCCGTAGTGCTTATATCTCAGCTAGTCTAGCTAGTTCAATAGGGGGAGCTAACGAGGGATCTAGGGTGCCTAGTGCTTTAGCCTAGCTCGTGAATTGAATACTTAGCCGTGATCAAGTATTGTGTTATGCAGTTTTCTTTTGAACCGGTAGAAATGTTGGAAAAAAAATCGAGGCGTTTTTAGTAGTTTTTCTATGAAATCCTGCTATTATTTCAAATACGTGAGTTTGTTAAGGCGACTACAGCACCAAAATTACGATTTTATGATGCGTAGATAAGCATGACGCACTGCATTAAATCGAAGAAAAAAAAATACTACGGTAATATTCAGGACATAAACTAGATAAGTAGTTTGCTGAAAACATGATTCAGCACTTTTGGTTCGATAGAAAAAGCTCACAAAGTCACCTCTAAATACCAATATTGTGTATCTTTTAAGCTGTAAAAACGATAGTAAAATGCAAACAGGAACTTGAATTTGCTATCAAAATGTTCGTGATTGAACACTCTCGATAAGTAGTTAACGCATTTTTCGATTTAAGCTGTTACCTTTCCATAAATCTCATTTTTCTAACTTTCGAACATGTTTTTACGCACGCACGCTTTCATAGTCCGTAAACTTCGTGTATCGACACTGTTCGCACTGCCGGCCCAGGCGTGTTGAGAGACGGAGATGGCACTATTCCTATGTGTGCTGCCTTTATCGGGTGCTGTAGTCGCCTTAAGATGTTTGTTACTCCGTCACGCAAACACTACTAGATAGATTTTTATAAAACTTTGCAGTAAAGTATTCAATTCAAGAGCACATAAGCTACATGATTTAAAGATAACTCAAATTGAAAATGTTGTACAACTACCGACATTCATTGCTTACAGCTCTTAAGAGGATCGTCTCAGTGTTTTTTTCCCATACAAATCCCCTAAACGTCAACGGATCCCTGAGAAATTTTGGTATAGTATCAGGAACACTAAAAATTAGGTCCGTACGTTTTGATTTTTGTGATGCTATTAGTAGACAAAAAGATATTTGAGACTAAAAGTCAGCATTTTTCGCCAAAAAAATTCTTAACATTCAAGGGGTGACTGTTGAAAAACTAAGAACAATTTTGGAAAAAAACAAAACGTTCGAACCTCGTTTATACGCTTACAAATCGATAGATAATGTACGATTTCATTAAGTTTTTGGGGTAGGAATTCATTGATGCCTAAACTCATAATTTTGGAAATAAAACTCTGCATATCGCCGGAAAGCTGTTGTTCCTTTCGCACAAGTCTGCGGCGGGTGGTCGACATCCAGGCAGCATGAAAAACAACTGAGACGCTAACGTCCAAATTGAGACCCTCCTATTAAATGGCTGAACTAGTTTTAATGAAACTAGAACCACCTCGAACCGTTTAGGAGCTACGATGACACAGACAAACACACAGATACAGGTTAACCCGTCGCGTGCTTGTTTACGCCGCGTACTTACGATACAAATCTCGTACACCATGTGTTCAAAAAGCACGCGAAGGTTTAAACTCATAACATCCCTGCTTCCGCTTCCCTAGAACAAAATATACGCATACTCGCACCTATATTCCCTTCCGGAGTAGGCACAGTTTTATAGGGTGACTTTAAATCAGTTAGCAAAAATTAAGGATGTGAATCAGTCCACAAAACTGAACAACTTTCCCCAAGGAACATAGGTCGAATTACGAAAAAAATTTTCGCCACTCCACACAACATGAACCTCGTACATGAACAGCTGATTGCCTTAGTAGGTAAGAATTGTTTTTTTTTTTTTCAGAATTTCATATGGGTTCCTTAGACAAAGTTGTTCAGTTTCATGGGGATAATCATCCCCTAATGTTACGTGAACTAATTTAGAGCCACCCCATACGGTTTTCGGGATGAAAAAATAATTATGATCGATCGTTCTTCACCCCCAAAGCTAAAACTTCTAGTAGATATATTTTAGTTAAGATGACTGTGACCCCAACCTAACACGACAGAGGGATCTGTGAAGATCCCCAGTGGCTATTAGTCACATTAAACCGACTACAAAAGACCGAAAAATAAAGATAAAATTATTTCGTGTTCTAAGGTAGTACCTGCTGATCTGTTTAAAGTCGGTGCCAAGCCAAATAAGCTTTGATAGGACTTTAAATAATTTTGTCTTTATTTTTCGGATTTTTGAAGCCGGTTTAAATTTTTTTCTTAAAAAGTTTATTTATTTTACAATTTTTAACGTAAATAATAAAAAGAACATGAGAAACATTGTAAGTACCTATTCAATTCAAGGGTTGCCTTCGATTTCCCTGGGATTCCATCATCAGATCCTGACTTGGTGACAATGATGGGACCACCTCAACAAAAAAATTTGAAAATCGGTCCATAAATGGCGGAGAAATCGGTGAGCATACATAAAAAAAGATACATATAGTCGAACATAGAATCTCCTCCTTTTTGTGAAGTCGGTTAAAAATAATGAATGACTCATTCTCTTAAGAGTGTGGGGGAGCCCGCTGATTGAGCGGTGTGCCGCGGCTCATTGCAGCCTATTAACGAATTGTCAGCGTGGTCATTGTTTTGTTTATTTACTATGTAATGGTATTGTAAACTAGAAAAAAAACGCGTAGAGAATAAGATAAGCCAGTGACGTAATTTGCGTAAAAAGTGGGAGACTGTTCAGTTCTTTAACTGCTATTCCTTATACATTGCGGGATCCAGTCTCCTACTTTTCTATGTGCTCAATTTTAGACTATAAACTTTATTATTTCTATTCATGTATTGGGTGAACATTAACATTTTTCGGTCCAATATTATAGGTAGATCGGCGCGGCGTAAAGCTTTCAAAATCTGAGAAAATAATTTATCAAACCAATAGTCCAATATACAGAATGTAAAGGACAGCTTAGCAAATACTTAAATGGTGTAATCTACTCATAACTATCATCAGCTATAAGTAATTATTTTTCCCGGAAACGTCATGTTAAGGAGTTTTCATTATTTACCTACTTTGGCGCTACGCAACGTATCGTGAAACCGCGCCCCACGCGCGATCCCCCCGCGCCGCGCTGCTGTCGGAGTGCTATATACATTGCTGGTTTTCGTGTTTTACGTTGTGATGATTGTTTTTATTGCAAAATGGAGTGTATTCGAAAATATTTAAAAAAACATGAAAAAAATGAAAATTTTCCGGAGAAAAATTCCACTGGAAAGTCTTTTAGAATGATTGTCCAGGTTTTCAGTTTTTGCTAATCTGTCTTTTACACTCTGTATAACCTAATACAATCGGAAGGGATTAGGAGTTAGGAGACGAGCCACCCTCTCCCTCACGACGCCCTTAGGGCAGATTTGTAAGAAGGAAATTGAATTTTACACGTTGATTGTGGAGACTGTTATTTTAGGTACGTTTAGGGAAAGTTAGGGTCGCATCCTTAAGAAAATAAAGGTCTATCTCTATCTATCTATATGGAGGGGACGCCTGCTAGGCACAGGCGGGTGACCAGTCCACTTATTTGGGAACATTTCACCCAATTCCCCATAACAGCGCATAAGTTTTACATCTGCACTGACAGTTCCACCTCTTTGAACCTCCCAGAAGTTAGAAAATAGAGGCAGTTGACGCTGCCTCTTTGATCGACGGGTCCTGGGTTCGTTTCCCGATCGGGCTAAATATTTGTGTTAAAGGCAGATATCTGTTCTCAGGTCATGAGTGTTTGTGTCGGGTCTTTGTGTATGTTGCGAGGGACCCACGGCAAATGGTAAACCTTTGTGGGGAACATTGAGTGTGTAATTTTTTATTGTTAAAAAGGGAAATTGAACACTAGTGAACCAGGAGTGCACAATGCTAATGCGTTAATGAGGTTCAGTCAGATTCAAAAATTCAGTCTGATTACTCAAAACGTGAGACAGTTGTTTCCCAAATGAAATTAAAAAAAAACGACTTTCCACAGAAAGACAATACTAAGCTGACCTCTCAAGTTGTGTGGAGAAGCGAAATTTTGTGTTTTCGTATTTCGACTCATGTTCCTAAGGGAAAGTTGTTCAGTTTAGTGAGCTAAGGGACCATCCATAAATTACGTCACACGTTAAGGGGAGGGGAGGGGGTCAACAAAGTGTGACATTGTGTGACAAGGGGGTGGGAGGGGTCATAAGTTTCGTGACGTCACATTTCAAAATGTGTTATAGAGTATCAAAACGTGTTAATTAGTATCAAAACTATTAACGACAATCTTAACCTCCTCAGTCCCAAGCACTCTTTTTACGTTTTTACTTTGGTTGAGACAGTGAGTTTTGAGTTCCCAAAAAAATGACAACTCTATTAAGTATACTGCTTTTATTAGAAAATTACAAAAAATGAAAAATATGTAAAATATGTGACGTCACGCTAGGGAGGGGGGAGTCTTGTAAATGTGACCAGCTGTGACAAGTAGGGGGAGGGGGTTAAAAAATCATGAAATTAGTGTGACGTAATTTATGGATGGCCCCATACAAGGAGCTTAACAAGGATAACGTCAACGAGACGAAAATGTACATCATGACATTTAAAGTAGAATTCTTCTTGTCGTGTAGGTATAGTCAAGTGCGTAGCCAACTTGACTAACCCTGGAGTCAGAGTTTTCAAACCGCACAATGGCCTCTGATTTGGTTTTAACGACAGTAGTCAATCGACAACAGCCGGGACCGACAGCTTAATATGCCCGAAGCACGGAAACCCTCGTGATGAATTGCCTCTTTGGTCACCCATCAGGTTCCCTGCCTCTGACGTTGCAATATCTACTGACCTGCGCCGTATGGAACCGCCTGCTACCGCTGCGACTGAGGGTCCCTCCTCTCACGTTGCTGTCTTCCAGGTCCACATCGCCTCCGTCCACTGCGCGGCGGCGGGACAACTCGCTCAGCTCTGCTATTGGCTGCACCTGGAGGTTAGAAGGGGTTTTAGGCCTCCGCAGAATGATTTTTATAAGCCCCAACAAATAAATCAAAATTTAATTTTTTTTATCACCCTCGTCATTCATTGCTTGTAACTTTTAAAAGGCTAAAACATTTTTTTAAATAAAGCTAAGAACCATCTCGATTACCTCAGCTTTCAAACAAAAAAAACTGCATCGAAATCGGTCCATTCGCTTAGGAGCTCTATGCCACAGACAAACGAAGATACACAGATACACACGTCAAGCTTATAATACCCCTCTTTTTGTCGGGGGTTAAGAAAGAGAGGTTTTATAAGTTTGACGTGTGGATCTGTGTGTCTGTCTGTGGCATCGTAGCTCCTAAACGAATGGACCGATTTTAACGCTGTTGAAGATACAATTTAATCATAATTTTCCACGTTAAAAACGTATGAGTCACCGACTTCAATCCCAACAACAGTTCGCACAAAGTAGATATCTAGTTTTTTGCGGACTACAATGCCTATTAGCAAATAACTACAAACAGAAATGTCATTCATTTATTTAGATGATGTTCTAGTTTGTAGTAAGTATATTTTGTTTATGTTGATTTTTTTAAAAGCGCTGAATCATTTTCGATAAAATTTATATGGGACCTCTTCAGGAGCATACTCTTTCGAACAAATAAAGAATTTTGAAAATCGGACAACAGTTGCCGGAGTAATCGCGTAACAAATATACAAAAAAAAAATACAGTCGAATTTTTTGAAGTCGGTTGAAAATTGGTTCAGCTTCAAGTTTCAAGCAAACGAATGTCGAGGGTGAAACAATATTTCATTTTATTCTGGAGTTATTTCACAGGGATAAGTGGAGAGTGACACTTGATTTTCGCTGCGAACTAAGTTGCTGACAGAAAACTATTTCATTGTAATTCTATAATATGAAAACAATCCTTTGAACATCCCTTCAGAAACGGTGTCAAAATGTAAATTCGAAAACCCTCAAATATATTTTAAAGTTGAATATGAAATGTGGCACGTATTTTACTTTCTCTGGTGTAGTTTACGACATGTCCTCTTTCAGATCAACTTGTATTCGGATATGTGAATCATTGTCGTTATTGTCGTCATTATATCCACTAGTGGGCTAAATTATTGCTTATTACCCGTCTCATTCCGGCGTGCCTCGTTCTCTATTAACTATCTCGTTCATTATATGCTATTTTAGAGAAACTCAGTAATGGACAACTATGGAAATACACTTACCGTTACCGTTACCGTTACAATGGCCACCCCGCCCAGCAGTTCTGCCACAAAGACTCAACGACGATAATCACCTCGGTCTGGCCACTGTGGCACGAATGCACAAATCCCACTATTCATGCTACATTTCAAAAATGTAATGGATTGAGTGATCCGACATTCGTACCAACTAGTACAGTCGATCTGTCTATCGCCGCGGTCAATGGTCGACGGGGCACCATAAGATAGAGACTGTGACTGTATGGGGCTGTTGCAGCAGGATGTGGAGTGGATAGGAAAGGTGAGTCAACAAGAATACCAGCATCGAGCCAACGTAAGGAGGATAGATTCTATACTTGGTGTGTGATATATAAATGGGCGGGAATAGAGCTGCTGTAACCGATGATCCTGGATTGTTTCTTCTTTCGACCGACGTGTCTTCGTTTTATCTTCTATTTTACTGTTTTTATTCTTGATTATGTGGTTGGAAGTAGAATACCTAAGTCTTCGGGTTTCGTTTCAATGTCAGTATCTGTAACATTGTATATATTCTCGGCTTCTTATTTTATTTTTTGTCGATCTGCAGCAATCGTTTTCCAATACGATTTCGGTTTAGGGGGTCCCTACAAGTGAAGATCGGACGTCCAACTTTTCTCCTGTATTCCTTATAATTATAAGCGTAGAAGATGTGGTTTCCGGCGTCTGCTTATGTGACCGTAGTTGAAATTCTACGTACTTTTATGATTTTCGTTATTGTTTTGCTTTGTTGTATTTCGTGGAAATCTTTTGATACATTGAGCATTTCCTTAAAAATTTGTCTTTCGTATTTTCTTAATCTCGATCGGTTACACTTGGTTAATGTTGCCACATTGAGCCCATAAGTCATTGTAGGCCTCTTATAAATAAGACTGCAATTTTCGCGGGATCTCGGAGTTGGTTTCATCAGTAGTTCTTGAGCTGCTTCTTTGAGTATGTTGTAGATATCAGTCCAGCTAGCATTCCAATTGGAAACTTCTAATTTGTCTGAATGGGTGTGAGCGAAAGTATTTGATTCTTGTAAGACTTTCATCTTATTGGCTATCAGTCCTTGGAATTTGTGTTGAACGAATTCCCTTTGTAAATGTTCATATACCTAGTAGCTTTTCTTATAGTTAAATGCCATATTAATTGCAGTATCTTGGTGTTTGAAGTAAGAAAGCTGGGGTTTCTATCGATCCCCAAAGTAATTTGTGATCTGTGTTTATTAGTTTTCCTTTTTCTCCTACAACGTAGTTGAAAAATACGGGTTTCTTAATACTTGTCAGAATATGATCAATTTGCGAATGTTGGTTTCCACGAAACCAAGTAGTCCAGCACGAGGGCCTTCTCCAAGTATTACTTAGTTTTTGATCGTGCTGTTGTAAGAAGCTTAGAAGCAAAGAACCGTTTAAATTGCTGTTTTGTGATAGAGGTTCCCGGTCCCGGTTCCCGGTCCTTTTACATTATTTTGTAAAGTTAAAGCCTATGTGCGCGTAAAAGTCTCCTATTATAATTGGATAGGCTTTTTTAGGTCTCCGGCGTAGTAAAGTAGCAATCTGGAATAGACATGTGCTTGATGATGTTGGGACGTGAGAAGTGACGATAAAAGTTTTATTGGATTGTTAATTATAGCATTTTGTATTTTTAGGTGAACTGCTAAAGGTGTTACATCCAAACTTGCTAAGTTTTAACTCGTGTTGTTCAACAAAACTTAAAAGTAAGTTGCCGTTAAAGTTGCTATGCTTGTGGTATAAGTTTTCTCCGGTTCTTTTAGAGGTGCATTGTTTAGAGTCGTTTTTGCCTATATGTGCGTTGAAGTCACTCATTATAACCGGATATGCTTTTTTAGGTTTTTGGTGAATCAAAATTCCAATTTGAGACAAACACGAGCTTGATGATGAAGGGACGCAGGTGGTACTAATGGAAAGTTCTACTGGACTGTCGGTTGTAGCGATTTTGATCTTTAAGTGCACTGCTAGAGTGTTACATCCTTTACGATGGGTTGAAATTATTTTATATTGAGTCGTTTTTGATATAAGAATGGCGATTCCTATTTTTCCCTTGAGCGTTTACCGCCCCCAAGAATCCAGTGGTAGTTATTTGATTCAAAAGTTCCTGATGCCATGTGTGTCTCTTGAAGTCCCGCTATTATTATCTGTCGATTAGACAGTTCTTGATCGATATGGTGTCTATCTTTTAGCTTAGAACAGCCTCTTACATTCCATGTACCGGTTCTTAAGTTTGTACAGGGGGTAGGTACATCGTGTTGTGTTTGCCGTGATGACCTAATTAGACGCTGGCCGGTGCAATCTGTAGAAATGTGACATTGATTATCAAACGTGGCGGGTATTGTTTCATTGGATTGCAAAAAGAGTTTTCCATCGTTTTCTTTTTGGAAGTGTAAGTTTGTTGCAGGACTACATTTATCATAAACATTCTCATCTTCGTAGTTGGATAAAGCTTCTTGATCGGTGGGTATCAAGCTTCTGTAATGGTTGTTTCCGAAGTGTAAATAGATGTTTCCGGGTACTGGTGCATCACGGGGCTTATAAATGAGTGGCTCCAATAGATTTTCGTTTTAAACATGGACGTTAGCCCTATAATATTCCGAAGCTGCTATTAATATATCTTCCCCTCCCCAGAATCCATCCTGGAATTGTTGGTTAATATATTGTTCCATGCTAAGCGTTGTGTCCGTGAGGTTATTAAGTAGTGCTAGTTCTATTTGTGGGTCGTGCCGGTTTTCAGACACGTAGGTTGCTAGATCCTTCCTAATCATTGCGTGGTCAAACGTTAGGTAAAACGTAATATTTATTTGGTTACATATGGATCTGTATAAGCAGTTGCCGTCTTTTTCGATGCATTTAAAAAAAAAAAGGTTGTATTGTTCTGGCTTTCCATAGTTTTCGGGTGGTTGCTGTCAGCCAGATGTTGACCGAATGACTGTGGAGTCTTTTGTTTAGTAGTTTTAAAAATTATAAAGTTGTCGGGCGCATCAAGTTGAAAGACAGCAGGATATAACTTTATGAGCTTTCGTTTCCCAGGCTCCGATATAGTATTATTGTTTTATTATCCTTTTCTCTATACCCTATTGTAAAACTTAGGCAAACTATGGTTCTTCGGTCGTTTGCTTGCTTTTAGTCGGTATTATTTTAAATTAAAAAAATGCACTTAGTAAAATAATGTTGGTATTGTTCCCAAGTTGAGCGATTCCTATGCGATGTGTTTTACGATTGGCTAAGTGATTAGTGATTCGTATGGTATATCAGTAAGATATGATAAATTTATTATGCGAATAATATATTATAAGTGTGTCAGGTGGCTTATTGTAGTAATGTCTTTGAAGCACACAATACTGCTAATGGATTCCTAGTTTAAGCGTTTCGTAAGAGACCTAAACTTGTATCGCGAGACGCAACGGGTCATTTTGTGTTACTGTGTATATTCAATTAATTAAGGTGCCGTGCTGTCCAACGCGCGTGAAATTGCAAATGAAAGTGTATTCAAATTTTATTCTTAAGTTCTCTATGGCGAGCTCCTTTATTTAGGCGTTAATTGAGTGAATCACTAGCTGCCGTTCTACGTATTTCCCTAGTACCCTAGATTTTCAAGCTGGAGTAAGGTGTAGATAGGGTAAGTTAAGAGGTAACCACCTATCCGGATTGTTAAGCTGGGTTTAAGAATATGGAGCGCCGGTCAGGAACACTAAACGGTATGCTGCGGGTCCTAAAAGTTGCAATAGTAATTATGTCGGTTAGATCGGCGCCTTGTGAGTTGATGCTGAAAAAAATATTATATCCAAAAGGCTGCTGGAACGGATCGCCTTGTGAGTTGATGCTGAAAAAAAATTATACCTTTTGGCTAGAAATGTTTTACAATGGAACGAGCTCACCAGGTTCTCCGCCTTCCTCAAGATGTTGCGCGTGTAACGCACTGTTCTTAGCTCAAGTTTCTGTGTCTTGGTCGTCGTTAATAAGTTCCACTGTCAACTACACTGGATGTGTGGATGACGCACGCGATGCGCGACGTAGGTATTACCAAGTGGAACCGGAATGCACTGATATTATTATATGGGGTACAAAAGGCACTAGTCGCGATATAGTTTAGTGAGTCACGAGTTATTCTATGGAGGCTAGATAAAACTAAGAACTTTTAAACAGTATTAAAATGCAAACGGTAGGTACGCAGTATAACAATAGCCGACCGAACTTGGGAACAAAGGCGCGGGCGCGGGTGTCGTAAACTTCGTCAACGTTTGGGATAACAGGAGAGCACGTGCAGGGACGTCCGCCCTCGACCGCTTGCCAAACAAGACTCTCTGGACAACTATGGAAATACACTTCTGCAGTTATTATGGAAATACACTACACAGATACACACGTAAAACGTATATCAACCCTCTTTTTTGTCAGGGGTTAATTACTTAAAAATAATCAAAACACTCAAAATTCTATAGAAGATTCAATATTTTTGTGAGAGTAACAACACGAGAGCTATGAATGCGTCACTAATTATTCATTTAGGTAAGTCATTATCTCGGTTTTGAGTAGTTAAATCGTGCTGTGAACCGTTAACAACAGTTATTTTGTGTTTTGAGTTACTGTTCATGTTATACGGAGTGCAGACTGACTGTGTAACTAATGATTTCATTTTGATGAGCTGGTTATTTTTAGGGTTATGGCTTGAAAATCAATACCTATATAGTTTCAGATAAAATTACATCAAAAACAGGTCATTAGGACATCTTACCTTAACACTTATAGGTAAGTATCTTACCTTAACAGTCACAGAATCCTGGCTGCTCTTAATGAGGTCAATGACCTCTTCTCTGCTTTTCCCTTCTACACTGACTCCGTTCACTTCCAACAATCTGTCTCCTGGAAGAAGCCCTGTTTCACTTGAACCAGGGTAGGAGCCTGGTTCTGCCAAAATCACGGCTTTTTGAGTCAATTTGCTAGTAATAGACCCTAAATTCCCATTGCATTTGCTCTCTCCATTTGTCAATCCATTTTCCTCATGCCCATTTAGTTCTTTTAAGTTTCCAATAAAAATCCTTTCCTGAATCACTGCCCGTCGAAGACTGAAACCAAAATCATTTCTCGGAGCTTTCTGACGCTGAATCGTCAAGATTCTAGGCTTTGGCAGCTGCAGAGGAGTCAATGCTGGCAAAGGTAAATATACGTCTTCGAAATTGCTGATTCTAGACCATCTATGGAAGCCTTGAGATTCGCCAACAGGGGAGGTAGAAAACGGAGGGGTAGCGAAAGAAGAATTGGTCGTCGTATCAGTTAAAGAATCAGCACTCGGAGACGTGGAAGTCACTCCTAGATAGCTGTTCCCATTTGTCTTTGGCGCTTCATCCACGTCCTGGGTGGTAATGATGGGATTGGCGTTGTTCTTGTAGTTTTTGTATTGGTTTTCAACAGGACTGTGAATAACCTTTTTGGTAAAGTTCTGTACTTGCTGCATGTCGTCGCTGGAAGACGTACTCTTGGATGGAGTTATTCCGTAACATATCAACTCGTTTTGCTGAGTATTTCTCGCCAGGACATTGGAATCTTGTCCGTTCACGTAGTCCGTAGTGTCATGGCTTGGTGGGGCATTGCTATCGTGGGAATTAGAACTAGTATTGCTTAACCGAGGGCCTTTGAGGATGCCTCGCTTTGGTGGCCTTGGCGGAACGGGAGGTAGATTTGGTGGCTGTCGCGGGCTGGTGTTTGCATTGTTTGGATTGTTCAGAGAATTTAGGGATGTTTCGGAGCTATCAGATTGGAGTACTCCGTCCCGTTTGCTCCAGCTTTGTGTTGGATATCCGGGAGACAGATGGTTGTTTTCGTCGCTTAGGTTAGAATTGGAGCCTGAGTTGGAGATGGTGGGGTAATTGGAGTAATTGGAATCGTGTTCCAGATGGGCGAACAGGGAGGCGGTGTAATCTGCTGTGATGCCGGAGGGTAGTTTCTCCTTTTCCTTGCGTCTGCCTCGTAATTTCAGAGAGCGTCGGACCTGTGGACAAAAATAACAATAGTTAGCCATACTTCGAGGCAGATGTTACGGCTGAATAGCCATGAAGGACAGATTTACCAGATAAATGGATTGTAATGCTGCGGTCAATTCGGACGTTTGAATGGCACAGTTAGTCTTACGATCTAGGTTAATCTAATAAAATGCAATAGCTTTGTTATTTTTTTGATGACGCGAATAGAAGTAGATATTTTGCTGAATAGATTTTATAGAGCTTGTGATTTCTACAACTAAAAATTAAAGACGTTATTGGTATTGTATATTTTTGTCAGTCAATCGAAAAAGATAAATAAAACTTTGCAATTTCAAGTAGTTTAGTGATCAGTAGCATCGATACTAAGCAACGCAGACACAATAGAAACATAAAAAATTTACTGTTAATAGAAGTCTCATGCTAATTCAATTAAAATTCATTTTCAGTTATCTCTTTCACGTAGATGCTGCTTTTTAGGGTTCCGTGCCCAAAGGGTAAAAACGGAACCCTATTATCAAGACTCCGCTGTCTGTCCGTCCGTCTGTCTGTCCATCTGTCACCAGGCTGTATCTCATGAACCGTGACAGTTGAAGTTTTCACAAATGATGTATTTCTACTAATATTTTACTTCTTATATTTAAATATAGCGAAACTATATTGGATAATTTTACCCATTAAACTCATACACTTTCTCCAAGGTATTTTAAAAAAAATCGATTTCCCATACAAAGGCAAATCCGCTGATCGCACAAGTTGTACGAAGAGAATTTTGTTGGAATTGAAAAGGGGGTATGTATGGGGAAAGTTTTTCAGTTTTGTGGTCTGATTCGCATCCTTAATTTTGGCTAACTAATTTAAATTCATCCAATATTATAGATTATCAGGATAGGCAGAGCATCGAGTGGTCATGAAATCACACACACTCACCCAGTTGCAGAAACGTCAATTAAAGTTAATGCTACTTTAAATATCATACTGTCACTTTCCGTCTTGTTGACGTAAACAAGGACGGCATTATTAAAGAAGCTTTAACTTTAATGAACGTTTTTGCAACTGAGCAACTTACAGACTTCTGTTGTCCAACTGTTTGTTAGTTGTTTTGTCTACGGTAAACCGATGATGAAACCTGCAAAGTTCCTAGAGTTGCAAAAACCCGCATACTGAGTGTTGCGGTTTGCGCACAGACGCACAACTTACAATCGATAGGTAGGTAACTTGCATATGTCACCGTAACATTTTCGAACCCGTAATATTGTAATTTGACTTGATAAGATTCAAAACTCTCGGTACTGTGATATGTAGTCTTCACCGAGATGAGACTACGTTTCACAATCGCTACTGGCTGGTCGGGGTGCTGTCAAGTATTGATTTAAAAGTTTGAAATTTAACTTAAAATATTCGCGAACGCTAAAAAAAAGAAGATGACAGGAATCCGGGCCAGGGGCCATTCGTGTAGAGTCATTGGAAGGTGTTGATTGTGCGCACAAGCGCTACGTTATGTGTTAATTAGGCGACTACAGCACCCGATAAAGGCAGCACACATAGGTATAGTGCCATCTCCGTCTCTCAACAGGCCTGGGCTAGAAGTGCGAACAGTGTCGATACACGAAGTTTACGGACTATGAAAGCTTGCGTGCGTAAAAATAACATATTATGTTCGAAAGTTAGAAAAATGAGATTTATGGAAAGGTAACAGCTTAAATCGAAAAATGCGTTAACTACTTATCGAGAGTGTTCAATCACGAACATTTTGATAGCAAATTCAAGTTCCTGTGTGCATTTTACTATCGTTTTTACAGCTTAAAAGATACACAATATTGGGTATTTAGAGGTGACTTTGTGAGCTTTATCTATCGAACCAAAAGTGCTGAATCATGTTTTCAGCAAACTACTTATCTAGTTTATGTCCTGAATATTGCCGTAGTATTTTTTTTCTTCGATTTAATGCAGTGCGTCATGCTTATCTACGCATCATAAAATCGTAATTTAGGTGCTGTAGTCGCCTTAAGTATGTCGCGTTAAATTTATTATATCATATGTAATACCAGCTTTGCAGTGTTTAATTCAACGCCCCCAACATAAAGATTAAACCTAACCTCACCGAACCTTAAAAAACCTAACCTATAACTTATCGTAAATTCATGCAAACAGCTGAAGCAATTTTCGATCAAATTTAGCATAGAACTATCTCGACTATGTCAGTTTAAAAAAAATGGCATCGAAATCAGTCCTTTCGTTTAGGAGGGATTTGGCAGATTGATTTATACATAAAAATATGACACAAAAGGGAAGGTATATTGAAAGGGCAAGTATATAATATTTAAAGTAATTTTCAAAAATGTTAAAAGACATGCGTTTAAAAAACTATTGGCTAATGGAGGGTGGCAGGGCTGCCAAAACGCCACGGGCCCCGCAGGTACCGCTGCCCTGGCCTGGGAGGCCGCGAGTTCATAGCGTAGCCTAACTTTTTAACAAAATTTAGTAAAAATTATAAATATTATACAATTACTTAAAATCAATTAAAATTAAACACAATGTTTCATACAAAAGTTGTACATCATACAAATTCAGATAAATAATTAAGATTTACACGCATTCATAAGAAAAGAATGTCGATCAATTTTAGAATGCATCTGTTTTTTTTACTGGGCCTCAGATGGTATAATTACGTCACTGCATGAATTTTCGAAGGCTTTACAATCGAGTCGTGTTCGCGTGCCGAGTGCGAGCTAATGAAAGCGCAAGCCGGCGATTTAAAACTGGTTCCTGGTGCAGTGCAACCCAGTCAGCAGCGGCGCGGATTATCCACAATCGGATTCCGGGTGACTGGGTCAGTGCAGTCGATAGCTTACAGACAGCAGCACGTCAGGTTTGCACTACGAAAGCAGTCGCTATTTTATATGATATCAGTTATCCGCCCGGGAAATCGTTCCCGTGGGAATTTGGGAAAATTATCTAGCCTATAGATGCGTTAATTCAGGATGGCAGCTACCTCGATATCAGATCAAAATTGGTCCAGCCGTTTGAGCGTGAAAGAGTAATAAACATCCAATACATCCATTGCCGTGTGGAATAACACCACCCCATCTCTTTCCGTGGGTGTCGTAAGAGGCGACTAAGGAATCACAAATGAGACCTGCCTCCTAGTAATCCATCCCAGGCAACGAAATTTCATTTTTTTTCTGAATCTGAGGTGTCGTCCTATATGGTCTCATGCGGTGTGGTAGGCTCTGTAAAGGGCCGTCTGGTTCGCGACCACCCTCCTACCGAAGTCCGACGCCAAACAGCTTGCTGTATTCTGTCGGTGCGTGGGAGTACCAGTGCCTTTGTAAGCATTTTCTGGGTTAACTCGCTCCATCGTCGACCTCATCTTTGACTTTTATGGTCAAGATTGAGGTCAAGAGGTAACCCATCTTATAATAAAAATAAATAAATCCACACAAACTTTCGCGTTTATAATATTAGTAAGGATAAAGGCGACCACTATGTCAACAAGTGTAGTTTGATGGGTGACCAAAGTGGCAATTTATCACGAGCATTTCCGTGCTTCGGAAGGCACGTTAAGCCGTGAGTCCCTGTGCTGTCAATTGGCTGCAGTCGTGAAACCGTTGGCGGTTTGAAAACTGTGACACCAAGGTCAGTCAAGTTCACCACATACTTGATTATACCGACACGATAAGGGAGAGGACTCCATTTAATCGATTAGCCAAGTTTTGCCCTACCTAGGAGAGTATCATTTTTCTTGATAGGGAATGCTTTGGAAGAGCTCCTGAATTCGCAGTTCTTCTTACCTATAAGTCCCCACCGAGGGGCACGGGCCTCCCTTCAAAACACGAAGGGGATTTAGGCCACAGTCCACCAAGGTGGCTCAATGCGGGTTGGTGGACCGCTCGTTTTTGGAAAACGAATTTTCTTTGACGTGCCGGTGAATTTTCATAGAAGTGATTTATTAGAAATCCGTACATAAATCCGAAAAGACGAATCTAGTGGTGCAGGCCCGCACCAAGATTTGAACCCGCAACCTTTCGATTACAATTCTTGTTCATTACTAACTGGGAAATTACCACAACTGAGCTTAACTCATAATTAACTCCTTTTATCCCTGCCCTCCCTGTAAGCTTTATATCATTGCTTTTTCAAACTGTGCAATAAAGTATTTGTATTGTATTTATTCCTGCACTTAAAAAAAATCGATCCTTCCAGGTGACTAGGTCACTAGGGTTGTGAAACTAAGTCCGGTATCAAAATGTATGGTAATCACGCGAGGTATGGACGGTTCACGTTTTTAATTGGTCGATAGTTGATCGAAGTTATTTCTGCTTGTTGTGCTGATAATTTTATTAAAATTATTATGATTTTTGTGTCAAAAGAATGCTTTATCACACAGGTCATCACAACACAAACATGTAAGGACAATATAGTAGAAAAAAACACGTAACAAAAAAAACAAAGACCTAAAAATAACTTACTAACTACACACAAAAAAAAAGTATTTACATCTAGTAATTCTACTTTATAAAAATTAAACTACATTCAGTTTCTTCCACGCTGGACTGGGAGTGAAAGAAAAACTTAGAATGTACCAGCTGCTAACTCTTCCCAGGCATACTGTTAAAGTCAGTAAGTGCGACGCGAGGGTTTTGCTGTATTGTGGGCTTCGAATTGTGGGCGAAAAGCTGACAACCTCTCATAATGTTTCATCTAATAACCCTCACAGAATGTCAAATGTGGCATTAAGGGATTTTAGATCCACTGATGCTCTGCCTACCCCGATAGGGATTTTGTGCGCGAGCGTATGTATGTATATCCAGTGCTCACACTGTTTTTAAGGTGAAGACAAGAGAAAGTAAGGACTAATATTATAAATGCGAAAGTTTGTAAGGTTGGATGAATGGATTTTTGTTTCTCGTTCACGTAAAAAAACGAATGAACAGATTTTGATGAAACTTTGCAGGTTTATAGCCTAGAAATCAGAATAACACATAGGCTACATCATCTTGCTAAATTCCCACGGGAGAAAGTGTCCCGGGCATCCACTAGTTATTAGTCTAGTAAATTATTAGATTTTTGACACCAGAATTGGCCCCCATCTATCTATTATGATAAAGAAGAAAAATTTGTATGTATGTATGTATGTTTGTAACGAATAAACTTAAAAAACTACTGAACTGATTTAATTATTTCACCATTAGAATGATACATTATCCCCGAGTAACATAGGCTTCATAATTTTCCCGAAGGCCAGCGCGGATAGCTATAGTCATTCATAAAAGCAGCGCTGATAACATTTAAGCTCCCTTTTATTTTATTTAATGGGTCTACCACTGTTGGGCTACTTGGCATCATTAAATACCTAATTGGATGTAACATAAGACTATCAGATAATGACAAATAACACCACTATCCCCATTTGATTAATTAGATTAATACCTCTATACCAGGGGTGGCTAATAGGTCCATCGCGATCGACCGGTCGATCGCGACTGTTAGTCCAGCCGATCGTGGCAAGGCAAAAAAATACTTAGACCGACTGCGCAACGCAATCACCAACTGCTGCACGCATCATCTTGCATCAATCCATCCCGTCACTTCTCAGTCAGTCAGTTGACGACAGAGACTTACTGAGAGCAGAGACTAGTAGACATTTCGATGATTACCGATGTAAATCACGATTAGACTCTGTATCACGCCTCATAGTTATTAATACTTATCAATATCAATAACTATGATACTTATCAATAACTATGAGGATACTATCACTTGATTGAAAAGAAACGCTGAAGAAACATCAAATGAGGAACGAAATGCTTCTGAAGGTTCATCAAATGAAGTAACCGTTCTCGCTTGACAGACGCTCATACATTGGATTCTTTAAGGTTGGCAATTTCCAACTACAAACCTGATTATGCTTAACTAGTGGAAGATGCTCAGACGCAATGTTCACACTAATATATAGATAGGTAAATAAGTAGTTACTAAGAATAATTTTCAGATTTATGTTTTTTCTCTTAATATAATAAAAAATACTACATGATTGTGTACTTAACTATACTGTTTCATTTCAGATTTCAAGAAGTATGTAATTGGTAGATCGCACAGGGTTTCGTTAGTAAACAGGAGATCTTGGGTATAATCAAGTTGGCCACCCCTGCTCTATACGAATTCTTACAAAAAAATAAGTAACATAGGCCAAGTCAGAGGCCATTTGGCGGTTTGAAAACTCTGACACCATGGTTAGACAAGTTCGTCACACACGTGACTATACCTACACGATAAGAAGAAGTAACATAGAATCGGGCCGAACGCTAAAGATTTGTTTTTAGTGAATCCTCATGCAGTATTCCTAGTATTTCCTAGCTTTCAAACAAATGCTAGGAATATATTTGATCAAAATTGGTTCACTACCCGTTAGAAAATTAGAAGCAATCTAAAGTCAAAGGTGGTTATTTTATTTTATCATGGTTTAAAAATAATACCAGGAACGTCAATTCGGAAGACTGCAACAAAGTTTATTGGCAGTTTGTTACTCAGCGGTTCTTTACGTTTTCCTGTAATGGAAGACAATGTGCCGTAAAAAATCAATACTCAAACAGGCGGAGTCGTGGGCGACCGTAGTCTGCTCTGCTGGCAGAGAGCTAAATTACAATTTATGAATTTTTATTTTAAACTAAAACACAATATACATTTACGTGTATAGTTGTAACTATGTACAGGGGGTCGCACATCAAGTTACCACATATGTTCACTCTGTGCTGCTACGATAAAAACGGTTTTGGGTAACCTGATGGCTTCTGTACGTATTAACCGATACGTAAAACAGAAATGTTGCTTGGTTTGTAAGAGGAGATTGAGAAAAGTAACGAAAGAGACGCGTACTCGTTAATTAAATAAGTTAGCGATTCTTTCACCATTAGAATCCTACATTATCCGTGATGGACATACATACATGGACATACATACATGATTTTCCTGAATTCCGGATGGTAGTCGGAAAGCTAGTCATATATAGGAAGCTAAATTGTTTAAAATAAAATTCAATCCGCAGTGACCGTATCGTCCACTAACGAGCTCTGCCTACACCGTTACTCGTGAGTGCATTGTTCTGTCTGCCAGATAATTTAATGGACTACTGGATAATTCATGTAAGGAGGGCCTTGGGAAAACACAAAACATTACAGCTTCTACAATCAGTTGAAATTTCGGATTTTAATATATTAAGAGTTTAAAAAATAGGTCTTTACCTATGAAATCCACGATTTTTTCTAATTAATTTGATTGAACAGCTAAAATTGTTTTTTTCATTTAAAAACTTAGCTATATAACGGAGTTTTTGAGTATAATTAATACATTTTCACTTTGTGTCTATAAACTGAAAAGAAAGCTTTTTAATTTAGATTTAGTTTTTACATTCCCGAGAAAAATCATGAAAACGTTAGTGTCGGAAATCAGTTTTCCAAAAACATTATATGGAAAACGGTAATTTCACAAGTCAAGATTTATTATAAGAATGTTATAAGAAGCAATTTGTGTTTATAAAAAAACAACAGGACTATCTTTTCTATGGTATTTCTTGACATATATTTTCCTATTTCATATGAACGTGATTTGGGACCACTCTGACTGACCAACAAACAAACAAACAAATAAAAGATTAACTTATTTTGATAGATATGTGTATAAGGCATACTTTGAGACACTAAAGACACTATATTAAATGTTCTGTCAGCCGGCAAATTTATGGACATATAAAAAATACAAGCGAAAAGAAAACTCCTCCTATTTTATGAAGCTAGTCAAAAGACCCGTTACTTCCACGCCCCATCATCATCATTCTTAAACTTTTACTCATTAAAAAACAACAATGTTTAAGCTTACCACCTGTGAATCTCTACCTCATATCATAAGCTTACAAATTATCTAGATTTCATGATAGCAAACCGGTTATAAACTAGTTTTGTAATAGCACGCGAACAGCTGATTGATCGACGCGACGCTCGGTTTGGGCTGAGGCTGCCTCTTAGGCCTCGGTCTCGAATTTTGCGGGCGGCGGAGCGGCAGCGGCGGCGGCGCGGGAGAGGGGCGGGCAACGCATACCTGTTCTCGAAACCAGCGGGCAGATCGCGCGGCACTGTAGCGGTGTAGTGTTGTGTTCGTGGTTGTGTTGTCGACATTCGCAAACGAAATGTCTGAAAATCGGCGACAACATCTTTTTGATTCAAACTTATTCCTAACGCTCGATTTATTGTGGGCAAAAGAAGAAGTAGATCCCTACTTTATGGCAAGGAAAATAAATGGCGAGTTTTATCGAAATTATGAAGAACAGAGACAAAATCCCGATAAATTCTACGACTACACCAGAATGAGTGTAGAAACTTTAATTTAAATAATTTTTATATTCACCTACCTTCAATATTCAGTTCGTTTTTTATTTCTTCCCATAATTGGTTAATTTTTCTTCTATTTTTATGGTTCACATCTTTGCTGTTCCATATGGGTCTCCTCTCAAAGATTGCCGAAATAATTTGCTCTTGCACGTCCGAGGACATTTTGATACGTCACAAAAAAAATGTACAACACTATACTACAATGCAGACGCGCAACGCGGGACGGTCACCGCTCGACTGGAGTGCACCGCTCGTTGCCCGCCCCCGCGCCGCTCCCGCGCCGCTGTTTTCGAGACCCGGTCCATTTGACGATACGCATAAGATCCTGCCGCTCCCGCTCCGCTGCCGCCGCCGCCCCGCTGCCCGCGGAATTCGAGACCGAGGCCTTAAGGCGACTACAGCACCTAAATTACGATTCTATGATGCGCAGATAAGCATAATGTACTGTATTAAATCGAAGAAAAAAAATACTACGGTAATATTCAGGACATAAACTAGATAAGTAGTTTGCTGAAAACATGATTCAGCACTTTTGGTTCGATAGAAAAAGCTCACAAAGTCACCTCTAAATACCCAATATTGTGTATCTTTTAAGCTGTAAAAACGATAGTAAAATGCACACAGGAACTTCAATTTGCTATCAAAAACACTCTCGATAAGTAGTTAACGCATTTTTCGATTTCAGCTGTTACCTTTCCATAAATCTCATTTTTCTAACTTTCGAACATGTTTTTACGCACGCACACTTTCATAGTCCGTAAACTTCGTGTATCTACACTGTTCGCACTGCCAGCCCAGGCCTGTTGAGAGACGGAGATGGCACTATTCCTATCTGTGCTACCTTTATCGGGTGCTGTAGTCGCCTTAATCAACGGGTCCTGGTTTCAATTCAGGTGTTTGTTCACGGGTTATGGGTGTTCGTGTCTGTCTTTGTATATGTTCCAAGGGAGAACCTTAGTATGGGCCTTTGAGTGTGTAGCGTTTATTATTATCTGACCTACAGTTAAGAACACAGTATGTAGTTTGATAAACAACAGAACTATCTTTTCTATGGTCATGACCTACGGAGCCGAAACGTGGAACATGACAGTGAGGTTGGCCCACCGATTGCACGTCGCTCAGCGAGCAATGGAACGCTCCATGCTCGGGATCTCGCTAAGGGATAGAATCCGAAACGAGGTCATCCGACAGAAAACCGGAGTGATGGATATTATCCAAAAGTGTAGCAAGCTGAAGTGGCAGTGGGCTGGCCATGTCTGTCGCAGAACCGACGAGCGTTGGAGTAGACAGGTTCTCGAATGGAGACCACGTCGGCAAACGTAGTGTAGGACGCCCCCCAGCCAGATGGTCAGATGACCTAAAGAAGATAGCGGGTAGTGGCTGGATGAAAACAGCGGAGGATCGTGCAAAGTGGCGCACCTTGGGGGAGGCCTATGTTCATCAGTGGACTGCAATAGGCTGATATGATGATGATGTAGTTTGATAAAAACTACATTATTACGAAACTTGAATGCTTGACGAGCTCGTGACTGTAGATTACATATCGTAATGTTTATGTATGCTTTATGTCTTTTCTGACATATGTCGTGACATAAACAAGCAATAATACTATTTAACCCTTAGGCTCGTTTAACACATAGCACTTGCACTACCAGTAAACTCGGAAGGTGTCATGGCGGCGCGCGCAACAAAATCGCGACGTTTACAAAAGTGGTTATTACTCAGAAAATACTCAATAAATTTACTTTCTGCAAAAAGAATCCATTTTATGATAATGTTTTTATCATAATATCCCAATTACAACAGCGATTAGTGCTTGTATCGATTTATAATTCATGTCCGAAGTCAGCGAAACATAATTTGCATACCCTTATTGTATAAAAGTACCTTGTACTGTAATGTTGTTACTTTCGAGACATGTAATGTACTTTACAATAAGTTGAATGAATAGTGTATCAACCTACATACTTGAATTTTATTGATTCCTAAAAGATAAAAGTTACAAATGCCTTAGAACAAATCCTCACTTCTCTGGCTATTTTTCAACATAACCAAACTTTTTTCCACAGATTACAAACCACAAGTATTATACGTCAAAATACAAAATACTTTATGCTCTCTCTTATTTACCTACAACTCCAATAGCATTAGACAAAGAGAAAAGATAAATTCGACCAATTTCACGCGGCAGCATTAACGTATACATCTATACGCGTTCCGAGTTTAAGGTAGGAAGTAATGAACGTATACATGTATACGCGTTCCGAGCCAAGGGGTTAATATACATTGTTTATGTCGACTATTCGTAACAATAGTTCAATAGAAATTCTTTTTCAGAAGTTGTTTTTGTACTCTTATTTCAAAAGCTGATAGGTATTTTCTTTCTTTTATTATGCTTTTTGCTTGCAACTATTATATTTTGAGCCCTAGAAGTTTATATCGCAACGAAATAAGTGTCTAAGATACTTTTAATGACGTATTTCCCCATAAAAATAGGTCGAAAATAAATTTTCGTATCTCCGTATTTTCGAAATACATATAGTATAATTTTTGTATATACTATATCTCACATAATATAATGATCGTGATACTTAGTATAGAAAGCTTAAATAATTTCTAAGTTTTTTAATATTTTATATGGACTCAGTATGGGTGGTTTAGTTTAATCAGGAGATTCAAGCCTAAAGTTGCACTAAACAATTTATAGTCATCACCTCACATTAATTTATTTCTTAAGATAGATGACTCCACAGTAAAGCTATCTTGGGCCTATAAGACCTACGATGGTAGTTTTTATCGGTCTTTTTGCTCATATAACGATGTACAGTTAAACAACATTATTAAGATCGTAAAGGGCCAGTCACGGAACATGTTCCAGATATGTTCCTTTCATGTTCCGTTAATCTTTAGGAATATGCAGCCATAAACGGGACTGGACAGTAGGTAGCACTTGAACATGGACTTAAAACGTTTTTTTTTTGTCTATCTGGGCTGTTCAGTGTTCACCGTACTGCAGGCAATTCTATTACAAAACTGCAAATGCGGCTGCTTTTCAACCGACTTCAAAGAAAGGAAGAGTTCTTATTTCGACCAGAGCACCCCTCAAAGTTTCTTGCCTATTCTTCTCAGGGGAAGACTGCACCTTCGCGAATAGGCGTAGAGTCAAAAGAACGAATATGTATGTATGTATTGAAATCCTTTGCGTCCTGTTTTTTTTATGAAATAAAGCTATTTGGACTCTGACTTGACAAAGTTTTTTTTGTATGTTTGTCTGTGATTGTTTATAGACAATTATTTGAAGAAACATTGTGCTCTTTCTTTAAAGGTCTAGCCAAAATGTTGCTTAGCCATTTACTCCATATAAACATTGTTATGCTGAGCCATAGAAAAAAAAACAATGTCAATGAGTGACGTCACACTGCAGTGCAGGAGCACATTTCATCGATTCGTATTTTTGCAGAAATTCTGTCTCCTGCATGTGTGGGTTTCGTCACGACATTTTCCCTCACTTTAAGATTTTTCATACGCAGCTTCAGCTGTCAAACTAAAATTGCAGTTGAGTTTACACACGGAAGCATATTCGGCTATACCTTGACGTCACCTTTATCTCGCGCGTAATAGCGCCATTTGTAGGGTAACCTGACGTGCTGCTATCTAATAGGTCTTCAAGTTAAAGGCACCCTAGTCGCCCTACTGTCAGTTTTATGCAAGGATTTAATATGTTCCTTATGTAGCCTACAACGAACGGTATGTGACAGTAACGCCACTCAGTTTGACCGTCATGACAGCTTTGACTAAGGAATTTATTTGTTACAACTGGACTTATCTAAAAGGGATGTTTTATTCAAGTTATGTTTCCACGTTGGACTGGGAGTGAAGAAAAACTTAGAATGTGCCAGCTACCTACTCTTCCCAGGTATACAGTAAAAGTCTTTAAGAGGGCTGCAAGGGTTTTGCTGTATAATGAGTGAAAGGCTAACCACCATTATGCAACTTGTTAATTTAACCACAACATCAATATTTTTATTTTATTTTCATAAGGTGTGAATAACTACATACGCTTACATACATATTCATACACAGACACACACACACTCATTACACATAACACACACACAAACTGTCCTTTTACGTTACTCATCCAATCTATTTTGTTTTGTTAATCATACTTATATCTATGCTACCCGTTAATCTAAATCTACAGTTTATAATATGTTTAACTTCTTAATTGGCTGTATACATTTGTAATATAAAGGCTATGTAATGTAACATGTATAAGCTGTGAAGTTTGCAATAAAGTAAATAAATAAATAAATAAATCTAGTGGTTCTAGAACTACTGATGCTCTGCCTACCCCGTTAGGGATTATGGGCGTGATCGTATGTAAGTATTTATATTCCATGTGGGGTCAGTGAAAGGAAAACCAGCCAAGAAGATCTCGCGCATCAAAGGTCCCGTATATTGCCAGAATTTTTTATTCAGAATAGCTTTCCGCTCGGGATTGCTCCCGTAGGAGTTCGGCAAATTATGTAGCCTATGTCACCCTATCGATTTCTAAAATTAAGAGAGTTTCTATCGATTTTTGTTAATGGAACCCACCACAATGCCTTTCTATTGGTGAAATAATTTTTAAAATAGGTTCAGTAGACAGTTCCAGATATTACTTCCTATAAATAAATAAATAAATTTTATCAACGTAAAACTTAGGTCTAAATACAGTAAAGTGTAAAATAAACAGTAAGTACTAGGTTCTTACCAGCCCATATACGTCCCCACCGAGGGGTACGGGCCTCTCTTCGAAACACGAAGGGGATTTAGGCCATAGTCCACCACGCTGACCCAATGCGGGTTGGTAGACCACTCGTCTTTCGAAAATGAATTTTCTTGGACGAGCGGGTTTCATCACGATGTTTTCCTTCACCGTTGAGCAAGTGATAATTAGAAATCGGTACATAAATCCGAAAAGACGAATTTAGTGGTACAGGCCCGCACCAGGATTTGAACCCGCGACCTTCGGATTACAAGTCTGGCTCATTACCAACTGGGCTATCACCGCTTCAAGTACTATGTATTTAAAAGTATTTCAAATTATGCTAACACTACATAAAAATTTACGGATTACAAAATGGTTAGTATGCTATTGTGATACCTAAACTAAGTATATGTTTACTTGTATCTTAGGTATCGTGGGTTAGTATTGCCAAATATTTCCATAACAACAATAAAGGCAGCTTACTATTTAAGAACTATGGGACAATTAGGCCATCAAAATAAGAATAAATATTACGTATAATTTGTACAAAAATATTAGAATTATATTTGTATTTCGTAAGTTAATTAAGGATTGGTATTGTGCTGTTGAAGCGGGTAGCACGGCGGTCTAGGGGCCCTCAAAATCGATAAAACTATAAACAAACAAACAAACATACAAACTTACACATTTTACTTCTTTATAATATTAGTATAGAACCACTTATAGTATATAGAGTACTTAGATATAAGTTGACCTAATTATTGGACTACTTTAAGAGATGTATCAAACACTATGATTTTTATTTATTTATTGTAAGATGGGTTAACTCTTGACCTCAATCTTGACCATAAGGTCAAAGATGAGGTCGACGATGGAGCGAGTTAACCCAGAAAATGCCTATAAAGGCGCTGGTACTCCCACGCACCGACGGAACACCGCAAGCTGTTTGGCGTCGGACTTCGGTAGCAGGGTGGTCGCGAACCAGACGGCCCTTTACAGAGCCTACCACACCGCATGAGACCATAGGACGACACCTCAGATTCAGAAAAAAATGAAGTGTCGTTGCCTGGGATGGATTACTAGGAGGCAGGGCTCATTTGTGTTTCCTTAGTCGCCTCTTACGACACCCACGGAAAGAGATGGGGTGGTGTTATTCTCAACCGATCACCACACGGTATAAAAACTACCACGGTATATTCACTAATAAATAGTACTTCGTTTACACATGTGTTTCCATAACTCGAGCGGGTCCCTATACACTGAACCATACAATACTCTGTCTACCCCGACAGGAATCATAGGCGAAAGTAATATTGTGTGTGGATAAAAGCCATGATATTAAATAATTCGTAGTGAGTCATGACAATGTTTCACTACATCAATCTCATTGATAAAATGTAATGAATGAAATCGATCGTGATTAAAACAGACAAATAGTATAGTGTTTCCAGTTATCTAATCTTATCTTCAATATGCTTTAGAGATTCATTTTATCGTTTACTAATGTGTGTATTAGCACTCGGTCGCAGGCTGTTTTTAATACGCAACAAAGTTAAATTTCCCGATCGCTAAATTAAGCTGTTAATTCAAGCTTTTCGTCACAAAAGTGACAGCTGTGACAGACAGAAGCCAAAAATGTTCTTTTTAACATAAGTAAATAATTATTTTTAAAAAATACATACAAATATTATATGTAAGTAAACACCAAGATTCTACACAAATACTCAAAGAAAACTATTTTCAAACGTTTACTGCCCGGAAATCGAACTTGCAACATTAATAACAGTGGGTAAGATCAATATCGACTGAGCTATCAAACATAGGGAACCCTAAAAAATAATAAGTACGTCGTTGGATGCTATAAAATAAAATAACGGATCCGTGCCTTACCCGTAAACGATTAGCATTAATATTCTAATGAACATTACATTATACAAGGTGTTTCAAAAAAAACAAAAAAATATATAATTCAAAATTAATTAAAATTAAGCTTATTGCACAGCTCTATTACAAATTGACAAGTATGTCATATTAATTATATGAAACTTTCATTTTGTAAATGACAAACCGAGCAACTGATTACTAGAGTTGCAACTCTATTTGTCTTTTAAAATTAAATTTTGGAATATCTTTTTTTTTTGGTTTTTTTGAAACACCTTGTATACGCTTACGCATGTAACCTCATACGGGGTAGGCAGAGCGTCAGTGCATCAGAACCACTTGATGCCACGTTTGACATAAATTCTAAGGATTATTAGATGAGACATGATATACTAATGGTAAGCGGTTGTCAGCCTTTCACCCCCACAATGCAACAAAACCCTCGCGTCCGTATTACTGACTTTTACAGTATGCCTGAGAAGAGTTGGCAGCTAAGACATTCTAAGCATTCTAACATTCTAAGTTTTTCTTCCACTTTCAGTCGAGCGTGGAAAACCTATCCCAATGAAGATATAGTATACATATATTGTTGTTATGTTTTTTGTGTGCAATAAAGAGTATTGTATTGAATTGTATTATATTGTATAATTATAGTTTACGGTTTTATACTTTACATTAGGCGACTTTAAATGATTCCACGAAAGTTAATAAACAAAAAAAGTAAGAAATAATTTTCCACGTTAAAAACGTATGAGTCACCGACTTCAATCCCAACAACAGTTCGCACAAAGTAGATAACCAGTATTTTTTGCAGACTACAATGCCTATTGGCAGATAACCACAAACGAAAATGTCACTCATTTATTTAGATGATGTTCTGGTTTGTAGTATTTTTTGGTATGTAAATTTTTTAAAAACGCTGAATCATTTTCGATAAAATTTATATGGTTAATTTTACCTCTAGAGCAGTCTTTCCCAACGTGGGCGATAACGCCCCCTTGTGGGCGCTGCAGGCCTAAAGGGGGGCGGTAAGAGACCCAGAAAAAAAAGGGGGCGTTGTGTAGGGCTTTGGGGTCGATTTATAATTTCATCTACCTAGCTAGGAAGACTCTTAGACACCGACTGAGCTCTCGACTCTCGACTACATCTTGTGAACATCAACTAATATTAATTAAGATATAGCTCAAACTCGGTTCGATATAATAGACCGCGGGCAATCATGTTTTAACAAGTTTTTGTTAAATAATCCGATTTGTACATTCCTGTATCAATCGGCTGGTTCTATAATACTTGTTCTTGCTTGTCGAGTACGATTGGGCGTCGAATGAGATAAACGAGTTTATGCACGTTTGTCTTATTCCTGTTGGTGCGTGCTGCTTATGCAATCCTATATAAACGACGTAAATTTATTTTATTTTCATTTGCGGTTTCGCGCATAATAGATAAGCAGTACTTCATTATAACACTTACGTATTTCTCAAAACAAAACAATGTCGGAAGTAAAAAAGAAGAGACGGCAATACTCTGCGGAATATATTAAATTCGGATTTATTGAAAATCCCACAAACCCGTCGTCGCCTTTGTGTCTTCTATGTCTAAAAACATTTTCGAACGAAGCAATGAAGCCTTCAAGACTGCAAGATCATTTGAATAAAATGCATCCAGATAAGAAAGACAAGAATGTAGCATATTTTCAAGACCTAGAGAAGAAGCATAATACTCAGCCAAGTGTATCAAAACTATTTTCGGCGGCTGCTAAGCAAGATGACGACGGACTTCGAGCTTCGTACAATATCTCTTTGTTAATTGCTCAAAAAGGCAAACCACACAACATCGGAGAAGAGTTAATTTTGCCAGCAATAAAGGAAGTAATAACTACTGTGCTTCATAAACCGGCCGCAGATATTATCCGAAAAATTCCTTTGAGTAATAATTCTGTGCAAAGACGAATTGATGAAATGGCTGAAAACATTGAAGAATCATTGTGCAATCATCTGAGGACTAGTCAATTCTCAATTCAGCTCGATGAGTCCACTTTACCAACTAATGAAGCGTTGTTGCTATTTTACGTGAGGTTTATTAAAGATGAGAAAATACGTGAAGAACTATTGTTTGCCAGAAATTTGGAGACAGATACAAAAGGCGAAACCATATTCAATACATTGGAAAAGTTTTGTGAAGAGAAAGAGATTCCTTTGAAAAATATTATATCAGTTGCTACGGATGGCGCTCCGGCTATGACAGGGCGCCATAAAGGCTTCATAGCGTACTTAAAAAATAAAATTCCAGATGTCCTTGCTATACATTGCGTTATTCATAGACAACATTTTGGTTGCTAGAAACTTAAGTGAACGACTATTTCAATCACTGCAATATGTCATCAAAGCAGTCAATAAAATCCGTAGCAGCTCTTTGAATGATAGATTATTTCATCAGCTTTGTGTTACTAATGACGAAGATTTCAACCGTTTATTGCTTCATACTGAAGTTCGTTGGCTGTCAAGAGGCAATTGTCTGATTCGATTTTACAACCTGTTTGACTCTGTGATAGAGTTCTTGGAAACTAAAGATACAGAACTGCGCAACAAGCTCATAACATCAAAGAATGATATAGCTTACATGACAGACCTGTATAAATTGTTCAACGACATGAACCTCCAACTGCAAGGCGATGAACTAAATTTAATTAAAACAAAAAATGTCGTTGCTGCTTTCGCAGCCAAACTGCTTCTGCACAAAAAGAATATGTGCAGACGTGAGTTTCACAATTTTCCGAATTTATCAGTATCCTGCAGTAACGACGACTTGTTTGCCTACTGCCAACATTTGGAAAACCTCCACATTGACTTCACCGAACGATACCAGGACATTTTAAACTTGGAAATACCAGACTGGGTGTTAGATCCGTTTTCAAATGTCAACATAGCAATGTCACCTCAGCTGGAAGAAGAACTTATAGAATTGACAACAAACGAAGAAATAAAAATCAAGTTTAAAAAATGGATATCAAGAATTTTGGCTTCAAAAACCGATCCTGCAATTGTACCCTGGATTGTGGTCAATTGTTCAACGATTCTTGATAGCATTCCCATTACCACGAGTCAGATAGGTTGAGCTATTAGGGCGACCTCAAAAAAAAAACCCAAAGCTGATTTTTGGTATGGACGTTCCTACAGGTCCTAGAAGTAAGACCCTAGAGTTTCTCACATGGGGAGTGCCGGCGTCCCCCCCTCCCACCCCCCTAAAGGTCCCTTTTTCCAGTTATTGTTGTTTTATTCAAAAACTAAAGAAGCTAGATTCAAACTGTCAAAGAGTCAAATAATCTGTATTAAAATACCTATCGATTGATGTAATAATCATTCCCGTAGAGCCTTTAGTTATTATACTGTAAGTGTTCAAAGTCCAAAAAAAAATTCAAAATGCGTTTTTTCCTCAAAGTTTGCAATTTTCTCAAAAAACTGTGTGAGCTATGCCAAAGTTGTCTATGAACACATTGTTCCCTGTATATTAGTCTACAAAATGAGACCCTATTTTTGAAAATCGCAATATTATTTAAAAAGTTACAGTATTTTATCTGATGAAGTGAAATACAAAATTCGTAAATACATACAGAACGATACATGGCGGGGTACCTGATACCAAATTATCGGATATTTATGTTTTAGTAGGTACAGTAGTTATCCAATGTATCCATACCAAAATCATTGTTTTTAAAGTCACAGGTTTTCAACACTAAAACTCTACAAAGATATGAATAATACATTCTTATAAATTTCGTTATTGTCTCAGAAACTATTATTGTTTCAAAGAACACATTTACATTTAGGTACTTTTACGGAATTATTACATACGTATCTTCAAATAAGACCCTATTTGCTTCAAACGCCAAAAAAATAGAAAAGTAACAGAGATGTTTATTTTGAACGAAAAATAAAAAAAAATTAACATTCAAAAGTCACAGATGTATTGTTTTTATAAACTTTATAGTATCTTGTACGACAAATAAGTTTACTCAACAGAAAAAGAGGAAGAAAAATTCGGGACTTGAACCCCTCTGCATTGACTTGTTGTTTTACAGTTTTATCCCGCGTTTTTACTACTGTAAAGCTTTTTCTTAGACTTGCAAGTATTTAGACTATGTTTTTTACTGGTAAACGCGAATATGATCTTAGTTAAATCAAGTAGTCCTGCAAAAAGTTTTTTTGTTTTGTTTAAACTTTGTTCAAGTATTGCGATAAAAGTGATGGCCCTATGATAATGATTCTTACACGGTTGAATAAGTAATTCAATACACAATACAATGACATTATATGATTAGTAATTATGCTATTGTTATTCCATATAATAATTTTTATTTACTACTGCCTATCTCATTACTGAGCATTTGGGTAAAAAATCATCTGTAACTTTTCTATTTCTTTAGCGATTTAAGTAAATAGGGTCTTGTTTTAAAGATACGTACATAATCATTCCAAAACATGTACATCATTTGAAACTTTTTATGTGCTTGTAATAGTTTTTCCGAAAATTACGAAATTCATATAAAAAAAAATAACAAAAAAACTTTGTAGAATTTTAGTATTAAACCTAGAGACTTTATAACAATGATTATTGTATATACATATTAGGTAATTACTGTAATATTAACTAAAGTAAAAATTTTCGACATTTTAGTATTAGGTACATCATGTATCAATGTTATAAACTACTATGTATTTTAGAGCCATATTTTTCGTCACATAAAAAATAGTGTAACTCTTTTAATAATAGAGCGATTTTCAAAAATAGGGTCTCATTTTGTAGATAAGTATATGGGGCACAATGTGTTGATAGACGACTTCTCCATAGATCGCATAATTTTCAGAGAAATATGCAAACTTTGAGGAAAAAAGCGCATTTTGCATTTTTTGTTAAAACTTTGTCCAAGTATTGTGACAAAAGTAATGGCTCTATGATAACGATTTTTATACGGTTGGATAGGTAATTTAATACACAATATAATGATATGATTACATTTGTAATTATGATATTTTTATTCCATGTAATAATTTTTTTTTACTACTACCTACCTCATTAGTGAGAAATTCGTAAAAAAAAACCATCTGTAACTTTTCTATTTCTCTGGCGATTGAAGTAAATAGGATCTTATTTTAAAGATACGTACATAATCTATCCATAATTAATGTATTTGTTGAAACTTTTGATGTCCCTGTAATAGTTTTTACGAAAATCATAAAATTAATAACAAAAAAAAAATATTTTTTCTTTTTAAAATTTTAGTATTGCAACTAGTAACATTATAACAGTGGTTTTTGTATGGACGCATTGGGTAATTACTGTTCTTACTAACTAAAATATTATAACTCGACATTTTAGTATTAAATACCTCATGTACCACTGTATTTAACTACTATGTAATTTGGAATCTTGTATTTTGTAAGATAAAAAATTCTGTAACTTTTTAAATAATATTGCGATTTTCAAAAATAGTGTCTCATTTTGTAGACTAATATATAAGGCACAATTTGTTCATAGACAACTTTGGCATAGCTCACACAGTTTTTTGAGAAAATTGCAAAGTTTGAGGAAAAAACGCATTTTGAATTTTTTTTCGGAATTTGATCAATCACAGTATAATTAATAAAGGCTCTACGAAAATGATTGTTACATCGATCGATAGGTATTTTAATACAGATTATTTGACTCTTTGACAGTTTGAGCCTAGCATGCTTAGATTTTGAATAAAACAACAATAACTGGAAAAAGGGACCTTTTGGGGGGTGGGAGGGGGGGACGCCGGCACTCCCCATGTGAGGAACTCTAGGATCTTACTTCTAGGACCTGTAGGAACGTACATACCAAAAACCAGCTTTGGGTTTTTTTTTTTGACCCTCAACCCTATCTGACCCGGCGTACATCGTCATATTTGTGTGAACGTGGTTTTAGTGCTGTGGCAACGCTGCTTACTAAAAAGAGAAATCGTTTGCGTGTTACCGAACGTGGCGACTTGCGGCTGTTTTTGAGTAAATTGGAACCTGATATCAACAAACTTATTGAACAGCATCAGATTCAACCTTCACATTAGTTTTTATATAAGAATTGATTATGTTTGTTTTATTTTCAATAAAAGATACTCTGTCCGAATACTATAAAGTTGCGTTTCAATAATCAGTTATAAGTACTTAGCGGTTTTTAAGTATGTTTAAAAATGGGGGCGTTAAAAAATAATTTATTCTTAAAGTGGGCAGTAGACAAAAAAAGGTTGGGAACCCCTGCTCTAGAGTATACTCTTTCGAACCAAAAAAACTAAAAACATACTAAAAAAATACATACAAAAAAATACCTCCTTTTTTGAAGTCGGTTAACTATAATTTTCCACGTTATAAAAACGTACGAGTCACCGACTTCAATCCCAACAACAGTTCGCAAATGTCACTTATTTATTTAGATGATGTTCTGGTTTGTAGTATTTTTTGTTTTTGTAGAGTTTTTTAAAAGCGCTTAATCAATTTCGATAAAATTTATACGGAACAACCTCTGAAGTATACTTTTTCGAACAAAAAAAGAATTTTGAAAATCGGTCCATAATTGGTGGAGAAATCAGTGAACATATTACAAAAAAATAAAAATACATACAGTCAAACATACTTAGTACCACCTCCTTTTTTGAACTCGGTAAAAACAATTCGCCTGTATGTCAAAAGTCACAAACAAAGACATCAAACTCACGAATTGCACGCAGCACTCAAATAATCTGTCGGTTTGTCTGTTTTAGACAAATGTCACCGTAACCTTTAAAGGATAGGCAGAAGCATTGCACAGAGTAAGGTATGGCGTAGGTGTCGCAATAAGGCGACCTATTGCAAAGATGAATTGAACTTCGAAATACTTACTAAGAGGTAATACTTAGTACAGACAACGGTACATCATGTTATCTATTTGTACGGCGACGTCAATGTCAAAATACACCTGATGTGCTACTGTATGTACACACGGCAGCACATCAGACTATACATGTTGATCTTGACGTCACTCTTATCTCGCTCATAAATAGCGTCGGTTTTCGTAGTGCAAATGGGTAACCTGGTGTGCTGCTGTCTGTACATCCTTAAAGTCTTACACCAACAGAGGTATTACAACAACACCTTATAGGTGTGAATGGCTACATACGCTTACATACACACACATACGCTTACATACATACATACACACACACACACTCACATACACATAACAAACACACACACGCACTGTCCTTACTTTTACTCATCCAATCTATTTTGTTTTGTTAATCATATATGTATGCTACCCGTTAATCTAAATCTACAGTTTATAATATGTTTAACTTCTTAATTGGCTGTATACATTTTTAATATAAGGGCTATGTAATGTAACATGTATAAGCTGTGAAGTTTGCAATAAAGTAAATAAATAAATAAGCTAAGACGTAAATTAAAATATATTAAAACAAAAATTAAATTTCACCTCTCCATACAACTTCAGCGATCAGCTGATTTAGATATCTATAAAAAAACAATATTTATTTCGAAGGGGTTCCTTAACGGCTGAACAAATTCTGATAAAATATAGCTTAGAATTAGAACCATCTCGATCGCATCATCTTTGAAACAAAAAAAACCGAAAAGACGAATTACTGCATTTTTACACTAACTTACTCGGTGTAACGTGCAATAGTTTCATTTTCTCTTTTCTCGGAATAATTGAAAATTATGACCGAAGAATTCAGTTTAATTATTCTAATTGTAAGATAACTGTCACGAAAACATTTTTTATTGAAGCGCTCGTAGCCCTGTGGCTCTCGCTGATCTCAACCGATCAGTGAAGTTAAGCAACGTACACAGAGGCATGGAACCTGATTGGTGACCAAAGTGGCAGTTTATCACGAGCGATTCCCTGCTTTGGAGGCCACGTTGAGCTGTCGGTCCCGGCTGTTGTCGATTTACTACAGTCGTTAAAAACAAGCCATTGTGCATGTGCATTGTGCGGTTTGAAAACTCTGACACCAGGCTTAGCCAAGTTCGCCACATACTTGACTGTACCTACACGATAAGAAGAAGATTTTTTATTGAAAGCACATTCGGCCAACAGACGACAACAAATCTATACGAGCCACAACTGATAGTAAAAAATATGAAATCATTAAGATTTATAGATTAGCGGCTGTTTGAAGAATTTATCAATTGGGAGATTACAAGTTTTAAACATTTAAATTAGCATTTTACTGCCGATAATTTGAATTAGTTTTTATGGCTGGATTACAAGATAATTAACTCGGATTTGAGTTAATGGAGGCTTCTAAATTCCAATGTGGTTATTAGTGTGCTGGTTTTGTTTTATCCAAAAACAGGGGCGTTTTAAGTTTGACGTGTGTATCTGTATATGTGGCAACAAGGCCAGTGGGCAGACCACCAGCCCGATGCAATTAGGGTTGCCACCTTTTTTTCTTGCAGTTAAAGTGCAATGGTTATTATAGACAAGAAAAAAAGTACATAGTATCAAAATAAAGTAGGTACAATTTATTTTTCTTTATTATTATTTTTAAAACTATATTTTTATTGCTTTTTCCAGTTTGTGTCAAATTAGAAGTGACATGGCGCTGGCGAGTGGCGAAATCGATTCAGCACCAATCGATAAATTTCGTTTAACGGAAAAATACTTACTACTAAACTTTTCGAAATCCCAAAGAAATCAAATCATGCGAAATAAAGTATTTTCGTGTACTCTATTGTACTCATAATGTATAGAGTACATCATCTTCATCAGCCCATATACGTCCCCACTGCTGGGGCACGGGCCTCCTTCAATAACATGAGGGGTAAATGCCATACTCACCACGCTTGGCAGACGGGTTGGCGAGGGTTTTGATATAATTGCAGAGTTTTCCTTTTCTGTCTGCAAATGAACTTGCTTGCATATTTACCTTAGTCGCCTTGTACGACACCTCGGTAAGAAAGAGGGTGGTCCTATTCTACTCTGCCGGGGAATTACATGGCCTGAGTACAATTACCGGAAATAATGTACAATACTTTATTATAAAGTACGGGTGGCAACCCTAGAATGCAATGGTCAGACGATCTCGTCAAATTGACGGGACCTCTATGGAGGAGGTTAGCACAGGGCCGTGTAGATTGGCACTACAGAGAAGAGGTCTATACCCAGCAGTGGGTTGATATGGGCTGAATGTGATGATGATGATGATGATCTGTGTCTGCGTGGCATCGTAGCTCCTTAACGTATAGACCAGGGGTGGCCAACTTGATTAGACCCAAGATCTCCTGTTTATTAACGAAACCCTGTGCGATCTACCATTACATACTTCTTGAAATCTTAAATTAAACATGATAGTTCAGTACACAATCATGTAGTATTTTTTTCACATTATATTAAGAGAAAAAACTTAAATCTGAAATGTTTTTTTTATTTTTTGCCTTGCCACGATCGACTAGACTAACAGTCGCGATCGACCGGTTGGCCACCCCTGGTATAGACCAATTGTGATGCGAATCTCGTTTGAAAGCTGACTTAATCGAAATAGTTCTTAGCTATACCACGTTATTTTTTAATCAGTCCAAAATTTTTTGTACGTGAACTTTATGAAAATTTAACAGACCAGTATTTTTTGTTTATATCGTTTCATATAAAAAGTTCAAGCTGAAGCTTGAAGCATGAAAATAAATCAAAATTCTTGTAAGGAATAAAAATAACATCGTCCAATTGACTAGAAACTTGGTAATAGTACCTACTCTTCAACAAAATTAGTGACTCCCGTGTTTATGCGTTTTACAAAATTCATCCTCTAAGGCCAGTGTTCACCAAATATTTAACCAACGATTAGCAGCTAACCAGAGGTTTGACAATGTCACTTTCATACATTTTTTTTTTGACATTTTGTCTGGTTAGCTTTTAACAGCGGTTTAACCGTTGGTTATATTTTTGGTGAACACGGGCCTAAGACGTTAAAATGGGGTATACAAATCTGGAAATTTTGGAAAAAAAATCCTTCTTATTTACGTTCTATCAACGTTACTGACACCGTAAGAAAAATTTGCGTACTGATTAAAAAGTCACCCTGTATTTGATTAAACCTGATTCAGCCGTTTAAGAGCTACATGCAATGAATGAATGTCGATTGGTGATACTTTTTTTAAAATTTTAGAGTTGTTGCAGATTGATAGATAGATAGATAGATAGATAGAAAATGCTTTATTTCGGCGTACAACACAGACATCACAATATAGAAAAACAGAAGAAACACAGAAGACACTTAACAGACACAAGACAAAAACAGATTAAAGGCAATTGATTCCTGTAGGCATCGAAATAGCTTATGTGACGTCAGTCGCTTCGCCAAGACTATTTGATTTTTAGGCCCCTAGCAGACCACGTATTTTAAACGCGCCGACGGCGACGCCGCGCTTCAAACGCGATTGGAACGCAACCTTGTATTAACCTCAGTACAAGGGGCCATGTCTATCGCAGTACCGACGAGAGCGTTAGAGTAGACAGGTTCTCGGATGGAGACCACGTCTTGGCAAACGTAGTGTGGGACGCCCCCCAGCCAGATGGTCAGATGACCTAAAGAAGATAGCGGGTAGTGGCTGGATGAAAACAGCGGAGGAACGTGCAAAGTGGTGCACCTTGAAGCAGGCCTATGTTCAGCAGTGGACTGCAATGATGATGATCATACGGGGCGATCGTGAAACGCGCGTTTACACGCAGATACAGCAATTCAAACGAGTTTCGAACGCGCTTCACACGCGCGTTTTACGCGCATTTAAATCTATGAAAATGCAAAAATCGGCATATACGGCGCTGAAAACGCGTGTTCCTCAAACGCAAGGGGCGTTTAAAATACGCTGTCTGCTAGGGGTCTTATACTTTCATTGCATCTATTTTTAAATCACTCACCCAGGCAATATTATATCTACATGAATTAAAGACCTACCCCAATAGGACCAAACCTTATGTATTGTATATGCATGTATGGATTAAAGAGGATTTCTCTGATTAATCCAATTATTGATTAGTCTTCCTTGTCTTTAAAGTCTGTCAGCACCTTTTTCAAACGAAGTAGATCTCTTCTTCTCATCGTGTAAGGCATAGTCAAGTATGTGGCCAACTTGGCTAACCCTGGAGAGAGTTTTCCGCACTGGCCTCTGAATTGATTTTAACGACTATAGTCAATCGACAACAGACGGGACCGACAGCTTAGCGTTCACCCATCAGGTTCCCTGCCTCTGTGTACGTTGCTTAACCTCACTGATCGATTTAGATCAGCGAGAGCCACTGGACTACGAACTAGATAAAGTTTACATTTTGTGTTTTTGCGTTTTGATGAAACGTCTGTTAGGCGTTGTGCGTGAGTTGTCCAAAATTTATTTATTTCTTACCTCCTCCAATCGCAAAGGTTCTTCAAGCCCAGCGGCGATCCGCTCCCGTTTCTCCCTCTCTTTTCTCTCCTTCTTCTCTTTTTTTCTCCTCTCCTTCTCCCTCTCTTGCTCGTCGCAACCCCCTGTGTCCAGCACCGCTGACTTCTTCATAAAATTAAACATGGTTGCCTGTAACAAAGAGAAAAGTTCTCGGTGATAAGACCTATATTTAAAAAGGGGGAAAAATCTGATATGACGAACTACCGACCAATATCACTGATATCGATATTTGCAAAAATATTTGAAAATGTATGTATGTAAGACTGTCTGAATTTTTTATTAAGTTTAATATCATAAATCCGGACCAATACGGTTTTCAGAGAGGAAAGTCTACGACATTAGCAATTTTCAATCTAATAAAGACAGTGGTGGAAATACTTGACAGTAAAAGGCATGCTGTTGCGCTGTTCATCGACTTGTCAAAAGCATTTGACTTTGTACATCATGGTATATTGGTACGTAAATTAGAAAGATGTGGCATCAGGGGACCTGCCCTGCAATGGCTTCAATCTTATCTCTGTGACAGACAGCAGTGTACGCAACTATCGTATCTTGATTGTAATAGAACCTTAAAACATTATCAGTCAGACTACGTATCAAACAATATGGGCGTACCTCAGGGCAGCGTACTGGGCCCTCTTCTATTTCTCCTATATATAAATGATTAATTAATTAAAGAATTCTGTTTTGAGGGTTCTGTTAAAGGAATTCTGTTTTGAGGGTTCTGTACCCAAAGGGTACCCTATTACTAAGACTACGCTGTCCGTCCATCTGTTTGTCTATCCGTCTGTATCTCATGAACCGTGATAGTTAAGACAGTTGTTTTCACAGATGATGTATTTTTGGCCGCTATAACATCAAATACCAAAAAATAGTTCGTTATTAGCCCATATACGTCCCCACCGAGGGGCACGGGCCTCCCTTCGAAACACGAAGGGGATTTAGGAATAGAAAGTATTTAAGGGGGCTTCCATACAACAAACGTGATTTATTTGCCGTTTTTATGGATAACGGTACGGAACCCTATGTGCGCAAGTCCGACTCGCACATGGCCGGTTTTTTTAGGTATTACAACGTATAACTGTGCACACTATCCGAAGTTGTGCTTCGGAGAGTGTGAACAAGAGCTGAATGAGCTCATTCCGCCTGCCCCTTTCTTCTGCCGGACTTTCAGACGCACTGCTGTGTACCACCCTTATCTTGTCGAAATCCCGCGGATCCGCACTGAGCGCTTTTCATCGTTTTTTATATTGCGCACTGCCAAGGAATGGAATTCCTTGCCTGCGTCATTTCCGAGCTCATATAACCAGAATCTCTTTAAAGTTCGAGTGAATAGGCTTCTTCTGGGTGAGCTTGCTTCAACTTTGACCGCATCTTCGCCGTTGTGCTAGATTGTGGTCAAGAGCAAATCCATTATTTATTTATTTTACCAGCCCATATACGTTCATCCATCATTAATAAGAAAAAAACCTCGCTCCGAGGTTCGAGTTCCCAGTTAAGACGATTTAAAAGAAGATATTGAAAGGAGATAGAGGTGTATAAGATATGTTTCAGTATAGTTACAAAGTTGTTTGTTACCAGACATTTATCTAAGGGCCACTTATGTGAAAGTTTATTTGTTTGTCGGTCCTTCAAAAACGAAGCACTTTTTTATATAGAGCTAGTTGCAGTGAGAAATACCAAAATCGCAGGTCCTGACCCACTGACTCACTAACGCCCAGCCCAAATCCTTGGACTTAGAAGGCCAAAATTTGTCCCAAAGGTTCCTTTTTTAACGAAAGCAACAAATAATGAAATATTTTAAGAAATTCCCAAGAGAACGAATTTTGGGCAACTCTAGTTTCCCCGTGAACCATGAAAATGAAGTCGTTAGCGAACGGTAGAACACAACTGAAACATTGTGGTTACAACTTATAGAACGCGCGCGTGACAACACATAGTAAATTAATCATTCGTATAAAACATTCAGTGAAACTGGCATGACATTAAAATTCCGTATTTTTGCTTGAACGCCTCTAGAGTAGAAGTATTTATTTATGAGACACGCCTCTTTTATTAGCATTTTTATGGACGTGTCGCTTTCGATAGTTGTAATCAGTTATCCAGAGGTCACAATATTTTCTCAACTGGTTTTCTAACATGATTTTTTGTCTACATAGGAAACCAAATGTGGATTAACAGGTTTTTATAATTTATATTTACTAAATATTATCCTTGTTGTGCAGTGATAGCCCAGTTGGTAATGAGCCAGACTTGTAATCCGAAGGTCGCGGGTTCAAATCCTGGTGCGGGCCTGTACCACTAAATTCGTCTTTTCGGATTTATGTACGGATTTCTAATTATCACTTGCTCAACGGTGAAGTAAAACATCGTGATGAAACCCGTCCGTCTAAGAAAATTTATTTTCGAAAGACGAGCGGTCCACCAACCCGCATTGGGCCAGCTTGGTGGACTATGGCCTACATCCCCTTCGTAATTCGAAGGGAGGCCCGTGCCCCTCGGTGGGGACGTATATGGGCTAGTAAGAAGAACCTTGTTGTGACAGAACGATAAGTTGATTTTTAACCCCCGACAAAGAAGAGGGGTGTTATAACTTTGACGTGTTTATGTTTATCTGTGTATATGTCTGTGGCATTTTGACTCCTAAACGAATGTATCGATTTTGATGTGCCTTTTTTTGTTTGGAAGCTGACGTAATCGAGATGGTTCTTAGCTATATTTTATCAAAATTGGTTCAGCCGTTTAAAAGTTTTAGGCGATCGAATGTCGGAGCTGATATATTTTTTTAAATGTTAGAGTAATTAGCTGTGGAGAACGGGAAACTCTACAGCAGGGTTTCCCAACCAGTGAGGCGCTCCCCTTGGGGGGCGTCGAGCGGTTCCAAGGGGGCGCAGAGGTCCCTAATTTCTGCCTATTAAAAAAAATTACTAAACTCAATTGGTTAATTATGTTGTATCCGTTCTCCACGCTACGAGTCATAAAATAATAGAGAAGAAACGGTTCAGATTAACTGCATACACTCGTAAAAACAAAAGGTACATTTATTAAAATTCTATTGTCATATGAATAAAAACAAACACCCTCATTTTTATCACTTTATCATTGTTTGTTTAATTTTCCTATATATATAAACTCCCAATTTCAGCCCCTAGAGGGGGCGTAGGATTTTAGCTCAACGTTAGGTGAGGCGCATAGGTTAAAACGTTGGGAACCCCTGCTCTACAGCCTTACAAATCTACGCAAGGACAAGAGAGACTATCTCACATTGGTTCCTATAACTTCTAATATCATCGCTACAAATCAACGCAAGGCGATAAGAGAGACTATCTCACATTGGTCCTGTAAGATGACGACCATAGGTATGGATGAGATAAAATAAGAACAAATGCAAGAAGATAACAAGGTTTACGCAGGCTTCCAGTAGGTTTAAAGAGGTGGAACTGTCAACGCAGAGGTAAAACTCAAGCGCTGTTATGGGGAATTAGGTGAAATGGTCCCAAATAAGTGGACTGATCACCCGCCTGTGTCTGGCGGACATCCTCTATGTAAGGCCCCTGGACCGCTATACTACCCACTTCAGCAGCAAAAATACCAATCCTTAACTCACTTACGATAAGCAAATGTAATTACAATATTTTTTACAAATTAAACGTAGTGTTAATTGTTATTTTGATGACCTAATAGCCCCGGCTTAGTTTATAAAATGTTAAGTTGTTCTTATTTATTGCTGTTATGGAAATATTGTAGAAATAGGCAAAAATTATTACTAACGCACGATACCTAAGACACAAGTATACATCTTAGTTTAGGTATCACAATAGCATATTGACCTACTAACCATTTTGTAATCCGTAAATTTTTGTTTAGTATCAGCATAATTTTTATTACTTTTAAATACTTAGTACCTACTCATACTGTTTATTTTACACTTATTTTAACTGTATTTAGACTTAAGTTTTACGTAAAAATAAATTATTATAATAGGTCTTTACCTATGAAATTGCCGATTTTTTCTCCAGCTTTATTTTATTCATAATTTATTTGATTGAACAGCTATTACTAAAATTGTTTGTTTTTTAAAACCTTGGCCATATTATAACGGAGATATTGAGTCAAATTAATACATATTTACTTTAGATTTATTTGCTGAAAAAGAAGCTCAAATATAGTTCGTTTCATCCGTTGCCCGTTTCATTGCTTATTTTTGCTGTACCGTTGTTACAGTTACAACTTTCAAAGTAAGTATGATGAAAATTAAATTAATGTTGTCCAAACCTTCCCACAAAATTTTGCTAAATTTGGATATGGCATTCCCGAGAAAAATCCAAAAACGTTAGTATGGAAAATTCAGTTTTCCAAAAATATTGTATGAAAAACGGCAATTTCATAGGTAAAGACCTATTATTATTATTATTATTATAGAGATAGACCACCGCGATAGGCCGTCTTGTTGTATATCCTTACTAATATTATAAATGCAAAAGTAACTCTGTATGTCTGTCCGTCTTTCACGTCTAAACTACTGAACCAATTTTGATGAAATTTGGTACAGAGATAGATTAGAGCTTGGGAAAGGACATAGGCTACATTTTATCCCACAGTTGGGCACGACATAACCTGTAGTCAACGCGGGCGGAGCTGCGGGCGGAAAGCTAGTACATTATACATATAACAGGGTAGGCCGAGCATCAGTGGATCTAGCCAACTACTTGAAGCTACGTTTGACACAAATTATGAAATGAAAAGTTGCATAATGGTGGGAAATGGTCAAGATTGAGGTCAAGAGTTAACCCATCTTATAATAAAAAAAAGGTGGTCAGCCTTTCGCCCATTATAGCAAAACTCTCGCATCCCTCTTAGAGTTTCACTGTTTACTTGGGAAGAGTAGGTAGCTGGCACATTTTAAGTTTTTCTTTCACTCCCAGGCTAGCATGGAAGGACACTATGTTATAAATACTCGTAATAATAAATATGTCTTGTGTTGTATTCCTTGTGTGCAAATAAAGTACATTGTATCTTATTGTACCAATGTGGCATCGACTGAACAACACCTCAGTACACTGCGTCCATCTGACACAATACGTTCAATTGAGAGCACCGTTATGTTACGAGTATGTGTTAGAAATACATTGCGATGTATAAACTAAAGCGTAGTTTACAATAAGAGTTCCGTTTGTTTTTATTTCACACATTTACATCCCATAGAACTTGTTATTTGATTTAGTTTTTCACAGGTCAAGGTCACGCGCTGTTTTCATTCGGTCACTGCTCTGGTTTAAAAGCGTCGATCTATCTAGCCATAGATCGATGTGATCGTCTTTTATCGAACGGTGCCCACCGTAATATGTAGTTCCTAATCGACCTAATGAAGCGTCTCCGTTTCAGTTTTGGCAAAAATGCTTTCGTATATCTAGAAATATCTTATACTCCAGTAACTTTAGACGAAAAATGTGCAACATTTCGGAAAAATTCCAACTTTCAAGCTGAAAATTAAACGTACCTTTTAGCTCCCCAAATAACCTCTGAAAAGTCCCACCAGTCCAAGGGTAGGTATAACTTTTGACAGCCAAGAAATGGTAAAAAACATTACTTTTTTCCGTTGTTTGCCTATATCTTCGTTCCTGTCGATCTTACCGCTATGAGGTATACTCATGAAATAAAGAATAGAAAATTCTCTACAAAAACGGTATATTAAGTTTATTGATAAAACTATCAGTTTTTACGTTAACGGGCATTGAAACCCCAGTAAACATTTTCTATTGATATTTTAGTGCATGCATTTCATGAACAAACAACAAAAAAGCAGAAAATAATAAAAAGGTTATTTCAAAAGACAGGTCGCATTTTTGAACCGATTCTCGTAATTTTTTTGCAGCAGATTGTTTTTAGTAAATTCTGTTTTTGTATTTTTTTTAAACGGCCGAGCTATGGGGCTTGATAACAATGATAACGTAAAAAACAAAATATTTCAGGCATTTCAAAAAATTCTAACTCGAGAGAGGTGTGAACTATTTTACAGAGCCAAATAACTGCTCATAGATCTGTAGACCGGGGACATTTATATAACTAAAATGGTTACCGTATGTCTTTGTGAAATTATTTTATTATAGATTTCGCCATTTTATATACTAAAAGTGAGGTCTTAATGACCGAAACCCGCCGTAACATAATTAATCTCTCAGCATCTTATTTTTCTTCTGGGGCTAAAATTATTAGCCCATATACATCCCCATCAGGAGAAACGGGCCTCCCTTCGAAATAGTGAAGGGGGTTAACACCACGCTGGCCCAATGCGGGTTTTTGGACGGATATCTATCAATAACGTCTAATAGGGACGTTTATCGCCATCTCGCCTTTCTAACGTAGCTTAACTTCCCTTTAGGTCTTCGAAAGTTTTTTTTTTAATTAACAGGGGTGCACTTATAATATAACCACAATCTAACATATGGACGAAGATACGATCGAAGATATAGCAAGCTCACCGAGACGGAGCCTAGAAATATTTGCTAACTAATAGGTTTTCCTGCGAATATAATATATATTTGTGCATCAATATGTGCAGCGTCTAAGGCCATTCAAATCTAACTGTCGCCACATCTGTCGAGATGCGTGTAGAATTAAACCAGTACGCGCGGCATGCATGTAAATCGACAAAGTTGAGCGCCACAATATCAACTCACGCGCACATTCGCGCGCCTTTTTTCTGACGTGGCCTGTTGAAAAAGACCAAGAATTTATAAAGGCTTCGATAACGGTAAGGACGTGAAAATTGATGTCTTTGATTGGGTTGAGCCGCGATTACAATATACGTATAGTTTTTGTCCAATTTTTGAACCTGTTTTCTAAGCTTATAATCGGTTTATCAAACACGTTTAACTTGATTGAGTAGTTTGGTGTGAAAGTGGGAAAATACGATGTATGACATCCTAAGTTTGGCGTAATATATGACGCCTGGTTTGGTCGAGTAGCAATGACCTAGTGACGCTGACTCTTGTTCAACGGGTCCCAGATTTGATTCCCTTGGAACACAAACACCTTAGGGTGTTATTTTATTTATTTTTCCATCTGCTTGTAACATCTGCTTTTTACATAATTATTTATTTTTCCCAGGACCCTTCGATCGAGAGGCAGCGCCACTATCACTCGACCGTCATAATATTAATGAGGATTCTTATATCATGAGAAAATATTAAGTAACAAGTAAAACCAAAGTAGAAAATCATTATTTTTATTATTTTTTTATTATAAGATAGGTATACTCTTGACCTCAATCCTGACCACAGGTATCAAGGCGATTGAAGGCATAACATAACTTCTTGAATTTGAACAGCTCTATCCGTGGGTTACTGTACTTTAAGCCCTTATAATTATAACAGAGGGAGACTCAAGTCTTGATCTATAGCAGGGGTGGCCAACCGGTCGATCGCGATCGACGTCGATCGCGACTGTTTGTCCAGTCGATCGTGGCAAGGTGAAAAAAAAATCAGATTTATGTTTTTTCTCTTATATTATAAAAAAAATACTACATGATTGTGTACTGAACTATGCTGTTTCATTTAAGATTTCAAGAAGTATGTAATTGGTAGATCGCACAGGGTTTCGTTAGTAAACAGGAGATCTTGGGTATAATCAAGTTGGCCACCCCTGATCTATAGGTATTTAAGTATTGATTTTCACTTTCTCTCACTATCAAAATAACAAAGACGACTGCCACTTTAGAATAGATCAGAGTCTAAAGTCGGTATTACAAAACGCGACTTAGACTCTGATCTATACTTGAGTAGCAGTCGTCTTTGTCATTTTGATAGAGAATGAGGCAATCAATAATTAAGTATAGATCAAGACTTGAGTCTCCTTTTGTAATACGGGCCTTAGTTGAATCGTTTATTTGAGAAACCCCATAAGTCAGAATCGTCGGATGATTTTAAAAACATAAAAAATCATTTTTTGAAAAAACTGAGCATATTTATTATTCAAAAATCCTCGGTTACATGTAGAAAAATTCAATTATTCAACTTGTACCATTAAAAAAATCAACCTCGTTGAAACAGTGACTTAAGGGGTTTCTCAAATAAACGATTCAGTTGCGTTCGGTAATATGGACCTAAGAATATTGGACTAAACTGCCTCTGGCATGGTCCAAGTAGTGCTTGAGTAAGCAATCAATGTAGTATAAAATTATGTTCTTGTTTACTACGTTTCAAATGCAACCTGAATAGATAAGTGAAGACCTATAATGCAAAGTGCACACTTTATAGTTTTGAACTTGATAGCTTAGGCAACGAATAATTTGTGGATGGAAAAATCGAAATCAAAAAGTTTGACTTAGGAACCTTGTTTGGACTAGTTAGGAGATAAACATACTAAAAGTCCTTACCCCTCCGAGGTGAGCCCGAGCGGGGCACAAAGAAGGTCCCGTTTTTAGCTTATACGACATAATGAAAGCTGGTAAAATTCTCTACAACTTTGGCTTTCACATTTTTTATCTATCTCCAAATGTATATGTATACATGTAGTGAAGAATAAATAATTGTTAGGAATCAAATAGTATCGGTACATGATGGTCACTGGCACTGCCCTGAATTGCGAGCCATGGGACCGCAGACTTGATGACGGCTGTATGCTGGCGCTTCGATTAGATGGCGCTTCGATTAGATGGCGCTTCGATTAGATAGCGCTTCAATAACCGTGTGGTGATCGGTTGAGAATAACACCACCCCATCTCTTTCCGTGGGTGTCGTAAGAGACGACTAAGGAAACTCAAATGAGACCTGCCTCCTAGTAATCCATCCCAGGCAACGACACTTCATTTTTTTCTGAATCTGAGGTGTCGTCCTATGGTCTCGATGCGGTGTGGTAGGCTCCGTAAAGGGCCGTCTGGTTCGCGACCACCCTCTTACCGAAGTCCGACGCCAAACAGCTTGCTGTGTTCCGTCGGTGCCTTTATAGGCATTTTCTGGGTTAACTCGCTCCATCGTCGACCTCATCTTTGACCTTATGGTCAAGATTGAGGTCAAGTCAAGAGTTAACCCATCTTATAATAAAAAAAATTAAAAAAAGATTTTTTACTAGATCACATAATTTGCCGCTAACCCTCTGAATTTATGTGAAACTCGCTTCCCGCTCGGGACTTCGTTCCCGTGGGAATTCGGGAAAATCATGTACCCTATGTCCATCCCGGATAATGTAGGTTTTTCAAATCGGTCCAGTAGTTTCGGAGCCTATTCGATGCAAACAAACAAACAAACAATCAAATCTTGCCTCTTTATAATATGTAGAAACATGGCATCAAGTGATTTCAAAACCTTTGATGCATGCCTACCCCGATAGTGATTTTTGGGGTGAGCGTATGAATGTATGTGTGTAAGATCCCGCTGTTCATGAGAGCCTACAGCTAAATGGGATGACCTGCTAACCTACTGCTACCCCACATATGAAATTGCTGTTTTGCAACAAACGCGAGGAAACCTTTTCCATGTCTAAAAAATAAATGACAAGACCCGTACATCGTTCTATCGAATCAAAATCAAAATACCAAACGGGTCTTCAAAATAAACTTGAGAGCTAATTTTCAGAACCGTTCAGAGCTCCCTCACTTACTCACCCGCCAGCGAACGTGCGTCGTATGATAATCAGGGAACAGTATCGGTACATGACGGTCACTGGCACTGCTCTGAATAACGAGCCATGGGACCGCAGACGATGACTTTTTATTTATTATATTTGAGATAACAAAAGCTTACACATTTATTTAAAATTCGAAACTTACACACTAACAGCCAACTATAGCTATAAGAAAAATAAACTATAATTAAGACACCGAGCAGACTAGTCCAAGTCCATGTTATAATTTACATAGATACATATTTGTACATAGATACATATTGTATACAAATACAAAAATTTTAATAAACTAAGTAGATAATGATACTATGTAACTAAAAATAAAATATAAAGTTTTAATGTAAGTATGTTGCGCGTTTTTTAAATTTCATTTTACTAGACCGTAAGTTTCCGCTAACCCTCTGAATTTATGTCAATCGAAGCATCAAGTGATTTAAAATACCTTTGAAGTCTGCCTACCCCGATAGTGATTAACAGGGGAAGCTTGTCGTATTGGATATGAACTTAACAGTTATCAATCAATCTGGCCTACTTTTTGTTCTAAGTAGACGGAGTGTCGCCTCAATAATTGATCTGATGCTCTCGTATCTAAATCAATCACCACAACAAGACTGCTGGCCACTTCTGCTTTCCTGGTACAATTTAATTAAGTAGTATTAGCTTTATAGTACCAGCCTCGCCCTAACACCATCATTTATTTCTATTTAGTTAAAAGAGAAGAAAGATTAAAACAAAATATCAATAAAACAAGATTAAAATAAAATATCAATCAAATTAGTCCATACAGTCCCAATTAATGCTTTACTTTACACCACAGTGTTTTTCAAACTGTGAGCCGCGACCCCCTGGGGGGTCCTGATGCCTTACTTGAGGGATCGCGGGTAAAACAAAAAGGCTGTGCCTGTATAATGTATAATGTTGCCTCCCGCCTTCCGCGCCTACCCAAACAGTCTTATATTACGTTTTAGCCTAGGGGTATTGGAGGCCTTAGGGAGTCGCTAGAACTTACAACTTCCGAAGGGGTTGCGATTGAAAAACACTGCTTTATTACACAAAATTATTACAATGTAGTATCGAAGCAGATTCCTAATACCACCAAATTGACAAAACATAAGTTTATACTCAATTTGTCACCGACTTCCCCATTCATAAAAGCCATAAAAGTAATAAGCCCCATTTAACCTTCCGTCGCGTCGGAACTAGCAACAAACTTGTAAAACGATATGTCAAACGCATTAGTCGTATGCGTTTCTAAGTATGCGTCCACACGTTCTCATAACGACTCGCTAATGGGATTAACTGAGACTAGTTTTAATATTAACGAACATTCGCATTGCAACTGACAGAAAATTCCCATAAGTGGAAATTTTTGCAGAAAACAAGAGAAATATTAAAATTTTAAGCTATAACTTTATCCAGCTATAGATAACTTGAACTAAATGAGATCAAAAAAAAAATTTATGTCTCACATATTCTTCGTATAAATAGGCAGGGGTCTCCTTTTAGGGATGAGAATGCCTGTGCCAGGACGCCCCGCTCTTCTCTTAGATACAATTCTTATGCTAGTATCATATCTCATTAGTTAATGAGATATGATACTAGCATAATAACGAGACAAAAACAACTGTAGAAGACTTTTTACACACCAATGTCTATTAGATACAACCTTTATTAAACACTAACTATTGAACAGAGAAGATACATTTAGGAAAAAATATGTAAGTACTTAAATAAGTAAATAGTAAGTATTCATTTGCCGCGAGACAAACTTAACCACAGTGATAGCTCAGTTGGTAATGAGCTAGACTTGTAATCCGAAGGTCGCGGGTTCAAATCCTGGTGTGGGCCTGTACCATTAAATTCGTCTTTTCGGATTTATGTACGGACTTCTAATTATCACTTGCTCAACGGTGTGATGAAACCCGCCTATCCAGAAAAATCATTTTCGAAAGACGACCGGTCCACCAACCCGCATTGGGCCAGCGTGGTGGACTATGGCCTAAATCCTCTTCGTGTTTCGAAGGCCAAGGGAGGCCCGTGCCCCTCGGTGAGGACGTATGGCTGATTTAAAAAAAAACTTAACCACAAAAAAGTGTAGCAAATCGGTCCAAGACTCAGCCTGTTGCTGTAGCAGAATCATTAGCAGCTGATATTCTGTCCTGGCCTTCTTCAAAAATTTTCTTAAATAATCGGAGACCGAAGTATTCAATCATTGCAAAATCATACATGAATAATAAACGTAAGGTTTATGGAAGAAGATACCCGTAGGAATGAAGAAATGCTCTATGTATAATAAAATCACAAGACTAGTCAGGAATAAACCTTTTAAATAGATACGACAGAAATAAATCAAAGTAATTGGTCCATTTGAAAGAGAAAAAACTGGTAATTGAGGGTCGTCGTCGCTCTGGAGTTAGAAGCAAAGGTAAACAAGTGGGTTAGTAATAATAATTATACCATATATTTATGGAAATGTCACAGTGTATGCTGTCATTGCTATATTTGCTGTTAAACCTATTTTTACAAGCTTTTTACCGACTTCAAAAAAGGGAAGAGGTTCTATGTTCGACTGTATGTATTTTATACTCCAGAGGTGGTCCCATATACATTTTATCGAAAATGATTAAGCGCTTTTAAAAAATCGACAAAAATAGTACAAACCAGAACATCATCTAAATAAATGAGTGACATTTTCGCTTGTGGTTATCTGCTAATAGGCAATGTAGTCTGCAAAACATACTAAATATTTATCTACGTTGTGCGAACTGTTGTTAGGATTGAAGTCGGTGACTCATACGTTTTTATAACGTGGAAAATTATTATTAACTTGCAATGTATGTATGAAAGTGTGTTTGTTCGGTTCAGATCTGAATTTCAATGCAGTTACCTTCAATCGATTGAGCTGAAATTTTGCATACATGTTTAGCTTGAATGACAATGCATGGTTATTTTAGTGACGCCATCCTGAATCCAATATGGCGGACTAGTTATTTCATCTGCGCTCCCATGATATGGGTATGAAATGAAAGGGTTTGCTGAGAAGAATAAATAAAAGCTGTTTTTAACCCCCGACAAAAAAGAGGGGTGATAAAAGATTGACGCGTGTACCAGTGTATCTATATGTCTGTGTATCTGAGTGTCTGTCTGTGACCGATTTCGATGCTTTTTTTTTTGTTTGAAAGATGACGTAATCTAGATGGTTCTTAGGTATATTTGATCAAAATTGGTTCAGCCGTTCAAAAAGTTATAAGCAATTGAATGTCGGGGTTGATATATTTTTTTCAATTTTAGAGTTATGAAAAATGTTTTTGAACTATTAATTCACAATATCATTGTTTGGTTCGTTAAATAATTTTCCACGTCAAAAACGTAAGAGTCACCGACTTCAATCCCAAAAAGACAATTTTTTCGAGAGTTTCCCTCAATTTCTTCAGGATTCCACCATCAGATCCTGGTTTCCTTACCATGGGACCACCCTTGGGATACTCCCTTTCCAACAAAAAAAGAATAATCAAAATCGGTTCATAAACGACGTAGTTATCCGCGGACATACATAAAAAAATATATATAAATAAGGTCGAATTGAGAAACCTCCTCCTTTTTTGAAGTCGGTTAAAAAAGATAACATTGCAACTACTAAATGAACTTAGTATACGAAAAGTAGCAGCCATATGACAGGGCTTCAAAATTCGTATCAAATCAAGAAACATTAGATTAAACACATAAATCTAGATTTTGTAAAGCCTGTCTTACGACACGACTTTTCCATTGTCATGCCGCACGTCCACCTATTGAGGCATTCCATTCAATTAAGTATAGTCGTTTTTGTTCGATGTATTATACTGTGATAATGAGTTCGCGTTGACAGCAGGGTAAAAAATGTGGGTTGTGTTGCTTTGTAGCTTAGTTACCAAAGCTCAGCTACAGTTTATGCCAGGGGTGGCCAACCGGTCGATCGCGATCGACTGGTCGATCGCGACTGTTAGTCCAGTCGATCGTGGCAAGGCAAAAAAATAAAAAAACATTTCAGATTTATGTTTTTTATCTTAATATAATAAAGAAATACTACATGATTGTGTACTGCACTACGCTGTTTCATTTAAGATTTCAAGAAGTAGATAGATAGATAGATAGATAACAGCTTTATTCACTTCAATAACACACATCAAAACACATAAACAAAGCAATAAGAAAAAGTTAAAAAATAAAAACAAAATTTAAAATAGTAAGAATCAGTTGACACTGAGTGTCACAGGAGTGAAGAGGCGCTGACTCAGCATTATGCTGCAGACAAAGACCACAGCGCTGATCTTCCGTCAGGACCTAGATGTAGTTTTAGCAAGACTGGCATTGAAGGTGAAAATTTGAAATACTGTGATTATACTGTGATAATGAGTTCGCGTTGACATCAGGGTAAAAAATGTGGGTTGTGTTGCTTTGTAGCTTAGTTACCAAAGCTCAGCTGCAGTCTATGCCTTTTGAGTGGTAGGCAAAATGCCACTTTTCTTCCTTAACCTTCAACAGTAAAGCCTGTCCTTCCACGCTGGATTGGGAGACTTGGGAGTGAAATATAAACTTAAAATGTTCCAGCTGCCAACTCTTGCCAAGATACTGTAAAAATCTGGAAGAAATCAAGCTAGGTTGACTGGAAGAAATCCCCTCGTGGGATAAGTCCGCCTCTGTAAACTTACTATTATTGTAAACTTGTTATTCTCTGTATTATCATTGTACAATCCATACTATCTATACTTCCAATACATAATATTATAAATGCGAAAGTAACTCTGTCTGTCCGTCTTTCACGCTTAAACTACTGAACCAATTTTGATAAAATTTGGTACAGAGATAGATTAGAGCCTGGGAAAGGACATAGGCTACATTTTATCCCACAGTTGAGCACAATATAACCTGTAGTCCACGCGGGCGGAGCCGCGGGCGGAAAGCTAGTAAAGAATAAATACATACATACAATCAGTAAATGGGACACGAGGGTTTTGCTGTATTATGGGCGAAAGGCTTTTTTTTTTATTATAAGATGGGTTAACTCTTGACCTCAATCTTGATCATAAGGTCAAAGATGAGGTCGACGATGGAGCGAGTTAACCCAGAAAATGCCTATAAAGGCACTGGTACTCCCACGCACCGACGGAACACAGCAAGCTGTTTGGCGTCGGACTCCGGTAAGAGGGTGGTCGCGAACCAGACGGCCCTTTACAGAGCCTACTACACCGCATGAGACCATAGGACGACACCTCAGATTCAGAAAAAAATGAAGTGTCGTTGCCTGGGATGGATTACTAATAGTGAGAGGCTGACAACCTCTCACTATTATACAACCTAATAACCCTAGGAATTCATGTCGAATGTGGTTCCAAAACCACTGATGCTCTGCCTACGCCGATAGGGATTATAGGCGTTAGTGTATGTATGAATACAATAATAAACAATACAATAAACGCTACACACTCAAAGGCCCACACTAAGGTTTTCCCTTGTGTCGTAGGTCCCTCGGAACACACATAAAGACAAACACAAACACCCATGACCCGAGAATAAACATCTGCTTTTTACACAAATGTTTGCCCCGACTGGGGATCGAACCCAGAACCCGCCGATCAAGAGGCAGCGTCACCCACCACTCGACCAAACCGGTCAAATTTTCGAATACAACGCTCACCTAGATTCCTTACTGTTTATATAGTCAGATTTGAAAAGCACTAAATGGCTTCTGACGTGGTCAACCGACAACAGCCGAGACTGAAGGTTTACGTACCCTCCAAAGCACGGAAACACTCGTGATCTATTGCCATTTTGGTCACCCTTCAGATTCAATGCCTCTGTGCTCGTTGCTTTATCTCACTGATCGGCTCAGATCAGCGAGCGCCACTGGGCCACGAGCGTTCTGATGCACGGGTTAAGGCGACTACAGCACCCGATAAAGGCAGCACACATAGGAATAGTGCCATCTCCGTCTCTCAACAGGCCTGGGCCGGCAGTGCGAACAGTGTCGATACACGAAGTTTACGAACTATGAAAGAGTGCGTGCGTAAAAACATGTTCGAAAGTTAGAAAAATGAGATTTATGGAAAGGTAACAGCTTATATCGAAAAATGCGTTAACTACTTATCGAGAGTGTTCAATCACGAACATTTTGATAGCAAATTCAAGTTCCTGTGTGCATTTTACTATCGTTTTTACAGCTTAAAAGATACACAATATTGGGTATTTAGAGGTGCTTTTGTGAGCTTTTTCTATCGAACCAAAAGTGCTGAATCATGTTTTCAGCAAACTACTTATCTAGTTTATGTCCTGAATATTACCGTAGTATTTCTTCGATCTAATGCAGTGCGTCATGCTTATCTACGCATCATAAAATCGTAATTTAGGTGCTGTAGTCGCCTTAAGTGACTGATAGGTATGGAACATAGACATATAAATAAAATTAAATATCGAGGTAATTTTGCACTGTAAATCCTGGATCACGGGCTAGCATACCCCAGGTGAGAAATAAATGTATGATAAAGATCAAGTTTGTCGAAAGTGGAAAAAAAACTATCAATGGTCACAGCATAGCACTAATAACCTCAAGTTTATCCCGATAGATAAGAAAGAAGGCATTGAATAATAATTTTCCACGTCAAAAACGTAAGAGTCACCGACTTCAATCCCAAATAATTTTGTTACAGAGATCCCATACTCCTAAACCATTCATCATCAGCTCAGCAACATCAGATGGTGACCATTAGATGCAAAAATCTACATAGATTAAGATAATTTCTGATAAACAGTGTATATGCCTACAAAATTTGAGGGTTTCCCTCGATTTCCCCAGGATCCCATCATCAGATCCTGACCTGGTGACAATGGGACCACCTCTGACGTATGACCTACCAAATAAAAAAAGAATTATTCAAATCGGTTTATAATTGCCGGAGTAATCGCGTAACAAATATACAAAAAAAAAACAGTCGAATTGAGAACTTCCTCCTTTTTTGAAGTCGGTTAGTAAAAGTATGTATCTCTTTTATCAAACAAATAGATACCAATTTTATTCAAAGCCCCGTTATGTATAGTTACACGGCCATTACAATTTACAATATAATGTACGAAACGACGCGTGAGCAAATAAAGCGTAATTCCGATTGTTTGGACTGTTTGCGTGCGTACGCGAACCTTGAAAAGTGTGTGCTCCATCGATTTTAAGAGCGTTTGAAAGTCAGAAAAAAAATATCATTACGTCCTTATGCTTAGTTAAAATGTTAACAATTTAAGTTTTATCTTTCGGGCATCTTATGAGTAACCTTGCTACATCTTCGCTCCTGAAAAAAAAGTTATCTCATAATTTTAATTTGAAACGGTTTATAATGCTGTAATTTATGGACGTTATAATCATAAAACCGCGAATTCGTTCATGTGTACCTAGACGGATACATATTTTATGTGACTGTGAAAATGGAAAGGTAACACTTGGAGGATAGTTGTCAAAGTTCAGAATTATTGTGATGAGCTTTGTAAATTGCTCATATTAACTAAATCAAAAGTTTTTTTTTTATTACACGATGGGTTAACTCTTGACCTCAATCTATACCATAAGGTCAAAGATGAGGTCGACAATGGAGCGAGTTAACCCAGAAAATGCCTATAAAGGCACTGGTACTCCCACGCACCAACGGAACACATCAAGCTGTTTGGCGTCAGACTTCGGTAGGAGGGTGGTCGCGAACCAGATGGCCCTTTACAGAGCCTACCACCGCATGAGACCATAGGACGACATCTCAGATTCAGAAAAAAAAATTAAGTGTCGTTGCCTGGGATGGATTACTAGGAGGCAGGTCACATTGGTGTTTCCTTAGTCGCCTCTTACTACACCCACGGAAAGAGATGGGGTGGTGTTATTTTCAACCGATCACCACACGGTGTAAGTGGATGTCAAAAAAGTAAAGGTGGCCAATCAAAAAAGTTATACCTTTTCTATGTCTATGCTCCATACCTAACAGTCACTTAACAATCAAAAAAGTTATACCTTTTCTATGTCTATGCTCCATACCTATCAGTCACTTAAAAATCAAAAAAGTTATACCTTTTCTATGTCTATGCTCCATACCTATCAGTCACTTAACAATCAAAAAAGTTATACCTTTTCTATGTCTATGCTCCATACCTATCAGTCACTTAACAATCAAAAAAGTTATACCTTTTCTATGTCTATGCTCCATGCCTATCAGTCACTTAACAATCAAAAAAGTTATACCTTTTCTATGTCTATGCTCCATACCTATGTAGTCGCCTTAACCCGTGCATCAGAACGCTTGTGGCCCAGTGGCACTCGCTGATCTGAGCCGATCAGTGAGATAAAGCATTATTGAAATTATTACTTTCAGCAGAGCTAAGATGATCGCCGTGCCATAATTATCACACGCCGTATCACACGGTCACGTGACTTTTTGTCGTTATCTCGTCGGACCCTAACATAAACTCATTTTTGTCATGTCATGGCATGTCGTTCGGTCAAATTAGCCACGTGAGATAGTTTTGTCATCAAACCCTAACATGAAACGCATTTTTGTCGGGTCTTGACAGATGGATATGTGATATTATGGCGTGCTCGATTTTGAACGTGACAAATTTTTCCACATGAAAAAGAGAGCCCTTCCCGGTCGAGGAAAATCAAACGTTTGTTCTAAGGTGGGTAAGTGACTGGAAGTGGAGTCGGACATGGCGATCCCTTATCACAATTATATGATAAGCCTTTACGGAAGGCGTCAGGCTAGAAAAAATGAGCGAAGGCGCATTAGAGACATTTGTGACCCCTTCGACATAGAAGACCCAGAATTCCAAAGTTTGTGGCGAATTTCAAAGCCTATGGCTCAGTTTATAATATCTAGGCTCACAATAGACCTAGAGCCCAAAAACGGGAATGGTCTCCAGCCCACTTAAAGTTAGGCTGCGGATTTCAATACCTATTTATCTAACATCAATATACTTTAATCACTTTAGTACTATACTGGGCTTTAGGTAAATCTCTTTCAACCTCTCGGGTGGTTAATAAGTCCATGAAATTGAACAACCTTCCCAAGGAACATGGTGAAAATACAAAAAAAAAATTAGATCCCATACAAAATGCGCTATATGCTGATAAAATTTGTATGGGAACTCAATTTTTTTTTCATATTTTGATCTATGTTCCCTGGGAAAGTTGTTCAGTTTCATAGACTGACTAAGCACCCGAGAGGTTGTAAGAGATTTACCTAAAACCCTGTATAAATAAATAAATAAATAAAAATAAACGCTACACACTCAAAGGCCCACACTAAGGTTTTCCCTTGTGTCGTGGGTCCCTTGGAATACACAAAGACAAACACAAACACCCATGACCCGAGAACAAACATCTGCTACTACACAAACATCTGCTGTATACTTTAATGACTTTAGTACTTAAGTATAACTTATAGGTAGTACTTTGTTAATTTGATATCTTGTGCTGCATATAATTTCTGGGCAATTACATACATAATACTCGTACATAGATAGGCTGATAAACACATTACCCTCCTTTGCGTCGCGCAGTCGGGTAAAAACTGACAGTGGCGTCATTTATGTGAAAAGTCTATGAATTTTCCTTTTTCATTCATAAATCGCGTCCACATATGGTCTAAAAAGAATGAAAGAATTGGCCAACCCAACATCGGAGCCTTAAAATAAAAAACAACTGTCAACTTTGACATCTAGTCATGAGATAAATTTTGTCGCGACGAGATATATCTCTCTCATATCGTTCATGCTAAGGTTCGTGACAGAGAAGACGACACGAGATATTTTATCGACATGCCATGACATAACGCCACTGCGATTATCTTAGGCCTGCTGGTCTTGTTTTATGTTATTCGTGAGAGACAAACACGGTTTATGTTATTTGTGACAGGCAGAATGTTGTTTCTATTATGTTATTTCTGACTTAATACCTATGGTGAAAGACGGGGTGGGGGGTCATAACATATTAGTAATTCAAATCGTCATCCTGACCTGCTAGCCTGCTGATTAACGGACGAGACTGGTGTAAGTATTACAACCTTTAAAGCAGGGTTCGAAAGGATAAAATAACATATGGATAATTATCGATTGATAATAACAAGCAACAAAGCCAATGGAAATACAATCATCATCGGATGAAGATATTCCTTTGGCTTCTTTGGTCAATCTAAGTTAATTTATTTACGACTAGCTTTCTGCTCGGGACTTCGCTCTTTCCGAAAATTGTGTTACCTATGTGTTATTCTGATGCATAAATTATATTATTGTTAAGTTTAATTAAAATCCATTCAGTAGTTTTTGTGTCAAAGAGCAACAAATATCCATACAGCCACACTCACTTTAATAATGTTTTGTTACAATTTGTTATGAACCAATATAACAAATTAATTTCTAACACCGGTGATAATTATCAGATAATTATCCGATAATTATCAAGAAGCGTAATTATCTTGATGATTTCGAACCCTGGCTTTAAAGGGTTTCTTCACTTGATATTGGCAACTTAAACTCATTAAAATACCCTGACATTGGCAAAATCACGAAAATTGTGGACGCCATTTTATCAAGAATTTAATTTAGTAGTCAAAGGTGTTTGTCTAGAGCAGTCTTTCCCAACGTGGGCGATAACGCCCCCTTGTGGGCGCTGCAGGCCTAAAGGGGGGCGGTAAGAGACCCAGAAAAAAAAGGGGGCGTTGTGTAGGGCTTTGGGGTCGATTTATAATTTCATCTACCTAGCTAGGAAGACTCTTAGACACCGACTGAGCTCTCGACTCTCGACTACATCTTGTGAACATCAACTAATATTAATTAAGATATAGCTCAAACTCGGTTCGATATAATAGACCGTGGGCAATCATGTTTTAACAAGTTTTTGTTAAATAATCCGATTTGTACATTCCTGTATCAATCGGCTGGTTCTATAATACTTGTTCTTGCTTGTCGAGTACGATTGGGCGTCGAATGAGATAAACGAGTTTATGCACGTTTGTCTTATTCCTGTTGGTGCGTGCTGCTTATGCAATCCTATATAAACGACGTAAATTTATTTTATTTTCATTTGCGGTTTCGCGCATAATAGTTAAGCAGTACTTCATTATAACACTTACGTATTTCTCAAAACAAAACAATGTCGGAAGTAAAAAAGAAGAGACGGCAATACTCTGCGGAATATATTAAATTCGGATTTATTGAAAATCCCACAAACCCGTCGTCGCCTTTGTGTCTTCTATGTCTAAAAACATTTTCGAACGAAGCAATGAAGCCTTCAAGACTGCAAGATTATTTGAATAAAATGCATCCAGATAAGAAAGACAAGAATGTAGCATATTTTCAAGACCTAGAGAAGAAGCATAATACTCAACCAAGTGTATCAAAACTATTTTCGGCGGCTGCTAAGCAAGATGACGACGGACTTCGAGCTTCGTACAATATCCCTTTGTTAATTGCTCAAAAAGGCAAACCACACAACATCGGAGAAGAGTTAATTTTGCCAGCAATAAAGGAAGTAATAACTACTGTGCTTCATAAACCGGCCGCAGATATTATCCAAAAAATTCCTTTGAGTAATAATTCTGTGCAAAGACGAATTGATGAAATGGCTGAATACATTGAAGAATCATTGTGCAATCATCTGAGGACTAGTCAATTCTCAATTCAGCTCGATGAGTCCACTTTACCAACTAATGAAGCGTTGTTGCTATCTTACGTGAGGTTTATTAAAGATGAGAAAATACGTGAAGAACTATTGTTTGCCAGAAATTTGGAGACAGATACAAAAGGCGAAACCATATTCAATACATTGGAAAAGTTTTGTGAAGAGAAAGAGATTCCTTTGAAAAATATTATATAAGTTGCTACGGATGGCGCTCCGGCTATGACAGGGCGCCATAAAGGCTTCATAGCGTACCTAAAAAATAAAATTCCAGATGTCCTTGCTATACATTGCGTTATTCATAGACAACATTTGGTTGCTAGAAACTTAAGTGAACGACTATTTCAATCACTGCAATATGTCATCAAAGCAGTCAATAAAATCCGTAGCAGCTCTTTGAATGATAGATTATTTCATCAGCTTTGTCTTACTAATGACGAAGATTTCAACCGTTTGTTGCTTCATACTGAAGTTCGTTGGCTGTCAAGAGGCAATTGTCTGATTCGATTTTATAACCTGTTTGACTCTGTGATAGAGTTCTTGGAAACTAAAGATACAGAACTGCGCAACAAGCTCATAACATCAAAGAATGATATAGCTTACATGACAGACCTGTATAAATTGTTCAACGACATGAACCTCCAACTGCAAGGCGATGAACTAAATTTAATTAAAACAAAAAATGTCGTTGCTGCTTTCGCAGCCAAACTGCTTCTGCACAAAAAGAATATGGGCAGACGTGAGTTTCACAATTTTCCGAATTTATCAGTATCCTGCAGTAACGACGACTTGTTTGCCTACTGCCAACATTTGGAAAACCTCCACATTGACTTCACCGAACGATACCAGGACATTTTAAACTTGGAAATACCAGACTGGGTGTTGGATCCGTTTTCAAATGTCAACATAGCAATGTCACCTCAGCTGGAAGAAGAACTTATAGAATTGACAACAAACGAAGAAATAAAAATCAAGTTCAAAAATGGATATCAAGAATTTTGGCTACAAAAACCGATCCTGCAATTGTACCCTAGATTGTGGTCAATTGTTCAACGATTCTTGATAGCATTCCCATCGTCATATTTGTGTGAACGTGGATTTAGTGCTGTGGCAACGCTGCTTACTAAAAAGAGAAATCGTTTGCGTGTTACCGAACGTGGCGACTTGCGGCTGTTTTTGAGTAAATTGGAACCTGATATCAACAAAATTATTGAACAGCATCAGATTCAACCTTCACATTAGTTTTTATATAAGAATTGATTATGTTTGTTTTATTTTCAATAAAAGATACTCTGTCCGAATACTATAAAGTTGCGTTTCAATAATCAGTTATAAGTACTTAGCGGTTTTTAAGTATGTTTAAAAAGGGGGGCGTTAAAAAATAATTTATTCTTAAAGTGGGCAGTAGACAAAAAAAGGTTGGGAACCCCTGGTCTAGAGCCTCCATTCAGACATTGCAATTTTTTTTATTAAAAATGGGTTCGCTCTTCGCTCTTGACCACAATCTAGGGCAAAGATGCGGTCGAGGATGTAGCGAGCTCACCCAGAAGAAGCCTATTCACGCGTATTTACTCAATTCTTTAGCAATTTTAGCTTGTCGGCGGATTGCTAGCTCACATTTGCGAAATCCTACTTGTTCCCTAAAATCCGTTACAAGATGGCATTTAGCCGATATGGGATTCTACAGGGTGGTCCAACTAGTGACGTCAACAAATTTTTTTAAGATTCCTCACACCTGGGGGTATCCGAAAATACCCCATGTATGTTCCGCGATTTTTTGAAGTTTTCGAGTTATGATTTTTTTTAGTTTTTTTTTTTTTTCTGCCAGCGATATTTCAAATATCCATATCTTTTTTTGTAGAAGGTATTTTGCTGATTTTTTTTCTGTGACGTGATTGTCTTAAATCAATAATTTTCGGATACCCCCAGGTGTGAGGAATCTTAAAAAAATTTGTTGACGTCACTAGTTGGAAGTTGGTGACATTCCTATACTATACAGGATAGTATAGGAATGTCACCAACTTCGGTGGTAATGTACCTATTTAAAACGAAGGCATGTGAACGTCTCGGGCGCACCACAATGGATCGGAATGCGGCCGACGACATGACCAACCCACTGAATAATTTGCTAAGCTGTGACCTGCATAATTTGTAAGCTACTATTACTAGTTCACCAACCCGTTTGCCCAGCAGCTTGGTAAGTACGGCGAATCCATTCTTTACCCTAGCGCAGTGTTTGTGGACGCACCTAAAAAAACTTTTAAATTCGAGACTCGCCTCTTATTTTTCTAGAACTTGAAGTTAAAATTAATTAATTTAAAAAATAAAAAACCCGACTGCGTAGTAAAAACTGAAAGTCTCGACTACTGGGCTTACTTGTTTTTTTCTTTTCAGTTTTTACTGCGCAGTCAGGTTATTTTATTTTTTAAATTAATTTATTTTATATTACACTTTTTAGTGAGGTTCAGATATTTATGTTTGTTTATTGATTTTCTCATTAGCTGCATATAACAATTTCCGAATTAAAAGCCTACATTTAAGTGAAGATCGTTACTAATCAACTTTAAATCTTATAGATTCTAAATAATAATTCTGATTGAAAAACTTTATAAGAAACCTAAACTTGATTTTTAAATACCTATTCAGCGATACCCCACTTGACATAGTTCGTCGATTTTCATTTTTTTCTTTTTCACATTATGGCGTCCAAAATCGGCCATTTTGAATTTTCAAATTTTATACTTTCTATGACATTCGCACCGTCATGACGAATCCGATGACGTATCATTTATCGAAATCGGCCCACGCGTTTGGTCTAAATAGTGCCCCAAAGGTACAAACATACATACATAGGCTGATAAACACATTAGCCTCCTTTGCGTCGCGCAGTCGGGTAAAAATTGTTTAACCCCCAACATTCGTCGCTTAAGAACTCTTAAACGGCTGAACCGATTTTGATAAAACATGTCTAAGAATTACAGTTGGAAAATCTGCTTCAACATTTAAAAAAAACAGTATCCAAAACGGTTCACCCGTTTAAGAGCTACCTGTTCCACAGACACACATTGTTGTCAAACTTATAAAACCCCTGTTTTTTAACAAACTTAAAAAACGCTTTATTCTCATTAAAAAATAAGTAACACCTGGTGATTTATGATAGGCCTTTACCTATGAAACTTCCGTTTTTCATACAATATTTTTGGAAAACTGAATTTTCCATACTAACGTTTTTGGATTTTTCTCGGGAATGCGAAATCCAAATTTAGCAAAATTTTGTGGGTAGGTTTGGACAACATTAAGTTAATTTTCATCATACTTACTTTATTGAAAGTTGTAACTGTAACGACGGTACAGCAAAAATAAGCAATGAAACGGGCAACGGATGAAACGTGCTATATTTGAGCTTCTTTTTCAGCAAAAAATCTGAAGTAAATATGTATTAATTTGACTCAATATCTCCGTTATATGGCCAAGGTTTTAAATAAAAAACAATTTTAGTAATAGCTGTTCAATCAAATAAATTATGAATAAAATAAAGCTTGAGAAAAAATCGGCAATTTCATAGGTAAAGACCTATTATTTTAGACTAAAAATTTATCAAAATGTTAGATTGGAACGAGTTACTCTATTTGACATACGACGACTCTGCGGTGCAGGAGCAGTTTTTTAATAGAATTGGCCTCCTAAAAACACGACCTACAAAAAAAAATACAAGCGTACGCATAATATCTGCGTACGTTTACCTCCACAGTAGGCATTATTACCATCATCACTTTAAGGCGAAATAAAGAAAAAACCAGCTGAGATCGATTGCGCAACCAAGTCAATGAACCTTGCGAAGCCGGTGTGTATAGTACTTTATAACAGTGATATTGTAGTAAAAGAAGGGTAGATCAAATTTTTATCCGTAATACTCAAGAATTGAGAGGTGATGCAGGCGGAAAGTCGTTTATATGCCGTGATTACTACGTTTAGCAGGCGGACAGCCGTTCAAATGCAGTGATTGCCACGCTTGGCAGGCGAACAGGTGTTCGAATGTGATAGGATTGAAATCCACACGATGCCGATGGATGAAAAATAACTAAATCCAAGTTCAGATTTTACGAGTATTTATAAGTTCTGTTCAAGTTACCTATTTACATACATACTGTTAAGAGAAAATCGATCAACGACACAATTGGTACAACACTACCAGTCCACGCGGTGTGGCGCAACACTACACGGCACTTTGACAGATCGTTTTATGTCGGTGTTTATGTGTTCTTGCATTGTAATTTGTAAAATATCGAATTAAAAGGACTGTTTAATGAGTAAAAGGTGTTTTAGTTTAACAATACATACACTCACACCTTATATTCCTGTCATAGTAGGCAAGCAGGCAGGGCTCCATTTGGTTCTTAAATCACATCACGCCATGTTTGACATACATTCCGAGTTTTATTAGATGGAACATGAGTTTGGTGGTGACAGTTTGTCAGCCTTTTGCCTACAATACAACAATATTATCACATCCCAATTACTGACTCTTATAGTATGCCTGGGAAGAGTTGGCAGCTAGGAAATTCTAAGTTTTTCTTTCTCTCTTAGTTCAGCATGGAATAAATTATCTATTTTTGTGACTGTGAAAATGGAAAGGTACTACTTTGGGGATAATCGTTAAGGTTCAGAGCACGTTCAGAGTTATTGTGGTAAGTTTTGTAAATCACTCTTATTGATTACCCTGAAAGTTGTACCTTTTACAAAACACAGTCACAGTCATCGCCGTTAATGCTTGTACACATGACATGGGTAAATTGCCGAGGCAGTGTTATTCGAAGTCAGATTTTTCTCATTTTTTAACTGTTAAGCTGACATATCCGCTAACTAACGAATCTGTCCAACAATATAGACTTCGAAAAGACCTAATCTACGTTTATTTAACATGATATCACTGTGTGTATGGTACTTGGAACGTGCGAAACGAATTGTGCGCGAGCGCAATACAAAGTGTAGGCAGTGAGGTGCTGCCTGTCTGTATGTATGTATTGTATACGTCATTGTGCACGTGGTTGGAGGTGCGAAGAGTTATGAGAAGTACGGACGGAAACGAGGTTTCTGTATTAACAGTAAGGTACTGTTAGGAGTGGTGTACATTTGCCTCAGTTTCGTTAAAATAAGATAAACATTGCTCAAGTTCGTATTTTGCAATGTTTTGCAATTTAATTTTATATTTTTTTAATAAGGAAGTTTTCCAGGGAACTGATATAAAAATAGCTGACAATTTCGTCACAGGTGAAGAGACACCGTGTTAGATTTTTTTAGTTAGGAGCTGCTGAATCTGACGAACATCTGTCAACACAAAACCTACCTATTAAACAGATATTTTGCCTTTATAGGCGTTTTCTAAGTTAACTCGCTCCATCGTCGACCTCATCTTTGACCTTATGGTCAACAGTTAACCCATTTTATTAAAAAAAAAAGATTTTTTTACAAAGTTATTATTTTATTTAAAAAAAGAAAATTATAATCTGGTTTACAGAAAGATTCTGTATTTTTTATTGGCAAGATGGGTTTTTGAAAGTTTGAAAGAAAATACAGACTCTTGACAATGTTATGCACTTATGCCCTGAATTTCATAAATTACACGATGTACCAACTCTTTCCAGGCATAATATAAAAGTCGGTAAGTGGGACGCGACGGTCTTCTTCTTATTATTATCGTGTAGGTATAGTCAAGTATGTAGCGAACTTGGCTAACCCTGGCGTCAGAGTTTTAAAACCGCGCAATGGCCTTTGACTTGGTTTTAACGACTGTAGTCAATCGACAATAGCCGGGACCGACAGCTTAACGTTCCCTTCGAAGCACGGAAAAGCTCGTGATAAATTGCCACTTTGGTCACCCATCAGGTTCCCTACCTCTGTGTACGTTGCTTAACCTCACTGATCGGTTGAGATCAGCAAGAGCCACTGGGCTACGACGCGATGGTTTTTAGGGTTCCGTAGTAATCTACGAACCCTTATAGTTTCGCCATGTCATTGAGTGGGGTGTCATAGGATAGCATTTTAAAAGATAGAAGGGGTTTACTAAAAACGTTTTTCGATTCAGCACTCCGTTTGCGAAATATAAATTTTAAAGTGAAAATTTTTGTCAAACACAAGTGTCCCCCCCCCTATACTTACCTGCTAAATAAAACGGTTGTTTCTAAAAATGTGAAAAAATTCACGTTGGTAGAATATACAACGAAATTTATAGGAAAACTATCACACATAAGTTGGTACTTCAAGTTTGCAAGTAATAGTCGACCAAGTGCCAAACACTGTTGGGATTAATAAGAATATATTTGAACCATGCTGCTACGGAACCCTACAATGCGCGTGGCTCGACACGCTCTTGGCCGGTTTTTCTTTTTTATGGAATAAAGGCTGACAGTGACAACCCTCAGAATGTATGTCAAATGGCATCAAATGGTTCTAGAACTGTTGATGCTCTGCCTTCTCCGATAGGAATTATAGGCGTGATATATGTAAGAACATTTTTTCACAATTTTTTACCATTAAACTCGATAATAGCAAACGAAATCGGTTAGTTAGAGAAAAACACCTTTTTAGCAACAATTTACGAATAAGGTAGTCGTTAGCGCCATGCCGCTGAGTGTGCGGCACCAGTATGGAAGTAAATAGTACAGTACTATGCAAATAGTACGCCCCATGTAAGGTACGTGGTATTTTAGCGATTTACTCTTACCAATCGTTCGGATATTAGTGGAAAGATTGTAGGTTTTACGGAAGTACGAAGGCCACACATCAGGTGTTGTTGTGATTGTAATTTTAATTTTGTAAGTGCTTATATTTACTGTTTACATACCATTGGTGAATGGTGAAACATGTAGCTCTATAATGTTTGTAAGGGGGCGTCCATTAATTACGTGAGGTATTTTTGGCGATTTTTCGACCCCCATCCCCTCTGGTGAGATGTCGTGAGATTTGGCTCGACACCCCCCCTCCCCCCTTTATCTCACGTGAGTTTTATGAAAGGGCTTAGTTTGAGTGTAAATACGTTAATTGGTAATTTGTTTAGAAAACTAAAATAATTTGCCTAACTATTTATTTACTAACTTAAATTTGAAAAAAAAAAATATTGTTCTAATTCAGTCCACGGGAACTCATAAGTAGTCTTAAGAGTGGTTTAGTTGGTTAACAACATGGTTTAGTTGGTTTAACTTAGCTTTCCCGCAATTTAACACTATTTCTTTTGGGGGAAAATATTACGTGATATTTGTAGAGACCCCCCCTTTCCCCCACGTGAGATTTAGCCCGACCCCCTCCCCCCCCCCAAAACGCCTCACGTAATTATTGGATGCCCCCTAAGACCTTATAACCATGTTTCAAAGCAAATAAAGTTTTATGATTTATGATTTACCATAAGAACTGTTTTGCAACAAAAAACAAAAAACGTTATGCGCTGGATTTTGTACAGACAGCAGCACGTCAGAATACCAATTTGCACTAAGAAAGCCAACACTATTACGAGCTTAATAAGGGCAACGTCAAGCTTGATGTGCTGCCGTTGTAAATGAATGATAGATCTTGGCTCGGGAGATATTATAAAGAGGAAACATTTTTTTTGTATGTTTGTAACGAATTAACTCAAAAACAACTGGACCGATTTTAAAAACTATTTCACAATAGGGATGTTGACAGTGTTTGATTTTAAGAATTATTGTATTTGAAACAAAAAATAATGCTAGAAATATGTTTTTTAAAAAAAACGCTTCACACTAAAAGGCCCACATTAAGGTTTTCCCTTGTGTCGTGGGTCCCTTGGAACACACAAAGACAGACACATCCGAAAACAGCATTAAAATTGGTTTATAAATAAACAATTTATTAGCATATATATTATAGTAAGGACTAGCTATCTCGTTTTTACCTACGCAAACAAATGGCGGTGACGTCACGTGCCCGTAAGTGCATCTCTTTTTCGTTGTTTGACAGTTTCCCCCTCTATTGAAATTTAATAGCTTGTAACTTTTTTATTTCTGATAGTTTTCAAAAAATATTTCGGTGGTTTTGCATTCAGTTCCTTTTTAAGATAAATAATTTAAAAAAAATAGTCAACACCCCAATTACAATGCTACATTAACCCTGAGTAAAATAGGCTACATAATTTTACCGAATTCCCACGGGAACGGAGACCTGTACGGAACGCTAGTATAATATAACATAGGTTACATAAGCCTGAATCACAGGTTTATTTTAAATTATGGTTAGATAAATACTCAATCGGTCTCTCGTTACGGCATGTTTCATCTAATCGGTTAGCATTATGTAGGTATGAAGCGGTAATAGACCAGTTGGTAATGAGCCAGACTTCTAATCCGACGGTCGCGGGTTAAAATCCTGGTGTGGGCCTGTACCACTAAATTCGTCTTTTAGGATTTATGTACGGATTTCTATGGGAGTTGTTTCGAAGGGAGGCCCGTACCCCTCGATGGGGACGTATATGGGCTGGTAAGAGAAGAGAAAGAGGTAAGAAAATGTGACAAATATATGTATGACTCGAGAACAAACATCTGCTTTTACACTAATATTTTCCCTGACTGGGAATCGTACCCAGGACCCGTCGATCAAGGTATTGTCACTACCACTCGACCAAACCGTCCGGCAGGATAACTGACAATTTTGAAGAAGATTTGTGCTCAGCAAATGCATACTTATTAGAAAACATATATAAGGAGACAGAAACCGACCTCTCAAGTATCATTCAAGCAAATCAAACAAGATTTTACTTTTCGGTCCATAGCACATTTACGCGCTTATCTTCGTTGTAAAATAGTTCTTATTCCTAAGAGTTAAAGTGCAATTATTGAAGGTTAACGCGTGGAAAGTACAGAGTACTTCCTTGATAGCCGCGGCTAGGGTAAGCTGACCTGTCAGTCATGGGTGGACGGTTTGACTGACTCTTCCGCCTAACTTTATGCAGTATACAGTTACCACAAGGAACCGAATACCCTACTCTATTTGGAACGCTTATAGATGCTGTGTTCTCTTAATTGGAATCCTCCAAAGTTTCTAGTACGCTGGTGATAATGATAGGGTTCGATACTCAATACTCAATCATTTATTTCCATGGTTTTTACATAGGTGATAAACAAAAAACATTTCTGAGAGCTCATGGACCCAGGCTGGGCACGCAATTTTATTTGAGAGAGGAGGACTCATGTCAAACATTTGCGAATAAAAAATATTGTCATAAAAAAGGGTTATAATTATTACTTATATTATGTCATGCGGTTAATATTCATCTCGTAAATGTTAATTAATGTTATAAATAAAAATAAAAAGAAAGCAGTATTAGTAGGCAATAATTAAATGTCTTAGATATAAAAATTAAATTTAATGTCAGTTTTAATGCGTAGTCAATGCTAATTAAATAAATGTAGATAATTGTAAATTAAACGATGTCATTCTAATAAAAATAATAGGTTCATGTCAATTATTATAAGAAAAAGAGAAAAATATGAATTAAAATGCCTAATGTCAAAATTTATCTTGTAAATACTCGTCAACAGTATAATAACATTTATCGTATAAAAATTCTTTAAGATTTAAAATAAATTCGAATTTAGACAGATAAAAAGGCGGCAATAGTTTGATAAAGGGCGTACGTATCACTGTCTAATTAGGTACCACGTAACAGGGAAAGATTTCCAAAATTGATATCACCTTTCCTAGAATCAATATTACTTCGCAGAGTGCTCAGGAGCTGCATGAGCTCATCCCGCCAGCACCTTTCTTCTACCAGAACGTCCAGGCGCATTGCGACTGTGAGGTACCGTCCTTATCTTGTCAAAATCCCGCGGATTCGCACTGAGCGCTATTCACCATCTTCATATTGCCCAAGAATGGAACTCCCTGCCTGCTTCTGTTTCCGAGCTCGTATAACCCGAATCTCTTTAAAGTTCGAGAAAGAAGCCTTTCTTCTGGGTGAGCTTGCTACATCATCTTCGCCCTTTTGCTAGATTGTGGTCAAGAGCAAACTATTATAAAGGTCTTATAGTTTTTTATAAGTATCTCAAGTGAAAGAAAAACTTAGAATGTGCCAGCTGCCTACTCTTTCCAATACAATAAAAGTCTGTAAGAGGGCTGCGAGGGTTTTGCTGTATACTAGGCGAAAGGCTGACCACCTCTCACCATAGTGCAACTTGTTCCATCTGATAACCCCCACAATTTGTATCAAACGCGGCATCTAGTTGTTTTAGAAACCACTGATGCTCTGCCTACCCTGTTAGGGATTATAGGCATGAGCGTATGTTGTGTATGATTTCAATTTAATTCTTGGTAAGATGGCGTCCACGATTAATTATTTTGCCAATGTCAGAGTATTTTAATGAGTATTAAAAAAGAGAATGGCTTCGCCGATATCAAGAAAAGAAACTCATCTTCAGAGCCTCGTCTGTTGATCAGCAAGGTGCTAGCAAGTGAGGATGACGATTTTGGAGCACTAGATGACTAAGACACAACCTTTTTTTATATCACAGGCGACTACAGCACCCGATAAAGGCAGCACACATAGGAATAGTGCCATCTCCGTCTCTCAACAGGCCTGGGCCGGCGCGGCAGTGCGAACAGTGTCGATACACGAAGTTTACGGACTATGAAAGCGTGCGTGCGTAAAAACATGTTCGAAAGTTAGAAAAATGAGATTTATGGAAAGGTAACAGCTTAAATCGAAAAATGCGTTAACTACTTATCGAGAGTGTTCAATCACGAACATTTTGATAGCAAATTCAAGTTCCTGTGTGCATTTTACTATCGTTTTTACAGCTTAAAAGATACACAATATTGGTAATTAGAGGTGACTTTGTGAGCTTTTTCTATCGAACCAAAAGTGCTGAATCATGTTTTCAGCAAACTACTTATCTAGTTTGTCCTGAATATTACCGTAGTATTTTTTTCTTCGATTTAATGCAGTGCGTCATGCTTATCTACGCATCATAAAATCGAAATTTAGGTGCTATAGTCGCCTTAATATAATAAACGAAAGGAAAAGTTCCACTGACAGTCACAATAAGAACAACCAAGCTTCACTTCCATTGATTGTATTCATATCAGAATTCATTTAATATAAATTACAAAGTGATTGATTGGCTGGTATTTAGAGTGCATATTGTTAGATATTGAATTTATGATTGGTTATGATATTGAGTAATGTTGATTGACAAGGTAATTAAAACCATTCTAAAAATATTACCGGCAAGCGTTTCACTTGAGATTTTGTGCCTTATTGCTTATTCAGTACGCATAGAGGGAATATTGCACTTCAACGGTCAATAATCCTTACTAATCCTTACTTCTAGATAGATTATATCCTGGGAAAGGACATAGGCTATATTTTATCCCACAGTTGGGCACGATATAACCTGTAGTCCACGCGGACGGAAAGCTAGTGAATTATAATCTGCGTGTAACATGTGCAAACACTGTTTTTCTTAGGCTTTTGGTCGTTATAAATTTTTTGTAAGTGTTATCCAACCAAAAACATTTTCATGTAAATGTTGCCAAGACGAGACCATATGGCTCGTATTGTCAAAAAGTTATCAGATCTAATGTAGAGCCAAGCTTCAACTCTAGCCCTAATTTTACAAACCTAACTTCATAAACTATACACCTTAGTCAAAATAGTAGCTTGACCGCACGGGAGTAGCCAGAATTCTGTTTCAGGGGGGTTTAGAGGATCAATCTTCTCTTTTTGGCCGATATACTTTACGGTGTTTCGTAGAGGTATAAGGGCAGGGAGATAATCAAGATTTTGAAAATTTTGAGGGGGGTTTAAACCCCCAACCCTCCCTGGCTACTCCCATGCTTGACCGTATTAACATTTTGATTCATTTTCATTTATTTATCGTAAATGAAATACATGTGATTTAAGATAGCATCAGTACGAAGGCGGACTTATCCCACGCCTTATAATGTGTCTTGTGTAACTTAAGTTCATGTACAATCTATACCCTATACCTAATAATATTATAAATGCAAAAGTAACTCTGTCTGTCTGTCTTTCACGCCTAAACTACTGAACCGATTTTGATGAAATTTGGTACAGAGATAGATTAGAGCCTGAGAAAGGACATATAGGCTACATTTTATCCCACAGTTGGGCACAATATAACCTGTAGTCCACATAGCTAGTAGAAAGCTAGTATAGAATAAATACATATACAAACCCCTTTTTTGTCGGGGGATAATTAAACCAAGTGAAAAGGAGATTCGATTTCCCAAACGTCGCAGTGTAAGTTTTGGCGCTCAGCCTAGACACCATGCATTATGGAGCACCACGGCATCGGCTCCCATTGATCGGTTCATTTAAAATTCTCAAAGGGGATTTTGGCAAGCTTTGGGTCTTGCGCGTGTAAAGGAACGACATACAAATTGAAAGCATCTCTGGAACTCCACACCTAACATAACTGGAAACTATTCTAACGACATCCATTGAAGCTAAGAAAATCTATACTAATATTATAAAGAGGAAAGATTTGTGTTTTTGTATGTAACGAATAGACTCCGAAACTTCTGGACCTATTTCAAAAATTCTTTCACCATTAGGACGCTACATTATCCCTGAGTAACATAGGCTACATAATTTTCACGAAGTCCCGAGCGGGATCCTAGTATATGTATAAAAGAAGAAACTAAATGGTGACTGACTGACATATCAACGCACAGCCAACGCACCGCTGGGTCTAGAGATTTCAAATTGGGCACGTAGGTTTCTTATGAGGTCTAAGGAAGCACTAAGAAAGGATTTTTCGAAACTCACCCTCTAAGGGGGTGAAATGGGGGTTAGAAGTTTGTATGGAAAAAACATTTTTTTGGACTTTTTGACTCGAAACTTCGTAAAGATATACCTTGAAGCAAAAAACGGACAAGTGTTTCGCGATTTTTCGAAAATTATCTCCTAAGGGGTCAAGAATGAAATGGGCGACTAAAAGAGTTCTTTGCGCAAACGAAGCCGCGGGAAAAAACTAATTTAGAATTTTAAAAAAACACCTAAAGAAAGGTCACTGCGGCGAAACACAACTGGGTGTGATCGAGAGCTTTACAATGCATGCGTAGATGACATATTTGCCTCCTTTATGTGTAGTAATATCCTACAGTACAATACAGTTAACATAAGTACATGAAGAGATCATAAAGAGTTTGTTTTGACCAAGCATTGAGGAAAAAACCACACTGCCTTAGTTGATTTAAGAACAAAGGATCACACAGAACCATTCATTATTTACACTTAATTTAATAACAAAAACATAACCTAGTTTCTACCACACTGGACTGGGAGTACAAGAAAAACTTAGACTGTACCAGCTGCCAACTCTTCCCAGGCATACTGTAAAAGCCAGTAAGTGGGACGTGAGGGTTCTTCTGTATTATCTTCATATCTTATTTAGCCTAGATCGTTTGGCATGCGGCAGACATGATCAGCTCAATCCCATTTTAATTTTGCAGCTGCCTCGGTTACGTCAACAATTTGGGTGCGGGAGCGTATAACTCTGTATTTCGGACTCGATCTGCTAATTTCAAGCCAAGCATACTACGCTCCATCGCACGTTAACAAACCTCGAGCCTAGACCACTTGGCCGAGATGTTATGTACTCATCGACTTATTCCATTATCTCACCATTCAACAAATAACCCTCAGAATTAATGACAAACGTGGCATCAAGTGGTATAAGAACCACTTATATGGTCTGCCTACCCCGACAGGGATTACAGGCGTGAGCGTATGTATGTATGATGTATCCTAGTGGAAGGGAACCTGGGCTGAGAGCTGTCTGCGCTCGCCACTTACTCGGTGAAGCTGTGAAGGCCATCATCGGCCAACAGTAGTCATTTAGAAATAACACTAAAATTGAACATTTTGAATCACCCCCGACATTCGATTGCTTATAACTTTTAAACGGCTGAACAGATTTTCATGAAACATGGCTAAGAACACTCGGGTTAGAATTATCTATAACACAAAAAAAAACTAAACGAAAATCGGTTCATCCGTTTAGGAGCTACGATACCACAGACAGATACACCGACAGACACGTTAAACTTATAACACCCCTCTCTTTTTGCGGTGGGGGTTAAAAAAAAGAACCTGTACGTACGTACTAAGACCAAAGTTAGACTAAACATTGGCCTAAGAAAGGGCATTGAACTTGATAACACTAATACGTAAAGTAATAAAGGTTAAACTGTAGGCAAACATTGACCAGTCGATAACAAAGTTATATTTTGTCTTGCTTTTAATTAGACAGAATGGAATACTTTCTGATTGAAGGACAAAATAAAGTTGGGTCAGCGAGAAACAGGCGATTTGACCACATTCTGTCAAGTCTGGACCAATTAGCTGTCAATACAATAAAACGCGAAAGTTTGTATATATGGATGTTTGTCCTTTTTTCACGCTCAAACGGCTGGACCAATTGCCAATGGTACTCGTATGGAGGTAGCTAGCACCCAGGCTTAACATATAGGCTACATATTTTCCCAAATACCCACGGGCCCACGGGAACGAAGTTCCGGAAGGAAAGCTAGTAGAAAAAATAAGAACAATAATTGAAAATCCATTTCCCACTAGGAAACATGTAATTCACAAAAAGTCACATACATACACATTTCAAAAAAAAAACCTTAAATAATTTTAGGAAAAGAAAAATGTTCGCCGCGAATGGGACTTGAGCCCACGACCCCAGGATTAGATCTCTTGGGGCCGTGGGGTCTTTTCCTTTCCTAAAATTCTGAGTATATATCCCTTTACGCGGGTAAGCCTTTAAAAAATACAACACACCTTCTTGCACAGCAGGTCACACGTCAGGTTACAGGCGTGCACTATCTGCTGTTATGATAAGAACGGATTTGCAACGAAAATGAGGTAACCTGATGCGCTGGTATCTGTACGTTCCTTCAGCGACTGAGTACTGACCGCCCTAAGCTAATTATGTGGACGCGCTCCCGCTAGGTCGCAAAACTCGCACTAGGCACTCTGTTGCCAGCTCACCCACTCGCTCGACCACCGACCGATTCAAGTAACGAGCCAGTGTCTATTTTACGCGCGCTTTTTAAAATTTCAAAAATTGTTAAAATCAGGGACTCCAAGCGCATTTAGTTTTAGTGTTTTGTCTTGGTCTAGTTTAAATATGTAGGGTTGATGCAATGATGTTAGATTAGTGCATGCGAAGACACGATTTTAGCGCGCCCCCCGCGATCCTCGCGCCCTAGACTGCAGCCTAATTAGCCTAAGGGAAATCATATTGGTTCTTTCTACACATTGCATGATTGTTAACCTGGTTAACTGATATTATACTGATTACATAATTTAATATTTAATACTAAAACGGTCTACCCATGACCACGGCGGCGGCGCGTACAACCGCGTCGAGACATCGGGAACAAAGGTAGAATCCTGATATGTACAGTCAAGAGCAGGTTACGCTTTACACAACCAGTTTAAGCTGAGCTCTGATATACACTGCGCGCCATACAATACAGGGCCGGTCCACAGTGTCAAGCTTGACGTGCTCTTGACTGTACGCGAATTTAGTCGGGGGCTAGAGACAAAATCCCCAGAAGTGGGAGAAGAGAAGAAAGATCTTGAATAAAATAATAAAATCTTCAATAACAACAGCTAGGGCGCAAAATCTCTAACAAATCAAGTGCAGGCCACTGCACAAACCATACACTCGTCAGTCATTTTGTAAAAACAGTTCCGCAATTTGCCGGCTCACCGTTAGATATCAACACATCCGTCCGGCCTGGGTTGATGACCAGATGCCCGGAAGTTTTGGTGCTGTTTTATGAGGATTTTTGTTAACGTGTTATAAATATTAAGAAAATACAGCACAGTGATTAAACTCTTTATTTAGTGTAAATAATAGAAAGTACGTGAGAAACAATGGAAGTGCCTATTAAATTTGAGAGTTTCCCTCGATTTCCCTGGGATTCAATGATAAAAAATAAATTAATTTAAAAAATAAACAAACCCGACTGCTTAGTAAAAACGGAAAAGGAAAAAAACAAGTAAGTCCAGTAGTCGAGACTTGTGTTATTTAATATTATTGAATAGCATAACGATTTTAACAGTCGGGACCTATTTTATTCTGATGGGTCCCGACTGTTAAAATCGTTATGTTATTCAATTATATTCAATAACACAAGTCTCGACTACTGGACTTACTTGTTTTTTTCCTTTTCACTTTTTACGAAGCAGTTGGGTTTTTTTTATTTTTTAAATTAATTTATTTTATTTTACACTTTTTAGTTAGGGTCAGATATTTTTATTTGTTGATTGATTTTCTCATCAGCTGTGTATAACTCACTTGCACAAAAACTAAACAATTTCCGAATTAAAAGCCAACTAATTGAGAACTGTTACTAACAAACTTTAAATTGCTATAGATCCTAAACGGTAATTCTGATTGAAAAACGATATGAAAAACCTAAAAATGATTTTTAATAGCTATTAACGATACCCTACTTGACATAGTTCGTCGATTTTCATTTTTTTTCACAATATGGCGTCCAAAATTGGCCATTTTGATTTTTCAAAATTTTTATACTTTCTATGACATTCGCGTCGTCAAGAAGAATCCAACGACGTATCATTTATCAAAATCGGCCCACGCGTTTGGTCTAAATAGTGGTGCAAAGGTACAAACATACATCTTCTGCGTCGCGCAGTCGGGTAAAAACTGACCTGGTGACAATGGAACCACTCTTTTGAACAAAATAATAATTTTTAAAATAGCTGAGAAATCGGTGAACATACATAAAAAAGATACATACAGTCAAATATAGAACCTCCGTCGGTTAAAAATTAAATTAAACGCAAAAGACACGTCCTGCTCATAGTGCGACATATTGCGTAACGCTTGCGTCACAATATGCAATGATCTAGACTGGAAACAATGCATTGAATGACTGCAGTCAGCCGAGTCGTACCCCTTTCACTTTTCCCATAGTACTAGTACGATGATAGCGTGATGACATCTCATCACGGCGGGATTAGCTTATTAAAACTATAATGGTTGAGGTAATGACTCGGTGGATGTTGAACTTGGATTCTAAGATGAGAATTTTCTACACTAATATTATAAAGGGGAAGATTTGATTGTTTGTTAGAATGAATAGGCTCTGAACCTACTGGACTGGGGTGAAACGGCATGAAGGGGCCAGGTTTTGAAAGAGCCATTTGCATTATTTCGGTAGTGTAGGAACAGATTTGGTTGGTGATTTTGTGTTTGTGGATGACGGTAAATCAGGTGTAGCCACCTTCGATCAACTATAAAGAACTAGATACACAATCCACAACAAAAAAGTTCCCTCACTAAATGATCACCCACTTGACGTTTTGGGTTGTCTACCGGTGTGAAGATAGCCACCCCATTTTGCAAAAACCATTTTTTTTTACTCAAATCGTTAGTTCTACGTTAGTTCTGGTTTGTTCCGGTGAAATTTTGTTTGTTCTGCCATCAAAACCAAGATTTTTATTAAAACGAAAATGTGGGTGGCTATCTTCACACTGCCACCCCATTTGAGATTTTTTCGTTTTAATTGGCTTATTGGATACATATTCGTTAGTTCCGGTTTGTTCCGTAAAATTTCGTTTGTTCTGATGTAAAAAAAAATATTAAAAAAATATTGAAATGGGGTGGCCACTTTCACGTGAAGATAGCCACCCCATATGTAGTTGCGGTACTTTTTCTTTTGAATCGTGTAGATATTGGTTAGTTCCGGTTTGTTCCGTTGAAATTTTGTTTGTTCTGTGATCGGTTTTCGAGAAAAAAGGAAATGATTTTTTTCCTAGGGCACGTCTACGAAACACGCTATTACCCTATATAAAACCATTCTAAACCAAATTCCTGGTATTGAATCTTAATTTAAACCTCGATACAGGTCTCTAAGCACCTAAACCAAGAGTTTATATATATATAGGGTAATAGCGTGTTTCGTAGAGGAGCTCTAGGAAAAAAAACTTTTTTTTTCGCGAAAACCGGTCACAGAATAAACAAAATTTCAACGGAACAAACCGGAACTAACCAATATCTATACGATTCAAAAGAAAAAGTACCGAAACTACATATGGGGTGGCCATCTTCACGTGAAGGTGGCCACCCCACTTCAATTTTTTTTTTTTTTAATCAGAACAAACAAAATTTTTACGGAACAATTCGGAACTAACGAATATGTATCCAGTAAGCCAATAAAAACGAAAAAATCTCAAATGGGTTGGCAGGGGGACGCAGTGTGAAGATAGCCACCCACATTTTCGTTTAAAAAAAAATCTTGGTTTTGATAGCAGAACAAACAAAATTTCACCGGAACAAACCAGAACTAACGTAGAACTAACGATTTGAGTAAAAAAAACGTTTTTTGCAAAATTCTAGAATCTGCTAGAGGACGACCTGATCTTTTTCCTAGGGTACATCTATGAAACACGCTACTACCCTATATGAAACCATTATAAACCAAATTCCTAGTATTGAATCTTACTTTAAACCTCGATACAGGTCTCTATGCACCTATACCAAGAGTTTATATAGGGTAATAGCGTGTTTCGTAAAGGAGCTCTAGGAAAAAAATCTTTTTTTTCGCGAAAACCGGTCACAGAACAAACAAAATTTCAACGGAACAAACCGGAACTAACCAATATCTATACGATTCAAAAGAAAAAGTACCGCAACTACATATGGGGTGGCTATCTTCACGTGAAGGTGGCCACCCCACTTCGATTTTTTTTTTTGACATCAGAACAAACAAAATTTTTACGGAACAATTCGGAACTAACGAATATGTATCCAGTAAGCCAATAAAAACGAAAAAATCTCAAATGGGTTGGCAGGGGGACGCAGTGTGAAGATAGCCACCCACATTTTCGTTTAAAAAAAAATCTTGGTTTTGATGGCAGAACAAACAAAATTTCACCGGAACAAACCAGAACTAACGTAGAACTAACGATTTGAGTAAAAAAAACGTTTTTTGCAAAATGCTAGAATCTGCTAGAGGACGACCTGATCTTTTTCCTAGGGTACATCTATGAAACACGCTACTACCCTATATGAAACCATTATAAACCAAATTCCTAGTATTGAATCTTACTTTAAACCTCGATACAGGTCTCTAAGCACCTATACCAAGAGTTTATATAGGGTAATAGCGTGTTTCGTAAAGGAGCTCTAGGAAAAAAATCTTTTTTTTCGCGAAAACCGGTCACAGAACAAACAAAATTTCAACGGAACAAACCGGAACTAACCAATATCTATACGATTCAAAAGAAAAAGTACCGCAACTACATATGGGGTGGCTATCTTCACGTGAAGGTGGCCACCCCACTTCGATATTATTTTTTTTGGACATCAGAACAAACGAAATTTTTACGGAACAATTCGGAACTAACGAATATGTATCCAGTAAGCCAATAAAAACGAAAAAATCTCAAATGGGGTGGCAGTGTGAAGATAGCCACCCACATTTTCGTTTTAAAAAAATCTTGGTTTTGATGGCAGAACAAAAAAAAATTTCACCGGAACAAACCAGAACTAACGTAGAACTAACGATTTGAGTAAAAAAAGGCACTGCGATATCTATTTTTAACATCACAACAAACGATTTTTTTACGAAACAAACCGGAACTAACGAATATGTATCCAATAAGCCAATAAAAACGAAAAAATCTCAAATGGGGTGGCAGTGTGAAAATAGCCACCCACATTTTCGTTTAAATAAAAATCTTGGTTTTAATGGCAGAACAATCAAAATTTCACCGGAACAAACCAGAACTAACGCAAAACTAACGATTTGAGTAAAAAAACGGTTTTTGCAAAATGCTAGAATCTGCTAGAGGACGACCTGATCTTTTTCCTAGGGTACATCTATGAAACACGCTACTACCCTATATGAAACCATTATAAACCAAATTCCTGGTATTGAATCTTAATTTAAACCTCGATACAGGTCTCTAAGCACCTATACCAAGAGTTTATATAGGGTAATAGCGTGTTTCGTAAAGGAGCTCTAGGAAAAAAATCTTTTTTTTCGCGAAAACCGGTCACAGAACAAACAAAATTTCAACGGAACAAACCGGAACTAACCAATATCTATACGATTCAAAAGAAAAAGTACCGCAACTACATATGGGGTGGCTATCTTCACGTGAAGGTGGCCACCCCACTTCGATATTATTTTTTTTGGACATCAGAACAAACGAAATTTTTACGGAACAATTCGGAACTAACGAATATGTATCCAGTAAGCCAATAAAAACGAAAAAATCTCAAATGGGGTGGCAGTGTGAAGATAGCCACCCACATTTTCGTTTTAAAAAAATCTTGGTTTTGATGGCAGAACAAACAAAATTTCACCGGAATAAACCAGAACTAACGTAGAACTAACGATTTGATTAAAAAAAGGCACTGCGATATCTATTTTTAACATCAGAACAAACGATTTTTTTACGAAACAAACCGGAACTAACGAATATGTATCCAATAAGCCAATAAAAACGAAAAAATCTCAAATGGGGTGGCAGTGTGAAAATAGCCACCCACATTTTCGTTTAAATAAAAATCTTGGTTTTAATGGCAGAACAATCAAAATTTCACCGGAACAAACCAGAACTAACGCAAAACTAACGATTTGAGTAAAAAAACGGTTTTTGCAAAATGCTAGAATCTGCTAGAGGACGACCTGATCTTTTTCCTAGGGTACATCTATGAAACACGCTACTACCCTATATGAAACCATTATAAACCAAATTCCTGGTATTGAATCTTAATTTTAACCTCGATACAGGTCACTATGCACCTATACCAAGAGTTTATAAAAATCGATACAGTACCTAACCTAATAATCAAAGCGCACTCGTGTTAATGAACATGAAGAGCTATTTGCTCACAATTTAAAAATTCAAATGATGGAAATTGTTTGTTCTTTTTTTTTTTTTTTTTTATACACTTAATTTTGCATCCACAGACTTGATGTCCGTGCCCTTGTCTTATTATAATTTATATTTTTAATACTAATTTTACATTTTCAACAGATTTTATACTCCATTTGAGTTTACAATAAATACATATAAAGAAACTAAAATATACTTAAATACATTTTTATTCTGTTTATTTACCTAAGCCAGCGGTGTTTTCTGTCTATTGTCTCCAGTCCTTAAAGCATCGATAACAACCGTATCCCGATTTTTGATTGCCATTTTAAGGTTATAATCAATCACTTTTCCTCGGCCCGCCGCCTCTGCTTCTTTGATAAAACTGCCTATCGCATCATTACCGTCATCCGCGTAATATACACAGCTGACGGTATGGCGCGATACGGCAACCACTGCATGTGGGATGCTGTTGTGTAGCTCCTGCCTGGTTGTTATAGTACGAACAATTACCACGTTTTCGTACGTTAGGCCCTGTGCTTCATGTATGGTGAGGACGCGTGATCCAGTTCCCGACCCGTATCCTTCACATTTCAGGGCTTCCTTTTCTGCCTGTGTGTGGACAAGGTACAACGTCTCGGGTTTGGTTCCATTGATCTGCGCGCCCGTAAACCTTTCATGTCTCAGGGAGTGTGCACTAAGTTTTGACGAGTAGATGCCGCTGTAGACTTCTCTAAGCGCAAATGCTACGTCGAGTGGGTTTCTATGGGTGCACAGGAGCTCTTGCGTGATGTTACTCATTAAGTCAGGACGGGTGTATTTCAAAGGAAAGAGATTGTTGCGGTCAATATATGGTAGCTGGTTTATATCACCAATGAGAAACAACTCGCTTGCTTTCGTGATAACTGCCGCCATTATGACAGCTCCAAAGTGGCTCATGAGTGCTTCATCTACCATGAGTCTCTTGCATCTCTTCCTGTTCGGCTCTTTGAGGCCATTTACAAGAACTGATGCAAGGGTGCGCACCTTGGTTTTCACGTCAGCCCCTATACGACTCGCAAGTTTGTCCCTCAGGTCTTTCGCTGCTTCGGTTGTGTTTGTAACTACCAGGTCTAATTGTTTTGTTTGTTCCTGCCCTCCGCCCGCAAATGGATGCTAGAATCTGCTAGAGGACGACCTAACTCAACTCTGTGCAAAGAACTGGGTTTGTTTTGTGGTAAATATAGGCTCCACACATCGCCGAAAATAGACAGAGTCGTGAATCTAGTGTAAAACTATAAACAGGCAGGTCCACTGAGGATGCTATAACAGCGTTGAGTACACAATGTGCTGAACGTCTAGCTAGATGAACACAAAAAATGCATCACAGTGTTTCTAGATTTAAAAAAAGCGTTCGACACCGTCTCTCATCCCATCCTACTAACCAAACTAGAAAAAATGGGAGTCAGGGGAAAACCTCTTCTCTTGTTTAAAGATTACCTAGACAAAAGAAAACAGTGTGTTAAACTAGACACTTGTACAGGGGATTATGAGGATGTAAATTATGGAGTGCCTCAAGGTAGCGTCATTGGCCCTACTTTATTTCTCATATATATCAACGATTTGTGTGATATGCGCATTGATAATGCCAAGGTGTACTCATATGCTGATGATACGGCGATTGCTTTCTCAGGTGACTCTTGGCAACACGTTAAAAATGCTACTGAGAAAGGTTTAAGACGAGTGAATACTTGGTTACTTAACAATATTCTGACATTAAACACCACAAAAACCAACTACATATGTTATACAATATATAATGACTCACAGCCAAGAAAGGATTTTAAGATCGTAATACACCACTGTAATAATACGCTGCCTTCTTCGAGCTGTGACTGTCCACTTATACAAAAAGTATCACAGACAAAATATCTTGGAGTTATCTTAGATCAACAATTGTCATGGTACCCACACCTTGAATACATTTCTGCTAAAATAAGAAAACTCTCCTGGGTTTTTAAAACCTTGCGTCATGTGGTTCCGGGAATGGTTGCTCGACCGGGGCATGCCCCAAGAGATCTGCTGAGAGAGATATATCTCGCTCTCGTTCAATCAGTTCTTGCATACTGTCTCCCGATATGGGGTGGTGCTGCGAAAACCAGATTTATTGAAATCGAAAGAGCTCAGCGCGGTCTACTTAAATTAATGAAATTTAAGAAACGAAGGTTTCCAACCAACAAAATTTACGAAATAACGCAATTATTCTCTGTGAGAAAATTATATGTTTTCCACACTGTCCTGAAGAAGCACAGGGAATCCCAGTACGACCCTAACTTAGCTTCTAGACGTCGAAAAGATATAGCGATGATGGTGCCGCAAACTAATACGACTTTTGCTAGTAGACAGTACAGCAAGCGGTCCTGTAAACTGTATAATACTATTAACAAGAAACTCAACATATATCCTAAAACATATATGGAATGTAAAAAATTACTTCACACTTGGCTAGAACCTCTGACATACGATGAACTTGAAGATATGTTGGAGTGGTAGTGGAAGCTGTTATGAACAGCTTCCGATCCCAAGACACAGTCGTAGGGCTACCTAACCTAACCTAACATAACATAAATTAAAAGGGGATACACACAAACCCACGATACACACTTACACACACACATAAACATATACACCCACACACATACACACCCACACACCTACACAGACACACACACACACACACACACACACACACACACACACACACCACGTCACTCATAGGTACTCTCAGTCACACCCTAATTGTTTTTTTTTTCTTTTTATTTAAATTATCATTAAGTACTTTACTGCCTGAACTCATGAACATTTTTAAATTAAGTAAAAGCTGTTTATAAAAAATATCATTAATCTAAGTAGTTGTACACTTCCTATTTTAGTTTACTCGCCTGATGTATGTGACACCTAAAGGAAGAGCGGTGCCTCCTAACACAAGTTTTAAAAAAAATGAAAAGGAGACTCCAGCCCCCGTATCAATAATGTAAACTGTTTTTTGGTGAAAATAAAGATTTTATTATTTTTTATTTATTTTTTATTATTTAAACCTTACTGCACATTTGAGAGTAGGTTCATAGGTACATTCTTGATTCAAGTCCGCATAAGCTTTACACTTTGGACCGGCGCGACATTGCAGCACGGAATAAATAATAGTGCTTAAGTACAGAAGGGACACTCCCTTACAAAATCCAACATTAGGTATAAAAATTTGCCTACTCTTACAAGCGTCGCGTTGTCTCCCTGCAAGCGAAATCAGAACTCATCATGCGGGTAGAGGGCCGGAACAAACGACTTCCATCATTTGAATTTTTAAATTGTGAGCATATAGCTCTTCATGTTCATTTACACGAGTGCGCTTTGATTATTAGGTTAAGTACTGTATCGATCTTTATAAACTCTTGGTATAGGTGCTTAGGTTACCCTAAGCACCTTTAAGCACCTTTAAGCACCTTATTACTAGCGTGTTTCGTAGATGAGCTCTAGGAAAAAAATTTTTTTTTCTCGAAAACCGGTCACAGAACAAACAAAATTTCAACGGAACAAACCGGAACTAACCAATATCTACACGATTCAAAAGAAAAAGTACCGCAACTACATATGGGGTGGCTATCTTCACGTGAAGGTGGCCACCCCATTTCGATATTTTTTTAATTTTTTTTTTTACATCAGAACAAACGAAATTTTTACGGAACAAACCGGAACTAACGAATATGTATCCAATAAGCCAATAAAAACAAAAAAATCTCAAATGGGGTGGCAGTGTGAAGATAGCCACCCACATTTTCGTTTTAAAAAAAATCTTGGTTTTGATGGCAGAACAAACAAAATTTCACCGGAACAAACCAGAACTAACGTAGAACTAACGATTTGAGTAAAAAAAAATGGTTTTTGCAAAATGGGGTGGCTATCTTCACACCGGTGGGTTGTCTTTTCGTTTAGTAGCATTCGTTCGTTCCGAAAGTAAGCATGCCTCAGTGCGCAGTGAAAAATTGTAAAAATCACACCTCCAGAACATTAAAAGAATATGGAATGACATTTTTTAAATAAGTAGTTTTGTAATTATTATATGTGAATTGAAATTATCTTGGTATTTGGCCAAGAAAAGGTTATAAAACATTTTTTTAGTTTAATTTAATAACATTCGGCGAGAGTATAACCCTTTAAATTGAATAGACACTAGCGGAACTTACAAATCCATACCGTTGTATTTCAACATCATTTGTTCGGGTTATGCAGTGACTCTGTTCTAAAACAAATAGAGACGCTTTTTTTTATATTTTTTTTTTTCATTTTCATCTGTGTTATAAAATTTAAGTGTAAAGAGTGTATATATATTAATTCTGTTTTCTATACTTACATTAAAGGTATTATGGCAAAACCATTAATCATATAAAATTGAATTAATAAAAAATTTAACGTGCGTGACGTTTACAAACAAAGTTTTATTGGATTTTTAGTTTTCCTAGAGATCCTGTGCGATGTGGACAGTGGACATACGTGGTCGCACGTCAAAGATGTGAAGATTTTTTCTAGCCGTCGCAAAGTAGTGTCTTTTGCTCCAAGCATTTTTTAGAAAGTGACTCGTATGTCATTACAAAAGGAGTCAAAAGGTTACACAAAACAGCTGCACCTCAAATAGTATGTACCTTTTTATCACTTTTGATTTGGAGTTTCTTGTATTGAATAAAATAAAAAAAATATATTTCATCTTCAGGACAAAGATGATGACAGCGAAGAAGACAAATGTTTTTTAGGGTTCCGTACCTCAAAAGGAAAAAACGGAACCCTTATAGGATCACTTTGTTGTCCGTCTGTCCGTCCGTCCGTCCGTCTGTCAAGACCCTTTTTCTCAGGAACGCGTGGAGGTATGAAGCTGAAATTTATATCAATTACTCAGGTCTACTGTCCCTTGAAGCTGTGAAAAAATCAAACTTCTAAACCAACGCAATCAAAAGATACAGCCGTTTATGCCGCAAATTTCCGCAAATTTTCGACACTCGCAAAGGAATCAAAACCTACAGGGTACTTCCCGTGAACACAGAATCTTGAAATTTGGTACGAAGCAACGTCTTATAGCACAGATAAAGGAAAAATTGCGAAAACCATAAATTTTTAATTACATCATATCATAAAAATATTTTTAATATTTTTAAACTTACTACCCCTTTCCTCATGAACGCGTTGAGGTATTAAATTGAAATTCATATCAAATACTCAGGTCTACAATACCTTTAAGCTAGCTTTGTACGGAACCCTCGGTGCGCGAGTCCGACTCGCACTTGGCCGGTTTTTTTTTTTTTTGAGTTAGTTGCTTTTTTTTTAATAAATTATTACTTGTACTTAAATATCTATTCAGTTTCATAGCTAATTTCCTCTCTTAAATCTCAATAGGTCATTTCTGTTCAAAAAATTATACTAAGTTTTAAATAAGCAAAACATAATATATGTGTAATCGGGAAAGACACAGTTCTTTTCTTTTTTTATAAGTTATTTCATATTTCATAAAAAAATAAGCATAGAATATTAGGTTTATAAGCAATAATTAAGAAGAATGGCGGCGGCTGTGATTATCAATTGTAATGTATATTAATCGTCGGTTAATTTGAAATGAATGTGATTTTTTTAATAATAAAAGACCATAAAAACTAACATAAAAGTAAACGGCTGAACCAATTTTGATAAATCATATCTGAAATCCAGCGCAAGAAGAAGCTTTCGAATAAAATAAACTGCACCATTGACATCATCAGTTTAAGAGCTATGATGCTCCTATACATACCACACCAACCACACCATTTCGTAGCATTTTGAATTTGTTAAAAAGTTTGTACGAAGATTTTATATGTGAAATCGACCCAACTAATATATTTTTAAAATTAACAAAGGCAACTCCACTCCTCCCATGTTCTACGTGACAGCCAGTGTCATCAAATTGTCTTACGTTATCCTTTGTTCAAAACCCAAAGTGGTATTTTACAAATTAAACAGATTTTATTTTGGACCTTATAATATTAAGTTAAGGTTTAAATTAGATTAAAATGTTTGACACTTTAGAACTTTTTCATAATACATGAAGTAATACATGATACAACTATCTAAGTACGTATTGTAGTTAGGACACTTTTAAATTTCATTTTGTATGGGACTGTGTATCTAGTTTTCTATAGTTGATCGAAGGTAGCCACTTATTAAAAATTTAAAAAACCCCCCCCGCAAAAAAATAAAGCGGACATTTAAAAAGTAAAAAATAATACCTTTCGTTGAGCCATCAAATTCATTTCAGAAATACCTATATATATATTTTAATTATCGAAATCGATGGATGGCACGATAGGGTTTGCTCATTAAAATGGCGCTATAATGTCGCGTCGGGGTACCGCTTTAGTGAATCAGTGAATAGTCAATCAAATGAAGGGTCTGATTCACTAAAGCGGTACCCCGACGTGACATTATAGCGCCATTTTAATGAGCAAACCCTATCGTGCCATCCATCGATTTCGATAATTAAAATATATATATAGGTATTTCTGAAATGAATTTGATGGCTCAACGAAAGGTATTATTTTTTACTTTTTAAATGTCCGCTTTATTTTTTTGCGGGGGGGGTTTTTTAAATTTTTAATTTAATTTTTATTTCAAAATTTTTCACTTATTTTCAAAATAATTAAGAGTGTACTAGTGTGCTGGATATCCTGGCCGCAGCATCAGCTCACGGTGTTGCCACCATTGCATTGTATGCAGAATCAAATACTGATCAAAACGAGTCCAAACACGACATATCTGCTATTATTTTTTCAAGGATGTGCTAGTGTTCTGGATATCCTGGCCGCAGCATCAGCTCACCGTGTTGCCACCATTGCATTGTATGCAGAATCAAATACTGAACAAAACGAGTCCAAACACGACATATCTGCTATTATTTTTTTAAGAGTGTGCTAGTGTTCTGGATATCCTGGCTGCAGCATCAGACCAAGAGTTCCATAACCCTGCATAGTTATTAAGCATACATGAGTATTTCAAGTTTTAGGTCACATGTATGTTTGAAAGTAAAGTAAATACACATTAAGAGTCTAAGAACCCTACCGCAGCTAACAAAAGAGCTGATGACCTTGAAACGGCTGAACCGATTTTGATAAAACGTATCTAAGAACCATCGCCAAAAACCCTGCTTGTAAATAAAAAAAACCGCATCCAAATCGGTTCACCCGTTTGAGAGCTACGGTGCCACAGACAGACACACAGACACACAGACACACAGACACACACACATAGCGGTCAAACTTATAACACCCCTCTTTTTGCGTCGGGGGTTAAAAAATAAAATCACCAACTAAATCCGTTTCTAAACTACCGAACTATTGCAAGTGACTCTTTCAATACCTGGCTCATTCATGCTACTTCTTCCATACTAATTACCTAGTAGGAGTTCCCTATTTCCGTGACAATATATTTTTTTATTTTTTTTTACCAGCCCATATAAGTCCCCACCGAGGGGTACGGGCCTCCCTTCGAAACACGAAGGGGATTTAGGGCATAGTCCACCACGCTGGCCCAATGCGGGTTGGTGGACCGCTCATCTTTCGAAATTAATTTTCTTGGACGGGCGCGTTTCATCACGATTTTTTCCTTCACCGTTGAGCAAGTGATAATTAGAAATCCGTACATAAATCCGAAAAGACGGATTCATTTAGTTATACAGGCCCGCACCAGGATTTGAACCCACGACCTTCGGATTACAAGTCAGGCTTATTACCAACTGGGCTATCAACGCTATATTTGTAAAAAGTGTTTTCAGAAATATATTATTTTTGTATACTGTTACTACATTCATCATTATCTCACGTTTACTATACTTACTTATCCAATTCTCATCGTTTCTACAAGATTAACTTTATACTGAGTAGAGCCAAGAGCACAATCACGCTTAACAGTTCCTCTCGTACCTATCTTAACAGGATAAGGTTCATTTTTGTCAAGCGTGACGTGCTTTTGACTGAAGTTGTGCGAGTAAGGGATTGCAAACTGTTATTACTCGTATCATTCAAGCATACAGACATAATACACAAGTTCTCATGGGGTCATGTGGAACATGGTGTATTATGTTCGTATGATGTATGTATTGCTTTAATGCGTGTTTGGTAATCTATGGAGAAATGTTACGGGAATCGGTCTGTTTTTGCAAGATGATGAGACAAATCTGTTTGAGAGATATAAGCGGAGGTGATACAATTTTTATTTATTTTACAGTTATAATATGTCTCTAGTAAAATTATAATCTCCCGAGATTTATTACAGTTTACCTAGTAAAATTATAAATTCACGAAACTCACGAAACGTTTTGTTGCATTCATAATATTTACTCCAGGAACTTTAGCATTTGACTTCGGAAAAATTCCAACCAAGCTGAAAATTTGTATGCATGTACCTTTTAGCTTCCTGAATAACCGATAAAAAGTCTCAGGGGTGTATATACCGATGAAAAATTATACTTTTTCGATTTTTTGCTAATATCTTCGTTCCTGTTTATCTTACCACTATGAGGTGTACTAATAAAAGAAAGAATGAAAAATTCTTTACAAAAACGGTTATGAAAGTTCATCGAAGACAGCACACAACCCTGATGTCGCCCTTAACCCTTTTAGCGCCAAGAGTTTTCGTCAAAAACGCCCACCACACGCCACGACATCAATTTTTTTTTATGTTGTGGCGTATGGCGAACGCTTGGTGAACGATATTAAAGTAAAAATAATAATAAAAAAATCTGATATATCAGACTTTGGCGGCGAGGGCACGAAACTTAAACGTCTGATATATCAGACTTTGGCGGTGAAAAGGTCAAGGGGCCGTCCACATATTACGTCACGCAAAATTTACACTTTTCGAACCCCTCCCCCCTCTATGTTATGCTTTTTTGGTATCTCTTTAACATGTACTGTCACCTCCCCCATACGCTGTGACGTAATGTGTGGATGACCCCTAAGTACTGTTGTCTGTAAAAATCCAGGGCTGATTCAAGCTTTAAAAAGTGGTATTCTATCCTATCGTAATTCAATTAAACTACCATTCGAACAATTTACCGGCGGCGGTTTGTAGACAGTGTTACTATTGATAAATCGATATATCGAGATAAATTGTAATCGATTTCATTCAGCTTCTGCAAGACGATCCTGACGGATATTTTATCAACTGCATTACGGTGATTGGGTAGATGACTTATATTGAATACTATATTTAGTAAGAAAATATGTTTATTAACAATAATACACACACACATGTACTCCAACACCGACATGTGCAACTGCGATTTTATAGCCCAACTTAAAATCAATGCCTGTAGCCTTAAGCCATGAAATGTCTGTACTGTGTCGAAATTGTGACTTAAGTTGTAAAGCAGACACTTATAGCACAGGTTTTTATTAAACCTATTTTAAGTGGCTGCTGTCCCTAATAATATAGCTCAGTGGACAAACCTTGTTGTTAAATATTTTAATGTGCTGGCTATCTTTGTAGTGTCAATTGGTAGATAAATAAAAACTCATAGCAAATCACACATTTATCTTCATTGTCTATCTCTTTCTTACAAAACGAAATTTTGTATGGAATTTATATGGCGGTACTCAACTGTGACGTCACCATGTTGTACGTCTCTGTCTAATCAAGAGTTTTGAATGTTTATATCGTTTTTATTTTTATAGATATTAAAAAACTATTTAAAGACCAGGCTATTTATGAAGTGAAGAAACTACAATTAAAATAAAATAAAATATGTAGTTATCTATCCTATTTTATACAAAAGGCACCACTTCATTGAAAGTCTTTTGCAAAATGACGAATTATTTAATCTGCCTGTAATATACTATACAGATACAGACACCTCTACGTTATAAGAAACAGAGATGCGATAAAGCGAATAAAAAAACATACTTAGATAATTAAAATTAGAATGATAGAACCACATGTGAGTCATAGATACAAACACACACGTTAATTTGTAAGTAGACTGCGCGGTTTTAGGATGTGGCCATGAAAACGTCGATTTACCTACTTGACAACTAAATATCTACGTGAGTAACAATCACAAAACATAGAGATAGATAGATAGATACTCTTTATTGCATACAGTCCAAAAAAGTTTCACTTCACATGTACAGTCAACGGCACATCAGGTTACAACAAACTGTCAAATTTCTCTAATGGATAGTAAACTCTAATGCTTGGAGATAAAATTGAAAATCGATTAAAGAAATTTGACAGTTTTGGATAGCATGATGACCCTGTACAAGAGTGCGCAAAGGCGGCCTTATCGCTAAGCGCAATCTCTTCTAGGCAACCTTTGTTTTAGGGAGAGATACAATATTTGTATCTCTCCCTAAAACAAAGAGATACAGAGAGAGATACAAAGGAGAGAGATACAGTATTTGTACAGTTTTGTATTTAAACTGGGAATGTGCGAGGCACACCTAACACAAGCATATTAATGCTTACTGGGCTGGCCTCAAGTGAGAATGTAAAGATTATTTTTAGAAATAAATAATTTTTCATTTTCATTTTTTTTCTTTTTTCCACACAGTCATGATCGTCTTGTCAACCGCAAGATATTTACTGCTGGACATAGGGCTCCACCAAGGATCTCCACCTCGATCGGTCCTGCACCACCCGCATCCAACGGCTTCCCGTAATCTTCACCAGATCACCGGTCCACCTTGTAGGAGGCCTTCCTACGCTGTGTCTTTCGATACGGGGTCGCCACTTGAGGACTTTTATGCCCCAGCGGCCAGTCCTACGAGCAATGTGCTCTGCCCGCCGGGTACCAGGGGCAAGGTAGTTAGTGAAAATCTCTGACACCGGAGAAGTCAAGTTCGCTACACACTGGACTATGCCTACACGATAAGAAGAAGAGTGAAAATCAAGCATTTAAATCAGCTCAAATACAAAGGAAACGCATTGGCCGTATGCCTTTGTAAAAAAATACATAATTTTTTTGCTATTTCCGTAATGAGTTCCTTAAGGAATCTTGTTCAACGCTATGGAGAAAATGACCCCCTATGTGCTTAGTAAGGGAATAAGAAATTTCGCCGCTTGACTTGAAGGCAAAATACCTCAGTTGTTTAAGCGTTAGAGCACCAGGAAATCTAATCCTGGGGACGTGGGTTCAAAATTCCATTCGCACCGAACAATTTTATTTCCCAAAAAATATTTGTAGTTTCGTTAAAAGTTTCGCTTACGTCAGGTCAAGGAGGTCAGTCCGCTAGTTTGATGGCCTAGGTTTACGATACCAGCGGTGCGGCCTGTGGTCAGACATTGACCTTCTCTCCAGATATAGTCTGCGTGTAGCGCACTATTGTGCAATTAAATGGTCATACGGGAAGTGGTGGTTACTATTTTAAACGCGTATAGATTTAAGACCAGTAATCGGTATGTTTAAAACTAGCTTTCCGCCCGGGACTTCGTTTCCATGGTCTATTACTGTTCCAAATTTCATCCAGATCCGTTCAGCCGATCTGGCGTGATTCAATTACAAACATCCATCAACAAAATCTAAACTTTAACATTTATATTACCTATTACAATATACTTTTTTTGCAAACAGACATAAAGCAACAAACAGAAACAGTACATAAATCATAGTGTACAGCAAGGCGGCCTTATTTCTTCCAGGCAACCTTAAGGTAAGACATCAGTAAGGTACATAAAAGTGTAGTAGCAAGATGAATCAAAAACTACTGGATCGATTTCAAAAATTCTTTCACGAATAGAAAACTCTCTTATCAGCGGGTGACATACGGTCCATAGTTTTCTCAGATTCCCAATGGAACGACGTCCCAGGCGAAAAGCTATATTTGATAATCGATTATGCCTATGGAATACCATGGAAAAGAGCAGTGCAGTGTACTCTTTGAACCTGTGAAAATCACGGTCTTTGTTTCATACATAAAATCTCTTTTTTACATATAAAATCTATTTAGTTTTAGTTTATGCTTGTTATGTTTTTTTGCTATTCTGTCATTCATCCCTTCTATTTGTAGCTTCCATAAGCTGTTTTTTTATTTCAATAAATTTAATTTCTATTTAAACTTTAAACTATGTTTTACTGAACAGTCTTCTTATCGTGTTGGTATAGTCAAGATCATGGTGTTATTAAAATATTGGAATACTGCTCTGGTTCATGGTGAGAGATTTATCTCGTATATTACCTAACAATGATCGGTTCGTAATTTATTATCTTATCTGTCAGATAAAAAAATATCGAAATACTTATTTGATCATTTTATTAATTTCAAATTTCTTTTGACATCACTATAAATTTGAGTTAAAAATCCTTTTGTTAAGTTTGCTGAAAAGTGGTCAGCCTTTCGCCCATAATATAAAATAAATAAAAATAAATGCTACACACTCAAAGGCCCACACTAAGGTTTCCCCTTGTGTCGTGAGTCCCTTGAAACATACACAAAGACAGACACGAAGACCCAAGACCCGAGAACAAACATCTGCTTTTTACACAGAACCCTGAACCCGTCGATGAAGAGCCAGCGCCACTCACTACCACTCGACCAAATGGGCCCTTAAATAAAGCAACAACACTCTTGTCCCATAATCCCATTTCATTATGCCTAGAAAAAGAAGCCCTGGAAAATTTACTTCTATTTCTTATCGTGTAGGTATAGTCAAGTGTGTGGCGAACTTGGCTAACCCTGGTGTCAGAGTTTTCAAACCGTGGCCTCTGACTTGGTTTTAACGACTGTAGTCAATCGACAACAGCCGGGACCGACAGCTTAACGTGCCTTCCGAAGCACGGAAACGCTCGTGATAAATTGCCACTTTGGTCACCTATCCGGTTCCCTGCCTCTGTGTAAGTTGCTTAACTTCACTGATCGGTTGAGATCAGCGAGAGCCACTGGGTTACGAGCGCTTGGAAAATTTACTTAAAATACAAAATTTTACAGAAAACATTTCCCACCAACGATTTTTTTAAATTTAATTTATGCCATCAGGTCATGCAGTCATCCTGTTCAGTTATTCCATTTCCTTGACTGTAAATAGATATCTCGTGACTTCATGACACAGTTAACAAGTTCCTGTTTTTAAGGAAAATATAGAACAAATGTTGGAAAAGGGACAACATAATTATACCTAATATATGTATATTATACTAGATTTAGAACGGGACTTCGTTCCTGTGGGAATTCGGGAAAAATATTTAGCCTATGATGTTACTCAGGGATAATGTAGCATTCTAATGGTGAAAGAATTTCACTAATCAGTTTTTGAGATTATTAAAAAAACAAAATACCCGACTGCACACTAAAAAATATTATTATGTCTTTATCCCGTGGGACTTTTAGGATAAAATGTATCCTATGACACTCCCGTAATCAAGACAAATCTAACGATACCTCATACATCAAAATCCATCAAGCCGTTTAGGCTACAGGAGGTCACAAAGGAAAAGACATACATACATACTTACATACACTCGAAAAACATTACCCTCCTTCTTTGGCAGTCGGGTAATTATTCCTTACAATCACACAAAAAAACAAATCTTTCCTCTTTATAATATTAGTTTTAAGCAAAAAAAGACACATTTCTTACGCTCAGTTGCAGAAACGTTCATTAAAATAAAAGCTTCTTTAAATGTAATGCCGTCCTTGTTTACGTCAACAAGACGGAAAGTGACAGTTTGATATTTAAAGTATCATTTACTTTAATGGGCGTTTCTACAACTGAGCATTACAGTATTTAAGCTTTCGAGAAGTGCATTAGAGTTATTAATAATTTACTAAGGCTATAAAATCTAGACGAGTGATAATTCCATTAGGTGCAATAAACTATAGAACATAAACGTAACCGTAAAGTTATTTTAACAGGAGTTTATTGCGATTTATTTGCATAGCAGTTAGGTTTAACCACAGCTTTAAGGCGACTACAGCACCCGATAAAGGCAGCACACATAGGAATAGTGCCATCTCCGTCTCTCAACAGGCCTGGGCCGGCAGTGCGAACAGTGTCGATACACGAAGTTTACGGACTATAAAAGCGTGCGTGCGTAAAAACATGTTCGAAATTTAGAAAAATGAGATTTATGGAAAGGTAATAGCTTAAATCGAAAAATGCGTTAACTACTTATCGAGAGTGTTCAATCACGAACATTTTGATAGCAAATTCAAGTTCCTCTGTGCATTTTACTATCGTTTTTACAGCTTAAAAGATACACAATATTGGTATTTAGAGGTGACTTTGTGAGCTTTTTCTATCGAACCAAAAGTGCTGAATCATGTTTTCAGCAAACTACTTATCTAGTTTATGTCCTGAATATTACCGTAGTATTTTTTTTATTCAATTAAATGCAGTGCGTCATGCTTATCTACGTATCATAAAATCGTAATTTAGGTGCTGTAGTCGCCTTAAAGAGTGACCAAAGTGGTAATTAATCACGAGCATTTCCGTGCTTCAGAGAGCACGTTAGGTTGTCGATTGACTACCGTCGTTTAAACCAAATCAGAGGCCATTGTGCTGATTAAAAACTCTAACACCAGGTTTAGCCAAGTTCGCCAGACACTGGACTATACCTACATGATAAGAAGAAGGCGTTTACTGGGTGTTATTCATGGAAAAACGTATTTGGTTTAGTATTAGATATGTAAGACCATCGAATCCCAATACAATGTTACTAAGAACTCGTAAAAACGTGTCGTCTGCGAGTTAATATCATTAAATTGCTTCAAGATAATATCTCTTTGAATACGGGATATGTTCAATGCCACGCACACCATGTGTCTTGCAGATTGCATCCCGATTGACGTCAGCAAACAACACAGATGTACTTCGAAGAGTGTGCTAAGGAGCTGCATAAGCTTATTCCGCCTGCCCCTTCTATGGGACGTCCAGACGCACTGCGAGGTATCATTCTTACCTCGTCGAAATCCCGCGGATCCGCACTGAGCGCTTTTCATCATCTTTTATATTTCGCACTGCCAAAGAATGGAATTCCCTGCCTGCGTCTATACTTCCGAGCTCATATGACCCGAATCTCTTTAAAATTCGAGTGAATAGGCTTCTTCTAAGTGAGCTTGCTACATCCTCGACCGCATCTTCGCTTTTATGCTCCGCCCGCGCGGACTACAGGTTATATCGTGCCCAACTGTGGGATAAAATGTAGCCTATGACCTTTCCCAGGCTCTAATCTATAAAAATCTGTACAAAATTTCATCAAAATCGGTTTAGTAGTTTAGGCGTGAAAGACGGACGGGCAGACAGACAGAGTTACTTTCGCATTTATAATATTAGTATGGAAGTATGGATTGTGGTCAAGAGCGCAACCAGTTGTTAAAAAAAAAAGATGCAACTGTACAACTAGTGCTACTGCATAAGTACACACTTTTTATTTTTTATTATAGGTTGGGTTAACTCTTGACCTCAATCTTGACCAAGGTCATAGATGAGGTCGACGATGGAGAGAGTTAACCTAGAAAATGCCTATAAGGCACTGGTACTCCTACGCATCGACGGAACACAGCAAGCTGTTTTGCGTCGGACTTCGGAAGGAAGGATGCACTGCAGCATGTCATGCTTTAGGAATTGACCTTTACGACGTCCTTATCTCACTTGTAATAGCGCCGGTTTCCTTAGTGCGAATGGGTAACCTGACATGCTGCTGTCTGTACATATAAAAAAATAACCGCTAAACTCAAAGGCTCACACCAAGGTTTTCGATTGTGTCGTAGATCCCTAGGAACATACATAAAGACAGACACAAATATGCCTTGTGCCCATGCCTCGAGAACAAACATCTCTTTTTACACAAATATTTGCCCTGAGTGGGATTCAAACCCAGGACCCGTCGATCAAGAGGCAACGTTTTTTGCCGGGTGGTGATCGGTTGAGAATAACACCACCCCATCTCTTTCCGTGGGTGTCGTAAGAGGCGACTAAGGAAACACAAATGAGACCTGCTTCCTAGTAATCCATCCCAGGCAACGACAATTCATTTTTTTTTCTGAATCTGAGGTATCGTCCTATGGTCTCATGCGGTGTGGTAGGCTCTGTAAAGCGCCGTCTGGTTCGCGACCTACCGAAGTCCGACGCCAAACAGCTTGCTGTGTTTCGTCGGTGCGTGGGAGTACCAGTGCCTTTATAGGCATTTTCTGGGTTAACTCGCTCCATCGTCCACCTCATCTTTGACCTTAATGGTCAAGATTGAAGTCAAGAGTTAACCCATCTTATAATTTTAAAAAAAGTCACTACCACTCGATCAAGCCGGCCGTAAGTTAATGGGCCAAGTTCATTTTAATTTGAACCTTATCACTAACAGACAAGAAACATGGGTGAATACTGAATTGAGGGAACAGATTAAGGTCCGTATTACAGAAGGAGACTCAAGTCTCAATCTATACTTAAGTTTTGATTGACTCTTTCTCTTAATATCAAAATGACAAAGACGACTGCTACTCAAGTAACGCAGAAGACTGACTCTTAATTTAATTAACTATTTATAAATATTTGTTCTTTTTTGTGTAGATATTAAGTTAATTTTTTCATTTTATTTGTATTTTTTGTTTTTTGTTATTTGTGTTTTTTTTTGCCATTATACTTTCCTTTAATGTCTCTGTGTTGTGATGTCCTTTGTAATAAATAATTTTCTATTCTATTCTATTCTAAGTATAGATCAAAGTCTGATGCCATATTACAGAACGCGACTCAGACTCGGATCTATACTTAGCAGTCGTCTTTGTCATTTTGATTCTCAGAAAGAGACAATCAACACTTAAGTGTAGATCGAGACTTGAGTCTCCTTCTGTAATAGAGGCCTGAGTCGCGTTCTTTAATACGGACCTAACCTCTCTACCTTAACAAGAGGAGCATATGAATCAAAATCATATTTCAATAGTTGAATTTATCCGGTGCTTGCATCAATGCATCAATTGTACAATGCAGTTCTAAACGGAAGTGCATACAAGGGCGATTGACCCACTTCCCTCTATCTTGCTGCGTTTTGTTTCATCATACACTTCTGGAGTAGTTCCACTGTGTGAAACCAAGGTATTAAGGTCATTATTATTAACCCCCGAAAAAAAAGGAGTGCTATAAGTTTGACGTGTGGCTCCTAAACGAATGGATCGATTTCGATGCGGTTTTTTCTGTTCGCAAGCTGACGTAATCAAGATGGTTCTTAGCTATATTTGATCGAAATTGGTTCAGCCGTTTAAAAGTTATAAGCAATCGAATGTCGGGGATGATAAAAAGTTTTTAATTTTACAGTTATTGTTTAGTACAGCAGGCCAATTCTATTACAAAATTGCAACTGCGCGCTTTCATTTTTGACGTGACACTGATGTTTTTTTAAGGGTTCGGAAGAACGTGAATTAGACATTTACTCCATATAAAATCTGATAAGTCTGTCAACGCTCAATTTGACACACATCGCGCTGCAGTGCCGGCACAGTTTATTTTTTATTGTTATAGATAATAGCTATTTTATATAATGAGGGATTTTCTTTTTATTTTTTAAAATTATTTTTTTTATAAAACAGTATGTACTGCACCATATTATCACAAAATCTCAACCAATCATCAATAAAAACCATTAAAAACAAAACAAAATACGGCGACGGGCCGCCATAACCTAGAAGTTAACTACTGTGAAGTTATCAACAGAACTAGTGTTGTAATGATTGATTTAAGTCAGTTCGAACTTTTTTTGGATTTGGCATATCGTGTTTTGTTTCATCAGTATTTATTACAAAAAATTAGAATTTTGGTTTTAAATGTTTCGTTAGTATTATTAAGTAGGTATATTGGTTTAAAAGCGATTGTGTAAGTTTATACCGATATAGTAATAAATATTGAAAAATAAATTGTTAAGTTTTTTACAGGTTTTCAAAAAAAATGTTGTACTTCTCAGAGACTATAATAAAATAAAAAAGGTATGATTTACGACACCAGGTGTCGCTCATAAGTTCAAAACAGTAGTCTGTCTATTATTAGCGCTAGTGACTCACTGACTTTGTCGGGGCGGCGGCGACTTTTTATGTTACGTTTTACTTTATGAAAATGATTTATGACACCCGAGTGTGTCTTTAAACAATTAATAACCGATAACATTATTTAAGCTAGCAACTCATTTACTTATCACAAAGTTTTATTAGGGTATACAATGTGGTGGCGGCGGCACCGGCCGGCCTATTGTTCTGTTATGTATATTACTATATCAATATTACTATATCGGTAACTAAAGTACGAAAATGATTTTTTGTAATAAGTAATAATGCACCACGAAAGGATTTGAAAAAAGTTGTCATTCGTTTCCTCGCTTCGTTCTTATGTTGTCGTGCGTTACGGGTGCTCTTTCGAATTTGATCCTCAACGACTTTTCTATTGAACACTGGACTTGTATTTGCTTGATGATTGGTTTCGTGTTTTACCCTGGACTGACAACTTACGGCTGTGCTTCAAGGACTGTTTTTTGGTGTTAAAGCAGTAGAAGCCCACAAAAGCCTCTGACGTGGCTTATGTGATGGCTAATATTCGTAAACATTATTAAATCAGCATCTTAAATAGCGTCCCCTTTTTAAAAGTAGATACTCATTTATTTATATTTTATTTAAGATATTGTACCTATTACAAGCTTTACAGCTATAGAATAACCAGATGAGTAGTTTGTTCAATACCAAGAGTAAATCTTTTAAGTTTAATTTATTCAAATAAACTATATCATTCAGTGAGTGACACAACTCATTGAAATTAAATTTGAATCAATAAGTTTCTTCGACCCGCATCACTTTAAACGTCAGTGATTCACAGCAACTTCATGTTTGTTTACTTAAAAGCTCAACCAAAAATAAATGGACTTTAGTTAGGCGATTTTACGAAAACAACGAAAAAATAAAACTGAATTATAACAAAGCGCGAGAAAACTAGGATGATTGGAAAGCCAAAACAAACTCAGAATATTTGATGCAATGTTTTTCTCCAAGCCTTTTGGCATTGGCACCTAGTAACGGAGTCAGTTCAGCGCCATCTGGAGAGCTCTGGGGAACTACTTTTTTTTTAATACCCAAAAAGAAAACCTCCCATTGGCCTGCTGTACGTATAAGATAGGTTTTACGACTAGAACACGACTCGGCGAGTGGCGCGTGACAGTAAGCAGCTTAGGTGGTAAAAAACTATTCAAGGCTGCGTTTGCCTGCCTATTGGTAAATACCATGTAATTTTGTACTTAGGAGAATGTACGACTAGTAAGGTAAAACTAGTCTATTGAATTTGACAGTCTAAATACATTTTGCAACGCATCTAACGTACGTATCGAACATAGCGTTTTAGATACATATTTTGTTTTTTTAAAACGCCATACACTTAAAATCACATGATAAAGGTTCGATGCGGTTTTTTTGTATGAAATGTGACGTAATAGAGATAATTCTTAGCTTTATTTCATCAAAATTGGTTCAGCCGTTTAAAAGTTATAAGCAATTGAATGTCAGGGGTGGTACACAAATTTTAATTTTAGAGTTATTCTTTATCAGCACTCGAAAGGAGGCAGGCACGGGTCTCACTTCGAATCACGAAGGGGATTTAGGCCATAGTAGTCTACAACGCTGGCCCAATGCGGGTTTGGTTCCCTTTTACTGTGTGTTGTATGCTGTCGCGCCTGTGTTAAACCAAATCAGATGCCATTTTGCGGTTTTAAAACTGACTGGTTCGTCAAGTTCGCCACACACTTGACTATACCTACACGATAAGAAAAAAGAGAGACGCCTTGAGGTAGGCTGTGTTGTCTATTAACCCTAAGAATATTTTTAAGAATTACCTACCATTTTATGATCATATAGGTCAGGGGTGGCCAACCGGTCGATCGCGATCGACCGGTCGATCGCGACACTGTTAGTCCAGTCGATCGTGGCAAGGCAAAAAAATAAAAAAAACATTTCACATTTAAGTTTTTTCTCTTAATATAAAAAAAATACTACATCATTGTGTACTGAACTACTGTTTCATTTAAGATTACAAGAAGTATGTAATTGGTAGATCGCACAGTAAACAGGAGATCTTGGGTATAATCAAGTTGGCCACCCCTGATATTGGTGCTTTCTCCGATTGCTGGAAAGTTTGAAATTAGTCATGCTTGATAATTTCGGTATTGGTATCGACTGAAAATTTTAAATAATAACTATTAATTATTAAAAAAACAAAATACCCGACTGCACACTAAAAAATATTATTATGTCTTTATCCCGTGGGACTTTTAGGATAAAATGTATCCTATGACACTCCCGTAATCAAGACAAATCTAACGATACCTCATACATCAAAATCCATCAAGCCGTTTAGGCTACAGGAGGTCACAAAGGAAAAGACATACATACATACTTACATACACTCGAAAAACATTACCCTCCTTCTTTGGCAGTCGGGTAAAAAAAAAACAAGTATTTTATTGTATCGTGAGTTTTTACGAAGCTGTTGCAAAAATATGGAGGCACATACACGAATACCGTTAGGGCACTACAACAATGTTTATTTATAGTCTAAAATCTATTATAATTATATACATATGTATATAATAATTAATAATTTAAAAAATAAAAACAATTTTCCATTAATCAAATATCTTTGATTGCGTTCTACTCCAATACAGGAGCTAAGTCGCGGGGTTTCCCATATTTTTGGTTGATACATCTTTGGGGTAGTGCAACGCGAATCAGCTGACTGGCCGGGGTCGCGTGCTAGCTACTAGCTATTGATTTCAGCGCCCCGCCGCGCCGCCGGTAGGGGCGCTCAGAAGCAAAACGGCGCAAGCGACAATGCATTTCGGCAGTCTGTTTGCCGGATTTTATTGTATGATTATCTCGGTTACAGGTGCATTGATAATTTATAAACTCACGCCTACTAACCCTAACGAGTTAGCAGAGCAGCTTGTGGTTCTAGAACCACTTGATGATAAAGTTAACTAATTTTCGCAATTTATCGTTATTCAGATGAAATAACATAGGTATTCCTATGATATGGTTGTGGGGTTTTGCCTTTGTTTAATATTATTTAGGTGCTTTATTAATGCAAAAAAAAATAACAAATTCAAATTAAATACAAAGAACAAATAAATAACTTGACGTCTCTGAAAAGACCAAATAGGTAATGTATGAATTAATGTTTTTATTTTTTCACATATTTACAGTACATGTTCAGACAAAATACAATACAAGAACAACACTACAAAGGTGGGCTTATCCCACAAGGAGATAACTCTCAGTCAACCCACATCATGAGTGTTTAAGAGAGATAAATATGGCAAAATATAAGAGATGAGATAGGTGGTATTAAGGAAATACTGGTAGGTTTCAAATAGGTAAAACTAACAGGGCATAAGTAAGATTATGTGCTAAGATTATGTACTGTAGGGAACAGGGTAAATGGTGCCATAACCTTACCTGATAAGTGGACTTATCACCAGCCTGTGTGTGATAGGAATTCCCTTCTCTATATTGTATAACCCAATGGTGGACAATCTTTAATTGTGAAAAAAATAATTGACAAAGAAAATCAAAGATATGTTGTAACTGGACAATAGAACAAATACTATACAGTTATTTTATAATAAGTACTTACTGTATTTCTTATTTTGTAGATATAAAATGTGTCTATATAAAAAAGCCTTTATTCAGACAATACTGAATGAAGGCTTTTATACAGGGCTTTAGGTATCTCTCTTTCAACCTCTCGGGTGGTTAATCAGTCCATGAAACTGAACAACTTTCCCAAGGAACATAGGTCAAAATACAAAAAAAAATTTGAGTTCCCATACAAACTTCATTTTTTTGTATTGTAGTTTGACCTATGTTCCTTGGGGAAGTTGTTCAGTTTCACAAACTGTTTAACCACCCGAGATGTTGAAAGAGAGATACCTAAAGCCCTGTATCTATCTATCTTTGGAAGGGACGCCCGTCAGGCACAGGCGAGTGATCAGTCCACTTTTTGGGACCATTTCACCCAATTCCCCATAACAGCGCATGAGTTTTACCTCTGCACTGACAGTTCCACTTCTTTGAACCTCCCAGAAGCTTTAGCAAACCCAATTGTATCTTTTATGTTAAGCTCTTGTATTTGTTCATCTTTTACCTGTATAGACAGACACTCTAAAGCACTTATGGTGCCACTTTACCATAAAAACCATTCTTACTCTATTGGCATAAGAGCGAAACTCTCAACTGCGAGCTGGGGAGATACTACCAATAATGAATTACGACTGAAAAATGTGGTGCTACATTGATGCTTTTGATTTACATCTGTTCAGTTATAATTGTGTTAAGCTTGATCATAGCAGTCTCCGGCTCTTGAATTGTTCTTAATTTTAAGTCAATTTATTATTTTGTAAATGGCACCCACGGTGAAGTCACCAATATCAAGTAAAGAAACCCTTTAAGGCTTAGGTCAGAGCTCCGTCCGTAGATTAGCAGGGTGCACCACTAGCAGGTGTATGATGATTTTGGAGCACTAATGTGGGTTGGCATGCCGGAAAAGGGGCAGCTCACAGGACTTAGAAAATTTTCCAAATGTTTTGTGACCAGGTAATAGAGGAACCTAAGTACGAATCTGAAGAGTTACTTTTTTAAATAGAATTCTTATGGCTATATGGGTTAAAATAATGAACAGGGATTTGTATTTTTTTTTATATTATTGTGTAGGCAAATATGTAAGTGCTAACCATATTACCTAAGTTTAAGTTTTTTGGTTTCAAGTTTTTGGAAGAATTTTTTAAATATGAGCGTAGATTAAAACATTTTTGGATTAAATTAGAAAGATTTATGTAGAAGCTAATCAAGGACTAAGTTCCATAGACTTTCCACGGGACTTAGCAAATTTTCAAAATTTTTGCTGTTTATGGCTGCCCCTAACCTTAATTTATACCAGTAAACAGCTTCAAAATTAATGTTTTGAAGCAACTGCAAGTTTGTGAGCTCAATAACGAGTTTCGACAATTTACAGCTAATTTATAAAATGCGAGTACCTTCAGACATGCAGGTATTCACATAAATTATGAATTTCATCCTAACTTGGTGTGTTTACATTAAAATTATACATTCTCAGGCCTGCACACGAAGTAAGGTGTAGTAACGAAGACAGACTCAACAGAAAACGTAAATATTTACTTACTTGGACGTATTTTTACTCCAAAAGCAACTGTTTAATTCTCACAAGCACTGATCAAATTTATACACAAAACACACTGTAACACTTAATTCCTTGCATCATATCCACAAAGCTTAATCAAACATTGTAACAGGCACTGTGTCGCACAGAAAATACGATTAATAACACAAGTAAAACACGAAATTCATCACTTTCATTGCACTGAATCCAAGCGATTTGTTTGACAGATGCTCAGATAGTAGAGTTGCGTTCCGAGCTATTATCACGACCCGACCGAACTAAACAAACGAAACGAGACGAGCAACGCCCGCTTGGCGTATAACCCTAATAATATCGATATTCCTCAAATAACTTGCAAAAGCATTTGAAACTGGGTAACACTTAATTTGGTCGGATTATATTCCTCTCCGAAGACGGTTTGCAGTGGCATCTATTGACGAGTAGAAGTAAATAACGCTTAGTACCAAACTTCATTCATAGATGACAGCAGTATTGCTTTACGCCATCTAGTGTCAAGTAGTTTACCACTAGTACTAAATCTTACCGATAGATGTCAGGACATGTATTCTCTTTAACGAAATCAAAATGTTTGTTATGAATCGTAAATAAAATTCACTATCGCCGTTGTAAAGGTAAGGTATGTTAAAATTGATGAGTATTTCCTTAAGTGGAAAGGGTAAATCATGGAATCATAAAGGGGGGTGATTAAACCTTCGCATGCTTTTTGAACACATGGTGTACAAGATTAGTATAGCACGCGGCGTAAACAAGCACGCGACTGAATAACAATGTTTGTTGATCGATAGTTACGGGTTCATTGGGTTCTTTCTATTAAAAACGTAAAAAGTAAGATAACAAAAATAAACTACGTTTAGGTAATATACAAAACGATTTTATTTAAATATGCACTGAAAAACTTATACAACAGCGGTACACTTAGACTTTCACCTTTTAAATCTTAACTTTGGCAAAATACACTGCGTATAAAAATAAACTATAATGCTGATGGAACTGTTAACCAAAGTCATTCAATATCTCACACTGGCATCGGCAAAACTGCGGATTTAAACGCAATTATACAAGTAGAAGAAAAGATGTAAATAATTTGGCTTAACAAAGAGTTAATTCTTTCTGCTGCCAACAGGTAGCGCTAGCAACGTGACGAAGTTTTTTTAGCAAAGGATCTTTACAGATAATTCCACAGTAAAGCCGATTCCTCACAAAAACTAAATAAAGATAATTTAATAGAATAGTTGTGCTACGATAAAATAGGACATAATGTAGAGTGGCCTAGGGCTCCGCCCCGGCTCCCGCAGTCTTCTTAATAGATTACTGGACCTTGTATACTCGGGTGCAGGTCACATTGTTGGCGGTCATCACCTAGAAAATAAACAGATAGTTTTTAATACATTTTTTTTTACTTATGAGATAGGTTAACTCTTGACCTCAATCTTGACCATACGGTTAAAGATGAGGTCGATGATGGAGCGAGTTAACCCAGACAATGCCTATAAAGGGACTGGTATTCCCACGCACCGACGGAACACAGCAAGCTGTTTGGCGTCGCACTTCGGTAGGAGGGTGGTCGCGAACCAGACGGCCCTTTACAGAGCCTACCACACGGCATGAGATCATAGGACGACACCTCAGATTCAGAAAAAAATGAAGTGTCGATGCCTGGGATGGATTACTAGGAGGCAGGTCTCATTTGTGTTTCCTTAGTCGCCTCTTCGACACCCACGGAAAGAGATGGGGTGGTGTTATTCTCAACCGATCACCACACGGTCTAAACATGAAATTGATTAAAAGTTTTGAACATATTATGACGGGTTCGTATCCTACATCGATTAGTGTTTTTAATGAATACTTCAGCGCTGTTGCAAATTTGCAACCATCATTATCATACACGATCTAGTCAGGTAAGTACAATATGTTCGAAACTTGTGAAAATAACTGCGAAACCCTTAACTAGGTAATATACAGTTTGTAATGGAAATATTAGCAAAAAATGTAACCCCTAATGATTTTTCAGCGGAATTTCTTCAGAAATTTTTCAATTTTGTTTTTGTTTTTTAAATATTTCGTGTTTAAAATTTTACTATTTATTCAAACACACTCTTTTAGCAATAAAAGGTGTTTTAAAGCTGACGTAATCGAGAAGGTTCTTAGCGTCATAATTCATTCAGCAGTTTAAAAGTTTTATGCAGTCGAATGTCAGGGGTAATACAGAATTTTTAATTTTAGAGTTATAAATCACAGGATGGTCTGCCAACCCTGTAAGTGATCGGTATTGTGACATCTATTCTGGGAGCGTATAAGTAAAAGACTTAGTTCTTCTTCTGGTACACGGTTATAATCAAAATCTGCACTTCTGTTACAATTTTATTGCACTTTCCAACACGTCCATGGTTAACAGAGTTTCAGCAACGCTTATTAAGTGCTATTTGCACGCCTACGAACGTATACAAGAACTTCTTCCGCGAGCTCACTACAATGAATCCACACTCATCCAATGAATGGCGCAAGACCAGATCTTCAATCATTTAGAATCTTGACATCGAATACCATTTCAAACCTTTTAAATTGATATTCGAATTATCTTCTTCGAAATGACCGAATGAGAAAGAAGTTGCGTTATGCCCGATCCTCCATGAAGGTCTGCATACCACAGTATATAAAAGAGAGTCTACACTTACAGCTTTCATCTCCTCGGGGCCGAACTCCCGGATGTAGGTGACCTCTGTGCCGTCGGCTGCCTTCTGGACCTGCTTCAGCACGTTACCCTCGAACGTGCACACTGACTTCACCTGGAAAACAAAACACAATCATATTTAGAGCCTATGTCAAAAATTAGGCCACTTATCTACGTATTACAGAACGCGACTGACTCTGATACTTACCTATATTCTTGAGTAGCAGTCGTCTTTGTCATTCTGATCTAGTGTCAAGATCAGAGAGAGAAAGAGACAATGAATACTTAAGTATAGATCAAAACTTGAGTATCTTTCTGTAATACGGGCCTTAGTGAATGAATCTCTCCAATAAAATAGACAAAAATAGTCGAAGCGCTCGTGATCTCAACCGATCAGTGAGGTTAAGCATAGTACAGAGAGACAGGGAACCTGATGAGTGTTCAAAGTGGCAATTTATCATGAGCGTTTCCGGAGGGCACGTTAAGCTGTCGGTCCCGGCTATTGCCGATTGACTACAGTCGGTAAAAACAAGTCAGAGGCCATATTACGTGCGGTTTGAAAACTCTGACACCAGGGTTAGCCAAGTTCGCCACACACTTGACTATACCTACACGATAAGATGAAGAGGGAAAATATGTAGAAAAGCGTGGAAATATTTTGACTCACGATCAGCAGATTTCCGGATTCTTGAAAGTAAAAAAGCAAATTTTTCACTTATCATAGAAAATTAGTTCAGTTTCATAGGGAGACTGACGTCACATAATTATTTTAAATTCACCCCAATACTCCTGAAGATTTTAAGATGGTGAAATAGGATAATGACATGACATAGGAAATTATATCTAGTCGAAATGTTAAAAATCTGTAGTAGAGGCGTAAAAGTAATTAGACGCGGTCGCAGCCACAGATTGGGATATCGTACCCAAGCAAGGGATTTTTGTGATCACAAAAACATTTTGAAACTTAATATACAGGGCGAGCGAAGTATTTGTATCGCACGCGCCGTAAGGGGGCGTCCATTAATTACGTGAGGCGTTTTCGGCAATTTTTCGACCCCCACACCCCCTGGTGTCGTGAGATTTGGCTCGATTTTTATCTCACGTGAGTGACACCCCCTTTATCTCACGTGAGTTTTATGAGAATGCTTAGTTTTAGTGTAAATACGTTAATTGGTAATTTATTTAGAAAACGTACATAATTTGCCTTATTATTTTTAAACTTTTAATAATCGAACATTAAAAAACGGCTATGATTTACCAACTTAAATTTTAAAAAAAAGAAAGTTCTAATTCAGCCTACGGGAACTCATGAGTAGTCTTAAGAGTGGCTACCGCAACAACATGGTTTAGTTGGTTTAGTTTTGCTTTCCCGCAATTTAACACTATTTCTTTAGGGGGAAAATATTACGTGATATTTGTAGAGACCCCCCTCACCCCCACGTGAGATTGAGTGAGATCCGGCCCGACCCCCTCCCCCCCCAAAACGCCTCACGTAATTAATGGACCCCTAAGTCAGATACAAATTCTGCACCCCCCCCCTTCCCCCATTGTGATCTATTACTATTATCATAAGAATAAAAAATAATACGAGTGATTCTTATGCTATTATACGGATTCACGCCGCATAACATAATTTAAATGAAAAATATTTATTATACAATTGTATAAATTGCGGAATCGTCGTCAAATGCCGCACAAACACAATGTGAAGTTTTGCCTGCCCTTTAAGATAAAGGCGCGAGTGTGAAAGGGAGTAATACCTTGGCTCCATCAGCGCGATCCTCGTCGAACTCCTCGCCAGGCTTGAACTTTATCTCCGTGGTCTTGAAGGTGGAGCTCGTGACCAGAGTGTAGGTGTCTCCATCCTTACGGAGCTCCACGGTGGGCGTCACCGCGTTAGCTGTCTTGCGGGTGATCAGGCCTACGCCTGGAAAAGATAAGAAATAACATGATAACACATTATCTACTTCTTCTTATCGTGTAAATATAGTCAAGCGTGTGGCGAACTTGACTAACTCTGGTGTCAGAATTTGGTGTCAAACCGCCAAATGGCCTCTGACTTACTTATTTATTATATCTACTTAGAAGTCACTGATTCATTGTCGACTAACCAAAACGTTTACTAGACTACCAGTATAGCATATCCGAGGGGTGGGCATTAGAAATTCGGATCCTGAATTTGGGGTTAAAAAGTGGTTGGGGGGCAGGGGGGAGGGGGGAACCCCCCCTACGCCAAGGCTACGGTAAGATGGTACGGCTGTGCCTTTTTTTCCTCGACTAGACACGCTATAAGGGCTATTATCTGAGTGTACTGCCACGCCCTTAGATTATATTATCTCAGTTGTATGAAGAAGGAACATTTTTTGAGCAGTGTATTTATTAACTGCGGCGACAAGTTGTGCTATAAGTACACACGGCAGCACATCAGGCTAGACATGTTGACGTGACTTTATCTCACTATAGCGCCGGCTGGCTCGGCTTTCGTAATGCAATCTAACAAGACCCTCTCTGACCCAAATGTGTGAGCTGGCGAGCTGTTGTCTGTGCTTGATGCTTTGCCTACTCCGATAGTATAAAGGTAAATACATTTGTATGTAATATTTTACCAACCTAAAGCTCTCATAAACTCGTCGAAGTTCTCAGTACTGACTAGTTTGTACTTCTTCCCAAGCCAAGCATTCGGGCTGGGTATCATTATTGGGTTAGCGAAAGTATCACTTTGAAACGCCATTTTACCACTGTTTCGGCTTAAAATCAAATGAATTTCAACAGCTATTTTAGTTTTACGCTTTTTCTTACTTTAAAGTAGATACTTATTTTATTTTATGCTTAGAAATAATAATAAAACGCTGCCATCTCACTTCTCATCACTGACACTTGACTGACACGAAAGTGACAAAGAAAAGTGAGACATTTTCTTTTTTATGCCAATTTCACGTTTTTCAAAATTAGTTTGCAGTAAAAAGATTTCCATTCATATGAAATGAAAATTGAAATAAAATTGCAAATAAACAAAATTCACGATCCGTGATACAATTTTAATTGAATTAATTAATAAGCATGCGCATACTAAGTACTAAATTTTATCTCGATCCCTTCTTCCTTATCGTGTAGGTATAGTCAAGTGTGTGGCGAACTTGACTAACCCTGGTGTCGGAGTTTTCAAACTGCCAAATGGCCTCTGACTTGGATTAACGACTGCAGTCAACAGCCGGGACCGACGGCGGCTTAACGTGCCCTCCGAAGCACGGAAACGCTCATGATAAGTTGGCACTTTGGTCACCCACCGATTAAATTCCCTGACCCAATGTATGTAGCTTAACTTTACTGATCGGATCAGACTTCTTAGTTTTGACGCATAGCGTCAGAATGACCGCGACATGACAAAATGATCTTACGCGTGTATATTAGCCTCGCTGATGTGCCGTGTCTTTTCCGTAAATGTATGTTAGTTGCACATGCACAACTTAGCATGTGGTTAGACAGGTGTCGGTACAATGTAGGGCAAAGTTTGTTATGATTACGTCTAACAAGACTTTGCATTTAAATTTAAAATTGGGCCAAACGGGTAGGGTTTACGCCATTTAATAGAGAGGGCCAGTAAGTCATGGAATACTGTGAAATTATGCAGTCCAGAATGTATCAAGCTCATACAGAAGAAGCGTAATTAAGCTTCTTTATTGACGGCCGGTTTGGTCGAGTGGTAGTGACGCTGCCTCTTGATCGGCGGGTTCTGGGTTCGATCCCCAGTCGGGGCAAACATTTGTGTGAAAAGCAGATGTTTGTTCTCGGGTCATGGGTGTTTGTGTTTGTTTTTATGTGTGTTCCGAGGGACCCATGAATGAAACAAGGGAAAAACCTTAGTGTGGGCCTTTGAGTGTGTAGCGTTAATTTTTATTTTTTATTTTTATTAGAACTTTAAAGAGATTCGGGTTATATGAGCCAAAACTTTTTTAGTATTGAAATGCATAGTTATCAGTATTTAGCCGATTGCTTTACTAGTAAAATGAGTGTGATAATAGTAGATGGGTGTTAAGAATTTCGCATTCCCAAATATTTCTAGTTTAAATAAATATTTTACCTTGTTATACCTACTTGTTAATAAGGGTAGGGTAGGTAAGGAAGAATGCTTCTACGTAATGCCGTTCTCATTCGTTTTTGCTACATGGGTGATATGTACCTTTTACATATTGTTGTTGATACGAACTTAAGTTATATTGTTTTGTACATTTTGCACGTTCGATGTCCCGTTATAAATATTATCTTTTTTCGCCGAGTTTAATTACTCATTAAGTAAGTACATATTCATAATAAAAAGTGTGTCCACGCATTCCATCATGTGCCAACAGAATTCCAACGCAGTCCCCGTATTTTCGTTGCAAAGTCGTTCTTATTCTAACAGCACTAGAGTAATAGTATGTTACTATTAACGTGCTAGCTACTGTACCTAACCTAAGCCATCAATTTAATTCCCAAGCACGTAGCATCGAGAAAATTCTATTAACTGTCATTTAGCTCTAGAGATTACGATTCACGAGCGAGGCTCCAAATAGGACCCTGGATTGTGTGGCTTGACTACAGATATACATTCAGGCCGGTAGGAAGTGGAAATAGGCTGATTGTGGGTCAAGGAGGACACCACCTTCTTCTTATCGTGTAGGTATAGTCAAGCGTTTTTTTTTTTATTATAAGATGAGTTAACTCTTGACCTCAATCTTGACCATAAGGTCAAAGATGAGGTCGACGATGGAGCGAGTTAACCCAGAAAATGCCTACTAAGGCACTGGTACTCCCACGCACCGACGGAACACAGCAAGCTGTTTGGCGTCGAACTTCGGTAGGAGGGTGGTCGCGAACCAGACGGCCCTTTACAGAGCATGAGACCATAGGACGACACCTCAGATTCAGAAAAAAATGAAGTGTCGTTGCCTGGGATGGATTACTAGGAGGCAGGTCTCATTTATGTTTCCTTAGTCGCCTCTTACGACACCCACGGAAAGAGATGGGGTGGTGTTATTCTCAACCGTTCACCACACGGTTGTGCGTGTGGCGAACTTGGCTAACCCTGGTGTCAGAGTTTTCAAACCACACAATGGCGTCTACCATCGATGAATCTAATATTGCTGTTTTGTTCGCATACATACGCTCGCGCCTATAATCCTTATTGGGGTAGGCAGAGCATCGTGGCTCTAAAACCACTTGATTTCACTTTTGACAAAATTCTGAGGGTTGTTCCCTAGTTTTGTACACATCGTCAGTTAAAATAACTTTAAACGAAGTTGAAGCGCACGTACGTACTGATCTCGGCCGATCAGTGAAGCTAAGCAACGTACGCAGGGGCAGGGAACCTGATGGGTGACCAAACAGGCAATTTATTACGAGCGTTTTTTTTTTCTTATGAAAGTTAATCGTGGATCCACAGACTTGATGTCCGTACCCTTGTAGCGTTAACAAAGGTAAGTACTTTGGAGGGATTTCACAACTCCGAAAAATATTCAAGAATGTTTGTAGGAAAAAATCTGTTTTGTTTGGAAAACAACAATTTCATAGGACCTAATTATAAAAATACCTACTTTATTTGAATTTAAGAGTATCTGTGCGTATTAATCGCGTGCAGGATAGTAATTAATTCTCTTCTTAATTATTCTCGCGTCTAACCCCAGTTTACGTCAGTGAGTTAATTTTAACTCTATAAAATTATAAATGCACTTTATAACGCGGCGTTGCACAACTTATCAATTGTTTGAAATTTATCATCATAATAATCGTTCGTAGGGTAGGTATTATTATCCATATTGTTAAAGTATAATGAAATAAAGAGAATATAAAATAATTAAGTATTAAGCATAAAAATAAAATAGATTTGCTATCGAACCAAAGTAGAGTTGAGCTATTATTTTTACAGATAGCAAAGGTCTGCCTACTCTGATAAGGAATCTGCTGGTAATGAGTGTGTTCAAAATACATAATTTAGAGTTTCTTCGTTCAGTCTGGTCAAAAGCAACCAAATCCACATTCTTAGGCAGCAAATATCTCGGAAAAGAAAACTAAAACCAAAAAAAGGAACACAATTTCAAAAAAACTAAAAACAAAATCAACCTGCTTTGAAATTTAAAACTGGAATTGTCAATTCTGCGGTCTTGGAGAGCTGTAAAATCTGACAAAGAAAAACCGACCTAAACATTAACGAATTAAAGTTTAAAACTGCAAGTGTCGATTCTCTGCGGTCTTGTATTTGCACATTGCATCCGAGGAATGCAGCCGGCTAGCGGACTCGCCTGCATTCACTTGCATGGTACTTACAAGGACACAAGTTTTATTAGAACCTAATGAATGATAATATACAGTCAGATGTAACAAAACCTTACTCCCCGCTTCACCCTACCGAATAAGGATGAAAGTTATCTATGGAAAAGCTGTATTAAAGCATGGTTCATAATCGTTCATAATCGGCTTTAGTCGGTGCTTTCTGCGCAAACGATGCTACTTATAAAAATGGTATTAGGTACCTTTTCACCGCCAAAGTCTGATATATCAGACGTTTAAGTTTCGCGCCCTCGCCGCCGAAACCTGATAAGTATATCAGACAAATAAAATTACCAATTTAACTGTATTTTTTCTAATTATTAATGTCGTGGCGAGTGCTGAACGTTTTTGACACAAACTCTTGGCGCTAAAAAGGTTAATAGACCTTTGTTTTGCCTACTATGAACACCACCGTGCACCGCTGCAACTTTGACAGCTCATATCTTGAAAACATGACGGTTTAGGATAATTTTGTCTTAACAAGTTACGTTTATAATGGTTCCAGCTATCGAAAGTTATAAGGTGGCCGCCGCTTTTAAAGAAAAATAGTAGGCCAGCCTTCATCCAAAAATCTTATAAGCCCTATTCTTAACTAGTGAATCGAAAATTCAAATTTTTCGATTGTATGTTTTGTTAGCCTCTATATCACTTGTGTACTTGTCAGTACGCAACGCGTCGAGTCTCGGTGTGGGTTACTTATCTTAAATGGAAGGATTATGAGATTGCAGCGAGCGTGCAATCTGATGTGAGATGGCGGACGTTGCGTCATGCTTGTCAACTTAAATAAAGTACACTTCAGTATTATCATGTCGTAACATTTCAGTAAATAGAAAACAAATTCATCGATATAATTTCTGCTAGGTTTTACAGAACATAGAAAATAGAAATCTTTGAAAAGGTAAAGTGACAACAAGATTCTACAGGAAAATGAATTATGTAAGTAAATGATTTTGATAAAGTGTCATCTAAGTAACTCACATTTTCGCAAAAAAATCATAAATCTTATCACTCAATTGCAGCAGGCCGAGTACGATATTGACAACGCCATAGGGCATAGGGCGCCATAGGGCTTTGATGGCGCGGGCCCTCGCGCAATCAAAGTGAAGTTTCAGGGTGAGCCGAGCGCGAGTTTGTCGTTATCGTGCTAGAGCTGCAGAAACGTCAAAGTTAAAACTATTTTAATTGTAATGTTGTCCAAATAAGGACAAACGTAAATAAACGTTAACAACACGGAAAGTTACAGTAAGTATGATATTTCAAGTGTCTTAACTAAAATGATTGAACCTCTATGCACTTAGCTCTTAGGTACACCTAAGTACCTATTTTCAATTAATTTTACCGTATGACTAGGTACTTACATTTGTTCAGTGGTCTGTAACTAATGCCCCATAAACCTACGATAAACCTAGACCGAGACTAGCAAAAACTCGAGATAGAATTATCTACATTACATTAGCGCAGGATTAATGGGCGCCTTGGCCGCACACAGATCTTTCGAGAACGCCTGTTGCTTTTATATGATACTAGTATTAAAATTTGTAATACTAGGATCATATAATTCGTACCTTTCCCTTTCCATTACTTGTTGAAAAGGGTAACTTATTGATCTTGCCTTTATATTCCCAGAAGCTTAAACTGCGCAATGAAAAACTTTGTATCGCAAATTGGCGCATGTTTCAAGAATTGCAGATTAGCCGTCATTTGATGCAGAATTGAATCGATAAAAACGAGCGTTCTGATTGGCTGTTAAAAAGCACGGGACGACCTTATTGGTCGATCTGGATGGTCTGACGTCGGGACAATGACCTGTGGCGCGATTTTTCAATTATGAAACTATTGGTAGCGTCCATTGGACAAACATGGGTTTTATTTTCTGTTTTATTCACCTTGTCTATTGTAGATGTAGATGCTCTTAAGCCACTTATAAATTACAGCTAAATTACAAATTTTTAACTCTAACCTGGGTAGAAAAGATAAACCAGCGGCAGCGTTAAGGTATCAAATAGGTAACTAGTAACAATTTAGTGTATTTTACAATACAATATGATATCTCAACATTACAGAATTCGACCCACTATTCTGACGACACTAGTGGGTACTTACATCTTACATGGCCCACTATTAGGAGTGAAACGAGCGAAACTCCTTTTCTAGGTGTCACTCTTGACTGTCACTTAAACTGGAAATGTCATATTGAAAACTTATTGTCTAAACTAAGCAGATATGTTTTTGTTTTGAGAAGTATTACCAAAAATACTTCACAGAGGGCTGCATTATGTGCTTATCATTCATATGTCAATTCTAATTTGAGGTATGGTATACTACACTGGGGTAATGCAGCTGCTATTCATCTGATGCCTCTGTTTAGAACCCAGAAAAAATGTGTAAGGGCTATGTTTAGTGTAAGTCAACAGGATAGCTGCGTACCCTATTTCAAAAAATTAAAAGTGTTACCTCTCGCTTGTATCTTCATTTTTGAAGCATGCGTATTTGTTCATCAGCATCCAAATAATTTTAAGTTAGTAGAAGTCCGACACCCATGTAAAGTTAGAAACAAAATAGATGTTATGCCGTTACACCACCCAAAACTACAATTTTATAAAAATACAGCTTTCGTGTTGGCTCCTAAGTTGTATAATCACCTCCCCGTATGTATAAAAGACCTAAATATTAGACATTTTAAACAAAAACTGTACAATTTGTTAGTTAGTAAATGTTGTTACAACACAGAGGAATATTTGGCAGATAATCTTAAAGTGCAATATATAGAATAAAGTGCAATATATGTATAGAATAAGTTAATTATAAATGTAAAAGTTAGAATAATTTAACAAACATATTAAATATGGAAAAATGTACCCATTAATATTGCTTGCCATAATGGTATGTTACAGCGCACGTTATATTTTATATTACCATCTTATGTTATTTCTTTACCTGTAACATTGCAATAAATATATTTGAATATTTGAATATTTGAAATGGAAGATGGCTTTGGTACTTAAGTTAGTGATTTTTCAAAAACGTCATTACGTAAAACGGCGTATAAGTATCTTCATTTTTTTGGAAAGTAATTATAAGTACTCAATTCACTTTAAATTATCAAGCTGAACACATTTTCCATGGAAAAGGTAAACAAAAATTGTCGCTTCATACAACTGTGCTAATATTTGGTTCAACAGTGCAGAAAATCGTTTATTTTTAGATTTTTATATCAATTTCATAAGAAGATATCTTAAATTAAATTTAGTTATCCCAATAGGGTAACAAACACACAGACGTCATAACAAACATATAATGTGATAAAAAACCTAATAAACTAAACAATTATTTATAAACTGTGTATGCTAGACGTAGGAGATAATAATAAAGGTTCAATGTCCACATATCGGAGCAGTGGTGCCAATGTCAGTCTGCTTTTGCTTGCTTGTTTTTAATACAAAGTTTAACTTTTATATTTTTATCATTTATTATTTATTATTTATTTATATTATAAGATCGGTTAACTCTTGACCTCAATCGTGACCATAAAGGGCAAAGATGAGGTCGACGATGGAGCGAGTTAACCCAGAAAATGCCTATAAAAGCATTTCTGGGGTTCTGTGTAATCATTTTTTGAATGACGTTTGCTAACTTCACGCAAGTTATTCTGTTAAAACTTGTAGAAAAGAGTAAAAAACATCCAAACATACAAACGGGGACTAATAATATAAATGCGAAAGTAACTGTCTGTCTGTCTGTTACGATTTCACGCCTAAATTACTAAACCGATTATGATGAAATTTAGTACAGAGTTAGATTAGACCTTGAGAAAGGACATAGGCTACATTTTATCCCACAGTTGGGCGCGATATAACCTGTAGTCCACGCGGGCGGAGCCGCAGGTTGAAAGCTAGTTTTAACGAAAGCCAAAAAATGGCTAATTTACACACAGCAGCACATCAGGCTATACATATTGGCCTTAACGTTGCCCTTGTTGCTCGTAATAGCGCCGGCTTTCGTAGTGCTAAAGGGTAACCGGACGTGCTGCTCTCTGTACATATTCATTGCTTTGACGCACTGATAAGTAAAATTATAGGTTTATTATTATAAATTGTAGGAGGTAAACTCCCTAATTAACCTATGGTAATCGATAAATACTAAGATAAAAGTAAAGTAACAAAGTTGTTAACTTGGCAACAAAAAATTTTATAAACAAAATAAGAAAAACAATATTTTTTTGTTATTTTCAGATGTAAAAAAACCTTGAACCAGATTTACGTTAATTTTATCACATACATTATCACATATAGGTTTTGCTGTGTGGTGATCGGTTGAGAATAACACCACCCCATCTCTTTCCGTGGGTGTCGTAAGAGGCGACTAAGAGGCGACTTTTTAATTAGTACACAAATTTTTCTTAAGGTGTCAGTAACGTTGAGAACGTAAATAAGAAGGATTTTTTTTTTCCAAAATTTTCAAATTGATATTTACCCCTTTTTAACGTCTTTAACGAGGATGAATTTTGTAAAACACGGCTGTCACAAATTGTGTTGAAGAGTACTATTACCAAGTTTTAAGTCAATTGGACGTAGTTATTTTTGTTTTCCATACAAAAAATTGATTTATTTTCATGCTTCAGACGATCTAGCTTGAAATTTTTATATGAGACGATATAAAACAAAAAATACGGGTCTGTTAAATTTTCATAAAGTTTACGTACCTACAAAAAATTTGTGTCCTGATTAAAGAATAACCCTGTATAGTATGATATAATAAAGATAATAATAGTAACCTTTAGGACAAATCAACAAGTGTCACTTCACTACTGAAGAAAACAGCTTCGAACGCTCATGATAAATATCCATTCAGTTGTTAACCTAAAGGTTAATTGATACGTAATTAACGGCTTATATTGACTAATCCTCTAGCTAATACATTCGATGAGTATTCAGTTTTATATATTGACTAGCTTCGGAACCCGTGACTTTTTTATTGTTTTCATTATAAGATGGGTTAACTCTTGACCTCAATCTTGACCATAAAGGTCAAAGATGAGGTCGACGATGGAGCGAGTTAACCCAGAAAATGCCTATAAAGGCACCGGTACTCCCACGCACCGACGAAACACAGCAAGCTGTTTGGCGTCGGACTTCGTTAGGAGGGTGGTCGCGAACCAGACGGCCCTTTACAGAGCCTACCGCACCGCATGAGACTATAGGACGTCACCTCAGATTCAGAAAAAAATGAAGTGTCGTTGCCTGGGATGGATTACTAGGAGGCAGGTCTCATTTGTGTTTCTTTAGTCGCCTCTTACGACACCCACGGAAAGAGATAGGGTGGTGTTATTCTCAACCGATCACCACACGGTGACTTAATTCCCCAGGGAATTTCTGACTAGAATCACTCCGTCCATTAGTAAAAACCATTTAAAAATCCGTCAAGTAGTTTTATAGTTTATCGCGATCAGACAGACAGACGCGGCGAGAGACTTTGTTTATACAGGGCTTTAGGTAAATCTCTTTCAACCTCTCGGGTGGTTAATCAGTCCATGAAACTGAACAACTTCCCCAAGGAACATAGGTCAAAATACGAAAAAAAGTTTTGATCTCCCATACAAAATGCGCAATATGCTGATAAAGTTTGTATGGGAAGTCACAATTTTTTTTTTCAAATTCATAGAATTCAAATTCAAATTATTTTATTTGCAAGAATATGTTTTACATTAGATGTCAATTAAAAATGTTTACAGTGAGTCACATATTCTACCTAACCTAATAGGCATGCAAATATTTGTCACAGTTTAGATTTATTATTACAATATACAATAAGTTATTTCTATGTCTATGTTTTAAAATCAAAATATTCTTTTAGGTCATAAAATAAATGTTCATGCAGCCAATCAGTTATGTTACGATTAAAAATGTTTCGTATTTTGACCTGTGTTCCTTGGGGATGTTGTTCAGTTTCATGGACTGTTTAACCACCCGAGAGGTTGAAAGAGATTTACCTAATGCCCCTGTATTATAGAATGATATTTTAAAATACCTTTAAAATGTCATAAAAAGCTTAAGGTGGCAAAACGATGCGATAAAGGTTCTGCCTGTGATTGCGGTTACAACCAAGCTTGCCAGGCGAGTTAATATTAAGTTTTTCTTATGATGCAATTTTTACGATATGCAACTTTAAGGAGATTCTGTCGAGATACTATCCTAAAGATTCCATTAGTTTACCTAACTCTAAAACCTCAAACAATACAACAAAACCTCAGATTCCGTAAGATCTTAATCTAGTGGTGCAATCCAAGAACTTTTCCAGTTGAGAGATTACTCAAACAGCAGAAGTAAAACTATATTTCAGTGACACAGTCAGAATAATTTTGTGCAAAAACAAAGTATAGGAAATCGTCACCGTCCAATCGAGATCTTTACATTTACATGAAATACATTTCATAGAATCAAATTGCTGATAAAAAACGAAATACTTATAAGTTAAGATAAGGTAAAAAGTTGACATCTTTAAGCTGACCAGTGCATCATTTGGCGCACCCTGTTTGATAATTTACACTAATATTACAAAGAGAAAGAATAATATTGTTTGTTTCCATTGAATAGGCTTCGAAACTACTGGACCGATTTGAAAATTTCTTTCGACATTAAAACGCTACGTTATCTTATCCCTGAGTAACACAAGCTACATAATTTTCCCGAATCCCCCCAAGAACGAAGTCCCGGGTGGGAAGCTAGTTTTATAATAAAATCTCACTGAAAGCCCAAGATAATCTTTGAACACCCTGAGGGTCAATTACCTCTATAAACGATTATAATCCTCTCGACTTTATCGCCCACTGCCTTAGCAATGTCAAGTTCAGTGATATTGATACAGATTGCGCGTAGGCATTCGCCAACGACACGGCATCCGCTACGTACGTATATATTAATAACTATATATATGTATGAGGAAATTGAGCAAGTTTGTTGTTGATATTATACAATAGTCATCTTTTGAGGATGTGCAGTTGTGCACCATTTAGTACAAAATATTGGATAAGTATTGAGGAAAATGCGTGAAATTGTGACTTATTTCAAACATGTACGATGTACTTTATATGTAGTTTTTCAAAACGAGCTCAGTAAAAATAATTGGCGAACTTGCACCGGATTTTTTAAGTTATATGTAATTATTAGTATTTTAAAACTCAAATAGCAGTAGCATACTATGAAAACCTATTATAACGTAAGTTCCTTACAATAAATCAAAGGATAATAAAGCTAAATTTAGAAACCCAACAAACAACATCACAAGTTCCTGTCCCATCCCTTTACAATACGAAAATAGCCCCAATTGTGATTGAGAATATGACAATTCAAGTATGTATTCAATACCGGAATGGAGCGTACATCGCATGAGTCTCAACATATCGTCTTGTATATTGACGGCAATTGGGGCTGATTGTCGTCCATTTGACAACAATTGGCCAGGAGCCGGTCTGTGGCCAATAGCTTGATACAGCTTAATCGCAGAACTATGCAGCTATTCTCATGTTATCCCTAATTGGTTGTGGTATTTCTTTATGATCTTTGTTAGGGCGTGGAAGGGTCATTGATTTTCACATACATACATACATCATACGCTCATGCCCATAATCCCTGACGGGGTAGGCAGAGCATCAGTGGTTCTAGAACCACTAGATGCCACGTTTGACACAAATTGTGAGGGTTTCCAGATGGAACAAGTTGTCTAATGGTGAGAGGTGGTCAGCCTTTCACCCATTATACAGCAAAACCCTCGCATCCCTCTTTTTTATTATTATAATAAGATGGGTTAACTCTTGACCTCAATTTTGACCAAGGTCATAGATGAGGTCGACGATGGAGTGAGTTAACCCAGAAAATGCCTATAAGGCACTGTACTCCTACGCACCGACGGAACACAGCAAGCTGTTTGGCGTCGGACGATGTTCAGGTTTTGGAATGACCGAAAATATGTGCAATCGATCCCTATCGTTGAATGTTAACAGCTGTTGCTATCTCTAGTTATCTTGAGATGTCAAAACAAGACATATAGGTTACGTTGTCTCATTCAACGTTAACAGTTATCTCGTTGCCCTTTCACAATCTTAATCCTATTCTTGCACAAAGACAAGTGCAATATCTTTATCTCGCTTTGACATAGGAGGTTAAGGCGACTACAGCACCCGATAAAGGCAGCACACAAGAATAGTGTCATCTCCGTCTCTCAACAGGCCTGGGCCGGCAGTGCGAACAGTGTCGATACACGAACTTTACGGACTATGAAAGCGTGCGTGCGTAAAAACATGTTCGAAAGTTAGAAAAATGAGATTTATGGAAAGGTAACAGCTTAAATCTAAAAATGCGTTAACTACTTATCGAGAGTGTTCAATCACGAACATTTTGATAGCAAATTCAAGTTCCTGCGTGCATTTTACTGTTGTTTTTACAGCTTAAAAGATACACAATATTGGGTATTTAGAGGTGACTTTGTGAGCTTTTTCTATCGAACCAAAAGTGCTGAATCATGTTTTCAGCAAACTACTTATCTAGTTTATGTCCTGAATATTACCGTAGTATTTTTTTCTTCGATTTAATGCAGTGCGTCATGCTTATCTACGCATCATAAAATTGTAATTTAGGTGCTGTAGTCGCCTTAAGAAGGTATCTTCAAGGTGTTGGCTCTAGAACCCTCTTCTCTGTGCATACAGCGAGACCAATACAAATAAAGTACAGTTACATTTTGATACAAAACAGTTATGTCAGGGTACAAAAGACTACGCTAGGATTACTGTCCAAAATGTTATGTTTAAGCCTCAATAAAAAAGTAAATTCGCCATCGACTCGGTAAGAAGAACGTTTTCAAAAACCTCGTGACTTATTTAATTGACTTACAATTCTGATAGCTAGGCTAGGTTGCTTAAGCTTGCTAGCTGATTTTAACAAAATTTGTATTGTAATACGTCTCTGATTTGTAATATAATGTTAAAATACGAAAATCTTTAATTTTTCAAGAGAATACGAAGCATGTGAGATGTTGTGACATGCCATAACTGATTTATTTGCAAGAATACTATAGTTTATAAGCATCTATCTAAAACCTGTGCTAAAACAGCACACCCAAGTAAACAGTTGCAGTGTTGCAAACCATACGACGGTGACGTAAAGGCTAACATGGTATTTGTTGGTGTACTGTCGTGCGTGCAGTTATCAGTATACCTACCTACATATATTGTTAAAACTAGCTATCAGTGATTTAATCTTTAGTTTATGGTGACTACTTTACGACACTCCGTTGATGCACTTTTATTTCCAAAGCTTGTATGATAAGGTAGCGCTTTATCATTGCCCAAAAAAAAATTTGAAAATTTCTGCAAGGTAAAACATAAAAGGTTTATTTTTAACGCAATTTCAGAAACGTTCACTAAAGTTAAGGCTTCTTTAAATATAATACCGTCCTTGTTTACGTCACCAAGATAGAAAGTGACAGTATGATATTTAAACTGTCAATACTTTAGAATAAAACGATACTACATACTCAAAGATAAAACGAGATCGTTTTTTATGTTTTTTATACGTCAAGTTCCTAGAAACTTAAAATTTCCAAGCTAAATCATCCAAAGTATGAAAATACGTTATAGTATGGGGAAAAAATTCCAATTTACTTGAATGAAACGTGGTAATAATCTAATAGTACTCTTCAACACAATCCGGGAGATTAAAACAAAATCCTTATTTATGTTTTATCATTGATAATGATAAAGTAAGAAAAATATGACCCATGATTAAAACTGCCACGCTGCGTTGCCACAAAAAAGGTAGATACCTATATACGGAGTCAAATGTAAATGAGTTGAAAGTTTGCGAAGAGGATAATAATGGGGAAGTGTCACAACGACCGCTATTCAATTTTAATTAGGGTACATTTATAGGAATAATTAATCTGGAAACAATTATAATTTATTTTTCATTACTTATACTCGGAAAGTAGGTCTGAAGTTGCCTACGTGGCTTGAAAGTAATATTGTTCAGGTCTAGGGAGAATCGCTTTCAACAGACAGCTGTCAAATTAAGTATTAAAAAAACATGTTCCAACTTCCTATACAGCCACTCTATTACATTGCGATGTAAAATTGAAATAATTAAATGAAATGATTAAATGATTAAAGAATACTTTTTTAAATGACTTTATAATAATTTACTTTTAGCAATTTCTTTAAAATAACATAGATTTTGCCAAAATATTTACAATTTTTTTCAACGATGAAAATGAAAAATGATGGCCGAATAGCTGGCCAGCCACAGAAAAAAAACATAATAGGCGTAGTGGCATTCCGATCTTCGTTTGTTTTATCGAGTTGTAGAGTTTTGTAACTTTCGCATAGCAGCAATGAGTTCAGCTTATTCATGTTTTTATTTTTACTTTCTTCGTATTCGTAATGAAAAGCACAGTGTTTACCTCGGGTGAAAGACTTATTTAGTCCTTCGAACTAAATCGGTCGCCAAACCCCGTCTCGGGACTTAAATAAGTTGCTTTCACTCCTAAAGTAACAATGTACTATTAATGCCAAGGTTAATATGTAAATAGGTGCTGTAAAATAAAAAAAGGGAAACTGAACAGTTTTATATAATTTACCGATAACAACTCCAATACATAAAGAGGACATAAACCAGCGATAAGACCAAACGACTAAGTTTGCTTTTTTTAATTCTATAAGTATGATTAAATTTATTTTTTTAATACTTGCATTGGAGTTAGGTAAAAGGATCTAATCTAAACAGGATCTCAAGAAAAAAATCGATATCATATCAGCGATAGTCATATCAATTCGTCGAAATGCAATGAATTTCAGTAGATTGATGGGTGGTTATTTTTAAACTTTCAGGAACTCACAAGAACGACGATTTTCAATGTTTGATTTAATATTGTAGACTGATCGTAAAAATTACTCGCTATTGAAGCCGTTTTCCTTTTTTATTATCGGCCAATGTACGTCCTCACCGAGGGGCACGGGCCTCCCTTCGAAACACGAAGGGGATTTACGCCACAGTCCACCACCCTGGCCCAATGCGGGTAGGTGGACCGCTCGTCTTTCGAAAACGAATTTTCATGGGTTTCATCACCATGTTTTTTTTACTTCACCGCTGAGTACCTAAGTGATAATTAATGAGAAGTCCGTACATAAATCCGAAACGACGAATGTAGTGATACAGGCCTGCACTAGGATTTGAACTATAATTTATAGGTAAGTTTTGCTTGGGAACCATTTTTATCTACGAACAAAATAAAAAAACAAAACGCACTTCAAATTATGAAAAAAAATTTGAAGTGCGTTTTTTTTTTTTACAGATGAATAGGTTGGCTGGAAGAGATTTCTTCTAGAGATAAGCTCGCCTCTGTAAAAAAAAATTCTGACAAATTGTCTTACTTTGTTGTGCAATAAAGAATATAATATAGTGAAAATTTCAGCCGCTTCCTCAATAGCAGACCTATATTTCCAAAACGTTACAAAATAAAACAAAAATCGCCTGTCTGCTTGTCTATTATTGTCTAACAAATGCATTAGACAAAAACTTACTTCCCTAACAAACTTGGCAGAACTCCGAGTCCAGAAGTCAAAGTCCAAATCCAAGGGCAACTTTTTGCAGTCACTCATTTTGTTTTTGTGGGGCCTATGAGTACCGTGCTATAATTTATAGTGGTCTTACGAGTAGCTACAGTAACACGTGGTTTGTATGTCAGTTAGTCACGCCATATGATGTCATTAGATAGCGTTTTGTAACTGCCGGTTGAACCTTGATATTGTTACACCGCACGGGAGGTGAGATGGTTATCCGATAACTCTAGATGCCTTTGATATTACTGTTTATTTCACTGTTGGTCCTCCATTGAAATAATATATATATATATACTTAGGCACATATATTTTTTATTATTGATAGTAGATTCAAATCGCGAGAAAATACAACAGAAGTAAATAGGCAAAACTGTGTTAATAAATTAATTTATTAGACAAGGAGACAGGAACGGATTAATAAATAAAATCGACATGAGATTCAAATATATTTTTTTAAATTAAGTAACGTCAGCTGAACCTGACCCCTCTACCGGATAAAGATGAAGTTGTCTATGAAAAAAACATAAATTTTACAAAAAATATAATTATTATTTTTTGTTTAGTTGGAAAGACTGTATTAGTATACATATAAAATATCATTTGAATACATGAAACATTCGTTGAAATGACTTTGTCCTTATTTCATAGAGGGGTGAGTTACCTTATCAGCTGAGTGTAAACTCAAGAGCACGTCAATTTTGACACTTTGGACTTTGGACCGGCCCTGCATTGTATGGCGCGCAGTATAAATCAGAGCTCAGCTTAAACTGGTAGTTTCAAGCTTGACCTGCTCTTGACTGTACAAGCATAGACGTACAAAGGCCACTATCTACGTGCATAAATGCAAATAAGTAGAAACGGTCACTATCCAATGAAATTAAAATGTACAAAAGTTTTACCTTGATCGAACTATCTTTACGAATGTAGGTACAAATGAATGACAACAGTCATTGCGAAGGAATGTTTCAATTTAACCATTTAGCGGGAAGACTGACTGCATTCATAAGCTTTATCAAGTTTAGTTTATCACAAGACACGTAATCATTCAAAACAAGGAAACCCAGTGTTGCATCGAGTCATTCCGCGAAAATGAACAATAGACCGATTCACCGGTTAAATTACTAAATATTCGCAACTCAATGAACACTTTTTAGAGACCTACTTAAATTTTATCTTTCCCTACCTGTCAAAATATTTTATTGCTTAGCGATATCTTTTAGGAGTCCAATTGCAATAAAAAAATTGATAAAGACTTTTTTATCTTTTTAAGGATTAACGCAATCATTCAAAAGGACCGTTGTAAAAAATACGCTAAGTATTTTTATTTCGTTGTAAAATTATTAGTAATGTAGGTAGATTTTATGTGGAAATTACATAATTATCTAAATCATATAAATACCTATATTTATCTATCTATAAAAATGAATCACTAAATCTGTTGCTAAGCGCAAAACTCGAGAACGTCTGGACCGATTTGGATGATTCTTTTTTGGTTGTGTTCCTTATTGTGACGTTATTATATTTTTTTTTAAATGAAAATCCACCGGGACAATTCCCACGGGAACGAAGGCGCAAGTGGACAGCTAGTCTATATCTAAAAAATGAATCACTAAATCTGTTGCTAAGTGCAAAACTCGAGAAGGGCTGGACCAATTTGGATTATAATTTTTTTGTTGTGTTCCTTAATGTCGCGATCAGGCTTATATTTTTTTTTAATGAAAATCCACCAGGTCAATTCACACGGGAACGAAGTCGCGGGCGGACAGCTAGTTGTTTTTAGAAATAACCATGCTAAAATCACGTACAAAAATGGTACGTTCCGTCTTACTTCTAGGCCACAAGATCGCCGTTTGGACTTTGTCACGGCCTTGTCGTAAATGCGGTTTCAGTTCTAATGCGAACGTAGGTATCACGTATGCGTATGACGTTACGTGTGTTTTGTATGTAAAAGTATGCTTCTTATGTAAAATTTAATAACAAATGAATGACATAAGTATTGTAATTTTGTAGCAGGGTGAGCTGGTCTGTCATTTTAATTTTATAAAAAAAAACAATATTAAATCATAGATAATTTTAATAATTTTACTTCTCTGCTGGACTGGGAGTGAAAGAATAGAATGTGCCAGCTGCCTACTCTTCCCAGGTATACAGTAAAAGTCTGAAAGAGGGATGCGAGGGTTTTGCTGTATAATGGGCGAAAGGCTGACCACCTCTCACCATTATGCAACTTGTTCCATCTGATAACCCCCACAATTTGTGTCAAACGTGGCATCTAGTGATTCTAGAACCACTGATGCTCTGCCTACCCCGTTAGGGATTATGGGCGTGAGCATATGTATGTGAGGACTATTTGATGTTGCTGGTGCAGCCAAAAGAAATGCAGAAACAAACTTTAGAACGTTATTTTTATAAATAAGAAAACTTTACAAAGCCACTTCTGCGGTTGTTCAGGAAGAGAGAAATATAACAGTAAAAACAAAAGACTAAAAAGTTTTGGGGTTGCTAACATTTTTTAGGAAAAGCAAACAAATCATCAAATGGATAAAACCATAGAAAAGAGAAAAAAACCTTATAAAACAATGTGTCGCCATCGGCACGAGGCGTCTATGCTCATCCCATCATCTGTCATTTCATTGTAGACAGAATTCTCGACATATAGGAATTTCCTTTTTTGGCATTCTATTTTCACTAACAATAATGTTAAAATACAGATGGAAATTAAACACTTATAGTTCGAGATACTGACATTGTATTTATTGACGTCAATGTGTTGGATTTACAAAGTTTTATAAAGTTTTTTAATATTGGTTTTATATGTAACTGTGAAAATGGAAAGGCGATTTCGTGATAAGTAGTCGTTAAGGTTCAAAATTAGTGTGATGAGCTATTGTAAATAGCTCTTAATGACTACCACGAAAGTTCTACATTTGACTAAACACAGTCACATATATGGCATTCTGCGTAGACACCAATTGTCACTGTGCGTTTGAAACCTAAAAGTATCATTATTTATGTTCATTTACTTTTGTTTGTCTTTGGTATGCAAGAAAGTATATTTCATTCATTCATTCATTCATTATGGGAGTAATCGATTATATCTAGTTTGTGTCCTCGACATGTTTTTTCTCGCTAAGATTTTCTTTTGTATGGCAAATCTTTTTTGTTGCAAAAATCCGAAGCACATGCTTTAAAAAAAATATGGTTTCCCCCAAACGGGAATTGAATTCAAAACCGTCGATTAAAAGACAATGTCGCTCTATATATATATTTCTCCAACCGGTATATTGCCGCATTTAGTTGACTGACATGAATGAATTGCTAATCGGGGCCTGAATGCATGCGGGGTTTTATAAAAGAGGAACCAGCATGACAAACGACATTTTTTTTTATTACTAAAGCTTTCCGCCCGGGACTTCGTTCCCGTGGGAATTCGGAAAAATGGTGTAGCATAATTTCACTTGCTGATAAGAGAGATTTCTATTGGTGAAAACATTTTTACAATTGGTTAAGCAGTTTTTAACCGACTGCAAAAGAAGAGGTTCTATGTTCGACTATGTATTTTTTTTAATGTATGTTCACCGATTTCTCCGCCAATTATGGACCGATTTTCAAGATTATGTTTTTGTTCGAAAGAGTATACTCCAGAGGTGGTTCCATATAAATTTTATCGAAAATGATTCAGCGCTTTTAAAAAATTAATAAAAACAAAAAATACTGCAAACCAGAACATCATCTAAATAAATGAGTGACATTTTCGTTTGTGGTTATCTGCTAATAGGCATTGTAGTCTGCAAAAAATACTAGTTAATCTACTTTGTGCGAACTGTTATTGGGATTGAAGTCGGTGACTCATACGTTTTTATAACGTGGAAAATTATTGGGTTTATTCGTTACAAACATACAAAAATAAAAATCTTTCCTCTTTATAACATTAATAGATACCTTTGGCTAGACACTTATTTAATCTTTTCCTATAACAATCCTTAAAAGAATTGTTTAAGCAGATAAACACATAGCGAGTGCACAAATGATTGTATCGACTATACAAACATGTGACTGTGTCTAGTAAAATGTAAAACTTTCGGGGTAGTCAATAAGAGCTATTTACAATAGCTCATCACACTAATTGTGAACCTTAACGACTATCACGAAAGTTGTACCTTTCCATTTTCACAGTCACATACATATACATTCGACACTTTCGTAACAAAAACTTTACTACTAGTAATAAGAATAATATAGCATTAACTTAATTCAAGACCAACGTTCAATTGCAGAAATGTTCAATAAAGTTAAAGCGTCTTTAAATTTAATGGCTCTGCATACAATATTATTTTAAAAAATCAGAAGAAATAATTGCTTGAAAAGAAATATCAGAATAATTTTTTGAACTTTAAAAAACCTCATAAAATGACCGCCAATCAAACAAAAATATTTTGATTGATACAGATTGACAAAAACAAGTTGATTACTGTGAACGTCGTCGCCCCGATTGAATCTATTAGAACCCACAATAATGTACTTACGCCAATTTGACTTGTACATCAATGTGTCAATGCCCTTATTGCCCTCGTGAAGGAAACTTGACCTTATGGGCCTCAAAACAGGATACTTCTGTAAATCGTTACATTTTGGTATAACGTCATGAAATCAATGACGTGCCTATTTGTTTTTTTTTTGTGGATTGCCAATAATTATCAAGAAAATACCAAAACAACAGAGGAAATTTAGTTACTTTATAGTTACTTGCCATCGACTCGGTAAGAAGAAGAACAGAGGAATTTTAACTTATTAAACTTACTTATGTTTGAAAAAAAACATTAAAAAAACAATTTAAAATATTGTCATATTAAAATTCTACCTCCATTTTCACGCTTTTTGAGATACGTTCTTTTACTGAGGGTTTCCGTTTCAAAATTAGAACGGTACTTATTCTATGAGTATTAATAAAATAAAATTCAGCTGTGTAAACTTAGGTGGGTGGGTAAATTGCAATTTCCACTTTCAATTGTTTTAACGCTATGTTAACAGTTAACACGCACATGAATGTTTCCGGCTTTTAACAATTCGTTAAATATTTAATATTTTAGTCTAATTTATTTGTAAGTTAGTCGTGATTTTCGAACCATATTATCAAAAAGAGGGTAGTTAACTGAGATTATTATTATATCACATGGAAGCAAATCCACCCTGCTCTCAAACACCGGTGCGTCGCTAAAAACCGGCCGGCCGGTGCGACGGCGGCGCGGCGCGGTGTTCATTGATTTTCATCCGCAAAAAATAAAAAATAAAAACACACTTACCAATAGCCTTCATGAATTCATCGAAGTTCTCGGAGGAGATCATTTTGTACTTCTTTCCAACGAATTCTGCCATTTTGAAAATCGAATTAGAAAATGCTTTTAAAAATATGTTTGCCTCCGGTACCGGCTACAACTAGAATGGTTGCGGAGCGATGGGGCGCGGCGCGTGCGTGAGCGAATGAGACCGAATGACGCAGAGCGCGGGATGAGTGAAAGAAACGAACGACCGCCTTTTCTTCTCGTTCGCTTGTTCGTTCCTGAAGATGAGAGGCTGAAAATAAAGGCGAGTGCGAGAGATACGCGCTACAAGTTCATTGATTCATTTTTTAAGCCCCATACAACAAGAAAAGAGGGGTGTTATATGTTTGCGTAAATGTGTGTCTGACTGTGGCATCGTAGCTCGTAAACGAATGGACCGATTACGATACTTTTTTTTGTTTGAGAACTGACATAATGTTCTTAGCTAAAGATCAAAGTTGCTGCTTTACTACAAAACATCAAAACACCACCTCAACGCCACCCAGATTGACGAATGCCCAAAACACAAATTACTGGACGAATGTCGAACGTTTTACTTTATCCCTTTCGAAAAAGGCATAGGAATTTATGACCAAACAGTCATTTTTAAACATCGTTTAAGTTTTATTTTATTTTTTTGTGGTAAGGCCTTAAAAGTCGGAGATTAAAGAAATAAAATATAATATAATTTTCCACGTTAAAAACGTATGAGTCACCGACTTCAATCCCAACAACAGTTCGCACAAAGTAGATATCTAGTTTTTTGCGGACTAGAATGCCTATTAGCAAATAACTACAAACAGAAATGTCATTCATTTATTTAGATGATGTTCTAGTTTGTAGTATATTTTGTTTTTGTTGATTTTTTTTAAAAGCGCTGAATCATTTTCGATAATATTTATATGGGACCTCTTCAGGAGTATACTCTTTCGAACAAATAAAGAATTTTGAAAATCGGACACCAGTTGACGGAGTAATCGCGTAACAAATATACAAAAAAAAAAATACAGTCGAATTGAGAACCTCCTCCTTTTTTGAAGTCGGTTGAAAATAATAATAAAATAAACGCAACATACTCAAAGGCCCACACTAAGGTTTTCCCTTGTGTCGTGGGTCCCTTAGAACACACATACAGACAAACACAAACACCCATGACCCGAAAACAAACATCTGCTTTTTACACAAATGTTTGCTCCGACTGGGGATCGAACCCAGGACCCGCCGATCAAGAGGCAGCGTCACTACCACTCGACCAAACCGGCCGTAAATTTTGGATATCTTCGTGACGTGACTCGTAGTTACGTCAACTTGATATTTTTGTCTTAATATTCCTTATCAGGGTGGACAGAGCATCGAGTAGATGACGCCACTTGACCCAAGGCTTATCTAAGTTTTTAACCGACTTCCAAAAAGGAGGAGGTTCTATGTTCGACTGTATGTATCTTTTTTTATGTATGTTCACCGATTTCTCCGCCATTATGGACCGATTTAAAAAATTTTTTTTTTCGTAAGAGTATACTCCAGAGGTGGTCCCATTGCCACCAGGTCGAGATCTGATGATGGAATCCCAGGGAAATCAAAGGAAACCCTCAAATTAAATGGGCACTTACATTGTTTCTCACCTACCTACTTTCAATTATTTACACTAAAAATAGGAAAATACTAACTTTTTACAAAAAAAAGAAAAACAGACTTCAAAAGCGAAAAATAAAAACGTTGCATTAAAGGCGGATGTACGTATAGCCTATCTTTATTTGGCTTGGCACCGACTTCAAACAGATCAGTAGGTACGCAGCACACTAAATGCAATGTTTTTATTTTTCACTTTTTGAAGTTGGATTTCTTTTTTTTGTTAAAGTTAATCTTGTGTGTCCTTTTGGACGCAAACAAACATGGAGGCAAAATACACACAGATCCGTAGACAAGCTGATTTTTGAAAAAATTTTGGTCTGGAAGCAAATAGAAGTTTTTAGCGCCAAGAAAAAAAAACTTTAAAACTACCATCTGTATGAGGGGCCGTCCACATATTACGTTACGCAAATTTTCGAGTTTTTGAACCCCTCCCCCCCTATGTCACTCTTTTTTGGTATCCCTTTAACATGTATGGTCACGTTTAGTATGACCCCCCCACCCCCATACGCTGTGACGTAATATATGGATGACCCCTTATTTCAATCATGCATTTTTTTATTAGGTATCCTGCTTTTATGAAATGTTACAACAACGTTTTATTACATAGTAGAATTATTATTCAGAATATTCTATCCTTCTTCTTCTTATCGTGTAGGTAGTCAATAGTGTGGCGAACTTGGCTAACCCTGGAGTCAGGGTCTTCAAACAGCACAATGGCTTCTGACTTGGTTTTACAATAAAATACAATAGGTATTGTACTTTATTGCACAATTTGAAAAAATAACAATGATTTAAGGCTTACAAATAATATTTACAATAAAAATAGGTAAAAAAACTTTTTAAGTTAAACGGTTTTATGTTAAACATACATTGCAATGTTTATGATAAATGTACTAAAAACCAAAAAATAATAAAATAGATACAGTCGTGGGAATTATAAACATATGCATAGACTAGACTAAAATAAAACCGTGGGTAGACAATTGACGTGCCCCACGGTTTTATTTTAGTCTAGTCTATGCATATGTTTATAATTCCCACGACTGTATCTATTTTATTATTTTTTGGTTTTTAGTACATTTATCATAAACATTGCAATGTATGTTTAACATAAAACCGTTTAACTTAAAAAAATTTTTTACCTATTTTTATTTTCTAGTTTTTATTAAAAACATACATTTGGTAGCGGCGGCCATCTTGTATTTCAATTTTTTATAGTATATTGTATTCTGCTTGTTGAGTCCTTTCATTTGATACCCATATTGATGGGATTGATAAAACCTACGTTATCCGCCATTTTGTAGCGGCTGCCATCTTGGATTTCAATTTTTTATAGTATAATGTATTCTGCTTGTTGAGCCCTTTCATTTGTTACCCATATTGATGGGATTAATAAAACATAAATTATCCGCCATTTTGTAGCGGCGGCCATCTTGAATTTATAATGATAATGAATAAACATAATTGTATTGTCACCAAAATCCAAAGTGTATACAAAATTTCAGATTAATCGGTTGATAGGAAGAGGGTGAAATTTGAATTACTAAATTTGACCCAAGAATAATAAATATAAAACAAACGGGGTGAGCTAAATAAAACCGTTTAATAAAAAGGTACAATATAGACGACCTTATCGCTTCAAGCAATTTCTTCCAGGTAACCTTTGGGTATGAAAATGTGAATAGCCAGGATCGCGCGCCGGCTTAACGTACCCTACGAAACAGGAAACGCTCGTGATAAATTGCTACTTAGGTCACCCATCAGGTTATCTGCCTCTGTGAATGTTGCTTAACCTCACTTAGGTACCTGTTGAGATCAGCAAGCGCCCCTAGGCTACGAGTGCTTCAGGTATCCTGGTTTTATGAAATGTAACTTTGTTTTATTACATAGTGGAATGGAATCTAGAATACTATTTACATGACAAATTCCACCTCATTCATAACATTCTGGGCCCCCGATTCTGTAACTTCAGTTGTGTGTCGATGGAATGATCGCCATTTTATCCGTTCAGGTGGCAAAATTGAGAACTATCCCAATTTCATACATCTAATGACGGCTGCTTTGACTGGTGGCGCCACCGCCAACTGAATTTTCAGTTGCTAGGTAGTTTGCAACTTTACGTTTGGTTGGCGGTGGCGCTGCTGGTCGGGGTGGTTGTCAGCAAGTATATGAAAATTAAATAGTTCTCAATTTCGCCACCTGAATGGATAAAATGGCCTCCATTCCATCGACACACAACTGACTTACTGAATCGGGGCCCTGTTCTAACTTACAACTTCCAAGCAATTCATATCACCGCTATTTCACTTACTTTGAATAATTAAATATCTCAATTAAACTAAAATTGGACCAGATGCTACCAGCGGACTTGTTAACTAAATAGTTTGGAGTTTGTAAATAGTTTGGAGTTAGGATAGAAACCCGTGTTACCGGATTGGAGATGTGCACAAAATCAGAGTTGAATTGCTTACATAGACCTCCTGAAGGTATTCTGAGTATTCTTTCAGTAGGTATTCTTTCCGCCGTGTGAGAAAAATACCAGCCCATTTCTTTCCGTGGGTGTTGTCTAGGGTCCTATTGGGCATCGTTGTATGGAGACCTGGCCAATTTTGCGTCGAGCAATGCCACTTGGCATGGCTATTCTACAGGTCAAACTGAGCTGAAAAAGCCCGTTAGCCAACCTTGACTCCGCGACAGGGGGGAGGGGGAGGGGGTTAAAATACCGAACTCCCGGCGTTTAGAAAAAAAAATCTAGTGGATGTAATTGAGGTACAAAGTCAAGTTTGGTGTCGTTTTCGGATAAACCGAAGATGGCCAATTCATTGGCCATCTCATTTTTGTATGTTCTCATAGAAAAAAAATATAAAATGCATAAAACTCTGCATTCCAAGTGTTAAAAAAATATAAACAAACCCCAATATTTTCAGATTTTTATATGGAAGATGGTGAACAAAAAATATTCACTAAAGGCTCTTTGTATGTAGATTACAAAAACATTATCATCAAATAACTTATTACCTAATGGTAATGTTAAAAAAATAAAAAACTTATTGCGGTATTCAAATATCTCAATCCCGGCGCTCGGGAAAAAATATATCTAGTGGATGTTATTGAGGTAGAAAGTCAAATTTGGTGTCATTTTCGGATAAATCGAAGACGACAAATTTATTGGCCATCTCATTTTTGTATGCTTCTATAGAAAAAAATAAAAATAGCTACAATTGTGCATTCCAAGTTTAAAAAACTATAAAAAAATCCCTTTATTATCCGATTTTTATATGAAAGATAGGAAAAAACTCAGTTAAAGCTCTTTAAATATAATTACAAAAACAAACAACACAATTATCTTTTTACCTATTATTAATGTAACAAAAATATATTATACTTATGTACGACCATGTTCAGCGCCATAGTACGAAAAGAGCTAAAAATGCAATTAATCATTTGAATGTGTCGATTTACATATAATATAGGGTGGAATAGAAATAATTGCGACTCTTGAAAGGAAAAACTGACTAAGCACCACAGGGCTAAATTTACAGGAAAATCAGTTTAACTTTTGCTTAAAAAAATAGGTACATAAATTATTTATTCTTTCAAGTCATTTTTTTCCTTTCAAGCGTCAATCTCCATCCTTTGAACCATGAACGTACTCATGAAAACAAATATTTTCTTAAAAAATCAAAGCTGTGAAAAATTTCTATTACCTGTTACATTGATAACACAGCAAAAATACCACTAAAGCAGATTCTTACACAAAGCAATAAAAAAAAAGAAATTTTTTGACCTGTGTAAAACGGTGAGGATTTGAACGAAAAAAATTATTTGCAGCCACCACCACATTTGCACAATTCCGTGCATTTCAACTGCCGTTTAAAACAGTTACATCTTGTGCCGCAAGATTTAACGCACCTACATCTTATAAGTTCTAGGCACGCCTGGGCAGCTATGGCGTTTTGGGTCCAAGGTGGCAATCAAGTTTCGTTGTCAGGTTCTTTTTGCCAGCCAAATTCAGAAGGGCAAGGTATGGTTTGCTGTTTATAAGGCATTGCCCCCAAACGTGCACGCCCTGAAAAACTGCCCTTAATATATGTTCTTTGAGAGCAGCTTCTGTGGGAGGTTTTTCAATTTGCCTGTCCTTTTTTGTGAACAAATACTTTCGACATTCATTCACCGTCTCTGATGGGCACGACCTGTCAAAAGTAATATTAAATAATATAAATTTCATTTTTTTTTGTCATGAAGTATTTGTTGTATTCCTTTCCTATCATACATAGTGATGATGAATTTTTGAATTTCAGGGTCTGCTCTCTCATAATCTCCTTCATAAAGGAATTTCAATTGTGCAAGTGTGGTGGTAGCTGCAAATTTTTTTTTTCATTCAAATCCTCACCGTTTTACACAAGTCAAAATATTTCTTTTTTTTTCTGCTTTAGTGGTAGGTATTTTTGCTGTGTTATCAATGTAACAGGTAATGGAAATTCGTCACAGCTTTGATTTTTGAAGAAAATTATTTGTTTTCATGAGTACGTTCATGCTTCGAAGGATGGAGATTGACGATTGAAAGGAAAAAAATTACTTGATAGAATAAATAATTCATGTACCTATTTTTTTTAAGCAAAAGTTAAACTGTTTTCCTGTAAATTTAGCCCTGTGGCGCTTAGTCAGTTTTTCCTTTCAAGAGTCGCAATTATTTCAAATTCACCCTATATTATATGTAAATCGACACATTCAAATGATTAATTGCATTTTTAGCTTTTTTCGTACTATGGCGCTGAACATGGTCGTACATAAGTATATATATTTTTGTTACATTAATAATAGGTAAAAAGATAATTGTGTTGTTTGTTTTTGTAATTATATTTAAAGAGCTTTAACTGAGTTTTTTTCCTATCTTCCATATAAAAATCTGATAATAAAGGGATTTTTTTATATTTTTTTTTAACTTGAAATGCGCAATTGTAGCTATTTTTATTTTTTTTCTATAGAAGCATACAAAAATTAGATGGCCAGTAAATTTGTCGTCTTCGATTTATCCGAAAACGACACCAAATTTGACTTTCTACCTCAATAAGATATATTTTTTCCCAAGCGCCGGGATTGAGATATTTGAATACCGCAATAAGTTTTCTATTTTTTTTACATTACCATTAGGTAATAAGTTATTTGATGTTAATGTTTTTGTAATCTACATTTAAAGAGCCTTTAGTGAGTATTTTTTGTTCACCATCTTCCATATAAAAATCTGAAAATATTGGGGTTTGTTTATATTTTTTTAACACTTGGAATGCAGAGTTTTATGCATTTTATATTTTTTTTCTATGAGAACATACAAAAATGAGATGGCCAATGAATTGGCCATCTTCGGTTTATCCGAAAATGACACCAAACTTGACTTTGTATCTCAATTACATCCACTAGATTTTTTTTTCTAAACGCCGGGAGTTCGGTACTTTAACCCCCTCCCCCTCCCCCCTGTCGCGGAGTCAAGGTTGGCTAACGGGCTTTTTCAGCTCAGTTTGACCTGTAGAATAGCCATGCCAAGTGGCATTGCTCGACGCAATTTTGGCACACGTTTCCCAATAGGACCCTAGCTTAATTATAACTTGCTCAGCGGTTCCCTTAGGAAACATCGTGATGAAACCCGCACACTGAAAAAACATCGTTTTTGAAAGACGCACCTGTTCTTCCCAGGTAAACAGTAAAAGTCTGTAAGACTTATTAAGTTATTATACAGCAAAATCCTTGCATCCCGACTGCGAGGATTTTGCTGTATAATAACTTAATAAGTGAAAGGCTGACCACCTCTCACCATTATACAACTTGTTCCATCTGATAACCCTCACAATTTGTGTCAAACGTGGCATCTAGTGGTTCTAGAACCACTAATGCTCTGCCTATCCCGCTAGGGGTTATGGGCGTGAGCCATAGACATAGAAAAAAATATTTAAGGCAACTACAGCACCTAAATTACGTTTTTATGATGCGTAGATAAGCATGACGCACTCCATTAAATCGAAGAAAAAAAATACAACGGTAATATTCAGGACATAGTAACACAACACAACATAGGGTAATATTCAGGACAACTAGATAAGTAGTTTGCTGAAAACATGACTCAGCACTTTTGGTTCGATAGAAAAAGCTCACAAAGTCACCTCTAAATAACCAATATTGTGTATCTTTTAAGCTGTAAAAACGATAGTAAAATGCACACAGGAACTTGAATTTGCTATCAAAATGTTCGTGATTGAACACTCTCGATAAGTAGTTAACGCATTTTTCGATTTAAGCTGTTACCTTTCCATAAATCTCATTTTTCTAACTTTCGAACATGTTTTTACGCACGCACGCTTTCATAGTCCGTAAACTTCGTGTATCGACACTGTTCGCACTGCCGGCCCAGGCCTGTTGAGAGACGGAGATAGCACTATTCCTATGTGTGCTGCATTTATCGGGTGCTGTAGTCGCCCTAAAGCATCGACCATACAGAGCGTGAGCACAATATGTATGTTTGTATTTTTTTTAAGTGCCTGTGAAAAATGAAAGAGCAATGTTTCTTATATGCAAATATTTGAAGACAAGCTTTGAGTTTTAAGAATATTTTAGTTACATACATTATTTTTCTTGAATTCCCACGGAAACGAAGTCCCGGGAGGATGTTGGGTATGAAATAAAAATTAAGATTTTTGCCAGACTGTCTTTTCTCATTTCTCTTTACCACTTAGTATTTTTTTTACAGCGCCACAAGCGCCTTACAGGCAAGAAATGCCTTTTCTCAGACGAGGTGTACACTAAAGAGTTAGAAAACTGAATAGAGATATCTAGGTAATTAATTTTATTATCTTATAAATTAAAATGATTTGAATAATTGAATAAAAATGTTTAACCACCAGATCCAGATTCAGGTGGGGCGATGAATAAAAGTATATATTAACAAAAAGGAGCATTTTTCTAAACATTAATTTTGAGGGCGCTTATTTGTTTCAGTACTCTGAAAAATTCTGAAATCAAATCTCTTAAAGATGTCGAAAATTAATGCTTATTTTATTTGGTTGTAAAAGGAGTTAACAAACCCTTTTCTTACTTTCGGCAATAAAATTTCACCTTGGCCGGTTTACAGCTACTTACATTTTATCACAGCTCCTTTGAAGTAGTCTCAAGGGAACTGTGACTTTCTCGATTCTAGAAGTGTTTATTAGATAGCCATATACTATATTTATATTATAATATATCCTTAGAAAATACTCTAAGGAGCTCCGATATTTATGGTAACAATTCACTGCACATTGTACCCACTCTCATATTATTTTGCACTTTGAAGTTTTTTAACGTAACTATCACTATGCAATCCCACTAGTGCTAGGAATGGAAGCACAATTATTTTAATGAAAATAATGTTACAAATCAAGCCATTTAGTAATAAAACGCGTTATCTACATGTTTTCATTGTGGTCTTTTCATACTCTGCATTGTTCTCAAATACAGTCAACATGAAACGGAATTATAAATGTAAAAGTGGTCATTAATCCATTACGCTCGAACTTGCATCGGAAATATTTAATGGCGTTAATAAACCGCACCTTAAACCTGAAAATGAGTACAGATATAAACGGGTTAATATTTACAAAATGTTCAACTGAATCATTCTTATCATACTGGGGCTATGGATGAAAGCTCCAACTGTGAAGTTGTACGTGTCTGTAACGCGCATGCGTGTGACTTCTGAAATCAACACCCCGTAGCCCCGTCCAGCATCTTTCGTCAGTCGGTCAAAACCTTTTACAAGTGAACCTGTGTGAGCTCTGCTTTATATTCACATCTGCACTTTGGAAATATTAGCTTACAGTGCACTACCACGATTTTATAACTGAGGTAAAATACGGTAGCATTAATTTATTATGAATTTATGAAACAGTTACTGTTTTGTTTTTTAATTTATTCTCTATTGCATGTTAAAAATTGTGGTTTATTGTATGACGATAAAAGCAAGTAGGTATTTAATAAGAGCTGTTATGACCTAACAACTCATTATAAACCTACTAATGCGTTAAGCCTTAGCATAGTCGGTTATTACAGCTTATGATTATTCACTGATATTAATTAATTTGTTTCGTTAAATTTCAAACAGTCAAATGAGGATTTTACTCAAATGAGCTACCGAAGAATAGTCTTTTAGTTGTGCATTGAATTTTTTGTAACTTTCCTTGCATGTGTTTCGGATTATCCCAGAAAAGTACTAAGTAAATAGTGGTATTTTATGAATTAAATGTCAAAACCAAGTAATTATTACACTGTAACTAATCAGTGATTCACTCGTCTAATAACTTTTTAGGATTCCGTACCCATTTTCATGAACGTCGATAGTTAAACATATGAAATTTTCACAGGTGATGTATTTCTTTTGCTGACATAACATCAACAAAATAGAATAAATATTTAAGGGAGCTCCCATACAACAAGCATGATTTTTTTGTCGTTTTTATAAATAATGTTACGGAATCCTTCGAGTCCGACTCGCAGTTGGCCGGTTTTTTTTATTCAAAATTAAACGTCTGTTTGTTTGTTTGCACAGACAGGAGCGGGCGTGGGAACGCCTGCGTGTTATCAAGACGAACGAGCGCACAATCATATTCTCCGCGGTGAATAACTTCTTCGCTGATTCGCCGCTGGTGAATCAGCTCAAAGTTATAATGGTGAATTTTATATAAGGGTTCCTATTATTACCAATGAAAGACATGATTTTCACACTTATTTATTTAATATTTTTTTGCGACTGGTTTCGATTAAGTACATCATCTTGAGGCGTATTTAAGCACTGGTTTCCATTTCATTGAAAATATTAAAATTTCTAGATTTACTATGTGATTATCGTAGGAACAGTTTATGTGTCCATCATCAAGCAAATAATGGTGATGGACACAAAGAGATAATTAAAGAAAAAAACTCCAACAAAAGTCAATGTATTTTAAAGCTCCATTAAAAGTCGATCTATTTACCTAAATTAGAATGAAAGATAACTCTAAAATTATACATTCTGTGTCACTCTCGGCATTCATCACTTATAACTCTCAAACGGCTGAACCAAATTAGATCAAAATTAGCAAAGAGCCATCTCGATTACCTCAGCTTTCAAACAAAAAACCGCATCCAAATCGGTCCATTCATTTAGTAGCTACGATGCCACAAACAGATACACAGATACACACGTCAAACTTATAACATGTCTCTTTTCTTGTCGAGGGTTAAAAATCACGATGTCATTCGTCAGTAAAAATCGAGTACTAAAAACTTTGTTGTATGCTTACAGCTTCCAAGTTACTGACAGAATGAGGAAAGTTTCAGAAGTTACCAACTCCTGTCTCGAACCAATAGCTGAACTGTTAAACTCTTGTTTAACTATATGAGGCATTCTAATATTATACATTTGTATCAAATATTATTACCATATAAACGATCTATCACAAACTTAAAAAAAAGAAAAAATATTCTCAGGTTTCTTGGGAAAAGTAGTTCCGTTTTTTGAGGAGAAGCACACCCTAAATTTTCATTGAACGTCTCGATAGAATAGTATTTCCTAATCAATCTTCTTCTTATTGTTATTTTTATCGTGTAAATATTGTCAAGTTTGTGGCGAACTTTATTAGTAATTTAATAAGTAATTAACCCGCCAATTTTATTAGTAATTTAATTCAATAAATGAATAACAAGCAATCATTTACACAATGGTTTTCAAGGTTCTAACTTTCTTTGCGTTATAAAATTACTGTAGGCAAGCCTGCAGTGGTCTCATGGACAATAATTATTTGACTTTAACCCACACCACAGACGAGACAAACTAGCAGTTCAGGTGGCGAACCAGGGCCGCCGGACGAGGGCCAGCGCCCCGACAGGATTCCCCCTGCAGTGGCGCTTAGCCCTTCCGAGAGGTGAGTTTGCATTTACCTCCTTAATTATAGGGACTAATAAATCACCGAAAGGGTTTGAAAGCAGAAGGATTTCAAGAAAATAAATTTAACTATTGCTTTTTTTTGAGGACCTATTCAATAAATACCATATTTTTATTTTATTTTAGTATTTGTGACTAGGATATTTATACTCATGTGAAATAGGTTGAAAACCTAAGCATTCTACGTTGAATGAATTTATGACATCGTTATAAAGTCATTAATGAAATAATTAAATATTTTTCAATTTTAAATAGTGATAGGTATGACTTTCTTTTTGATTAATAATGAAGGCATCAATATTCCCCTTAAGACATTTTGATGATAACTTTTGTATTCATGGCTTAAAAATTACATTTTCTCAGCAGTACCTCTTAACTTAAAAATAGAATTAAGGATTACTTTACAATGTCTTCCTACGTCGCGTCGGTTTGAATATTAAGCCCTCGATATCCGTACCCATTTCTTAGAGTCCTTGTAAATTCCGCTAACAAGACGAACCCTTTGGAGTGAATCGTACTCGTATCGATTCGGTCTTCGTTTGCAAATTCAAGGGAAATTGTAGAAAAAGTATCTTTCACAGATAGGGTATTAGTCACAACTTATCGAGAAAACCTAATTTGGTACTAAAAGATATACGTACTTTGTTTGAGATAATAAGTAGTGATTACCATAGAAAATATCTTTTTCCTCGGTTATTAAAAAAAAGGAAAGATTTTTTTTATTAAAGCATTTATTAAACATAAAAAACCTTAACTTTGTTTTTAAAACTTTAATGCTAAGAGTGTTTTTTGCACATAATATTGTAAGATGAGATTTACACCATTTATACGCTCACCCTATAATCAGAGTATCATGTGGTTCAAAAAGATATATTTACCCACGAAAATTCCAGGATTACAATACTTAAAAAAAATGAACTCTACAAAAACCACCTACAAAATACGCGTTATCTATATTTAATGAGACAAAATCCTTTTCAACTGTTATCCCAGGGGCCTTGTTTTTCATGACACGTAAGCTCTGGTTCTGCGGTAATAAATAAAACATCGTAAGGAGAGCACGATCGATAGCTTTCCTACGTAACAGGAAAATTGCGAAAATGCTCACGTACGTTTTAACACCTTTCTCGTGTAGGGTGATGGAGTGGAAAGCACGGAGAGAGTTCTGTTTCGTTCGCATTGTTCGCGGTTTGATTTATTGAGTTTTAATCGCACCTAGAGATATTTGTGACTGTCTCTAGAAAAAGGGACCACTTTGAGGGTAGTCAATAAGAGTGATTTAAGTACATTACGTACTTATTACATTATATTTTCACTCTTAATTACTACCCTCAAATTGGTCTTTTTTACCAGACACAGTAACAGCTTTTTAGCAGTATGATATTTTATTTTGTAAGATGAATTCTTGAAGTGTTATGTCTCCAGACCACATTTCGGTTTCCGTGTTAAGCTTAAAATTATTTCGTGTTACTTTATTTTCAGTCACATAAAGGTCACATAATATGAAAACAAGGAATAAATTCATCTAGTTCATCAAATGATCTAGTTATCCATACTAACTTCAATTTTGAGGATACTTCTCAATTATATTATATTAGTAACGGAAATTATTATTAGTAAGTCTTATATGGTCTTATTAAAAACTGTAGCTTTAAAGTTTGTGATACTTTTGGCTCCTTAAGTATTAAAATCGCAAAGTCGATCTCTCACAGAATAAATTATAAAAGCTTCCTTAGGAAAGCTTTACTTCCTCAAATATTAACTGTCACCTTTGTGAAATTCTCGTTTTTGGACTCGCAAATAAATTGTCGATAGTGTTACTAATTTCCCCCAGCAAAGAAATCATGTCGAGAATAGGTCTTTTTAGCGATTAGGTTAAGCGGTAAAATTAAAGACGCTACTGTTTAATCATCCGAATGAATTTTCCATTAACTTTGAGTTGGCGATCTGCTCGAAGCCATTAAATACTTTTTTATGCAAAAAGATCAAGTGTTGAAATTGGGAAATTATGTTCCCTTCTTTTTAAAATAACATTTAAGAACAAAGATTTACGTTAATAGCTTTTACAACTTTGTTCACGTTATAGGCACTGTCTAAGTATCCCCCATCGTGGATCCCTGAAAAGGTCTTCTATAAATTAACACGAATTAATTTGCACGGAAAATCAGAATAATAACAAAAACGTAAGAATAACGAAGAATTTATCGAATAATGAATTGTTTTAACTCTTTCTAAATAAAGGGGAGAATAAAATGATCAAGAAATACTCGGGTACCTACTTACCTCGAAGAATTCAATTTAAAAGTTCTGTTTGTCGAATCTTGACCGGAGTCCCAGACAAAGGATGCCCGTCGCAATCCCATCGCGTCGATACTTCACAAACAAAAGGGTCACTCGGGCAGATTCTAACACAAATACTTACATTTTTCGTTTTGAAGAAAATTTTCATTCAAATTTTTTGCATGTGACGATACAATTTTATTACATAAGAAAAATAAATTTAGACTGTTTATTATAGGATACCAAGACAGTTTATCGTACTCTACGTTTAATTTTTGCGTAACTACGAATATTACGATGAAGATTCTTAATTTAATTATCTGTGAGCAAAATTTTAAGCAAACTTGGGTCGGATAAACTTTATACGAGGTTCTTTCATGAGAATGACAGATTGCAGAAATCTAAAGATTTGGATTAAATCCCAGCAATGGAACGATCACAAAAGTTAAGAAAAAACTTAGTACGTTAAGTGAAAGTCTCATCAAAGAATCTTCTTTAGCAGTGTGGTCTCAAACCGGTCTACTACTTCAATGAGGCCCCAGAGCCAGAAACAAGTTGCCTTCCTGAAACCAGCTGCTGACACCACACTCGATCGGAAGGCCTCTATTGTAGATGAAACAACTGGTATCACCCGAACTCAGATGAAAGGTACAAAAAGGAAAAATATGTAACCATTTATAACTTTAATTCATTTCTTGGAAATATTAGAAATCAATCGCCATTTCCTGTTATCGTTGAAATTAAAACTATTTTTAACTGAAAACCGATAATGACGAGGTTTAAATAATAGGTATCGTGTCGCAGGCTCGCTGAAATGCGAGGCAAATTACTTTCCATTAATTTAACAGCTTTGTCCCTTTTGTGAACTTTATGACTTTGGTTGTTTATTTACTTTTTTGGCTGGCCAGCAATAACACCGAAAAATTACATTTTGCTGCCATTATTGTATTTTCTTTTATTTTCCTTGTAGAGTTCCGCGAAGCCTTCCGCCTTTTCGACAAGGACGGAGATGGGACTATTACCAAAGAAGAACTAGGTCGTGTTATGAGGAGCTTGGGCCAGTTCGCAAGGGTTGAGGAACTGCAAGACATGTTGCAAGAGATTGATAGCGATGGTAAGACACAAATGAAGGATACCTACTTTGAAGCAATGTGCTTTTTACGAGCGAAGTTACTACCAGTAAAGTCTATGTAAATTTTAGTACGTACTTTGTTAGAGCTTAAAGGTTGAAGGTGAACAAAAATTGTTTTTTTGGATATTTTACTTTGCTTGGAACAGGCTTTTGTAGTTTTGAATTAAGAATATTAAACAATCACGCAACAGAGGTAGTCGTACTTACTTACTACAGTAGCTAATAATTAGTCAAGGAAATATTATAACTTTGACTGTCCCCTGTTCGAATTTAGGTTGAGATTATTTTCTTTAAAAAGAGTTTATTTGTTTACATATTTTATGTACAGACAGCAGCACGTCAGGTTATCCATGCCGGTGCTATTACGAGCGAGATAAGGACGACGTCTAGGTGCACATGTATAGCCTGATGTGCTGCCATATGTATTATTTTTAAAAATAGTGGAAATTACAGAAAGAGTAACTGTAACTTTTAAAAAAAATCCAATTTTAAAACAAAAAAGAATATTCTATCATAGTGTAAATAAGTGTTTGTTTCGAAATATTTAAAAGAACTACAAAATCACTGAATTCAGAAAATTTTCTTAGGTATATTCAGTACTTAAAACTTTTTTAAGACTGACATAAAATGGTACTGTACTTTTTCCAGGCGACGGCAACGTAAGCTTCGAAGAGTTTGTAAGCATCCTCTCCAAGTCGATGTCGGTAGGTGGAGGCTCCAGCTCGGCTGAGCAGGAAGAACGAGAGCTAAGAGATGCTTTTAGGGTTTTCGACAAACACAACCGCGGGTACATCTGCGCGTCTGACTTGAGGGCGGTGCTGCAGTGTCTGGGGGAAGATCTCTCTGAAGAAGAGAGTAAGTTTGTCTTAAGATAGATTAAATGAAAGTTTTTTTTTCTTCTTCTTTTTCGTGATATTGTGCACGACTTACTCGTCCCACTTCGTCCAATTTCTCTAGTTAAAATAGTTAGGTCTGCTGTAAGAAATTTCTTCATAGAAATAAGCATTGCCTGTTGTGTCGTCTCTCTCTTTGTATGTTTCTTTCTGTATATCTATTGTGTACAATAAACAGTAAATAAATAAGTTTCATTATTAATTATACATATAAATTTTTTTTCAGTTGAGGATATGATCAAAGAAGTGGATTCTGATGGTGACGGACGTATTGACTTTTTGGGTAAGTACTTAATCGTTACACTCGTATTTTCCTCTCTCTGTGGAAGTGATCAATTTGATTAACCTTTGTGGAGAACTTGAATAACCCTGGTGTCAGAATTTTTAACCCACTAAATTCCTCTGAGCTGATTTAACAACTTTATCAGTCGACAACTGCCGGAATTATCACCAGCTTGTGTAGAGCTCGTCTCTGTAATAGTGTTACAAACAGTAACAGCTCAAAATTGAATCTCTTAACCTCGCACTAGTTTTTCGCCTGGGACTTCATTCCCCGAGGAATTCGGGAAAATTATGTAGCCTATGTTACTTAGGGATAATGTTACATTCTACTGGTGAAAAATTTTTGAAATTGGTCTAGTAGTTTTTAAGTTTATTCGTTACAAACATAGATACAAAAATACAAATCTTTCTTCTTTATAATATTAGTGTATAGAGTGTAGATGACACACAAGCTTTATCTGTTCACTGGTCGGCTCGGAAACGTTTGTGTTTATTGTTTTCAGAGTTCGTGAGAGCTCTAGGTGAACCTGAAGACGCAGTCGACGATGATGACGAAGACGATGCTACAGAAGGGACGGAAGGCAATGATATCCCCCTACCTAGAGCAATGGCTACTGTTTGAATCATGGAAACCACAAAATATTTACCTACATAGATCTATTGATTAATAATTCATATTTCGTGTCATACTTAAAAACGCAGAGCAGTTTCAATGTATTTTTTTTTGGATTTTATTTAACCAATATGCTGCAAAAGTTCTTGAATTTATTGATAAATAGTTTTATTTTTCCAAAATTAAATGAAATCATTTTTACTGCTTAATTTAAATCTTCGATATCAATGAAAACGATTTTGTCATAGAAAAACTTATGTATTTTATAAAATGACTACGGACTTCTGACGATATTTTGCTTGCCATCGAATCGTTTCCATAAAATGTTGTAGATTTGAATTATAATAATAAGCTTTGTTTTTGTACGTACCTATTTAGGGTAGCAGTTATATTTTTTTGTCTGCGTAAATTTTTTGATCATGATAGTAGGCATAATCGTGTCTATTTTTAAATCATTACATAAATACAATTTTCATATTGCCTCATTACTAAAAATATAGATAAAAATGAGTGAGATTACATTTTGTGCTGCATGTGGTATTTTTGTCCTTACTTATTATATTCCTATATGAAATACATATCTAGCCATTTATCTATTTGCAAATTTACAACCGTAATTAAGTCTATAGTTTTTCCTATACAATTTAAAGAATATCTACCTACGAGTTTATCTGTCACAAAGGATTTATTATAAATAAACAATTATGGTATAACTATGCTACATTTTAAGCTTTTCAAAATACCTACATAATTATGATTAATTAAGCAATAAACTCTTGACGAATAACAACTTTTTTATTATTATTTAGGTACCAGAGTTTGCCAGATATTATTAGTGATATTAGTAACCAGGTGTTATTATTAATGATACTTACACTATTACCACAAATCAAATATTTTTATTGTATATCGAGAGTACAATATGGATGTTATTTTGTAACAGAAACATTACTCGATATGCCAGTAACGGCGTACATACAATATTTTTAGTCACAACTTCGACCACACATACAAATAAAATACGAAAAAAAATTAATTAATAATTATAAAGCTATGCAATTAAATTTACAAATAATAACACAGTCGATAACATAATTATAAACTAAGAAAATCACAGAAACAAAATTTTAAATATATGTTATTAATAAATTATAAATGACAGAAAAATCTATTTTATCTGCTATTATGAATTAAAGCAATATTAATTATTTAGGTATTTATTTAATTCTACAGACATGTTCATGTACCTTATAATTTTATTTAGAAACCATAGATACAGCTTATTTTTAAACACTGGTAAATGTAATATATAGATTTTTTTAAAGAATTTCACAATAGCAAGACTATTTTTTTAAGAATTTCATTTAAGTTGCCTGGAAAAATGGTTCAGCGTCTTGAGAGAATTTATAGGTACTTATCGTTGTGTTTCGCTTTAGTTGTCACGAAGACTATAAATAATACAAATTTGAAAACACTCATGGCCATTCTTTACCATATACCTAAATTATCTCTAAAAAGAAAGCTGCAGAAACAAGCACTGGGCGGTTATTCAAAAACACGTGATACAAAAGTGAGCGATTAATATCTGAATCCGTCCCTGTTGCCAATTGCGTTCAAGCACTGCGTTTTGATTGGTTGATTTTTCTGTGAATTTCAGAAATCCTTTCCCATTGGTTAACAACGTCAACACTCAACTGTCACTGTCACTGACTGTCACTGTCACTGACAGTCAAACAAACGTCATTTTCTATTGAGAATTTGAGGTTATCAGTTATACCGTGATCGTGTCTTTTCTTTTAATTTTCCCAGTTTATGAGTTGAGACTTAAAATAAGTTTAATGTGAAATAAATTAGGTTTACTGTATAATTTTTTGTCAGTGAATATGGCTACTTTTTCTAGATTTCATAAAATTGCGCTCATAAGTTTGGGCGCGTTAGGTGGTGGTTTGGCCTACTATCACTCAAAAAACAGTGAAGATGTGAAGAAATCACAAGTTTTAAACTCGTGGACAACAAATTACTCCCCCAGTGTGAAGTGGGACAAGAATTGGGACCAGTATGTATAAATAAAGTTATAATTTTTAGGTTATGTTTCCACCTGCACTAAAACTGCAAGTACAATCAATACCACGTCAAGCTTAACACTTAGGACGGGTTAGGGTGTCGCAAAAAGGGCAGCCATACAAAAAAAAATCTATGTGTCCTGGCCGGGTCGGCGTGTCGGAAAAGGTGCAGCCTGGGTTGAAAAATTTGTGAATTTTCAGTCAGAGAGTCATGTAAGGTTTCTCTGTGGTATTTCTTGTAGAAAACTTTTTTTTGTTGAAAGCAGTGACAAAGAACACCACAAACACAAATATTTCACAAAAAAAACACAAATTACAAATTATTACACCTACTACCCAATTAACATAATAACAACAACAACATAGAACAACAATCTATGTTCAGCTTTCAGTAAAAAAATAAAATAAATAAAAAAGCATTTATTTCTAAACCACGTGTACAATTAGAGTATGAAATAATTTCAAAGTTTATAGTTGTAGCCTTGTTTAATTTTTAATTTGTAGCTTAGATCCCATCCGGGTGAATGCCTCCTCCATCTCCTCCCAATTTTCTCTGTTTTTTGCCTTTTGAGGCCAGTCTTTTACTGCCACTAACTGAATTTCGTCTTTCCATCTCTTTCTTGGTCTGCCTATTTTTCTCTTTCCGGTTGGTCCCTTCCAAGTTGTGGATTTTAGTGTCCATCTCGGGTCAGTACATCTTGCGACATGGCCTGCCCACTGCCATTTCATTTTCAAAGCAAATTCAAGAGCATCTGTAAGTTTAGTCTTCTGACGAATAACTCTATTTTGAATTTTGGATATCCTTCTTATGCCCAGATACTTCTTTCCATAGCATGCTGTGTTGAGACACAGCTTTATCAGCTTTATCAGTAGCTAATTGTAAATAAAATTGGAGAAAAAGGAAATGACAACGAGTTTTTTCGACCTTCCAGCCGAGACCCAGTAAGCCTAGTGAAGCCAATTTTATCTACTAATCCAGAAGAAGAGAACCGTTACAATGAGCATATGGAGAAGAGCCGGAGTAAAGCAACGAGACACCTGTTCCTCATCAGGCATGGACAGTATAACCTGGATGGAGCCACTGACAAGGAGAGGACGTTGACTGAATTGGGTATTTTTTTTTCTTATCGTGTAGGTTTAGTCAAGTGTGTGGTGAACTTGGCTAACCCTGGTGTCAGAGTTTTTAAACCGCACAATGGTTTTTTAAATTTTACATTGGACTAGCTTTCCGCCCGCGTGGACTACAGGTTATATCGTACCCAACTGTGGGATAAAATGTAGCCTATGTCCTTTCCCAGGCTCTAATCTATCTCTGTACTAAATTTCATAAAATTCGGTTCAGTAGTTTAGGGATGAAAGACGGACAGAACGACAGAGTTACTTTCGCATTTATAATATTAGTAAGGATTATGACTGAAGTAGTATTAGTGAAGAGGGTTTATCCAGAGCCTGTAAGTAGGGTAGTGTCCCATGGATACTGAAGGCCCTAGCTTCCATTGAAAACAAACACTGTAACATTCCATTTCTTTAGTCAGCTCATATCTTCTGCTTGTAGCAGGTTTCTTCCTAGGGGGTTTCTGTGGCTTTCCAGTCTCGTTTTGTACTTTTACCGAACTTTAAAGAGACTTCTCATTTTACCTTTGAAATATCTGCTTTCAGGTCGAAAACAAGCAGAACTAACAGGCCAAAGACTGGCATCATTAGGCATCAAATGGGACCTCCTAGTCCGTTCGACGATGACCCGAGCTCAAGAAACAGCTGCGATCATTGCCAAGCATCTTCCTCAGGATATCACTATCAAAGACTGTCAGCTGATTGAGGAGGGAGCGCCGATACCTCCGGAACCACCTGTGGGACATTGGAAGCCGGAGGCCAGGGTGAGGATTTTTTTGTATTAAACAGTGGTTGGAATGAATTGAGAAGTTGTTTGAGCAATGTTATAACTTTGTTTTAAACCTTCTAGTCCAGCGGTTCTCAAACTTATTTGGCGACGGACCTCTTTTGGAAAACTAAATATTTTACGGAGCCCTTAACTAATAAATAACTGTTTGTGTTGCGCTGTTGGTTAAGCTTCTGGCAGAAAGTTCGGGCGCACGAATTTCCATATTAAATTCAGATAGATGGAAAAATAAAATTCTGCTTCTATGCACGCATTACAAATTTCAGTACCTACTACCCTTTTAGATTATTTGTGGTGTCGTTAAAACCAAGTCAGACGCCATTGTGCAGTTTGAAAACTCTGACACCAGGGTTAGCCAAGTTCGCCACATACTTGACTGTTCTTGTTTACTTCAAGAAGACGAAAAGTGACAGTATTATAACTTTAATAGACGTCTCTGTTAGTTTTTTGCTAGTTTTTAAACTATACCAGCATTGAAGACTTGCTGCAAACTTCTATACTCTTATTGCTCTCTCTACCACTTAGGAGAACGGCGCGATCCTTTTGTTCAAGCGCAGAGATGTGCATTACTGCAGTCGGTAAGAGCTATCGATACATTTATACAGGACTTTAGGTATCTCTCTTTGGTGGTTAATCAGTCCATGAAACTGAATAACTTCCCCAAGGAACGTAGGTCAAAATACGAAAAAAAAATTGATCTCCCATACAAAATGCGCTATAGGCTGATGAAGTTTGACCTATGTTCCTTGGGGAAGTTGTTCAGTTTCATGGACTGATTAACCACCCGAGAGGTTGAAAGAGAGATACCTAAAGCCCTGTATAATGTGTAAAAACGTGACCCACGGGAAGTACAATCAAGAGCACGTCAAGCTTGACACTGTGGACTTTGGACCGGCCCTGCATTGTATGGCGCGCAGTATAAATCAGAGATCAGCTTAAACTGGTAGTGTAAAGCATGACCTGCTCTTGACTGTACTAATGATTGCTCCGACCACCGCACGCGCACCGAGCGCTCTCGCAGAGTCAGTCCTTTTAACGATAGCGTGCATGCGCCCGCGCCGAGTAATTCCAACCCAACACACTTAAGGCAACTACAGCACCTAAATTACGATTTTATGATGTGTAGATAAGCATGACGCACTGCATTGAATCGAAGAAAAAAAATACTACGGTAATATTCAGGACATAAACTAGATAAGTAATTTGCTGAAAACATGATTCAGCACTTTTGGTTCGATAGAAAAAGCTCACAAAGTCACCTCTAAATACCCAATATTGTGTATCTTTTAAGCTGTAAAAACGATAGTAAAATGCACACAGAAACTTTAATTTGCTATCAAAATGTTCGTGATTGAACACTCTCGATAAGTAGTTAACGCCTTTTTCGATTTAAGCTGTTACCTTTCCATAAATCTCATTTTTCTAAATTTCGAACATGTTTTTACGCACGCACGCTTTTATAGTCCGTAAACTTCGTGTATCGACACTGTTCGCACTGCCGGCCCAGGGCTGTTGAGAGACGGAGATGGCACTATTCCTATGTGTGCTGCCTTTATCGGGTGCTGTAGTCGCCTTAAGATTATTTAATATGACTGAGTTGCAGCGAGTCTTTAACGTATAGTAGATAATTAATTTGAACATTAAATTATGATTGTGTCCATTTTCAATGGTACAACTAGCTGCACTAGACTCGGTGGATCGCAAAGCCAGGAGGCTCATTGGTGATAAAAAGCTGGTTAAGGATAAGCTCCAAAGCCTAGCTCATAGACGCAAAGTAGCTTGCCTATGTGTTTTTTATAAGATGTACTTCGGGGAGTGTGCTCAGGAGCTGCATGAGCTCATTCCGCCTGCCCCTTTCTTCCATCGGACGTCCAGACGCACTGCCGGGTATCACCCTTATCTTGTCGAGATACCTCGGATACGTACTGAGCGTTTTTCTTCATCTTTTGTATTGCGCACTGCCAAGGAGTGGAATTCTCTGCCGGCGTCTGTATTTCCGAGCTCATACAACCCGAATATCTTTAAAGTACGAGTGAATAGGCTTCTTCTGGGTGAGCTCGGTACATCCTCGACCGCATCTTTGCCCTGAGCTAGATTGTGGTCAAGAGCGAACCCATTCTTAATAAAAAAAAAAAAAAAACATGCAGCAGCTTATCAGGTTAAACATTCGTACTACGAAAGCCGCCGCTATCACGAACGACGTAAGGGCGACGTCAATGTCAACATGTATAAGCTGATGTGCTGTACATTTAAGACTACATAAATTAAAGCTTTATGTACCATTGTTGGGTTTACTTTGTACCATTCTGATTTCTTGTAATCGCACGTTATCTTGAGTAAAGGGGCCATCCATAAATTACGTCACATGTATTTCATGATTTTTTGACACCCTCCCCCTCCTTGTCACAGCTGGTCACATTTGTAAGACTCCCCCCTCCCTAGTGTGACGTCACATATTTTCAATTTATTGTAATTTTCTAATAAATGCAGTACTTAATTTTTGGGAACTCAAAAATCATTATCTCAACAAAAGAATAAACTTTAAAAGAATGCTTGGGACTGAGGAGGTTAAGTTTGTCGTTAATAGTTAAAGTGTTTTGATACTCATAACACATTTTGAAATGTGACGTCACGGAACTTATGACCCTCCCACCCCCTTGTCACACAATGTCACACTTTGTCGACCCCCTCCCTCCCCCTTAACGTGTGACGTAATTTATGGATGGTCCCAAATCAACAAGATTGTCATTCTATATTATAAAACAAAGCCCCCCGCTGCCGCTTCTGTCTGTCAGTCTATCTGAACGCGATAAACTCATAAACGACTCAACGGATTTTCATACTGTTTTCACAAATTGACGGAATGATTCAAGAGGAAGGTTTATGTATGTAATTAATTCCCAAGGATACCAAGTCCCGAGCGGGAAGCTAGTTAACATATAAATTAGATAAATAATAATAATATAATAATAATAAACACTACACACTCAAAGGCCCACACTAAGGTTTTCCCTTGTGTCGTGGGTCCCTTGGAATACACATAAAGACAAACACAAACATCCATGACCCGAGAACAAACATCGCTTTTTACACAAACGTTTGCCCCGACTGGGGATCGAACCCAGGACCCGCCGATCAAGAGGCACCGTCACTACCACTAGACCAAGCCGGCCGTCTGTCCAAATGAAAAAGATGACTAGCTACTGTACAAAACCTGCTATGGCTGTTTTGGAAGATAGTTGTAGAACATTCTCATACATTTTTTAAGATTCTCGCATTTGTTTTCACCAGTTTTAAACATATTAGTACTTACCACGATTTTTTTACCACATGTTAGAGTATCCGATATTTCTGCGCTGTTGCAAGCACCACGACTAAAGATGATCTGCTGCCCTAGCATACGCAATGAGACTTTTCTCATGAGAGTATAGACTTCTTAATGAATAATAAATAAAAAATGCTTATTTTCGGACAACAGGATCTATTTGTGTTAGTACAATTACAAAACTATTGTTAGTACTTAAATTCTAATAGAGATTTAGTTAATTTTAATTAAGAGGAGCGCCTCAGTTTGGACTAGCGTCTCAGTTGTTTTTCATGCTGTCTCGATGTCGACCACCCGCCTTATACTTGTGCGAAAGGGACAATTGCAGCTTTCCGGCGAAATGCCGAGTTTTATTTCCAAAATTATGAGTTTAGGCGTCAATGAATTCCTACCCCAAAAACTTAATGAAATCGTACGTTCCATCGATTCGTAGGCGTATAAACGGGGTTCGTACGTTTTGTTTTTTCCAAAATTGTTCTTAGTTTTTCAACAGTCACCTCTAAAATGTTGAGAATTTTTTTGGCGAAAAATGCTGACTTTTAGTCTCAAATATCTTTTTGTTTACTAAAAATAAAAAAAATAAAAAAACGTACGGACCTAGTTTTTTGTGTTCCTGACACTATACCAAAATTTAAAAAGGATCCCTTGACGTTTAGGGGATGGAATCTATTGACGCCGTGTGTATGGGGAAAAAACACTGAGACGATCCTCTTAAATGACCGATTATTGGACAGTCCCCACTTTCGGCAATCTCCTTCAGGACTTTGTTGCTGCTCCCGCGCACTCTGCTCACCAGTAAGCCCGCCTTCTTGCGCAGGATAGCGCTGAAACTGTCTACCTCTGCGTGGGCAAACATAGCTGAAAAATTGAATATAGACCCTACTATGATAATTTTTTTGAGTTTTCACTTCTCTTGCGTCTCTATTTGGACATACGTCTTTTTAGCAATTCAAGATCATGTGTCAACACTGTCAACGTCAATTGAATGCAAAAAAAATTCAACCTTCTGTTCGTATAGTTAAGGTTGTGTTTTCCTTGACAATTTACTGTCATGAGCATGAATTCTCAATGCATATGCTAGGGCAGCTGGAGAACTGCGAGTAGAAACAAAAACCTGTTATAATGTGTTTAAAATATTCTCTTAGCCATATCTTAGCTACTAGCTTTCCGCCTGGGACTTCGTTCCTGTGGGAATTTGGGAAAATTATGTATCAGCTACCTCCATACCAAATTTTATCAAAATTAGTCCAGCCGTTTAAGCGTGAAAGAGTAACAAACATCCATACATCGTCTCCAACTTTCGCATTCATAATATAAGTAGGGTTATCCCATGTGAACGAAGTCGCGGGTAACATGATTTTTCAGGTCAGTTATAACCCCGTTAGTCCTGCCACTTAGAAGGTGGTGAAACTTCACTTTGACAGCTATTCATTGACAATTAACCGCGACTTTTGCCGCCATCCGTGTGGCGCGACTCGCGGGGTAGGCCTGTTGTTTTACTGACCAGTTTAGAGTTTCTGTGTTCGGTTATTTTGGTGTTCATTATTTTCGGATTTTATGCTTGGGTTTCCTTTTGTGATTTTAGTTTTTGCATGTTTATTAATTGCATAACCTAGAGTCTTACCATATAAAGTTATGATTTTATTTGTAACTGTATATCTATCCGACTAAATTAGATAAAGTTTTTTTATGGTAAAGTTAGCAGAAAAAAATATCCTTTTTACCACAATTCTAAATTAATCAGATTTCATGATCCTTTTTATCGTTGGCTGTATAAGTCTTACATGCCTTTGCTATTCTCGTACGCGATAACGATAAATAAAAAACAAAAGACAGTCAAAATTTCAAATTCGAATCGTGCAAAATCCCGCCCAAAGTTCAAAATTGTAAACGACTGGCCAGTACTAACACGGAGTATGGCTGGGCACGGTAGCAGTTCTTTCAGGACAGCGCCCGCATCGAGGCTGGCTTCAGACGATACTTCCACAGAGCGCCGCCAGAGCAGGACGAAGATAGCTACACTATCCTTGTCTGCCACGCCAACGTCATACGATATTTTGTTTGCAAGTGAGTAAATCATATTATGAACAAGTTTTTAATGTTGTGTTTTTTTAGTTCACTTCTTATTCTGTGTTTGCTTTTAAGCTGATGGCCTCGTTTCCAAAGCTTTAATAAATAAATAAATTATCACCAACTTTCCCAGGGTGTGAGGGACAGGTCAGCAAATACCTGAATGGTAGAATCAACCCTTAAACTGTGATTGGCTATATGTTATTTGAATTTTGGTTACTTACCTTACTTTGGCGCTACGTAATGTACAGCGAAACCGAATCTCGCGTGCAGTCCCCCCGCGCCGCGCCCCTGTCAGAATGCTATGTAAATTGCTGTTTTGGTGTTTCACTCTGTTATTGTTGTTTTTCTTGCAAAATGAAGTGCATTCGAATAAATAATTTAATTTTAAAGCATAAAATATTTAAAAATCATTCAGAATGATGGCCTAAATTCAAGGTTTAATGTTTTGCTAAGCTGTCCCTTACACTGTATAAATGTGAAAGCGTGTTGTTTTGTTTCTTTGTCCTTCCTTCATCATCTACTTGTTTATTACAAAAGATGGAGTACTGAAGAGTGACATTAGGCCACTTTTGGACGCGAACAAACCTCTTTAAACCCCCCTTCTAACTGACTATCTGTTAGACAAGCAACCATAGGAATAAATTGATTAGCTCCAGAATAATTCAGGAAAGGACGATAGGACAAAACGTCCCCACTCCGACCAACAGATTTGAAATGTATCTCAAATGAAAGATATCAATGTAGTGATGACTTTTTACTATGGCGACATCCCTCAAATGTGTGGGATATTCTGGGAAAATATTACTTTAATGTTAATATTGATAACAAAAGTAACGGTATGTTATTTAATAATTCTTTGATTATTACCATATTCATAATATTTTTATCGTTATATTCATATTTATCATCTCAGGTATACATTTAGAACACATATAAAAATATAAACCGATAGGTATTTTAGCAATCTTTAATTATGTGTTATTTCTAAACTCCATGGATTTTGACATTGAACGTAGCTATTAATCTCTTTAAAAATACGTATGAAACTGACGACATACACAAAAGGTCTTGGAGGGTGGGGACGGAGTCCATACATTTTTGCCCATGGTCCTTTATATGATTGAGTTAAAAAGAGCGACCCTCGAAGTTTCTTGCCTATTCGTTTCCTGAGGAAGAAGGCACCTTTGCCAATAGGCGCAAAGTTAAAAATGCTAATGTATAATCAACAGCAGCACTTCAGGTTACCACAAACTGTCCTCCAATGGATAGTAAACTCTTGCTTGGACATGAAATTGAAATTTGATTGAAGAAATTTGACAGTTTTAGATAGCATGGTGTGCTATTGTCCCTGTACTTAATTGACTGTTTTGACTTTCTAAATGTTCTATGAAATAAAGCGATTTTTGACGTTGAATTTGATTCCAGGGCCCTCCAATTCCCCCCAGAAGGCTGGCTGCGTATCTCGTTAAACCACGGCTCCATCACGTACATCTCGATCTTGCCGAGCGGCAACGTGGTGCTCCGAGCGCTGGGGGACACCGGCCACATGGAGCCAGCCGCCATCAGCAGCCGGTAAAACAGGTGCTGGGATGACATCTGCTTGATAGCTATATTTACAGTAGATCGTATCTATGGGTGAATTTAAAGGAGACTGGTCAAATTCATATGGGAAGTGGTCTATGAACCAATAGCGACACTGTTTTAGTATTGATGTAGGGATACCTCAACTACACCCTCGTGCCAAAGGGCATCAAAATCTGACCCGGCACTTAAGAGAAAAATAATACTTTAGAATACGTAAGTTTTTCTTATAATAGGTCTTTACCTATGAAATTGTCGTTTTTCATACAATATTTTTGGAAAACTGAATTTTCCATACTAACGTTTTTGGATTTTTCTCGGGAATGCGAAATTCAAATTTAACAAAATTTTGTAGGAAGGTTTGGACAACATTAAGTTAATTTTCATCATACTTACTTTATTGAAAGTTGTAACTGTAACAACGGCACAGCAAAATAAGCAATGAAACGGGCAACGAATGAAATCTTTTTCAGCAAATAAATCTAAAGTAAATATGTATTAATTTGACTCAATATCTCCGTTATATGGCCAAGGTTTTAAATAAAAAACTATTTGAATAATAGCTGTTCAATCAAATAAATTATGAATAAAATAAAGCTTGAGAAATAATCGGCAATTTCATAGGTAAAGACCTATTATTTTATTTTTGTTATACACATTCTGAGACGTTTTACTTACTGTAAGACTTGTTAGCTTGTTTCACGATGAACAGCGGGGTTACATCGCAAAATGTCTATTTTCGTTTTATTTTTAAATTAAGGCTTCTTTATGGCGTAAATAGTTTTTTAATATCTTTAAAACTAAGAAAGATATGAACGTTAAAAACTCTCAATTAGAGAGGGAAATATAAAACGTTGACGTCACAGTTGAGTACCGCCATATAAATTCCTAACAAACGTTTTGTAAGAACAAAACTCATCATAAAGGAGAATGGGAATTTTGGTATATAAATAATTAAAAACAAAAAAGTGAGCGGCAGTCTCAAGAATCGATAGAATATCAAAGTTAGACTCTTAATAAGAAACTTTTTATATGGCAGCCAACTCGAGCCATGGTTAGAAATATAAATAAAGCGTGATATATATTTGATAGTGTGAACCCACTTTTAAACTGAAACTATTGTTATTCACAGTCAACATCATTGGTTTAAAAAAAAAAAAACTTATATTATAAATTATAAAAGAAAATATTATATATTTCCTAAACTAACTGGCGTATTCACATAATTGTTTTTTTAATAGTTCTGCATAATAATGTGTTTCTAAAAATGCTTAGTCCTGAGACTGCCTCTTGATGCAATAAATAGACCAAGCTCCATAAATGTTTGCCCATTCTCCTTTGAACTTTTGTAATGTATATGTGTGCTGTCTTGACGTTAAATTGAAATTTACTAGTGGCAGTATTTCACCTCACTTGCGACGTCTCCCCGCATGAAATACTTATAAAAATGCACCAATACGTGTGCGTACTAACCAATAAGTTTTCTATGTTGATTCAATTAAGCGCTATGCTAAAAAAATGCATGTGTGTTGTGTAATGCATGAGAAAAGAAATATAAGGGCTTTAGGTAAATCTCTTTCAACCTCTCGGGTGGTTATTCAGTCCATGAAACTGAATAACTTTCCCCCAATTATAAGTCAAAATACGAAGAAAAAAAAATTTGAGTTCCAGCATATAGCGCATTTTGTATGGGAGATCAAAATTTTTTTTTCGTATTTTGACTTATGTTCCTTGGGGAAGTTGTTCCGTTTCATGGACTGATTAACCACCCGAGAGGTTTAAAGAGAGATACCTAAAGCCCTGTATAAGAAATTATTGACCACAATCTATGTAGTATAGCATATTTTTTATTAACTTGATTGATACGTTAATGTGCATACAATTATTAAAAATTTTGCAATCAACGTTTTTTTAACAAAGATAAAATATTTGCTTTTAATTAGTTAGCGAAAATGGAGGATATAAATCAGCCCACGAAACTGAACAAGTTTCTCCAAAAAAACGTAAGTCCAAATATTTCGCCCCTCTACACAACTTCTGCAATCAGCTGATTAACTAAGACTAAGACACAGACCTATATCGAGATAGACGGTAAAAGCTTACCTACGGTAAAAGCTTAAAGTCACAGTTTTGTCCAACTTAAGTCAGTCCGCTTGAGACCTATGCCGTAAATGAAAATCGGTTTTAATCGGATTTACATGATTGTTTTACTTAGATAATTAAGCGCCTTTGAATCGTTTCTGCGTGGTCTTCATTTCCCATGACTAAATCTCGCTCGTGACGTCATCTTAAGGCGACTACAACACCTAAATTACGATTTTTATCTTGCGTAGATAAGCATGACGCACTGCATTAAATCGAAGAAAAAAATACTACGGTAATATTCAGGACATAAACTAGATAAGTAGTTTGCTGAAAACATGATTCAGCACTTTTGGTTCGATAGAAAAAGCTCACAAAGTCACCTCTAAATACCCAATATTGTGTATCTTTTAAGCTGTAAAAACGATAGTAAAATGCACACAGGAACTTGAATTTGCTATCAAAATGTTCGTGATTGAACACTCTCGACTTCGATTTAAGCTGTTACCTTTCCATAAATCTCATTTTTCTAACTTTCGAACATGTTTTTACGCACGCACGCTTTCATATTCCGTAAACTTATAAAAACAGTATTAGACACTGTTCGCACTGCCGGCCCAGACCTGTTGAGAGACGGAGATGGCACTATTCCTATGTGTGCTGCCTTTATCGGGTGCTGTAGTCGCCTTAATTTTCACTAACTAATTTAAAGTCGCCAAATATTTAGGGTCAACCTGGGTTTTTATGATACGGAACCGATTGTCTTCGTGCTACGCGAGCACTAAATGATCAATATTGATAATACGCAAATATACGTGTTTTTTAAATACCCAATAAAATTATAATCCAAAATTAAATTCAGTTGCAAGGTTTGACATCTTTCAAAATGGAAGTTTCAAATAATTAACGTGACATACTTGACACATTTGTAATAGAGCTGCGCATTAATCGAAATTTTTAACTATTTTGGATTTTATTGAGTAATTATGAACATGTTTTTACGCACGCACGCTTTCATATTCCGTAAACTTATAAAAACAGTATTAGACACTGTTCGCACTGCCGGCCCAGGCCTGTTGAGAGACGGAGATGGCACTATTCCTATGTGTGCTGCCTTTATCGGGTGCTGTAGTGGTCTTAAGTATGAAAAATTCGACACGCTAGGTTCTCATACAGTTTGAAGCGCTCTTTTCGTCTATCTCGATGTAAGTCTGTGGAGTAAGTCATAAATATTTTTGAGAATTGTATATATGTTCCGTGTGAAAAGTTATTTAGTTTCATGGAGAGAATAACCCCCTCGAATTTCGCAAACTACTTTTAAAGTCACCATATAAACAAAAATGTTATCTATCTATCTACAAGGTGTTTCCAAAAAACCCAAAAAAAAGATAATTCAAAATTAATTAAAATTTAGCTTATTGCGCAGCTCTATTACAAATATGACAAGTATGTCATATTAATATATAAAACTTTCATTTTGAAAGATGTCAAACAGTGCAACTGATTACTAGAGTTGCGACTATTTCACTTTTAAAATTAAATTTAGTCAGAGTTTTCAATTTGACTTTGTGTTACGACTGCAGTTAATCGACAACAGTCGGGACCGCCGGCTTAACGTGCCCTCCGAAGCATTGAAACGCTCGTGAAAAAAGGTTGATGATAGTTAATCTCATTCCGCATGCCCCTTTCTCCATCGGACGTCCAGACGCACCCCGCCGTGGCGGGATATCACCCTTACCTTGTCGAGACCCCTCGGATCCGCACTAGCGCTATTCTTCATCTTTTATATTGCGCACTGCCAAGGAGTGGAATTCTCTGTCAGTGTTTGTATTTCCGACCTCATACAACCCGAATATCTTTAAAGTACGAGTGTATAGGCTTCTTCTGGGTGAGCTCGCTACATCCTCGACCGCATCTTTGCCCTGAGCTAAATTGTGGTTAAAAAGCGAACCCGTTCTTAATAAAAAAATCGAGACATTACTTCGTTTTTTTTACAGGAATAGCCGAACGAAGAAGAGAGCCGCTAAACAAGGTTAATTTCGGGTTTAAGTATTGTAAGTACATCAGTTAATTTAATAGTTGTAAATATGATTAATTGATTATACAAAGTTTTTCATAATTACTCAATAAAATCCAAAATAGTAAAAAATTTCGATTAATGCGCAGCTCTATTACAAATGTGTCAAGTATGTCACGTTAATTATTTGAAACTTCCATTTTGAAAGATGTCAAACCTTGCAACTGAATTTAATTTTGGATTTTCTTTGGTATTTAAAAAACACGTATATTTGCGTATTATCAATATTGATCATTTAGGGCTCGCGTAGCACGAAGACAATCGGTTCCGTATCATAAAAACCCAGGTTGACCCTAAATATTTGGCGACTTTAAATTAATTAGTGAAAATTAAGGCGACTACAGCACCCGATAAAGGCAGCACACATAGGAATAGTGCCATCTCCGTCTCTCAACAGGCCTGGGCCGGCAGTGCGAACAGTGTCGATATACGAAGTTTACGGACTATGATAGCGTGCGTGCGTAAAAACTTGTTTGAATGTTAGAAAAATGAGATTTATGGAAAGGTAACAGCTTAAATCGCGTTAACTACTTATCGTTAGTGTTCAATCACGAACATTTTGATAGCAAATTCAAGTTCCTGTGTGCATGTTACTATCGTTTTTACAGCTTAAAAGATACACGATATTGGGTATTTAGAGGTGACTTTGTGAGCTTTTTCTATCGAACCAAAAGTGCTGAATCATGTTTTCAGCAAGTTACTTATCTAGTTTATGTCCTGAATATTACCGTAGTATTTTTTTCTTCGATTTAATGCAGTGCGTCATGCTTATCTACGCATCATAAAATCGTAATTTAGGTGCTGTAGTCGCCTTAAGGATAAAACATGAGTTCCGAACCTGGTTGTAATTACCCCCGCGGGGGTAAATCAGCTATTCTGTGGGGTAACAAAAAACCTAATAATGAAGGCATTTAATAAAATACCTAGCTAGTATTGGACTAAAAACACCTTTTACTCATTGTACAGTCCTTTTTATTCGATATTTGACAATTACAATGCTTTTTTGACAATTACACAATCGTTTTACGCGCGTAGATTTATTCCACGATCTACGCGCGTAAAACGATCTGTCAAAGTGACGTTTAGTGTTGTGCCACACCGCGTGGACTGGTAGTGTTGTACCAATTGTGTCGTTCATCGATTTTCTCTTAACACTAGATATCACAGATCACCGCGTTTGTAAATGCAAAACAGTACCATGCATCTACTGTGCAATTTGTGACTAACAACGATATTTGAATGTGCTTGTATTGTTTGTAGGTAAGTATTGATAACATTTTAAGGTCGGGGTAAAATAAATTTTCCTAATAAGTCACAGGGGTTAACATTGAAAAGGTTAGGAACTACTGATGTAAAACTTTCCCCACGGAACGTAGCTGGAAACATGAAAAAAAATGTATGCCTCCTCACCATTGAATTGCTGCTACCAGCTGATTGAATTTGATATCGATTTTTTGAGAATTTCATAGAGGTATAGGTTCTTTGGGGAAAGTTGTTCAGTTTCTTTTTTTTGGGATAACAACAGCTTATACATTTATATCAAATACAAAACTTACACGCTAATAGCCAATTTTTTTATTTTATTTTTACCAGCCCATATACGTCCCACCGAGGGGCACGGGCCAATTATTCAATTATAATTATCCACACAATCTATCCAAGTTTAACCATTTCACCGCCAAAGTCTGATATATCAGACGTTTAAGTTTCGTGCCCTCGCCGCCAAAGTCTGATATATCAGACAATTTTTTTATATTTTTTTTTAACTTTAATATCGTTCACCAAGCGTTCGCCATACGCCAGGACATTAAAAAAATTTTTTTGATGTCGTGGCGTGTGGTGGGCTTTTTTGACGAAAACTCTTGGCGCTAAAAGGGTAAAAAAATAATTTTAAGATAGCATTACCTTTTAAATTTATTACAATGCAGTTGCTCGGAAATGGCCCCGTAACATGACCACGGAGTGTACGTTTACGTACCCCATAAAACACATATCATGTTATGTAATTTTGAAATGAGAAGATTTTGAAAACAAAAAAAATATTTGAAGTAATGAGCAAATAAACCATTTTTCATATACCATAATTCAACTTCAGTGGCTATTCTGTGATCCAGTAAAGTTATTTTTTAAATTAAATTATGCATTAAAAGTAAGCAAAAAGTGAATAAAATACTGACAAAATGTATGACGCAATAAAGAGTAGCTGATTTGATAATTCAGTGACCCTTTTGACAAATGAGAGTATAAAAGCCTTAATAGACGTTCGAATATGGTACGCTTCGAACCGCCGGACGGTACGGTCCGCTCGACACGCCACACCACCGCACCGCACCAAAACGGTCCAGTGCTCTCCGTGCTACGATCACGTCGACATGCCTCCAACGTTTTTTCCATTTTTCTAAAATTATTTCTAGCGCTTGATTGCGTGCATCTTTATTGCAATAAAGCTCGTTAGACGTATCCCACAAACAGGGAAAATCTTTATATAGCTCCAAAACTTCCACAATTAACCTTTTTTCAGTAATGTTTACGGCACCTTCGTCTGACGCCATTGCGCACGTGTGTCTCACTCGGAGGTAGAATTGCGACTAAAGCGCTGAACGGTACGGTGGATCGTCCACACGAGTGGACTTGGTACGGACCGTACCAAATCCTGTGGAAAAATCATCGGACCGAGCGTACCGTCTATAATAATAATAATGTACGACAGACCGCTGAACATACCATCGAATATGGTCCGGACCGTACCAAGGTCACGGTTCAGAGCGTACCATATTCGAACGTCTATTAGACGTTCGAATATGGTACGCTTCGAACCGCCGGACGGTACGGTCCGCTCGACACGCCACACCACCGCTCCGCACCAAAACGGTCCAGTGCTCTCCGTGCTACGATCACGTCGACATGCCTCCAACGTTTTTTCCATTTTTCTAAAATTATTTCTAGCGCTTGATTGCGTGCATGTTTATTGCAATAAAGCTCGTTAGACGTATCCCACAAACAGGGAAAATCTTTATAAATCTTTATAAGATTTTCCCTGTATAAGATTTACCGTCAATAATAATAATAATGTACGACAGACCGCTGAACATACCATCGAATATGGTCCGGACCGTACCAAGGTCACGGTACGCTTCGAACCGCCGGACGGTACGGTCCGCTCGACACGCCACACCACCGCACCGCACCAAAACGGTCCAGTGCTCTCCGTGCTACGATCACGTCGACATGCCTCCAACGTTTTTTCCATTTTTCTAAAATTATTTCTAGCGCTTGATTGCGTGCATGTTTATTGCAATAAAGCTCGTTAGACGTATCCCACAAACAGGGAAAATCTTTATAAGATTTTCCCTGTTTGTGGGATACGTCTAACGAAGCTCGTGCGCAATGGCGTCAGACGAAGATGCCGTAAACATTACTGATTTACATTACTGATTAACATTACATTACTGATTAAAGATTTTCCCTGTTTGTGGGATAAGTCTAACGAAGCTCGTCTAACGAAGCTCGTCTAACGAAGCTCGTCTAACGAAGCTCGTAGTGGACCGTACCAAATCCTGTGGAAAAATCATCGGACCGAGCGTACCGTCAATAATAATAATAATGTACGACGGACCGCTGAACATACCATCGAATATGGTCCGGACCGTACCAAGGTCACTGTTCGGAGCGTACCATATTCGAACGTCTATTAAGGCTTTTAAGGCTTTTACCTTTTTCATAAAGCTTCATACTGGCTGTATAGAATGACAGCAAAGAGTTTTTATGACTGACAAAATAATTATTTCTGACGAAAATCTCGATTTTCAGTGAAATAAAATATAAAAGTGAATTGTTTATTTCACTTTTTCAATAAAACAAATCTGATTTTTACGAAATAGTTGAACTATTTAATACTTTCTGTAGGCGCAATTGGCATTTTATTTACTTAGCCTTTGCCTCATAATTGTGGAAAAATATTTTGCTCGCCATTGTTTTGCCCGCTATTTGAAATTATTTGTTCAACAAAATCATTTTTGTGTTATAAAAATGTTAATTCCTTAATGTTTTGTGTTTAATCGTAAAATATTAGTGCACTTGTTCAATTGTAATACGTTTTCAGTGAATGTTGATTGAAAATACTATCTTTTAGGAACTTTGGATATACCTATACGATGTAAGTTTTTGACAATTTTTTTTTAGTTTCGTTTCCTCGGCTACTGCATTGTAAAACGTTGAACAATATACGTGCCTTAGGTAATGTGTAACTGGAGCCCTATAAAACACTCGCTTACACATTACCTACGACACTAGTATCGTTAATAACTATTATGTAATACTGTTTTTGAACAAAAAAGAATTTACATACATACATACAGCGAGTAAACTATTCCAGGGAGGGAATCATAATATTATTATGGTTTACTACGAAACACTCTTTAAATTTTCGCTAGCTAATCTAAATTCACCATATATGAAACTAACGACTTATTTCTTTCTGAATATGTGAAAATATGTTCTTTTTTTTGTATCATTTATTAAACTTTTTTTTAAGTTACGCCTTCTGCCAAGCCATTATTGTATCTAAAATAACTTGCTAAGCGAAATATCGAATTTGTTTCTTGCATTTGTTATTTGTATTATCAAAAGATCTCAGTTTTGTGAAATGCGTTGATGTAGTCTTTGAAATACTTGTAAAATAGGATTTTAATTAGTGATGCAACAGATAGTGGTTTAGCCGGTTTCCGAATGTTTGGCCGGATATCCCAATAATCGGTCGAGAATAGTAAATATAAAGAGGTTAGAAGATTTCTGCTGGTTCTCGTCAATTCGCGGGCGCGGTCACGAAATATCAAACATAAGGCATAATATGCAAGTGTTCATTTTGAAACGCAGGTGCGGTGTAAGTGAATCCACTTAAGCTGTTTTTAATAACGTGCGGATTTCATCACGCACGCGGGATTGCCCCACATACGTGACACCCGCAAGTGACCCGCGTGCGTATTCCACGCATTACAAGAAATACAAGCACGTGATGAAATCCGCACGATTTAAAAACAGCCTAAGTGTTAGTGCCCCGTCGCTATTTTTTTTTACATAGCGCCACACAATAAATCCCATATAAATCGATTGGGGACACTTATACAAATATACTTTCTTCGTACATAACCAGTCTAAAATAACTACTAGTCTAATGCATCTCTAATCTTAATATCTCAGTATTGAGGGCATTTATGTCATATGATGATTAAGTGTAACCATGAGCAAAATGTAAAATTATTTTCGTGTTGTATTTAAACAAACTGAACAAATAAAAGCTGATGAATTTGCGTTGGGGTTACTTAAAATTAGTTAGCAAAAGTAAAGCTCGCCATGAAACTGAACTACTGTCCCCAAGGAACCCATCCAATCCATATTTAAGCCGATCAGGTAGGCTCGCAAAATTTGTATAACATCTATTTTTGTCATAGTAATTTCCTTAACTTTCGCTAACTAATTTATAGTTATGTATGTACTTGTATATGTATGGCGTCGTATAAGTAAGTGGCCAAATATGTAAGTAGATATAGCACGTTTTGATTAAACGACCGGTTGTGTGATCAATGGATCATGATTAATGATTATTTCCATTCTTTGGTACTTTTTACGTAGCACTATTGGCTATCATTGTGGAGTGGTTTTACAAATGAACAAATTTCCCCAAGGAACTAAGTCGAAATATAATTAAAGCGGTAATTAAAACCCTTTTTAAGTTCCTTATGTAAACAATCAATGACATACATTCATGAGAGTCTCATTTTTAACATACCTACATGAGGTTTTTTAACGCTGTGTAAAAAGTGCCAAGAAAAGTTACCGAAAATACCTCGTATACAAAATGTACATAATAATGTCTCTGTACAATGCAAACATCAAATACTGTAAATGTTATAGCCCACTCGGCCTACTCCCTATTGGGGTAGGCAGAGCGGAGTGGATATAAAAAGTTAGTGTAAATGTTGTATTATATAATAAAAAAACTGTTTATTCAAGAATTGTTTTATTGTTGCTAATATCTAATAATACCTTAAGTGATGCCACCTCTTAAAACAATAAAATGAGATTACTCTATGTAAGAGTGAGACGGTGCTCTATGGAGAAAAGAGAGAACGCTAGACAAGTCTACAAATTCTTAAGTAAGATTGTTTTAATACTGATTTAAAAGCTGAAAGTACCTACATAATATCTATTGTATACTTGGCAGTGAAGGGAACTGCAGCCCAAGCACATCCTGCGAGTCGCGCCACTCAGATGGCGGTGAAACTTCAAAAGTGTCAGTGATTGTAAAGTCAACAGCACATCAGGTTACCAGAAACTGTTGCAAAATGGAGTACATTCGATTAAATAATAAAAAATATTAAAAACATAAAAAAAAATTGCGATAAAAAATTCCACTGGAAAATCATTCAGAATGATTGTCTGAGTCCAGGTTTTCAGTTTTTGCTTAGCTGTCTTTTACACCCTGTATTATATTGTATTTATCTGTGTAATTGTCACTCAGTTGCAAAAACCTTCATTAAAGTTAACCCTTTGTGACTGTACGCCTCCTTATCTAGCTCAGAGTATACCTACCTATTCTAATTTATTTCTTCTAGGAGTTAACTTCGCGTAAAACCCATCTACTGACACGACAGAGATAGCAATAGCCAATTTGAGGTCTTTATAGGTTTTCTGAGAAGTCACTTCGAACTCTCGCAATACTCGAACGCAAATTGTTTTCACGAGCTTCGTGCCGAAATATCGTCCTGAAATTGAAAAAGAAACCTTAAATTCTCTGTCTTACGTATATTTTTCATCGAAGAAAGTAGGGGACAACATTTTTTAAACCTATACGGTGCAAGGAAAACTCCATCCAGTGATTTTGTTAAATAATTAAGGATCTAACTTAATTTTCCCACTAAACTGAAAAACTTTTCTCAAATATTTAAAGAAGTGTCGCCTTTCCATGTAGACGAAAACACGTGTACTTGGAACTTACCTAAACAATCCATAGGACCCAAACTAAAGGGTATGTAGCAGTAGGGGTGCCGTTTCCTCACGTTGTCATGGCTGAACCGTTCAGGGTCGAACGCGTTAGGGTGGTCCCAGAAGCGAGGCTCCCGGTGCAGGTGGTAGATTGGAACCACCAGCGACGAACCAGCGGGGAGGGTGCCGGACTCTAGATTAAGGTTTAAAAGTATTTTTAGTAAATCTGAATAAACCTCTGCCCCGTTCTTCTTTCATATTTATTTTACAACTAGCTTTCCGCTTGTGAATTCGTTCGCGTGGAAAAGTAGTCTATGCCACTGCCTTCCAAATATCTTTGTGCAAAATATCACGGCGCACCGTTACGACAGGAAGGAAGGACAAACGTAAACTACCTATAGAAAATTAACGCCACTAGCAGCCAAGCACGATCGGAGCGCGAGAAATCACCCTCTTTACCCACCGTCCTTCTCCTAAGATCAGTTAAGTGAGCAGATTCGGTCTGGTATGACTGCGAAGTCGATACCTTTTCTATGGGTAGGTACAATTATGACTGAATTCATGAGTTGATGGAGGTCTTCTATAGAATATACACTGGGCGTCAAAAATAAGTAGTACAGTTTTAAAATTGCGATTTCTCCCAAACTATAAAACTTAGACCTTTGAAACAAAAAAGGTTAAAAAGAAAATTTAATCTTATTCAATAAAAACTTCATGCATTATAAGAACTTATAATGCTTGACTTTAAAAAAAACGAATAAATAAAAACACTTTTTTTAAACTGTTGAAAGGTGTTGTCTTACTTAGGATTTTTGTGTTTGACACATTCGCTGCTGATAAAGCAATTGTAATTGAAAAGCATAGGTATCTTCAGAGAGTAAATTTGACTAATCATGCCTCTTTCACCAGAAGAATGTGCAAGAATCTTAGCTTTTCTCGAAGTGGGCATCAGTATGCGTCGTACTGCAAGGAGGGTGGGTGTAACTTTAAGAACGGTTCAGCGAGTAAAGCAAAGGTACGAAGAGACTGGAAACCATCTAAGGAGACGAGGTAATGGCAGACCCAGGTGCACAAGTACCCGAGAAGATCGCTTTATTGTTTCCACTGTGTTAAGAAATCGACACCTTAATGCAGTTGAGGTTCAGCAACAGCTTCTTCGGACCCGAACAGACTACATCAGTGAGAGTACAGTGAGAAGAAGACTTGCTGAAGCTAACCTGAAGCCTCTAAGACCAGCAAATGGCCCCAAACTTGAGACAGAGCATCGCGTAGCAAGACTACGCTACGCCCGTCAACACGTACAATGGGGCGAAGAAGAATGGGCTAGAGTTTTATTCACAGATGAGTCTCGATTCTCTTTATACACTTCAGATGGACGGCGGAGAGTCTACAGACGACCCGGTGAGCGATACATTCAAGCTTGTATCTCGGAAAGAGTCCAATATGGCGGGGGCTCTGTACACGTATGGGCTGGTATCTCTTCAGAGAGTCGCACAGAGCTTGTGGTAATAGAAAATGGGACTTTGACTGGTGAAAGATATGCCTCGGAGATCCTCAACGAGTATGCAGGGCCATATTTAATAAATATGGGTGATGGAGCCATCCTAATGCATGATAACGCCCGGCCACACACTGCTCACCACGTACAAGAGTACATTCAGGAGGTTGGCATCAACTTGATGGCTTGGCCATCGAGAAGCCCAGATCTCAACCCGATTGAACACGCCTGGGATGAGCTTGGGAGGCTAGTCAGAAGGCGCAGTCCACCTCCTGCCACACTCAGGGCTCTAAAACATGCGCTGATAGAAGAATGGGAAAATATTCCCCAACACCGCCTCCGAAACTTAGTGTTCAGCATGCCAAACCGGATCCAAGCTGTAATTAGAGCCCGAGGCGGCAACACAAGTTATTAAATTGTGAAAAAGTTCCAAAACGTGAAAATTAAGTGGTTGACATATCGTTAAAAATTGATACTTTTTAGTATTTATCTTAATTTTAAGTTTGAAACTTTATTCATGCCAAATAAAATATAACTTTAATAAACTTCGTTAAGTTTACTATAAACTGCTTTTTATTTCATAAGTGTAACTACTATAGTTTAGGAGTAATTGCAATTTGAAAAGTGTACTACTTATTTTTGACGCCCAGTGTAGTTACAGGACGTGTTCTATCTGTGTTATATTAGTGGTCTGAATTCGATCGCAATTTAATTTTGTTTAGCTTTCTGCACTTCTTGAGTGTCCATAAGTTATCGCTTACACTTATTTTATTTGTAGATATTTAATTTGTTTCTTACTCATATGAATATCCTCGGATATGGTCCTCTGGATGAGTGCCCCTATCGGGTACAGTCGGAGCACCTCTTTGAACACCATCTCAAGGTATGGCATCTGCTTCAGATCCTCGTCTGTCACGGGCCTATCTTCATCTCCCATCACGCTCTTTATCTCTGTGTAGAGTTTATCCTGCAACATGTCCAACTATATGTTTTTAGCCTGTAGGAATACAACAACTGGGTTGTGTCCGGTCTTTAGATAAACTTCGGAAATTCGGACCTTCCACGCTGGACTGGGAGTGATAGAAAAACTTAGAATGTACCAGCTGCCAACTCTTCCCAGGCATACTGTAAAAGTCAGTAAAAGGGACACGTAGCTTTTGCTGTAATTCTGAGCGAAAGGCTGACAACCTCTTACCACCTACATCATGTTTCGTCTAGTCATATCAGCCTATTGCAGTCCACTGCTGAACATAGGCCTCCCCCAAGGTGCGCCACTTTGCACGATCCTCCGCTGTTTTCATCCAGCCACTACCCGCTGTCTTCTTTAGGTCATCTGACCATCTGGCTGGGGGGTGTCCTACACTACGTTTGCCAAGACGTGGTCTCCATTCGAGAACCTGTCTACTCCAACGCTCGTCGGTTCTGCGACAGACATGGCCAGCCCACTGCCACTTCAGCTTGCTAGTCTAGTAACCCATACAATTGATGTCAAACGTGGCATCAAGTGGTTCTGAACCACTCATGCTCTGCCTACCCCGTATGGGTTACAGGCGTGAGCGTATGTAATGTAATGTAAATTCGGACTCAGACCTCCAAGATCTGAAGTATGTAATGTAATGTCTTACCTGGCATTCTGGATGGTAAGCCATCATTAGAAGTGTGAAAGAAGTAATTTTTGCTGAAGCCTCTTGACTCTGAAAGAATTATCATTATTAAGTAGGTACATACATAATGTAATATTCTGGTATATTATATGAGACTGAAAATGGAAAGGCATCAATTTGGGCTAAGCCATTGAAATCGATGCTATGTTAATCTCTCTTACTAGCTACCCTCAAAGTGATAACTTTTACCAAACACAGTGGAATAATCTTACTTTAACGCTGGGCTGAGAGTGCCAGAAAAACATAGAATATTCTAGCTGCCAACTCTTCCCAGTTAGTCATGGCTATGGTCAGGGTCACCATATCACTTATAGGCGTCATGTTGTGACCCTCTAGAAACTAATCTTGATCTTAATGACTATCCCAAAGTGGCACAATAGACCCTAAATAGACCCTATACCGAATAAAGGCTTTATAGGTAAACTAGCTTTCCACTCGCGGCTCCGCCCGCGTGGACTACACGTCCAGCTGTAGGATAAACTTCATCATTCTCTGAACCAATTCATCAAAATCGGTTTAGTAATTTAGACGTGAAAGTGTAACAGACAGACAGAGTTACTTTCGCACTTATTTAGTGCGATCTTACCGGATCTTACCGAGGTGAAAATAGTAAAAGTATTTTTTTTATTCTTTTATTTTAGTAGTTTAGACGTGAAGGTGTAACAGACAGACAGAGTTACTTTCGAACTTATTTAGTAGGGATCTTACCGAGGTGAAAATAGTGAAAGTCTCTTTCACCAGTTCCTCCGCACCCAACTCCTGAGACAAAATAAACCTGTCTATAACACTAAGCTGCGTATTTATCAAGTTATCTTCTTCAGAATTCATCAGATCGACTTTTCTGGTCTCTTCCAAAGTTTTCAGATGTTCCCTCCTGTGTTTCAGGATGGTGACGCTGAAATCTTCGATCTTTTTTATGAATTGCTTCTGGCGTTGGTAGTAGCTCGTTAGCCAGAAGACAGGATCGATTTGAAGATACCATTTTGTCATTCTGTCGAAGACTATGTCGTAAAGTCTGAAACAAGAGTAAGAACGAGTAAGAGGTTACAGAAGAGTAAGAGGTTACAGATTAATATACCTACTTCCTTCTTGTTCAGTATATTGTCGTCCAATCCTGCATACATAGCTAACATAGGCGTGTGACATGGTTTGTGTCTAAGTGCGCGCGCGTGTGTGTGTGCTTTGTACAGACAGTAGCACGTAAGGTTACCCATTTGGACTACGAAAGCCGACGCTATACGACGGAGTTAAGGGCGACGTCAAGGTTGTGTAGTCTGATGTGCTGCTGTGTGTACGTGTAGTCTACACTAATAGAGGAAAGATTTGGTTGTTTGTTTGCATTGAATAGACTCCGAAATGACTGGACCGATTTGAAAAGTTCTTTCACCATTAGGATGCTACACATTATTCCTGAGTAACATAGGCTACATATTTTCCGGAACTACCACTTATTTATAAGATGAGTATATTTCGTGTTAGTAGTAATTATGCGAAATACTTACAAGGGTGTTTCATCAATTATATTTTGTATATGAGGCAGGTTCATAGTCTGATTCTTAGTTAGCCCCATCAGAGTTCCTGAAGTGTTATAAACACATTATGAAACATGCAAATAAACTTTTTTTTTTAAATCGGCAAGAACCTTAAAACACAAGAACTGCTTTTAAACACTTACGGCAAACACAATAACTAGTAGTCTGCACAATATACTTGTAGATATCAAACTCCTGGCCGGTCTTGGTCCTGTATATCTCCAGCAATAAGTCCACCTCGTGGTTGAAGACCTCGCTGTAGCTCTCTATGGCCCGTTTCCCATAGTTTGGGGTCGCTAGCTTACGGTGTTTTCGCCATGACGGACCTGGGATAGGAAACATATACCACTTTAATAAGTCATACATACGTACGCTCATACCTATAATCCCTATCGAGGTAGGCAGAGCATCAGTGATTCTAGAACGCCTTGACGCCACCTTCGACATAATTTCTGAGGATTATTATATGAAATATCTATGATGTATAGTGGTGAGAGATTGTCAACCTTAAGCCCATAATACAGCAAAACCCTCGCGTCACACTGATTTTTACCGTATGCCTGGGAAGAGTTGGTAGCTGGTACATTCTAAGTTTTTCTTTCACTCCCAGTCCAGAATGGAAGCTTTTATAAGTAATATTCGTTTGTGTAGAAAAACTTAGCATACGAAGGCGAAAATACACACATCAACACGGTCTAGGGATATTGCACGATTTTTCATACAAAAGAGGTCTGCTTGAGAAGCTATAATAGCACACTCGAGATACATGAAGGGCTATAATTTTCAGAAGCGCAAGTGCTAAACCTGGATTTTCAGTTCTAGTCAATAAATTTTGTTTTACTTAAAATTAGCGAAAACGTGACCAAAATGAAAAATAAAATTGCGTAAATTCGACCAGTTTCATACAAAAAGCAGGCAAAAAGTGCATTTTCGTTTTCGTTTCCGTCACGTTTTCACAAATTTCAAGTAAAACAAAATTTATTGACTAGAATTGAAAATTCAAGTTTCGCACTTGCTCGTCTGAAAATTATAGCTCTCTCGGTATCTCGAGTGTGCTTTGATAGCTTCTCAAACAGACCGCTTTTGTATGAAAAATCGTGCAATATCCCTAGACCGTGTTGATGTGTATAGAACGTGAATCATACCAGCGAAACGTACCTAAGCCTTATTGGAGACATTTCGCCGCTTGACTCGAAGGCACGATAGCTCAGTTGGTTAGAGCACCAGGAGATCTTATCCTGGGGTCGTGGGTTCAAGTCCCACACGCGCCGAACATTTTTCTTTCCTAAAAAATATTTGTGAATATCCGGATATTCACAAATATTTTGTAAAAATACTAATGGGTTACCTTATCATTTGTTTTATTAATAAGAGCTAATGAGCGTGGTCTTCACAAAATACATCCAATATTGAACTTATCTATTAATATCGATGTGCTCTCGACCGTACATTGTAATACTGACCTGAACCACTTAATATACCACCCCCTAGCACATCAGCCATGTACTTGTACTGAGGACCTTTTATACTAGTCTTCATGTTGGATAACAGGATCTGAAAGTTAAAATAAATAGCGCTACATACTTTATCTACTCAAGAGACAAAGAAAAAGCTGTTCGACTCTTTTATTTTATTTTATGAGATGGGTTAACTCTTGATCCCAATCTTGACCAAGGTCATAGATGAGGTCGACAATGGAGCGAGTTAACCCAGAAAATGCCAATTAAGGCACTGGTACTCCTACGCACCGACGGAACACAACAAGCTGTTTGGCGTCACGGTCGGGGCAAACATTTAAATGGGGGGTGTGGTGACCGGTTGAGAATAACACCATCCCATTTCTTTACGTGCGTGGGTGTCGTAAGAGGCGACTCAGGAAACACTAATGATAACCGGCCGGCCAGTTTGGTCGAGTGGTAGTGACGCTGCCTCTTGATCGGCGGGTCCTGGGTTCGATCCCCAGTCGGGGCCAACATTTGTGTAAAAGCAGATGTTTGTTCTCGGGTCATGGGTGTACATGTCTGTCTTTGTGTGTTCCAAGGGTCCCACGACACATGGGAAAACCTTAGTGTGGGCCTTTAAGTGTGTAGCGTTTTATTATTAAACGAGACCTGCCTCCTATAAATCCACCCCAGGCAACGACACCTCAATTGGTCTGAATCTGAGGTGGCGTCCTATGGTCTCATGCGGTGTGGTGGGCTTTGTGAAGGGCCGTCTGGTTCGCGACCACCCTCCTACCGAAGTCCGACGCCAAACAGCTTGCTGTGTTCCGTCGGTGCGTAGGAGTACCAGTAGTATTTTCAGGCATTTTCTGGGTTAACTCGCTCTATCATCGAACTCATCTATGGCCTTGGTCAAGATTGAGGTCAAGAGTTAACCAATCTTATAATAAAATAAAATACACTTTTTCATCCTCTCATCCTTTCAAATATTGAAATAGGAGACTCTCACCTTCAACTCATCAGGGTTGCTGACGAGTACGTTGAGTTCTGGTCCCAACCAGAACCTGACTACGTCTCCGTAGTCTCTCATTAAGTCTTTGATGACTCTTATGAATTCTGAAACAAAAATAACGGCAGATTTAAAAGGACAGAAGTTTGCAGATTTAAAAGGACTTCAAGAGGTGGCACGATGACCTAACCAAATGTTGGAGAAACTGGTGGGCGTTTGTAAATGGGGGAAAGAGTGGAAGGCATTTGCCTAGCAGTGGGATGGATTAGGCTAAACAAAAAAAAACGAAACGAGAACTTATTGGGAACACGTCATGAAGCGCAATTGAAGCTTCAAAAGAAAACTTAATTCTGTTTGGGTGACTTTGAAACATTAAGAATGTGAAAAAAAAATGGTTGCCTCTCCAACTTGTACGATCAACTGATTTCTGTGTATGGGAAGTCGAATTTTTTTTAAGAATTTCATATAGGTTTCGTAAGGAAAGCTGTTCAGTTTTATGTGAACAATCACCTCTGAAAATTTTTACTAATTTGATCATCACAGCAAATTATAAATTGACGAAATCTGAAAGTGAAGCCACAAGCAGTTTATTCCTTATACCACACAATTAAATCAATTAGCTTAGCCTTACTGAACCTAGATGAACTGACGATAGAAAGCTTTATATTCCCAGGCTTACTTAGATTCTAGATCTAATAGCAGGCTCAATAATACCCTATTAGGACCTAATTACGAGGTAAATACGGACTAGTGTGTGGTAACTTTGTAAGTTTCATTCTAATTTTCTATAATCAGAAAGATTGTCTGATAGACGGTTTGTTACGTTTTATGATCAAACTGAATCAAGCTGGTTAAATCAGTTGGTTTCTTAGATTGAGGCTCGGTGGTTTGTTCATATTTTCTCAGTGAAAATGTATTTTTTACCTTTTTCGTAAGAAAGTAAATCTTACGAAAAAAATATTTTTTGAATTGTCTCTTGTAGTTATGATAAATGCAGGTGTCAGAGTATTTAGTAAAAATACTTAAAAAAACTGTGAAAGTTAGAAATCCTTTGTAAGTCATAGCGTTAACCAAGGAATGTACGGTTTGTTGGCCCCCACAATTTTAATATACGTGCGCAGTCTTTTTCTGTGTATATAAGCCTCATTTTTGAATCTAAAGAAGTAAAGATTACGAATCGATTCCGTAATCTTTGATCAAATATTTTGTAATTCTTACTAACAGGACCATTTTTTATTGCAAGAGGGCTGTTGGAAGAGAGTACCTGCTGAAGACCATCTGCAGAATTTGTTTAAAGGTTCAACTGCAAAGTCACTTGAAACCTTCGGCGAAGGAGTTGCTCAAGTTATCTTTTGCCGAAGGTTCTGAGTTACTCTGCCGTTATTTTCTGACTTCTGGAATGTTCGGGAAAGTTCTTGCAATGACATCCTTTTGATTCTAAGATACTAGAAGAAGAATTTACTGAAGGTATGTGTATATGTAGCTTTTCATCTAACAGATATCTAACTTACGAAGCGACAAGGTCGCCTATATGCACCTTTATGCTGATGTTATTCTGTAAGCCTTGTATCATTGTTTTTTTTAAATTGTGCAATGAAGTATATGTATTTTTTTTTAAATCTTAAATGTAGTAAAACGAGGCTTTAGACCATACATAACGTCTATGTCAGCCTCATAGGATGACTCTCAAAATAAAAATTAAAAATAACTGAAAACTCTTCAACCACATCACTCCGTGATGCGCTCCTTATATGAGTGCATCACGAAGCGATACAGTTGAAGAGCTCTAGGGGCTAGCGGATCGGCTAATCTTACATTAATCTCCCCATTCTGAAGTAAACCCGTACCCAAAGTATATGTATGTAGACACTTTATTGCACATAATAAAAATTACAAAACAAAAGAGATGGATACAAAGAAAACTATGTACAAAGGCGAGCTTATCCCTTAGAGAGATTTCTTCCAGCTAACCCTCGAGAGAAACGAAAAGAGACTAATCACAGGATCGGCGTACTTGCGCGATAAGGAATTTTAACTAATAGGTTTACCTATGAAATTGACGATTTTTTCTCAAGCTTTATTTTATTCATAATTTATTTGATTGAACAGCTATTACTCAAATCGTTTTTTATTTAAAACCTTGGCCATATAACGGAGATATTGAGTCAAATTAATACATATTTACTTTAGATTTATTTGCTGAAAAAGAAGCTCAAATATAGGTCTAGCTCGTTTCATCCGTTGCCCGTTTCATTGCTTATTTTTGCTGTACCGTTGTTACTTACAGTTACAAATTTCAATAAAGTAAGTATGATGAAAATTAACTTAATGTTGTCCAAACCTTCCCACAAAATTTTTCTAAATTTGGATTTCGGATTCCCGAGAAAAATCCAAAAACGTTAGTATGGAAAATCTGGGGGCACGGCAGTGCCCCCACCAAGTCGAGCAAAAAAGCGTCACGGCCGTACCATCCTTTTCTCGAAGCAATTCAGACCATTTTCGACCCCCTGTAACTTCGTTGTGGATAAAACTAGAAGACTGAAATTTCAGTAACCATGCAGGCATTGTAAAGACACGGTATATTTCAAATTTCATTCAATTTGAACCAGTATTTTAAGAATTATAACGGGTCAAATTTCTTAATTTTGTCACTCACTGACTCACCGATCATCAAAATTCTAAGGCACTTCTAGCAGACCTAGAAGCTTCAAATTTGGAATATAAGTAGTGTTTGGTGTATGAATCAAGGAAAAACTAAAAAATCTAGAAAAGACCGCAAAGAAAATTAAGCTCATACAGCCAAGTCTTCAGTTAAATTTTTAAATATTGGCTTTATTCGTAACGATGTTTTACGGCAGTTATTATTATTGCGTGCGAAGCCGCGGGTTTAAGCTAGTCCCATATAAATATAGGCGCATGGTAGTGCCCCTGCCAAATCGAGCAAAAAATGGGTATTCCCGTCATGAAAACACGTGTAAATTAAATTATTTAATGCAAAAAACGTACCTACGTGCGTATTCGTACTTATTACGAGTGCGTAAGGTTGTAAATTAATTATTATACCACGCGCTGCGATGCTAGCGAGTGAGCGCGGGCCGTTACTACGCGCTGCGCGGTGCTAGCGCGAGGGCGCGGGGCGGGGACAGTGGCGGGGCGCGCGGAAAGGTGAATGTCGCCGAGCGAGCAGCAGCCGCGCTCATACGCGCGAGCGACCCAATGCTGTTCGGATGTGCCCAGAATTTTTACCTATAAGTTTGCGATTTTCATTGATAATTTCGATTGCTATATTAGTTTGACGACTAAAGGCTACTCTCATTGGTTTACTGATATTATTTGCTTACAATTTGGACGTTGTTCGGATAAATAATTTAAATTAAATTTAAATCAAATTATAAATAAAAAAGGAAAAAAGTAGAACTGTCTACAAAATACAAAAAGAAATGAGATCCCATCAAAAACAATACTTGTCAAAAAAACCAAGTCTCGCAACTCAGTTGTTCTGCGGTAAAAAGTTGTGAGATCCATGTAATACCAAGTCGGTTATTAATTTATTCAGTCTCTACTTAAGCGACTTTCTGTCTTAATACGTCCAGTCTTTAAGACCACGATCGTGGTCCATAACAATTGAAAATCAATTGTGTCTGGAATCTCCGTACTCGAAGCATTAAGTTGTTACGTAATAATTAACAGCATCTTATAGTGACGCATATTAATATTAAAATTCTTTAATGTTTTATGTAAATATATTGAGACTTGGCCATCGCCTGAAAACACATGTAAATTCAATTATTTAGTGCGATGGCCAAGTCTCGATATATTTATATAAAACATTAAAGAATTTTAATATTGATATGCGTCACTATAAGATGCTGTTAATTATTACGTAACAACTTAATGCTTCGAGTACGGAGATTCCAGACACAATTGATTTTCAATTGTTATGGACCACGATCGTGGTCTTAAAGACTGGACGTATTAAGACAGAAAGTCGCTTAAGTAGAGACTGAATAAATTAATAACCGACTTGGTATTACATGGATCTCACAACTTTTTACCGCAGAACAACTGAGTTGCGAGACTTGGTTTTTTTGACAAGTATTGTTTTTGATGGGATTCAGTTTTCCAAAAATATTGTATGAAAAACGGCAATTTCATAAGAAAAGGCCTATTATTATCTACTTTAACGCTACACTAATTATATTGATAATACATATATATAAAATATATAAATACATAAAATATATACAATGTACTATATAAATATTGTATTGTATTATGTAACAGTGCCCCACTTCTATACCTGAATTACTATAAAGTAAACTCCCATTGTATGAAACATTTTAAAGTCAAAGTGAATATGCATCTTCTTGTTAACCACATCTCTTGCTGACTAGATTGTGGTCAAGAAAAATCACAATTTTTTTAAAATAATACTTTTTATCTTATCTTTCAACGGACGAAATAAAGTACTCTATGCAGGCTGTAGTCAAGCGCCGATTAAGTAACTTACTCAATTATCTCAACTAACTGTCATAGTTACGCTCGACATAAAGGATAATTGGCTTGAACCTGAATGACCTGAATGCTATAATTACATAAACAAGAATGTTATGCACGGGTAACTATAGTCTACTTGTAAATTCTTATAAAATAAAATTATATTCTGTTCAATTGCAATGTAATTATAGTTTATAAGGTAATGCAGCGATCATTGTGGGTAATAAAATTAGTTAAGTACTAAAAATTAATATGGCATGTGCCACAAGGGCATGTGTTTTTAATGTTTCAGTTTGATTTGTCATATGGATAAGGTATAAAGTATGGAATTCCCTGCCTGCGTCTGTATTTCCAGGCTCATATAACCTGAGTCTCTTTAAAGTTCGAGTGAATAGGCATCTTCTGGGTGAGCTTGCTACATCCTCGAACGCATATTCGCCCTTGTGTTAGATTGTGGTCAAGAGGAAACCCATTGTAAAAAATAAAAACATCAGTCACGCAGCTTTTCTTCCATTTCGGGATATGTCTTTTCTGAGTCGCATACTGTATTATTATTATTATGTTTGTCTAGATCCTTGAATCTCGGGCAATTACGTCCCGGACCTTATTATTATTATTATTTAACTCTTTATTTGCACACACATAAATATAAACTGACAAAAACAAACAAAAACAAGAAAGTGTACAGAAGGGCGGCCTTATTGCTAAAAAGCAATCTCTTCCAGGCAACCTTGGGGTAGAGGAGAAATAATAAGAAGGTAAAACAGAAGCGGGTGGTGCAAATATTAATGATTAAAAAATAAATAAATAAAAATAAAAACTTAGTAACTATTTAAAATACGTAGAAATAGAAATCAAATATAAGTATATAAAATAAATAGAAGTATATAGCTACCTATAACAATAAATAAATAAATAAATATATATATATAGATACATACATACATAGCGTAAACAAAAGGACGAGAGAAAGACCAGTTGATAAAATAAAAGACAATTATATCTTAAAATGCGCTTTAAGGCGATTCTTAAAGGATTCCAGAGTACACATCTCTTAAATTAAAAAATGGTATTTACCATGACATTCTTTGCTTTATACTTAACTTTTAAACGTCTTAACCAATTTAGAACAAATATAACTAAAAACTATCTCGATTACGTCTGATTTCAAACGAAAAAAACCGCATCAAAATCGGTCCATTCGATAAGGAACTACGATGCCACAGACACACACACACAGTTACACAACATACACATAACATAACTCAAACTTAAAACACCCCTCTTTTTTATCGAGGGGTTAAATCAGTGAAATAAATGAAATTTTTCTAACGATTTGTTGCAATTTTTTTGTCGACGGGTCCTGGATTCGATTTCCAGTCGGGACAAATGTTTGTGTAAAAAGCAGATGTTTGTTCTCGGGTCTTGGGTGTTTGTGTCTGTCTTTATGTATGTTCCGAAGGATCCACGGCACAAGGGAAAACCTTAGTGTGGGCCTTTAAGTGTGTAGCTTTTATTTTTAACTAGCTGATCCCCGCAACTTCGTTTACGTGTTAATTTTTTCTTTTGAACAGATTACACTTTATTGACTAAATATTGATTTAGTTTAAGATTTAGATTTTTACATACAAAAGTTTTTTCCCGCTAACTCCCGTTCCCGTGGGAATTTTGCAATATCCTGTTGCAACTAAGCTTTAAGTTTACTAAGGTACCTGCATGCCAAATTTCAAGCGTCTAACTTAAGCGGTTTAGATTTTTCAAACAAAAGGATTTTCCCGCTAATTCCCGTTCCCGTGGGAATTTTGGGAATTCCTTTCATAGTGCACCTCTACGGTACCTAAGCTACGTCCCTTCCAAATTTCAAGTGCCTACATTTAGCCTAAACGGCTGTGCGTTGATATGTCAGTCAGTCAGTTTCTCCTTTTATTAACCCCCGACGCAAAAAGAGGGGTGTTATAAGTTTGACCGCTATGTGTGTGTGTCTGTGTGTCTGTCTGTGGCACCGTCGTAGCTCTCAAACGGGTGAACCGATTTGGATGCCGTTTTTTTTTATTTACAAGCAGGGTTTTTGGCGATGGTTCTTAGATACGTTTTATCAAAATCGGTTCAGCCGTTTCAAGGTCATCAGCTCTTTTGTTAGCTGCGGTAGGGTTCTTAGACTCTTAATGTGTATTTACTTTACTTTCAAACATACATGTGACCTAAAACTTGAAATACTCATGTATGCTTAATAACTATGCAGGGTTATGGAACTCTTGGTCTGATGCTGCAGCCAGGATATCCAGAACACTAGCACACTCTTAAAAAAATAATAGCAGATATGTCGTGTTTGGACTCGTTTTGTTCAGTATTTGATTCTGCATACAATGCAATGGTGGCAACATGGTGAGCTGATGCTGCGGCCAGGATATCCAGAACACTAGGACATCCTTGAAAAAATAATAGCAGATATAGGTATTTCTGAAATGAATTTGATGGCTCAACGAAAGGTATTATTTTTTACTTTTTAAATGTCCGCTTTATATATTTAGAAGATGATGGATGATCTCACCTTCAGGCTGACACATGAACTGCAGGGCATTGCCCACCACAGGCAGAGGGCTCGGCCCGGGTATCAGCCGGGCGAAGTGGAGGAGTCTCCGGTGCTTATACCTCCAGTGCAGCCAAACCAACGCAAGAAGTGCCAAGACTAGGAGTATCCAGGTCATGGCGGCGACTGAAATCGAATAGAATCAGTATTTTTATTATTTATTTAAATTATTAGACATACAAATTACACTGTTTTTTTAATTTTTTTTTTTTAATAAAAAGTATCATATAAACCTCACGGAGCCCGAGACCTTTTCAACGAATGCAAAACCGTGGAAATCAGTTCGTGCGTTCTGGAGTTATAGCGTCAGGAAGGAAAACCCGACTTATTTTTTATATAGTAGACTAGCTTTCCGCCCGCGGCTCCGCCCACGTCCTAATTTTTTTTAAATAAAAAATATCCTATAAACCTCACGGAGCCCGAGAACTTTCCAACGAATGCAAAACCGTGGAAATCGGTTCGTGCGTTCTGGAGTTATAGCGTCAGGAAGGAAAACCCGACTTATTTTTATATAGTAGATTACATTACATTTTCACTCTTAACGACTACCCTCAAAGTGGTCCCTTTTACCAGACATAGTCACATTTGATGACACTACCTTGACTGCGGGCGCTATTGTTAACTGAATGTTCAGTTACTTAGTAGTTCGCAACTTAATGAACAGTTTTCCAATGACGCTGCTCGGTTGTCATTACGTGTATGATATGAGGTGTCGTTAGTTCTAAATTTTGCCACCTGAACGGATAAAATGGTCACCATTCTCATTTCGCCGCCATGAGACGCTATCGATTAGTGGATAGACGCCAAGTTCATTCTGTCATCTGCCGTTATGTCAATCTTTCGATATACTCGTTCCACAAATGGCGGAAAAAGAGCCTTTTTATAATTCGAACGGCACGGCACTTCAAAATTTGAATTACCATTGGCTCTCCTATGTTCTCAGCTACTAGTATTACTATTACATAGGAGGCAATGGTAATACATTTTTGCCGTGTCGTTTTAGAATTGTAAAGAGGCCCAGTAACAATAATAATTATGTAATAGCGACTTGAATATTCGATGAGTGGTGAAAAAAAAACTCCATGTAAAAGATTTCAACGCGTCAACCAGACGCGTTGAAATCTTGAAGCGTTGAATCACACAACAGAAACGCGCATGTTAAGCTGGTCAGCGAGTGTCACACTGCTGGACAAAATACGCAACGTTCACATCCGAGGAAGCTACAAATTCACGCCCATCATTGACAAGGTCAAAGAACGCCGCTTACGATGGTACGGACATGTACTGCGTCGACCTGAAAACAACATGGTACGAGTGGCCCTGGAATTTCCAACGACGACGCGACGCCGCGGACGACCCCCCGCCACCTGGCTATCGACGGTCCAGAAGGACTTAAAGGACAGCCAAATTGACGCTTATACTGCTCAAAACAGGGAAAGATGGAGAAGGCAGACAAGGAGAGCCGACCCCAGAGAATGGGAAAAGGTTTAGAAGAAGAAGAGAACCAGAGTTGATGTATTTTGTTGTTTTTTATTACTTTGTACACAGCAGCACATCAGGCTATACATGTTGACCTTGACATCACCCTTATCTCGCTCGTAATAGAATCGGTTTCGTAGTGCAAATGACGTGTTGCTGTCTGTACTTAAACGATTACTTCCATAATCTGTGTTTTTTTTAATACGCCAGCAAGAAAGTCAGCAAATATGATTTTATTAAGTAATCTTTTGCAGTTTTTGATTAAAGACAGACCACCCTGGATCTTATGAATGTAGGTAAGTTGTTTAAGATAAGTTAGTAAAGTAAACGCTGTACGCACTCAAAGGCCCAAACTTAAGGTTATTCCTTGTGTCGTACGTCCCTTGGAACATAAATAAAGACAAACAAAAACACCCATGACCCGAGAACAAACATCTGCTTCTTACGCAAATTATTTTCCCCGACTGGGAATTCAATCCAGGACCCGTCGAACAAGAGGCAGCATCTCTACCACTCGACCAAAGTAGGCATTTATTTGACGACCAACCGTCAAATATTTTCAGACGGGTTAGATTATATATGCAACTAGCTTTCCGCCCGCGGCTCCGCCCGCGTGGACTACAGGTTATATCGATTTTCAAGATTTTTCCGCTTTTCTGTTGAAATTTTTCCTGAATTTTCTTTGCTATAAACCTCACGGAGCCCGAGACCTTTCCAACGAATGCAAAACCGTGGAAATCGGTTCGTGCGTTCTGGAGTTATAGCGTCAGGAAGGAAAACCCAACTTATTTTTATATAGTAGATTAACATCACTTTTCCATGTGTATCATAAAACTTGAGCTTGTTTTATTGTTAATCAATAATTAAGTATCAGGAAAATCATAAGTAACCGTACGAGAACTAAGCAATTATGCAATTATTATGGAGACTGTACTTGAACAGATACAAGAGGAGTACTGTCATGTAGAAAATGAAATAATTTGTAGGAGAATAAAAATTAAATTAAAATTACTGTGATGACAAAGCAGTAAATGATCCAACGCACTCAGGGAAGTACTTTCAAAATCACTTAGGAATGGGAATAACAGTTTTTGGCATAAAACATCCATAGGGTGACATTGAAGTACTTAGTTAGCAAACCTTAATATAAGGGCTGATTTCCCCATGAAACTTTACCCGAAAAACCTATATATTTTTTAAATAGTCTTCCCATACAAGGCAAATCAGCAATTTTAATGGAGACTTGACAACTTATTTACATATTTCGATCTGTTTCTGTTTCACATTTTTAATTTTTGCTAATTTAAATTCACTCAATATAGATCGTACTTTTTAAACCCCGATAAAAAAACATAGTGTTATAAGTTTGATCTGTGTATCTGTGTCTGTCTGTGGCATAGTAGCTCCGAAACGAATAGACCGATTCCGATGCAGTTTTTTTTCTTTTGAAAGCTGACGTAATCAAGACGGTTCTTAGCTACATTTGGTTAAGGCGACTACAGCACCCGATAAAGGCAGCACACATAGGAATAGTGCCATCTCCGTCTCTCAACAGGCCTGGGCCTGCAGTGCGAACAGTGTCGATACACGAAGTTTACGGACTATGAAAGCGTGCGTGCGTAAAAACATGTTCGAAAGTTAGAAAAATGAGATTTATGGAAAGGTAACAGCTTAAATCGAAAAATGCGATAACTACTTATCGAGAGTGTTCAATCACGAACATTTTCATAGCAAATTCAAGTTCCTGTGTGCATTTTACTATCGTTTTTACAGCTTAAAAGACACACAATATTGGGTATTTAGAGGTGACTTTGTGAGCTTTTTCTATCGAACGAAAAGTGCTGAATCATGTTTTCAGCAAACTACTTAACTAGTTTGTGTCCTGAATATTACCGTAGTATTTTTTTTCGATTTAATGCAGTGCGTCATGCTTATCTACGCATCATAAAATCGTAATTTAGGTGCTGTAGTCGCCTTAAAGTTGGTTCGGCCATTTAAGAGTTGCAAGTAATCCAATGTCCCCTACATTTTTCTAAATTTTAGAGTTATACATTTTATATTTTTTTAAAATTTTAGAGTTATTTACAATTTATCATATTAACAATCATAATTTTTTTCAAGATAGTAGATGCCAGACTCCAGTTAAAAATATGAGAAACTGAAATATTCGATTTTTTAATTGTATTATTAACCTACGCTGTATTTTGGGCATGACTGTATCCTCGGTTCTTATGGCTAACATAAGCTTGCTTACAGACTGACATAATCTAGATTCGATCTAGATTTCCGCATCAAACAGTAAATTGTTATTAATAAAATTACACACGGTTTATAGTAGTACTAGCAAACTTGTTATTATTATAATTACGAATCAGATTCTAGATCTCAATGTTAAGTCCAAATTTTATTGGTCTTATTTTATCTACATACAAAAACGTCCCAAAAATCGACGTCAAGCCGGAATCGGGAGAAAAGGCAAGTCATACTGGCTATCAGAAAAATAAAAATCAAAGTTGCATGTTTTTAAAAATAATAGGCATTAAAAACAACGACAAATATAACACCCTGTGAGTCTGTGACAGTCTTTTCACTCCTGTTGCCACAAATATTTACTTTTTACAATTTTTTGGATGCAATCCTGAAAAATGCTTCTCTAACTGTTACCAAAATTTTAAAACCAACTACACCAGCTTTGAAGAAAACGAGACTTTTATCCCACAAAAAATTCAAAATAAAAAAATCTGCCAGATTTAACTGAATTAGTGACTTTACATTAGTTAACCAATCTTTGCGGGGTGAATTTTTCCATGAAACAGAATAACTTTCCCTAAGAAAACTATTAAGAAATTATCAAACATTTTTTTTCGACTTCCCATACAAAGAATCAGCCAAGTTGTATGAAAAGACAATAATGTTTTATTCAGATTTTTTTTCGATACGTTTCTTGTGACAAGTTGTTCAGTTTTTTGCCCACACAAGTATAGTCTAGGCCACCCCAGGCTGTTGGGCTACTGATTCGAAATTCTATGATGGACGCCGAAATACTGATAGCAGCACACAAAAATCATTTAAAAAATCAAACAATTATATAATTATTTAAAAAATCTAATAATTATCTATCTACATGCATATTTATTTGAATACACAGTGTATTAAGCAAGATACGCCAATGGTGTGGTATGTGTTATTTCTTACCTTCAATTTCTTCAATAGATAAATGTCTCGATGAAAACACGCTTGCCCCATGCGCCAATAAATCTGTGATCACACTTAGTCACTACTATTTACTAAAGTTTTGATTAATTGCATTTCATTGTACGAATATATCTTTTCAAAACTTTATATAATTTAAAGAACTACGTTTATTCTAATTTGAACCTTATTAATCAAGAAACATGGAAGATATTTATTTTAGAGAACAGACTATTGTCTGATGTTATAATGTTCTTCTTTTCATGCTATACCATATTTAATTTTTTAATCAGTACGCAAATTTTTTGTACGTAAACTTTATGAAAATTTAACAGGCCCGTATTTTTTTGTTTTATATAGTTTCATATAAAAATTTCAAGCTAGATCATCTGAAGCATGGAAATAAATCAAAAATTTTCTATGGAAAAAAAATAACATCGTCCAATTGACTTGAAACTTAGTAGGTAATAGTACTCTTCAACACAATTTGTGACACCCGTGTTTCTGCGTTTTACGCAATTTACGCAATTACGTTTTACGCAATTACGCAATTTCAAGCTAGATCATCTGAAGCATGGAAATAAATCAAAAATTTTCTATGGAAAAAAAATAACATCGTCCAATTGACTTGAAACTTAGTAGGTAATAGTACTCTTCAACACAATTTGTGACACCCGTGTTTCTGCGTTTTACGCAATCGTTAAAAAGGGGTATCAAAATCCGAAAATTTTGGCAAAAATTTTTTTTCCTCCTTATTTACGTTCTTTCAACGTTACTGACACCGTAAGAAAAAATTGCGTACTGATAAAAAGTCACCCTGTATAGGTACAGATAAGAAGATTGGAAAACCAAAAAATCGATATTCCTAATTAGAAATTATTTAATTTTATACTTTTATGATACATGTTTATCTGGATAATAAAAAAAGGAGAAATAGCAAAAATAAAAAAAGGCTACAATGTAACACCTACCACGCACCTTGTCTAATGTAATAATGTACGAGAAAAACTACGCATGTCGTACGCGCATGTCGTTTATTGTCCTTGCGACAGCCTTCATTTAATGGTACTGCTAGTACCATAGATTACCTTGGTTATTTGAACCTACACTGTCTTAATGCGTTAAATATAGGGTTAATTTTTAAATGAACATAATTATTAAGGTTGTAGTTTTCAGCTTTACACGGAAGCATTTATTCACGTTTCAGATGTATCATTATTAAATGCGAAAGTTTTGTGAGGATGATGGTCAGATGAGTGTTTATAATTCCTTCACGTAAAAACTACTGCATTGATTTTGACGAAACTTTGCAATAAGAAAGAAAGAAAAACAAAATTTACCGTATCTATGGGTGAAAAGGTGCTGCCTCAGCCAGACTGTTTTTCATGAGACTATGACTGCCAATCAGCTGATCGCCCAAGTTTTATATGACGAATTTTTTTTTCATGTTTCTTTTTTGTCTTTTTTTTAAGTTGTTCAAATTAGTGGGCATTTTTTTTTTCATATTTCTTTTTGTCTTTTTTTTAAGTTGTTCAAATTAGGCACATCCTGAATTTTCGCTAAATATCAAAGTAGGTTAATGTGTTTAGATATTTTTGGTACACCATTAAATTCACCGTAATTTTTTTTGTGCGTGAGCTTAGAATGTAATAGTACTCAAGGCGTGCGTAGAAAACTAAATGCTTATTTATTGTTAAGGTAAAGGCACACTGGCTGGCAATTTTCTTGTTTTAAATAGTTTTTCTATTTACATTTTTACGCTAACCAACCAGTGTGCCCTAAAAAACTTATGTACAGAAATGCGGAAAATTCGTATTTTTAATTTTTTTTCTAAATTCAGAAATTTATTTAATTATTGGTAGATAACGTCCTACGCCCCTGAGTGATATTTTTAGGACAAAATCAACCAAGTCACATCGTCCCAGCTTATCGTAAAACTACTAAGTCAGATCGTCCCGCAGTGCTAAATTTAGGACTATACTTTTGAGCCCATCCCACGCTTTAAAATTTCGCGCCATCTAACTTTAATGCAGCTCATTAGTCTATGACATTGTTCGTTATGTTGGCGAAATTGTCACTGCAGTATGACTTTTGAGTTTTTCTTTCATTTATGTCAAAAACATCTGGAGCCATGAGGCGTTCGTCGAGGAGAGCTAAGTTAATCAATTAATATCTTGAAGATTTTGATGATTTTTCTTTTTAGTTTATGATGTAATTGATGAGGAAAAAGGTGCCTTCTTAGGTTCTAGTACTATTTTTGAGATAAAATGATGATAAACACAAAATCCGACATGTTGTTTTTTTACTGAATAAAGTAAGATCGGCTTCTAGTCTGAGTATTGTGGCTTTCTTACTCCTTGTTTAAATGCTTTGATACGTATGTAAAAAAGCGACAAAATATTAATTTGAGTTAAGAAGTGTTTATTTTTTAGTTCCAAATTGAGTCAATTAGGATTACACTACTTTTCATGTTTTTTCAAAGTTCTTAGAGATGAAGAAGTTTTAGAAATTCTCTAAATTTCTGATTATGAAGACGATTATGAATACTTTTGCAGTGAATGGGGACAAAAATAATTGAAATTATTGGAAGTAAAGCTGTTTAAATAATAATAAAAAAGAATTTGTTGTTTTATTTTAGATATATCGCGCCATACACCAAAAAATCTGCTAAGTAGGGGTAGGTGCCTAAAACTAACTTTGTATGTTTTAAGATTTTTTTATGATGTTTGTTTATAATATGATGGAATACGTATAAAAGTACACAATTACACTAGTTTAAAGTACATTTGGAGATAATTAAATTTAAAAAATTAAAGATGTTTAAGGCGCCTAAGTTAATGTTATAACAACCGGATGTCCTTAATTTAGCACATGGAATTTCGATCTTTTTTTACTGCTCTGGTATTTTATTACACATACAAACCACTGTAGTATTCATCTTTTTTCCTGTATTTTAGTTAGTTTCTATTTCTTGTTTTATTTGTTTACATTGTATTTTTCAGTGTTACAGGGGTCATGTCATTGGTCTGTCATATAGCCGTTGACATTGAATCCTATGTCTTTGGTTACTCTCTGTCTTTGGTTGATGGCATCATTCCTTGTCGTTGGCGTCTAAACCATTGACATGGAATGATGATTCAACCGCGATTCATATTGTCTTTGGTATCTGCCACCTATTCTTGTCAATCTTGACTTCTATTTGAATTTGAAACTTTGAGTATGTAGTATTTGTTTATAAGGAGGCGCAATATTTGACATATACATACTTATGAAGCGTGGCCAGCCGCCATTTTTGTTAAGTTTGTTTACATTTCACTCGTGAGTACTTCAGCTGTCAAGTGAATAGCAACATTAGTGAAAAATTGTGTTTTTTGTTGAGGAGAAGTTGTTTTGTGGTTTTGTATAGTGTCAGAACATTGGATGAGAAGGTAGCAAAATGGCTTCGTGCTCTGTAAAACAGTGCAGCTACAGGGCTAACAAAAATAGCAAGCAAACGACTGTGCATCAGTAAGTAACCTTTTTTTGTTGAAATACGCCTATTAAACCCAAAAATACTTCTAAAACCTTTATTACTAAGATTATATTTTATAGTTTTCACGTTTTTTACACCCTGAATTACCTTTCTGGCTAACTTTACATAATATTTTCCATAACAACAATTTCTATACAAATGACATTAGTGATGTAATAATAATGGCTATCAAATTTATATCGATGATTCTGTATTAGTTAGAGAGCATATTTGTACGAGTGATCAGTTACAATATTTTTTTATATTAAAATAGCGGTGGGACACATTAAGCTAAATAAGATAAGAAGCTGTTTTTAACTATCTATAGTATCACTTTCTGTATTCAAGGTGTAAAGGGACAGTTTTGCTAAAAACTGAAATGGCGAAATCAAATCATAGCTAAGATTTTATAGTTACCTACGTTTAGAAAATATATGAATTTAATTGATGTTATTCTGTATGATTATTTTACCTTAGAAATTTGTTTTTCTTTTAAACTACATTACCAAGTGAGAGCATTATTAGTATTAGTACGTATTTGGTTTGATTATGTTTTCAGGTTCCCAAAAAAAGAAGCGTTGCGACGTAAGTGGTTTGACATTATTGGGAAAGATAATTTGAAACCTCATAAAGTACTCCACCTACGCTCTTTACATTTTGAGGAATCAGCATTTAATAAAACCTTGCAAATTGTAAGTATTTCTGTGCCTTCTGTTTCTTTTTTGGTAAGGAATCCATGAAATTCTTGGAAAAAAATCTCATACTGAGGCAATTTCTAGTTGCATGGAGAAGCTAAATATATTTTTTTTACGTAGCATTTGCCCTTAGAGAAGTCTACAGTGGCATTTACTCGTCGAAACTTCGTACGCACTCCTTATACAGATCGATCGAACCCAGTCCGAAACCCTGTACCTTGTTCATACACAAGTAGAAAAGACAACTCTACAAAACCAGGGATACGGATCGGGCACCGGGTCACGCATCCTCACCATACACGATGCTCAAGGGTTGACGTACGAAAAGGTGGTGATCGTGCGTACTACAACGACCAGGCAGGAGCTACACGACAGTATCCCACATGCCGTAGTTGCCATATCGCGTCATACCGCCAGTTGCAAATATTATGCGGATGATGGTAACGATGCGATAGGCATTTAGGCAGATTCATCAAAGAAGCAGAGACGGCAGGCAGGGGAAAAGTGGTCAATTTCAACCTCAAAATGGCGATCAAAAGTCGAGACACAGCCATCATAGATGCCTTGAGGTCTGAATGCAACAGCGAAGAACCGTCACTCGTTTAAATATATATTATATACATTATGTATTCATATATTTATTATACTTATTTATAAATTGTATACTTCTATGGAAAGTATTGTATTATAGTTAAAAATCAAGTATTAACAAGAAAACTTAATCTAGACAAAGGCACGGACATAAAGTCTGTGGATGCTAATAAAACACAACTAATATAGTATAAATATATATATATATATATATTTTGTATGTCCACCCGTTCCTTGGGAAAAGTTGTTCAGTTTAGAAGGCGGATTCACATCCTTAAATAGCTTAAGTTTTGCTTACTAATTTTATAAGTCACCAAAAAATACTTGCTACTAGCAAGTTAAAAAATACTTGCTGCCTGCAATGCTAGCTTAAATTGACACTAACACACTCTTTAACCTCCTTACTCTGTCTGTTTTTTCGAGGAGATTGATAACCTCGACGATCACATGTTGGTTTATTCGCAAGCTTTTGCGTATCTTTTAATAATATTGGCAACAGATTCCACTTTTATAACTAGATTTTTTCAATAGCGTGCATGAGTGTCATTTTTGTATTAAGCATTTCTTCGGGTGCTATTGAACGACACGAAATATCAGGTTCGCAAAAGTTAATATCCGAGATCTTGAATTTTAGGTTGGGTGAAACGTCACGCTCCGCGTCGCTCTACGTAGAGCTTGGCCTTCGGCCTCACCATATACGCAGTTTTCCTCGGCCTGCTGCCTCGCCTCGCTCTTAGAGTGAACCTTTTATGGCGGTCATCATGTAATTGAGAGGGTGGTCGCTCTGGGCTTAGCCCTGCGCGAGCTCGGTCTTCGGTCTCATGTCACGATTTTGTATGGCGGCTTTTATTTTAAACAAAATATCTTTTGTATGATCATTGTACAATAAAACACATCCATACATATGTCACCGTAAAATTGTCAAAGCTTTAGTAAAATTATAAACTCTGGGTACTTTGTGAACTGGTCTTTTTTTTCACATTGACAAATTGTAAATAAATGTAAATAAATGCTGTGATTTTGTTTATTTTTCAATTATCATAAAGTAACCGTACTCTGTACCACCTATCGATACTTTGAACATGTATCGATATTTTGATACCCTAGCGTGTGCTTACTACAGGCACGCATATTTTTGTGAAATTTCCTGTCCTTTTACTCTTTAGTCATTGATTTGAAATCAAAATTGGAAATCGTGAGTTTCGCGAACGATTTTCTGTTTACCTTTTGACGGCTGAATTTTAAAAGGTCAGTCTTCCTTCATCTCTCACGTGGGATAGAAGGACAGGACAGCTACCTTACTGTCTCAAGGCCTCCCTGGGCCGCAGCACGGCCCAGGGACTTTGCCCAGGCGCGAACCCTACGCTACAACAATACTCGACATCTAGTATTTTTCCCTAAAGTGGTAGGCGCGTGTGACCTACGCTACAATAGTACTCAACACCTAGTATTTTCTCTAAAGTGGTAGGCGCGTGTGAATTCACTCCACAGTTCCCTCTTTTGCCACTGTACCTCGCGTGGGGCTCTCAAAAACTCCAGCCTCCTCGTACCTCCGGCTGGAAGCCGTGAGGGCAGTCCTATCCTGCCTCCGGCGAGGAGCCGCGAGGGCAGCCTTCTCTTGCTTCCGGCGTGGGCCGTGAGATCTGCTGCAGACACCACCTCGAGCGCCGAGTAACCGGCGTAACATCATCAAGACCTCGCTCTCCTGGCTTCAGCTACGTCGTCCTACTTAAGTCGAACTCTTGTTTTCCCTCAGCTACCTATAACTTGCCAGTGACGTTAGGGAGGCAGGACCCAAACTTGTAATATTAGGTTTTACATATAATACATCTGTTCTCTTGTATCTACTCTCTTTCTCTACTACCTCTAACCTTTCACTCGACCTTTCCCTACCTACGTCTAGGGTCTTATATCTATAGGACCCTCGACGTAGCCTACCTCGACTACTGTTCACTAGGTCCTTACGGCTCTGCTGTAAGGCGAAGTGCAACATAACACCACCCCTGAAAATATCATAACAATCCGATCAGTGGTTGCAAAGTTATTGACATACTTTGGTCTGGGACGATGGGATTACTTTTTTTTGTCCTAAATTTAATACGCCGGGACGAAGTCACTACTTGCTTTTTCAATCTCAGGTCTCAGGAGGTTAATGCAAAACAATGGGCCAGCCCGCCCATACGGCGAACGGAGCGATCGCTCCAAGCGCCAAGTCCTAGAGGGCGCCTATGGTAAAGAAATTATAGGTATATATTATTAGGAGCTAACAGGAGAGGCGCCATATTTGGATCTCGCTCAATTCTAAAATTTACTTCGGGCCGGCGCCGGCGCTGCAAAACATTATTGCGTTGTAGCCCGCACCACATCTGTTTCTCTCTTGCCTTCTAAGGTAGACTAGAAGAGATAAGTCCGCTTTGCACATCAATGTATCTTTTGTAAGAGTTTGCAATAAAGAGTTTACATACTATGTACATACATACTTACAACATACATACTTACAACATACAGAATGTCAAATATTGGCGTCAAGTGGTTCTAGAACTACATGGCGTTCTACCTACCCCGAATGAGGCTATAGGCGTGAGTGTATGTACGTATCCTTTTTTCTTGGGTGTATACAGGGCTTTAGGTATCTCTCTTGCAACCTCTCGGGTGGTAAATCAGTCCATGAAACTGAACAACTTTTTCCAACTTTTGAACAAGGTCAAAACACGAAAAAAAATTTTGAGTTCCCATACAAACTTCATCAGTTTATAGCGCATTTTGTATGGGAAGTTAAATGTTATTTTTCGTATTTTGACCTATGTACCTTGGGAAAGTTTTTCAGTTTTATGGGCTGATTAGCTTTCCGCCCACGGCTCCGCCCGCGTGGACTACAGGTTATGTCATGCCCAACTATGGGATAAAATGTAGCCTATGTCCTTTCTCAGGCTCTAATATATCTCTGTACCAAATTTCATCAAAATCGGTTCAGTAGTTTAGGCGTGAAAGACGGACAGACAGACAGACAAAGTTACTTTCGCATTTATAATATTAGTAAGGATTTACCACCCGAGAGGTTGCAAGAGAGACACCTAAAGCCCTGTATATTATATGACAAAGGGCCACGGGCTGCTTGCACACGTGTGCCTTCACCATTATTTCCTTCACTTAATTCTTTAAGGTAAAATTATATGCGGAATTATCACATTACTCACATACTGGTTAGGTCACTGTCAACTGGATTAGATCGTAATTTCTGATTGTAACTAGATTGTGCGCGTGCGATGTTTTTATTTCACGTTTGTTTAAACGCAATTACGCAGTCATCTATCTAGAAGTTTCCGGTTCTCATGGAGTAAGTTCAGGATTTTGTATTATCTTAACTATGGAATCTGATGGGTGACTAAAGTAGCAATTTGAAGTCATCATCATCACTTCAGCCGCAATACGTCCACTGCTGGATATAAGACATCCCCAAGGATCTTCACATCGATCGGTCCTGCGCTACCCGCATCCAGCGGTTTCCAACAATCTTTACCAGATTTTCAGTCCAACTATTGTGGAAGAACTTCGCTATGCTTTCGGGATGGCTATTTCACTAATCAATACCATCTCAATGGCAGTTGAATGACAATGGTCGCCATTTTATCTGTTCAGCAGCTCTAGCACGATAACGACAAACTCGCGCTCGGCTCACGCTGAAACTTAACTTTGATTGCGCGAGGATCCCGCGCAAAGGCTTGCTCTCCCTATGGCGTTGTCAATGTTGACATTTTGACATAGGTCCGCGATATTTTCGCAGCGCTGTCACTATCGTACTCGGCCTGCTGGTGGCGAAATTGAGAACTATCAAAAATTTCGTACAGTTGATGACGACTGCTTCGATTGGTGGAGCCACCACCGCCAATTGAATGTTCAGTTGCTAGGTAGTAAATAATTTTACGTGCGGTTAGCGGTGGCGCTGCTGGTGGTAGTGGCTATCAGCAAATAGATGAAAAGTAAATAATTCTCAACCGCCATCGATTAGTGGAGAATAGACGCGGTATGCAATCAGTAAACTACACGAATTGTTTTATTTACGATCAGTACCAACATTGGGGAAAGATGAGTTACACTTGTAACGAGGCGGCATGCGTCTCGTCCTCAGCCTTCTTCTCCGTAACTATTTTTGCTCTTCAGTTTGTATTCCACTAGCTTGCCGCCCGGGACTTCTTTCCCATGGGAATTTTAAGAATGAATCATATACATAAATCTTCCTTTTGAAACACTCCGTTCATTAATGAAAGCTGTATGAAAATCCGTTCAGTTTGTAAGTTTATCGCGTTTAGACAGACAGACAAACAGACGCGGCGGAGGACATTGTATTATACTGTAGTATGATAATATGATACATTATGATGATGAAGTATACTTTTCAAATTCAAAATTAACCGCTTTATATCTATCACAACGGCCGGAAGATTTAAATAAAAAACTTCAAAGCACCACAATTACATTATTTTATTTCTATAATTTCCTAAAACCGTAAATCATTTATCTATCAACAATCTCCGCTTAACCCGCAGGTTATATCCGTTGGCAAACTTGACTGAGATGGCCACATGAAGCGGTAGGTCTTCTATCTTGCCATCAGCCTCCAGGGTCAACCTCCTCAGCAGTCGAACGGTCAGGATCTTGATTAAGGACTCTGCAAAGACCCGACCTGAAGTCAGAAGCAAAAGATAAAAAGTAAATTACTTAAATTATTTGTGAATATCCCTCAAGCGGGTAAGCGTTTTAAAAATTTTAAAATAAAATATTTGAGAAGTAAAAGATTTCATATGCTACAAACTGCTACTATATTGTTTGTATGCTAGACTGGAAACAAAAGTCAAATTTATAATTTGCTATCTGGCAACTCTTTCCAGGCATTCTGTAAAAGTCGGTACCTAATTAAAAGTCGGTACTGTAAAAGTCGGTGAGGGGATTGATGTATTATGGGCGAAAAGCTGACAACCCATCACCACTACTACACTCATGTTCCACTAGTAACCCTCATAATGTATGTCAAAGGTGGTATCAAATGCCTCAAGAACCCGACTTCATGCTGTGCCTGCCCCAACAACAGGAATATACGGCGTGAGTATATGTGTGTGTCATCAACCTTGTAAAACTTCTTTGTTTTGTACCTAAAACCTTTTCGAATAAGTTGTAGAGTCAGTAGGGTCAAAAGAACGAATATGTCTATTTAAAGCTTTTATACACCACCTGCATCTGGAGCACGTATTATACGTCAAGTATTCTATGTTTAAAAGTAAGCTATTAAAGCTTAAGGAAAATAAAATTGTATGGAACTTCCCTTGGGCATTAATGACATTTAAATATGGAACGCCAACATTTCAACAAAAACTTCTATCAAAAACTAGCTGATGCCCGCAACTTCGTCTGCGTGTTGTATGTATTTTTATAGACCGAGTTTGTACTTTCAAATTCAAATTCAAATATATTTGAAACACAACTACAGATACATGAATTGCCGTTTTTTATTAAAGCAACTATTTCGTTCATATTTTCGTTATATGAACGAATAACTATTTCGTTCGTATAAGGAAAAACAATTTCTAAAAATATTTTTTATTTGAAAACTTGGCTAACTATGTAATATAAGGTTGATACTTAATACATTACTTTGGATCTAAAAACAAAGCTCAAACATAGTTGTTTCCTCTATCGGTTATATTTTCTATGCCATTGTTATTGCTTTTGATAGATTAAGGTCCGTATTATAGAACGCGACTCAGACTCTGATGTATACTTAAGTAGCAGTCGTTTTTGTTATTTTGATACTGACAGAGATAGACAATCAACACTTAACACTTGAGTCTCCTTTAGTGGTGCCTCTAAAACATCTTTAAAAAGTTTTATGTTGTCTTAACAATCCCACAAAAAGTGGTTAATTAATATTGTATTTCGCGTTTCTGTGAAAAAACGTAAGGATTTTGTACTTATAAAAAATCAATTTTGATAAAATAAAAATATGTGGAGTAAAAAATTTACGAAAATTGTATGTTGAAAGACCTATTACTTAGGTAAGTACAATAAATGGCACACGAATTCCTAAGTGCTAAATACGGACTTAGTTTTGATTTTCAGAGGAATAGAAGTTTCTAAAACAGGTCACCTATGTCAGTATCTAAGACAACCCCCGTGCATTTGAGATTTCAGCTAGCACGCTGCTTTTATTGTGCTTTGCGATAATTGTGTAAAAATGATTCAATAAAAAATTAAATTTAAGATAGAAATGACTAAGCTTTTCCCTTCAATGGACATTTGTAGAAATGAGCAAAGGTGTCAGTGCTTGATCCAAACTCAGAAACTTATTAGAATAGTAATATTATAATATTTATCCATGGCTTATATACGCAATACTACGCTTGATGTAAACTAAAATCAAAAATCAATAAATAGCCCTTATTTCATGTCAGAACATCAACGCCATATATCAAACCTATAGACCATATTCCGTTTTAATGAAACAAATGTCAATTGTCAGTTTCTATTGAGTTTCCCGCCTTTAAAAATAAGAAATGCATTGAAAACACCGGCTGTACGGCCATAGATTCCTTTGCTTAAAAATAAAAAATAAGCCGTTTATTGTTTTTAAAAAGTGATATCCTTGAATAATGTCATTTAGTTTCTCCGACAGGGCCGAATTAAGATTTGAAAACTAAATACTTAATCAACTTCGTTCTTATTAACACTGTATTAAGTATTTAGTTTTGGTTCGTTAAAAAAGTGCAGAATAGCCGAACTATGAATGGGGAAGCTGACAAAAGTTTCGATATTTTAAATATTAAACGGCTATAATCCTCGTTGGGGTAACATAAGTCACATAACTTTACATGTCATGAAAATTTCAAAAATGGCATATTGTATATGAGTATATAATACGTTGTCTAAATTTAACAATGCACGGACGGCCCCAACTTAGGTTACCACACGCGTGCACTCTGTGCTGTTGTGATAAGAGCGGCTTTGCAATGAAAATGGAGTAACCTGATGCGCTGGCCTCTGTACCAACAATGCAATGTATTTGGTTGGCAGCTGGTACATTCCAAATTTTTTGTTCAGTGCCAGTTCAGCACAAAGGTTTTTGTTTTATTTTTGGATATTTGTGAGTCAGTTACAATAATTTTAATTTCTTCCGACTCACTTATATTCGACGATAGCTCTTAAAAATAACATCTATCTAATTATAGAGCAGCACCCTCAGTTTTTCTTTATAAAGTACTTTTTTGAAGGTGAATTTATGAAGTTTGAAAAAGGTTATTATTACCTACAAAGAAAACTCAATAAGTAACATCATGGCAGAATACCAGCGCTGCAGTCTGGTACTGCAGCAATATGCTGAGTCAGCGCCAATTTGATTGGCATGATACAGATAACACGGTGTAAAATAGTTTTATGAAATTATTTGTTTCTGTTTCTTACTCTGTTTACTTCATTGTTTGCTTGCTGATTCATGTTTACTTATATGTTTGTTGTTTGTCTATTACTGTGTTGTGCTATTTTATGTCAATTGAATAAAGTGTCAATCTATCTATCTATCATAAAATCAATTACTTAGCACTTCACACTGTAACTTTCTGCACAAAAGTTTCCCTCGCATGGTTTGTTTGCCCAAACCGGAAATCGAACCCAGAAACCGTCGATTCACAGGCTGTGTAACTCTACCACTCAACCAAACTTCTCGACAAAAAATTAAGAAAGGATCTATTATACAAAATATCTCATAAATCTCAATCCGGTCCTTTTATCTAATGCTACGTACTCATAGAAATAGAAAAAATAAGTTAAATATCAACACTGTCTAGGGCAGGGGTTCCCAACCTTTTTTTGTCTACTGCCCACTTTAAGAATAAATTATTTTTTAACGCCCCCCTTTTTAAACATACTTAAAAACCGCTAAGTACTTATAACTGATTATTGAAACGCAACTTTATAGTATTCGGACAGAGTATCTTTTATTGAAAATAAAACAAACATAATCAATTCTTATATAAAAACTAATGTGAAGGTTGAATCTGATGCTGTTCAATAAGTTTGTTGATATCAGGTTCCAATTTACTCAAAAACAGCCGCAAGTCGCCACGTTCGGTAACACGCAAACGATTTCTCTTTTTAGTAAGCAACGTTGCCACAGCACTAAAACCACGTTCACACAAATATGACGATGGGAATGCTATCAAGAATCGTTGAACAATTGACCACAATCCAGGGTACAATTGCAGGATCGGTTTTTGAAGCCAAAATTCTTGATATCCATTTTTGAACTTGATTTTTATTTCTTCGTTTGTTGTCAATTCTATAAGTTCTTCTTCCAGCTGAGGTGACATTGCTATGTTGACATTTGAAAACGGATCCAACACCCAGTCTGGTATTTCCAAGTTTAAAATGTCCTGGTATCGTTCGGTGAAGTCAATGTGGAGGTTTTCCAAATGTTGGCAGTAGGCAAACAAGTCGTCGTTACTGCAGGATACTGATAAATTCGGAAAATTGTGAAACTCACGTCTGCCCATATTCTTTTTGTGCAGAAGCAGTTTGGCTGCGAAAGCAGCAACGACATTTTTTGTTTTAATTAAATTTAGTTCATCGCCTTGCAGTTGGAGGTTCATGTCGTTGAACAATTTATACAGGTCTGTCATGTAAGCTATATCATTCTTTGATTTTATGAGCTTGTTGCGCAGTTCTGTATCTTTAGTTTCCAAGAACTCTATCACAGAGTCAAACAGGTTGTAAAATCGAATCAGACAATTGCCTCTTGACAGCCAACGAACTTCAGTATGAAGCAATAAACGGTTGAAATCTTCGTCATTAGTAACACAAAGCTGATGAAATAATCTATCATTCAAAGAGCTGCTACGGATTTTATTGACTGCTTTGATGACATATTGCAGTGATTGAAATAGTCGTTCACTTAAGTTTCTAGCAACCAAATGTTGTCTATGAATAACGCAATGTATAGCAAGGACATCTGGAATTTTATTTTTTAAGTACGCTATGAAGCCTTTATGGCGCCCTGTCATAGCCGGAGCGCCATCCGTAGCAACTGATATAATATTTTTCAAAGGAATCTCTTTCTCTTCACAAAACTTTTCCAATGTAATGAATATGGTTTCGCCTTTTGTATCTGTCTCCAAATTTCTGGCAAACAATAGTTCTTCACGTATTTTCTCATCTTTAATAAACCTCACGTAAGATAGCAACAACGCTTCATTAGTTGGTAAAGTGGACTCATCGAGCTGAATTGAGAATTGACTAGTCCTCAGATGATTGCACAATGATTCTTCAATGTTTTCAGCCATTTCATCAATTCGTCTTTGCACAGAATTATTACTCAAAGGAATTTTTCGGATAATATCTGCGGCCGGTTTATGAAGCACAGTAGTTATTACTTCCTTTATTGCTGGCAAAATTAACTCTTCTCCGATGTTGTGTGGTTTGCCTTTTTGAGCAATTAACAAAGAGATATTGTACGAAGCTCGAAGTCCGTCGTCATCTTGCTTAGCAGCCGCCGAAAATAGTTTTGATACACTTGGCTGAATATTATGCTTCTTCTCTAGGTCTTGAAAATATGCTACATTCTTGTCTTTCTTATCTGGATGCATTTTATTCAAATGATCTTGCAGTCTTGAAGGCTTCATTGCTTCGTTCGAAAATGTTTTTAGACATAGAAGACACAAAGGCGACGACGGGTTTGTGGGATTTTCAATAAATCCAAATTTAATATATTCCGCAGAGTATTGCCGTCTCTTCTTTTTTACTTCCGACATTGTTTTGTTTTGAGAAATACGTAAGTGTTATAATGAAGTACTGCTTATCTATTATGCGCGAAACCGCAAATGAAAATAAAATAAATTTACGTCGTTTATATAGGATTGCATAAGCAGCACGCACCAACAGGAATAAGACAAACGTGCATAAACTCGTTTATCTCATTCGACGCCCAATCGTACTCGACAAGCAAGAACAAGTATTATAGAACCAGCCGATTGATACAGGAATGTACAAATCGGATTATTTAACAAAAACTTGTTAAAACATGATTGCCCACGGTCTATTATATCGAACCGAGTTTGAGCTATATCTTAATTAATATTAGTTGATGTTCACAAGATGTAGTCGAGAGTCGAGAGCTCAGTCGGTGTCTAAGAGTCTTCCTAGCTAGGTAGATGAAATTATAAATCGACCCCAAAGCCCTACACAACGCCCCCTTTTTTTTCTGGGTCTCTTACCGCCCCCCTTTAGGCCTGCAGCGCCCACAAGGGGGCGTTATCGCCCACGTTGGGAAAGACTGGTCTAGGGATATTGCTTAATTTTTCATACAAAAAGGTCTGTTTGAGAAGCTATAAAAGCATACTCGAGACACATGGAGGGATATAATTTTAAGATGAGTGTTAAACCTGAATTTTCAATTCCCGTCAATGAATTTTGTTTAAATTGTTTTTTTTTTAAACGTGACGTAAACGAAAACAAAAATGCACTTTTTTCTGCTTTTTGTATGAAAATGGTGGAATTAGCGCAATTTTTTTTTTTCATTTTAGTCACGTTTTCACAAATTTCAAGAAAAATTAAATTCATTGATAAAAATTGAAAATTAATGTTTGGCACTTGCTCATCTGAAAATTATATCACTCCGTGTATCTCCAGTATGGTATTATAGCTTCTCAAGCAGACCTCTTTTGTATGAAAAATCATGCAATATCCCTAGACAGTGTTGATGTGTATATTTTTCTATGTTTGGCGTAAATAATAGAAAGAACTTGAGAAACATTGTAAGTGCCTATTCCATTCAAGGGTTGCCCTTGATTTTGATGGGATTCCATCAGATCCTGAATTGGTGACAATAGGACCACTTCTGGAGTATACTCTTTCAAACAAAAAAAGAATTTTGAAAATCGGTCCACAAATGGCGGAGAAATCGGTGAACATACATAAAATAAAGATATACAATGGTTTAAGATTTCGTAGTTTTCCTTTCATTTAATTTACCAAGTTTGTTAGAAAGATTTCATCCTTTCAATTGACCCTAAAGATCGACGCAATTAAAGTACAGGGTATTCTTACAGATTTTAGTCGGTTCGATTCCAGGTTGCGGCAAGCGAATTTTCAAAAATTCTTGAATGCAGTTTTCTTTCTTTTCAAAAATAAAGAAATGTTTTCTTTGAGTACAATTTTCTATCTACAGTATTAAGAGTATTTTCCCTTCAGGTGGCATTACAAAATTCCACCCTGTATACAGTCGAACATAAAACCTCCTCCTTTTTGGAAGTCGGTTAAAAAGTAATTCAAGTGATACAGTGTATCCGCTCCTATCCAGCGGCAGTGTTTCTCGCCGTCATAGTTCTTCGTAAACAAAACACTATCGGCTTACGGAGAATTAGAGAAGTAAAGAAATATAAATTGAAGACAAAGCTAAGAAATACATATATTGAAGACCTGGCTGTATGGATGCAGATTCCTTTGCCTTTCTCGAAAGAGATAAATTTAAAAAACAACATGTCCATGCTTTTAGCCCATGTATATGTCAAAAATACGTTGATCTCTATGGTATGAGTAAAATGTACTGAAAAACACCTAGCTTTGAATTTTTTCAGGGGTTTTTGTTGTTGGTTTTATATTTACTGGCTAAATTTCGAGATTTTATGTAGCCTAAATGTTGACCGGGGATATAAGGTACCACCATGCAAAATTTCATTTAAATCGGTCCAACAGTTACGAAGATTAGCCCGTGAAAACAGACAAACAGACAAACAGAGAAACAAAAAAATCTAAAAAAATCGGGATTTGTTTTATTTCTCTTCTTACATCCCCCTGACTCGGTTTTTAGCATTTTTTTTCTATGTACAGAAATTCGACCTCTACAGTTTTATTATATTATATAGAAGAAGATAATTTCGAAAAAAAAACGAGGCTGTTGAAGGCTTAACTTCCTTGGTCCAAGTAGATTTTAACTATAAAATTTGACACATCAAAGAGATTTTACTTTTATTAAAAATATTTAGGATAAAAACTTGGCTCTATGTCTTAGCTATTGACTTTCCTTTGCCTACGGAACTAAATATTATAAGAAAACGTCGTCGGTGATTTTGGATCTGTGATTTTTACCGCGAATTACTAAATTGTTGTGTGGTAAGTTTTTAAATAAATCCAAAAAAAAGTCCAGTATTTAATTCCAGCGACTCTGACATAGAAACGGAGGCCCAAAACATTATTGATGGGATGAATTTATAATTTCTTTTTTATTTAACCTCACAGTAGGGGTATAAAGTAGAGTAAGCTCCTCGGGGATAAAAGTGTCTTAGTCTTGGGCAGACTTGAATCCTTCGCTTCATTCAGGATTCTTAACGTAATTCCCTCGCTCCGCTCGGGAATTAACATCTTAATCCCCTCACTACGTTCGGGAATTAACTACAGAATCCTTCATTTCACTCAGAATTCAATATGCTGCCCGTGACATAATACACTGTTTATTGTTGCTTAATCTACTATTAATGTATTTTTGTATGTATTTAATGTAATTTTGACTTATTTTAAGATTTTTAAGTAACATCTTGAATGTTCTATGAAATAAAGCTAGTTTGAATTTGACACATGGCTATTTTTAACCGACTTCAAAAAGGAGGAGGTTCTATGTTCAACTCTATGTATTTTTTTTTTATGAATGTTCACCGATTTCTCCGCTAATAGGCTATGCAAATAATAATAAATAATTATCCAAAAACACTTAAATAAGTTTGGCTTTTTGTATCTCGCGCCACATATTGGGAAACGACCCGGATTGGCTAACGTTATGATGACGTCATCCGTTCGTAAACAAAGTTGGTTGAAGTTTCTTTTTGTTCTTGAAAATGTTTACAAGCTTGTGACGAAACTCACAAGCGCGACGCCATATTGCTAATTAAAGCGTTTTGGCGGCTTGTTTGAATATTGAATTTTTATATGCAATTTTCTTACGAAATACGCATTTTTTTCTTGAAAAAATACTTTGGGTGAACTTCTTAACCGCAACCAAGTAATTCAAGATAGAAATTAGAAATCCGTCAAATAGCCTATTATGGACCGATTTTAAAAATTCTTTTTTTGTTCGAAAAAGTATACTCCAGAGGTGGTTTCATATAAATTTTATCGAAAATGATTTAGTGCTTTTAAAAAAACCAACAAAAACATTTTTGTTTGTGCTAATAGGCATGTAATCTGCAAAAAATAGGTACTAGTTATCTACTTTGTGCGATCGGTTGTTGGAATGGAGGTCGGTGACTTATATGTTTTTTTTAACGTGGAAAATTATTCCTGGAATACAGGTTACAATAATACAAAATTTTAGCACAAAAAAATGATCTTACCCATACAATCCATAGCGCCTAAACTGAAAGGCACGTAAGCATCTGGGTCCCGTTTCCTCGTGACGTCAGGAGAGAACCTGCCGGGATCTACCCTGTCGGGGTGGTCCCAGTGGCGGGGGTCACGGTGCAAGGCGTGGATCGGGATCACCACCACTGTCCCGCAGGGAAGGATTATCTTACCTGAAATTATTAAAGAATCAAAATTACATTATTAATCCGAAAGTATATAGAGGATTAAAAAATGGATTGGATTTAAAAATTGCAATGATTAATGGTATTATCTTTTCTTCTTATCGTGTAGGTATAGTCAAGTGTGTGGTGAACTTGTCTAACCCTGGTGTCAGAGTTTTCAAACCGCCAAATGGCCTCTGACTTGGTTTTAACGACTGTAATTAATCGATAACAGCCGGGACCGACAGCTTAAAGGCTCCTACACACTATGTCGGCGGCACGGCCGGCGGGTTTTTGCCGCGCGGGTATGCCGCCGGGTTATTTAAGGCCGCCGGCATTTGCCGCTGGCGGCCGCAGAGCATCATTTTCCGAACCGCTCGCACGCACAACACTTTCAATCGAATGCCATGCCGGCGCTGGCGCGGCGGCTCGTTTGTGCGGCATTGCCGGCGGTTCAAATACCCGCCGGCATAGTGTGTAGGAGCTTTAACGTGCGTGCCCTCCGAAGCACGGAAACGCTCGTCGTCGTCGTCGTCGTCATGGTATCATGTAAATACTTATTAACTTTAAAATCAAAAATGTTGTAACACCTCCGACATTCAATTACTTATAACTTTTAAACGAATCAACTCATTTTGTTCAAATATAGCTAAAAACCATCTCGATTACGTTAGATTTCAAACGGATCAAAATCGGTCCCTTCGCTTAGGAGCTACGATGTCACAGACACACACACAGACACAGGATATACAGATACACACGTCAAACTTATAACACCCCTATTTTTTGTAGGGGGTTAAAAATAAGGACTTGGCAGCCAATTAAATTGAACAACTGTCAACTTTCTCTACAAACACAGGTCGAAATTATTTTTAAAAAATCATTTGCCGATTGTTTTAGTATGAGAACTCAAAAATCTTTTTCGAGAATCTCATATGATTCCAGTACCTTACCATTATTAATACTGACATCTTCTTCCACGGTTCTCTGGATGAAAGCCCCTATGGGCATATACCGTATAGCTTCTTTGTACACCATGTCGAGATGTTCCAGTTTCCTGACTTCATCATCAGACACAATTCTGTCTTCTGGACCTAGGACTTCTAAAATCTCCTCGTATACTTTTTCCTACGGAATTCAAATTACAATGAGTTTTCAAATACATATATATTTACAGCTAATTGGTTTAACATACAAAAAATTGTGGTACCTGCCAATCCGGTAAATGAGCTAAAATTAATAAAACTGTTGAAGCAATTTTTGCTGTCGCTTCTTGACTCTGAAAATTAACAAAAAAAAAATATTTTTTTAGATCTTATACTCGTATAGTCATGAATCTCGATCTACCATGTACCGTATGAATACAGCATAGTTAAGTACCTATATGAATACACAAAAGATACGCAATGAAATATTTGAATTTCCATACAATAACAATAATTTGTGATAATACAATGTAAGAAGATTGGTGAAATAGGTACTAAATAATTCAATCAGTTGAACGAAAAAATCTTCTAAAAGTCTTGTTAAAATCATCTTAAATTTTTTTTCATATTTAACGGACGCCCAATTGAAAAAAGTTTCGAGGAGAGCATATTTTCTTAGCGTTTATTTCATAGCAAGGAAATCCCTTAAAAAAATATTTTCTATGAGAGGAAATCATACTTACAGCAGTAAAAAACGTCATAGTCTCCCACTTGATCTCCTGGTCCGTCAATTCTCCTGAAAGTATGAACCTGTCTATGACTCCCAGCTCTTCATCCTTCGGGGTCTTCTCCCTCAGAGCCTGGCGCCTCTTGGCAAGCATGGCGGAAGTCATATCGTCGATCAGTTTCTTGTAATACCGCTCTATGGTCTTTCGCCCTGATAACCAGTATATAAGCGGTATATGTAGCCACCAGCGCGTCATGTTTGTGAAGATAAAGTCGTACATACTGTTAAAAAACATTACCCACTCATAATTATGTCTATATTCTACGCCTCTGCCTTATAATCGAATAACACCACTTCACGGATTTTTAAAACGATTTACATATGTACCTACATACATGATTCTAAAACCACTTGATGCCACGTTTGAGATAAATTCTTAGGGTTATTAAATGAAGCATGATGCTGGAGACAGTCATGAAGGAGAGCTTTTGGCCGGAGGGCGTGGTGTTCCGCCGTTTCCGAGGGAGATTCCCGGCTGCAGACACCCCCGGAAAAACACCCGGGAAATAGTGTTAGTTAGTTTTATTTTATTTTGTTTAATTATAATTCATATATAATGTATGTTAGTCTGTAAGGTATTTATCTATGGGCCTTAGATGCCTGATAATAAATTATTATTTATTATAATAGTGAGAGATTGTCAGCCTTTCGCCCAATACACAACAAAACCCTGGCGTCCCTATACTGACTTTTACAGTATGATCTGGCAGTGGTACATTTTAAGTTTTTCTTTCACTCCCAGTCCAGCATGGAACGAACTTTTCAAACAAGGTTATAAAAACATGAGTATTAGCATTATTGGGTGATTGTCCTTTCTTTCTAACGTCGCGATTTGCGGATCTTACAGTTAGCCTGGGAAGAAGAGGCAGTTGGTACATGCTTTTGCTGTCAATCCTTGCATCTATTCTGTAAGTGTACGACCAAGAAACTACTTATTCTGCCAATGTCATTTGTTATTGGGTGAAGTTTTAATTCGTTAGCGAAAATTAAGGAAGTGAATCAGCTCACTACTGAATAACTTTCCTCAAGATAACGCTACAACCGATACTTTGGAGTCGTAGACAGAGAAAAGGTATAGACTGCTGGATATCTTCTTTTTCGGTTGCACTGATAAGGACAAAATTATATCAATTGCACGTGAAAAAAAGAGACAATGCTGGGCATTTTTTGTCCCTTAGCGCGTGACGTTTTTTTTAAGGCCAGCGCTTTACTTTGCTGTAACCCGTACGAATTAACTGTGCACCTCGCGCTGTGTTAACAGTACGCAGTACTACGGCCGACTACGGCAGTACTAATATTTTCTGTCCCTTTCGCTCGGCCGCAGTCTATACCTTTTCTCTCTCTACGTTTGGAGTATCGAATAAATTCGAATGTCAATTATACTCTGGATTGCGTTATAAATATAATTATGACAGGTGACAGTGACAAATATAACTTGAATCGGTTGTATGTTAGTCTTACGCTTGCAGAATAGATTCCCTGGATTGAGAGTAAAAGAATGTACTGCCACTTCTTCCCAGGCCTGGGAAACTGTAAGAGGCATAAACAGCCTTATTTTGTATATTCTTTAAGGGCTAAGGACGATAAAGGCCTATCACCATGACACTATATTAAGTACTTTACAAACATTTTTGAAAACTTTTCCGTGAAGTGGATCTTTGATTGATGATCAATTAATTGACCTTCCTATCCCCTAGCTAGAGTCTATATGATGTTTAAAAAAAAAGATACGTACTTATGTGACTCTCTAACAACAGCATCAATTGAATCAATGTTTTTTGTTTCATTTTTAGTCAATCCAACAATGGTTTCTGTAAGTAAATCATCAAATTATCACGTATTGGACTCTGAGTAGGTTAATTGTCAAGTTTGTCACCCATACTTGATTATAGACAAGCTAAACAATAAGATATAGACGTAGGTCCCAGGGCCGCCAGACCTTACTTATTTTCTCATAAACCAAATGTGTGCTTGTACGTACTAGTAATGTATGAATACCAGCTAACCTGGGCCGGCGGCCAATTTTCAGCTATCAGGTTCTGAAGGTACTTCCAAAAATTACTCACTTGTCTTGAAGTCTGGCTGCTGATGTCTTATAGAATATAATTAATTAAATATAAAAATTAATGTTGAACACCGCCAGACACTCTCCGTCGGCTGTAATTTCTGCCAGACGCTTTACAGTTCGCAAGTAAATTATGCGATTATACCTACAATCTGAGCCGTGATTTTTGTATATGATGTTCAGGGAACTATAACAATACTTTTTATAGCACCCAGACTTCAAGACAAATGAGAAATTTTTGGAAGTACCTCCAGAACCTGGTAGCTGAAAATTGGCCGTCGGCCCAGGTTAGCTGGTATTCATACATTACCTAGTACTTACTAGCACTACTATTTCCCACACATTTGGTTTATGAGAAAATAAGTAAGGTCTGGCAACCCTGGGATCTTGGTCTAATAGAGGTGTGTGGGGTCATAACATCTTAGTGCTCCTGCTGATCTACGGACGAGGCTCTGACGTATTACAACTCTTAAAGGGTTGCTTTACTGTACTTGATATTGGCAACTTCGCCATTCTCAATTTTAATCTCCATTTAAATAATCTGACATTGGCATCACGATTGTGGACGCCATTTTTTTAAGGATCGAAGGCCTTTAAATTAGCCAACGAAACTTTAAGGGATGGTTCTCTTTATGAAACTGAACAACTTTTTCAAAGAAACACATAAAATTATGAAATTCTCGTTTTTTTTATTTCTCTAAAATCGCTTAACGGTGGAGAGTATGGAGAGGCGATATAGCTATTTTATTATGTATATATTGTATGTTTATGTATTATACATATTACTATATTTAGTTTATCTATCATATTTCACAATGCTGTAAGTAGTTAAATTATTTGTTAGATTTAGTTAAAATTTAATTTGTTCTGCATTAGACTTAAGAATATTGAGTAGTTAGCGCTTTGTCACAGGATTTTTCCTATTTAAGCGCTACCTGATAAATGTTGCAAAATGTACAATTGTTATTTGGCCAAATAAATAATTTTTATAATTTTTTATTATTATTATATGTATAGCTATTTATTTTCAAACGACCTAATTTTTTAGGAAAAGTGTTTCAGCTTAGTAGGCTAATTCACATTCTAAATTGACGCTAACTAATTTAAAGTAACCCAATAGAAAAGTCTTTAGCCAAGAAAATAATACATCGTCAATTTTTTCACCTTCTAAGTAAATCCGGTGCGTTGCTTCTTTGCATACCTATTAGTAATATTATTCATATACTCTACAATACAATATACTCTATATCTACACTATAAAAATAATTTTAGGAAAAGAAATTTTTTTTAGCGCGAATGGGACTTGAACCCACGACCTCAGGATTAGATCTCCTGTAGGGCTATGATGATCACCATGACATATTATCTGACGCGTTATATCATGAGCATGTGACTGTTTCGACCAATGAGATTACGAGAAAGCGTCACGTGACCATGAGATAGCGCGTGAGATAATATGTCGTTGCGATCATCATAGCCCAACTGGTGCTCTAACCCAGGGTTTCTCAAAGTGGGGTACGCGAACCCCTAGGGGTTCGCCATTCCTTTGTAGGGGTTTGCGGCAAGATTTACGTGATGGCAGCTTGATGAAATACAGAAATCGACTTGATGCCGAGTCAGAATTAAGGTTAAAATTGTTCAAAATTACTCTTAAAATTGACTCAATTTGCGACAAGAACAAGCCCACCCATCTCATTAATGACAAGATATTACTTTTGCCACTGTGTTTGTTACCTTTTATTGAATAAATTCCTTATTTTCTTCAACAGTCAACTTTATTAATGTCTATATTGAGGGGGGGATTTAATTGGTTATTTAAGGGGTTCGCTGTCATCTGGAAACTTTACCAGGGGTTCGTGGAGCCAAAAGTTTGAGAAACCCTGCTCTAACCAATGAGGACTATCGTTTTTTGTCTCACTAGGTGGCGCCACTGTAGAGTGAGGTCCTAAAGTACGGCTGTCAAAGTTTGTTATTACGGGCATCAAAACAAAAATTTACATTTAAATCATATTTAATACAATTTAACCGTAGAGTTAACGTATTGGCAATGCCGCAGTGTTGCGCAGTCCCGTTTTGCTCGGAAAAAAAAGGCGGACATAAGTTTCCGAAAGATAAAACTGTCTCAAAGCAGTGGTTGGTAGCGATTCGCAGGGTCAACTATATCCCTTCAAAACATTCACGTATCACATATCAGAGACCTATTCACAATACATAAATACACACAGACACAACAAACACACAGAACAAACATCTATGTTCATCACATGTTTGTTCTTGGTGAGAATTAAACCCATTACCTTTAGCCCTGAAGCCATATTTAATGGAATAATCCTTACTTTAATATTATAAATGCGAAAGTAACTCTGTCTGTCTGTCTGTCTGTCCATCTTTCACGCCTAAACTACTGAACCGATTTTGATGAAATTTGGTACAGAGATAGATTAAAGCCTGGGAAAGGACATAGGCTACATTTTATCCCACAGTAAGGCACGATATAACCTGTAATCCACTCGGACGGAAAGCTATTATGATAAATAATGCTTTCGTGTTTTCAGAGTGGACTTGGCCTCTATAGATAAGCAAATTATTTTGTGTACATGTCACCAGAGCCACTAAATTACCAGCTTTCCACCCGGGACTACGTTCCAGTGGGAATTTGGGAAAATTATGTAGCCTGTGTTAATTCAAGGTGTCAGTTACCTCCTTACCAAATTTTATCAAAATCGGTCCTGCCATTCTCGAGTAATATAAGTGTTGAAACCAACCCGACTTTGTTTTAAGTATATATTAAGACAAGCTTTCCGTCCGGGACTTCGTTCCCGTAAAAATTTGGAAAAATTAGGTAGCCTGTGTGTTAATATAGGGTGTCAGCTACTTTCACACCAAATTTTATCAGGTTCAGCCGTTCTCGAGTTATAAGTGTTAGAACAAACCCGACTTTGTTTTATATATTAAGAAGATTGTAGCCCAGAGACCTCACGCTACACCAGCGCCCCTAGCGGCGAATTCATACGTGATAGCCCTCATTGAGCTATCGTGCCCTTAAGTCAAGCGAGGAAATTCCTCATTACCTTACAGCGCATATTACGTCGTCGTGCATATAGGTCTCTGTGTCTCGTATGGAGAACCCTCACGCGGGTAAGCCTTTTAAATTACTCTATTAATCACTTACGACAAACGCTTTGCGTAGTACAGTCAACCACATCGTGATAAACGTTGAAAGTAACAGTTGGATCCCTTTCACCAAGAGATTGTACTAATTCCTCAGCGCTATCATTGAAAACCGACACGTAACGCTGAACGGTCTTTTTAGAGTACGATGGGTTGGCTATTTTGCGGTGACTGCGCCAAACAGGACCTAAAAGAAAGGTATTTAGAATTTAATTTTGCATAGGTAGGTATTCAAAAACCTAAACTATCTCAGTGAAAAAAAAAACAACAGGTTGCACTCCGGGAGTGACGGCAGAAGTGAAAACTTGAACATATATTACTTCTTTACGGTCTACTCTCCCTCCGTCTTACGAATTTTCGATCAGGTCATGTTTCATGACGCGAGTTTAACATTTTTTACCCATACTTCAAAGCGCACAACGCTGCTAAAGAAGTTTTCACTTCAAAGAAAAGAGTAGAACCTCTTTAGAAATACATTTGTTTCATTTACTCATGTGTTACTGGCGCTTTTTCATCAAAATTTTTGAAAGAACCTTGAAAGAACGCCATTAAATTTTCTTTTTTTCATTTTCTTTTTGAGGAAATTTAAAGGCTATTCTAAAAAGCCTCGAATGCAGACAGTTACAATTTAGACAAGATGAAAAGAGATTTTATTTTATTACAAACCTCCTTCCGACAACACTCCAGGCCCAACAAACGTCTTAATGTAATCATAAAGTGGTCCTTTTATGTTTATTTTGTTACTCATTAAGAGTTGCTGAAATAAAAATAAAATATCCTTCAAAATCACAAACAAAATGGCTATTTGGCGACAGGCACGCGGTTTGGTACAACATGTAAAACTATTAGTTTGTAATTTAGTATGGTAAGTATATACAAATCATTATAGAGATAAATAAAGAGCGAAGTCAGTAATCATTGTGTGGTTTTTAACCCCCGTCAAAAAAGAGGGCTATTATAAGTTTGACGTGTGTTTCTATGTATCTGAGTGTTTGTCTGTGGCCATGGTAGCTCCTAAACGAATGTACCGATTTCGATGCGGTTTTGTTTGCATATTTGCCGACGTCATCTTGATGGTTCTTAGCTATTTTTGATCAAAATCAGTTCAGAGCTGTAAAAGCTATAAAAGTTATAAACAATCGAATGTAGGGGATGATTAGTAAAAAAATTATAGAGTTTGGATGGAGGTACTTATAAAATTATCAATGCACACAGCGCCATCTAATCTATGGTTGCTAAATAATTGATATACTACTTAATACATTCTTATTCAAATACTTATAACATATTTTAGTGATACATCGACATCGGCTTTGTTAGAACATCAAACCTGAAACCTTCGGTCATTTACCGATAGAGCCATCAGGCCAGTCAAACGATAACTAAATTATTATATATATTCTTTATTGCACTTAGATAACATGGGATACAAAATTAAAGAATAAAGTTTACAGAGGCGGACTTATCACTAATAGTGATCTCTTCCAGCCAGCCTGGTGCAGTAAGAAATATTGTTTTAAAAACGCGGGACAAAAGTGCATTTTTAAAAATCGTTAGTAGGTTTCGCCCTTCTCATAAACTTTTTGAATAAGTGGTATAAGTCTGCAGAGACTTTTCTCTGCGCGATCGAATCAGAAATGAGGAAATCCGCAGGAGAACCGAGGTCACCGACATAGCCCAAAGGTTTGCTAACCTTAAGTGGCAGTGGGCAGGGCACATTGCTCGTAGGACTGATGGCCGCTGGGGCAGAAAAGTCCTCGAGTGGCGACCACGTACCGGAAGGCGCAGCGTAGGAAGGCCTGCCACAAGGTGGACCGACGATCTGGTAAGGATTGCGGGAAGCCGCTGGATGCGGGTGGCGCAGGACCGATTAAGATGGAGATCCCTGGGGGAGGCCTATGTCCAGCAGTGGACGTCTTGCGGCTGACATGATGATGATAGTATAAATCTGTATTTCTCCGTACGAGACACAGATGGCGCTAATGTACTCGCACTACGTAATGTGCTTAGTAAGGGAATGAGACATTTCGCCACTTGACTTGAAGGCACGATAGCTCAGTGGGTTAGTTGGACCACCAGGAGGTCTATCCTGAAGTCGTGGGTTCAAGTCCCATTTGCACCGAATTTTCTTTCCCTACAAATTTTATTTGATAATTAAATGTAATTTGTTCATGCTCACTCTTATATCCGCAGGATTTTTCACGCAGACCAGCAAGTTAGGTCCCAGCCAGAACTTCACGTACTCCCCGTACTCCTTCAGGAAACCAGTCAGAGTATTCAGGATATCTGATAGAGAAGGTAAACTATACAGCTAAGCCAAAACTGAAACCCTAAATTCATACGACCATTCTGAATAATATTGCGGTGCAATTTTCTTCCGGGAAATTTTTAGGTAAACAAAGATAATCACCTTAACTTGACGTTCCTTTCGGAATTCAAGTCAATCATGTAGCCTATGTTAATCAGCGATTCGAATGGTTAAAGAGTTTTAAAATCGGTCCTGTAGTTCCGAAGCCCTTTAAATGCAAACAAACAATCAAATCTTTCCTCTTTATATGTTTTATTTTTATTTTTTATTTTAAGATGGTTGAGGTCAAGAGTTAATTAACTCTTGACCTCAATCTTGACCATAAAAGTCAAAGATGAGGTCGACGATGGAGCGAGTTAACCCAGAAAATGCCTATAAAGGCATTGGTACTCCCACGCACCGGCGGAACACAGCAAGCTATTTGGCGTCGGACTTCGGTAGGAGGGTGGTCGCGAACCAGACGGCCCTTTACAGAGCCTACCACACCGCATGAGACCATAGGACGACACCTCAGATTCAGAAAAAAATGAAGTGTCGTTGCCTGGGATGGATTACTAGGAGGCAGGTCTCATTTGTGTTTCCTTAGTCGCCTCTTACGACACCCAGGGAAAGAGATGGAGTGGTGTTATTCTCACCACACGTTAAAAACGTTACATTTAAAGAAGCTTTAATTTTATTCAGCCGGGATGCTGAATAAAATTAAAGCGGGATGTATACTAGCATCCCACTCGGGACTTAGTTCCCGTAGGAATTCGGGAAAATTATGTAGCCTATGTTAATCAGGGATAATGTAGCATTCTAATAGTGAAACAAAACGGTCTAGTAGTTTTTAAGTTTAATCGTTACATACAAAAATACAAATCTTTCCTCTTTATAATATTAGTGTAGATTAGTATAGATATTATAGAAATGCCGTTCTTATAGACTTTTTTTTTCCTTTTTGGCTTCGCAAAGCATTTAGCCAACAACAAAGTTATTAAAAGTTAGGGAAACACAGATATATTCTTATAGACTCTTACCTACTTTAAGAAAGAATTGCCTACCTTCAGGTTTAGCCATAAACACAAGAGCGTTCCCCAGCACAGGCAATCCAGGCGGGCCAGGCATGCGCTCTGCTAACGCCACAAGTCGCTTGCGTGCGCGCAGCCATGCGTGCGCACGGTAGCATGAAAATGCTACTATCACAATGAATAGGAACTCCGTGACGAACATGGGTTAGCTGGAATCTATATATATATAAAATATATAATCTATATATATAAAAATGGAACCCGATTTTCGTTGTCACGGCATCACGCGTGAACGGCTGGATCGATTTGGATGATTCTTTTTTTGTTGTGTTCCTTATTGTCAGGAGAAGGTTCTTATGAAAGAAAAAACTAAAAAAGTGCCACGGGAACGAAGTCCCGGGCGGAAAGCTAGTAATTAATAACTATATATGAAAACTTTCACGTTTCATTGGAACTTATATTACTTTTATTACAATTTAGTTTGTTTTTAACCGACTTCAAAAAAGGAGGAGGTTCTATGTATCTTTTTTTATGTATGTTCATCTATTTCTCCGCCAATTGTGGACCAAATTCTTTCGATATCGGTCTGTTCGTTTAGGAATTACGATGCAACAAGGATACACAGATACACACGTCAAACTTATAACACCCCTCTTTTTTTGTAGGGGGTTAAAAAGATTTAATATACTCATACTTACTGAGTTATAAACTGTTATTCAGCTTTATTTATTAGTATCAATTTATCACAGATTCTGTCACCTTCCACATCACTCGTTGAACTAGAAATCTGTTTGTCTGTCCATAAAATGTTAGAAGCGAGCAACTGTGAACAATTAACGTAAACCTATCATTATAAACGAGTTAAGTCGACATGGCTGTATCCTGTCATCTGTGTTAAATGCCTTTGAATAACTATATGGTGTGTTATTGGGATAACTCAAAAATAAACAAATAAACATCACTGACATTCGATTGCTTATAACCTTTAAATCACTGAACCAATTTTGATCAAATGTAGCTAAGAACCATTTCGATAACGTCAGCTTTCAAACAAAAAAACTTAATCGAAATCGGTCCGGTCGTTTAGGAGCTACGATGCCACAGACAGACATACGCTTTTTCCGCCGTGTGGTGATCGGTTGAGAATAACACCACCCCATCTCTTTTCGTGCGTGTCGTAAGAGGCGACTAAGAAAACAAAAATAATCCATCTTAGGCAACGACACCTCAGTTTGTTTTCAATCTGAGTTAGCGTCTTATGGTCTCATGCGATGTAGTAGGCTCTGTAAAGGGCCGTCTGATTCGCGACCACCCTCCTACTGAAGTCCGACGCCAAACAGCTTGCTGTGTTCCGTCGGTGTGTGGGAGTACCAGTGCCTTAATTGGAATTTTCTGCGTTAACCCGCTCCATCGTCTACCATCTATGACCTTGGTCAAGATTGGGGTCAAGAGTTAACCCATCTCATTATAAAAAAATAAAATAAAAGCATACAGATACACCAAAATACACAGATACACACGACAAACGTATAAAACCTCTCTTTTGACGAGAATCGTCTTTAAAATCACACCGAAATATGCGGGTACCATGTCAGAAAAGTGAAGCGTAAAGAAAAGGTCTATATCGTCTTACCTTAATAATTTCGAATCTATTTGTCCTAGAAACATGAATCTAGTCATTATTTAGCTTATACAGGGCTTTAGGTAAATCTTTTTCAACCTCTCGGGTGCTAAATCAGTCCATAAAACTGAACAACTTTCCCCAAGGAACATAGGTCAAAATATGAAAAAAGAATTTAGATCTCTCATACTAAATGCGCTATATGCTGATGAAGTTTGTGTGGGAACTCAATTTTTTTTTGACCTATGTTCCTTGGGGAAAGTTGTTCAGTTTCATGGACTGATTTATCACCAGAGAGGTTGCAAGAGAGATACCTAAAGCCCTGTATATATGTATGTTAAATTATGAACCTTCAGGTCTGTTAATTTTTAGATTTATGTTTATGTTTGAAATATTATGATCTAAAATAAATAAAAATTAGAACACACTGTATTATCTAATGAAGGAAAGGTCACAAAGAGCGATACATGCTTACCTATTTACTAAGAAACTGAAACCAGACTTGATAAATGTCTATAAACGATAATTATCCTCATTGGTTTAATGCGGGGTTAACTAGTGCTAACTTTATGGTTCTTTCTTGTAAACTACTTCTTGTTCAACTTGTTTTGTAAAAGAGGTCGTTTTACTATTGTAAAAGATGATTTATCCTTTACAACCTACTCGTGCAAACCGTCATCAGATGCAGCCCAGCTAGTATATGCAATGATAATGGCTTCTCAGCAGCGCCCTGTATGAACTATGAAAAATAGATTTTAAAAAAAACCTACTCGTGTTGTTTTTTGTAACGTGCAAGTGAAAAGTTTGTTCAAATATGGATCGTTTGTAAAACTGTACCTGTCACTGTCATCTGTACAATACAAGTAGGCCAGCCAATTCGAAATAGACATAATTGCGGTAAACTTGCTCTTTTGGTATTTTGTTTTGGTCCACCTAGCTAGATAGTATTAATCCAGATTTGCAGCAGTCTGAAATTCTCGCGCGCTGAGTAGTTGCTGAAAAACCACCACATTTTTAACTTTTTTTAGTTTTGTGCCAAAAAAACGACATTGGAAAGCTCTGACGACAAAGGTCACTACAATTTTTTTTAATGTACAAAATTCCTGACATTTGAGCCCTAATTTAAGTGGACCCAAAAAGCAAGTTTACCGCAATTATGTCTATTTCAGCATTTTTATTTGTACGATATGACTGGCCTAAAGAGAGAGATGATGCACGAGCCTTTCCGACTGTCGTAAATCGAAGGTTGTTGATACAGAGCAGTCAAGTATCTGCTACACTCCAGTTTCGACAAGGAGTAAATAAAGTTATAAGTTTCAGATTATACATACAAACATACAAGCCTTATATCCCTATCGGGGTAGGCAGAGCTTCATGTGGTTCTCAAACCACTTGACGCCACGTTCGATATGCATCCCGCAGGTTAGGGGGCGTCCATTAATTACGTGAGGTGTTTTTGGCGATTTTTCGACCCTCCCTCTGGTGAGATGTCGTGAGATTTGGCTCGACACCCCCCTCCCCCCTGTATCTCACGTGAGTTTTATGAAAATGCTAAGTTTTAGTGTAAATACGTTAATTGGTAGTTTATTTAGAAAACTTACATGATTTGCCTAATTATTTTTAAACTTTTAATAATCGAACATTAAAAAACAGCTAATATGATTTACTAACTTAAGTTTGAAAAAAAAAAAGTTAATCTAATTCAGTCCACGGGAACTCATGAGTAGTCTTAAGAGTGGCTACCGCAACAACATGGTTTAGTTGGTTTAACTTAGCTTTCCCGCAATTTAACTATATTTCTTTTGGTGGAAAATATTACGTGATATTTGTAGATACCCCCCTCTCCCCCACGTGAGATTGAGTCAGATCCGATCCGACTCCCTCCCCCCCCCCAAAACGCCTCACGTAATTAATGGACGCCCCCTTATTAGACGGAACATGAGTATAGTGGTGATAGGTTGTCTGCCTTTCGCTCACCATACAGCAATAACCTCATGTCTCAATTTTACTGACTCCTACAGAATGCTTGGGAAGAGTTAGCAGCTGTCACATTCTAAGTTTTTCTTTCACTCCCAGTCCAGCATGGAAGGATTTTTTTTTAAACGCTGCACACTCAAAGGCCCACACTAAGGTTTTCCCTTGTGTCGTAGGTCCCTTGGAACACACATAAAGACAAACACAAACACCCATGACCCGAGAACAAACATTTGCTTTTTACACAAATGCTTTCCCCGACTGGGGATCGAACCCAGGTCCCGCCGATCAAGAGGCAGCATCACTTACCACTCGACCAAACCTGCCGTCATACTATAGTAAAGATTTATAAGCATTTGACCTCGTAGAAAGTCAATATGATAAAAGATGGAGGACAATAAGGTGTGGTTTACTTTAAGAATAAAGGGAAATAAAACATCTTTGTTTTTTTTGCATACAATCTTTTATTTTTATATATTCACTATAAAGTTATTTCTCTTACGGCTAAAACGGACATAGTTTTCTGTAGTCTCTGCTACAATTTTTGATATTTTAATAACTTTTAGATTAGTATTTATTGCTTTTAATCATTATTTAGTGTTTCATTAAATCCAGCAACGCAACTATTCATTTTTATATACCTTATACTGAACATAATTCTGCAAGCAAGCCATATAAAAATCCCCATCAGTAACAACTTACTAATCAATGGAATTCATTCACTCACAACGCACAGAAAAGGAGAATATCTCTAAAATTAAAGACTTTGTATAACCCCCAACATTTATTGCGTATAAATAAACAGCTTAACCGATTTTGATCAAAGAAAGCTACGAACCATCTCGATCATGTCAGATAAACAAAACCGCATCAAAATTGGTTTTTACCATTGCCCCTCGAAAAAGGGTCCGTTATTCTCTTCGACCAAGGTTATTCTTCAAAAACAATGAATAAAACGCTGTTTATTTCATTGAGTGAACAAAACATTTTGAATTTGGAACATGCGCGAATATACGGATTTTAGTAAGAAAACAAAAGAAAATGTGCAAGGAGGTTGCATACTCTCGCTATAAAAACGTATAGAATATGGCTCGGTTAAAAATTTTAAATTTAGAATAAGGAATTCAGCCAATTCTCTGTGCAATTTTCATGCAATTAAAAGTTTCTGTTAAAAGTTTTTGTCTCAAAATCATAAAATGAGTTCGACATCCAGTGATGAAAGTGAACCTCTCGTTCCAGAGTTATTTCGCATTAAAGCAGCAGCTATTGTTGATAATTTACTGTCACAGAGTAATTATTTTCTTTTTCTCGTAGTCAATGGTAAAAAGTAGAGTACCTAGCACGTGAAAAAAAATTCATCTCGGCTCTTGTATCCCTCGAAAAGAATTCACCTTTTTTTCACTTGTTGGGTAATCTACTATTATTTGTTAAGGAGCTATGATGCCACAGACAGAAACACAGATACACCCCTCTTTTTTGTCGGGGTTTAAAAAAACTCGTTTCATAGCCGTCTGGGTTTGACCCTAAGGTTGTATCCATCAGCGAACTTGACAGAGATGGCGACGTGGAGCCTCAAGTCCTCAAGTCTACCGTCAGCCTCCAAACGCAGCCGCCGCAACACCCGCACCACTATGATCTTGATCAAGGATATGGCGTATACACGACCTGGAACATATTTTAATTGAATTCTTACTACTTTAGTCTTCTTCTTCTTATCGTGTAGGTATAGTCAAGTGTGGAGCGAACTTGGCTAACCCTGGTGTCAGAGTTTCCAAACCGCACAATGGCCTCTGGCTTGGTTTTAAGGACTGTAGTCAATCGACAACAGTTTAAAATGCCCTCCGAAGCACGGAAACGCTTGTGATAAATTGCCATTTTGGTCACCCGTGGGTTCCCTGTCTCTGTATATGTTGCTTAACCTGACTGATTGGTTGAGATCAGCGAGCGCCACTGGGCTACGAGTGCTTCGTAAGAAGTACTACCTAGAAAGAATAACAGATCCACCCATATTTCAGATTTAGTTAAAATTAGTAAATAAGAAAATTTGTAATGCGATTTAAAAGAGCAACCTCAGAGTTTCTTGCCTGTTCTTCTCCGAGGAAGACTGCACCTTTGCTAATAGGCGTAGAGTCAGTAGGGTCAAAAGAACGAATGCGTATGTATGTATTTAAATCGTTTAATGTATGTTTGTATGTATTTCATTGTAATCTTGACTTGTTTTAAGTGACATCCTGAATGTCCTATGAAATAAAGATTTTTCTATTCTATTCTATTCATACCCGGAATCAGAACAGATCGATTTATAGTACCCTTGGCCATGATTCAGGATCTGCCTATCCGGAAATTAGAGGCGACTAAAGAAACACAAATGAGGCCTGCCTCCTATTAATCCACCTCAGGCAACGACACCTCCATCTGTTCTGAATCGGAGGTGTCGTCCTATGGTTTCATGCGGTGTAGTAGGCTCTGTGAAGGGCCGTCTAGTTCGCGACCGCCCTCCTAGCGAAGTCCGACGCCAAACAGCTTGCTGTGTTCCGTCGTCGGTGCGTAGGAGTACCAGTGCCTTAATAGGCATTTTCTGGGTTAACTCGCTCCATCGTCGACCTCATGTATGACCTTGGTCCAGATTGAGGTCAAGAGTTAACCCATCTCATAATATAAAAAATATAAAAAAATCGTGGGCCGCCATCTGATCTCTGTGACACTGCTGACAGGGGAACCTGACCGGATTGGATCATGGTTATACAATAAGTTGTCTAAATATACAGGTTTCTTCATGATGTTACCGTAACAGCATCTGTGAGAATGTGACTAATACAAAAAACCGGCTAAGTGCGAGTCGGACTCGTGCACGAAGGGTTCCGTACCATCCTTACTTAATATTATAAATGTGAAAGTAGGGATGTTACGCTTTCACGCAAAAACTAATCAACCGATCATCATGAAACTTTGTATATTCTCGGAGGTACTAGGATACTTTTTATTTAAAAAAAAATGTGAAAGTCCACGCGGGCGGAGCCGCGGGCGGAAAGCTAGTTATCTACAAAAACGAGCAAAAAAAACGTTTGTTGTATGGGAGCCCCCTTAATTATTTATTTTATTGTTTTTTAGTATTTGTTGTTATAGCGGCAACAGAAATACATCATCTGTATAAATTTCAATTTCAACTGTCGAACTATCAACGGTTCATGAAATACAGCCAGGTGATAGACAGACAGACGGACGGACGGACAGCGGAGTCTTTTTAATACCTTTTACCCTTTTGGTATGCAACCCTAAGAACTATTTTTTTGGCACGAGACACGGCACTGGGCATTGAACTCGGGGCCTTTCGCTTATGAGGCCTGTTGAAACCTATTTACAATAAGAACACCCTTGCCAGTTGCCATTAAGTTTGTATATGTATGTTTGTCAATTTTTTTGAATTAGATACAGTCAGGAAAATACATACATTTTTTTTTAACGCTACACACTCAAAGGCCCACACTAAGGTTTTCCCTTGTGTCGTGGGTCCCTCAGAACACAAACACCCATGACCTGAGAACAAACATTTACTTTTTACACGAATATTTGCCCCGACTGGGATTCGAACCCAGGACCCGTCAATCAAGAGGCAGCGCCACTACCACTCGACCAAACCGGCCGTCGTTTCCGGCCTATCCGTATAGGCCAATGTATGTTTTTCTTACTAAATAAGTGGTTGTGGACTTAGTCACAATTTTTATTATGGCCACAAACCGTATTAAACATACATACACCCCCTCCCATAATCCCTAACGGGGTAAGCAGAGCATCAGTGGTTCTAGAACCACTAGATGCCACGTTTGACATAAATTGTGAGGGTTATCAGATGGAACAAGTTGCATAATGGTGAGAGGTGGTCAGCCTTTCGTCCAATATACAGCAAAACTCTCGCATCCCTCTTACATACTTTTATTGTATACCTGGGAACAGTAGATAGCTGGTGCATTCTAAGTTTTTCTTTCACTCCCACTCCAGCGTGGAAGTAACATAAATTCATATTTTTTATTTTAACTTACCAAGACAGTCCATACTTCCTAAACTGAAAGGCACGAAGGCGTTAGGATGCAGAGCAGCCTGGTTTCCAGGCAGAAACCGGCCAGGGTCGACCTGATGAGGAGAGGACCAGTAGCGAGGCTCACGGTGCAGCATGTGGATCGGGATGATCACTGACGCTCCCTTGGGCAGGGTCAGCTTGCCTGGAAGAATAGTCTTCTGAAGACCTCGGGTTCAAACTTAGTGATTTTTATGAAGGTTTATCTAAATACATTATGTATAGGGTGTTCGGTAGAGCGTTGTCAAAACGAAACAGGCGGGTTAAGGAGACCATTTGCTACCTACTTCAGGTACGGAGGGCCGCATATCAGGCCACCACACGCGTGCACTCTGTGCTGTTGTGATAAGAGCGGTTTTGCAACGAAAATGGAGTAACCTGATGTGTTGGCCTCTGTACATTAACCCTCATTTTGTGCTAAGGCTATTTTAGTACGGATTTTTTTTTCCAAATAAACTGAAATTAATTCTTTAAATTTTAATTTAAAAAAAAGTATTGAGTGTATTTGCTAGAATTAACTTTTATTTTATTTTTAAGTGTTGTATGGTTCAATAAAATTTATTATTGGAGGCAAATAACAATTTTATAAATAAATGCAAGCCTTCAAAGCGCCTTGTTTTTAACTCGACCTTATACTGAAATAAGGTCTCTCATTATTTATGCCTATATATTTACATTTATGTTATCTATTCTAGTAGAATAGTGGGTGTACGTGTCGTGCTCGTTTCGCGCTTCATTTAATAAGGTGCTGACAGAAAATCAGCGCTGTTGACTCTCAACAGCATATGCTGAGTCAGAACTATTCGCTGACACAACGCTGTTGATAATGCTATGCTTTAACTAATTAACTTTGTGCTTTATGTGTTTCTTTTAATTGTTTAATTGTGTTTTGTATAGTGAATAAATGTTATCTATGTCTATGTCTATGAAATAAGAAAAAACTAAATTTGTTAGGATTCTTACAATTTCTATAAAACTTTTCCACACCCTGCCGATTCTAACGGTACATCACATACACCATAAACCTTATCATAATTTGAGTTATTATAAACAGAGTTACTTCCACGCCTAAACTACTAAACCAATTTTAAACTACTAAATCGGTTCAGTAGTTTAGGCATGAAAGTAACTCTGCCTATCTGTCTGTCTGTTACGATTTCACGCCTAAACTACAGAACAGATTTTGATGAAATTTAGTACAGAGATAGATTAGACCATGGAAAAGGACATAGGCTACATTTTATCCCACAACTGGGCACGATATAACCTATGATCCACGCGGGCGGAGCTGCGGCGGAAATGTTGTAAATTAGAAAGTTACTGTCTGTCTGTCAACCCCTAAGAGAGTGAAATCCTACTCACTCTCAAACACACACTATACTCTTCCAAACACATTAATTTTAATTACCTAATCGTTAAAATACAAATGTTTTTTTTTTTTTTAGTTTTTGTAATTGTGTGTGATGTGTCAGTTAAATAAAGGTTTTATCTATCTATCTATCTATCTATCTAAATGGGGCTTCAAAGTTTGTAAGGAGAAAACAATTTTTTTGGACATTTTGACTCGAAACTTCGTCAAGATATATTTTGTAGCAAATAAATAGACACGTGTTTCGCGATTTTTCAAAATTCAAAAATTTTGGGAATGAAATGGGTGACAAAAAAACTTCTTTGCGCGAGCGAAGCCGCGGGAAAAATCCAGTGTTATAAAAATTTTTTGGGGAATCAAAAGCTAATCATCATCATCATCATCAGCCTGTATCAGTCCACTGCTGGACATAGGCTAATAACAATTTTTTATACTTTTTTTGTTTTGAAGTAAAAAAGGAACGTAAGAATTTGACGTAGCCCGTGCTACGAAATTTGCTACGGCGTAGCTCGTAGTCTTTTTTCGGCAACAAAATCTATATAATAAAGTAACACATCGATAAATCGCGCCTCCGCCCCGATTCGCGGTACCGGTACGTACCCGGCCGCTTCTCTCCACAAACGTATGTCCGACGGTTCCCTCGCAGTAACGCCCTAAGCCGAGGTTCGAGCCCCACAGGGGGCACCCTTAGGCCTGTTACTTAAAATTTTGGGTTGAGAGCCATCTGCGCTCACCACTTGCTCGGTGAAGCTGTCAAGGCCATCAGCGGCCAACAGCGTAGTCATTCAAAAAAAAAAAAAAAAAATTGCGCAGTTGGACTTGTACAGACGCCAGAGCATGAGGTAAAGGAGTTCAAGTATTACATAACGAATTTGGGGTGAGGGTCTTGTAAAACGTTACGATGCGGTAGAGGAAGTTTGAACTACGCGTTACGTAATATTGTTTTTTTTAACCCAAATGTATTTTAGCGACTTTACGACCCGTAATTGTGACTTTTATGTAAAAATGGTCAGTGTTGGTTACGTAACGTCTCACTAGGCTAGGCTAGTGCAGAAAAACGTAACGGCGCGTTACATGGAGGGAGGGGGTTAAAAATCTCCAAAAATTGTATTACGTAATACTTGAACGCTCCCTAACCCTATTTCCCTTCACAAAATTAATAAAAACTTACGTGCTATATTTTTTAAATACACACATCAAAAAAGTCTAAGCAACACGCACGATTTTTCATACAACAGAGGCCTCTTTGAGAAGCTGTGAAAAGTATTTAAGACACGTATTTTTAATAAAATCTTTAGTGTGACCAAGTTCTATACCTAAATTTTCAATCCCTATAAATGAACTTTATTTAGCTTGAAATTTGTGGAAAAGAGGGAAAAATGAAAATGAAAAGGCAGTTTTTCTTTGCTTTTAGTATGGAAATGGTGAAATTAAATTTTCACCATTTCCATACTAAAAGCAAAGAAAAACTGTGTTTTCTTCTCTTTTTCACAAACTTCAAGCTAGATAAAGTTCATTTATAGGAATTTTAAATTCGGGTATAGAACTTGCTCACACTAAAGATTTTATTAAAAATACGTGTCTTAAATACTTTTCACAGCTTCTTAAAGAGGCCTCTGTTGTATGAATCGTGCGTGTTGCTTAGACTTTTTTGATGTATGTATATATGATAGCGCGCGTAATGTGCCGCAATCCTATGTCGAAATGTCAACATTTACAACGCCAGAGGGCGAGCAAGCCTAAGAAGAGCCATACACAAGAAATTGAATTGAATTTGTGCGGGGCCCTCGCGCAATCAAAGTGAAGTTTCAGCGTCAGCCGAGTGGAGAACGCGCGCTAGTTTGTCGCCATCGTGCTCGAGCTGCTGATATACTGATAACTTGCATCTTCTTTCAGACACTTCCTACTACCTTCATTAATCGTGATCTCTTCCTCCACCGTCCTCTGAATGAAGGCTGCTATGGACATATAACGCAGCGCCTCCTTGAACACCATGTCCAGGTGTTGCAGCTTTTTCACCGCCTCGTCTGACACGTAGTCATCTTCTGGACCCAAGATATCCACGATTTCGTTGTAGACTTTATCCTGGAAATGTGTGAAGACTCAAATTGATACAACCTAGTTTCTCTACACATAACTCTACAACCTATATCTCTACATAATAACTATATCTCTACATAAATTTAAAAAGAATTATCACTTCCCGACATCCAATCTATTTATATATATCTAAATGAACCCCTTTTTCTCCTGGTCACGCTATAACTTGAAAACTGCTTGACCGATTTGGATAATCCTTTTTTTGTGTTCCTTATTGTCACGACCAGGTTTATATATTTTTTTTAAATCAAAATCCTCCGGGACAATTCCCAAGGGAATGAAGTCGCGGGCGGACAGCTAATTGCTTATAATGATAACTTATAAACGGTTGAACCATGCCATGTGTACGTAGACAACAGATTAATTACCTGCCATTCTGGCAAATGTGCCAAGAACAGAAGTACAGTTGCTGCAATCTTAGCAGAGGCTTCTTGACTCTGAAAATAACAAAGTTTTAGCATACTAATCATCAGTTAATGGTTTATGGTTTCTCAAACTAAGGGCCTTATTGCAAAAGGAGACTCAAGTCTTGATCTATGCTCAAGTATTGAATGTGTCTTTCTCTCATTATATAAATGACAAAAACGACTACTATTCAAGTATAGATCATAGTCTGAGTCGCGTTCTGTAATACAGAATGCATTGTAATTAAACCGTGTGGTGATCGGTTGAGAATAACATCGCCTCATCTCTTTCCGTGGATGTCGTAAGAGGCGACTAAGGAAACACAAATGAGACATGCCTCCTATTAATCCATCCAAGGCAACGACACTTCAGTTTGTATTGAATCTGAGGTGGCGTCCTATGGTCTTATGCGGTGTGGTAGGCTCTGTAAGTGCCGTCTGGTTCGCGACCGCCCTCCTACCGAAGTCCGACGAAAAACAGCTTGCTGTGTTCCGTCGACGCGTGGGAGTACCTTGGTGCCTTATTAATTGTCATTTTCTTAATTCAATGAAAATAAAAAAATATTGAGACACCATTGATAAGTGGAATAGATGCCCGATCAATTATACTTACCGTGGTAAACAGCGTAAAGGTCTCCCACTTAACCTCCCTCTCACTCAACTCTCCAGACAGGAGGAACCGGTCCACGACCCCAAGCATGTCTTCGTCCAGCTCAAGGCTGGTCTCCAGGGCCACTCGCCTCTTGGCCACTATGTCCGTCACCATGTCGTCTACCATTTCCAAGTATTTGTCCTGCTGGGCCTTCCTGCCTGTCAGCCAGAATATCACTGGGATCTGGAGCCACCAGCGCGTCATTTTTGTGAAGATAAAGGAGTACACCCTGACAATCAGAATCTACAATTAACATCTAACATAACTACCAACCCACATTGGGCCAGCTTGGTGGACTATGGCCTAAATCCCCTTCATATTACAAAGGGAGGCCCGTGCCCCGGTGGGGACGTATATGGGCTGGAAAAGAGAAAAGAGATAAATGTTGTCGGAAACGTAGAACTGGGGCTCTGGTGACCTTGAAGCACAGATTAAAGTCTATTTCAGGCACCAGTCTCCACACGTACCTTACCCATGTACGAATGAGCACATTATGTTGTATAGAAATAAGGTTTTAAGGTCATGTGGAGAAACAAAAAATAAACAATTATTATTATTTCACTATTAGTACTTACAGCACTTTTGTTTTTCAAATATTCCTTGCTTGTAGGTAACTCTTAACGGGCTGAACCAATTTCAATCAAATAATAAGAAGTAACTTGATTACGTCAGATTTGAAACAAAAACAACGGCATCGAAATCGTTTTATTCATTTAGGAGTTACGATGTCACAGACACACAGACGTACAGATACATTAAGTATTTTTTTAAACGCTTACCCGCGTCAGGGATGAGGGAAAAATTATACAGATCAATTTATTTTACCTGGCTGGGAATCGAACAGGACCCGCGCCTCTACGACTGGGCGACCAAACCGGCCATCACATAACTTATTTAAACATGTATATAGTTTTTACTTGGTGCCTTTGTTAAAACTAGAATTGACTAATGTCTGAATCAAATATCAGTTAAAACTGTTCCGACCGAGGTTAGAGTTCATCATACCTTATTCTGATTGACTATGTTATTGAGGTTATTGAGGTTATGTTGTGGGTTATGTAGTTGTTGTGCTTACCGTTTAACGCAACCAAAGTCTTTTCTAGCACTTCGCCGGCCGCTGCCGCGGCACACTCGCTTCGCTCGCTCGGCTCGTGCGTTGGGGGTCGCAGTTCTAACCTAACCTAACCTAACCAACCCTTAACGGATTGGTTAGGCTAGGCTACTAACAAACCTAACCTACAGTTTCTGCCCCGATATAATCTCCGCGGGGGGGCTTCGCTCGCTCGGCTCGTGCGTTGGGGGTCGCAGTTCTAACCTAACCTAACCAACCCTTAACGGATTGGTTAGGCTAGGCTACTAACAAACCTAACCTACAGTTTCTGCCTCGATATAATCTCCGCGGGGGGGCTTCGCTCGCTCGGCTCGTGCGTTGGGGGTCGCAGTTCTAACCTAACCTAACCTAACCAACCCTTAACGGATTGGTTAGGCTAGGCTACTAACAAACCTGTGACCCCACCCCAGGCGGAAGGAGGAACACCTTGGGGTTTTAGTCGGTTCGAGTCCGACATAACCCTTCCATCGCCCCTGCGATGGGGGGGTATGCGTGGGCATTTCCCCAAGTAAAAAAAAAAAAAGGCTACTAACAAACCTAACCTACAGTTTCTGCCCCGATATAATCTCCGCGGGGGGGGATTAACTATTTTAACTATAGCTCGATGTGACAACTAGTTTTATCTGAAAATCAAATATGTCAGTGGTAAATTCTAGTTTTAACTGATTATTTCTAGTTTTAACAAAGGCACCAAGTAAAAACTAGTTCTAACTAGGAAAAAGCGTTCTAACTACTAACTAGTTTTAACTGTAACATATACTTACGATTGCGTTTCGAAAACCACTTCTTCCATTCGTTTAACGTTTAAAGAATCTTGTTTCGATAATCCCATGAGTGTTTCTGCAACATAAAACATAACATATAGTTTTTCAGGATTTTATGCTAAGGAACTCTGTAACAGAAACATGGTATATATTACGACCAACATACGACTGATCCTTGTCATGTTGTCTCTGTCTACTGTAATCTGTTCATAAGAGAGAGGCCTGTACCACTAAATTCGTCTTTTCGAATTTATGTATGGATAGATTTTTCATCTTGATGAAATCCGCACGTTTGAGAAAATAGGTTTTCGAAAGGAGCGCGTCCACCACCCGCATTGGGCCAGCGTGATGGACTATGGCCTAAAACCCTTTCGTGTTTCGTAGGTAGGCCCGTACTCATCGGTGCGGGAACGTAGATTGTCTGGTAAAAAAACATATGCAGAGCTGGCTGCCAACTTTCAGGCCCGTATTGCAGAAGGAGACTCAAGTCTTGATCTATACTTAAGTATTGATTATCTGACAAAGACTACTGCTACTTAAGTAAGGATCAGAGTCAGAGGGCGTTCTAATGAAGGGAAACTCGAAGAAGAAAAAGAATATCATACTAACGACAAACACACTGCGTTGTAGTCCTGACCACGTCCCGGTAAATATCGAAGGTGTCTCCAGGGTCCCTCTGGCTGAGGGCCTGAGCCAGGAGCTCTGCTTCCCTATTAAATATCACCGTGAACTTTGACACGCACTTCTTGTTGTACGATGGAGTCGCTATTTTTCGGTGGTTCCTCCAGCATGAGCCTGCACATAGAAATATAATCTTTTTGATCCTCCTCATCATACTCTAGATCAGTGGACCCTGGGGGGTCGTCAAACTCTACAAGGGGAGCCGCGTGTAAAAGAAAAAGACAAATATTTGTGAATCTTACACAACAAGAAGACCATTGCAGTGAAAAGGTGTGCCTGTATATTAATGCCTCCCATCGTCCGCGTCTACCTTAGAAAAACTCTTTATATTACGTTTCAAAATCTCCGACGTAGGTAAGTCGAATATTATAAGCCTAAGGGCGTTTTAGGGGGGCGCCAGAACTTTTCAACGTTCTACGGAGCCACGTATTCAAAAAGATTGAAAAACACTGCTCTAGATCATTCGAATCGCTTTCAAGGTTCAAAAAGTCTGTACTTCATCAGCCCATATACGTCCCCACTGCTGGGGCACGGGCCTCCCTCAACAACATGAGGGGTAAATGCCATAATCACCACGCTTGGCAGACGGGTTGGCGAGGGTTTTGATATAATTGCAGAGTTTTCCTTCTCTGTGTGCAGATGAACTTGCTTGTATATTACCTTAGTCGCCTTGTACGACACCTCGGTAAGAAAGAGGGTGGTCCTATTCTACTCTGCCGGGGACTCACACGGCTGTACTGTCCTTCCTTATCTTGTAATCAAGTTTATGGAAAACTTGACTTACCGTAATGTCAGAGTTCAAGACCACCAAAATGTCCTCTGACTTGGTTCAACCACTGCAGTCAAAATAATTGACAATAGCCAGGGCACCGATTCTGTAACTTCAGTTGTAGGTCGATGGAATGGAGGCCATTTTCAACCGACTTCAAAAAAGGAGGAGGTTCTCAATTCGATTGTATTTTTTTTTTGTATATTTGTTACGCGATTACTCCGGCAATTATGAACCGATTTGAATAATTCTTTATTTGTTCGAAAGAGTATACTCCTGAAGAGGTCCCATATAAATTTTATCAAAAATGATTCAGCGCTTTAAAAAAAAACAACAAAAACAAAAAATACTACAAACTAGTACATCATCTAAATAAATGAATGACATTTCTGCTTGTAGTTATCTGCTAATAAGCATTGTAGTCCACAAAAAATACTAGATATCTACTTAGTGCGAACTGTTAGGATTGAAGTCGGTGACTCATACGTTTTTAACGTGGAAAATTATAATTGTTCAGGTGGCGAAACTGAGAACTATTTAATTTTCATATACTTGCTGACAACCACCCCGACTAGCAGCGCCACCGACAACCGAAAATAAAGTTGCAAACAACCTAGCAATTGAAAATTCAGTTGGCGGCGGCGCCACCAGTCAAAGCAGCCGTTATTAGATGTATGACATTTGTATAGTTCTCAATTTCGCCACCTGAACGGATAAAATGGTGACCATTCCATCGACACACAATTGAAGTTACAGAATCGGAGCCCAAAGTTGCAGACCTAATGCCTGACGGCTTAAAAAACGTTTGTGATTAATTGCCACTTTGGATTCATGAAACCTATTTCAAGAAAACCCGGCGTAGAATATGGGGACAGCTTGGCCCTTTCTTATCGTGTTAAGTGCAATTTTTAAAACGATTCTGGTGATGGCACAAGTGTTTCGTTTTTTTATTTTGTTTTTGTTTTGACAAAAAGAGAAAGGAATATTGATGTTCCCAGAAAACGTTTCGTTCGACTGATAGATCGCTAAAACTTACCACCAGTGAGTATCCCGGGACCGCTGAATACTTTCATGAAATCGTAGAGTGGACCTTTCTGATTGATTTTGTTACTAGTTAGCAGGATCTAAAAATAAAAAATGTTACAATAAGCCCGTATTACTGGATCATAAGCCCGTATTACTGGATCATAAGAACGTATTACTGGATCATAAGCCCGTTACTGGATCATAAGCCCGTATTACTTACTGGATCATGAGCCCGTATTACTGGATCATAAGCCCGTTACTGGATCATAAGCCCATATTACTGGATCATAAGCCCGTATTACTGGATCATAAGCCCGTTACTGGATCATAAGCCCATATTACTGGATCATAAGCCCGTATTACTGGATCATAAGCCCGTTACTGGATCATAAGCCCATATTACTGGATCATAAGCCCGTATTACTGGATCATAAGCCCGTATTACTGGATCATAAGCCCGTATTACTGGATCATAAGCCCGTTACTGGATCATAAGCCCATATTACTGGATCATAAGCCCGTATTACTGGATCATAAGCCCGTTACTGGATCATAAGCCCATATTACTGGATCATAAGCCCGTATTACTGGATCATAAGCCCGTTACTGGATCATAAGCCCATATTACTGGATCATAAGCCCGTATTACTGGATCATAAGCCCGTTACTGGATCATAAGCCCGTATTACTGGATCATAAGCCCGTATTACTGGATCATAAGCCCGTATTACTGGATCATAAGCCCGTATTACTGGATCATAAGCCCGTATTACTGGATCATAAGCCCGTATTACTGGATCATAAGCCCGTTACTGGATCATAAGCCCGTATTTCTGGATCATAAGCCCGTTTTACCGTGTTACCTTCCCCATAAAAGGGAGAAACGAAATTTTTCCAAATGCGTTCGCTCTTAGAGCCTACATCTTACGCATAACAGTCGAAGGCGAGTCTGTGTTTTTTTATTTTCAAGAATATTTACCCACTGTTAAATAGGTTGGCGGTTTTGCAACACAGCATGATGCTTACCTACCCAGACAGTAGGCGTTGATATATGGATGGATGGACAAAACCGTTTTTACGTTGGTGCGTCCCAGGCTTTCAATTTTAATTCGCGCCATGTAGAAAGAAGCTGGAAGAAAGTAGAGGTGGTGTGTTTGCGCATGGGTAGGTACACTCGCGCACGTATGTATAGTTTTATTGTAAGCCTATTATTTTATTTTTGAACTAACTAGCCTTTTGCTCGCGGCTTCGTATATTGATTATTGGTAGGTCCATTGAATTATAAATTAATAGATTCTACTAATATTATAAATGCGAAAGTTTGTAAGCATGTATGGATGTTTATTTCCCTTTCACGCTCAAACGGCTGGACTAATTTTGATAAAATTTGGTACGGAGGTAGCTGACACCCTGGCTATTTAATTTTGAACATAATTTAATTTATATAATTTTCCCAAATTCCCACGGGAACGAGGTCTGGGGTGGAAAGCTAGTCCCTACTAATATTATAAATGCGAAAGTAACTCTGTCTGTCTGTCTGTCTGTCTGTTACCTTTTCACGCCTAAACCGCTGAACCGATTTTGATGAATTTTGGTACAGAGATAGATTAGAGCCTGGGAAAGGACATAGGCTACATTTTATCCCACAGTTGGGCACGATATAACCTGTAGTCCACGCGGGCGGAGCCGCGGGCGGAAAGCTAGTAGAATATAAATCGCCTCAACGCAGCTTGACCGCAAGCGTTCTTTTTCCATGACGCGACCTATAGGATAGCCAGTTACGAATCTTAATAAGGAGACATACCCTAATGTCATCAGGATTCCTGACGCAGACGTTCAGGTCAGGGCCCAGCCAGAACCGGACATACTCGCCGTACTCCGCGAACATATCGCCTATTATGTTCAGCAGCTCTGAAACATACAGACAGGCAAATGAACCGTCACGAAGGAAATGAAAGATAAATGAAATCTATTATCGGATAATTTTTCTTCCTCCTCTGATTATGATGCCGTGGGCGAAAATATAAAAAATAGTTAAATACATAAATAAACGCTAACACTAAGGTTGTCCAATGGGACTCAAGTAGCACGCTCATCTCTCAAGATTCTGTCCGGTCCGTATGACCGAAAGGTTGGCACAATTGATACATAAAGACTAACACGAACACCAATGACCCAAGACCAAACATCTGCGCTTTTTACACAAATATTTCAACCGACCGGAAGTGAAACCCAGGACCCGTAGATCGAGAGGCAGCGTTACTACCACTCAACCAAACCGGCCATTTCATTGCGTGAGATGACTACTAATATTGTGTACCTTCAGGCTGATGCATGAATATGAGCGCGTTGCCAAGCAGCGGCCAGGCGGGGGGTCCTGGCATCCGAGCAGCAAGCGACAGCAGCCGCCTTCTCTTGTAGCGCCACCAGCCATAACACGCTGAGCCTACCACTAGCAGCACGGACAGAACGATATGCCAGAGGCCTGGCATCTGGAATTTGGAAAATATTGCTTTCTATCATGTCCACCAAGACCCTGATTCTGTAACTTAATTTATGTGTCGATGGAATGGTCGCCATTGTATCCAATCGGGCGGCGTGAGAACTATCTCTTAACTATGACAGCTGCTTTGACTGGTGGCCGCACCGCCATCGCGCCAACTGAATTTTCAGTTGCTAGGTAGTTTGCAACTTTACGTTCGGTTGGCGGTGGCTCTGCTGGTCGGGGTGGTTGTCAGACATGTCAGCGAGTATATGAAAATTAAATAGTTCTCAATTCCGCCACCTGAACACATAAAATGGCCTCCATTCTATCGACACACAACCTAAGTTACAGAATCGGGGCCCTGCTTCCTAACCACTTCATTTTTTCGAAGGGAAGCGTGTATCCCTTTGCTGGGACGTCTATGGGCTGATGTTATCATTACTTACTTCCTTTCCTTATTTGAAATAATAAAAACTCTAAAAATAAATTTTTCACCTCTCCAGCTCGAAAAGAGAGCTTTTGCTTATCAATCTCAGAGAGCAAAATCGTTGTTTATTTATTATATCGATAGTTTGGTCTGTCATCAATAGTATCGCAAACTATTGGCTATCGATATTCTTACTGTTTTTCAAGGTTACGATATAGTATCGATAGACTACCGATAATTTTTTCTATTGGTTGCAACACTATCTGAAACTAATTTAGGCTATCAAATCACGAAATTTTATATTATGTATTGAAATCAAAATTACAAAAATGTGTTAAATATTATAAAAGGAAATAAAAGGTTTTTTTTTTAACTTTGTAAAAATGTTACGAAGTGCAATTCCTGAACTTAAACTATAATCCTGCTTTTAAAAAAGAACAAAACATACTGCTATTTGTCACTTTAAAAAAAAAAAAAACAGTGGTAAATTTCTAGTTTTCTCGCTGCACATAGGTGAAAAGTGATATGTTTAACACGAGAGCAAGTTTTTTTGATCTCACTCACTCACTCTTGATTGTACTCGGGTAGCAAAAACCAACTTTGCTCTCTTGTTGAACAAATAACTATTGTATAACCCCCGACGTTCGATTGCTTATAACGGCTGAACCGATTTTGATTAAATAAAGCTATGAACCATATTGATCACGTCAGATTAAAAAAAAACTATTGAAATCGGTCCATTCTTTTAGGACATACGATGCTACAGACAGATACACAAAAACACACGTCAAACAAAAAACACCCCTCTTTATTCTTCTTAGCGAGTCGATGGCAAGTATAACTATAAAGTTGTGGCCCAGAACGTACAGAGCCTACCACATCGCATGAGACCATAGGACGACACCTCAGATTCAGAAAAAAATGAAGTGTCGTTGCCTGGGATGGATTACTAGGAGGCAGGTCTCATTTGTGTTTCCTTAGTCGCCTCTTACGACACCCACGAAAAGAGATGGGGTGGTGTTATTCTCACTACACGTTAAAAACGTTACATTTAAAGAAGCTTTAATTTTAATTAATGTTTCTGCAATAGAGTGCTAGAGACAGACTCGAACTTACCTCGTGGCACCTCGTAAAGTCTAATGAAATCAATCCTAGAGTTGTGCAGTTAGAATTTCTTATTCTATTAAAAACACTGATGTCATGTGCAATTTTTGATCGCAAAGTGCTCGAATAACTCAAAATGCAAATCTTGAAGTCACCGTTCAGATTATCAAATCTAGTTTACCAATTGAAGACTTTTGTGTCACTTTTCGAGCTATTTTAAGCTCATAATCACGTGAAATCCTTAGAAAAATCGTATTTATGAAAATAACATTAATAAGTTTCCGATTTATTTTTGCGCTTGTAAGTGTTTTTTTTTTATATAAGCGTCCACAAAGTCCGGAGGTAAACAAGATACTTGTTTGTATGTTTTCCCCATAAAGTAAAGTGCGCACGCGAACTTACGACGTGATATACAATTGCACAGTAGATGAACTACGTAAGCAAGCAGCGGGAGAAGCGCAAAAAGTTCAAAATAAAGGAGAAAATAAGAGATAAGTTAAAAATAAATGCTGTTGAAGCACTCCATATTCGGGATCAACCAGCGAGGTTAAGTAGTTACATGGGACAAGGAACTTTGATGGTAGACCATTATGGCAATTTACTACAGAGTGTCCGTGCTCCGTAGGGTACGTTAAATCGTCGTCTCTGGCTGCTATGAATTGATTACAATCGTTAAACCAAGTCTGAGAACTTATCGTGTTTATACGTAAGTATGCTAAATATTTTTGGACCTGTAGGTACTCAACCACGCACACTGCACTATATGTAGCCTTGTAGAGGTCTTCGCAAGTACAGGAGTCAGGACTCGCTGGACATGTCTACAGGTGTGCCATAGACGGCGGGGATATGCCGAATTCGCAAGCGTTTTCTACGCTTTATTTACCCCAGAGTATATCAGTTCTGAACGCTCAAGTATAGAGGATTAGAATTAGGATTTAGGATTTTAGGATCCCAAATTAGGATCCCAGGATCCCAGGATTTTAGGTTCCCAAAGTCCTATATAGGTGTAAAAAGAGTCCTATATCGGTGTAAAGTTCAAAATAGACGTTACAATTGGATTCTAGAAACTTAGATAATTGGTAAGGTTTGAGAAGCTTACAAACCGCATTGAATCTGAAGAGATACAAGTGTGAAAAAGTGTGGTAAGACTCAGTAAGTTTTGCGTGTACTAGATGTAAGTATGACCGTTGGTGTTTCAAAATCTCTAACTAGTTGAAAACCAATAACCGTATCTACTGTACAACCAATCTGTGTTGTCCTGCATGCAACAAATGCGACGCATTCGCAAGGGCAGGCTAGCCGAGACGCGTGCCTGAATCGCGTGAGCCTACCGTTCATAAAGCAATTTGACGTCATATCGATAACATGGTGATATACCGTGAACTTGGGTTTTTTTACTGAGAAGATAGATAGAATCTTTAATAATAAACGGATTTTGCACTATACGGTTGTTATTTAAATCCGCTTTAAATTAATTTAAGGGTCATAAAGTAGAGCCTGTCTTTGTCTGTGTTGTTTAATTAGTGAGTATTATAAAACTGTATTTATATTTATATATATTTTATTTGTTTATATTTTGTTTCATATATATTGTTTAGGTTTAAATATTTCGCCCGCTTTTGATTTCACTTAGCGACTTTTTCATGCCCAAAGGTTACCTGGAAGAAATCGCTTGAAGCGATAAGGTCGCCTATATTGTACCTTTTTGTAACTTTATTTGTAAGCGTCTCATCATTGTATTTCTTTTCCAAATTGTGCAATAAAGTATATTGTATTTATCACCGTCGCAAGATGAGAAGTGTTATTTGGACGTGTATATCTGTATGTCTGTGTGGCATCTTAGCTCCTAAATGAATTGACCGATCTTGGTGCGGTTTTTATGTTTGAAAGCTGACGTGATCGAGATGGTTCTTAGTTATATTTTATTAAAATTGGTTCAGCCGTTTAAAAATTTTAAGCTATGAATTTCAGTGGTGATAAAATAATAATAATTTAAAAGTTATATGAGATGTACTTCGAGGAGTTTGCTCAGAAGCTCCATAAGCTCATTCCGTCTTCTGCTTTCTTCAATCGGACATCCAGACGTGGACGGCAGGGTACTCCTTACCTTGTCGACATTCTGCGGTATCGTACCGACCGCATCTCATCATCCTTCATAAAGCGCACAGTTATGAAATGCAATTATCTCTGCCCGCCATCCTGTGATGTAATTTCAATCTCTTTTTTTATATTTGCTATAAAAACCGCTTTGTGGGTCCATCTGTGGCACCGTGGCAACGCTTAAACGGGTGAACCAAGTTAGATGCGGTAAATAAAAAAATTAAAAGCAGTTTTTCTAACGGTGGTTATTCTAAATGTTTTATCAAAATCGGTTAGCGATGAATATCGGAGGCTTTACAACTTTTTTAAATTTTAGAGTTATAAAATTTTAAGTTAAGTATCTTTAATAAGCAATAGGCTTCTTCTGTGTGATCTTTTTATGGTCAAGATTGAGCTCAAGAGTTGACCCATCTTATAATAAAAAATAATAATAAAAAAATTTTTACATTCACAAATTATTCCTTAGCGCTAGAGAGAGAATCCTGTTTTCTTTAATAAGAATATTTCAGTAAATATCATTGTTGGAAAAATCAACTTTTAAAAATTACGCAGCTATGTTTGCAGCTCACCAACGAAGTTGCTGTAATATAGTCTTGTTTGACCAGTTATGACGTGGTAACTAGATAATAAAATTACCCATGAATGCTACGAGTAAAGCCTACCTCTCAAACAGTTCCGCATTCCGTACTAAATACATTGTTTATTGTAATAAAAAAACAACGGGTTGCACTCCGGGAGTACCGGCAGAAGTGAAAACTTGAACATTAACGTTGTGTATATTTTATTTTATTTTTCCTATGCTGACACTGTTGTTAGTTGCTGTTTTGCGCGAGTGGACCTCCTTGCAACTTTTCAACGCTCGTCTTGTAGAACTGTACAACAAGCTGGTTGCACTAGAGCTATGTACTGATTCAGGATTTGTTCTGGTGATGAAGCTAATGTTGGTGTACTATGAATGGGGGCCATAATGAATTTTTTCTGCTTCCGTGCAGGATTAATACTTAGGTCCGAAGTTGTTTTTTGATGTCGGAATAAGAACTTTACAAATCAAAAGTGTCAAGCTTGGCATGCTCTTGTGTGTACATAATCGCTTTACGTGCCGGAAATTCTGAAGCACTTTTTAACCTTTTCACCTTTTGTTACATTGAGTTCTGATTTCTTGATAGAATTTCGTTGTTTATGTATGTTGAGATCATTATTAATCGACTTAAAAAAAAGGAGGAGGTTCTTAATTCGATTGTGTCTTTTATTTTTGTTCCGCGATAACGAATATTAAAGTACGAGTGAACAGGCTTATGTTCACGTTAACTCGCGACCGCGATAGCGAGCGCGGTCACGAAATATCAAACTACGAATAATTATGCTGTTCATATTGAAAGTGAAACGCAGGGGTGGGCGTGGGCGGTGTAAGTAAATCTAGTCGCGCCCGCCACCGCGCCGCCCGCCCGCGCCCGCGTGCTGTCGCACTTATTCTATAGGTGAGCTCGCTACATCCTCACATCTCTGCCCTCAGCTAGATTGTGGTCAAGAACGAAACCATTCTTAGTAAAAAAAAAATTCAAAATTATTTTTTTGTTCTAAAGAATATAATACTCCTGAGGTGGTCCCATAGGTATAAAGATTCTGAACTTGATTCAGTGCTATTTTACAAATTGGACACCAACGAAGGTGGTATCCAAATGTAGTTTGCTTGCCAATTTTTGAACTAAGTACATAAATGATTTTAATAAGTTAAACTTTAAGGAGAGATTATCCTCACGAAGCTAAACAAGCTTTTCATAAAAGTCTATTTGCAATTCTTTAAAAAAAATGATTTCCCGTACAAAGACACACCAGCTGATCGCAGGAGAGCCAATTTTTTTCTCATATTTCAATCTATATTCCTTGGGAAAGTTATTCAATTTGTGGGCTGATTTACATCCTTATTTTTTGGCAATTTAAAGTGCAACTTTACTAAACAAGGCGTAGTCTGCTATTATAGAGTAACGTCACTCTAAAGAACAATGAGGTTAGCAAGGATTTTTCCTTTATATTTTTCCGGAGTCATATGGTCAAGATTGTTATTACGAAACAAGACCGTTATCACGCACTATAACATTACACACCTTTGGACAGGACAGGCAATTATAACCAAGGATGGTGAAGATCAACTAAATGCAACAAGTTGTAATAATACGTTTCCTGCTATAGGAAATAAGGTGATTGTTTACGGATGATTGTTAATTTTTTAGAAACTTGTGAAAAATAGTTTGCGCGAACGTTATCAATATTTTCATAAAACGCAAGGTCTATGTGCTAGTGCTAGAATATAATACATTTTAAATCTGCGCGCCGCCCCACCGTCGTCGCCGTGCCTTTTACATGGACCGGGAACAAAAGAAAAAATAATATGAAGTTTACAATATTATAGACATAATAGGAAACGAACGCGAGACCTCGGAATAAGGGACAGTTACTTACTTTTTACCACTATCCACTGAATTCAAATTTTAATAAAAGATAAACTGCGTAGAATGAAACGTGAAAGTTAATGTGTTTTTTTGGTATAATAAATGTAATAATAAGTCGAGTAAAAGAGACAAAGCGATAGAGAATCTGTGGCGAGTCTTTATTTTTTGTTTCTTTCTTTAGTGCTTACTGTTGCGATTATAAACAAATTAATCGAAAATTTCTACCCAGACTGTCAATTCGAATTTTTGAAAATCAAAATAGAACGGTTAGTGAGCAGCGTACTAAATTGCTTTCATCATCATCATCATTTGAGGAGAAACATATTTTTTTTAAAGATTTCGTCGATAAAATCATTGTAAGTAACACCAAATATTTATTTCCGGTAGTGATTATATTCGCTTTGATTAGTAACAAACTGGTTCACCTCTTAGTCATATTTTGAACTTCTATTTTAAATCTTAGTTTAATCGCATCGTTACTACATATACGTGATAAATATCCGATCTACTTCTTTTTAAGTCATTTAGAATCCAAGATATTTTTGCCGAAACACCCTAAAACCTATGATAAACATTCGTTGGACGCGGTCAAGGAATCTGTTGGAAAATCTGATCTTTCTGCTGATGCTGTGTCGCGAGCTTAGAAAGAAGTTGAATCCTTGATAATTATTTAAATTGATTTGTAATCTTTGTTGATATTTACTCATTAAAATGGGGCACCTTATTCAAGTACCTACAAATATTAATGTCTCCACACTTCCACTATGCTTGCCCTTGTTCCGGTTAGAGTGTCGCAAAAGGGGCAGCCATACAAACAGCAAAAATTTCGAAAATTTGCTAAGTCCCGTGGGCTGCCCCTTTTCCGACACGCCGACCCTTGTTCCTTCGTAATCTGTGTTTTTGTGTGCAATAAATTAAGTAAATTTAACAGCAAGGGCTACGTAACACTCTTGTGGGTGTAGCTGAAGGATAATAACACACTTTTTCTATTAGAAAGTACTATTATACAGAGTATAAGCTCTGTGAAGTCTAATTAGACCATAAAGGTTACTTTTACTTATAACAGAATTAATGCAGTCCAAGTAGTTAGTGATTAATGATATGGGCTCCCATTTCTACTGTTAGGCTCTAATGTGGTCCTTTATGCGTGTGAGCTGGTGTCTAGTCCAGCTACCTCAGCTCTGACCAGAAGCTCAGAATCCTGAGGATTTCATATGCTTTGTGGTGCAACCATTTTTGCACGGTGTTATGCCACTTCCAAGATCAGATGAGTGACTATTTCATCAGCCTCTAGGCAGCCCCTGCAGTATGAATGGACCCTCATTCAAAGCACAGTGGCCGCTGAGGGTACCTTCCATATGAATAAATGAATGAATTATACTTTATTGCACACCAGAAACAAACAAAAGGTACTTAAATATGTAGGCTATCCATACGATGGATGTGTTTTTGTTTTAAGATTATGTTTTTTGGTGTGTAATAAAGAGTATTGTATTGTTATTCAGTCTTAATAAAAATGTGTTATAGAATTTTCTTAGTGCCCAAATAGCAATAAAAAAACTTCATATCCCAGATGCCAGCAGCATTCTCATTCAATCGCACATATGAGGATACCCTGGAACACCTTCTACGTGTGTTCAGTGATGGTGGAGCAGTCAAAGAGACGTGGTCCATGCAGGCTGAAGTGCTTGTCGAGCCCACCGGCTGGGACGCACTCTGGAAACTTAGCAAACAGTTCTGTGCAAAGTTTGGTAAGTAGTCATTGTTAAAAGTTTATTAGTATTACTATTCTTTTGTAATTAATTAAATAACAAAATAATTTCAGAAGTTTATTTTTTATAGAAATAAGTCAGAAATGAAAGTGTTAATTTAGTACGCATTGATGCAAGTCTGATGTTATTGCAGAGCTGCTGGTAGGATGCAGAAACAAAAACCCAACTGAAACCTGAAACCGCATATTATTTATTTTATTACAGAAGTACGTTTCCCCTGCATAGCATGTGTAACAATCACATCAGTAGACTTCGAAGAGCTGTCAGCCACACTAGAAGTGCTGAGCGTCCAACACAAAGCGGTGTCCTTGCCAGAACGAGTTGAGGACGTCCCTCTAGTTGAACTCTGGCCTACTTTGAAACAGAGGGAGCAATGCATTGATATTTTTGGTACGGCAGAGTTGATCGATTTGATGAGGTATGTAACCAAGGCAATGGGGTAGATGATAAATTTTATTTTATTGTTTAAATTGAAGTTTCTTTTTTAACTGACTTGAAAAAATTAGGAGGTTGTATGTTCGACTGCATTTATATTTATGTATGTTCACCGATTTCTCCACCAATTATGTACCGATGTTCAAAATTCTTTTTTTGTTCAAAATACTCCAGAGGTGGTCCCATATAAATTTTATCAAAAATGATTCAGTGCTTTTAAAAGAACATCTGCTAATAGGCATTGTAGTCTGCAAAAAATACTAGTTATCTACATTGTGCGGACTGTTGTTGGGATTGAAATCAGTGACACATTGGTTTTTAATGTGGAAAATTATCTTAGTGATATGGGCTCCCATTTCCGCATTTAGGCTCTTAAATGGCCCATTTATGCGTGTAATCATTAAAAATAAGAAATATATGAATATTTAAATACTAAATGATGACGTCATAGTTGAGTAAAATGGCTGAAGCGTCATTAAAATAGAAATTAAATTGACACAAAATCTATTTCAGATTCTTCTTCAATTACATTTGGATGCCGTGGGACTATCAAGATAAGTTACTGCTTCCGACAACTATTGAAGAGCGCATGCAACTTTGGAGAGACATAAATAACGGTAAGTTTAAAAAAAAAATGCTACACACTCAAAGGCCTTCCCTTGTGTCGTGGGTCCCTCGCAACATACAGAAAGACGAATATAAACAACCATGACCTGAGAACAAACACCTGCTTTTTACACAAACATTTGCCCCGACTGGGAATCGAACCCAGGACCCATTGATCAAGAGGCAGTGCTACTACCACTTGACCAAACCGGCCGTCATAGTTTTTATTTTTATTTTATTCATTGGAATAGTTCAAACTTTTCGCCGTCAGCTACCTCCATACCAAATGCTTTTGCTAATATTTCTAGCAGCCACTTCTCGATTTTTATGAAGCCGCAATTTTGTCACGCTCGTAGCCCAGTGGCTCTTGCTGATCTCAACCGATCAGGGAGGTTAAGCAACGTACACATGCAGGGAACCTGATGGATGACCAAAGTGGCAATTTATCACGAGCATTTCCGTGCTTCGGAGGGCACGTTAAGCTGTCGGTCCCGGCTGTTGTCGATTGACTACAGTCCTTAAAACCAAGTCAGAGGCCATTGTGGGGTTTGAAAACTCTGACACCAGGGTTAGCCAAGTTCACCACACACTTGACTATACCTACACGATAAGAAGAAGACTTGACCTACAATAAACAACTAGACTTGCGATTGGAAGTCAAAAAATGGCATTCTTTTTGATAGATTTTCTGACTCTTTCATTCTTTTGTTCAGTTTTTTTATCCTGCTCACTCATCCGTCAGTTCGTTCGAAAGCTCGGACAGTTTTTGGTTGACCGTTCTTTGAGATTGGGTATCTAGTTGTTTTAATGTATACTAGCATTCCGCCCGGGACTTCGTTCCCATGGGAATTCGGGAAAATTATGTTGCCTATATCCATGGGGGATAATGTAGATTTCTAATGGTGAAAGAATTTTTCAAATTGGTCTAGTAGTTTTTAAGTTTATTCATTACATACAAAAATACAAATCTTTCGCTCCCTAGTCTGATTGCTCATTAGGCGTCAAATCTTTCCTCTTTATAATATTGGTAGAGATCAATGTCGCGAGTTTATTTTTGCAGTTGTCGGCAGTCATCAGCAGAATAATATTTGTAGCCTTCAAAATTATATTCCTTTAGTAAATAAATAAATTGTTCCAGGTACAATACCGAATTGCGTCGCCCGGTCTATAATCCTGCTCCGCACCAGCGCTATCGACGCGTACGAAAAACTCAAAGAGCTGGACACTTCCTTCTGCGGCGACGGTTCTGCTGACGAAGATGGTAAGTCTTTCAACCACCCCCTAATCAAACTCTGGGCCATGTGAAATGAAGAACGGTTCCTATTACGCTTGAAATAAGTGAGTGCTATGCTTGTGAAGTATTTCACTGTCGTGTGTGGTGAACAGGCAGGCGGGGCTTGATATGGGTTTGATTTGGCTATATGAGGAAAATAATTAAAAAGTTAGATTGTACACCTCTTTAGCTTTATAATACGTTTATTATTTTCGGTGATTTTAAATTAGAGAATCCAGGATGTGAATCTAACCACGAAACTGATTAACTTTCCCTAAGGAAGGTAGGACGAAATATATGAGTGAATATACATGAAAAAATAAAATGAAGGTTGACTGGAAGAAATCCCCTCGTGGGATAAGTCCGCCTTTGTAAACTTCCTATTACTGTAAACTTATAATCCTTTGGGTCATTGTACAATAAAGAATAAATACATACATACATAAAGATATAAGGGTGATTGGTAGTTCGATACAAATACTTAAACACTTGATTTGTAGTCATGATAATGATAACAAACAACTTTCACTATGGGACGAACCCTGAATTCGTGAAAAAATAATCAGCGGTTTCATACAACAGTTCAATATCTACTCAACCAAAATGTATGAAACTGCTGATTATTTTTTTGCGAATTCAGGGTTGGTCCCATAGTGAAAGTTGTTTGTTATTATGACTACAATCAAGTGTTTAAGTATTTGTATCGAACTACCAATCACCCTATATACAGTCGAACATAGAACCTTCTCCTTTTTTGAAGTTGGTTGGTAAAATAAATAAAAACAAATTAAATTCCAGATTCAATGCTTTCTCCAAACTACATAAGCCAGTGCGCTGAGCTAATAGCGAAGTTAGACGCGCACATGTCGAAATGGACGCTGTATGAGAAGGGCCTGGTCCGACAACAATATCTCGCCAAACTCATCAAACGGTGGCACGGGAACATCCAGGGAAAGAATGTGAGTATATCTTGACCCGTACTAACAATAGGGTAGTTTATTGCTACTGATTCCTTAACTTACTATAATATTACAAATGCGAAAGTAACTCTGTCTGTCCGTCTTTCACGCCTAAACGACTGAACCGATTTTGATGAAAGGTCTCTGTAGATTCGAGCCTGGGAAAGGACATCCTACAGTTGGGCACGATATAACCTGTAGACCACGCGGGTGGAGCCGCGGGCGGAAAGCTAGTATTAAATATTTATTAAGATAATATATTAATAAACATAAAATAATAACAGAATTCGAAATGAAACTTGAAATTGGTCGGTAAATAAAAAACTTATAGTCAGTCAAACATTTTTGTCTATCTTTCTTACAAAACGAAATTTTGTATATACAGGGCTTTAGGTATCTCTCTTCCAACCTGTCGGGTAGTTAATCAGTCCATGAAACAGAACAACTTGCCCAAGGAACATAGGTCGAAAGACGAAAAAAAAATTTTGAGTTCCCATACAAACTTCATCAGCGTATAGTGCATTTTGTATGGGAGATCAACATTTTTTTTCTTGTTTTGACCCATGTTCCTTGGAGAAGTTTTTCAGTTTCATGGACTGATTAACCACCCGAGAGGTTGAAAGAGAGATACCTAAAGCCCTGTATAAAAATAATCAATAGTGGTGATGAGCCAGACATGTAATCCGAAGGATTGTAATATTAAATAAAGCAACTTCTTTTAATTTTAGACACAAGGTTTCATAGCAACAATCACTCCTTACAACGTACACTATCAATATGGCAATAAAACAAAAATGTCTTTTTTTCCGAAATGACCAGGTTCGATTCCCGAGTCGTGTATGATTTTTTTTGAAAATCTATGAATGCAGTTTTTGTTTTCTCTAAAATCGATATCGTGGTTCCTTAGAAGATATCCCCATTCCGGCCGGTTTGGGTGGGCCACCCTGTGTATATGGCAGTACTCCACTGTGACGTCACCGTTTTGTATTTCCCTCTCTGTCTGAGAGTTTTGAACGTTCATATCCTCTAGTAGATTATAAATATAAAAGTGTTCTTTTTCATTCTTCACGTCAAGACGGAGCAACAAATCGGCGTAATTATTTTTACACGGAATAGTTAAAGCATGGAAATAATTCCTTTCCTCTCAAACAAAGTTGCGGGTAGGCTACTAAAACAATAACTCAGTCAAAACTCAAAACTTCTCCCATATTCCAGGTGGTAGCTCTATGGCGAGGCGGATCAGTATTCGAATTTGAAAAGATCTCTGAATTCCTCAAATCAAAAGTGAATACCGATCAGAGCCTCACGGTGACCCCGAATGCTGATCAGGGGCTGGCTTTGGACCCAGAACAGCTGATTGTGTGCAATAAGCAATATGAACTGCCAGAGATGCCGCTCTCTAACATTAGTATTTGTAGTTTTAATGGTGAGTGAATTAAAAATATCACACGTACGCACGCACGCACATACGCACGCATACAAACACGTATGCTTGCACGGAAACACTTACGGCACAAAATCACGAAGGTGGCGAATTCGTGTTGGAGTAAATTATATCATAGAATTTATTGATTTTTATTAAAATAATGCTCTGCAGATTATTCGAATTAACTTATTTAACCCGTACCCCAAAAGATTTTTTCTTAATTTATTGATTGAATTTTTTTTTTTCACAAAATACCCCCAAAACGACATTCCGGGAACGCGTCCCCAAGTCGTTATCTGCTGACAACAACAGTTAAAATACATATTAATTTTTTTTTAATGACTTACGAGTACTTTTTTTATAGTTAGCATTATAATGAAATGATATTTATAAGTTTCTTAGTAAATATAATAATATTTTTTTCAATAATTCAATTCAAAGTATGGCGGACAATTTGTGCGTCATTTCGGGAACGCATACATTTTATTAAGATACAATTTTTCAGCAAAATGCAAGAAATAACGCTAGTGGGTAATTATTTAAAGCACCTGAGTGCAAATGGATGCCTGGTGTGTTTTTTATTAAAATGTGAAAATTCGAAGAGGTAAACTTGTTTTTGTATGAAATTTTTGGGCCGTACCTCAATTCAACGTAATTCCGGGAACGCCAATAACTGTAAAAAAAAAAAAAATTATTTACCTTCAACACAATATTTCTTAGAGATTATTGAAATCTCTTTTTACATTAGCGTTGAAAAATCCTGATTTTGTGACTATAATAGATTTTTTACGCAATTTTATATAGAAACGTAATGTCCGGGAACGTTCCCGGAATGACGCGTTCCCGGAAATGACGGCTTCCCGAAATGGCTTTTTGAGAATAATGGATGAAAAAAGCATGTTTTATTAAAAACAATTCTAATCATTACTTAAAGAAACTGATGTAAGTAATTGGCACTAAATTACTTTAATAATTTTGTATTAAAGTTGAATAAATTTAATAATTTACGTTTGGCACGAATTTATTAATTTAATTCGTGTAATTTGTCTCATGAAACATTATAGTTGGACTTTTTACGAGATATAACAGATATTTAAAGAATTTCTCATGTAGAGATTTTGAAAAATTTCAAAATTTCATGCATTATCGTCATTTCGGGAACGCTTTTTTTTTTACAAAAAGATTTTCTTGTGTAATTATCAAATTTCAGCGTAGCCCGTTTGGGTATCAATGGATAATAAATTAGTCAATAATAAAAACTAGTTTTCAGAACAAAAATACTTTTTTTTTTTTACGAAATCAGGATGCTGGAATTCGCCACCTTGGTGATTTTGTGCCTTACGCTTGCACGCAGACACGTACGCTTGCACGTCGCACACACGTACGCTTACACGTCGCACAAACGCAACTATATTCTTTTTATCTAGGTTCACAAACTGGGTACAAAATTCTTGATTTTTTTATGTCAGGCTACAAATTATAGAAGTACAGAATTGTCCCTACTTATTGTGAACCACAACATAGCTGGACCAATTTTTATAAAATTTTGTATGGAGGTAGCTGTCACCCTAGCTAGATTAACACAAAAGCTATATAGTTTTCCCAAATTTCCACAGGAACGAAGTCCCGTGCGGAAAGCTAGTATATTATAATTAACTTACGCTTAACTACATATTTTCGATTTATTATCGTGTAGGTACAGTCAAGTTATATTCATGAATACTTAGTCATGTATTCATGAATAATACATATTTACGTACACACGTACGCTCATTCTACAACTACAAACTCTTTACATGGCTACCTAAAAAAAATATTAGAATATGTGTATAGTGGTGAAACTGGTGAATAGGTAGTCGTCATTTCGCCCATAATACAGCTGGTGACCAACTTACTGACTTCTTTAGTATACCTGGGTAAAATTGGCAGCTGGCACATCCTAAGTTTTTCACTAATAAAGGATGATGGGTACAACTTGGTATCGGCACCAATTGAAATACATGATACATCGTTAAATAGGTATTTGTAAAATAAGAATAACTGAAGCGCTAGTCCTGACTCATTGTCCAATTAGAGTAATCCTTCCTTGAAAGTTATTTGTTTTTCATAATTTATTCATTTTTTTGGCGACATTATTCTTTATTTTGGCTTAGTATTTTTATTTATTATAATATATAAATGATCATCATTAATTATTATCATTGGTTGTTTATTCTCTCAGTTAATAAAACAAGTTGAAAGTAGGTTTTTTCTAAATTAATGATGATAATTTATAATTTATATTATTCCCAACACAAGTGTCCTTGGACTACTTTCTGGGAAGTCTCATTAATTTGTCTGTAACAGTGATTACTGAAATAAATGATTTATTATTATTATTATTAATATAATAAATAAAATGCCAAAATGAACAATAATTTCGCAGAAAAAATGAATAAATTGTGAAAAACAAATAACTTTCAAGGCAGGATTACTCTAATTGGACAATGAATCAAGACTAGCGCTTCGGTTATTCTTATTCTACAGAAAATTACCTGTTTAACGATGTATCATTTATTTCAATTGGTGCCGGTACCAGGTTCCATACTAATACCGATACCAAAATGCCCATCATCCTTTAGGGAAAGAAAAGTGTTCGGCGCGAATGGGTCCTGAACCCACAATCTAAATACGCTATTAAGCGTTTAAAAATACTAAATTCTCAGTTTTTCTGTCACCCCCAGTAGGTCAATAGAATAAAACCAACAAAAAATTAAAATCGGATTTAAATCCTACAAGAGGTTTTATTGTTTTAATAGCTTCATTTGTTGCCAAATAAGACTATCCTAAGTTTGCCCTCTCGGCGGAGGTGTGCATAAGTGGTGGGGGGTAAAAATGTATCCAAAAAGGGATACTTTTGCTATTTTTCGGTTATATCTCGTAAAGGACTTACAATATCGAAAACTGTCCTTCATAAAAGTTGGAGGGCATTTAATCCTGCGTAGGATAAGACCAGATCCATATTTTTTGGACTACCCGTTCTCATGCTTTAGCTCATCAAAGTTGGATAAAGGGTCAAGCAGGCTAAACGAACGAGAGTGGCCCCCTAACGACGGATTTGGTCATTCTTTCAGGTGGTATACTGGCAGGTCCTAAAAACACTCTATGCTTAATATCAGTTCTCGGTCTTCTTTTGTTTTCGAGCTATTTAGGATAATGTCGAAAAATTAGGGTATTTTACAAATTGAACGCTCAATATTTAAACCCAACCTTAATATGAGAGAGGCGAACTTGTTAATCTTGTGATCGGTCGGCGGCAGCTATACCTGTCCCTTTCTATCATATATCCCCATCTCTTTCCGCCCCTTCCACCAGGCAGCCACTCCAAGGGTTAGGAGTGGTAGTTGCTTCATTGGCGATTTGTTCTTCGAACGGAGCGGTCGCGGTGAGTCAATTATATTTTTCAGTTTAAAATATTATGTTTATTTAACGGTATTTCCGTTCGTTTTTAACTTGCTCGGAACACTATTCTGTTTCCGAGGATTTCATAAGTTACTTTTTAAGCTTACGAAATAAAAAAGTTAAAGTTTTACTAAATGCTACACCTGCCCAAAAATGTAGGTACTTTGAAATCTAAAATAACCGTTGTGAATTGTTCTGAAATCGCGGTGACAGTTCGTTGCCGTCAGCCTAACAAATAGGTGGCGTAACAAATGTTTAACGTAAATTGCATCTAGTTTTTTACGAAATGAAATGTGAGTGTGTATTGTGTGTCTTTAAAATTGATCTTTACCCGTGTAGAATGTTTATATTGTGATAAAAAAAGTCACAATCGCTTAGCGTTGACGTTTTTCGATCTAGGCTTCTAAAAACAATTGTGTGCAGCTAAGTTGCAATAAAAAACATACAACAGGTTAGTCAAACCCGGCCTTCGTGGTCATTGCTACTCCTTTTGATCGTATTTAACTCCCTTATGAAATGTTCTTGACATGAGTCGATCACTGGCCCACATTTAAATATATTTAATACACATTCAAATATAAATTTGCATGCTTACTATGGTTTTCAGTGTTCCAAAACAACAATACTAAGTTATTGGAATTTTGCACTGTATTCTGAGCTTGCATGACCCATTTCAAATTGGCGTGTAACATGGCAAGCGTAACAAACATGTTTTTGTTAAAAAAATGAACTTTTGTTGTAATATAAGAGCGATTTTTGTTTTTGGAAATGTTTGGTTTATTATGTAAATGTATTAAAATTACTTTCCGTAAAATATCCCCATGCTGTGGTCATCGTTAACTATTATGAATAATTACTCCCAAGTACTCACGTCTGCCATGTGAACAAAGTGAACGTTTTTTGACTGAGATTTTCTCACTGTAATACAAAATATCTCAATACTAAAAATTTGCCTGCGCAAGGCACAAATGAATATCACGTCACTCTAATTTTTTGATTAAAGACAATAATTTGAAGCCCTGCGAAAGGGATCGTACTTTAATATTATTTTAACTACCTGCGCAAGGTAAAATACTTCCCCTAATGTGGTGCTAGACTGCCAGCGTATGGCTTACTGCTATAGAAGTTTACCTATACTTAGTCGAAACTCATCGCTAAGTATCGCTACTCTAATCCAGAAATACCTTTGCAAAATACTGACTATAATGATGCCAACGTATGGTACCAACTTATAATTTAAAAAAAAAATTTCAACTTTGCACAGTACTTGCAATAATAGTGCCAGCGTACGGTACTTATATTTTCACCATACATTTGCGAAGTACTTACAATAATAGTGCTGACGTACGGTGCTTACAATTTTAAAACTTTTCATCTTTGCAAAGTACTTGCGATAAAAGTGCCAACGCACGGAATTTAAAATTTAAACTTTCTACATTTTCAAAGTATTTGCCTTAATAAAAGACAAGGCACGTTATAGATTTCGAAATTTTTGACTTTTGCAAAGTACTTGGAATAATAATGCCAACGTATGGTAATTATAAATTCGAAACCTTTGCCTGAATTCTACGCAAGAACCTAACTCTAACCTAAATAACTAAGCGGACATTTGGCTGTCGAAGTGACCTGCACAAAGTTGCAAAATGTTTTTGCAAATAAAAAGACCATCATGTGGCTAATGTTGAACTGCAATTTCTGCGCAAGAATTATTGTTACATTTTACAACCGGAAATGGAAACTGATTTTATCCATCGCGTCTTAACGCAAAGAGATGTTTTTTAGCCTTACAGTTACAGGCTTAGATGTATTATGCATAGTCACGATAGATCAGAACCATGTGCTACTGATATATAGAACCATGTGCTACTGATGCATGCAGATTGAAGCTGAGTATTAAGCAGAACAACTTTTGAATAAAGGAGTTCTTACCAGTGTACCAAGTATCAAACAAATAATTGCATTCCATTGCAGTTTGCCTAAAATACACGATGTGAACGGATCCACCAAATGAAATTTTTAAATGACCACTAATTAGTGTTTTACGAGTGCTTTAGATGTTAAGTCAAGGCAATTAATGTAACGGTTAATCACTCGGATAAGAATCTGTTGATACCGTCCGACATATTTTATTTTACCAAGAAAGAAAAATACTTTCGCTAAGTCCGTTATAAAAATGGGGTCAAATGTTTTGCAGAAAAATTATGTAATCTTAAATTATACTTGTTTTCCCTATCTTGGGCTGCTTCTATTCCCTACAGGAATTAACAGACTTTAATCAAAACTTGAACCAAATATTTTTACCAAAAATCGTAGATACCTGCTACGTGTATATGGTATAGCTGGCTAATGCCTGTCATATATTTTTTTTTTTTGTATCGGAAAATCATTCCGGATTAAAACATTGCGAAAGTCATTTCGCGATAAACAACCTCCTCTTGAGCAGATAATACCGCACTTTAAAGTGACGTAACGTAAACTAAAAGTGTCTCTTATTTGAGAACATTTTAGAAATTATAATCATACTAACGCAGCTGCCTGCTGTTATGATAGTCAGACGCATCTCACGTATAATGGGTACTTCAAAGGACTTTGCTCCTTGTTCAGTATTGCAACCGCGTACTAGCCTATGAAATTTTAAATTCTGAAAAGCAAACTTAGTAGCGTTAAATACTCTAGATAACGTATCGATATTTTTATTCTTAAAGACATATTGCCCCTTTTGAACTAAATTTGAATACCTAGATCTGAATGGACATCTGGAAATATGAATTATAGTTTTCTATCTTTCTTTCTAACGAATTGCTTTAGATCCTTTAACTTGCAATTTTTCGTACCAAACAGAATCCATATATTTTCATACAACGTATAAATAAATACTCTGCATAGTCAACTTTGATGACTAAAATGTCACCGATGAGTCAATTTAAACAGCCAACTACTTGTTGCAGGGCGACACCTTGTTTCTGTCAAGCCATTAGAACACAAATGTTCCGTTTTCTTCACCTTAATGCATCTAACAGATTGCTTTTAGCACTGTATCTCACATGAACGTGTTTTTTTTTCGAGATACATGATTATTAAGAAACGAAATAAAAATAAATAAAATCAACTTATCATGGTCAGCGAATGACAAATTAATCATCTGGCTTTATATTCTTAAATTTGATGACGAAATGGTTTTCGTATATCCCGGAAATTCCTAGAAGACTTGGTTCAGTTTTAAATTGTACTAATTAATTTATTTTTATATAATTTAACTTTCTCTATCGGAGAATTTCATTATCAGACCTATAATGATAATATATCTAGCAATATTATTCTTACAAAATTATTCAATATTATTCGGGACATTAATATTAAGATTTCATAAATAGACCTAAAATCCATTATTGAATGAACCAAGCTCAGCCCCCTCAGCTTGGGTGAGCTTTCAGATTTAAACTATCATAGTCCATGTTTTGCTCGACTTTCTTCTATCACTATTCCTGATATCACTATTTCCTGAAATATCTGGAGACAAGGCAGTGTCCCCGCCACAGTAAATTATAATTTCTACAGAATATGTTACGTAAGTGAGTTTTGTTCATGCAGCACTTATTGCTTATTTTTATTGTACTTGTATACTTACTTTTACATAAATCTATTACTTTCAAGGTGAAAGTCGACAGTTGATTCTTTTCACAACTTAAAGCCTTATAATAAATATCTGACTTGTTTTATATTCAAAACCAGAGCAACCAAAGTTTCTGAGTGATAAGAACTATAATAAACACCCTTGATAAGATTGCTGTAAATGAGGCTTAACCACTTAAACACTACCAGATAGTTTGCAGCGCTGGTTAATATTTTTATTATTGTCAATCAAATACCAAACTGTCAAAAGTTTATTGAAAAAGCTGTTAGCTAAAACATGTTTCTTTGTTAAGAATACTTTGCAGTCTATGTCTATAAGTCAATTTCATTTATCTACTTATGAAACCATCAGGGCGTTTACATTGAACCCCCAGAAATCTTGAATGTATAGTGTTTTAGTTATGCGCAATAATATTAGCTTTGTTATATTCCCGTTGTTAAGGCAATTAATACATTAATGTAGCTGATCCTTGTTTATTTATTCCCATGTTACATAACCTGCGTTTCTAATGTACTTGTACATGTACATTGACCTGAAATAAAATGTGTAATGTTATTTTTATTTCATTTTTTCTCATAGTACCTACTTTATGTATATACAGCGAATAAAAATATTTAGAGCCTTCTATTTGTATTAAAAGTTAATTTCAGATTCAAAACAGCTTTCAATTATTTTGCAGTTTTACTCGTATACATTGTCTGAATAACAGGTAAATAAGATATGTTTGGATGGATAAAAACAAACCAGGCAGGTGTGAAAACTGTTGGGTTTAAATATTTCGGTTAATTTATAAAATAAGCGTTTTATTTTAGTGTAAAACGCTGTCATTTTATTTTAATAAATTGGGAAACATACAGCATTAAGTAAATCTACTGGATATAAAACAACTTATATAACACAGAAGCCAACAAAGTTTCCACTAATATATATATCATTACCGTCTAAATTACGCATTGTTAAGTTCTACATGATTATTATAATTACGAAACCAGACTCAGTCATAGTTTTAAATAGTATACTTAAAGTATCACTGAAAGTGTCATATTTTCTAAACTGTTCAAGTTAGATTAACCAAACAAAATCATGTTTAATAATAACTAGCTTCCCGAGCGGGACTTCGTTCCCGTGGGAATTCGGGAAAATCATGTACCCTATGTCCATCCCGGACAATGTAGGATTCTAATGGTGAAAGAATTTTTCAAATCGGTCCAGTAGTTTCGGAGCCTATTCGATGCAAACAAACAAACAAACAAACAAACAAACAAACAATCAAATCTTTCCTCTTTATAATATGTATAGATAAAATAAACTCTTTTCGCTTACTTTTTCGCTTAGCCCGCTTGACGCTTTATACAACTTTGATGAGCTAAAGCATAAGAACGGGTAGTCCAATAAATATGAATCTGGTCTTATCCTACGCAGGATTAAATTCCCTCCAACTTTTATCTAGGAGAGTTTTCGATATTGCAAGTCCTTTACGAGATATAAACGAATAATAAACGAAAAATTGCAAAAATATTCCTTTTGGGGTACATTTTACCCCCAACCACTTATGCACACCTCCGCCGAGGGGGAAAACTTAGGATAGTCTTATTTGGCAACAAATGAAGCTATTAAAACAATAAAACCTTTTGTAGGAATAAAATCCGATTTGAATTTTAAGCCGATTGGGCCACAGTCTGGCATGATAATCATAAAAACGTGACAAATTTTCTACAGCTTAAACTCTATTTCAGGCGCAACCTTAAAATCATGTGAGATGCGTTCTTGCCTGCTACATCTGAACGAAGAGTGTTCTCTTCAGGACTTAACCCTTCAGTGCAGTAGTGTCAGCACCAGCACGGTGGTGGTGGCGCGCGGCCGCACGCGGCTGCAGCGGTGCTCCCTGCTTGATGAATCTGACAACGGACAGGTAGGTACAGACGCCAGCGCATCAGGTTACTCCATTTTCATTGCAAAACCGCTCTTATCACAACAGCACAGAGTGCACGCGAGTTAATGAAGAGGATTCCCACGACTCCTAGAATAGATCTAGATAAAATAAAACGCTACACACTCAAAGGCCCACACTAAGGTTTTCCCTTGTGTCGTGGGTCCCTTGGAACACACATAAAGACAAACACAAACACCCATGACCCGAGAACAAACATCTGCTTTGTACACAAATGTTTGCCCCGACTGGGGATTGAACCCAAGACCCGCCGATCAAGAGGCAGCGTCACTACCGCTCGACCAAACCGGCCGTCAATAAGCTCCAAATATTGCTTTGCTTAAAATATTTTTCTTGTAATTCAATAATTTATCTAAAGTAAAGGAAACCATTAAAACCCATTAAGAGTCCCTTAAGTAAAAGGAACCATATGTTAATCTAAGAAATCCAAATGCACCCCATTATTGTAACCCTAAAAATCAATAAGTTGTCCATTTTTACGATTTGTTTATTCTAAGAAGCGTACGTATTTTGGTAGACCCTTTGAACTATATAAACTCTTCACATTTCGGACGGCGGCATTGTCAATCCGGACGCCATAGGCATAGGAACTCTAAATTTAAGATTCTTTGTAACTAGCACTAAGTTTGCTAAAATAAAATTATTTTTTAAATTAAATTCGCATACGCTGATTTTAACTCGCGTGTGGTTATATCTGAGTGAACGGTGTTTGCATCTGAATGAACAGCAGTTTTTGAATAGAATCGCCCTGCTGGATATGTTCTAGATCAGGAGTTCTTATCCTTCTAGTAATGGGGCACCATTTCACAAAATATCTGTTTTGCCATTTCTCTTTACTTACAAATACAAATAGCCTTTATTTCCAAATATTTTTTTCCATGCTACAAATTCACTATAACATTACACATATTCATTAAATTTTATATCATTTACATTGTTTACATTATTACATCTCATGCATTTTACTATTTTAGAAAAGGAAACTTATTATCTCTTTTCCATGTATTTCCCGCTATCGAAATTATATTATCTTCCCATCTCTTTTTCTGTCTGCCTTTATTCCTTTTTCCGTCCATTGGATACCACACCGTTATTCTTTTCGACCATTTGTCCTTATTATTTCTTATCATGTGCCCCGCCCATTTCCATTTTAGGTTTTTGATAGTGTAAGTAACGTCTGCAACTCTAGTTCTCTTTACTTACTATTTTCTAAATCAGAGGTTCCCAAACTTTTTTTTCTCATAGACCTCTTTCGAAATTTTGCTGGTTTCGGTGGACCCCCAGCAGCTAAATTTCTACCGTATTCCCAAAACTCGATAAAAAATGTGAAGATTAGATCAAATTAAGAGAATTTGCGTTGCGGCTGAGTTCCAACCACGAATTAACAGTTTTCGAAAAAAAGCGAGAATTGATTGGTTTATTAATTAATTGATTGTGCTGTGAGTGGATGTCAAAAAAGTATAGGTGGCCAATCAAAAAAATGATTCCATCCAACTTCACATTTTTGACATCTTACTCACAGCACAAGGCGCATTTTAGTTCTTCACTATCGTAAACAGAAACATTTTTGTGGACCGCTTATACGAATTGTGAACACCCATTTTTTGTCACTCCAACGTAGACCCCCTTTGAGTGTCCCGTGGACCCCTGGGGGTCCACTTGGACCACTTTGGGAATCAATGTTCTAAATGCTTGGCTCAGACGAACAGTTGTTGTCTCTGGCCTCCAGCCGATTTCAGTGCTTGTGTAGACTCGCCACGTTTTATATTTTTGGGATGGCTTCGCGGCCACTTCAGGTGCTTCCAACAGTGGTTCGCGGACCACTGTTCTAGATGATGAATTGATGAATGACGGTTGTCGATAGTGATAATTATCAGCTAGTTCATAATTCTATGGGCAAATCATATTTTTTTATTTCAGAGTGACTTCGCACTTGGCATAGTGGCGATGGCAGGTGCAGAGGTGGTTATTGAGGACACCACCTTCAACAGTTTCTACACTGCGATTATCGTGCACACAGGGGCGCAGGTCAGTATACAACTACCTATTTTTTATTATAAGATGGGTTAACTCTTGACCTCAATCTTGACCATAAGGTTGACCAGAAAATGCCTATAAAAAGCACTGGTACTCCCACGCACCGACGGAACACAGCAAGCTATTTGGCGTCGGACTACGGTAGGACCTTCACGGTATTTACCACGCTGGCCCAAAGCGGGTTGGTGGTCCGGGTGCCTTTCAAAAACGAATTTTCTTAGACGGACGGGTTTCATCACGATGTTGAGCAAGTGATAATTAGAAATCCGTACATAAATCCGAAAAGACGAATTTAGTGGTACAGGCCCGCACCAGGATTTGAACCCGCGACCTTCGGATTACATATCTGGCTCATTACCACTATTGGTTATTTTTATACAAGGCTTTAGGTAAATCTCTTTTAACCTCTCGGGTGGTTAATCAGTCCATGAAACTGAACAACTTTCTCAAGGAACAGGTCAAAATACGAAAAAAATGTTTTGATCTCCCATACAAAATGCGCTATATGCTGATGAAGTTGGTATGGGAACTCAAAAACAGACAGACAGATGCGGCATGGGACTTTGTTTTATAATTTGATGTTGCCACAGGTGGAGCTCCGTAACTGCACTATCCGTAACTGCGGCGTCGGCATCCAGATGTACAACGGCGCGCGCGTCACGTTACACCACACCACGCTCGCCCGCTGCGCAGAGCACTGCATACGCTGCGAGACCACAGAACCAAACAAAGACCCTAACACGTAAGTATTGAATAAATCTACTAGTGATAAACCTAGCTAAGACCCTCACACGTAAGTATTGAAGAAATACACAACTGATATGATAAACCTAGCTAAGTATGAATACGATGCGAGGTCACACACCCGGACAAAGACCCTAACACGTAAGTGTAAATACATCTGATAAACCCAGCTAAGTATAAATACGATGCGAGTGCACACAACCAATCAATGATCCTAACACGTAAGTATTGAAGAAATACCCAACTGATAAACCTAGCTCAGTATAAATACGCTGCGAGCTCACACAACCGTACATAGACCTAACACGGGCTTTAGGCTTTAGGTAAATCTCTTTCGACCTCTCGGGTCTAGCCCTGTATACACACTGCACCAGACCACGCTCGGTCGCTGCTTAGAGCAATGCATTCGATGCGAGATCACACTACTAAACAAAGATGATAACACGTGAGTATTATATTGTATTGTAAAATTCTAAACCTAAACCTGTAAAAAGTGACAGCGTTAGTTAAGTTCTCCAAAACCAGGGTTGGAATAAATCACGATTTTTTGCAAAAAATCAAAAATCATCGATTTTTTCCAAAAAATCGAAAAGATCATGATTTTTTCGATTTTTTCCTTGTGCCTTTAAAATACACTTAATATTTTTCATACCTTCTATTCGAAAAGTGTCGTTTTGTTCCTTTTTAAGTTGGACCAAAATAGTTCATTTCTGATAAGAACTCATTGGCGGGTCGGAATGGACTTTCCAGCCCGCCAGAAAATCATTGGCGGGTTGGAAAGTTCATTTACCCCCGCCAACGAGAATTGAATTTAGAACATGTGTCATTCCTATGAAATGGAACGCAATTTGTATGGATACTGGCTGGCACGTGCTGGCTGTATGGCGGTGGCACCCCCGTGCTTATAAAAAAATGCAAGAATTGTAATTCAGTAAAACAACTAACAATAACTAAAAATTGCTCAAGTGTGTATTTTGTAATTTGTTTAATTTTACATTTCATTATTAAATAAATATTTTTAATTACTTAATTTATTTTTCTCATAGAATGGGTATGATAAGTAGAGTACCTATATGACTTGAGAGCGAATTATTTTTTAGCTCGGGCGATGTACCTATTTTGAATCCCTCGCCATTTCGCTCCCTTGTCATACATTCTACTAATACAGAAAATTATAAACGCTTTGATTTAATCAAAGATTTTTATTGAAAAAATCACTTGATTTAAATCGTGATTTAAATCATGATTTAATCAAAACTGATTTAATCATGCCAACTTTGTCCAAAACTGATAAACCTACTGATAAACCTAGACAGATAATGTTATTGTAATGTGTGTGTGTAAGTGTGGTTAGTCATCCTTCAAAATAAAAATAAAATATTAGTTGAGTACAAAATCCCAGGGCGCCAGATGTTACTTATTTTCTCTGTACACATCTGTGGGATACAACAGTTCTAGAACGTTCCATTCATGTATGCCAGCTCTGGCCAACGACAAATTTTCAGCTATGCACTTCCAAAAATCTATCGACGGAAACGCTCGTATTGATAGCTAATGGATGGCAAACCTAGCTAAGAGTTGGAATAATCTTAAACCGATACACATAGCTTAATAATTGATTGTTCTACAACTGATAAACATAGCTAAGTATTGAATAAATCTAAAACTGATAATCCTACCTAATAATTATTTGATGGTAGGTATTACAATTGATAACCCTAGCTAAATATTGAATTGGTCCATGATGAACTTGTCGTCACACCAATATTACTACTGATAAGCCTAGCTTAATATGAGTGAGATGGTTCTACGATCGTCAAATCTAACTAAGTGTTGAATGGATCTTCCATTGGTGATCAATGATCATAGCTAAGTTTTGATGAATCATTATCATCAACTAATAATCCTAAATAAGTATTGAATAGATAAACTACTTTTAAACATAGCTAAGTATTAAATTGATCTGCATGTACTTCTATTTTTGAACTCCCGACGCAAAAAGAGGGGTGTTATAATTTTGACTGTATGTGTGGGTGTGTGTGCCACCGTACGTAGGTCTTAAACGAGTGAACCGATTTGGATGCGGTTTTTATTTTATTGAAAAAACAGGTTTTCAAGCGGCGGTTCTTAGCTAAGTTTCTAAATTGCTATGATCTGTTCAACCGTTAGAGATATTCGAGTTTGAAGGGAAAATGTCGGGGGTGTTTCAACTTTTCAAGTTTTTTACGTTATTTAATTCAAGATTGAATTACGTCTTCATATTCAGTCTCCTGAATGTGCAGGTTGATGTTTTTACTCACCGTAAGAGCATCTTTTCTCTATACATGCCATTATAATTAGCATTGTTTTTTTGCAGCGTGGAAGGTCTGAATATTTCTTCAAACTGCAAGATCGGCTCCGGAGATCTCAGCAAAGAAATACTTTTAGTACAGCAAGATGTCGACTTGGTCTAGATTTTACTAATGCGTTATATAAGGTCTTTAAATATGAAATTGCCGTGTTCAATACGTTTTTGGGAAACAAATTCCGTACAAAAAAAGGCTCCACCTAGTATAAATACTCAAAGACTCAAAAAAATTATTTGACATAAAACACTTTAATACAAAAAAAATATATATAAAACACAGGACAAGAACACATACAGAAAACGACAAAACAACGTATAATATAAATAGTGGATTGTGCTGTAGTGCGATGTCAAATAGGACACAGTTCAGCATGTATTGAAGCCGAGGCCTCAACTCTGGTTTTCAGCTGTGCCCTTAGTGCGCGTGTGTACATACATAAAGTTACCCCAAGGGAGCCCCAAGGAAACCCCAACGGGCAAAAGCTGAAACAAACTATATTTGAGCTTGTACCTATTTCAGTAAAGAATAAAAAAATAAATTAAAAATCTCCGTAAATGTAGCAAAATTGATAGCTGTTTGATCAAAGAAACTAACTAAAATTTAAGTTAAATAAAAATCGGCAATTTCATATTTAAATCTTACTCATATTAAACATTTCCTCTAAAATAAATAAAGATTTTAAGTGTAAAAACGTAATGGTAAGGCCGTATATTTTCTAATCATTCGCCTACTTAATTATGTCACTTCTTTGATAATTAAATAATTACTGAATGTATTAACCCCTTAATTTTGATTTGTATACTTACACTGTTCTAAAATATATAATAAATTGTGTTATTTATACTAATAAACTAATAAATGATTCGGCAGTGATGGCTGGCGCATCACCTGCATGACTACCTGATGAAAGTCCTCGTATAGGATCAAAACTGTCGGCCCGACGCCTACTTTAATTAACATGAGTAAAACCGTTTAAAATTATACTTATTATAATTATTATGAATTTTAAGTGCCATAAAATATAATTGTTTCTGGAAACTTCGACCAATGCAATGGAATAAACACCCAAGCTGTTTCTATAACAAATTGTCAACAAATACATTCTAAGGGTTATTATGAGTATATTGTGGTGATAGGTTGTCAGCTTTTCCCCCATAATACAGCCAAGCCCTCATGTCCCATTTACTGGCTTAACAGTGTGCCTGGGAAAAGCTGGCAGCTGGCACATTCAGTTTTTTTCATTTACGCCCAGTCTAGCATGGAAGATTGAGTTAACATAATGTAATATTAATAATAATGCAGCTTTAAATATAAATACTAATAAAATAATACGATGTTATAGTTCATAAACTAGGTAATTGGTAGCCAGTTAAGTTTTTGTTAAGATTTATGTTTCTAAGTTGTGTATTCATGTACTTTTTTAAATTAAATTTGAAATACATGTCATTTTATTAAAAAAAGTGTTTTTCATTAGGACCATTGATCCTTAAACATTCCTGGATCGTTCTACAATTGTTTTAATTACTACTAAATATTGTTTTTTTTGTGAATCCCAACACAGCTCTAGGACGATAACGACAAACTCGCGCTCGGCTCACGCTGAAACTTCACTTTGATTGCTCGCCCTATGGCGTTGTCAATTTTGACATAGGACTGAGGTGTTGTCGCGGCGCTGTCAATATCATACTCGGCCTGCAGGAAATGTATTCACTCAATCGGTTGAGAGCAACATAATTAAAATCCAGCTGCAAGTTTTGACCAGAACACGAACTTTCTAAATCAGTTTAGAGTGATCTTACCTATCAGTTAAGGATAAGGAAAGTATGTAGGTCAGGACAACTGAGACATGTCGCCCGGAGAGATCTCGCATATTCAGGTCGATAGCAAACCGTATGTAACGACAAGCAAGCAAACTCATCGTTTGTGACGGTATACTTTCGCCAAAAAATCACGGATGCATCACGATGGATGAAATTAGTTGAGATTTCTGTCACATCAGGAACGAATCCTAAAAACTCTTCAGGAGCTGAGATCTGATGTGCTCCGAAAAGTGCAAAATCCGGCTGGCTGAACCATGTTTTTTTGATTTTTTGGCGAAAGTAACCGTCACAAACGAAAGTTTGCTTGTTTGTCGTCACATACGATTTGCTATCGACCTGAATATGCTTGATCTCTGGGCGACATGTCTCAGCTGTCCTGACCTACATAGGAAAGTTGTATTACTTACAAAAAGTTTTTAAACGCCACAGATTAAAAGGCCCACACTAAGGTGTTCCTTTGTAATCTTTGTATCAATTGCATACAAAAATATGGCACGAACGGCCAGGAGACATATTCTGAAACGATAGAATTCCAATTCGCATACGAATTGACAAGATTCGCATGAGAATGGCATACAAATCTTGTCAATTCGTATTCGAATAGGAATTCTATTGTTTCAAAAATCAGGCCCCTGATCGGAGAACAAACACTTGCTTAAACAAATCAATGATTAGCCCGATCGAGAATTAAACCCAGGACCGCCAATTAAACCAAACCGGCGGCGTAATCAAATATTTTTTTTGTATTCTACTAATGCATTTTTAGAACTTATCTGTTAGAGATAAATCCTTATCAGTAGGGGGTAAATGACTGCAGGTACAGACAGCAGCATGTCAGGTTATCCATTACCAATGCTAGCGCTGTTACCTACGAGCGAGATAAATGGCATATACAAAAGCGCGGCAAAAGCTGCCTAAAGGCGCTAAAGGCGTTCTAAGTAGATGGTCATCATGAAGGTAGAACTTCCACAGTACCTACTTGTAAAATGTTTCACCTGTCTATTTGCGTACAATCCGGTCTCGTAGAAAGGGAGGTTTTTCCATTAATCAATTACTGTGAGAGAAACTCGTCCCAGTGATCTGGGGAATTCCGGAGAATTAGAAACAACCTGGGAACTCCCGCGCAGAGGCGGGAAGTTAATGTCATGAACCCCTGTCAGAGACAAAATATGGACAAAATCAAAATAGCTTCATTTTATAGAACATTTAGGATGTATTTAAACTCTGGGTTCATTAAAAATTACAGTTTCCTAACAAGGTTCGTGTTGAATACTAATATTTTTGTAAGACCTTGACAATAAAGAATTTTGATTTCAAATCTAAGCCTATTCGCAAAGGTGCAGTCTTTCCCTTCAAAGAATAGACAAGAAACTCCGAGGGGTGCTCTTTTATTGCAAACCTTATTTTCTTTTAGTACAAGACTTACCTAAATCTGAAATAACTCTAGAGCTGAGCAGTTCATTCCAATGGTTGCTTATTTTTTAGTGCCCTGTTCGTAGCAAGTTATTTAAGTAACTAGCAGCAGCACCACAGAATAAATAATAGTACTAACAGCAGCACGTCACGTTACCCTTTTGCACTACGAAAGCCGGGGCCCTACTACAAGCGAGATAAGGGCGATGTCAAGATCAAAACGGCCTGATGGGCTGCCGTGTGTATGTGTACCTAACATTTTATATACTTACAGGTACTTTTGGCCTGTGTTAAAGGTTAAAATTTTGTTCTTTGTTATTTCAGTTTCAATGTGATTTATGCTTAGGGCTTATGAATGGGGAGATAAATTAACTTTTTATCGTACAACTTGACTACCACACACGTAAACATCCCACTGCCGTACGTAATCGGTCATCTTATTATCTATCTACGCCAATCACAAAGAAACAATACAAAAGCAATCATATCAACGAAAACAACGAGTTGGTAAAATAAAATAAAAATGCGGCCAAATGCGAATCGGACTCAGGCACGAAGGGTTCCGTAAGTACCATTATTTGTAAAAACGAGCACAAAAACGCTTGTTGTATCGGAGCCCCTTTAAATATTTATTTTATTCTGTTTTTTAGTATTTGTTATTATAGCGGCAACAGAAATACATCATCTGTGAATAACTGTCTTACTCTCACGGTTCATGAGGTACTGCCTGGTGACAGACGGCCAGACAGACGGACGGACAGCGGAGTCTTAGTAATAGGGTCCCGTTTTTCCCTTTGGGTACGGAACCCTAACAACGGCCCTCGGCCACGCGGTGAGACAATCGTTAGATATGAAGCGGGTAGACAATCCGGAACCAAATGTCGTCGGGGCGCCTCGCAGAACGAGTAGGGCTGACCCCAAATACTAGGAGTAAGGAAGGAACAAGAAGACACACAGCAGCACATTAGGCTATACATTTTGACCTTGTCGTCGCCCTTTTCTCGCTCATAATAGCGCCATTAAAACTAAACACGTAGGTATTCATTTCAGCTTTATCGGTGGAGGGCAGCATAATTAAAATTGAGTTGCTTACATAGTGAATATTGGAAATCTGAAGTGTTGTTATCTACTTATGCAATATTTCTTTTTTATTGTGTTTTTAACAAAAAAAAATAGCTTTATATTGGTGATTTTTTTTTAATCGGTCCATTACTTTTTGTATTTATTCGTTACAAACATACAAAGTACAAATTACAAATCTTTCCTCTTTATAATTTTAGTGTAGAAAAAATTACTTAACTGTCAGAGTTTTTGATAAAACAAAACAGTTTAATTTTATAGTTGATTAGCTCTCCGCCTGCGACTTCGTTCCCGTGGGAATTTGGGAAAACTATGTAGCCTATGTGTTAATCTAGGGTTTTCAGCTACCTCCATACCAAACTTTATCAAAATTGGTTCAGCCGTTCTCGAGTCTATAAGTTTTCGAAGAAACCCGACTTTGTCGACGATATTAAAGATTTATGCTTAATTTTTCAATTTGATTATAGTAGATCCGAAAAAAAAAAGTAAATTAAGTATAGGGTTCCATAACAAAATGTTTAAAAAAAGGAACCCTAATTTTTTTTGATTTAATGCTACAGCATTTTGTTTGGCCCTGAAACCGATCGGTGAGGTAAAGCAACGTACACAGAGGCAGGGAACCTGATGGGTGACCAAAGTGGTAAGTTATCACGAGCGCTTCCGTGCTTCGGAGCACGTTAAGCTGTCGGTCCTGGCTGTTGTCGATTGACTACAGTCGCTAAAACCAAGTCAGAGGCCATAGTGCGGTTTGCAAACTGACACCAGGGTTAGCCAAGTTCGCCACACACTTGACTATACCTAGACGATAATAAAAAAAAGATCATTAAACCCTTGACCTCTATGCTATGATCATTATCAACGAGACTAGACTGAATCACTAGAGTCTGATAAATGATAACATCTGAAGGTGAGTGCCGGCCTCACTTGATAAAACTTTATCATTAATTTATAATTGTCTTGTAGATAAGGGTCTATAAATGATAAATCTTAATATAATGGGTGAAAAAGAACCTCCTAGCTATATTCAAAATCCTGAACTAGTATCACTCAAAGAACACATTTATGTAAAAAAAATTTTTTTTTTATATTATTTCAATGGGAATAAGTAGTTAATTTTTTGCCTAAACGTGATATTACTCCTACACCAGGCATGCGAGGGGTGCGGGTAGCGCTCGGGGGGTGCGCCCGAGTGATCTCTACGTTTAGGAAAAAAAATATCACCCCCCCCCCCCCCAAAAAAAAATCTGTGCGTGTGTTGTGTATGTCACTGAACTCCTTCTAAACGGCTGGACCGATTTTAATGAAATTTTTTCTGTGTGGAGACTGGTTTAGATTCACAAAAAAAAAGAAAATCCTTAGATTCACAAAAAAAAGAAAATCCACCGGGAACGAACTCGCGGGCGGACAGCTAGTATAATATCAACTTCTTTATACCTTGACTGATGTGATGGCAAAAGATAACGATCAGAGAAAAAAAAATTAAAGATAAGTAGGTACTTAAATCACAAATAATTTGAGGGAAAGAAAAATATTCGTCGCGAATGGGACTTGAACCCACGACCCCAGGATTTGATGTCCTGGTGCTGTAACCAACTGAGCTATCGTGCCTTCAAGTCAAGCGGTGAAATTTATCATTTCCTTATTTAAGCACATTACGTCGTACCTCTTAAATCTATTCGTATTTGTTGATGATATACTTACTTAACCTAAGGTATTAATATTAACAAAGACCAGGTTATTAGTATTATGCCGACATAGTTAGAGTCGGTACTACTACATTAACCACATGCACATTGTTGTATTCAGGAAATGGATTTACCTATAACCGTAATGAAATCTCTTAGATAGTTTATTAAGTAAATGGATTAGTTATCAAAAATCGTTCTATAGTAAATTAGTTTATAAATGGCTTAGTTATTAAAAATCTATTAATGCAATCATGATCCAAAAAGATCTCTATACCTTTTGTAACAATCTAGACATTTCTAATTTTAAATATACGAGTATTTTCTTTGTAAGCCAAAAATAAAATTGTATAAATAATTCATTGTTAAAAAAAGCTATGGAAAAGGCGGGAAGGTCTTTGCCCTCTGCCCTTCAGAAATTCGAAGAAGTAACACGTGGACACTGACAAAAAGCAATACTAGCTATAAGGAAAATATGCAAGGATTTGGAATGAAAGATTGATCTCTGGGTTTTGTCATGTTATAGCTTTAGTTGAGAGACAATCAGGCGCGTACCGTGCAGTTACAGCCGAATTCAAACGATCGCGTCATTGCACATTTCGGGGGGTGAAATCCCCAAGGGTTCCGGGTTCAACGCCTGATTGCTCCAAAACTTTACCTTTGAGAACTCTAACACAAAATGCCAACGAATGATTTTTTTTCGAGGTGGGTTGGTTAACTCTTGACCTCGTCATATATGAGATCGACGATGGAGCGAGTTAACCCAAAAAAAGCCCTATTAAGGCACTGGTACTTCCACGCACAGACGGAACACATAAATTAGTGACGTATATCAAGGAACTGAACGACTTTCCGGAAGGATCTCGTTTGAAATATTGAAAGAAAAATTGCTTTTCATTTTGCCTTAGGAAAAGCCGTTCAGTTTAGTGGGGCGTACTTAGAGACCGTAATTCTCGCTACTAAATCAGCCCAGTAAACTGAACAACTTTCCCCAAAGAACATATCTAAAAATATATCTTGGCATCTAGTGGTTCTAGAACCAGTGATGCTCTATCTACCCCGTGAGGGATTATAGGCGTAAGTGTATTTAGTATATTTTGCCTCTCCAACGCAGCGATCAGCTGACTGCATTAGTATTGAGACGTCGAAATGTGTATGTATTTTTTAAAATAAATTTGGGTTTCTTGAGAGAATTCATGAGAATCGGCTTCTACAGTTTCGCTAACTATTTAAAAGTCATCCATTATATCTTAACCTATATAGAAATATTGGTCACTGTCGTCTATAGTGGTCAGTCAGTGATCTATTCTTGGAATGCAAACATACAAGTAGGTTAGTAACTATGTATAAGTCTACGAGACCACTCTTGTCACTACGATCAGTAACGATACCCATTTCAACCGCGAAACTCGCGCGTCTTCGATACTGTGATATCATCGCATCACATAAAAGCTTTTTTGTAGTTTTTTTTTTCTTATTTTTTTACAAGTCATATTGTTCTACGGTGGCCGTCGTAATTTGTTTGTGGCCAGTGTTTTTATTGCGGCCAGCTCGCAAAAAAATAACAGTAAAAAGTTTGATTACCTTAATTTAGACGCGGAAGTTTTCAAAGTTTGTTTGTGATCTTCGGACTGTATACAATTAGGAAATATTGGCTGTTTAACAATCATGTCTTACGAAGACTTTGCTGTAAAAAATCAAAATCCTAAATACCATTTGGGGCATCTGTTCCTCGATATCTGTAAGCTCAAACCACCGGAAGACGTATTTCAGGTAAGTTCCTTCCGGAAACGGGATTTAGAAATTATTTAAACAAGTAGGGATATGGTAGAATACATTTTATTTAGATCAACAACTCAACCAATAAAAATCAAAATTGAACATGAAAAACTGTCTCGAAAAGACAAAAATTAAATTGCTTCTTTAAAAAAAAAGTTTCATTCAACAATCATTCATACACTCACGCCTATAATCCCTTTCAGGGTAGGCAGAACGTCATGTGGTTTTAGAACCACGTGACGTTCTGCCGACGTTACATGACGACCATGACGTTCCATGACGTTAGGGGTAATAGGTTGTCTCAGCTTTTCACACACAACAATACCACAAAACCCTCGCGTCCCAGTAACTTGCTTGTACAGTATACCTGGCAAGAGTTGGCAGCTGGTACATTCTGAGTTTTCTTGTCACTCTCAGGCAAACGTGGAACTATAACAACATGGGTATAATAAACACCGCAGAAATTGAACATGGTACCCCTCGCTTAGGATTAGCATCCGCTAACCATTACGCCACATAGCTCCATAACTGACCATTCACTCGCGTGTTGTACAAAACCCTTACTGTCCGAGGATGACTCGTGCTTAGCCATATTTTCTTAATAACGTGTTAGATGAAGATTTAAAAAAATAACAGGTACTTACTTAATCAAAAAAAATCTAATGGGCCATGTAATGACATTTTAAAAATATTTTTAATTTCGTTTGATTTATTATTTAACATAAAGGAAAAAGGTACCGTTTCTTTTAAAAAATAAATAAAAAATGTATCTTTTGAAATAAAAATATAAAAATTAAAAGATTCTCAGTACGGTAAACTAATCCTAAGTACGGCATTATATGCAATCTTATTCCTTTGCCAAACTGTCATGTCAATTAAGAAAAAAAAACATAACCTGTTTTATATTGTACTGTCGTAGACACATTACTATAATTAATTTGTGACATTGTATTGGTTTTTTTATTTCCGAGTTTGGTCGGTTGTTACTTCAGGCAAGTTGGTAGAATCAGCTCTAACGAACTGAGCGGTATCCATAGTGTTAGAATCCAGTGTATTGCAAAAGTTCGAAAGTCCAGGTAGCAAAACCAAGTCGTCAGTAAATATCCAAATAATCAAAACCACGAAACAGAAACAAACTCAACAACCAACAACTCAAAAACACAAAGGTTAGGTTATGTGTCAACCAACTGTCAAACGTCTTTTTTTTTACTTTGGCAAAGGAATTAAACCGTATAGAATGCTATGGTAAGCAACAAATCGTAACCAAAATTTAAAAAAAATATTATTTTTTTATCTACAAGTAATCAAAATTTTTTGATATCTTTTTTATTTGAATATGGGACCTTAAATCTGCTTAAAATAAAAAAAAAACACATTATTTTAAAAATCTTGCACATAGCCCATTCGGTGTGTAGAAATAAAAACTATAATAAGTACAAATTCACGTTAAGGTTTATTAAAACAACCTTGTTCGGTGACGAGAAGAGTAAAAAATTATATGGGCTCTTTTATCTTATGTACACAAGGCAGCACGTCATGTTACTCATTTGCACTACGAAAGCCGGCGCTATTACGAGCGAGATATGAGCGACGTCAACGTCAACATGTATAGCCTTGATGTGCTGACGTCTGTACACTCAATGCCCCAAGGTAAAGGGCCAAGTTCATTGCAATTTGAATCTTACCACAAGCTAATAAGAAACTTGGATAGAAACTTGAAGGACAGACTGAACAAGGTGTCAATTAATTTATTGCTAACACGCGAACATTCAAACGATTGATTTTGTTATTTACAGTACATACAATTCCATCACGATTGAAGGTAATTTATTTAAACAGTAAGTATAGATTTTTACTTAAGCGAAAGAGAAAACATTACAAGGTTGAGTGGAAGAGATCCCCCTATGGGATCTACCACCCCTATGGGATCTGGGACCACCTCTATACCCAATTTCACGTTATGTTATTTTATCAGCGTCAGAATTGTAATTTTTGTAATACCTACAATTAAAGATTTACATAAGACTTACATACATATAGATAGATAGACGGAAAAGTAAAACTTAATTTCCCCAATAACAGATTCTTTTTTCGTTGAAATCGTTAAAGCAGGTTTTCGAAAATGTAATTCGTACTTAGTCAATATAAAGAAAATAACTGTAAAAAAAACAACTGTCAGGAAAACTACACAATTGCATATTGCAATTTTCTGGAAAAGTGTTAAAATGACAATTTTAAAAGTTAAGACAAAAAAGTGCGATTTGATACAGTTTACAACTGACGATCGCTATCTACAATCTATAGTTGCAGCAGTTATACACGAGTGCAGCCTTCAATTGGTAAATTCGCATGCAGTTATACACGGTAATTTGTCAATTGAAGCAGTTATCGCCTAAACTTCCTGTATACTCTTACAGTTCATTCCTTTCGTGGAAATGTCGCCTTGATACCTACGCGGTATCAACGCGAGTAACTGAATTACATTCAATATGTTTGTTTGAAATAAGATAATTATTAACACTTTTCATTGTAGGTACAGTTGGTAGCACATCTAGATTTGACATGTTTCTAATTACGGTACGTCTAAGAAGTATCCACCGCTTCTTAAATTGAAATCCACTTCAGCAGCTCGAGCATGATGGCGACAAACTCTGACGGTGAAACTTCACTTTGATTGCGCGAGCGCCCCGCGCAAAGGCGTCACCCTCTGGCGTTGTCAATGTTGACATTTTGACATAGGACCGCGACACATTACTCAAGCTATCACCATCGTACTCGAGCTGCTTGTCTTACTAAAAACTATTTCAATTTATTTTGTGGCCAGTGTTTTTTATTGCAACCAGTTCGCAAAAAGATAACAGGAAAAAGTTTGTTTAACTTTATTTACACGCGGAAGTTGAGTTCAAAGTTTATTAGCGATCTTCGAACTGTATACAATTGGGAAATATTGGCAAATTGTTAAAATCATGTCTTTCAAAACTTTTCTGTGAAAAATCAAAATTGTAAATACCATTTGGAGCATCTGTTCCTCGATATGGTATTATTTAAATGAAATGAAATGAAATCACGTTTGTCGCTAAAGTTAAATCTACGATACTAGATTAACCTAAGCAAAAGGAGCCAAGCTCAGCATTGTGCTGTACAATAAATTGTACAGCGCTGGTTTTCAGCTTGACCCTGTTTGGGTGGTCGTTATAACATAAGTATATGATAAAAACAGCAACTACCTTTCAGTGTATTTAAATATTATACTAAACAAAAGAGAAAACAGTAATAATAGAACTTTACGCATCTTAAACTTAGTGAAACTAAAGTAACATTATTTCAAAAAAAAACAAAAAAATTATGAAATTAATAAATGTAAAACTTAGATTTATCTAAATTCGTCCAGTCAGTAATAAAAAATAAAATAAAAATAAAAACTTAAGTAACGCAGTGTATAAATATTCAGATTAGTGTATATAATATGTGTGTGTGTGGATGAGTCTGTCAGCGTGTACGTTATTCTTAACTGATACGAGTTTAAAGGTGACATTTTACCTGTAGTTGTCAAATCTGCCGCATCCGCCTATTAGTTGCCTTTGTATTTCCATGAAAAAAGTTCTTATTATTTTTTTGAATAACGGTAACGACATAGGTTCCCGTGCCGGCGGCGGCAGGTCGCAAATTTGCCGCTGAAACAACCACGGAAGTGGACAACAAGACATGTTTCCCATTGCTTCCTCAACGTATGCATCCTTCCCAGGCCAATTTTTCAAATAAATACCAAGGCTTCTCGATCTCTACCAATTTCCGAATAATAACGGCTAGATGTATAGATGTCTTCGAGTGAACATTTTAAAGAGACCCTTTTCATTGATGTAAGGCGAGATGTGAGCCCTCCTCGGTATGTTATAACAAAAACGCATACATGCGTTTTGGACTCGTTGGATCGCTCTTTTGGTTTGGTCTAGAAGCCTGTGGGGCCGTAAACCGTATCACAATAGTTAAAAGGTGATAGAATAAGTGCTTCAGTAAAGATCACTCTAACACTTTCTGCTAGATGTTTTCTGATGTTATACAAAGATTTTAATTTGTAAAAGGCGTTTCTTATTTTCATGTTAGTATGTTGCACATAACGCATCTCTCCATCCAAGAGCAGACCTAAGTTTTTAGCAGTATTAACGTGTTCCACTGTTTCGGCTCCTATACATATCCGAGGACATTGTGTAATAATATTTTGCCGTTGCCATTTATTGCCAAGTACCATAACTTTCGATTTTGAAGGATTTAATACGAGATTGTTTTTCAATGACCATTCCATAATCGTATTAAGGTCTCGGTTTATTTCTGTGACTGCGATGTTTAGATCTTGAGGTGCGAAAGAGCGGTACAACTGTGTATCATCAGCATACGTATGAGCGTTGCAAAAATTAAGTTTCCTGAGTATTTTAGTACCTATTGTATTAAGACAGTTCACAAACTACCGACCGATAATATAACCTTACTAAGGCCAGTGTTCACCAAATATTTAACCAACGATTAGCAGCTAACCAGAGGTTTGACAATGTCACTTTCATACATTTTTTTGACATTTTGTCTGGTTAGCTTCTAACCGCGGTTTAACCGTTGTTAAATTTTTGGTGAACACGGGCCTAAGTAGGTATTAAAGTTACAATGATACGGTAAATTACGACCAATCGAGATCGATATCACCAATGCTGAGGCTGTTATGAAGAATCGAGTCCCATTCGTGTCCAAGGGTTAGGCCTGTATTACAAAGGGAGACTCAAGTCTTAATCTATTCTTAAGTATTGATTGTCTTTTTCTCTTACTATCAAAATGCTACTCAAGTATAGATCCTCTGATCTATGATCTGAGTCACGTTCTGTAATATGGACCTTAGGCAGCTCTCCTTTTCACAGATAGACGCTGCCACAGGAGAAAAAGAGACCTACTCTTCAGTTCTATCTCGCTCTATTCAGCTAGCGAGATGCTTCCGCAATTTCGGCCTCAGACCAGGAGATATATTGGCTCTGGGTGGCAAAAACCACCTGGACCTTCACATCCCTTACTACGCAGCACTGCTGAATGGGCTGCCAATTGTTGGAGTTGACCCTTATTTCTTGTACGGTAAGGTCTTTTTTAAATTTTGTTTTCGTGGGTGTTGGAAAACTTAACTGTAACTTCTTATCGCTAGCAGTAGCGTCTTTTTAAGTCTTTCACTTAACGCAAAATCGAGAAAAAATAATCTTTCGTGAGTCCTAAACAAAGACAGATTGGGCGATTACGTTGGGGATTCGATTCCAGGGGCTTTACTCTGTAGGTAGCTAAACTACGATCGACGAACGACCGATAATTGTCACTATCTGTCACTGTCATCTGTATAACGCAAGAAAGAGATGTACTGACATTCGACGCTTCGAAACTTCGGTCATCGACAGTACAGAGAAGAGCCCCAAGTCTGGGCAAAAGTTTATATGAAAAGCTAATATTTATTCTAGGTCTAATATTGCGTATCTGTTCAATCTAGAAAACCTCCACATAATTGGTTCTTACAGGTACTTCTAACGTACACTCAAAACTACGTTAAGCTTGATACTTCCGTCTTTGCATAAGACATAAGACCACCTATGCCGCACGTTTAAAGTTGAAAGTCGCGTACTCAACTGACGCCGAAACGTCACTTTCATTGCGCGGGGGCCCCACGCAAAGGCTTGCTGGCGTTGTCAATGTTGACATTATGACATTGTTCCGCGGCGCATTACGCGCGCTATCACCATCGTACTTCAGCTTTTGAGAGTACAAACACAAGTTTCGCGGATTCAACGATTCATCAAAATAAATAAATAAGGATTCAGTCAAAATAGCTTTACTTCATAAAGCTAAGAGGGACTTGGTTTCCGTGGGAATTCGGGAAAATTATGTAGTGTATATTACTCAGGGGCTCAGGGGCAATATAGCATTCTAATGGTGAAAAATTTTTTCAAATCGGTCCAGTAGTTTCGGAGCCTAATCAATGTAAACAAACAAACAATCAAATCTTTCTTCTTTATAATATTAGTGTAGAAAAAAAGATGTTACTTAAAATAAATGAAAGTAGATTAAGAACATATTCGCAGAAGTGCAGTCTTCTACTCCCCATAAACGAGACTGTCGGAAATTCCCGCAGGACATTGCTCAGTGGGATTTCCAAGTCTTAATTGGGACTCGAGACGTAGCTCATATGCGGCCTAATTGAATGATAAATAAGAGCACAAGAATACTATTAAACGGGAATATAATCTAAACAGTAATACTTGCAAATAGAATACTAATTTTCAATGGGATATTTTAATCAGAACTAGCGAAAGTTTTCTTAGTTAATGTGACTTTTGTTAATGGTATTAGTAAAATTTTTTTCATCATAACATCCATAAACGTCTTCGAAACACGAAGGAGGATATAGTCCACCACGCTGGTCTAATGCGGGTTGGTGGACCGCTCGTCTTTCAAAAATTTTCTTGGACGGGCGGGTTTCATCACGATGTTTTTCCTTTACAGCTGAGCAAGTATTCATGAAAATCCATCCGAAAAGACGAATTTAGTGGTACAGGCTCGCACAGGATTTGAGCTCGCAAACTTCCGATTACAAGTCTGGCTCATTACCAACTGGACTATCACTACTTACTTTAAAAAAACACAAGTTAAGGATGCACTATGGAGAAAGTTACTTAGTTTCATATAGACCCTGGGTAAAGCTTTGCTACCACCAAGTTGTTCTATATCCAGAGTCGGAATTAGGGGTCACAAGACTTCGGGGTTTTACCATAAACTTAAGAAATAAATCTAGTCGTATGTGTACAATTAGGTACTTGCAATGTGGTTCTTGTTGGGTACTTTTATCTTGTAAGACCTTATAAACCCACGAATACAATAAAGAATTTTGATTTTGGTTAAAATTTTTGTTAGAGGCGCTTAATTCAAGTTCAAAAAACTTATTTTATTAAAGTTTCCAGTCTCGAAGCGCAAGAGCTTTTCAAATTTGAAGTTTGTGCTATTTAAATTTAAGTAAGTAAGTAGACAATATTTTTCGATCTGAATCTGATTCGTAAAAATACCAGTCTGGGTAAATATACAGGGTGATAAAAAACTTCCTAGCTATTTTCAAAATCCTGAACCAGTATCACTTACTGAACACTTTTTTTATATATTTTTTGGTGGATTTTGTTTTTCCTAAACATAGACACCATTCGGGTGCACCCCCTGAGCGCTACCCGCACCCTTCGCGTGCCTGGTGTAGGAGTAATATCTACGTTTAGGCAAAAAATGAAGATTTCCCATTAAAAAACATAAAAAATAATATTTCATGTTCTTTGAGTTCAGGATTTTGAATATAGCTAGGAGGTTTTTTATCACCCAGTATATGTATTTATACAGAGTGAGTTTAAGTCTGTTCAGCATTTGGAAGCTGCGTCATATCTTTTCGTCGCCACTCCCGCAGTGTCTAAAGACCAAGGTCTTTAATCAATGCGTCCTACCAGTCATGACCTACGGAGCCGAGACGTGGAACATGGCAGTGAGGTTGGCCCACCGATTGCACGTCGCTCAGCGAGCAATGGAGCGCTCCATGCTCGGGATCTCGCTAAGGGATAGAATCCGAAACGAGGTCATCCGATAGAAAACCGGAGTGATGGATATTATCCAAAAGTGTAGCAAGCTGAAGTGGCAGTGGGCTGGCCATGTCTGTCGCAGAACCGACGAGCGTTGGAGTAGACAGGTTCTCGAATGGAGACCACGTCTTGGCAAACGTAGTGTAGGACGCCCCCCAGCCAGATGGTCAGATGACCTAAAGAAGATAGCGGGTAATGGCTGGATGAAAACAGCGGAGGATCGTGCAAAGTGGCGCACCTATGTTCAGCAGTGGACTGCAATAGGCTGATATGAGAGAAACTATAAAGGGCAACCCACTCTCCCCATGAAACAGAATAACTTTTCCCAAGGAACTTTGAAGGAATATGAGATTCTCAAAAATATTGTCTGTTTCTCATATTAAACTTATTTGTAAGAATAGGTTTTTTCTATTCTTTCAACCTTAATCACATTTTTGATGTCGTTACCGAAGATTCATGAAAGTATCTAATTAAATTTTTACAGATGAAATAAAATACCTGTTCAAACTGACACAGCCAAAAATAGCGTTTTGCCAAAACGAAACAAAGGAGATATACGAGCGAGCAGCCAGGGATATTGGGATTGATGTCAAAATTGTCACCTTCGGTGGTGGAGACTGTAGCTTCAATAAATTTATAGAGAAATTCGATGATCATAGCGAAGACGAATATCAGTGAGTATATCAACCTATTATTTCGTGAGTATTCAACAATCACTCCCTCGGGTGGGAGGAGGTCAAGTTCTCAAGTAGCTACAACGGGAAACGAAGCAGCAAAAGAGCAGTGGCATCGGCTGTGTTAAGTTTTATCAGCGAGGTTAAGCGAAGTGCACAGGGGCAGGAAACGTGATGGATAACCATAACCATAGTAGCCATTTATCAAGAGCTTCGGAGGGTAGGTTAAGCCGTCGTTCTTGGCTGTTGTTGATGACAACAGTTTTAGATCAAACCGGAGGCCATTTGGCGGTTTGAGAACTCGTGATACCAAGACTTATCGAGTTTACCACGTATTTGGTTACAACCACATGATAGAAGACAAGGAAACCTTAGTGTAGTAAGCCTTTGAGTGTGTCGTGTCACGTCTATCGCTCACTGCGGGCCCAAAACATAATCCTCATATAATGGATGGTCCCAAACTACCTAACACTGTCAATAGTTATGTGCATCTACCTGTAAACCTCAAAATTTGGTGACTTAGATAACAGTATCCTTACTTCGGCGATTGATGACTCGGACAAAAGTGACTGTATTAGAGTAAGTGATCCAAACGTTTGTCAGCATCTTCTAAAGTATGATGAAAACTGTGCTAATTCACTTTTGATTGTATCACAAAATATAAGGAGTATTAACTGCAATCTTGACATGTTTTTGGCTTTTGTTACCAGTTTGGATGTTACGGTGGACGTCATGGTCTTGACGGAATGTTGGATTGATGATAAGTACATTCCTTCTAAAGTTAATCAGTATCACAGCTATTTCACTAAAAACACAGTCAACCAAAATGACGGAGTAGTAGTTTATATTCGAGAAGATTTAGAAGCTAGGGTGGAGGAGCCGTTTATTAAGGATGGTAGTTGTTTAATAATACATCTTGAGAAATACACTTTACTGTGTACTTACAGGCCGCCTTCTTTCCGCGATCCGTCAAGATATACTGACTCCATTGATAGCATACTTAAAAATATCAATACTAATAATATTATCTTAACTGGCGACATCAATTTGGACACGTTAGAGGAGCCATTAACAGGACATACAAATGACTATTTAAATTTGATGGCAACCCATGGTCTTAGACAGGGTATTACGGAGCCAACTCGAATAGATGCCTGCTTAGACCATTTTATGCTTAAGGTACAGGGCTCATGGAAAACTCTCGTTTTTGATCCTTTAACCGACCACTCCACCATACTCCTGTATATAGTAAACGCTAATATCATTAGAACCTCTTCTTCGTACACTAGGCAATACTTTAATTCATCTCAAGCTTATAATAAATTAAAAGATATCACTTGGGAGGACTATTATTCCTTAACTGACGCAAATTTAGCAGCGGAATTTCTATTAAATAAGCTAACGCATATAATTTTGGATCACACCTCCATTAGCACTGTATCCAAGAAAAAGTTACCACTTAAGCCATGGATGACAATCGGAGTTGTCAAATCTATACGGAAAAGGGATAAACTATATAAAAAACTAAAATCCAGACCAAACAATGAGGAACTAAAGACAAAATATAGAACATACAGATATATATGTAGTAAAGTGATTAAATATTTAAAAAGGCAATACTATAAACAACAAATACAAACAAATAAGGGAAATATGAGGGGAACTTGGAAGGTTATTAAAGAGGTATGCAGTCTTGATAAAAACGGAACGTCTTCATCCGAATTACTTAAAATAAAAGCCTCCCCAGTTGAGTCCTTAAATGAGGTAAACAACTTTTTTACGTCTATTGGCCGTAACTTAGCCAATCAGACCCTCAATAAACTGTCCACTACTGTAGGCGCTCTGGCAAAGGTCGATCATAATAGTGGTGCTCAGGGAATGACCAACTCGATGTCACTATATCTGACGGACGAAGTAGAGGTATCTAATACAATACTGTCCCTAAAGTCAAACAGTGCTCCCGGTGAGGACAAAATCAGCACAAACTTTCTTAAGTTATGTAGAAAAGAGCTCTCTCAGCCTATTGCTTTTCTTTGTAATCTTAGTTTTCAAACTGGAATTTTCCCAGATGTTTTCAAAAAAGCAATAGTGTGTCCTATATTTAAAGCTGGTGAAAAGCAGCTGCCGTCCAATTATCGGCCAATATCACTTCTAAGTGCTCTTTCAAAGATCATCGAAAAACTCATGAATAAAAGACTTACAAAGTATTTAGAAACGAAATGTATCTTGGCTGATAATCAATATGGCTTTCGCTCTTCACGGTCCACAGAGGACGCGGTATTGAAGCTCACTTCCCTGGTAACGTCTCAACTTGACGTAAAAAAGAAGTGCATTGGAGTGTTTCTCGACTTGCAGAAGGCATTCGACACTGTCTCCATTCCGATTTTACTAGCACGACTAGAAGGTATAGGTATTCGCGGTAACGTTTTGTCCTGGTTTCAAGACTACCTATCTAATAGGAAACAACGTGTTCGTGTGGAGGGCTGTGACAGTGACGACGCCTTCTGTGAGTATGGAGTGCCGCAGGGCAGTACATTAGGTCCGACGCTATTTTTAATTTTTATTAATAACCTCTGCAACGTGGCACTCGAGCGCGCGCGCCTTCTAATGTTTGCTGATGCTGACGACACAGTCATCCTCTTCCATGATGATACGTGGGAATCAGTTTTTAAACTTGCTGGACTGGGTCTGTGCAGGGTCACTGCATGGCTTGAGGACAGTTTACTAGCCCTTAATACTATGAAGACGAAATATCTCTGCTTTAGTAAAACGAGCGCCACCGGACCCGGACCGAATATGACCTTAACTATCCACACTTCCCCTTGCAATCGCTATCAGGCAGGGCGGTGTGTTTCCCATTGCGCTTGTCCCAAACTTGACCGTGCTTCCGAAATAAAATATCTCGGTGTCATTATTGATGACAAGTTGCGCTGGGATCCACACATCGGTGCCATGGTTAAGCGTGTCAGAAAACTCATTTATATTTTTAAGCAGCTGCGCACGGTTGCTGACAGGGACCTAGTAATAAGCACATACAAGGCACTGTGCGAAAGTCTTATCAGCTACTGTATTACAGCATGGGGAGGTGCTGCTAAGAATCATCTTCTGCCACTAGAACGAGCGCAGCGAGCTGTTCTTAAGGTTTCAATGTTTCTGCCCTTTCGGACTCCTACTTCCCTTGTTTACGAGCTGGCTGATATGCTGACCGTGCGAAAACTATTCATTTTTCGTTGCATTAAAAGATACCACCGTTGTATTATTCCATCCATAACTCTGGCTAACGTCAGAACCCGACGTTTTCCTGGGGTTGCAGTCTATACCAGTTTTGCGCAAAGGCAATACGAGTTTTTATCGTCTCATCTTTATAACAAAATTAATAGTAGGCACTCAATCTGGGAGTTAAATAATTACGAACTTAAACCAAAGCTAATTTCTTTATTAAAATCATTAAGTTACGATGACACTGAAAAATTTCTTCATACAATACGCTAACAGTAAAATCATTATTTATAATGCATATCTCTCAGACCAGGGTCGATAATTTTTGAGACCAAAAAAAATTATAGTAGGATGATACCCATTGGAAAAGGTAGAGAATATAACAAAAACGAAAGGAAAAATAAATTACGGGCGATCTGAGGTCGGGAAGGGGGAGGGGGTGAGTTTTTAAGGGTAAAAAACGGTTAATCTCGATTTCCGGTAAAACTACAAGTCTTATGAAAAAAAGTTAAATGGCAAAGTTGTAGGTAATAAAAAGATCTACAACTTTTGTATCGATACTTTTTTCACATAACCTCAAAATTTATGTGAAAAATTCGAATAACTGAGTTTTTGGTTTTTTATTTTTATCTTTTGCAAAAAAAATTATTTTTTCACGAAATTTGGTGAAAACTTACCTTTGTATGTCCCAAACATACAGTAACTTTTTTGATTTAAAATATTCATTTTTTCACCTTATTTTGACTTAATATCGAAAAAGCACCCTAATTTTCAATCGAAAATTCTCACGTCAAAATATCTGCTTTTTTAAAAAAGTTGGTGTGTTTTTTGTTTGTTGAAATCTCTACTTTCTGATGGTATAAAAAAAATATACATTACTATGGCAAATGTTCTCAGAAAATGCAAATAATGAAAAAAACTCGAATCTGAATATTCTTTTTTGAATCATTATGTATAATTTTGAGCTATTTATTAAAATTTACCCCTTAATTACTAGAAAAACGTAAGATTTCATGTTATATTGATAAACAAAAAAATTGATAATCGAAATATACTACTATAATGAACAACCAAATAAGTTAATAAAGTTAATATTTAATAAGACATCTACAATATTTCGTTAATACAAAGATTACAGTCACAAGGATTTTCCTGTAAACAAGCAGAAGAAGATGCTGATGCTGACATTATTAAGACCTCGATAGAAATCGCTAGAGATACTAATAAAACTATCATTGTTGTGGGTCAAGATATTGATCTGTTGGTCCTTTTAAATCAATTAAATTCTAATAATCATGATATTCATTTTCTCAAGCCAGGTTCTGGTACTATAAAAGATCTATATTTCACATCTAATAGTTTCAAATATGAATCCTTAAAAAATATCGTTGCATTTCTCCATTGTTTTTCTGGTTGCGATACAACATCTGGATTTGCCGGAAAAGGAAAGAAAAGTATCGTCAACTCTTTATTAGCCGATAAAAATGTGTCAACTTTGGCCAATATTTTTTATAAAAAAGATGCGAACAAAGAAGATATAAAAAAAATGGATTACAATTAATCAAATCTATTTATAAATGTAAAAATGATATAACACTGAACCAATTAAGATTTCAAAAATATCAATTGGCAAGAATTAAATCTTCTTTCATATTGGCCAATCTCCCACCCACAGAAGGTGCAGCAGAACAACATTGTTACAGGGCATATTATCAGCTTCAGACTTGGCTGGGTAACGAACTGACAGCAACATGTTGGGGCTGGAAGCAACAACAGCGCGGCATTATGCCCAAATTTACAGACAAGGAATTAATTCCGGAAATATTGCTTAAAACTATTTGCTGCAGTTGTGAAACTGGATGTAACAGTTTAAAATGTGGCTGCCGAAAACATGGTTTGAAATGCACAAATTTATGCTCAAATTGTCATGGTTCTGAAACATGCTCAAATGTAGAAGAAAAAACCTACGAGGAAGTTGATGATTCGGATGAAATATTGGATGAAGAACCAATGCAGACCAGAAATAATCTTGGAGACGAAGACGGTGACGGTCTCGAAGATTTCGAAGATCCACGAGAATCGGGACAGTTTGTCGAATCTAACGATGAAGAAATCCCATCAAAGATACAAAAACTAATGGAGAAGTAATTAGAATGCAAGATAAAGTATTGATAAATAAGAAGATTATTGTATTTGAAAATATTATAATAAATAACGTCATCAGTAAAAAGTATTTAAATTCAATAGTACGATTTGCATGTATATTTATCTATTATGAGATTTTCTATGACATAAATGTAATGAGAATTTAATAAATCAACTTGATTACTGAAAAAAATTGCAGCAGTCACATTTTTTAGATGAAATCCTTTTTAAATCCTATTTTTAATATTTATGACAACTATTTTCGCATGTTTTTTGCAATTTTGATGTTTTATGGATTATCAATTTTTTTGTTTATCAATATAACATGAAATCTTACGTTTTTCTAGTAATTAAAGGGTACATTTTAATAAATAGCTCAAAATTATACATAATGATTCAAAAAGTTTTTTTCATTATTTGCATTTTCTGAGAACATTTGCCATAGTAATGTATATTTTTTTTATACCATCAGAAAGTTGAGATTTCAACGAACAAAAAACACACCAACTTTTTTAAAAAAGCTGATATTTTGACGTGAGAATTTTCGATTGAAAATTAGGGTGCTTTTTCGATATTAAGTCAAAATAAGGTGAAAAACTGAATATTTTAAATCAAAAAAATTACTGTATGTTTGGGACATACAAAGGTAAGTTTTCACCAAATTTCGTGAAAAAATAAATTTTTTTGCAAAAGATAAAAATAAAAAACCAAAAACTCAGTTATTCGAATTTTTCACATAAATTTTGAGGTTATGTGAAAAAAGTATCGATACAAAAGTTGTAGATCTTTTTATTACCTACAACTTTGCCATTTAACTTTTTTTCATAAGACTTGTAGTTTTACCGGAAATCGAGATTAACCGTTTTTTACCCTTAAAAACTCACCCCCTCCCCCTTCCCGACCTCAGATCGCCCGTAATTTATTTTTCCTTTCGTTTTTGTTATATTCTCTACCTTTTCCAATGGGTATCATCCTACTATAATTTTTTTTCACTTTTTACCATTTTAAAAATTATCGACCCTGGTCCTTTTAAACACATCATCATATACACGTACAGACATTCACTTGAACACCACACACTCACACACACACACACACACACACACACACACACACACAACTCAATCCAGTATATGGTGCACTATTCCTTTAAATTAAATATTATATTGTTTTTTTGTAGTTAAGTAACATTAATACTAATCGGATTTTGTGAACTGTTCTAGCAAGCACTGTCGAAATGTAACCAAAGCATACATGGGAAGACACTCTGTATCCTGTAACACAGTTAAAACTATCACGGGATACAGGACGTCTATGTTGTTATGGCATTATTAATGTGAAATAAAGATTATTATTATTATTATTATTATTATTATTATTATTATTATTATTATTATTATTATTACTTAGAAACATTTTCGCAAGCGAAACGGAGAGTGATTGAAACATCCCGCTGTCCCTCCGCTGATCACTAATGTTCAATTACCAGCCAGAATGGCAGAAATCTCAGCGTAGCTAAAGTTACTAACCTATTTCTGTCTATTACAGACGGGTAGCAACTCATTATTATTAGTTAATAAGCCATGTAAACTTTACAAGTAATTGCTTAGGAATATAAATAAACTGCATTGAAGCGACACATGTTTCTAATTAGCATGATAAATTGATAATGAAGAAAAGTAAATGAGCAATTATGATTTATCTAAGTCAGTAGAACTTTATCAATATTTGATATAGTCATTGTGTTTCATAATTAATTGTTATATTATTAAATTAACTAAACTGTGGTTCAACAATTACATAAAACATAAATATAGCAACATTGATTCGGTAGTTTGAGCTGAACTAGTAGATATCTATAACGTATAGATCAGAAAAAATCATAACCCTATCTCTCCCGTGCCTGTCGTAATTAATGTAATATCATACTTGCTTAACAATAAAGCGCAAGAGAGATGAAACAAGTCACTTTAAACTTACAAAACCGGTACCAAAACGAAGTAGTTCATCTTGCGAGACCTTAGTAGATTTTTACGATTCCCATGGGATGAAATGAGGTGGTTTAATCATAAAACGGCACACTGAACACTTGCAATCTTTACAGACCAGTAGAATTTGACTTGGACAAGGTGTACGCTTGGCTGGTGAGCACCAGCGGCACCACGGGTCTTCCTAAACTGGCTGCCTTCAAACATAAGGTCCTCATTGGAACCATTGTGGGACACCTCAAGTTCTATGTCAACCATTACGGCGACAGGTTAGCAAAAAATAATTAGACTCATTATAAGTCCTACAGGTTCTTTGCTAGGAGGTGGCTGACAGCCCCTCTAACTTCGAGTGCCAGTATAAAATTATAATTTAACTTGATTTTATGGGGTGATTTGACACTGAGTTGTATGTACAAGTGACATTTTACATTTTAATCTAAGTTGCTTTCCTCGGCTTGGGATACATTTTTGAGCATGTCCTCAGTCTTCAGAAACTGTTTTAAAATTACACATCCATAAAGTAAATTCAACAATAGTAGGTAAATACCCATTGTTCAATTTGTCTTACTACATAATTGACCACGTTAAAAACGTTTCAATCACCGACTTAAATCCCAACAATAGTTCGCACAAAGTAGGTCAACTAAAGTAAAAATAGAATTAATTTATGTAATTCCAAAAGTTTTAGGTTTGTTTAGGGTAGGTAAGTCCTTTGAATATCTCTCCTAACTACGATCTGAATGTTAGCCTTATAAGTCAAGTAGTTTTGAGATTTTGTGCATAATTAGAAAGTGACCTTTCGTTTTTTGAGCCTTTTATGTGTATTTGTACTTCTGACTGTTTTGAATGTTGTGTGTCTGTTTTAAAGCAATGAATAAATTCTTTGTCTGTCTTTGTCTGTTTCATGTTTTGGTAAATTATTTTTCGTGTTCCGTTAGGAATTTCGGAAAATTATTTCTTGACGGCCCCAGGCTGCAAATGTTGAAATTTACCCTAGGCATTGATGTGATGACTTTAACGCAAAATCTCATGATTTCCACAGTTTATCAAAAATCTCCCTTTTTTTAGCACAATTCACGGTCTAAACCTGTCCCCAGTGCAATGGATCTCAGGATACTATAACGCGATAGGGATGCCACTACTGGGACTCTGCAAGCTCCAGACCTCCGTCCCTGATGACATGAACCACATCATTGACATCTTCAATCAGTATAAGGTGAGAAACGTCAGGCATGATTCGTTGGAATTTAACTTCAGAGTCATGCTTTTTTAGGTTTTTCGGAAATGTTCTTTATAGACAATAAATAAACAAGAAGGCTAGGATTCAGTCGCCAGATAACTAAGTACCTGATATTGTGCCGATCTTACTAACATTTTTTGTTGTGTAAAATACATTGTGGTAATATAATATCGAAAAACTTTATTTACATAAGCTTGCTAAGAGTAAATAAATGCCACACATTCAAATGCCCACTATAAGGCTTTTCCTTGTATCGTAGATCCCTTGGGTCACGTAAAAACACCTATACCCGAGAAAAAGGACATGTTTCTTACACAAATTTGCTCTGACCGGGAATCGAACCCAAGAACGTTACTAGCCGCTGGACCATCCCAATCACCTACCCCTTATACCTAACATCTAGAAGAAAATTCATAGCAGTTTATCAATATCTTAAAGTCTGGAACATCATTAATATATATAAATTTACCGATAAGTCTTAAGGTATAGGGTTTCCTTTCCAGCCAGTGTACTGCATGCTCAGTCCCTCATCGGTTTCCAGCATCCTCAAGTCAGGGAAGCCGTGTGATTTCACCTGCGTAGACCGGTTTCAAGTCGCCGGCGCCAAGATACATAAGGATCTGTTTTTAGCTCTTAAAGTAAGTACACTACACAGTACACATACCTACTTAGCTCACATCGAGTAGGAGAAAAGTTGCGTGAAGGAGTCAGGTTTTGAAATAACCTATTACATTATTTCGGTAATTTAGGAGCGAATTTAGTGAGTATGATTTTATTTTTAAGTGGCAACACCTGATTCCCGTCACCCTCAAAATAAAATTCACACCTACTAAATCCGTTCCTAAACTATCTAAATAATGCAAGTGGGTCTTTCAAACCCTGGCTCCTTAATGCCACTACTCCCATAAGGCAACTTAACTAACCTCAATTACTTACATCAGGGTTTGCCACATCACATCGCCGATACCGATACTGCTAAAACCTCAGTAATTCCTAAATTTAGGAATTTCTTTTTTTGGGTTTTTTTGAAACACCTTGTATGTTTAGTCTACTTTTCTGACCCGTGTACGTTGTATCCGACGTGGTGCAGCGAGTCATAGCAACATTACCTTTTTCCTTAATGAGTAAATGAATATAAAAAAAATTGTAACCATGCTAATCCTGCTGAAATTACCCAATTTTTCAGGAACGCTTACGGCCAGACGCTCTACTCTCTGAGGCATACGGACAGACCGAGACGATTGGTCCCATTCTGATCCCGAATCCCAAAGGACCACTGGGCTCTTGTGGAATTCCAATGCCTGCGTTCGTCCGGCAGATAAAGGTGAATTTACTTTTTTAAAAAAAATTAACTTAATTTTCCAAACAGTGTAGATCTAAGTATTTTTTTAAAATTTAAAAGAATTTCGAGTAGTTTTAGGCTAAATGCTCAGCAGTCATAAAGCCTACGCCATTTGAAAGCTTAGTCGAAGTCGAGCTCGACGGCCATAAGTCGAAGTAAAAACCATCGAAGTTTGAATTTTTATTTTAGGCTATGACCCCAAAAACATGCAACAGAAGATTTTGGAAAACTTACCGATCCACCTTTTTCATACAAAATTCGTCTTAATTCTTTAATTTCTAATTCCTCCACTTATTTCAGTTAGTAGATCCAGAAACGGGAAATGAAGTGACAGAGCCACTCGTACCTGGTGAGATGTGGACTAAAGGACCTGGCTTCTCGGTGAGCGAGCGTTAAATTATCCTATATATTACTCAAGTAGGATTTTATTTGTTTATATTTAAAACAATTATTATGTAACACTAGCTTTCCGCCCGTGGCTCCGCCCGCGTGGACTACAGGGTATTTCGTGACTAGCTGTGGGATAAAAGGTAGCCTATGTCCTTTCCCAAGATCTAATCTATCTCTCTACCAAATTTCATCACAATCGATCTAGTAGTTTAGGCGTGAAAGCGTAACAAACATACAGTTACTTTGGCATTTATAATATTAATAGGGTTTACAGCTTACACTAATGCGTTAAAAGTAACCATTAAATTGATATTCTTAAGTGAGGGGACAGAAATCATATTACCTACGTCATTTAAATTTTTGTGTTGGTGGCACAAAACAAAAATCTGCTAGGGGCGCTTATGTCACTAGCTGCGACCCTGATATTATTACAGCCTTAGATTTATTAAAAATTAAATTATTGTTGACATTATTGTTTTCAAAAACAGATAATAAGTGCAAATATAAGAATATAATATGTCAGATTTCCCATTTGCACTACGAAAGCCGCCGCTAGCGAGATAAGGTGATGTCAAGTTCAACTGTATTGTATAGCCTGATATGCTGCCTTGTGTGTGACGTAGCTCAAATGGAGTCAGGAAAAGTCGCACAATCACTTTGACTTTGATATAGGCTTACTTATACAGGGTGTAAAGGACAGCTTAGCAAATACTTAAATGGTGGAATCTACCCACAACTATCACCAGCCATAAGTAACTATTTTTTCCCGGAAACGTCACGTTGAGGAGTTTTCATTATTTACCTACTTTGGCGCTACGCAACATGTCGCGAAACCGCCCCACGCGCGGATCCCCCCGCGCCGCGCTGCTATCGGAATGCGATGTACATTGCTGGTTTCCGTGTTTTACGTTGTTATGATTGTTTTTTATTGCAAAATAGAGTCTTTTAGATTAAATAATAAACAATGTAAGCACAAAAAATTAAAAAATATGAAAAAACTGAAAAATTTCCGGAGACAAATTCCACTGTAAAATTATTTAGAATGATTGTCTGAGTCCAGGGTTTAAGTTTTTGCTAAGCTGTCTTTTACACCCTGTATAGTGTAATATCGTGTTCTCCACATCCAAAGGTTGCCGATAAGATATTTGCTTCTTAGCAATGGGGCCGCCTTTTGTACCCTAACTTTATTACTGTTCATAATGTAACTTTTACTCTGTATCATATTCTGTAATATTGGTGTGCAATAAAGTATATTTGTATTTGTATTTATCATTTGCATTAGGCAACGACACTTCAGTTTGTTTTCAATCTGAGGTCAATCTCCGTCTGGTTCGCGACCACCCTCCTATCGAAGTCCGACGCCAAACAGCTTGCTGTGTTCCGTCGGTGCGTGGGAGTACCAGTGCCTTATAGGCATTTTCTGGGTTAACTCGCTCCATCGTCGACCTCATCTATGACCTTGGTCAAGATTGTGGTCAAGAGTTAACCCATCTCATAATAAAAAAATTAAAAAAAATATTTGGAACCTAACTCACGCAGCCGAAGCCAAGGGAGACTTTCCTACTAAAAAAATCAGTTGTTCCATACATTTTGGTTGAGTTGGTACGTATTAATAATAATAATAATAATAAAATCATTTCAAAATCATAGATAAATACCTTACAGACTAACATACATATAAAATATTATTTAACAAAATTAAAACTTAATTAACACTATTTCCCGGGTGTTTTTCCGGGGGTGTCTATAACCGGGAATCTTCCTCGATAACGGCGGAACACCAAAAGTTTGTCGAATGTTTTCATTTTCACCCTGTAGAAGCATAAAAGGCTTTCCTTAGAGGTTTGTACTGCAGAGACATACAACCTCTACAATACTTATCATCACGCATATCAATGTCAATACAATATACTTTATTGCACTCCAACACAAATAAGACTAGGCTGATGCCCGCAACTTCGTTTGCGTGTTAATTTTTTTTTGTACAGAGTACACATACAAAAGTTTTTTCCCGCTAACTCCCGTTCCCGTGGGAATTTTGCAATATTCTGTTGCAACTAAGCTTTAAGTTTACTAAGGTACCTGCATGCCAAATTTCAAGCGTCTAACTTAAGTGGTTTAGATTTTTCATACAAAAGGATTTTCCCGCTAATTCCTGTGCACCTCTACGGTACCTAAGCTACGTCCCTTCCTTTCAAGTGCCTACGTTTAGCCGTTTAGGCTGTGCGTTGATATGTCAGTCAGTCAGTCAGTTTCTCCTTTTATTGCTTCTTAGCAATGGGGCCGCCTTTTGTACCCTGACATATCTAAATATAATATAATATATAATATAATATATTTAGATATGTCAGGGTAGAAAAGGCGGCCCCATTGCTAAGAAGCAATATCTTATCGGCAACCTTTGGATGTGGAGAAAAAGTCATCAATCGTATAGATATAGGTGCAATGTTGAAGAAAAAAAGTTTATCTTTGTGGTCCACCGACACCGTAGAGTACATCGGTGTCGGAAACAAAAACCATTTAACTTCGATATAGATACTTCGATATACTCATTAGGACCTTATTAGCATTACTTATATTCGATGGTCATTAGTTTATTGTTTTCAAGTTTTTTTCATACTTAATGGATTCGCTTTTGACCACAGTCTGGTAGAAGGGTGAAGATGCGGTCGAGGATGTAGATATTTTATTTATTATTTTATTTATTTAAATTATTAGACATAAAAATTACACTGCTTCTTAAAAATAAAGCCCCACAAAACTGCTTGAGCAGTTTGTCTGCGAAGGCAAGAGTCTCTAATTACATAGTAAGTAGGTATAAACTTAATTTAAAAGGTGTTGAAAATCTATTCAGTTTCAAGTGAATGGAGTAGATGCTTTTTTAAATCTTTTCACCCAGAAGAAACCTATTCACTCGAACTATAAAGAGATTCGGGTTAGGGACCATCCATAAATTAGGTTACACGTTAAGGGGAAGGGAGGGGGTCGACAAAGTGTGACATTGTGTGACAAGGGGGTAAGAGGGGTCATAATCAAAAGTTTCGTGACGTCACATTTCAAAATGTGTTATGAGTATCAAAACGTGTTAACTATTAACAACAAACTTAACTTCCTCAGTCCCAAGCACTCTTTTTACGTTTTTCTTGGGTTGAGACAATGAGTTTTGAGTTCCTAAAAAAAATAACACCTCTATTAGGTAAGTACTGCTTTTATTAGAAAATCACAAAAAATGGAAAATATGCAAAATATGTGACGTCACGCTAGGGAGGGGGAGTCTTACAAATGTGACCAACTGTGACAAGGAGGGGTGTCAAAAAATCATGAAATTCGTGTGACGTGATTTATGGCCCCTTATTGGTATGAGCTCGGAAACATAGACGCAGGCAGGGAATACCTACCAATCCTTAGCTTAAAAAAATGCTAATGTAATTCACTACTAGTAAGTACTTAACATCCTGAATGTTCTTTTTATTTTTTCAGGAGTACTACAAGAATCCTGAAGAAACTTTAGCAGCGTTTTCAGAAGACGGGTGGTACAAGACTGGTGACCTTATGTACAAGGACGAACAGAATAACTACTTTTACGTTGATAGGCTCAAACAACTCATCAAATGTAGGAATTACCATGTAAGTTAGCAATTAGAGGTTAAATCGCTACTTTCGGGGGAATAGCTACTACTCGTACGAGTTAACTTGAGACCGGGCCGACGCGACGACGCCGACGTAACCTTCAATGTACGGTGTGCAAACTGATGATAAAATATCGAAAAAGATATACTAAGATATAGATCTTTGTTACGGATACCTGAGAGTGTCTTGTGTCTTGACGAAAGAGAGTCAAGACACTCTCTTTCGTTCGATATTTTATCATTTCGCACACCGTATTCTGAAGATGACGTTGTCGGCACCCCAGGTCTCATGTTAACTCGCACAGGTTATAGTGACATCACAGGACTTAAGGCTGACCGGAAATGGCGGTCATTTTTTTAAAATTAAATTTTGACTCAACCTGCGCTCTGCGTATATGCCACGGTCCTCCCTCACGGTCAATTTTATTAACTTTTTTCATAAATTATAAACAATTAGCATTCTGCCCGGGACTTTGTTCCCGTGAGAATTCGGGAAAATTATTAAGCCTATGCATCGACCACAATGAGCCTATGTTACTCAAGGTTTTTTTTATTCTCTATTTATGTAAGTATTTTTTTTCTTTAAGATTTTGTTACTTACCCAATATTTTTCAGATATACCCAACAGAGATAGAAGAAGTAATCAACCGGTTGCCGGGCGTGCTGGAGGTGTGTGTGGTAGGAGTGCCCCACGCCGACGACGGACAGATCCCGGCCGCGTGTGTCGTGAAACGGAACGGATTTACCCTCACCGAGCGAGATGTTAACGATACAGTGCACAGTTAGTATCAACTACATTTAACTAGCGCCAATATTCTCTGTGATAGGAGCAGAAACAGTAACTGTTCCTTTATCAAGGGTTAGGTAAATAAATAAATAAATAAAAAATATTTATTTACTCTAAAACCGGTTCTTACAAAATTAGTGGCAGGTGCCACCCTTTAGCTCAGCTTTGAGGTAAGTATCGTACTTATCGTCATCCGCCCATTAACGAAACTGGGAAAAAATAAAATTAATCGCTGTATTGTGCGAAATTGGATTATTTTTAAGCAAGAAGAATGTTTTTGATCCACAGTTATTTTACAACACGCAAATCGTAAAGGAAGAACACACAATATACTCTCACGCATATAATCCCTATTAGGATAGGCAGAGCATCAGTGGTTTTAAAACCACTTGATGCCACGTTTGACATCAATTCAGAGGGTTATAAAATATGATGTAAGTCCTCTTAAGGCTATCAGCCTTTCGCCCACAATACAGCAAAACTCCCACGTCCCACTTACTGAATTTTACAGTAAGAAAGAAGGTTGATTGAGGTCAAGAGTTAACCCATCTTATAATATTTTTTTTTAATTATAAAAGTTATTATGCTCTTCACTGTACCATACTACATGAACCTAATGTAGTAAAAAACTGTACTTATCCATATTTGCAGGTAAACTATCAGCGATTAAGCAGTTACGTGGTGGCATCATTTTTATGGATTCACTGCCGAAGACATCAACAGGAAAAATAGCACGTAAAGCGCTTCAGAAGCATGTACTGAAGACTCTTGGCCTTGAATAACGTCAATTTAAATAGGTTGTGCGTTTTATATGCCGAAAACAGATGGATATAATTTCTTGAATTGAATGTACCTACTTACTTCCCAAATTGCTGTCACGTAACAAAATCATAAAGTTGTAATGTAAGAATAAACAGGTGTTTTCCGTTGGTCCGATCGGTCGACCGGTCAGTCGATCCAGCGGGACTTTTTTTCCATATTTTTTTTTTCCATTATATAGATCGCCATTCTAATCCATACTATCTATACTAATATTATAAATGCGAAAGTAACTCTGTCTGTCTGTCTGTCCGTCTTTCACGCCTAAACTACTGAACCGATTTTTATGAAATTTGGTACAGGGATAGATTAGAGCCTGGGAAATGACATAGGCTAAGTATATTTTATCCCACAGTTGGGCACGATATAACCTGTAGTACACGCGGGCGGAGCCGCGGGTGAAAAGCTAGTCTAATACATGAGAAATGGTGTTCCCATTCGTCCGATCCTAATTGAAACGTGTACAGTAATTTGCAAAACAGTTTTATAAGCATCTTTCGAAGGGACAATCTGACATTCTGACTAAACCAGCCAGAAGCCTTCGTTCCACTCTGTATCAAAAGTGATGACAGCGCCATCTGTTGAAGATAAAGAAATACTTTTTTTTAGAAAGATCTTATTTTTATATGACGTTACTTTAAATTAGTTAGCAAAAATGTAGGGTGTGATTCTGCCCGTGTAACTGAAAAACGTTTCCCACGAAACTCATGAAATTCTCAATAAGTTTAAATTAAATAAGTTTAAATTAAAAGAGGTCGTAAAAACAGTTTGTATATTTATTAATATTAGAATGAATAAGTACTCAAAATGACTGTACATATACTTAAATAAAAAGTTAAGATTCATTCTAAAATAAACCTACGTTCCAACGTTTATTTACTTAAAAAAGATAAATTAGACATAATATAGTATGAATTATTTGTTTTTTTTTTTGTGCTCTTAAATGGATTTAAATAATTAGGCATATATTATAATTCATACTATATGCCATATAGTATAATTCATACTATATGCCTAATTTATTTTTTTAAGGCAGGGTTATTATTAAAATTGGCATTTAGAAAGGATATAAATGGAATAAATCAACAAAATTTTTAAATAGACCCTACCAGAACCTAAATCACTATATGCATGTCCTTCTCGGAAGAAAGTCATATCAGGATTGTAGGCAGGGGATTTTTTACATGTCTAGATCATAATCTGAAGCTGTCCTGAGCGACATTACATTTATATTTTAAAAGATATGAAGGATTTTCCATCATGGCGGGTCCCTGAGACCCACCAGGCATGCCGAGGGTTAATATTATAAACGCAAAAGTTTGTATATGTATGGATTTTTGTTACTGTTTCAGGCTCAAACGGCTAGACTGGACCAATTTTGATTTTTGGTTTGGAGGTAACTGATTATACATAGGCTACATAATTGATAAGACATAGACGTAGATAAATACCTATGATATACATTTTTTCATAGGTTTTTGGTCGTTATAAGCTTGTACTGAGTAGGTATGCAATGTGTAAGTATTATAACTTAGTAAGGCCATTACAATATTTATTGCATAGTACTTAGGTCAGGGCATGAGATTTCGGTCAAATTGACCGCGGTCTAAAAATACCCGCCTTTGGCATCGCCCCTAAGATGTGCATTCTTTCTAACTATTGTATCTATACAGTTGAACTAAAATCGTATTATTAGAATACTTATACATATTAAGAGAGTATAACCTTATTATAAAATAAATTAAAAACATTAATTTCCATGAGTTGTTTAATTTTGTCTGCGCCTGCCAATTAGTAGGTACTATGTTTAAAAGTTTAACTGCCGTACTGAGAGACGTCAATTAAAGTTAAGAAGTGTAATTAAATGTCATGCTATCCTTGTTTATATCAACAAGAGTGAAAGAGACAACAAGAGTGAAAGAGAGTTTAACAGTACTTAACTTTATTGACGTCTCTGAGTATGGCAGTATAAGTTTTTTTATCTACCTATCCTATTCCGTTAAAGTGTATCCTGGTAAGTTACCCCGTATCCATGGCTAGATTTTATTTACGAATCAAATTAGTATTCCTCTTTGTGTGGTATTGTATAAAAAGTTAAGAATCAAAAGGTTTCAAACTGATTTTAAAACCACTTGACACAGTTAGTTAAAATTACGAGTTCAAATTTTAAAGATTAAAAAATACTGTTATAGAAAATCAAAAGGTTTTTATTAAAAATATTTTTTTAACGACGCTATTTCTTTTCCTAGCTTCAATCCGGGGGGCTACCACCAAAGAGTAGCTACCACCTAAGCGAAGTTGATGCTGATTGAACGAATGGAATGATGTACAGAGGGCCGCACATCAGGTTACCACACGTGTGCACTCTGTGTTGTTACGATAAGAACGGTTTTGCAATGCAAATGGGGTAACCTGATGCGCTGGCCTCTGTACATTGCTGTGTTTGGTTCATATCATTAATCAAGGTCTCCGTATAAAGAAGCAATCGACAACATTCCATTCGTTCACCCAGCGTCAGCTTCGCTTAGATGGTACCCCCACTGATACAGCCTCTTCTTTCTTCTACGAATACCTTTGCTAAACATTAAGTGCACTATTGTACTTATGGGCAAGAAAATAGGCACTCTATATATATCAAGCTCTTTGCCACACTAATAACAAGATGATAAAAAAATTTTAGAATAGTGTTACCAGTTATAAGTTAAAATCCTGTTCGTTGGAAAAAAACGACGGCAATCTCCCGTCGAGTTTAACCAAATTTCATGCAAAATCACAGTCCTATATAATTTTTGTTCAAAAATTATTTATAAAACGAGGTTGCAGACTCAAACAATGGGAACGACAAATATTTTCGATAAATTTACTAACGCTTTTTAATTTTATTGTGGAATTTTGTAAAATATAATTGGCAACTCTAGTTCCGCCGCCTTAATTATTTTTCTTCGAGTTGACGTGACGCCAGAGACGCCATTATTGTGAAACGATTTTCATAAATAAAATTCACGTGCCAGTATCGAGTTTAGATTGATATTAACGATAAATCTAGTATTCTAATAAACAACCATGGCTGATAACGATGATCTTCTGGACTACGAAGACGAAGAGGCAGCGGATCAACAGACCGCCGACGGAGCCGTCGAAGCGACTACCAAGAAAGAGGTTAAGGGATCTTATGTATCCATTCATAGTTCCGGCTTTAGAGATTTCCTGCTGAAACCTGAGATTTTACGAGCGATTGTTGACTGCGGCTTCGAGCATCCGTCTGAAGTGCAACACGAGTGCATCCCCCAAGCTGTACTGGGTATGGATATTCTCTGTCAAGCTAAATCCGGTATGGGTAAAACGGCCGTGTTTGTTTTGGCCACTCTGCAGCAGCTGGAGCCCTCTGATAACCATGTATATGTCCTCGTTATGTGCCATACGAGAGAACTGGCATTCCAAATCAGCAAAGAGTACGAACGTTTCTCTAAATATATGGCTGGCGTCAGAGTATCAGTATTCTTCGGCGGCATGCCGATACAGAAAGACGAAGAAGTATTAAAAACTGCGTGCCCCCACATTGTCGTAGGCACTCCCGGAAGAATCTTAGCTCTCGTCAACAGCAAAAAACTGAATCTGAAGCATTTGAAGCACTTTATTCTGGATGAGTGCGACAAGATGCTGGAATCTCTGGACATGCGACGCGACGTGCAGGAGATCTTTAGAAACACACCACACGGGAAGCAAGTGATGATGTTCTCCGCCACACTGAGCAAGGAGATCCGACCCGTGTGCAAGAAGTTCATGCAGGACCCCATGGAGGTGTATGTAGACGATGAAGCCAAGCTGACATTGCACGGTCTACAACAGCATTATGTGAAGCTCAAAGAAAATGAAAAGAATAAAAAATTATTTGAATTACTTGATGTATTGGAATTTAACCAAGTTGTTATTTTCGTGAAATCTGTACAACGCTGCATAGCCCTTGCTCAGCTGCTGACTGACCAGAACTTCCCTGCTATTGGTATTCACCGCAACATGACACAAGATGAGCGTCTCTCTCGATACCAGCAGTTCAAGGATTTCCAGAAGAGAATATTGGTTGCGACTAACTTATTCGGAAGAGGCATGGATATTGAAAGAGTAAATATCGTCTTCAACTACGATATGCCTGAGGATTCAGACACATACCTACACAGAGTGGCCCGTGCTGGCCGTTTTGGAACCAAAGGCTTGGCCATTACCATGGTCTCTGATGAAGCTGACGCCAAGATCCTGAATGAAGTTCAGGACCGTTTCGATGTCAACATCACAGAACTCCCTGAGGAGATTGAATTATCCACCTACATTGAAGGACGATAGATTTAAGTTTTTCATTCCCTTTTGTAACTAACTGTGGTAATTAACTAGTTTTTGAAATGTCATTCACAGAGTAATTGAAAATTCAGAAGTCTACATAATGTAGGTCTTTGTTTGTGTAAGTGCAAAGTTGTCTTAAAACAGTTGTTTTAAAATAAATTGACTCATGTTATATGTATTTATTGCCTTTCATTTACTCTTAGTAATATTTTAAACTATTATGGAAAAATAAATTATATTCCAATTTCATTCTTGAAAAACTGAATTTTATAAACTTAGTCACAATGATTCTTGTAAGTACACATCAACACGGTTTAGGGATATTTCACGATTTTTCATACAAAAGAGGCTTGTTTGAGAAGCTATAAAAGCATACTCGAGATACATAGAGGGCTACAATTTTCAGACGAGCAAGTGCTAAACCTGAATTTTCGATTCTAGTCAATAAATTTTGTTTTACTTGAAATTTGGGAAAACGTGACGAAAATGAAAAAAAAATTGCGAAAATTCGACCATTTCAATATTACGCCAAATATTTTAAAAATAACAGTTCTATGCGCAATTTGGCCTCCTGGCTCCTAGACTATTTACTATAAAAAAGAATATTTTTTTCCTCTAGAACGGGACACCGAGAAATTCAGATATTTTGATGACGATACTCGAGAAATTATTTACGCAAGCAGATTTCCTCCCCCCCTACGTCGTCCCGTTTTCGAGATCCAGGTGGCTCAGATGTAGTGACGCGTCACTGCAGCTGGGCCCCAACGAATGTCTTATATCTTTTGAACGCGAGATCGGATAGTTTTCTTATTTTGGGGTTTGTCCAGAGAAATTCACGAGGAATTTTCTACGCAGCCAGATCTTCACTACGTGGTTCCATCTTCGAGATACGGGTGTGGCCCAGCTGTAGTAACGTCACTGTAGCTGGGCCCCAATAACTTTTAAACGCGGCCCCGAGAAATTCTATTTTCTTTGCCAATTGTATACGACAAATTTTGAGAAATTCTTGGCATAGTCAAACATTGAAATTTCGATTGTGGCCCAGCTGTGGTGATGGACTCGTCTTTCAAATATATTTTTACACTTACCTTACCTTTTTTTCATAAGTGCACTTGTGTGTTTGAGAAATACTATCCAATCGATGCAACTCGTATGTATAAATAAAATAATAATAAAACCAATTAAATACCTCTTCTTTATAGAAACGTTTATTATTAAAGTAACTACCTATAACCAAAATCTATACATATTACATAAATAAACAAGTTTTTTTTTCCAGCCCATATACTTACGTCCCCACTAAGGGGCACGGGCCTACCTTCGAAACACGAAGGGAGTTACCTACTTACACTTACTTACATATTTTACAAAATATTTTTATAATAACATGGTAACTAGACAAAGTAAGTTAAACCGTTTTATGCTTATCACAAGATCAAAATAACAATACCTATCTAGGAAAAGACAGATCAGTTTGAAATACCTAATATTGTTGATAATTTTGCATGCTCTTGGAATTTAATTCGCAACTCCAGATTGCCATATTACATCATTCAATTTAATTATCAGGTTATCTCATAAAATTACATAATGATGATGGTTAAGTTATAAAACTTAAAAACTAGACTTCCTATGGGAATAAAATGTTTTTCCATGGGTGAACCGAGTTATCAAATCTAACGCCCATTTGGGCTGGTCATGTGGCACCATGTGCCCTGCATTCCTGACCATGATCTCCACAAGCTTACCCGCTTCTTTAACATAACCAGCTACTTCTCCATCTACCCTCCAAATGTACCTCTTTGCCGTTTTATATTCTTCAGCACCGGTAAAATTGAGGTTTCTTAAGAAATTAACTGTATTTGGATAAGCAACTATAATATCCAACTGGCCGTTGTAAATCACAACATAGTAATGATCTAGCAATTCAGATATCCAAGGAGCAACGGATTGCATAATATCCTGCATTATATGCATTTCTACTTGTTTGTCCACATTGTAGGGCAAGTTTCCCACATGTATCCCTTTACGGATTTCACTTTTCTGTAGGATTTTCTGATAATCTTCTTCCTCTGCCAAATTTTTATAGTGTAAATAATTGAAATATGTTTCAAATCCAGTCATGTTGTAGAAAAGGGTTGGGCTATCAATTAAGTCCCCGTTCAACACAACATCAAATGTTTTGAAAGCTTCAGTCCATTGCTTATTTTTAATTAAGTCTCTAGTTTTGTTCTCATACTCCTCCACCACTTTGGCCTGATTACTGTCAATAAGACCAATTTGGTACAAATATTTGCTGTATAACAGCTGGTTAACTGGGTCACACAGACCGTTGCCAATAGCAATACCCTCCAGGTTAATTTTAACTGCAGCTGTTGGGTTCTTCTTGTGAATAGTGTAAGCTAAGGCTGGTACATACTTCCCAGCGTAAGACTCTCCAGTTACAAAGAACTTGTTCTGACGTAGCTCTGGAAACAACTGGAAGAATTGAGTCACAGTAGAGTATAATTGTTCTCCAACTTGTGTTTCGTCTGTACAATATCCTTTAGAATCATTAGTGAAGCTAAATCCGGTGCCAACAGGGTTATCAATGTAGATGATGTGATGACTGAGAGCCCAGGTATATTTTCTACGCTCAAATTTGTCTTTGCGGACTCTGAGAGGTCCGTTTTCAACAAACAGTCCAAAGAGTGAGGAGGCACCGGGACCTCCCTGGAGCCATACCAAAACAGGAGCATCTTTATTGTTAGGGATCATTGCAGGGAAGTACCAGAAGAACTGGTTCGAGTTATAAGCTTTGTTCACAGTAAAGTAACCGGCGTAGCTCTTGATACGATGGCTTTCAGTGAAGGGAACCCTGGCCAAGCGCCTACCTTCTGTAACATTACCACTTTCGATGTATGGGGTGAGAAACAACGGCGTACCGGCGTCGCCATCATCTATTATATTCTTGCTTCCCGTCTTCGGATATCGGAGGAACGAATGTACCGATAAGAAAACTTGTAAAATTAATAACGCCCCAAAAACTCGCACCATGACGAAACTGTAACCTCATACGATGACAAAGTAACTGTAATATAAAAGAAGAAACAGTTAGTAGGTAATTAATTATCGACATTATCGTAGGGAGTATAGTATTCTGTGTTAATTATCGTCAAGTGTAAGCAAAACATAGTAATGGGTCATTGCGATGCGATAAGCTTTAATTACCCGTTATTTTTATCATTTAGATAAAAATGAATTGATGTTCGTTATTCTCGCTAAAACACACAAACAAAGTTTGGTTGGACCACAAAACAAAATAATTATCTACGTTGGTTGGACCAATGGACCATTTATTTGATTTTTTTGTATGATTCTGATTCATAGACATACAACTACCCGAAAGTATGATTCTCTACTCTTTAATGAGAACATAACGTTCTCAAAGAAAAAAAAAACACTCAAGAGAGTACCTATAATACTTTGTAAACTAACAAAAATGTAAAAAGTCACTGTAACTCACTAGCAGTGTGACCATCTCAAAAATGGCGAATCTGCCCGACTCGAGCAAAAAAACTGCCAAAACCTGCCAAGCCCGATTTCAAAAACTTACAAAAACCTGCCACTAAATGGGTATTAATAATAACCTTATTTTAGCATATTATTCAAGAAAATTGTAAGAGCATACACAAGTGCATATAAGTAAGTAATCGTCATCTCACTCACACTCATAGAAAAAATACATAACAACTACTATTCTGTCAAAAAGACAGGAAATAGTTAAAAATTACATTAAAAACTACTCTTCCACTGGTCGATAAAAATTCTGGTATTTTCGAGTAGTATACTGGCTTTACAATAATACATACTACCTACACTTAATGAAATTCTGATACAAATAGTATAATTATACTACGATTTCCAACCCTGAATTGAAAGGTAATAGACAACAACCTATATCAGTTATATTCATAAGAAAATAAACCATATAACTAACGTAATTAACGTTCTTGATGAAATGGCTTACCTGCATAAAATTTTAATCATTGGGAAATACCCGCATCTGGTATGGGAATGGGACAAATAAAAGTTGCCACCTCAGTTAATAATTTCCTACTAAATAATTGAATAATAAAAAATATATGAAAAAGGAAATTAAATAGAAATATAAAATAATTCAAAAATTTCAATATTGATGAAGATTTCCTTAAAATCTGCCAAATTTTGCCACTTTTTGTGAAGATTTCCTTAAAATCTGCCAAATTCTGCCACTTTTTTGAATCGTCCGCATAAAGTGCCACCCTTAAAATTGGGGGTCAAAATCTGCCAAAATGGCAGGAATCTGCCACAAATGGTCACACTGCTCACTAGGCAGCGCAGGCGTTTACTTAATAAATCAATCGTATCTTGCTCTTGTGTAGGTATCCTACGCGGCTAGGGTGTACGTACGATCAATATTTCCTTTGATTTTCCCGCTTTAAAAAAATAATGCAAAATGACATTGACAGTCATATGATTGAATATGTTTGTTTGTGTACGTTTTGGTGTGCCGCAAAAACTAACGCAATTTTTAAATTTCCCGATTTTATTTTGTACAAGACCGTTTTAATTATGAAATTTGAAACACATTTTAGATATTTTATATTTTTTTGTTTATTTTCATTAGTTAGATCGGTGTTTTTTCCATTTGTGTATCCACGTATAAAATTAGAAGCTAAACCACCTGAATGTGATGCCGGCGAGCCACTAATCCTCACGCCGTACCTGAAGAAAGGCAACTTCAAGGAAGCCCAGCAATTGTCCCGGGTACCTCTCACTGACAAAATTGGATTTCCGAGTTACGCGGGCTTTTTCACCGTCGACGAAAGATATGATTCAAATCAATTTTTTTGGTATTTTCCGCCACTTTTTAAGAAAAAGAACGCACCCGTGGTGCTGTGGTTGCAGGGCGGCCCCGGTGGCAGCTCGCTTTTCGGCCTCTTTGTGGAGCTCGGCCCTCTCATTGCGAAACAAGACGGTTTCTCCTTGAGGAAGTATCACTGGGCTCTCAACAACCATCTCATTTTCATCGACAACCCAGTTGGAACCGGCTTCAGTTTCACAATGAATGACAAAGGGTACTGCAGAGATGAAAGTTGTATTGCTCAAGGTCTCTACAGCAGCTTACACCAGTTCTTCATGCTGTTTCCACATCTTGTTGAAAATGAATTCTATATTACGGGAGAGTCATATGCTGGAAAATACATTCCTGTATTAGCAATGGTGATCCATCAACAAAATGCAGTATGTACAGAAAAGTGTATGAAGATAAACTTGAAAGGCATGGCAATGGGTAATGCATATTGTGACCCTGAGAACCAGATCGACTATGGTAACTACTTGTACCAACATGGTTTAATAGACAATGTACAAAAAGATATGTTTGAACAACTACAGCAAAAGATTGTCACTGCAATACAAAGTAAGAACTGGATCCTAGCCGACCTGTTAATGGACAAACTGCTTGATGGACAGACATCAAATTTCTCATACTTTAGAAACTTCACAGGTTTTAATTACTACTATAATTTACTCGTGACAGATGAGGACTTTGATATGACCTGTTTTACAGATTTATTGGAAAAGGATAGTGTAAGACGGAGTATACACGTTGGCAAGCTACCGTTTGACTCTGGAACCACAGTCCAAATTCATTTAGCTTTAGATGTGTTAAAATCTGTAGCACAGTATATTTCTGAGCTACTTTCTTATTATCGGATTCTAATATACAATGGACAACTGGACATAGTAGTAGCATACCCACTTACTGAGAATTTTCTTCGAAAGTTGCAGTTTGATGGGGCTTTGCAGTACAGATCTGCGAAAAGACAACTGTGGAAGGTAAATGATGAGATTGCAGGTTATGTGAGGAAAGGAGGGAATTTAACTGAAGTTCTCGTAAGAAACGCAGGGCATATGGTGCCTTATGACCAGCCGTATTGGGCTCTAGATCTGATCACTAAGTTTATAAAGAACAAATTGCCTTAAGAATAGGATTTGTAAAATAGTACATAATTCAAGGATAAGTCCCGGCAATAAAGAATGTATATCGGCTACCTTGGGCTTATATTTTCAGTCGTCCGACAGAAATGAAGCTTAAACCTGGTGTTTATTCTTTATTGTGGCTTCTGTATATTTACACAATTCAAGTACAGTTTTAATCAAATGCGAACAGTAAAGAGGAATTAATTTTAATAAGTAAGACTGATTTATAAGCAATAAAATTTAAGATGTTTTACAATTGTTTATTTAACTCATTTATCAATAAATATTTTGACTTAACACATTTCAGAATTAGAAAGAAAAAATAATAATTTTCGAGTGTTAATTTTGAAATTACTAATTCAGTGCTAATGTTAAATTAACCTAAAAGATCCATTACACACATTATAAAAATAAAAGGGGGTAGTAATACAAACTTACAAAACGAAGACTCCTAATTTTAGACTCCTAATAAAATAGACTACATACCTTATACAGCTTATACTTAACAAATTAATTTATCTAAAGGTTCACAATTCCTCTGAATAAAAAAAACTGGGAAATTCATGACTTGATTTAATAGTAATCGTTGTTGAAGATAAAATTTTAAAGCGAACTGTCAATTCATATGCAAAAGTTGAAAATTATTCTAGCCCCCTGTATGTTATACTTATAATTACACTTAATCCTAGTAGGCGAATGTCACGCAAGCAACGCAGTCAACGCGTCTAAGAACTGCGTCCGTTGAGAGGTAGGCAGGGAAATGACAGAGGAGTCCATGTGATCTAGAGATACAGATGCGCCGCTTTTTGTAGCCGCTTGCTCGAATGCTGCGCCGAATAAACTGGAAATGATTTAACAACTTTAGTGACCAAGTTTTGTAATGTGCATCTGCAATATTCGTTTTCGCAGACAAGTGCAACCTAAACAATACAACGTGTAACAGAAAAATGTAGTCGTATTTCAGGATTGTGATCAGCCCACGAAACTGGACAACTTTCCCCAAGGAACCCATATCGAATTATCAAAAAAAAACGTCAACTTTTCATACTAAAGCGATCAGCTGATCGGACAAGTTGTATGGAGAGGCGTTTTTTTTTTCATGTTTCAACCCATGGTCCTTGGGGAAAGTTGTTTAGTTTCGGGGGCTGATCACCATCCTGAAATATGACTACACATTTCTGTTACACGTTGTATAGACTTTACCGTTTTACGTTAAGGCTTTAAATATAACAACAGATACTCTCGCTCATAAACTCATAATACAGACTGACACATGCCATAAAAAAGAACCAGTGATTGCCAAGATCACCAAGATATTTTCTTCATAACTACATAACTCCCCTGCGCCTCTCTTGTCACTATCATATCACTCCCCCGCGCCTATTTTTTATCACTATGATCCCCTCTCCCGCGCTTATCTTGTCACTACATATCACTCCCCCGCACCTTTCTTTTCTTTTGCTCCCTCTCGCCTGCTATCACTATCATACATACCCCTTTCTCTTCACTATAATAAAATGTACTCAGATGCTTCACTGGCAGGCACTGCTAATGAACGTGGGAGAGTATGTTTGAAAGAATGTATTCGTTATCAAATCAACGTAATATACTTCGATTAATATAATCATTGAACAAATAAAACGATTTCTTGTGAACTAATATCGTGAGCTGTCAGAAAATATTCGATTTTCTGACAGCTTACGATTTTACTTCGTTCCCGTGGAAATTCAGGAAAATTATGCGTTGCTGATAGGGGATCATTCAACAATTACGTGATCAACGGAAGGGGGGGGTCGGGTTCTTGTATATACATCTGATTATTTGGGGGGGGGGGGGGGGAGAGAATCCATGATTACGTCATCATTTCATAACTTGTTAGCTAAAGAAATTTTCAAAAAAATTAAAAAGGTGTTGTGGAAGCTAGAAATACTTTTAATTAGAAAAGTAATAAAATTACTTTAGTCATCCACCTGAGAACATTATTGTAAAGCCAATTTAAACAAGCAGGCGCCGCTACTGATGAGCATGGAGTACCGAATACAGCTTCCCACCACGTCTGGGTTGTGTCTCGCCACAAGCTTATTCCTAGGTCATTTATTAAGACCCAATAATAAACAGCAAACATTACATTTTAAGCACGGACGAAGATTACGTAATCAAGGCGAGGGGGGGGGGTTAAAAACAAAAGATTACGCTGTGATTACATAGGGGGGGGGGGGGGGGGTTAAAAAAACGGCCAAAAACCGGCCGGAACGATCCCTAGGAGAGCTTTCTATTGGTGAAAGATTTTTTTGGGATGTGTGGGGTCATAACATTTTAGTGCTCCAAAATCGTCATCCTGACATGCTAGTGAATTAAAAGAATTTTTTAAAACGGCACAGTAGTTTTTGAGTTTGTTCATTACAAGAAAACAATTTTTTCCACTTTATAATATTAGTATACATAGTATATGTTACGGACTTGCGCGGCTCGGTGTCGGGCCGGGGCGGAGTCCCGAGCAGCAGACAGGAGCCGTCGGGGCGGCACACGGCGGCCACCAGCGGCCGGCCGCCGCCCCCCGCCGCGCTCGCCCACCGCGCCGCCACCCCCAGCCACCACGGGCCCAGGACGTAGGCCGCCTCCGGGCAACCCTCAACCATACACATTTTATTTAGTCTTTTTCGACGCGAATGGGACTTGAACCCACGATCCCAGAATTAGATCTCCTGGTGCGTTAAACAACTGAGCTATCGTGTCAAACAGTTTTTGTGCCGTGTGGTGATCGGCTGAGAATAACACCACCCCATTTCTTTCCGTGGGTGTCGTAAGAGGCGACTTAGGAAACACAAATGAGACCTGCCTCCTATTAATCCATCTCAGGCAACAACACCTCATTTTTTTATGAATCTGAGGTGTTGTCCTATGGTCTCATGCGGTGTGGTAGGCTCTGTAAAGGGCCATCTGGTTCGCGACCACCCTCCTACCGAAGTCCGACGCCAAACAGCTTGCTGTGTTCCGTCGGTGCGTGGGAGTACCGGTGCCTTATAGGCGTTTTCTGGGTTAACTCGCTCCATCGTCGACCTCATCTATGACCTTGGTCAAGATTGAGGTCAAGAGTTAACCCATCTTATAATAATAATAAAAAAGCTACATTTTTCATTCTCTTACCAAGCACATTATTACATCATGCGTGTAGGTGAGCGCCATCTGTTTACGGAAAACTACAAACTCATACCACTTATTCGAAATAGACAAGGGTGAAACCTATTAACGAATTTTAATTTAGTATTAACGCTTACCCGCGTAACGGATATTTCACAAATAATTTTTAGGGAAAGAAAAATACTCTAATGCAGTGGTTCCCAAAGTTGACTGGGCGGCGACTCACCAAAATGATAGTCCAAATTTGGCGACCCACCTCGACCTAAAAATTTGTTAAAGGATATGGTATCTTTACGACCTAACGTTGCAGTAACCTACCTAGTTTAGCGCCATCTATCCGGCGCCTGAGGAAAAATTTAAAATAAAATAAAAAGAAAATCCCTCATTGGCTATTTGCATTCGCCACCGCCGCGCGCCGTCCGCGCGCTGCCCTGCCACGACGTGCGGATGCTGACCGAACCACACGTTTTTTGGTGTTACCACCGCGACCCACCTAAAATCTTCTCGCGACCCACCAGTGGGTCGCGACCCATAGTTTGGGAAATACTGCTCTAATGTATACTTGAGTAGCAGTCGTCTTTGTCATTTTGATAGTCAGAGAAAGAGACAAACAATACTTAAGTATAGATCAAGGCTTAATCTTAAGAGCCGCGTTTTTGTCGGTATAGCAATTTCTATTCCATTCGGTTTTGTGACATATCTTTTAGTTCCCTATAAGTTGACGCTCCTAAATTATAATCGTTAATAAGTTCCCTTGTCATAATCTACGTGGAATAAGTGGTATAAGTCTGTAGTTCTCCGTACGAGACACAGATGGCGCTAACCTACACGCACGGCGTAATGTGCTTAGTAAGGGTTAGCCATACACTTGATAATACCTAAACGATAAGAAGAAGAAGTAAGGGAATGGGCGTTTCTCCACTGGACGGCACGGCGGCCGGCGCCGGCAACGGTGAGAGTGACAGAGCTATACTAGGAAAAGAGACAGACTACCGATTTCTTGCTTCCTAGTATAGCTCTGTCACTCTCGCCGTCGCCGTTGCCGTCGCCGGTGCCGGCCAGTCGGGAAACGCCCAATGATAAATTTCGCCGCTCAACTTGGCATGATAGCTCAGTTGGTTAGAGCACCTGGCCTGGGGTCGTGGGTTTATATCTATCAAAATGCAGGGTTGTAATTTTCACTCAGTTTTCCCTAACACCCTACCATAGTATAAAATGGGGAAGTACAAACGCACCGCGCGCGGCTTGTATGTGTGCGTCATAGTATCTATGCGTCGCCGCACGCACACAACAAAATCTCGGCGGGCATTTCAAAATGAAGATAACCTACTTCCCCTTTTTATACTATGACCTTAATGTATACAAATACAATACAATCAATTCGGGACTTTTTTTAATTCCTACAATTATTTTTTTAATATTTGTATAAAAACAATCATTTCGTGGGTTCAAATCCTGGTGCGGGCCTGTACCACTAAATTCGTCTTTTCGGATTTATGTACGGATTTCTAATTATCACTTGCTCAACGGTGAAGGAAAACATCGTGATGAAACCCGCCCGTCCAAGAAAATTCATTTTCGAAAGACGAGCGGTCCGCCAACCCGCATTGGGCCAGCGTGGTGGACTATGCCCTAAATCCTCTTCGTGTTTCGAAGGGAGGCCCGTGCCCCTCGATGGGGACGTATATGGGCTGATAAGAATAAGAGAGACCAATAAAATCATCGTCGCCGTCCATAATAAAACTTGGATGCCTAGATAAAGCATTATAAATATTCTAAATAACTAAGTATTATTGTTGGGACATTTGAAAAATACTGTTTCTGATAATAAATGATGATTTATGATGATGATAACACATAAATTTCCTGAATAATAAGAATGTACACATGTCATGTCAGTTTTACTGTTTACTTGTTATTCTTTTAAATAAAAACAGAAACAAATAAAATCTCTCAATTAGATAGACTGGGAAAGACTAACTAAACGATGACATCAGAGTTGAGTACCGTCCTGTAAATTCAATTCAAAATTTCGTTTTGTAAGAAAGAGAATTATTTATCGACCAATTTGAAGTTTAATTTCGAATTCTATTAATATATTCTCTTACTAAAGATAAAGTATTCATTATTAGTCATCTACCCTATAAGGAAAAACGTGGTAACTTACCTCAGGTACAATAAAATAGCTAAAAGGTCCAGCCAAGTGCAGTTTCCTCGCAGCTAGAGTGGAGTTGACGAGCCGCGCGACAGCTTCCAGACTCTTCTTGGCGGCCGCGAACCCGAGCCGGCGGCTTTCGTTCTCTCCCACGTCTACGTCTAACGCTGACAACGCGTGTTGAAACCCTTCCGCCTTTGGCATTGTTTCCTGGGAAATTGGGGTTTTATTCTTTATTTTAAAACACATACATTCATAATGTTACAAACATAACATTTAAAAAAATGTATTATTAATATACATTAGCTTTTCGCCCGGGCCTTCGTTCCTGTGGGAATTTGGGAAAACTTTGTAGCCTTTGTCTTAATTCAGGGTGTCAGATACCCCCATACCAAACTTTATCAAAATCGGTCCAGCCGTTCTCGAGTTATATTTATTTTTATTTTTTATTATAAGAGGTCAAAGATGAGGTTGACGATAGAGCGAGTTAACCCAGAAAATGCCTATTATCTATACATATTATAAAAGATTTGTTTGTTTGTTTGCATTGAATAGGCTCCGAAACTACTAGACCGATTTGAAAAATTATTTCACCAATAGAAAGCTACATTATCCCCGATGAACATAGGCTACATAATTTTCCCGAAGTCCCGAGCGGAATGCTAGTAATTTATAAGTGTTCGAACAAAGTCGAGTTTTTTACATATAAGGATTATTATTATTGACAGCATTCCGCCCGGGACTTCGTTCCCTTGGGAATTCTAGAATATTATGTAGCCTATATTACTAAGGGATAATGTAGCACTCTAATAATGAAAAATGTTTTCAAATCGGTCCAGTAGTTTCGGAGCCTATTCAATGCAAACAGTCAAATCTTTCATCTTTATAATATTTGTGACGACTAAGTAAATAGCCCAGTTGGTAATGAGCCAGACTTGTAATCGAAAGGTTACGGGTTCAATTTCTGGTGCGGGCCTGTACCACTAAATTCGTCTTTTTGAATTTATGTACGGATTGCTCAGCGGTGAAGGAAAACATCGTGTAGAAACTCGCACGTCTAAGGCCTGTATCACAGAATAAATAATAGTACTAACGTACAGAAGTCTCACTCCCTAACAAAAGTCAACTTTAGGCATAAACATTTGCCTACTACTGCAAGCGGCACAGACTTGCAAGAGAAATTGAAACTTATAGTCGGCCGCTAGTGTTCATATTCTATTGCGCACCGCCGACTCGATGCCGCGTTCGCGAAGAGAGCTCAGGGACAGATTTAGCAACACTCGCTGCAGATTTAGAGGTAAAATTATTACTGAAATTAAATAAGTAAGATAACACTGCTTATAAAATCAAGAGTAACTTTATTTAGGAAGTGTAGTAATTAAAAACACAAGTTAACATAACCAACCATGTTATTTGATACCTAGCCTAGGAATTATGTGATAGTGGTGAGAAAGTGGACCGGGGCAGTGAAATGATAGTAATGAAATAAGTGAGGTACGCTAGTAATGTGAGAAATGGGGTAGTAGGGATATGGTAATGATGAGAGAAATAGGGTAGCGAGTGTAGTTTGAAGTCACTTATTGACCAATATAAATAATTACGTGTTCAATAAGTGCCAAGATGGCCATAACAGGGGCGTGTCACTCCTTTGTTTAGACATGTTCTTGTGGCGGGCATACTGAGTATGTCAGCGAGCCCGGGCTGACACCCGCCGCGCGCGTCAGCCGCAACGGTCGGTCGCGTGTTGAACATAATAATAAGTGTACGTTTTTCCATCACAATAGTCTGTAGGTGTCTGTAGTTGGTAGGTATGTAGGCTAGGTATCAAATAACATGGTTGGTTATGTTAACTTGTGTTTTTACTTACTACACTTCCTAACTAAAGTTTCTTTTGATTTTCTAAGCAGTGTTATTTTACTTAATTAATTTTAATAATAATTTTACTTTTAAATCGGCGGCGAGTGTTAACCCTGAACTCTCGTCTCTAACGCGGCATCGAGTCGGCGGTGCGCAATAGAATATTTATTCATTTATTTATTTATTTAGTTTAGGATCTCCAACAGTGGAGTCATTTTACATCTTAAATTGTGATTGTGAATGCTCCAGTAATTATAGGAGAACACAGCATTCTCAAAGATGACACTTAAATATACAATTTAGAGATGACGCTTAAAGTCACACTTAAAATAATTGTCAAAGAAAAAAATATAAAATTATTGAACTTCTTAAAGCAACAATATTAAATCATACATTACCTATAAAAAATGTTTAACAACTTGTTAAATTTCGTGTAGCTCAGGCCAGCAGACCCACGGAATTTAAAAAATGAATTTAGGTATTCTATGTATGCCAATACACAGTGCCTTCCTAGTGCCTATTGATGCCAAAAGAACCATATCTAGTGCCATCATAGTTTAAGAAATATAGGTCGTTGTTTGTGGGTTTGCTGGACGGATATCAGCCCAGCAGACTCACCTCTCGTACACGGAAACGGCTAAAGTTAGAGACATGGTTCTAGTTCTAAGCTTTAATGCTTTACCTACTTGGTGCCATCGAGAAAGAAGTTTCAAACCTAGTGCTTCAAGCGTTTCGGAGCTATAAAACGATCTTGGTGTGTCTGCTGGGCGGAGGTTCAACGCAGCAGACCCACCTCTCGTACACGGAAACGGCTAAAGTTAGAGACATGGTTCTAGTTCTAAGCTTTAATGCTTTACTTGGTGCCATCGAGAAAAAAGTTTCAAACCTAGTGCTTCAAGCGTTTCGGAGCTATAAAACGATCTTGGCGTGCCTGCTGGGCGGAGGTTCAACGCAGCAGACCCACCTCTCGTACACGGAAACGGCTAAAGTTAGAGACATGGTTCTAGTTCTAAGCTTTAATGCTTTACTTGGTGCCATCGAGAAAAAAGTTTCAAACCTAGTGCTTCATGCGTTTCGGAGCTATAAAACGATCTTGGTGTGCCTGCTGGGCGGAGGTTCAACGCAGCAGACCCAACACGATACTAACTAGAAGGTAATTGGTATGAAATCTCATATCAATGTTTAGTGTGTAATTAGTGCCTTAGCTTAACATAAAAATATCTGTTTAATTTGACTTCCAAACATAACAAATAGCCTCTGAAAGTTCTCCATACATTTTAACAACCGAGGTACAGTCACGCTCAAAACTCAATTTATTAGGTTACATATGCCAACATATTTTTTGAATGGGGTAATAAACTGCCAATTTCTCACTTCAGATGTCGCCTCTGTTGACTGATCCTAAAATTTTACGTGTAGCTGTCATTCTCCATATTAATTTCGTAAAAAAACAATTTATTTATAGTAAATTAATGAATTTTGACAATTTGCACAGTTATTAACTGCAAAAATACGGTGTAGGTACATGTATTCCCCAAAGATCCAAAAAAAAAGTTTTAAAAAAGTAGCTTTTCTTTTACTCAACTCTTCTTTCAATTGAAGTACACATCTTTGGAATTTGACTTTAATTTGAGTAATTATTTCCGCAAAAAAAATAAAAAACACTTGCTCGCAATCTAAATAAAATGACAGCGCCGCATGACACGGAACAGTCAACAATGCTGCCACCTCTAAAGAGCTTTTAGTTTATAACCCCATTCGTAATCGTTCATGTATCCTAATAGTAATTAACTACATACCTATTATATGTATAGATATACCAACTTATTTTGTAAAAAGGGAAAAGGCGACTAGGCAATAAATTTAAAAAAAAAATAGGCTACGCATCTGCATGTTGCTTTCCCAAACCAATAGATGGCGCTACTGTTTTATGATGCGTTGTCTCACAATAGGATTGTTAATGCATTTAAGACTATGCGCGGCCTATGCGCTAATAAAGGGTAGATGACTTTAAGCACTTGACTATGGTTTAGGTTTAGGTTGAGTAAGGATTCTATGAAATCAAAAGTCTATTGAGAAGATCGGTATTTGGTTTGTTAGCAGACCAAATTTCAAAAATTTGCAATTTCGTTATCTCGATAGCCGAAATTAAAAAAAAAATGGGGGTCGCAAAAACCCTCAGTAAAACTAAGTTAGATCTAATAGCTATAACTATAAGTTTCATTGTGATGACAAACATTTCATAAAATAATGTTATGAAGCATTATTTTATGATTTTTGTTCCATTGACTTTCAAACATTCAAAACTTATAAGTTTACTTCATGTCGTCTTTGATTACGTTTAATTACACATAATATTGGTTACGACTTTGAAAACGTTTGAGACCCAAACACTATTACAAATTAAAGAAAATACACAATTATATTAATGATTAATTCTTCGCATAAATTGACGGTGCAAAATGAGTACCTACTCGGTTGACATCGCGATTTCAATATTTTTAATTTTATTTGTGACCTACCCAAAACCAAACAATACATTTTATCGTGTTAAGTAGTAATTGAGGACAAATAAAACATAAACTTTTAGTGCCTGAGATAAACTTCAAATTTTGAATTAAATTCCGCTAGATTGAGATTTTCTCAGTGTGCGACGCTCGTTTAGTTACTTAGTAATTCGTCTCTTAATTCAGATAATAAGCCAGCCAACTTCGGTGAAATGTTCAGTTTGCTTTATATGTAAATTTAGCATCTTACATAATTTATATGATATTAACTTACCCATTAAAAAAACATTTTTCAACTCTTAAATTTTTTAGTCCCAATCTTATACACAGTCACATAGTACCGAGATATATTTGTATTCTGAATATAAGTTAAGACGATAACGCACACCTAATAAAACCTGAAGATATATTTTTAACATATATCAAAATTAAACTACGTAATTTTTGATTTAGGTACTTAGCGCTTAAACTGTGCTAATAACTAATAAACCCCGCACGCAGGCAAGGGGGAAGACTTAGTAAGTACATAAAAGGTCACATGGTGGACAAAAATCACCTTTACGAACATTGAAAATAAAATACAAGCTTGTAAAAAAGACATTTAATCCATATTGTATCAACAATTACGTAAAAACTATTGATTATGTACGCGACTGTATTCATTTTGAAATGTATGCAGAACTTTCAGAGGCTATTTGTTATGTTTGGAAGTCAAATTAAACAGATATTTTTATGTTAAGCTAAGGCACTAATTACACACTAAACGTTGATATGAGATTTCATACCAATTACCTTCTAGTTAGTATCGTGTTGGGTCTGCTGCGTTGAACCTCCGCCCAGCAGGCACACCAAGATCGTTTTATAGCTCCGAAACGCATGAAGCACTAGGTTTGAAACTTTTTTCTCGATGGCACCAAGTAAAGCATTAAAGCTTAGAACTAGAACCATGTCTCTAACTTTAGCCGTTTCCGTGTACGAGAGGTGGGTCTGCTGCGTTGAATCTCCGCCCAGCAGGCACACCAAGATCGTTTTATAGCTCCGAAACGCTTGAAGCACTAGGTTTGAAACTTTTTTCTCGATGGCACCAAGTAAAGCATTCAAGTTTAGAACTAGAACCATGTCTCTAACTTTAGCCGTTTCCGAGTACGAGAGGTGGGTCTGCTGCGTTGAACCTCCGCCCAGCAGGCACACCAAGATCGTTTTATAGCTCCGAAACGCTTGAAGCACTAGGTTTCAAACTTTTTTCTCGATGGCACCAAGTAAAGCATTAAAGCTTAGAACTAGAACCATGTCTCTAACTTTAGCCGTTTCCGTGTACGAGAGGTGGGTCTGCTGGGCTGATATCCGTCCAGCAGACCCACAAACAACGACCTATATTTCTTAAACTATAATGGCACTAGATATGGTTCTTTTGGCATCAAAAGGCACTAGGAAGGCACTGTGTATTGGCATACATAGAATACCTAAATTAATTTTTTAAATTCCGTGGGTCTGCTGGCCTGAGCTACACTAAATTTCAGAAAAATAAAAGTAACCAAAAACAAAACCTCCAATCAAACAAAAATAACAAAAACAAAGTATTCTCTTATACTTAAACGAAATGAGGAACATTATTGAATACTTATTTGTAATAACTTGATCTTATGTCTATGTGCTTTAATGCAATTAACAAATTATACATATAATAATAATACAAATAAAGCCAAACTTATCTCCTATAAATTAGAGTCTGATGAAAGTATCAACTGTTCTGTAAAACAGTTTTTTTAAATTTCCAAAAAGGTTCAAAAATGTCTAGTCCGTGTGTTTTAGCTAATGAGTTGAACGCTAGCGGCCGACTATAAGTTTCAATTTCTCTTGCAAGCCTGGGGGGCTACCACCTAAGCGAAGTTGTTGCTGATTGAACGAATGGAATGATGTACATTGCTGTGTTTGGTTCATATCATTAATCAAGGTCACCTTATAAAGAAGCAATTGACACCATTCCACTCGTTCACCCAGCGTCAGCTTCGCTTAGATGGTGCCTGTGCCGCTTGCAATAGTAGGCAAATTGTTATGCCTAAAGTTGACTTTTGTTAAGGAGTGAGACTTCTGTACGTTAGTACTATTATTTATTCTGTGGCCATAACGAGATCAGATAATTGTGTTCGGAGACGGAGGGATGTGATAGTCATGAGAATGAGGCGGGGTAGAGTGAAATGAGCGATGAAACAAGTGGGATACGATAGGGATGACACAAGTGGGGCAAGGGGTACGATAGTGATAAGAGAAATGGGGGAGTGGGTTATGACAGTGACTTACATGTTCAATAAGTGCCAAGATGGCCATAACGAGGTCGAGGGCGGCCACGGGCGGCGAGTGCGGCCGCTGCAGCAGGTAGGTGGCCTCCACGGGCGCGGGCAGCTGCAGCCGCGGGGCGGAGCCCTGCAGCGCCGGCAGCAGCGCGCGCCGCAGCTCCACGTCCATCGTGCGGTGCGCGCCGCGGGCCTGCGCCAGGGGGAACCTACCACATTTATTTATTACTAGCATTCCGCTCGGGACTTCGTTCGTAGGAATTCGGGAAAATCATGTACCTGGGCCAGGGGGAACCTACGACATTTATTTTATTACTAGCATTCCGCTCGGGACTTCGTTCCCGTAGGAATTCGGGAAAATCATGTACATAGGCCGTCCCGGATAATGGGCGTTTCCCCACTGGCCGGCACCGGCGACGGCGACGGCGACGGCGAGAGTGACAGAGCTATACTAGGAAGCAATAAATCGGTAGTCTGTCTCTTTTCCTAGTATAGCTCTGTCACTCTCACCGTTGCCGGCGCCGGCCGCCGTGCCGTCCAGTGGGGAAACGCCCAATCGGTCCAGTAGTTTCGGAGCCTATTCGATGCAAACAAACAAACGAACGATCGTATCTTTCCTCTTTATAATATGTATAGAAGACTATTATTAATTACTATAAAATTTGTTAATAGCGCGCAACTTATTTCTATTTTGGTACCGGCAGAATATCAGTGACGTAAATATACATACTTGTTATGTGCTTATGATACAGTCAAATTGTAATCTAAAGAGCCTCTGGTGAGAAAGTTATGAGATAGTTCTGTATTTTTTCATTCTATATGTATTTTGGGGTACTGAATCCGAATCTGCGCATCATGCGAGGGACTGTGTGAAAACGTTCCCCGGAAGACTGCTATGACATAGACGTAGAAGAGACTGAAGAAAGAGACAGAGGTATGTCGAATCTCTCAATTTATTTTGTAGTCATTCGCCTCTCCTTGATATATTATGATCACAAGTATGTGTCTCACCACTTTAATTATTTTCCAGGAGAACGACCCCCGACGCTGACGATGGATCAGTCAGACCCTGGGTATGTTTAATCTCACAATATATTTTGCAATCTTCATCTCTCCTTGAGAAATTACACCGCTTCTTTTATTTTCCAGAACAAGCAGCATATTTACCGGGACTTATCGCCACCGAAAACTCTCAGCCAGGGCCTTTTAAAAGACAACGGCTGGTATCATCATCATATCAGCCCATTGCAGTCCACTGCTGAACATAGGCCTCCCCCAAGGTGCGCCACTCTGCACGATCCTCCACTGTTTGCATCCCGCCACTACCCGCTATCTTCTTTAGGTGATCTGACCATCTGGCTGGGGGGCGTCCTACACTACGTTTGCCAAGACGTGGTCTCCATTCGAGAACCTGTCTACTCCAACGCTCGTCGGTTCTGCGACAGACATGGCCAGCCCACTGCCACTTCAGTTTGCTACACTTTTGGATAATATCCATCACTCCGGTTTTCTGTCGGATGACCTCGTTTCGGATTCTATCCCTTAGCGAGATCCCGAGCATGGAGCAATCGACGTGCAATCGGTGGGTCAACCTCACTGTCATGTTCCACGTTTCAGCTCCGTAGGTCATGACTGGTAGGAGGCAGTGATTAAAGACCTTGGTCTTTAGACACTGCGGGAGTGGCGACGAAAAGATATGACGCAGCTTCCCAAATGCTGCCCAGCCAAGGTGCTCTCTTCTGGTGATTTCCCGCTCGAAGTTGTTTCTACCTAACTGCAACGCTTGCCCGAGGTATATGTATTCCTGAACAACATCGGCCTATTGTTCTCCTGAGGAAGACTGCACCTTTGCGAATAGGCGCAAAGTCAAAAATGCTAACTTAATTCACTATTTTGACGTATTTTAAGTAACATTATATGTTCTATGAAATAAAGCTTTTTTTGACTTTACCTAGCTTTCCGCCCGCGTGGACTACAGGTTATGTCGTGCCCAGCTGTGGGATAAAATTTAGCTTATATCCTTTCCTAAGATCTAATCTATCTCTGTACCAAATTTTATTAAAATCATTCAGTAATTTAGGCGTGAAAGCGTAACAGAGTTACTTTCGCATTATAATATTAGTAGGGATTTAGCTATCATATACATTGGGATTAGATTGCGATTTATGAGGGGACATCCATAAATTACGTCAAATGTTAAGGGGAGGGGAGGGGTTCACGAGCTGTGACATTGGGCGTTTCCCCACTGGACGGCACGGCGGCCGGCGCCGGCAACGGTGAGAGTGACAGAGCTATACTAGGAAAAGAGACAGACTACCGATTTCTTGCTTCCTAATATAGCTCTGTCACTCTCGCCGTTGCCGGCGCCGGCCGCCGTGCCGTCCAGTGGGGAAACGCCCATTGTGTAACGAGGGGTGGGAGGGTTCATAAGTTTCGTGACATGGCATTTCAATAAATTTAAGTATCAAAACCCACGGGTTAACAATTAACGAAAAACTTAACCTCCTCAGTCCCAGGCACTTTTATAAAGTTTAGTCTTTAGGTGATTATAATTACCTAAAAAATTAAAAACTCTATATAATTTTCAATACTGTCTGTATTTTCTAATAACAAAAAATGGAAAATACATGCAAAATAGTGGAAAATAAATGTGACCAGCTATGACAAGGAAGGTAGTGTCAAAAAAATCGTGAAATTCGTGTGACGTAATTTATGTATAGCCCCTATACATTAATTATGCAATTATTTATTGTCTTTCTAAACGGTATCTGATATACTTACCCCATATCAGCCAGTAGTTGCCTCAGCTTGCCGGCACCGGCCAGCGTATGTAGTTTGAGGTGTGGCCCCAGTGCAGGCGAGTGCCGGAGAGCGCTCTCTAACGACCACACCCGATATAGAGGCAGCCACACGTCTTTTTCTAGCACTACTTTAGCACCCTGAAATGAAATTTTTTTTACTAAAAATTAATAAGTAAGCCTGATAGCCCAGTTGGTAATGAGCCAGACTTGTAATCCGAAGGTCGTAAGTTCAAATCCTGGTGCGGGCCTGTACCACTAAATTCGTCTTTTCGGATTTATGTACGAATTTCTAGTTATCACTTGCTCAACGGTGAAGAAACCCGCCCGTCCAAGAAAATTCATTTTCGAAAGACGAGCGGTCCACCAACCCGCATTGGGCCAGCGTGGTGGACTATGGCCTAAATCCCCGTCGTGTTTCGAAGGGAGGCCCGTGCCCCTCGGTGGGGCGCCGTGCCCCTCGGTGGGGCGTACACATATGGGCTGGTAAGAATTATGCCTTTATTTTAATGTTTATTTGTCATATTATTCTCAGCAAACACTTTCTAAACCAGTGTTTTCCAAAGGGGGCGATAACGCCCCCTTGTGGGCGCTGGAGGCCTAGAGGGGGGCGGTAAGGGGCCCATAAAAAATTGGGGGGCGCTGAGGTGATTTCAGGGGGCGATGGGAGATTTGTGACTTCAGCTACTTCATATTTTAAAATTCACTGAAATTTAAATCCTCTTACTACACAACATCCATTTATTAGTTCATATTTATATCCTATTTTATTGTAAAAAATAAAAACAAAAAATAAATTAAATTTTTATTATTTTTAATGCGTTCTTTATTACAACGCTATTTATATCTTCAGTAATTGGTACCAAACACTGAAAAATATTAGTGTCTTCAAGTGTCGCAGGTGAAGTCCCCACCTCCGAAGACACGTATTAAAAAAAGGTATATCTATTGTTGTTTATGAGCAATAAAGTAAGTTAGCATCGTCATTTATGCGGATTTTTAATCACGATATCGCATAGGACAAGTGAACAACGAGCGTTCGCAATCCAGAACCAATGAAAACATTGAACGCGTAGCGAACAGCTTGAAAAAAATCCGCGTCAATTCGTGTGCAAAAAAACGGCTGCCTAGGGCTCCCAGGCTCCCAAAGACTATCGTGCATGAAATAAAGAAGAAGAATCTAAAATTTCGTCCTTTTAAAATTCAAATTTTCCAAACACTTAAGCATAACGATTACAATTTGCGTAAAAGTTTCTGCGAGACAATGTTATAGCGATTTCTTACGGTAACACTATCTTTTGGAGTAACGAAGCCCACTTTCATCTCAATGGAAGTGAATTGCCACAACTCACTTAAAGGACACAACTCACGTCTAAAATATCAGCAGCCTTTGCACAGTCCCAATGTGACGATTTGGTGTGCTGTGTGCATTATCAAGCAGTGGAATAATCAGACCATTTTTTTTCGAAACTCATTGGGAGCATGCAATAAGTGTAGACGGTTTTTCTTATCAGCGCTTGCTGAACGATTATTTTCTGCCAATATTAAGAGAACCTCTCGCTTAAGGAAAATATCGTTCTCGACATTAATGCCATCCTATCACTTTTGCTTCAGCGAGTGGCACGGAATACTGAGGCCAGATTTAAAGAGTGTGTCCAACGTGATGGACATTTGGATGAAATAATTTTTAAGAAATTACTTTTTTTTATATCTTTTATTTTCTTTTTATTTTAAATCTGAATTCTGCCACCGGACACCTTGCAGGTTTAATTAAACGCCAGGCGAGACTCATATGTTATTGAGGTTTTTAAGGTGAAAAAAAAATGGGGGTCGCTACAAAATAACTGATTTTCAAAGTGGGCGTTAGACAAAATAAGTTTGGGAACCTCTGTTCTAAACGATACCCTTATCATGAGAGTGTCAATAAAACAATTAGTCCGCCATCTTGGATGGGGTCAGCCACATTGGATTTAGAATGAAGTCACTTAGCTTACCAATCATTGTCATCCAATTACGGAAATTGAGAGTGTTAATCAGCCCTCTAAACTGAATAACTGCCTCCAGGGAACATAGGTCTAAATATTTTTTTTTAATTTGCCTCTTTACGTGTGCGATCAGCTAATTTTGAGAGTTTCATATACAGAGCTTTAGGTATCTCTCTTTCAACCTTCGGGTGGTTAATCAGTCCATGAAACTGAACAACTTCCTGAAGGAACATAGATCAAAATACGAAAAAAAATTTGAGTTCCCATACGAACTTCATCAGCATTTGTACTTCAGAATTGATTGTCTCTTTATCTCCCTATGAAAATAACAAAGAAGACTGCTACTTAAGTATACATCAGAGTTAGAGTCGCATTCTGTACTACAGACCTAAAATTTTCATTTTGAAAGATAGATGCCAAGCCGTGCAACTGATTACTAGAGTTAAGACTATTTTCACTTTAATTTTTTTATTGGATATTTATGAAACATGTTGTATAAGCTGAAAAAAAATAGTAACCTCGTCCGTGGGTCCCTGGCTGGTAGCGAGGTGCCGTTGCAGCGGTGCGGCATCCAGCAGGCAGGCGGGCGGCGAGCGGAGCCCTAGCGCTCGGCCCCCCGTTACCGCCACCGCGCCCGCCCACACCGCGCCCCACCCCACCCGCGACACCAGCCACGACAGCTCCAGCGCTACGCAGGCGCTCTGCAACATATCACTTTTTACCACAACGAAGGATAAGATGAGGCTTCGAACTACAACAGTTGAGATACGTAGATGTCGGGCGTATACAGGGTGTAAAAGACAGCTTAGCAAAAACTGAAACCCTGGACTCGGACAATCATTCTGAATGATTTTCCAGTGGAATTTTTCTCCGGAAAATGTTTAATTAAATTTTTTTTTTAAATATATTTTCTGCTTACATCTTTTATTATTTAATCAAATACACACCATTTTTCAATAAAAAACAATCATAACAACGAAAAACACGAAAACCAGCAATCTACACCGCACTCCGATAACAGCGCGGCGCGGGGGGATTGCGCGTGGGCCGCGGTTTCAGGATACGTTGCGTAGCGCCAAAGTAGGTAAATAATGAAAACTCCTTAACATGACGTTTCCGGGAAAAAATAATTACTTATAGCTGATGATAGCTATGGGTAGATTCCACCATTTAAGTATTTGATAAGCTGTCCTTTACACCCTGTATACGCAACAGGGGTGTTCAATTTGAGCAGAATTTGTAATAAATTTAAATTTAATTCTTTGAGCCAAATAAAACCGCAAATGATCCAATTTTATTTTATTTTTTATCCACTTTAAGTACCCGCTCCGGTGGTGCTCCATACTGCACTATGTGCAAGAATACAGTTAAGTGATCACCTGCTACTTTTCAAACAAAAAAATAGCAACTACACAAGCTATGTATGTACCAACATTATCGGAATGCCCCTCCTAGAGCTAATAGGAAATATTGTGTTAGACAAACTGAATCTTTATGGGAAATCTGATATATCGTTAAAAAGAGTATTAAACAGAACAATTTTTAAAACCATTCGAGATTCATAACCGGTTTTTTTTTTAATTAGTTACAAAGTTAAGATGACTGATAAAAAAAAAATCTACTTTAAAAACTTGGAATACATTGCTGACTAGAAAAAAATAAAAAGCCGGTACAGAAACAAGTCAAACTACAATTTATTAAGCCAAAATTGTAAAATTTTGGGAATATTAAAAAAAATAACAATAATGCATTTTAAAAAATGGTAAGAATTAGGGGAAACAAATGTTAGTATGTTTGTTCCAAATTAACCTAACTACCTCTCATTTCCGTTTGTAGGCCCATCTACCAAACACCCTGTATATATACTGCGGGTTCCTTTTAAAACATGGACAAGGAATTAGAAAGGATTTTATGAAATTACCACGGGAACGAAATCCCAGCCATAATCTAGTCATTCTATATTATAAAACAAGAAGTCCCAAACAATTAAAAAGCTGGAAAAATCATCATTCTAAATAAATGTCATTTAGAATTATGGTTTGAATTCAAGGTTTACACCCTGCACAGCAGTATACACCATAACCCATTTATAATAGGTTTGTGTGTGCATAATTTAAGTGCGTAAATGTATGTGCGTGCGTGCATGTTTACATAAGAGTGTGTACAATCTTACATGTCATATATATATAATTAAGGCCCTCCGCACATGGAGCTACTCAAAAATGACAAAACTAGTCATTGATTACAATTACAAACCCATTAGGAACTGTACCTCGCACACGACGCGACTCAAGTTGTAAGGCCAAGAGCATCGAGTGAAGATGAGGACGAGATAGTTTCCAGCGGTAACTAATAGCCTGGCGATCGCATGTCCCGTCACTCGTGATCAGTTGCTAACCGGTTAGTAATTATAGTTGCGTCGTGTGCGAACCCAATGAGAATGTATCACGTGACGCTCAAGCAACTCGTTAATAATTTGAGTTTGTAACTAGTTCTTTTTGAGTAGCCCCATGTGCAAAGGGCCTAATTTATAGATTCTTACAGGTTTCCCGTAGTAAGAGAACTGCGTGTAATTGAACATGAGCGTGTGTCGGCGCTCCTCCCAGGCGCGGCGCGCGCGGCGGCGCTCCACCGCCGCCTCTAGGCCTTCTCTACCGGACCCCAGGTCTTCTTCCTGGAACATTATAAAATAACTATTCTTACAATACAATACAATATACTTTATTATTATTATTATTTTTTATTTTATTTTATATTCTTTCCTCTTGATAGTTATTCAATATTCTTTATTGCAACTTTGGACTCCTCAATTCACAGGCTTCATGGAACGATTTAATACCTGATAGAATTTAATGTTTCTCTAAATTCATGTTATGTTTTATTTCTTTAATCTTTTAGCATGTATTTTTTTGAACTTTTGCACTACTCTTGGTGGTTATATTTGACCCTTCCTTGGGTTAGCTGGAAGATGTTTTTTTAGTGATAAAAAACACACTTTTAATTTGTAAATTTTGTTTTGTTCTGTAAGTACTTTTTTTTCTATGAAGTGTGCAATAAAGTTATTCTTTGATTTAAAACCTTCTAAGGTGAAATAAAATTTGCTTACCTCAGCTTCTTCTTCATCATCTCTGAATATATCATCAAAATTGGGAATGTTTTCTTCATTATCCTTATGAACTAATCTCACCTGAAATAAAGAAAATAAAAATTATATTTTACAAAAATAACACATTAGGATTATAAGGAAGCCCTTTACTAGAAAAATGAAATGGTAATTCAACCAATGAGGGATTTTCTTTTTATTTTTTTAAATTTTTTCCCTAGTCGTCGGATAGATGGCGCTAAACTAGGTACATTACTGCAAGGAACGGAACGTTACGTTCTTTTTGATTAATTCACTTGAACGTAATTTTGAGATCATAAAATGAAACGTTATTGTCATATCACATCAATATCACATCTACCACACATAGTTAGGCGATTTTACGAAAACAACGAACAAACAAAACTGAATTATAACAAAGCGCGAGAAAACTAGGATGATCGGAAGCCAAAGCAAACGAACAGAATATTTGATGCAATGTTTTTCACCAAGCCTTTTGACTCTGGCACCTAGTAATCATAACCTATTTTTTTAAATATTATTTTTAATTTAAAAAACAAAACATTTTTTTTGCATTAATACATGAAGGAGGAAAATGTCCTGCAGCTTTTTTGTTTAAATAAAGAACACCACAAAATTAAAAGTAAAAAGTATTGAAGTCACTATAAAAATATGCAGATAATAAATAAGTAATGAAGAAGAGTGAGTTTTTGAAAATAATAGGACGACACCTCAGATTCAGAAAAAAATGAAGTGTCATTGCCTGGGGTGGATTACTAGGAGGCAGGTCTCATTTGTGTTTCCTTAGTCGCCTCTTACGACACCCACGGAAAGAGATGGAGTGGTGTTATTCTGAACCGATCACCACATGGCATAATGTTATGTTGTTGTGTAAGAATGTTAATATTAACTGGAAATAAAGGCAATTTGAATATTATAATGTGAAACTAATGTCAAATTTTAAAAGAGATTATTAATTATAATAAGGAGAGAAAATTAGGTTAAATAAGATAAGAATGGCTTCTCGTCATCATGTACTGCCCACTATCACTCTAATGCCATAATTGAGTAAGGATAATTTAATTATTTCACTAACCTGACCATCACTGTAAACATTACAGACATCAGTCGGTTTATGAGAGTCTAGCACAAAAAATACTACGTCTTCTTCTGGCTGCAAAATGTCCACCAGGTCTATAGTCCCCCCGCAATTCACCAGCACCACGTATTTGATCTCCTCACAGTTCTCCTCGTATGCTACCTTCAGTTCCGAAATACCCCCCACTGGCACTAAAGTATACGAAATATGGTCCGATTTAAACAGTCCCTGCAGTATTTTACAAGTACATATAGCGTCGACGTCGTAATGGACCAGTAGGAGTACTCTCTGAAAAACAATAATGCGATAAATAATACATTTCAATGCACCGATCACGCGGTACTTAGTAGTTCTGAAATGTTGAAGAAAATTGACTGAATTACTTACGTTTCCTAGTAAAACATTATAGAAATCTTGCCTTATGTCGTCTATGAACATTTTGCGACTACAAACTCTTGGATATTATAAAAGTTTTCTAAGAAATCATCGTTTTTAGTATGGTAAACAAAGACGAAAACACAAAACACCTGCTACTATCTGTCAAAGTGACATTTGTACCTGCTCGCTTCCCGCCAAAATTATGGATGCGTTCAAAGTTTTTCGCCCGCAAAAGCAGTAATACGTAATTCCTTCTTCTTAGTCTGTGTAATGCTAGTTCAATTTTTACATACAAAACAATACTAAATATTTATTGAATCCCATATTTGAAAGGTAACGTAAGTAGATAGTAATTAAGAAATCCACAACAAAAAGAATATAAACACTAGCGTTTTAATCCACAACGTGAAGAACGTTTTTTCAAGGTTACAGAAGTTGCTAGCAGGACCCAGCTTTAGAGGGTTAATAAATAGAAAACAGCGGTAAATTAATACTAAATTAAATAATGACATACCCAAAGCAGAGTGGTTCTAAAACCACAGTGGCGTCCTGCCTGCCCCAACAGGGATTGGCGTGAGTGGAGATACTCTAAGACCCACTGCACTGGCTTCCTAGTATCGGTCGTAAGTCCCTAAGACTACGTATCAGAAAAGATTTTGAAATGTTGGTCCCAGAACTCAGTATCTATCGTTGGATTAGGAGGCAGTGACACGACCACATTAACCCACGTCATTAGACAGTTTGAGAAAAAAGGATGTAAGATTTGTGAAATATTTATTAACTTTTGCTTATTCTATCAATAATAAACAATGACACGTAAGAGCTTATTTATCATTTAATTAGCATTATTTGAGCGTTTATTCTTAAACGCTTGCGAATGGTGCGCTGCTATTCTGTGTGCAATAGTATTCGACCTTAACAAGTTACTAGTGAGTGCTTGAAAATATGATTTTATCAAGGAACTGTCGGTTTCCTCTGGATACAAATAATCTTTCAATTCATAACAAAGCATTTCCTCTGGGCAATCAAGAGCTCTTAAACAACCTGCATATTCAGACCATAGAAGTTTTCGCCATTTCACATTATGTTTTTGAGCTAAGGGCACCAAAACACAAGCAGCAAACGTATGGTCGCCATAACTAACTGATTGAAACTGTTCCAAGAGCTGTGTATAAAAATCTTGGAAATTGTGCAGGCCGACGAGTCCTTTATCAAAGTTAAAAGAATCTCTTTTCTTGAATAGTAGCTCAGTACATTTTTTCATTAGAACATTGATTTCCTTCTTCAAGAATAAGGAGTTATCGCACAGAAACACGCACATTACGCGACAGAATCTATCAGTTATGTCTATATCTCTGAGCAAATCTGGGAAGCATATTTCGTTGAATAAAATCCACTGTAAACTGCAGCTAATAATCAGCTCTTTTTCTGCTGCAAGGAGTGCGGCTACTTTCTTAGCGTGTTCTCCTACGACCTTTGGAGCTGAATCAGTTCCCTGGCTTTTACTGTACAACATTAGGATTGGCAAATATATCCAATCTCTGGGTAGAATCGGCTCTTTCCACCTTCTCAACACAACATTTGGTCCTGTGTCCTGATAACTAAAGTTTATGACTTTCTGATAACACTTCTTTATATCTTCTACAGAGGCTAAAGAAATCCCGTCATCTTCAGATAGCGACATGAGATTCATGAGCCTTTCAGTGGTGAACCACTGTTTGTTAAATAAGACATTTTCAAAAAGATATTGAAGCTCACATTTTTTGTCGATTCGTAAGATATAGCAAAGTTTGCTAGCCACTGAATACACTAAATCTCTTTTCATTTCTGGCATATCGATTTGGTTCGAAATCTTAACGATATAAAATACAAAGTTTGATTCTACTCTTGTGAACCAGCTATCACAGAGACTTGGGACATGATTTGCAAATTTATAAACATATGCTTCAATATTGGTCAGAAATACTGTGGATAATTCTGCATCATCGACATGAACCAATACATTAAAAAGAGATGCTAAAAATGGCACAGGTGAAGATATGTTCAACAGTGGTTGGACCTTTTGAGTGGAATCTATGATAGATCCGCCAAGAGACATTAAATTCTTGGTAGAGTGTATACTTTTGCTCTCAATTCCAGAAAGCAAATTGGAACTTGGTATTAGGTGTTTGACTATTTCTTTGAATCCACGAGATGTGGAGAGAAGTTTTAATGAGTCATTCAAAAACTTTAGAGGAAGTCTTTCAGCTAGGATAATCGTTTTGCAGCAATCTAAAGCAGCGCAAAGAAGACGCAAGTGCCCGCAGGTATATTCATCGGAGCAAGAGAGTTGCGCCAACCATTTTTGGACTCCCTCTTTCAGCAAAGGGTAGATTTGAAGCTTATAACTTTCAATATTAATAAAATTGCAATTTATAAGCCTGTTTACGAACTGCAGGACAACTGCCGCATGAGTGGCTGAGATCATAGAAGAGTTGATGAAAACATCTGTACCATGGACATGTTTATACAAAGTTGTGATTATTATAGGACTCAGAGATGTAGCATTGTCAATCCCAATGTTGTAATTTAATAAATTGGAAAGGATACAGAATGCTTCTATCTGAATTCGTAAGCCATAAGTTCCATCAACTCCAGAGCTCACATATTCTGATATAGGCTTCAATATATCGTATTTTGTAACCAATAACTGTACAATTTCTTGAGACTGCAAAGATAGGACTCTCAAAAGTTTTACAGCAGCTAAAATTGGCTTACCATTGTAAACATGTGGCTCAAAAGCAAAGTTTATGCCTGATGTTGGAACGAAATTCTTGATGATTGTCTCAAAAAGATGATTCATTTCTACGATTTTTGAAGCACTTTCAACAGAATCTCTGGCTAGTCTAATTAAAATTTGTAGAGCATATTGAACACAGTTAAAGCTTGGCTTAGCAGTTTCTAAAATATAGTATAATCTTTGTAAAATATCTGTTCTCAAAAGAGCAGCTATTATATCAATCTCTGCTAAATGATAATCTTTCAGTTCAGATTCTGTGGATTCAAGTTCTTCAATCTCTGATTTATCATTTTCCAAGCATGGTTGTTGGTAACTTTCTTCGAAACCAATTAATGCATCCAAACATGCTTCATCTACTCTATTATAAATCAAGTTTCTCATAGCTTTCAGAGCTGGTTCTAAGATGATGGCTTTATTCTCATCCATAGCTATTCTTATTACAAAAAATACTTTGCTCAGTGGAATCTCTATGATATCCTTGTATGTTCCTGCATTGTAATATTCTAGCACCCCAGCAATAGTATTTAAAGCCATGACCCTTTGCTGTATAATTGTCGAACGAGATAAGTCAAACAGCTCATTCAAAGAATATCCAGGTCTATTTGGTTCATCACCATGATGGAACAATGTCTTATTCTCTTCAGTATATTCCATAGTATACGGTAAAAGATATCCTTTGAAATTAAACCTAGCTTCATAAGGTTCATCAGCTTTGATTTTCTTGCTCTCTGCTATGCTTTTCATCCATTCTAATTTGTCTTTTTCTAAAGAGTCAAAATGTAGCCATTTATCCACATTTGGGTGAGATAGCACATCATTTTCCCACAGTGTGTCTTTTTCTGAAAGATCTGCTGAGGGTTCTGATATATCCATATTTTCTTCAACACGAGTTTTGTCTACTGATTTATTTATCTCACAAGATGTTTGAGCTTCATTCTTATTCAGTTTATGCTTTTTGTGTTGTTTTTCTGCTCCTTGACTGCGTTTTGCTTTTATAAACGCTACCAAGTTTGGATCTAAGCTTGAAAGTAGCTTTTTTTGTTCTTCCATAATTTCTATTTCAGACATTTGACTTAGCAATTTTACATTTTCCTGGTGAATGTCATTTGCATCATCTGAATTCAGAATATAGCTTTTTTCTGGGAGATTTTTAACATTTTTAGGTTGTTCAAATTCTTTATTTGAACAAGCTGATTCATCTACTTCCATTTGCTCTGGTTCAGAAGAGGTTCTTTCTATTTCTTGTGCATATATACTTTTTAATCCAGGTTTTATACTCAAATCTCTCTTTGTAGCAACAGGGAATCCTTGTGGCGGCATGGGGACTTGAAAGTCTAGTACTTCATCCAGGTTTTTCTCAATAATTTCGCCTAATAATTTAGGAATGACTTTTGGATAGTAAACCTTATCATCTTCTGTGTCAGGGAGCTTTTCTTCCGGTTCTAACTCAATATTTTTCTCCAATATATCACCAACAACCGAGCTACAACTGGCCACAGTTCGTGGCTTCTTCTCTTCGTGATTTTTAAGTCCTTTGGATTGGGCATATTTAGATGGCTTTCTTGAACCTGCTTCTGAAGTACTGGCTCTTTTCGTGGGTTCTGTACGCCGTAAATTCACCACTTGCGCCGCTGGTTGATGACTAATATTTTTACTCTTTTCTCTGAGAAATTCCTCTTGCATACGAAGAATATCGTCTTCATCCTCACCTGGTTTAGGTCTCTTGATCATTTCGAAACTTTCTAAAGCCCAATTTCACTGATAAATTTATAAAACAATGAAAAACCTATGAAGCAGAGGGGTTATGTTTTTGTTTTGAAATTATTAGTTGCGTTTATGAAGTTAATGTATTTCTATTTATCGCAGAACTAATATGCTATGTTCTTTATTAAAAGGATTTTGATCTACAAAATATGATCGAGACCTTGCGGAAGTTGCTTAAATAATACAAGTTACGTTAAATCGAAACATTTTTGAAAACCTATAAATATGAAAAATAGTGTTTCTGTTTATGAAGATACTTATGAGACAATTTATTGTATCCTGAACGCAGCCTTAAATTGACGGTTCCGCTTATCACAAAAATTTTAGCATAAACAACTAGAGAATTATTGAGATGATAATAACTTTCGTATGGCGTTATCTCTTTTACGTACATTTATTTGTGCACAGTATTTTCATTTTTCTTGTAAACAAAAGCACGTGAGCTGAGAGAAAAATTGTGTTATAGAGAAATATCTAAAAACTAATTAAAACCAGAAAATGCCGAAAGCTAAGAAGAGTATAGATAAGTTAAAACATCCTAATAGTAGAAAAACCATGTCGCTAGCTAAGCAGATGAAGAAAAGTGAGCGAAGGGAGCAGAGCAAATTGGGTACACATATAAAACACAACCTTATCGGTGAAAAGATTCTCTGGTTCAAGGAGAGAATACCCGAGGAATTTAATGTTTTGAATAAAGAACAGGTTTTGCAGTTAATCGAGACATATTTATGTAGATTTGACGAAGAAATTGAACAGATAGCCTTAAAAAATTCTGTAGGTCAAAGGAAAAATCGTCAGCATGCAAGTAGAGAAGACATTATAAATATCACGAAAAAAAGAGAGATACAGGAGTTTGAAACGTGTGGAATAGAAATGCCAGACCTCATGGATCTACAACAAATGGAAGTTTTGAAGAATTGGAATGGAGAATTGAGATTTTTGCAGCATTTCAAACTAAAACGATTTGCTAAGAAACATTTAATATAATGTTTTTAAATAAGATTATTGGTTTTACTTAAGAATTCAATTATAATGTACACTTTTAATTAATATTCATTGCATTGAAAAAGTTTGTTTTAATAACACTTTAATTAATTAAATTATGGACACAAAAATAGGTTTCTATTTGGCTTGATTCATGTATCACATTATTTAATTTATAGGAAATCCCATGTCTGCATGTAAAAAAAAAAATTAAGTAGTGCTTACCTATTATAAAGAAGATGAGCACTATCGCCAACAAACTGCTTTGAAGTTTGGCAAAGATAACTTCAAAGCAGTTTGTTGGCGAAGTTTGTTTGAATAAACATATTATTTAAAAATTAAAAAGGTTGACCCATTATATGTATAAGGTCACCCGGGGCTAATGTAACTGTGGGGTTAAAGTGACTAATAGATTTATTTCATAATCTATTGATTTTGGTAAGACGTGCCATCTGTTGAGGACTAGAGAAATTATTGCTTCTTCATATGAAGTGTACATGGCGCCTCTAAGTCGGTTACTATTGTACTGACAAATCTTTTTTTGCCAGCCGCCATTTTGGAGCAACGCGTTGAAACGTCGTTTGTTTGGTTTTGTGCCGAAAAAAATATTTCAAGTGGTTTCCAGGAACTTTGCAAGTCCATTCAAGTAAAGAGACAAAACGTAAGTACTTTTGGTATATATGTTTAAGCGCTATGTCTTAGAAATCTCATTTTATTGATACAGTTACATTAACCTCAACTTTTTGTGAAAATGTATAATTGCAACTATTTCTGCAGTCACAATAGCCCCACCGTATTTGTATGAAAAATACAAATCACTAGTGATGCTCCGCGTCGATATCACTGTGTCGATATTTCGATACGTGCATTTCAATTACTTAATTGCATAAAATGTTAACCTCTCTGTAACGCATTTTTTTGGGTTCGAATTTTTATTACTTATTCATCGGCTAATTAATAATTATCTGGTAATTAATAATAATAATAATAAAATCTAATCACTAAAATATAATTATTTTGTTTTACAGTTTATTGTGCATTATATAAAGCAGAATTGATACTTTATAAATAAAATACGTATCAATTCTAGCCTAGTAATAAAAAAAGATTAATAAAAAGCAAATCAATAATTTATATCTTGTTTTAGATGGTTCGAAACTATAAAAGAAAAAGGGAGAAAGGGTATAGTCGAGAAGCGCTTCTTGAAGCTGTACGACTAGTAAAGCAAAAAAAGATAAACAGTTATACTGCTGCTGAACGGTTTAATATTCCTCGGTCAACCATTATATCTCATGTATACGCTACACGTGGACAAAGACAGATAAACCCTGGAAAAAACACTGTATTTTCTAGATCGTTTGAGCAAGAGATATCTTTATATTTAAAAATAATGGAAAAAAACGGATTTCCTTTGACAACAAAAGAACTCGAGGCATTGGTGTCAGAATATCTCAAAAGAAATGGCATAATTAATCCATTTAAAGATGATATACCGGGTGATGAATGGCTCCGTGGCTTTCGCAAGAGAAACGGTTTATCACCAAAAAAAACCGCAACCTGTAGAAATTGCCCGTAAAAGAGCATGCAATCCATACACAGTTTATGAATATTTTGATTTACTAGAAAATGTTGTGCGTGATCTCGATCTTACTGAAAAACCTGAAAGAATATACAACCTCGACGAAACAAGTTTCTGCAGTGATCCGGCCAAAACCCGGGTTATTGGTGAAAAAGGGGTTCGCTGCACCAGAACGACTAGTTCCCCAGGAAGAGATAACACGACTGTATTATTGGCGACAAATGCAGTTGGTAATAAAGTTCCACCACTTATTATATTTCAGGGCAAACATTTGTGGAATGAGTGGTGCTACAAAGATCTATCAGTCAAAACAGCTTACACTGTCAGCAAAAAGGGTTGGATGGAGACATCCATTATTGAAAAATATTTGAACAACGTGTTTTTGCCTGCAATTGGAAATGACAGGCCTATTTTATTGATTTATGATGGCCATTCCACTCATGTGGACCTAAATGTGATAAAGCTAGCTCAATCTGAACAAATTACTATTATAAAATTACCACCACACTCGTCTGACAATCTTCAACCATTAGATGTTAGTGGTATGAAACCTATGAAAGACCGATGGGATGAGGCCCTCGTTCAATGGCAAAGACTGCACATTGGTGCCAAACTACCAAAAATGGAGTTTTCGAAAATCCTGACTGAAATATGGGCCAATATAAACCCAGTCATCCTGCAGAACGGATTTAAAAAAACTGGGATATACCCTTTTAACCGGTATGCAATATCCAAAAACATATTTGATCCTTTGATATTAGCCCAATGGGAAAAGGAACAAGCACTCAATCATGACGAAAATAAAGAGTTTGAATATGTAACCCAATTTTCCATGCCTGACTTTGAGAATAACGCGGAAACACTTGATAAAACTTTTTGTTATTATACGCATCAGACTGACGGAAAACAAGTTCATGTTGCCGTACCCACACTATTAAGCTTGACACTCAAAATTTTCAACAAGACTGCAAATGGTTTGGAAAACATTAGGTCTAACAAGAACTGTACAAAGGCCGAAGTTAACGAAAGTCGAGAAGAAGTACAGACTGAAGAAAATCAGATTGAAGTAGGAATATTCAGATCAAAGTTTAAACAGAACAGCAGTACAGCAGTAGAGAAAGAAGGAATAAATACAAGTAAAGAAGACAAAAAAATGGAAACAATCTATGAGAACCAAAAACTGCAAAAGCAAGCATCAAAACAAGCCAAGAATACCTAAAGTAACAATAATGGTTCTGTAAGCAACCCATCATCGAAAGTAATAATACTTCAAAACATATTGATTAAACCTGCAACGTCAAGTAATGAAACTACTAAAATAAATATTAATCAAAATCTTCAACACTCACAAAAGACCATAGATACATATAATCCAATTAATCTAGAAAATACACAAAATGTTATGAATGTATCATTTCAGGAACTGTTGTTACAAAAAATCGCTCGCAATGATCCACCCAAAACAAAAAAGAAGCGTGTGTCTAAAGGCGCCGAAGTCTTGACTTTTAAGGAAGTCATTGATCGAATGGAAGAAGAGCAAGAAGAGAAAAAAAAGGAAGCAGAAATGAAAGAAATCATAAAAAAGATAAAAAAGGAAAAATCTATGAAGAAAAAAAGAAAAAAAGAAATAAAAAAAAAGAAATAAAAAAAGGGAAAGCAAAAAAGACACAAGTCATTCCAAAGAGCAACAAAAAAAAATATGGCGAAGAAAAAGAAAACGTCATACGAAACGGATAGTGATACCAGTGGTTCGTACCAAAGTCATGTTTCTTCAGAAAGCGAGGAACTAGAAAGTTTTAACCAAAGATTGCTAGAAGATAACTCGGATGATTCTATAAACATTGAAGAAAATTCTTCTAATTTAACCACAGAAAACGACCAAACACCTGAAGAAGACACTAAGAAGACAAAACAAAACCGAAAAAAAAATGTTTAACAAAAAATATGACGATAAGTAACAAAAAAGAAATTTTGATTAAAAAAGAGAACATAAGAGAGAGAAAATTAGAGGTACCATCTACTTCAAAAGATGAATTTGTATTCACGCCAAATGAAGGTGACTTTATACTAGCAAGATTTTGCTCTGCTTTGGGAAAGAAAACCTACAAGTACGTTTGCTTGATTGAAGACATTTCTGAAAAAAAAGCTGTTGTGAAAGGTCTGAAATCCTACAAACAAAAAAATACGTTTAAATTTATTAAGAATGACATATCAATAATAGACTTGACGGATATTATCACCGTGCTTCCTCAGCCTGATAGCGTAGGACAACTTTACATGTTTTCTGAAAACATTGATGTTGTGGAAAAATAATTTATAGCTGCTCATTTTATTATCAATGTCTGCAATTGAATTAGGAATATAAGTATTTTGACTGAGATTACAACTTGCCTTACTAGTTAATTACTTACTTACTGACGTGCCATTATTTCATGCCAAATAAAAATATAGTTATTAGGTAAATACTCTCAGATAAAGATAACTTTAGTAAGACTGATTAAATACCTCTTATTGTACATACATACTTTAGATTTTTGCATTTATTTTGAAGAAAGAGGTTGAAGATGTTTTTCTATGAATATTATTTTTTGAGGCTTATTGTACCGTCCTTAGACACCTATTTGTTATTTTGTTTGTAAGAAAAGTTTAAAGCCTTTTTCTATAAGTAAAGTTTTTTAGACGCTTTTTGAACATTCCTTAGATTTTTGTTATTAGCTTGTAAGAAAGGTTAAAAAGCCTGTTTTAAATTTTTTTGATTGTCATTGAAATGACTTTTTCTGTGAAAATTATTACTTAAATAAACACGAAAGATAATTAATATAAAAATCTTTTTCTTTTTTGGCTAAATATTTATTTATTTTATTTATTTAGACTGGAAATCTCACAGCATCACATTTCTTTTAAATTACAATTTTCATTTGCCATTTAAAAGATTTCCCACTAAAACATCTGCAATCTGATTAAAAACCTTGACAACAGAATTTTTGGGAAACTAATAAATTGTTAAATAAACAAAAGTTGAAGGTAAAGAGTGTATGTGTGTGTGTGTGTGATTATGTGTAGATTTGTGAAACCTTGTATGCGCAATATTAGACTAATCATTTTTCGATATTATATCCTTAATTTTGTTTTTAAAAGCTTTATCGATAATTGGCATCCCCGACACTAGTCAGTATGGCACACAGTTGCATTAGCCCCATGAAAAAATTAAACTGAATTTTCTGGAAACTGAACGTTATTTACAGGGACTAGATTTCAATTTCGGATAGCTGTTGTGTGGAACTATATGTACTTTTATTCTTAACATCTAGTTATAGATTACAACCAGGTTTTTTAAATGATAGTCACATTAACCCCAAGGTGGGGTGAATGTAACTAACAGTACTCATATTCAACAAGAATGTAAATATTTTCAAAAATTAAGCAGCTTTGTAACGCAATAAAAGTCGAAACTGTTCAGTGAAAAGTGTGGAATTAAATAAGTTTATAAATATAACCCTCCGAAGTAAGTAGGTCATGTTGGACGGAGCCAAAGTAAAAGAAAAAAAATCTTTAGTTGCTTTCACCCCGGGTGACCTTAACAATAATTATATTATGGGGTAGGTCTATATTTCAGCAATCAGCTGATTGCCTTGGGTTTCAAAAGAAAAACATCTTTTTTTTTTATTTCATGGGTAGAATCAACCCCTAAATTTTCACTATATCTACGACACGCTATGATGACCGTTTTGACGTTTATCCACTCATGAAGTTTCGTATTAATTACAATACATTTGAAGGAGCAAATTGCTGTTCTTTGTTGACTATATAAAGAACAGCAATTTACTCCTTCAAATGTATTGTAATTAAATAATACGAAACTTCATGAGTGGACAACTACCATCATAATGTGCCACTGGTGTAGCTTATTTAAAGTCACCCCATATAGCATTAATAGTGTAGTCACTTTATAGATCACAGCATCCTTGACAGGGTTTGAAAGAATAGTTTTAAAAATGAATAAAAAAATTATATTTTTTTATGTTGACTATTTTATTAAAGTATTTACAACTATACAGAAGTGATTCAGACATGAACATAATGGTTCATTACACAATTGTGAAGTTAAAATGTGCCACAATACTTGCATTTAATTAAAAATACATCCATGATAGTCTTTAAACAAAAGCTGTTATAATAAAAAAAACAATCACTAAATTAGTATTATCAAATGAAAAATTTCGTCATTAAATCAATAATATTTATTTTATTACAATTTACATGTCATTAACTTTTAATGCTATTCTATCCCATGTAGGCAAGCAAATATATGTCAACTGGAAGAATCTTGAAGATAAGTCTACCAAGCGGCAATTGACTACTTTCAAGATCACCCCACCTGCTTTCAAGATGTAAGATGATTGTTGTGGCAATATCTGTACTTTAAGTACAGAGGCCAGCACATAAAGTTATCCCAATTCATTGAAAAACCATTCTTATTGCAATAGCACAGAGTGCACACATGGGTAACTTGATATACCTTCTGTACACTAAGCATTAAAAGTACAACTCCACAAAAATATTGTTGCACCATTATTATTTTATTCTATCGTGCACTTTTGCAAGATTAAGTATTGGAACTCACAATGTCCAAGATTAAATGAATCTGATTCATTTCAATTTCTAAGTTTCTAAACAGCTCTAGCATTAATTTTGTTAAACGAACACAATAACATGAGATCAAACAATTGAAAACATCCAGACTACAAATAAAGGGTTAAAAAATAAATAACTTAGAATTATGAGTCACAACTGAAGCTGTTGAGAAACTTAGAAATCAAAAAGATATTTATTATCCTAAATCATCTAGTTCAATGAAGTCTTGAATACCATCAGAGAACTCTTAAAATTCAAGAAATCTACCACTTTTGATTGATTCAGGCAAAATTATTGGATTTTTAAATGGTTCCTCGAGGAGGAACAAATTAATGAGCCTATAGAACAATTAGTGCATCGCATTAATAGAAAATTTGATTACAATAATTACAAATATAAAAAATGCAAAAATGACAATGGCAATAGTACAAGAACTAGCCTAGCGAAATAAACAAAAATACAACACAACTTTGATTCATGAGAATTATGCTCCTACCCTATAAATACTACAAACAAGAAAATATTTTTTCAATAATGTTTAAGAAAGTAAATTACAAAATCAATCAACTAGGCTGAGTGCTTTGATAAAACCTTATCAAAATAAAACACTTGTTAATTTAATAGTAATCAAAAAAACTCAATTGCTATTATAGACAAGGTTCTACCACAGCCAGACTATTTTGATTATAAAATATACATAGATCATATACCTTTCCATATCCTAATACACATTTTATGCTAGTACTAGTTAAGCACTGTATTATTTTTTTTGTTTTATAAACAAATACATGCTAACTCAGTGTCTTAAAACAGAAAAGGTACTTTTTACAACACAAACAATAAAATATGTAAACTAACATAAAACTATAATACTTCTCCACACATACATTAAAAATCAAATTCATTGACAAAAATTCATACAAATAACTGAAAATATATAATGAACTCACCTATTGAAACATCAAAACAGTAAACTATATTCTACTTAACTAGGCACTTTGATAGTTTATCAAATTATGACTATTATGAATAAGTAATTCGTCACGAAACTTTAATATTTCAAGGAAACAAAAAATTCTATATGTCCATCAGTATTATTTAATTTAATTCAGAAATCTGGATCAATATTTTAGTTTGCATTCCTTTAATTTTATTGTTCTTTAATAAAATTTATACATTCTTGCAACATCAATATAATCATATTATTTGAAAAATATTTTTTAAATGGACAGACTTAGTTTCCATTTTTAGTAAATTTGGGAATATAAACCACAATACAACATTTTTGCGAACAACAATTGAAAATATTGTTCCTTTTAAATATTCATTTTTTTCGTGTTAGTGTCAACTGGAAAATTTGCAAATTTTTTGAAATATCAAAAAAAAGCAATTTTTTTCTTTATCATTTAGAGAGCATGGCCCAGCCAATCATTCATCACTCCAGATATTCTATCTCCTTTTTTAAGAAATTATTTTTTCCTTTATATCCACAGCTTAATAGAATGAAGCAGTCCTAAAGCTGAATCATGTAAATAAAGGTAGGTGGTAGAAATCATAGCCTCTCTGACCACGGGCTGCCAGCCATATGTAAACGACATGGTATGCTCCAGGGACAAAACATATCATACCAGCTACAAAAAATACAGCACCTTGCAGTCCGTTTTCTGGTTCAGCTACAGCGAAAGCTCCCATACCCAGGAGACCTATTCCTACTAGGAGGAGCACAACAGCAGCGCATACAGTTTTCCAGTTCTCCCGGACTTTAGGGTGGTTCCAGCAATACACGGACTGTGTTGCATCCACATACTCATGAATTAATGAGTCTGAATCCCTTGATGCTGTGTCTTCTGTACATTTGTATGTTTTGCTGTAAAGAGAGAAATCAAAATAAAGATTATGGTTGACTTGGAGAATTCATGAATAATTAATAGCTTATTAGAATGCGTCTCGGCGCGGTGAATGTCGTCATTCACGCGAAGTAATAATAAACTTTCTACAGTTTCTAAGACAATGACTTAGTTAAGAGTCAGTGTACTTATAAAATTAGTAAACATTAGCAATCAATTAGTGCTGAAATACGTTACGGAAGTAGGTCTGCAGGCCATGATAACGGCGATATGTATCGGGTTCAAATACCTTTGTCCCACTGTAAAACTGACTCACATAAAGGTCAAGAACACCATGTCAGGTACTGACAAAAAACACTTTCTCAAACGTGTTCCTGGCAGGAATAAATAAATTACAAATTTTATAATTAAGAAAAACGAAATTACCTCGTTATATATTCGGTTGAATTCTTATATTTGTTTTGTAAAGGCGATCTATCCCCTGTTGCTCCGTACACTTTTATGGCTTCATCTGTCTCTTCTTCAAACGCGTCGTCGATTGAAAAACGTTTATCACTGTTACCAAAAGGTCTCGTCATTGTTAAATATTGTCCTAATTAAGCTGGAGATATAAAAGAAACATTACAATTTGCGTTCAAAGACGAAACACAGCTGTCAATTTATCATATCAACAAAATGTACTCTGTGATCAACATCGGCATTCGCCATATTGATTTGGTGAAGATTTGAAACTGCAAAATTTAAGCATTATTAAAATAATATAAAAATTAAGGTTTGATATTTCAAACCTACATATAAATGAGTTTTAAAATACTTAAATATTGATTGAAATTGATTTTTTCACTTAATTTCAAAGGAAAACTATGTAAAGTGGTGCGGAAATATACATTTTGAATTGTAAATGTTCATTTTGAAATTGCTGTCAACTGAGTTTTAGAACGTACCCAATTTTTTAAATATTCGGATTCAATGTAGATCATATGTAGATTGACACCACTGACACGTTAAGTTTATCCGAACATGTTTTTTCCGGTTAGCAATATTACTGAAATGTCAATGTCAAAACCACATGGTACTGATAGAAAAAAAACACCGGAATTGCATGTTGATTTTCCATTTTATGGTTAAAATTTAATATTAAATCAAAATGGTGAATAAAGACTGGTTCAAGGTTACTCCAGGTTTATCGCAGCCTGTTTTGAATTGCATAATAAAGCAGGGTTTCAAGGCTATGACGCCTATTCAGGCGGCAGTGATACCCTTGATTTTGTCCTGTAAAGATGTGGTCGCTGAAGCAGTAACAGGCTCTGGAAAGACCCTGGCGTTTGTGGTGCCCATGCTAGAGATGTTGCAGAAGAGAACGAAGGACAGTCCGTTGAGGAAAGACTTTATTTATGCTGCTATAATTTCTCCTACAAGGGAGCTGGCTACACAGATTCATAAGGTATGGTATGTTTGCTTTAGTTTTGAATTTATTTTAACTTTTTAACGCAATAATTACTTTATATGTCATAGAGGATAAATGAATCCTAAGAAATAATTTAAATAAAATGATATTAATAAAAATAAAAATTGAATGAAGTAATCATTTATTTTGTGATGAAAAATGTTTGTTTACATTTATTCTCCAGGTGATTGAACAGTTTCTCGAAGAGCCTGAGCTGTCTGGCATCACCCTAGCCCTGCTAGTGGGAGGACGGGCATTAGAAGTGGACATGAAGAGTCTGCAACGTGGGGCTCACATAGCAGTGTGCACTCCCGGGCGGCTGCAAGACTTACTGGCGGAGAGGAAACAGCTCAACCTCGCGGGGAAACTTAAAGAACTGGTTAGTCCATTAAACATGTATTAACAGATAAAAACTTCTTGTTTCGATGAATGTCCTACTGTATATATTTTTTTTACTTAAAATTTTGCTTTGTACCAATATTTAAATCAGCTTAAAAAAATCTTAAAAATAAATAATAATAAATAGTTATCAGTATAGGTAGTGCAATTTAGTGGGAATTCATGACATTATCTTAACATGGATATGCCATTAAATACCTAGTTGGTATTTAATGGCATATCCATTTTAAGATAAAACTTGAAAGTTTTCAAATATTATTTACTCGACTAACATTGTTTTTACGATAATACTAGGCTAGCCAAACTTTAAAAATTACGACAATGTTATTTCAAGAATATTTTTGTATCTTACTAAACTAATCCTTATCCTTGATTTCCTAGTATGGTTTTCAGTGTTTACAATATGAAACATCAGTTTAAAGAGAAATCTTGCGAGTACTTATCAATCCTTTCTTTAGTGATGGGATATTTGTTTTTTTGAGAAGCGCAATTATTTCATGTTTTTTTTTCTTTATAACATTTAGACTAAAGTTTTTTTTCATATTTTCTCATTAGAACGGGACCCAAGGAGAATGACTTCATTTCCGTGGGACTTACCTCCGCCATACGAACTACTGGTATGTACTTATTTGGCATATGTTCCTGAACACAAAAAGTGCGGTAGTCACTTTCTGAGGGTATGGAGGGGGTAGCTATGACGTAAAAAAGATGGCGGCCAGGCCTATTTTATTTACGCTATATTTAGATAACTACTGGGCAGATTTACTTAAATAGGGTCTCAAATGAAAGATAATTTAATAAACTTTGTTTTATTCTAAAGATGCATTAGTGTAAACCTAGTAACAAAATAAATATTTTCAAAAAACGACATTTTGTAAAATTAAACTTTTTTTACTTTGTGAAAAGAACAGAAACGTTAGGATTACGGTAATTTAGCTTATTATAAAAAAATTGCTACACTTATCAGCATTCTAATGAACCTAAAAACGTTTAAATCGAGCTATAAACAACAGAACTGCAGTCGTCTAAGTGAGCGTGGGTAGCGCCGAACTGACTACGGTACTTAGATTTGGGTACGAATAATCTTGAAAATAACGTGACAAAACGGCAAAATGAAAAAGTATTACGATCAAGCATCATTCAAAATGAAAAAGTATTATGAACAAGCATCATTTTTTTTAACAGGCATCATTTTTTTTGTCAACAAATTTTTCTTAATATTTTTACGAACTATTTTTAAAAATTCTCGTACAAAAATAACGCATCGTATCATATCGAAATAAAACTCTTCATACTTGCACGTACTTGCGTTATATTTCAAAACAAAGGACTCAATGGTACTGGTCTGTACTGATGGACATGAGAGTGTAAACGTACACACTCGAGACAGAGGCAGGTCGTTAACGTGCGAGAGTGTACAGCCGCCGTTATATTTTTTACATCGGCAACACTGAGATTCATTCCGAGGAATCCCTGCACCGTGCTGCGCCATGAACTTTGGCACTTGTCGCTTCATTCATTTGAAATCATTTGGTCAGGCCTATGACACTGTTAGTACCAATAACTGCGAAACGGCGCTGCTATCGCCTTTCAAAATTAAAAAAATAGTTGATGTTTGATATGGGTTCCTTTAAAAAAAGTTCTTTAGCTTCATGAGGAGCACTAAATTTTGCTAGTTTAAAAGCATCAATAAAGCTTTTTTTATTTGAATATTTGACCCATTTTAATAAATCATACATGAGTTGAAACAGACTCTTGAGTAGCTGTTGCCTTTATGTTGTTGCTACGTAACAGCTACTAGGTTGGTGCCCTCTAAGTTTAATTTTTTGTCTGTTCTTGGAGGATGATTGCACTTTAAAAAGACATAGATAAAAATCAAATGCAATCTAAATAAAATTGCAAAGCATCTCCTTTTCAGATAACTAGATTATGTAGTATGAAATGCTATGGTTAAAGTAACATTACACGAATCAAATGTTTTTGACCCTGATTGATTTTTTAGATACGTAGTTTTATTAAATAATAAATATACGTACCCTTCCCTTCCCTTCCAATCACCAAAGTCATTTCTGGGTATCATCCTCATTTTGCTCTCGAAAATAATTATAAATAAACAAATATAATATTATAAAGAGGAAAGATTTGTACCTATTTTTGTATGTTTGTATGTTTGTAATGAATAGGCTCAAAAAGTACTGGGCCGATTTAAAAAATTCTTTCACCATTAGGATGCTACATTATCCCTAAGTAACATAGGCTACATAATTTTTTCGAATTCTCACGGGAACGAAGTCCAGAGCGGGATGCTAGTAAACAAATAAATAAACGCGACACACTCAAAGGCCCACACTAAGGTTTTCCCTTGTGTCGTGGGTCCCTTAAAACACACATAAAGAAAAATACAAACACCCATGACCCGAGAACAAATAAATAAATCTTTGACATGCTGCTGGGTAGTAATAACTAACATTACTTAAATACTTAAAAGCAGTAGGTACAGTTTTAAAGTACAGAGTGTAATAAATATGCCTATTGGATTTCTTCATAGGACAGACTGTCAGCCGACTCACCCTGCACTAGGAATAAATCTGTATTGCAGTGGTACGACATCTAGTCAGTTCACGAGAGGCAAGGTTATGGTACTTATAGTTGAGTTGTTGTACAACTGAATAGGTACTTTGCTAAAGGCTTAACCAATTTCCAGAACAAGTAAATAAAAGTGAATAGATAGATTCTCAAATATAGACCCATATGTGTTGCCACAATTCCGTCAATATCATGTAGCACAGAACACTTCACTTTATAATAAATGGCAATCAGCCATTTTGTGAAAAAATTGTGGATAAGAACTTTTTTGAGTGACACCCAGGTGACACCTTTAACACTCTCATGTTTTCAAAATGGTTCAATGATAATCAATGGAAAAGTAAACGAAAAAATAAAATTTTTCAATGACTATCAACGTCTGACCTTTTTGGCGGGAGCTGTCAGGCAACTTGAAAGACAACTATAATTATTGAATTGTTATCTTTTTTGGTGACCCCAGTGTCATTAGTTCATTACACGGTTACACATTACTCTCTCTGCTCTTTGTAGCTGACCCACGTGATGGAAAGTTTTGAATTTGAAAATTAAAATAATAGGTATAGTGTGTCCAATTAAGAATAATACGTAACAGATTTACTCAGTGGTTCACCCAGAGCAATTCCGTTTTCAGTGAAGAGACATGTGTAAGAAAAGCGAATTCTCTTGCCTTCTTCATCGAATTGCGTTTTGTCAAAATGTTTTTGACAAACGCATTGTTTCAACAATTGCTCTTCAGAGAGTTCAAGGAGTATAGGATATGTTAGCGCGAAAAAAGACATATCCACAAACTTCTTAGATAACTGGTTCTCGGGAAACAAAACAACCTTAGCGTTTCACCTGTTGCAGTGCAACCACCAACACAACACTTAAGCGTTTCCATGTTAAAGCAGGTTGCAAAAATAACCTAAGATGAAAAAATCGTCGACGGAGGAGGATTTGTGACAAGAATCTCAACTTTAAACTCAACATAAAATATACGAGCACTCAACTCGAGCTCGCAAGGGTTCATAGAATTACTCTTGAACGATAAAATTGTATATAAAAATCACTGTTCGCCGACCATCGGCTGAAAGAAAAAATCTTCAGCCGATACCTTGTTGTGCCGACAGCTCAATTCGCCGAAAGGACGTTCTAAATATTATTTTTTTGCCGATGGCACGATCTGCAGATGAACCGGCTTTCACTGAAAGCTCGACTGAGCGAATTAGCTATTTATCGATAGAAAGAATAGCAGAAAGCACTGTTCATATTTTCATTTACTAATACTTACTACGCCATTTGTTGGAACATAAGGTTTAGTTTTTTCAGAATAAAAAGTATCTTATTTATTAATCTAGAGCAGCACATTCCATCAAAATCAGTCCGTTAGTTTTAGGCATAGAATAAATAAGGTGTAATTCACATTTGTTTGTTTAGATTTATTATAAAGTAGTCATAAAAAAACTTATATTATAATTTGCAAAACAAATGTATTTATTTTAGATATAAAATTGTTACCAAATGTTGTTGATAGTTTTGCCACTCGAAAATATTTTTTTTCACGTACCTACAAAATAAATAACAAAATTTTATATTGAATCAAAGCTAAATGGTAATAATACGGGTTACACATGGTGAAAGATGCTTATAACAATCATAAAATAAAATAAATATAAATGCATTTTAGTCATTTCCGCGACGAAAACCGATAATAAGTACTGCATTTATTTAGCAATGCACTTCAGTAAACGCCTGTGCGAACCATGAGAGCAATCATAAATAATACCGTACTTGTACTTGCTCAGTGACAAGACGCCATCATGGAAGTTTGAGGTTATCTTGACATACAGCATGACGTCACAAGATGGCGATTTAAAGGCGATAGCAGCGCCATTTCGCAGCTATTAGTACTAACAGTGTCATAGGCCTGACCAAATGATTTCAAATGAATGAAGCGACAAGTGCCAAAGTTCACGGCGCAGCACGGTGCAGGGATTCCTCGGAATGAATCTCAGTGTTGCCGATGTAAAAAATATAACGGCGGCTGTACACTCTCGCACGTCAGCGACCTGCCTCTGCCTCGAGTGCGTACGTTTACACTCTTATGTCCATACAGACCAGTACCATTGAGTCCTTTGTTTTGAAATATAACGCAAGTACGCGCAAGTATGAAGAGTTTTATTTCGATATGATACGAAGCGTTATTTTTGTTACGAGAACTTTTGAAAATAGTTCGTAAATTTTTACGAACGAATTTTTTCTTTTTTTTTACGATTTTTTTTAGTCATTATTTGATGAAGAAAAATTTTTGACAAAAAAAATTATGCCTGTTAAAAAAAATATGCCTGTTCATAATACTTTTTCATTTTGCTGTGATTCTACTCGTTTTATCACGTTATTTTCAAGATTATTCGTACCCAAATCTAAGTACCGTAGTCAGTTCGGCGCTACCCACGCTCACTTAGACGACTGCAGTTCCATTGTTTACAGCTCGATATAAACGTTTTTAGATTCATTAGAATGCTGATAAGTGTAGCTATTTTTTATAATAAGCTAAATTACTTTAACTATAATGGTTTCTGTTCTTTTTACACAGTAAAAAAAGTTTAATTTTACAAAATGCCGTTTTTTGAAAATATTTATTTTGTTACTAGCTTTACACTAATGCATCTATAGAATAAAACAATGTATATTAAATTATCTTTCATTTGAGACCCTATTTAAGTAAATCTGCCTAGTAGTTATCTAAATATAGCGTAAATAAAATAGGACCGGCCGCCATCTTTGATACGTCATAGCTACCCCCTCCATACCCTTAGAAAGTGACTACCGCACTTTTTGAGTTCAGGAAAATATGCCAAATAAGTACATACCAGTACTTCGTATGGCGGAGGTGAGTCCCACGAAAATCGTTATTTGAAGACTTTCTTACGAATGGGTCCCGCTCTACATATAAAAATGTATGATCGTAACGAATTTTAAAATTCCCATCAAGAATATCCACTCCCCACTAGGCGTATCCAGGTTAATATAATGTTTGGGGTCATTGACCGAAAATTGCACTACCTATTTCGATCATTGATAATAAATTAATTAAATTATACTTAATTTATTATTTTTTAATTTCTTAAACTCTTTTTTTTAAATCTCTGTTAGTAATTTAGTATGTAATGCAATATGCCTGCTTACATAATTTCTTTTCTTATTCTATTACCTGCATACAGACCGACCACTTGACAGAGACATCTGAAGTAATAAACTTTATTTTGTAAATTATTATATTTTTTGAATTTAAGACATACTTTTATTTGATACTAGCTTTTTGCCCGTGATTTCGTTCATGTTAAAATGAAGCCCTGTGTGTGTAGGAGTGACATGACAAGTAGCTTATTTTCAAGTCACACATTAAATATCACATTGTTTTTCTTTGCCAAATAAAGAAACACACTCTTTGACATACCTAATATTGGTATGGATTAGGATAATATGGTAACTGAAAGTGTTAACTTTAAAAGTGTTAATTTGAACATAAAGTTTGTAATTAAATTGAAAAGAGCATGCGTAAGAGATTCTTCAACTCTTAGGCATTCTTCTCGGGGGAAGACTGCACATTTGCTAATAAGCCTGGAGTTGAAAGAGCTAATGTAATTAACTACTTTGAGTTATACAAATACATATAAAGTGAGTTATTAATTAATGGAGAATCGGGTGAAATGGTCCTGAATAAATGGACTGATCACCCGCCTGTGCCTGACGGGCATCCCTTCTATAGATAGAAAGAGTCATTAAGTGTGTGAGGAATGCTATGTTAAAATTGTAAATAATAAATTGATTACATGCAAATTAATTTGGTAATAAAGGCTATTTGAATTAAAAAATTTCTATGAAATAAATATTTATAGTCATAAGTCTTATATATTTCTCAATCTTAAATCAAATTATTAACTTAGCACGCAACTTTCAGGAAATCCTCATCCTAGATGAAGCGGATCGCCTCTTGGACCTCGGTTTCCAAGCAACCCTGACCACGATACTCCAATACCTGCCGCGCCAACGCCGCACCGGCTTATTCTCCGCCACTCAGACTAAAGAACTCCAAGATCTGGTCCGTGCAGGACTCAGAAACCCAGTCGTTGTCAGTGTCAAAGAAAAATCAACTATAAGCACCCCAATTCTACTAGAAAATTACTACGTCATCGTCGAACCACAAGACAAGTTACTATTCCTCCTAAACTTCATCAGAAACCGTAAAATAACTAAAGGGTTATTTTTCTTGCCAACTTGCGCCTGCGTGGACTACTGGGCGGATGTGTTGCCAGTGTTTCTACCGGATATAAAAATATTCGCAATACATGGGAAGATGAAGCAGAAGAGGAATAAGATTTTACAGAAGTTTAGAGAGGCTGACAACACTATTTTGTTGTGTACGGATCTGTTAGCAAGGTGAGAAGGCAAATAACTATTAAAACCTGCCCCTCTAAGACAAAAAAACCGCGAGTTAATCAAAGCCACAGAAAACGCGAGTTAAAAAGTTAATCAAAAACTCTGTTGCAGAAACGCTCATTAACGTTAAAGCTTCTTTTAATGTATTGCCGTCTTAGACCATACACTCTATAGACGGAGTACTTATGACGTCACAACACTTTTGAAAGAGATGCAAACATGTGAGGTCCTACAAGATAGTAAGAGATAGGTTACTTGAACGCCATCTCTTTTCAATTCGTGACAAACAAAGCGTTTGATCTGCAGCTTCTGTCAGTCATTACGGTTTTTAAGGTTTTGGGCATAAAGTTTATTCGTTTTTGTGGTGAATTTGTGAGAAAAGAGATTCCATTAGTTAAGTTGTTGTACAGCTTTTGTTCAGTGAAGTATGGTTGGGTGCAGGGAAGGGGTAAACTATTGCTATCTAAAAGGGGCATGCTCCTGGCTCCGTAGAGTGTATGGTCTAAGATTGCCGTCATTGCTTACGTCAACAAGACGGAAAGTAACAGTATGATATTTAAAAAAGCATTAACTTTAAAGGATGTTTCCGCAACTAGGTGTTAAGTGTTTCATTTTCGTCCATTAATTTATTTTACAGACGTTTATATACAGACAGACTGATAGACAGAACATGAAATACTTGTGTCAACATACTTGTGAATTTAAGTTGTTTTAATTAATAAAGCGACATTCTTTGTTAGTTGGTCATGCAATTTGAAAAGTACATGATTGTCGAGATAATTATGTAGATTTCTAATACGACCAGAACTATATAATATACTAGCCTTCCGCCCGGGACTTCGTTCCCGGGGAATTCGGGAAAATTATGTAGCGTATGTTACTCAGGGATAATGTAGCATTCTAATGGTAAAAGAATTTTTCAAATCGGTCCAGGAGACGTATTTTTGAAACGATAGAAGTCCAATTCGCATACGAATTGACAAGATTCGCGTGTGAATCTCATACAAATCTTGTCAATTCGTATGCGAATTGGAATTCTATTGTTTCAAAAATTAGGCCCCAGTAGTTTCGGAGCCTACTTAATGCAAACAAACAACCAAGCAAATCTTTCCTTTTTACTAACCGACTACAAAAAAGGAGGAGGTTCTATGTTCGACTGTATGTATTTTTTTTATGTATGTACACCGATTTCTCCGCCAATTATGGACCGATTTTCAAAATTCTTTTTTTGTTCGAAAAAGTATAATCCAGAGGTGGTCCCATATAAATTTTATCGAAAATGATTCAGCGCTTTTAAAAAAATCACAAAAATACTACAAACCAGAACATCATCTAAATAAATGAGTGACATTTTCGTTTGTGGTTATCTGCTAATATGAATTGTAGTCTGCAAAAAATACTATATTGTTATCTACTTGTGCTAACTGTTGTTGGGATTGAAGTCGGTTACTCATACGTTTTTTTAACGTGGAAAATTATAATATAGTGTAGAATCTACACACTGTAGATGTTTCTTTTGTATCTACAAACTAGAAGTTTATCTAATTCCAGAGGCCTAGACATCCCAGAAGTAGAATGGGTGCTGCAATGGGAGCCCCCGACCAACCCCGCCGCGCTAGTGCACCGCGTGGGCCGCACGGCGCGGGGCGGAGCACCCGGGTGCTCCCTGTTACCTCTGCTGCCCACTGAAGACACCTATATACCCTTCATCAAGACTAATCAGATGGTAGAGTTGAAAGACTGGAGGAAGTCGAAGGACGAGATCAAGATTAGTCCGAAGTTGAGAGATAAGGTGGGTCCATATCAAGCCTAAAATTATTGTCGCGTAGGCAGAACGTCGTGGTTCTTGAATCGTTTGTCACATTCGACATTCATTCTGAGCGTTATTAGCTTACAGCAGTGTTCGGAAAACCCATTCATAAGGACAACCGTTATAAAAGGTTAACAGTGCATTCGGTAACCCTATTAAACGGTTAACCTATTTTACTGTTAACCCTTATAAAAGGTTAATTCACCAATAGGGTTAACACTTAAAAATCTAGATTCGGTAACCCTTTTGAAACGGTTAACCTATTGAATATGTTAACATTTATAAAAAGTTAATCTGATTTTTATTACAAGAGTGTGGGACAAATCTTGCAACTAAATTTAAGACCAGTTCTCCTCAACCGATTGAGCTGAAATTTGGTATACTTATGTAAGTACGATGACTATGCAATGTTATGGTACCATTGAGCTGGTCTGATGATGGAGCCTGGAGGTGGCCATAGGAACTCCTAAACGAAACGGCGGAATCGCATCGAGTTTGGGTTCGCTGGATTTGTCTTCCCGAGCACTTTGGTACTAAATAATGTCCGTGGTCCTCATAATGGAGTCTAGAGATGGCCAAAGGAACTCCTAAACAAAACGGCGGAATCGCATCGAATTTGGGTTCGTTGGATTTATTTTCTCGAGCACTTTAGTACTAGATGATGTCCAGGGTCCTGATGATGGGAGTCTGAAGGTGGCTATAGGAAACAGCGGAATCGCATCGAATTTGGGTTCGTTGGATTTGTCTTTTCGAGCACTTTAGTGCTAGATGATGTCCAAGGTCCTGATGATGGAGTCAGGAGGTGGCCATAGGAACTCTTAAACGAAACGGCGGAAACTTATCAAGTTTGGGTTCGCTGGATTTGTCTTCCAAAACACTTTGGTGCTAAATGATGACCATGGTCCTGATGATGGAGTCTGGGGGTGGCCATAGGAACTCCTAAACGAAATAGCGGAATCACATCGAGTTTGGGTTCGTTGGATTTACCTTTTTGAGTACTTTAGTGCTAGATGATGTTCAGGGTCCTAATGATGGAGTCTGGAGGTGGCCATAGGAACTCCTAATCCTAAACGAAACAGCTGTATCGCATCGAGTTTGGGTTCGTTGGATTTGTCATTTCGAGCACTTTAGTGCTACATGATGTCCAGGGGCCCTGATGATGGAGTCGGGAGGTGGCCATAGGAACTCCTAAACGAAACGACGGAATCGCATCGAGTTTGGGTTCGTTGGATTTGTCTTCCCAAGCACTTTGGTGCAAAGTGATGACCAGGGTACAGATAATGGAGTCGGGAGGTGGCCTTAGGAACTCGTTTTCTAAACAAAACGATGGAAACTCATCGAGATCAGGTTGGTTGGATTTGTCTTTTCGAGCACTTTAGTGCTTTTCCAGGGTCCTGATCGCAACACAACGGCCCAGACGACCCCTCTACTAGGAGAAGGGAAGCTCCAAAATCAAACCCCGGTGAGATAGGCGTCGTTAATGTTGGTCTACTACCCGTCTAGGAGAAGAAAAACTCCAAATCAAACCCGGACTGAAATTACCGTCAGGCGCGAGTAAAGTTCAACCTGAAATAAGTAGCGGAATATAACGCACCCAAGTGAAGGTAAGGCCGTGCTGATGTACTGAATGGCAATAGGGTGTCAAACAATAATTAGTCGCGAACGAACCACCCAGGGCACCGGGATGAACCCTGTTGATATTAAGCCCTTGCTCTTCTACCCGGATCACTGGGAGGGTTGATTGCTTAATCATCCGATACTCGTGTGAATAAAATGGGAAAAGAAACATCTATACAAAAAAAGAAGACTAAAATCCACTTGTATAAAATGCAAGGCAGCACAGTAGAGCACGCCGTTGTATATTTGAGCCCAAAACTTTTTGCCGCAGGCCAAGCTTAATAAAATCTTTAGAAGGACTCCTCATAGAGGAATGAGATAGTTCTAAATTAACCAGAAAAATACCGTGCAATAATGCAGAGGTTGAAAAACAACAAAAAAATTAAAATAAAATTACATTTAAAAAAAATGTTAAAAAAAAAATTTTTTTTACATACATACATACGCTCACTCTCATAATCCCTAACGGGGTAGGCAGAGCATAATTGGTTCTAGAACCACTAGATGCAACGTTTGACAAAAATTGTGAGGGTTATCTGATGGAACGAGTAGCATTATGGTAAGAAGTGGTCAGTTTTTCGCCCATTATACAGCAAAACCCTCGCATCCCTCTTACAGACTTTTACTGTATACCTGGGAAGAGTAGGTAGCTGGCACATTCTAAGTTATTCTTTCACTCCCAGCCCAGTCCAGCATGGAATGTTTTTTATTTTATTTAGTACTTAACCAGAGAAAATGAGATAACAGACTCAGCGAGAGAAGGTAAGTGACAGATAATGGACAAAAGCGAATTACATTCATTCAATCAAGTTTGTTGCGTGGGTGTGCAAGGAGTGACGACTACTAGTAGACTATAGCAAAAAAATGGATTTTGCGACTTTTGGAAGTGTGTGTGCGAGTGTTGGTACCAGAAACCGAAGCGCATACTGAAGACACTGAATTCATAGGGCAACAGTCAAATATGACTAAGTCTAGAAAAGAGCATCGAACATATTTGTATGAAGCCTGATATATCTAAACTTCAACGTGAACACCTGAAGGAGCTCCATATGGACAAATAAAATATTGGCGGCTACTGATAAAACTTGCGGAAATCAATAGAGAAAAATATAAGAAAACGAAAGTGTTGATTGAAAAAATGTCACACCCAAACTCGATGAGTTTCCATCGTTTCGTTTAGGAGTTTCAATGGCCATCTCCCGACTCCATCATCAGGACCCTGGCCATCATCTAGCACTAAAGTGCTCGAAAACACAAATCCAACGAACCCAAACTCGATGAGTTTCCGCTGTTTTGTTTAGAAGTTCTTATGGCCACCTCCTGACTCCATCATCAGGACCCTGGACATCATTTAGTACTAAAGTGCATGAAAAGATAAATCCAACGAACCCAAACTCTATGAGTTTCCGCCGTTTCGTTTACGAGTTCCTATGGCCACCTCCCGACTCCATCATCAGGACCCTGGTCATCGTTTAGCACCAAAGTGCTCAAAAAGACAAAACCAATGAACCCAAACTCGATGCGATTCCGCCGTTTCGTTTGGAGTTCCTATGGCCACTTCCGGACTCCATCATCAGGACCCTGGACATCATCCAGCACTAAAGTGCTCGAAAAGACAAATCCAACGAACCCAAACTCGATAAGTTTCTGCCGTTTCGTTTAGGAGTTACTATAGCCAACTCCCGACTCCATCATCAGGACTCTGGATATCATAAGTACTCGAAAAGACAAATCCATTGAACCCAAACTCAATGCGATTCCGCAGTTTTGTTTCTAAGGCCACCTCCCGACTCCGTCATCAGGACCCTGGTCATCATTTAGCACCAAAGTGCTCAAAAAGACAAATCCAATGAACTTAAACTCGATGCGATTCCGCCGTTTAGATTAGGAGTTCCTATGGTCACCTCCAGACTACATCATCAGGATTCTGGACATCATCTTGCAATAAAGTGCTGAAAAAGACAAATCCAACGAACCCAAACTTGATTAGTTTCCGCCGTTTCGTTTTGGAGTTCCTATGGCCACCTCCCGACTCCATCATCACATCAGGACCCTGGACATCATCTAGCACTAAAGTGCTCGAAAATACAAATCCAACAAACCCAAACTCGATGCGTTTCCGCTATTTCGTTTAGGAGTTCCTATGGCCACCTCTTGAATCCATCATCAGGACCCTGGACATCATCTAGCACTAAAGTGCTCGAAATGATAAATCCAACAAACCCAATTTAGATGCGTTTCCGCCGTTTCATTTAGGAGTTCCTATGGCCCCTTCCTGACACCATCATCAGGACCCTGGACATTATCTAGCACTAAAGTGCTCGAATAGACAAATCCAACGAACCCAATTTCGATGCTTTCCCGTCGTTTCGTTTAGGAGCTCCTATGGCCACTTCCCGACTCCATCATCAGGACCCTGAATATCATCTAGCACTAAAGTGCTCGAAAATTCAAAACCAACGAACCCAAAGTCGATGCGTACCCGCCGCTTCGTTTAGGAGCTCCTATGGCCACTTCCCGACTCCATCATCAGGACCCTGGATATCATCTAGCACTAAAGTGCTCGAAAAGACAAAACCAACGAAGCCAAACTCGATGAGTTTCCGCCGTTTCGTTTAAGAGTTCCTATGGCCACCTCCCATCTCCATCATCAGGACCCTGGACACAATCTATTTATTTTTATTTTATTTATTTTATTTAAAGATTTGCCAACGCTTACATCGCTAATACATAAGTAAACATATAATCTTCGAACTAAAAACTAAACGAGTACACAATTAAAGGCAAATAACACATTCGATATTAAGAACACGTTTGTGTGCTACAATAATAACAGTACATTCTTTTACAAAATTAACAAAGTTTTAAATGTTTCTAAGCTGCTGCATGACTTTCTTACGGAATTGTGGCAAAGAGAGTCCTCAAAGAAATCTAGCACTAAAGTGCTCGAAAAGACAAATCCAAAGAACCCAAACTCTATGCGATTCCGCCGTTTCGTTAAGGAGTTCCTATGGCCGCCTACCGACTCCATCATCAGGACCATGGACATTATCTAGCACTAAAGTGCTCGAATAGACAAATCCAAAGAACCCAATCTCGATGAGTTTCCGCCGTTTCGTTTAAGAGTTCCTTTGGCCACCTCCCATCTCCATCATCAGGACCCTGGACATAATCTAGCACTAAAGTGCTCGAAAAGACAAATCTAACGAACCCAAACTCGATGCGATTCTGCCGTTTCGTTTAGGAGTTCCTGTGGCCACCTCCCGACTCCATCATCAGGACGCTGGACATCATCTAGCACTAAAGTGCTCGAAAAGACAAAACCAACGAACCCAAACTCGATGCGATTCCGCCGTTTCGTTTAGGAGTTCCTATGGCCGCCTCCCGCCTCCATCATCAGGACCCTGGACATCATCTAGCACTAAAGTGCTCGAAAAGACAAATCCAACGAACCCAAACTCGATGCGATTCCGCCGTTTCGTTTAGGAGTTCCTATAGCCACCTCCAGACTCCATCATCAGACCAGCTCAATGGTACCATAACATTGCATTGTCATCGTACTTACATAAGTATACCAAATTTCAGCTCAATCGGTTGAGGAGAACTGGTCTTAAATTCAGTTGCAAGATTTGGAAGTCAAATTAAAGCTTGTAAATTAAAAATTACTCTGAAGTATGGCGCGCCGCCGCGACGCGGCGCGTGCGACGAGCTGACAACGTCGCGCGCGTGCGAGACCTTGCACCGCATTTTGAACTTTACTTACAAAACCTATATCGATTCGGTTAGGGTTAACCGCACGATTTACCAAAACAGATTGTTTCTGTTAACATGTTCAATTCGGTTAACCCTTCAATAGGTTAACCGAAACCCAAATAAAACCGAAATCATTATATGTATAAAGCTGTACTGTTAACCCATTTGTAATTGGGTTTATTAACAGATATATTACGGTTATTAACCGTAACCGAAATATCACTGGCTTACAGAAATACACAATCTTTCTTCAATGTTACTCATAGAGCGTTGTCCCTTTTTCTCATATGAGAAAGCTAGCGCTACGCTATATAGCGTTGTTTCTTTTTTCTGATATAGCGTTTTCTCTTTTTCTCATAACGTAAGGTTACTATAATATTGTTTTAAGACACGGTGGTAACAATGCAAGTGAACGAGGTCCGACTGATAATGTTCGGAATGTCTATACGTATCTATGCGGTGTCTTGCGAAAACTTTGATACCGCGTTGTAGGCCTTCATACATTTATCGCCACTTGTACGCAGAGCCAGTTGCTAGTTCTGTTAGCGTTGGTCAGCGCCATCTATCGAGAGTTAAGTTCAACATAAGCCACATTTTCATCTAATAACTGAAACATTTTTGTTACCCGTTTGCTAAAAAACACACGATTATCTGCTTCCCCATTACGAATTAACTAGCTTTCCGCCCGGGACTTCGTGCCCGTGGGAATTCGGGAAAGATACGTCACCCGCTGATAAGAGAGCTATCTATTGGTGAAAGAATTTTTAATTTTCCAGTGGTATTCTATTGTACAGTCGGGTCTGGGTCACCCCATAGCACTTATATTCCCAGTAGTCTTCTTAAGAGGATCGACTACCGCGCCCATGTCCATACAAAAAGGGAAAACGTTTTGCTACCCCTAAATCTTCTCCGATTTTGATAATTTTTCACTATGTTGTTGTCCCTATCAAAAACTATGCCTCTATGTTTTCCTTTTTTGAAAATTTTGTTTAGATAAAAAGTTATAAGGATCTGTAATCTTGCTTTATTGGGTTTGAAAAACATTCATTTTAAATTCATTGTATTTCAGAAATAAAGTAAATTTTCGGAAAAAACAAAAAATAGAGGCATAGATTATATTCTGCTGAAAAGATTGATACCAAAAAGTAGTATATTTAGTACAGTTTAGGGGTTGGGAAACGTTTTCCCCCCAAACGCGATTTTCGACAAAAAAATACCTAGAAACACAGCCGAGCTGCAACTGTCTCTATCGCACGTTTGCGAGCGGGGCCGAGCGCGGTCGCGACAGAGAATGATTCTCCAAATACCTATTTTCCTACGCTCGCGGCGCTATAGAATAGTCTTAAGATGTGATTGTTTGTGAGTTGGCTAGCTTTAGTATTTAATAATGTACACAGATATACAACTTCCTTTATCTTTACTGATTTACTATTCCAGGTCCTAAGCATACTTCACAGCCAACAGAAGAAAGACCGCGCGATATTCGATAAAGGACAACGCGCTTTCGTGTCCCACATACGCGCCTACTCAAAACACGAATGCAACTTACTATTACAACTCAAAGAACTACCTCTAGGTCACATAGCAACAAGTTACGGGTTACTAAAGTTACCATTAATGCCAGAGATAAAACAAGAACATAAAGAACAGTTTATAGGTCCTAAAGAAGAGGTAGACTATAATAGTATACCTTATTGCGATAAGCAAAAGGAGCAGAGTAGATTACAGAAGTTAGAGGAGTTTAAAAAGACTGGTGTGTGGCCGACAAAAAAGAAAAAGAAGATGGTGAGTTATTTTTAATTTTATAAGTTGGTCTTTCTAAAAAAAAAAATTGATTTCATTGGTGCATATTTTTTACACTTATCCATTTTTTTCGAATCAACGTAAAATATAAACGAACTAGCTTTCCGCAAAATTATTACAAAGTTGTATTAAAATTCGTCCAGTACTTTTTTCGTGAAGAAGTAACAAACATCCATCCTTTGAATAAAATATAATTGTGAACTAATTATGTAAGCGTTTAATAAAAAATAGTTTTCAATAGATGATAGCGAAAAAAGCACTGCGAAGCCAGAAAAGCCCAGAAAAGAGAAAAACCAAGTTGTACATTTTCCTCTATAATAAAATTGGTTCTGCATTTCTATACAAGATGGTGTCTCTTGGTCAATAGCTAGATTTTTCTTTATCTATGTATGTGACTGTAAGCTCCCCTAATAAAATAACTGATGATATTTCTTAAACTTTCGTACGTTCTTTAACAGATACAATCAAAACCATGGGAGCAAACAAAACTGAATAAAGAAGACAAGAAACTACGAAAGAAGAAGAGAAAAGAAAAGCAAGCGGTAGAAGGGAAGAAAGGTAAAAAACGTAAAGCAGTAACACAGGAAGAGCTGGACGAATTAGCGAAGGATGTTGCTTTAATGAAAAAATTGAAGAAGAGGAAAATTACGCAAGAACAATTCGATCAGGAGTTTGATGGTGATAAATAAATTATATTTTATTGAAATTTGGTTTTGTGTTTTTGTACTGGCCTGTACTCGTGGGTATCTTATTATTACATCTCATTGTGAAGTGAAATGACGAAATAAATTCGAAATATTTTTTATTCTGCGTGCGCTGCCTCCGATTGTTTTTACAAGCTTTTTACTAATTTGCAATTATTGTTCGGGTCAAATTTTTGAACTGAATATTTATCCAAGAGTCGTTATTCTATTTTATTTTGCCAAGATGTATCAAATGAAAGGGTTTCCTTATAATAAGAATATGGAAAAAATAAACATTTATTAGATGATATGTATGATAAATTGCCCATACTCTCGACGCGACGAGTCAACCTATATTAGCGAAACTTCAAGAACTGCTTCTCCTCAGGAAACTCAACAACTTCCTCAAGAAACCTAATGAAATAAATCCTTACTAATATTATAAATGCGAAAGTAACTGTCTGTCCGTCTTTCACGCGTAAACTACTGAACCGATGTTGATGAAATTTGGTACAGATAGATAAGAGCCTGGGAAAGGACATAGGCTATATTTTATCCCACAATCGGGCACGGTATAACCTGTCACAGCCCATACCATACAAAGGCAAGTTAGCCTGATCGCACAAAATGTATGGCGGCGACATTTTATTTTAGAATTTCGACCTATGCTCCTTGGGGAAAGTGGTTCAGTTACGTAAGCTGGTTTACTGCTTTATTTTTTGCTAATTTAAAGTCACATAGTAAGATTTATTAAGACTTAATTATCTTTAAAGTTTCTCTGTTTAGTCACATCAAGAAACTACGATTTCTTCGGCATCTTTAGGCCGATAGAAAGAAAGGAAGCATAAAAGCGCTCTTAAATATTGGATTATTGAAATAAAACACAGTAATAAGAGAAATAAATCCTTACTAAATGAATATTATAAATGCGAAAGTAACTGTCTGTCCGTCTTTCACGCCTAAACTACTAAACCGATTTTGATGAAATTTGGTACAGAGATAGATAAGAGCCTGGGAAAGGACATAGGCTATATTTTATCCCACAATTGGGCACGATATAACCTTTAGTCCACGCGGGTGGAGCCGCAGGCGGAAAGCTAGTAAATAAATAAATCTCAAAATAAATGTTCACACCCCATACAAAGGCAGGTTAGCCTGATCGCACTAGTTGTATGGAGGCGACATTTTAGAATTGCAACCTATACTCCTTGGGGAAAGTTGTTCAGTTACGTAAGCTGGTTTACTGCCTTATTTTTTGCTAATTTAAAGTCGCATAGTAAGATTTATTAAGACTTAATTATTTTAAAAGTTTCTCTGTTAAGTAGTCACATCAAGAAACTACGATTTCTTCGGCATCTTTGGGCCGATAGAAAGAAAGGAAGCATAAAAGCGCTCTTAAATATTGGATTATTGAAATAAAACACAGTAATAATACTCTATACATTTATAAAACACTCAGTGCAACAATGTCCGCAGTCTTTGACCGTCGACCGCTAGTCGTCTAATGACAATAACATAATAATTATCACATCTATTCGATCGTAATGTAATGACTACTTAGGCCATGGTTGTGTTCGATCTTTTTTTAAATTTATGCCTTTTGTGATACAGGCGCCCATTTCCGCGTTTAGGTTAAACGGACGCCCATAATATGTCTATTCCAGTCACCTTAGAAATGTATGTCACCGGAAATTTGTAAAAGGGTAATACAGATAATTTTCCGTTTTTTATTAATAATTTAATAAACAATGTCCCGTATTACAGAGGAGACTTAAGTCTTGATCTATTCTTAAGTATTGATTGTCTCTCTTACTATCAAAATGACAAACAAAGAGGAATGCTACTTAAGTATAGATCAGAGTCTGAGTTGCGTTCTGTAAGGTCCGTAACTTTAGACCCGAGAACCAACATCTGCTTTTTATACAAATGTTTGTCCCGATCGACCGGGAATCGAACCCAGGAATTTGATACAGAGGCATCGTTACTAGCCACTGGACCAAACCGGTCATCGTCGTATTAATAACTACTTTTTTTTTTAACTTTAAGATTTACGCTGTACACAATCTTTAGAGGATATATGTATATTCGATTGTAAAGAAAATAAACGGCCAAAATTTAAACATAAGATCACAGAACACTTAGTTCATTGAACAGGCCTGGCCCTACTTATTACTATTGTGGTAATAATTAAACATTTAACACTGGTAACACTAATTCCATATTGTACAATCACAAAGAAAAGTTACACAAGAAAAATAAAATTATATTTGTAGTTGTTAATGGAAGAGATTTCTTAGGTTTTTTCTTTTTTTTAAAGAGAATATCATAGACAATAATTACATTGTAGAACATTCAACAAATGACTTGTTTTTTATTCAAAATCCAAGTTACGACATTTAGGCCTAAAACACCAATAGACAAATATTTTCTTATAAAGTATTGTGCTATGTTCTATTCTAGTATGGGGACTTTCCAGGGCCTTAGAAATAGGCTTATTGTTACAGCATTACAGGAATTACAGTGTTAAAAAGCATTAAACACAAAAAATATTTCTAATATTTTGGAAAGTGATACATTTTGCAATAAATTAAATAGACTACTTCCTCGAGGCCCTGTGTGTAAGCTCTTTTGTTACATCTAGAAATTTCTACAGTATAGCATTACATGATAAGTGAATAAATAGTATAATTTACTTACTAATGGAAAACCGTCTTCAAGAAAATTTAACTTCTTAGGAAGGTTAGACAGAAATATTCTCAACAATATTAAGGGCAAATTTTTCAGTGAGTTACACCATTTAAAGTTGAAAACTGTTAAGGCATTATCTCAAAGTATCAAACATGTATACCTTTTTTGTATCAGCCCATATACGTACCCACCGAGGGTCACGGGCCTTCGAAACACCTTGCTTGCTGTTGAAAAATCGGCCCCTACTTAAATAAAAACCGTGTCAACCAAAAGTCAATAACAATTATTTTTGTAAATCAAGTAACATAGTGTCAGTTTAAAACTTAAATTTAGTTTCAAAACTTCAAAAATCTTTAACACCAATAAACACCAAATGTTACATTTCACATAGATTAAATATTTAATTTATGTACACGATGTGGTAAGTTGCAATCCTTAAAAACCTAAAAACATAACTCATGCTATTTATTTTAATAGAAACATGCTGTTTCACACAGCTAAAGTGCAACACCGAAATCTAAAACACCGTGCTTCAAACAACAAAATTAGAGCAACAAAAAGTTTTATTATTGCAAAAAATAAGAAATCAATCTTTTTACTTCCAAACCACCTGTTATGTAAAATATATAACGATTGCGCTCAATTTTTTTATTTCTTTTTCTGATCGAAATAAAGGGTTAGGTTATGTGCGGAATCTGAGAAGCATCACGACATCACGAGGCAAATTACATGACACATAAAGAAGACAATTTTTATCATGTTCTCAGACCACATTTAAATCACAATTAGAAAAAGTCAGTTTTTATAAAAAATATTTTTCAATTACATAAAAACACTTTACACGGAATAAAAAAAATATTTTTTAAATATAATAATATTAAGTTAAGTATATAATAATAGTGGAAAGAAGTGAGAGCCAACATAAGTGCGCTTTACCGGAGGCTGTTAAAAACCTATTAACGGCACAATGATGATAGCTCCGAAAGTATATCGTTTTTGAAGAATATATGAATAAAAATGCAATAAAGCTAAATGCATAGGTATAGATGTCGATACAAACTTTTAATTTTCTCCCAAGCATTACAATATGAAAGATAAAAAAGGAAGACATAGTTTGAGGTGACCGCGGTCATTTGCGTGATTATAAGCGCGGTCACTGGATAACATCACATTGTAAAATTATACAATATAATTTACAGACCCACTTAGCCACTGCTTTATTAAAGCCAAATAGAATTTGGAACGTTCGTTTTTCTATTTAAAATAATAGTCATTTTTTCGAATAAAAATTGCGTCCCTAAAAATATTTTACAAAAAGCCACCAGTCATGATCGTTTCATATTTACAAGAAATAAATCGTATTATTCATAAGTTTGTTGCGTAGACATAAGCACCATCCAAAACTTTTCTAGAACATAGATAAACTAACTTAATCTGAAGTCGTAGCACATTTCGTTTAATTTATTTATTCCTATTTTAAGTGTACAAAGAGCGACAAATATCAAGTTGAATGCGTCCAGAGTCCCGAAGGCGCCTATTTAACAGATACAGTACATTATATTTCCTACAAATATACATATAAATAGGTAAGTAGTTTCAGAATTCGTTTTAAAAATGAACGTTTAAGTTCTAGGAACAGCAAACAGTTATTTTTCTCTAAACACTTATGAATCTTATGATTCCTTCAAACATTTTTAAGCCTCACAGACCAGCACTACTTTCTAGCGAAAAATAAACTTGTAATCTCGAGTTGATAAGCTGCACCAAAGATCAGAAATAGGAGTGTTAGTCGACAGCTTTTCCTTACTAAAAAAGTAGTAGCCGTAAAATGGAAAGGAAGAATAAAGAAAAGATAAGTTGCAGCTCATGTCTGTTAATTTATTACCAGACGCTGTCAAAAAATGTTTGTATACTATTCTTCCCTGTACCTTTGACTGTTAGGCTTAAATAAATATTTTAAATGGATATTCCGCACACCTATGACTTGACGAAGTTTATGGCATTTTTTTGAACAATTTTTTGGAGACTAATTTATGTACAAAATATTTTTAAATATTATAAGTAATTTTATGATCCTAAATCATCACTTTGTTATTATCTAAATACAATGGAGGTATATTTATAGTTGGTAAATGAGTCAGTATCCAATGTTGAATAATCTCATAAATATAATTCAAACAAAATGCTTTTTGGTAACAGGATTAAAAAAGTTAAATATATACACTTAATTGGGACATTGAATCGTAAGTGGAATGTCACATAAATCTCAAAAGACTTTTGCACCCGAGTGTACAGTACCCCAAATGAACATGTACGAAATAAGAGTCAACATTCAATGGTACGACTTGACTGTAACTCGTACGTTAATATTTATTTTATAATAAAAATTAAAAAAGATACAGCTATCTATGTAACTAGCGATTTATAGATTTGGATATAGTCAAAAGCTACCAAGGATGGTTACGTGTCATAACATAACAATATCGTATATTGAGTTGGTTACAAGAATACCGCCTCAATGTAGCATGCGTAAACTATCTTTGCCCTTACACGTACCTCTGACTCTGATGCCAACACATAATTTCGTCTTTGTAACAAACTCAATATGCCATACAAACCGATAAAAAAACCCACACACCAGCTAGGTCTATATTCGCTTGGCAAATATGGAGCAGAAAAAAAAATAAAAGAACGAGACCAGACCACTTGTCATCTCGCTCATCTCCATTAGTGTTGCCATTTCTTGAAAATCAATTACGCTTCAATGAGGAATGTTTTTCAAGAAGTAGTTAATTTTAAATTCTTATAACTAAAGAAAAATCTGTTTGAGTCGAAAAGGATAAATGAAGAAACAATGTTTTGTAATAAAATGAAGGGTCTTATAGAGTTCAGATTAAGAAACAATTAACTATTTCTCTTTATATTAAAGGTAGACTAATCTAGGTATTTTTATTCGAAAAACACTCCTCAGTTTATTCCTAGTCCTTTTACCTGTTGTCAAACCCACGCTATACTTAATTATTTGTTTATTTATTTTCTTTAATTGGAAGATTTATTGCCATTATTGTTAATAATGAAACTACCTTATTAAGAGTCGAACAATAAATAAAACTTTAGATTTTAAAGAATATGGGGCGACTTTAAAACGAAACTTCAGGGAGTGATTCGACCCACGCAACTGAAGAACCCATTTAATATTCTCATCAACGGATCAGCAAGTCAGAGGGCATTGTGCGGTTTGAAAACTCTGACACCAGGGTTAGTCAAGTTCGCCACATACTTGACTATACCCTACACCAGCCATTCTCAAAGTGTGCTCCGCGCAACCTTAGGGCTCCGCATGGACTCTGTAGGGGTTCCGCGAATAAACTAAAATAATAGTAGGTAATGTAATTCGTAATGCGTGCATAGAACAAAAAACTTATTTTTCTATCTAAATTTAATATGGAACTGCGAGCGCCCAAACTTACAGCTTGGAGGTTGACTAACAGTTCAACTCAACCAGTTATTAATTGGTTAAGGGCTCCGCCAAATATTTAGTGTTTCAAAAAGGGTCCGTCGCCAAAAGGGTCCGTCGTTTTGAGAATCGCTGCCCTACACGACAAGAAGAAGATCAGCGAATCACTCTAGTTGAATAGCGATTTTTTATTTTTTATTTCGACATAGGTCCTTGGGAAAAGTTAAGAGAGAGAGACATACTTTTATTCATGACGACACGGTACATATAACATACAGCACAAATAACAATAAAGGAATATAAAAAATAGCATAATTAGGTACATGTACTGTGTCGATGAATGGGCTTCAGTTTAATAGGCTGAGTCACATCCTCAATTTCACTAAAGGCGCAGACCCACCGCTGCGTACGCTGTGTACGAACACGCGGCGTATTTTAGCTACGTGGATTAGATCACAATCTAATTTGTGCCTTAATGTCATACTCACTGAGTAGATAATCACCTGGCGTTTGTCGTATTCGTGTGTAGCGTGTTCGTGAGTTGCCGCGGTGGGTCTGCTCCTTAATTTAAAGTCACCCAAATATAGTTCGGAAGCCCACTAATATTACCCACGTGACATGACACACGTTCGGTTAAGTTATTGAGTAGAACGTCCGACTACCCTAGCATGCGCAATGAGACTTACTCATGAGAGTTGACTGTCAAGGAAAACACAACCCTAAATGTACCAGCAGAAGTTTGCTTTTCTTTTGAATTCTATTGACTTTGACAAATGATCTTGAATTGCTAAAAAGACGCATGTCCAAAATCAAACGCAAAAGAAATGAAAGGTTCTACCTTACAAATAAGGTTCAATAATCGTTGCGTTGGTTCGGAAGTACATTTCCTATGCCCCAATGAGGTGTCACATTAGAACTGAAAACGGAAAACTGTGGTCGAAGACGTAGGGACGCGGATAACAGGATTACGGTGGAGATGGGCAGGACGCTTGGCTAGGAGAGATGACGGAAGGTAGACCAAGGCAGTCACAGAATGGTGGCCAAGGGGAGCGACAAGGCCAGTGGACAGACCACCAGCCCAATGGTCAGACGATGTCATCAAACTGACGGGACCTCTATGGATGAGGTTAGCACAGGACTGTGACAATTGGCGCTACAGAGAAGAGGCCTATACCCATTACCCAGCATTGGGTCGATATGAGCTGAGTATGATGATGATAATGAAATTGAAAAAGTGTGCTCTAATGAGAGTAGTCTCATGGGCTGAGGCCCGAAGTGTGAGATTTAGAGTGAGTACAGCGTGAGTTTGACATACATTACCCTAAAAGTCCGATCGCTTGCGTATCATTAGCGATGTGTGCGGGCCCGCCGCCGCCGCCGGCATCAGCTGCCCCGCTCCTCAGTCGGTGACGTCACCGCTGACGTCACAGTCCCTGACGTCACAGCCCCTGACGTCACGGCGTCTGACTTCCCCCCGCGTAACATCTTGAGCGCACCGAACGACATGAGGTAGAACCAGTAGATTTGAGGGAGTAGCAAAATGCAGATAGAGATCTTGCAGCCGGTTGGTAGTGTCTTTATGGCCTGGAAAGAATTATTTCCTTTTACACACTGAAAGATCAGGTCACTGGTGACCCAAACCCGAGAACAAAAATGATTATCAACAAATGTTTGCCTTGATGAGAAACCGAACCCGGGATCCTTTGATTCAGGGGCAGCGTTACTAGCCACTGGACCGTACCGGTCATGACCTCTGGTGACATCACGCTCCCTGACTTCCTCCAGCGTAATATCTAGAACGCCCCAAACGACATGAAAATTCCTCATAATTTTGAAGGTCACTAGCATCAGGATGTCGTTTATGAGGTATGCCTTTGAGGCTTTCAAATAACTATTGTATGTCTATCAGTATTGTTACATGTATCTATTGTCTCTGCCGACCCCAATAGGAGACCGGCGTTAGCATATGCCTATAAAACCCTACCTCAAAATAAAGCAGCAACCTTATCCGACATTCTGGGTCCGATTTTCGATGTAATTTTCAAATCTGTGCAATTCATGTGTCCAAAAGGCCAATTCGGTGTTTTGAGTGTGTGTCGTTACAAAAATTACTTCAAAATAAGGAAATATCCTCATCCAAGATTCTGGATTCGATTCGCTTGTCAATTTCTAACTTTACACGAGACTTTTTGTGTTATTGTATCCAAAAGGCCAATTCAGTGTTTTGAGTGTGTGTCGTTACAAAACTTACTTCAAAGTAGGGCAGTCCGAGCACCCGGCTGTACATGAGGCAGACGTAAGGCAGACTGACCACGCGACACAGGAAGAATGTCACTAGCATCAGGATGCCGTTTATGAGGTATGCCTTTGAGGCTTTCAGCCGCAGTCGGGACAGGATACCGCGCACTGACACGAAGGGGGTAGACAGTTCCATGAGGTATACGAAGCCGAAAATGCAGTCGCCGAGGCCGCCTCGGAGGTACTGGAAATAAAGTTTATAGGTATTTGTAAGAGTATTCGTAGGCTTTTGCTATTTTGCGTCTGGCGATCTTTTGAATGTGTAAAGGTAATTTTTGGGGATTTAGGGAGTCTACGGATCTTGAAGATTTCTCTGGAGTTTTGGACTATTTTTTTAATTTTTAGGGTTCCGTACCTCCAAAGGAAAAAACGGAACCCTTATAGGATCACTTTGTTGTCCGTCCGTCCGTCTGTCTGTCTGTCCATCAAGACCCTTTTTCTCAAGAACGCGTGGAGGGTATCAAGCTGGAATTTATATCAGATACTCAGGTCTACTGTCCCTTAGAGCTGTGAAAAAACTTCTAAGCCAACGCAATCAAAAGATACAGTCGTTTATGCCGCAAATTTCCGCAAATTTTCGACACTCGCAAGGGAATTAAAACCTACAGAATACTTCCCGTAAACTCGGAATAATTAAATTTGGTACAAAGTAACGTCTTATAGCACAGATAAAGGAAAAATTGCGAAAACCGTAAATTTTTAGTTAGATCATATAATAAAAATATTTTTAATAAGTTTGTACGGAACCCTCGGTGCGCGAGTCCGACTCGCACTTGGCCGGTGTTTTTTATATGGGTTAGCTCTTGACATTAATTTTGGCCAAGGTCATAGACGACGGACTTCGGTAGGAGGGTGGTTGCGAACCAGACGGCCCTTTACAGAGCCTACCAAACCCCATGAGACAATAGGACGACACTTAAAATTCGAAACAAATCGAGGTATCATTGTCTAGGATGAATTAATAGGAGGGCAGGTCTCATTCGAGTTTCCTTAGTCGCCTCTTAAGACACCCACGGAAAGAGATGAGGTGGTGTTATTATCAAACGATCATCACACGGCACAAAATCTATCAAAGTTAAAATGTTGTGTTGTGTCAAGTTTATGTGTTCTGATGTCCGAAAAAATAAATTTTGCTGTTTAATGGACGAAAGGCTGACCACCCCTCACCGCTATGCAACTTGTTCCATCTGATAACCTTCACTATTTGTGTCAAACATGGCATCTAGTGGTTCTAGAACCACTGATGCTCTGCCTACCCCGTTAGGGATTATAGGCGTGAGCATGTTATGTGTGTGCATATTTTTCTTTCTTTAAATAATCTAATTCACAACTCACAACAATGACTAGGAACCCGAATCCACCGATGAACAGATGGTGCATCAGGATAACAGGCTCATGGCGGCAGTAGGCCAGGAAGGAGGGCTTTTGGGGCTTCTGGGCCTTCGCGGTGGGGGCCTGCGGTGTGGCCCCGTCCCCGGCTGATAGGGCTGCGTCGCCGTTTTTCGACAATTTGCGCTGGATCTTGCTTTTGAAGTTGTCCGGGCTTGTCATTTGGACGTGGACCTGTGGGAGTAGGAGTAGTTATTATAAGGAGTCATAAATGTAATAATGCTTAGTGGAATGCTTGGGGATTTAGTTGTTAGCCCTTTCTTCTACTTATCGTATATAGGTATAGTCAAGTGTGTGGCGAACTTGGCTAACCGTATGAGAGTTTTCAAACCGCACAATGGCCTCTGGTTGGTATGGTCAGCCCTTTTAAAAGCATCAAGTAAAAAAATAAATTCAAAAGTGAAATGGTCACTTCACTTCTTAATAGGTTATGACATAAGTGAAATGGTCGCAACTCTAAGAATCAGTTGCGCGGTTAGTCATTCTTCAAAGTCAAAGTACTTGACTTTGACTTCATTCATTTCTTGATATTAAAAAACATGATTTTTTTTTTTGAAATTATGGCCTGATTTTATAGAATAGAATAGAAAAATCTTTATTTTATAGGACATTCAGGATGTCACTCAAAACAAGTCAAGATTACTATGAAATACATACAAACATACATTAAACGATTTAAATACATACATACGCGTTCCTTCTTTTGACCCTACTGACTCTACGCCTATTCGCAAAGGTGCAGTCTTCCTCAGAGAAGAACAGGCAAGAAACTCTGAGGTTGCTCTTTTAAATCGCATTACAAATTTTCTTATTTACTAATTTTAACTAAATCTGAAATAACTCTAGAGCTGAGCAGTTCATTCCCATGGCTGCCTGTCTGATAGATAATCAGAAATTTTGTAATAGCCCTTTTTGTAAAGTTTTTGTTTAATTACTGTCTTAAATTTGTCCAAAGGTAAATTTTGAATATACATGGGAATCTTATTCAAAATTGACCCATAAAACATTGACCCATAAAAGAGTTCGTGACCTTGTGGAGACGACTGTCTAGCTAGTACATCCAGTACATCCAGCCTATGGGCCAAGTCTTAAACTCTTTTTACTCATTTATTAAAATTCGTTTTAATAAAAATGTATCGTGGGCTTAAACATGGTGTCAGTAGATTTATTAGACAATATACTTCTGAAACTTATTTTCTTATTAGATATTTTTGAAACACCTTGTACCATTGTTTCAGATCGTTGTTTAAATGATAAGGTGACATTTCCTTGTTTTTATTTGTTACTGCTTTATATTTACATTCGAAAAAAATCCCGATCAAAAATAACAGGTTTTATATTTTAAGGTTGCAACCTGTATGTGTCACGATAGCTGTATAAAGGCTGTATAAAGCTGTATAGAAGAAGAAGAAGAAAGAAAGAAATAAACTTTATTTAAATGACACAAATAATCTTATTACTAAAAATTATGCAGCTATATAATATAATGTCATCTAAATAGGCGCTGACTCAGCGTTCATGCTACAGCAGTAGGCTGTAGCGCTGATATTCTGTCAGTACCTTTTGTGGCTTAAGCCCCGTCAACGTGACCGCATAAGACGTCTGCGAGTGCATTTCTTCATGTGTGAGGAGTATATGAGTGAGTGTTTGAGTGTGTGTGTGTGTGTTTGAGTGTGTGTGTGTGTGTGTATGTGTGTGTGTATGCATGCGAGTAGGTAAGTATGCCTTGGTAAATTATACATATATTTTTAGAATCAAGTAATCAGTATGTTTTGGAAAGTGGCCTCAGTGAAAGCGACAGATATTGTTATATCTATTGATATGACCGATAAAAACAACAAAGCGTTGAGTACATCTTCAATGACGCGCTTGCAACTCACTTTTGATAACCTCAACCTTTCGTAAAGATTACTTTATTATATCTCAATAACACTTACCAAGGTTGTGAGGCGGTATCATGCTCGAACTCGAAATAATTGAAAAGAGGAATAAAATAGCTAAAATGTTCTATTTTAGCTATTTTATTCCTCTTTTCAATTAATATGAAATGTTCTATACCATATTATATAATTTTCCACGTTAAAAACGTATGAGTCACCGACTTCAATCCCAACAACAGTTCGCACAAAGTAGATATCTAGTTTTTTGCGGACTATAATGCCTATTAGCAAATAACTACAAACAGAAATGTCATTCATTTATTTAGATGATGTTCTAGTTTGTAGTATATTTTGTTTTTGTTGATTTTTTTTAAAAGCGCTGAATCATTTTCGATAAAATTTATATGGGACCTCTTCAGGAGTATACTCTTTCGAACAAATAAAGAATTTTGAAAATCGGACAACAGTTGCCGGAGTAATCGCGTAACAAATATACAAAAAAAAATACAGTCGAATTGAGAACCTCCTCCTTTTTTGAAGTCGGTTGAAAATAAGATCTACATCGTATACAATCGTATGGATACTCTTGTATGAATGATGATGTAACTACCACTGGTTTCCCTAAGAGAGTAAAACACAATATCTGTCACTGTTTTTGCGCTAGAGAGAGAAGGTATTAGATGCAAGGGGCGTAGGACCAACCGTGGGCCAAATATGTTTGATAATGCTATCAACACGAAAGAAGCAGCACCGTAGAGGTCCTCGAGTAACCCTAAACCTCGAGCAAAACGTAATCTTGACTTATTATAAGTGGCATCCTGAATGTCCTATAAAATAAAGATTATTCTATTCGTAACTTACGGTATACATAGACCAGATGTCATAGAAGAAGTAGGCGGCTCCGAACCAGGCGTAGGCCTCCGACATGAAGTGGGAGCTCCGCATGAAGTCCCGGGTGCACGACCACATGCAGACGATCACCCCTGTCAGACAGGAGAGGGCTGCTTGCACCGCTGATACCACTCTGAGAAGAAAAACAAATGTTTGTCACTGGAAAATTGCAAAAATCATAATATTACAATTTCACTAAAATTACAATTCTACGAATCTCAGGTCCGTATTACAGAACGCGACCACCCTTCTACCGAAGTCCGACACCAAACAGCTTGCTGTGTTCCGTCGGTGCGTGGGAGTACCAGTGCCTTTATAGGCATTTTCTGGGTTAACTCGTTCCATCGTCGACCTCATCTTTGACCTTTATGGTCAAGATTGAGGTCAAGAGTTAACCCATCTTATAATAAAAAAAAATAATAAAAAAACTCAGACTCTGATCGTTACTTGAGTAGCAGTCGTCTTTGTCATTTTGATGGTGAAAGAAAGAGAACAATAAATGCTTAAGTACAGATCAAGACTTGAGTCTTCTTTTGTAATACGGGCCATAACATAATAAACTTGCATGAAATTAGGATAAGTTAGGCTTTTTAGGTTCAGTAAGATTAGGTTACTTCGCATTAATATTATGAAAAAGTCTGTCGATGTGAAAAAAATACAGGTAATTCAGAAAGTACCGAGAGATTATATATCTAATCAATATTACAAAGTAATGGTGAAATAAACATGTTAAATCGTGTCAGGGAAGGCAGGGCATCATATAGTTCACAAGAAAACAGACAACAAGTTTGTCTATGTATATTGTACTAACTTGTTGGTAATGTCGAGCACATCTCCGCAGCTGAGTCTGTACTTGTGCCGGAACTTGTTTCCGACGCCGGTAGACAGGGCTAGCACATTCAGCAGCTCGAAGAGTGTCACGAAGTACACCAGCCCTAGCAGGGTAAGCGAGCCGCCGCGTTTTATTGATATCCTGAAAGGAAATGGTACATGGATGGTGATCAATGGGTACGGTCGGCCAAGAAAGTGGTATATCAGATTTCACAGAACTTCCCGTGTCACCAAAATATCGTTAAGGTTCACAATGTAACAAAGAAAGAGATTGTTCAGGAACTTTAGAAAAACAATTGGCAAAACTATGGAAAAATTCCAACCAAGCTGAAAATTTGTGTACACGTTTAAGCTTCCCAAACAACCTCCAGAAAGTCCCAAGAGCTCAGGGGTGGGCAGCCAAAAAACAAACGGTGAAAACGGCAGCCAAAAAACGGTGAAAAAGTTGCCTATATCTCCGTTTCTGTCGATCTTACCGCTATGAGGTTTACTAATGTAATAAAGAATGAAAAATTCTCTACAAAAACGGTGATAAAAAGTTTATTGATAACAGTAATAGTTTTTACGTAGTCGAGCATTGAAACTCCGGTAAATATTTACAAGGATGTTTTAGTGCATTTTCATGATCACCCCAAAAAACAACAAAACAGCAGGAAACAGTAAAAAGGTTATTTCAAAAAATTAATATACTGTCTTTAAAACTTTTTATAGAATTAATAAGTAGTAAATCCAAGTACTGTTAGATTAATCATAAAGTAGCTTCAAGCCCGGGACTTTGTTTCCGTAACTATGAATTTAGGAAAAATTATGTAGCCTACGAGTATGTGTTAATCCAGGGTGTCAGCTACCTCCATACCAAATTTTATCAAAATTGGTCCAGCCGTTTCAGCGTGAAAGAGTAACAAACATCCATACATCCTCACAAACTTTCGCATTTATAATATTTATCACAAATTGCCTAATAGATAAACAATATTATAAGGTTATTAAGGTTTACCCCTCATGTTATTGAGGGAGGCCCGTGCCCCAGCAGTGGGGACGTACTTATATGGGCTGATGAAGAATTAAGGTCAAAAATAAGTAATCAGGGCCGTGATTCTGTAACGTGACGTATTGAAACTCAATCCGATGTTTCCCACCTTTTTCCGTGGAAATGACTGATTTTATCGATAAACTTTCAAAGTTTTTTAGTAGATAATTTTTCATTCTTTCTTTTATTAGAACACCTCATAGTGGTAGGATAAACAAGAACGAAGATATTAGCAAAAAAACTGAAAAAGTATAATTTTTTTCACCGTTTTTTAGCTGTCAAAAGTTATGCCCACGCCTGGACTCTTGGGACTTTTCAGAGGTTATTCAGGAAGTTAAAAGGTACACGTACATAAATTTTCAGCTTGGTTGGAATTTTTCCGAAGTCATTTGCTAAAGTTCCTGAATTAGATAGAATGATGACGTATTATGATGCAGTTTTAATAAGATGACATATGGAATCAAAACTGTCAGTTCATTATTGCAAAGGAAAATCAACCTTGCTGTTTTATGAAACGCAAACGAATTTCAACCTTAGGGTGGTAGACGACATTTTTGGTCGACTGTAATACGCTATTTAAATTAAGTTGAATGTTATTATTTAAGTTTGTTAATCTGTTTTTTCTATAAATAAGCTGTTGATTACCTGAATAACAATAGAATTAAAATATAGTATAATCATCGTTAAACTATTGACTCTGTGAGCTGTAGACTTCGCCAGTGTACATTTTTTGAAATGGCTAATTTATTGTATTTTTTCTGTTTTAATTTTCCGCCATTTTGGAAACCTAAAATTTAATCGACAAAAAAATCTAACCTAAAGTTGCGACCATATAACTTTTGAATTTAATTTTGGATTTTCTTTTTAATATGTTATACTTAAATTTGAAATACCTTGTATAATTATCGAATATACTCACAAAATTTCACATGGATCGGTTAAGAAATTCTAATTGTAGATACGGCCAGTTGGTCGAGCGGTGTGGCGCTCTGCCTCGTGAGCGAGGAGTTCTGAATTCAATTCCTAATCGAGGGCAAATATTTGTGTAAAAAGCAGATGTTTGTTCTCGGTTTATGACTTTGTGTCTGTCTTTATTTATGTTCCGAGGGTGTGTGGGTACACACAAAAGAAAATCTTGGTGTGGGCCTTTGAGTACGTAGCGTTTCTTGTTTTATACGAAAATCATTTTTGCCCAAGCTGAAACGGAGACGTTTCGCTCGCGCTTCGTACTCGCTTGTCTAAATATTTTTGTAAATCGACAAGCAATAAAATGTGTGAGTACCTAAGGACAGAGAGTATAAACATTAAACAAACATTATCAGCTCATCTGGAGCGAAACTAGAGCAAACGTCGCTCGCTCGATTGATAGCGTACAATAGCCCACATAATCATCTTTTTAGAGTTCCGTAGTCAACAAGGACCCGCAGTTTCGACACGTCCGTCCGTCTGTTTTTCCGCGGTTCAGAGACCCTTGATACCACAAAGCTATGATAAAATAATACTAATATTATAAATGCGAAAGTTTGCGAGGATATTTTTCTGAAAATCAGCGCCAGCTGAAAAAAAGCTGAAAATCAGCGCTGTATTCACCACGGCAATGTTTAGCTGGCAACCCCTTATAGTACATTACATTGGATGTAACTATGTTTAAGTAATAGTAAGTATGTAATGGTACTGAATGAAACATTTTCTATTTTAATCTATATGGATATTTGTTACCCTTTCACGCACAAACGGATAGACAAATTTTGATATATTTTGGTATCCTCCATACCAAAATAGCTGACACCCTGGATTAACACATAGGCTACATAGATTTCCCAAAGAAGGGTGTTATAAGTTTGACGTGTGTATCTTTGTCTGTGTACCTATCTGTGTGCCTGTCTGTGGCATCGTATCTCCAATTCGACCAATTTCGATGCAGTTTTTTGTTTAAAAACTGACGTGATTGAGATGATTCTTAGCTATATTTCATCAAAATTGGTTAAGCCGTTTAAACGTTACAAGCAATCGAATGTCAAGGGTTACACAACAATTTTAATTTTAGAGTTATTCTTTTATTTCGTAATATAATCAGGTGATAATATTTAAATTAGAAAGAATTTGAAAATTTGTAATGCGATTTAAAAGAGCAACCTCAGAGTTTCTTGCCTGTTCTTCTCTGAGGAAGACTGCACCTTTGCGAATAGGCGTAGAGTCAGTAGGGTCAAAAGAACGAATGCGTATGTATGTATTTAAATCGTTTAATGTATGTTTGTATGTATTTCATTGTTATCTTGACTTGTTTTAAGTTTTTAAGTGACATCCTGAATGTCCTATAAAATAAAGATTTTTCTATTGAATAGAAATCTATTCTATTCTATACCAAATGAGGGACCGACTGTAAAAAAAACTGGTGTTGTGTACTGTCGTATTAACTAAAGATAATGAAGTGCAAGTGTCCTTGTGCGAGTGATAATGTAACACCTCTTCTCAGGCGCCTCAATAATGTGCTCATAAACAGCTCTTAAGGCAAAACGTTCGAGAAAAATGATTTTTTTTTTAAACTACTGTTACTTTTATAAAACTACTTTTACGATTTAATAAGAGGAGCTTCTCAATTCAGTTGTATGTTTTTGACCTCAGAATTCCATTCGATAAAACGATTTGTAAAAATATTTTTTCATTCAGTTTATTGATTTCAATTTAGTCAAAATAATTTTCTTGACTAGCTTTCCGTCCGCGGCTCCGCCCGTGTGGACGACAGGTTATATCGTGCCCAGCTGTGGGATAAAATTTAGCCTATTTCCTTTCCTAAGGTCTAATCTATCTCTGTACCAAATTTCATTAAAATCGGTTCAGTAGTTTAGGTATGAAAGCGTAACAGAGACGGACAGAGTAACTTTCGCATTTATAATATTGGTAGGGATGATGGGATCCCTGAGGAATTGAGTAACCGCTTAAACAGGCTAATATTGCCGTTGTTCTTATATAAGTGGTAGGTAGGCCTTTAATATTATTACACACAAATGACTATATAAAACTAAAATTAAACTAACTATACCTATTTACTATAAAAAAAGAAACTATATTATACAGGTTGAAAAAGAACCTCCTAGCTTTATTGAACATCCTGAACCAGTATCACTTACTGAACACTTTTTTATTATTATTTTTTTGGGGGGGGGGGGGATATTTTTTTTTCCTAAACGTAGACACCACTCAGGCGCACCCTCCGAGCGCTACTCGTACCCCTCGCGTGCCTGGTGTAGGAGTAATATCTAGGTTTAGGCAAAAAATGAACTTTTCCCATTGAAAAAAATATTGAAAAAAAATTTTTTTTCATAATTGTGTTCTTTGAGTGATACTGGTTCAGGATTTTGAATATAGCTAGGAGGTTATTTTTCACCCAGTATAAATATTTACAAGAACAGCCCACCCCCGACCGTTTCCGGCACAAAGGTACCCATGATGAAACTAGCTGCGTTACCCTTTAACTCAGCTAGCTTCATGGCCTTTAAATCGTTTTAAGATGGTAAAATGCCGTCATTACCTGTCTTCAGGGTCGAGGCTGATGACCAGGTTAGCAGAAGCTGCCAGAGCTGCCCCGTTCGTTATCGTCAGGGCCCAGATGGCAGCGCGGTGGTGCTGTAACAAACGATTTTACAATTCAATATAATAACCGCGACTTCGATCGCATGGGAATGTGGTACTCTTCAATCCTCTTTGAATCCCAGTCGAGGCAAATATTTCGACTGAAATCATAATAGATCTGTTGCCCGGGGACATTTATATTACTAAAAAGGTTACCGTTTGTCTTTGTGAAATTATTATAGATTTCGCCATTTTATATACTAAAAGTGAGGTCTTAATGACCGTAACCCGCCGTAACCATATGTAGTGATAAGTCAAAAAATCTCTTAAGTCAAAAAGTTATTTAAATTTTTGAGTTACCGTTTCAAATTTATACATCTATTAAATAGGCCAAACCATATGGTCTTGACAAACCATATACCTATTTTAAGATGATTTCTGTGGCCGGCTTATATTTTAAGACTCATTTGTTCTATGAAGAAGAAATTAGTCTTAAAATCTAAATCGGCCACAGAAATCGTAAAAAAAAAGTTTAAAAAAACACACAAAATATGGTTATGGCGGGTTACGGTCATTAAGACGTCACTTTTAGTATATAAAATGGCGAAATCTATAATAATTTCACAAAGACAAACGGTAACCTTTTTAGTAATATAACTGTTCCAAACGTAAAGAGTGGGAGACACTCCACCGACAAGAGCACAGCTCTGAAGAACTGTTCCATTCCATATAATGTATATGGGCTGGTAAAAAAAATGTTCCCCGGGCTACAGATCTATAATATGTAGGTAACTGTTTTTAATAAAAGGTACAACTTTCGGGTAGTCAATAAGAGCGATTTACAATAGCTCGTCATAATTATTGTCAAACTTAACGACTATCCCCGAAGTTGTAACTTTCCATGTTCAAAGTCACATGTTTGTTTTCGGGTCTCCCCAGACCAATTTCGCTGCCTCCCACGGGCTTCCCTTCGAAACACGAAGAGGATTTAGGCCATAGACTTTAAATTAGTCAGTGGAAATTAAGGATGTCAATTGATTAACATGTTATGTTTTTACTTTTTTTTTTTAGTTTTTGTAATTGTGTGTAATGTGAAATGTGTCAGTTAAATAAAGGTTTTATCTATCTATCTATCTACATCTGATCAGCTCTTGAAACTGTTCAACTATCCCCAAAGAATATAGGTCGTAATGTAAAAAATAATTATGCCTATCCATATTACCAATCAGCTGAATGTATTACTATAAGTCGAAAATTATTTTTTTTAGTATCGCCTTTGGGTTCCTCGGGGAAAGTTGTTAAGTTTCATATTAAGAATCACCCCCTAAAATTTTGCTAACTAATGTTAAGTCAACACAAAATGTCACATACTTATAATGCCAGTATGCGTATCTGACTTTTTGCGCATGTTTAATTTTTCGTATCTGAAATGTTGTATTTTATTGCACGATGCGTATCTGAAATTTTGCATTTACTACAGCCGACAAAGTGAAAAAGCGCTTTTAAGACACTTGTGGCTTATGGGATATTTGTGTTTACTAGCTTTTCGCCCGTGTGGACTACAGGTTATATCGTGCCCAGCTGTGGGATACAATTTAGACCATGTCCTTTCCCAAGGTTTAATCTATCTCTGTACCAAATTTCATAAAAATCCGTACAGTAGTTTAGGCGTGTTAGCGTAATAGACAGACAGTTACTTTGGCATTTATAATGTTAGTTAGGATTAGACAAACAGCAGGAACCGGTTTCATTAATCTACTACATAATACACTGACACAACTTATGACATCAGTGCCTGTAGTTTTTTATGATGTCATACATAATAATTTTGTTTGTATACGAATACATCTGAACATTCGACTCATACTAAATTGTTTATGTAAAAATGTAATTAACTGTAATAGAACTTAACTAAAGCTATTAAAATACAATTTCCTGCACCTTGCGATAAGGCCGACATGACAGCACACCAGAATATGCATGTTGTATGGGTTACCCCAATATGCTGTCTGTACTAATAATAAGTGGATGAATTAAATTAAAACAAAATATACAGGGCTTTAGGTAAATCTCTTTCAACCTCTCGGGTGCTAAATCAGTCCATGAAACTGAACAACTTTCCCCAAGGAACATAGGTCAAAATACGAAAAAAAAATGTTGATCTCCCATACATGCTGATGAAGTTTGTATGGGAACTAAAAATTTTTTTTTTGGTATTTTAACCTATGATTGGGGGAATGTTGTTCAGTTTCATGGACTGATTAACCACCCGAGAGGTTGAAAAAGATTTACCTAAAGCATATTCTTGGAAAATTTTATCACAGCGCCAGCTAACCCAAAACATAACTGAAATACTATTTACATATATTGGAAATGCGTACATATATATACCCAGACTCCCCACAAATGCTTTAAAATATAATTTTCAAATATTTCTGTTGGACAGGGATCAAGATGATATGCATATTTAAAACATACCAAACATGATTCATGATGATCATGACTGCATAAAACATTCCAGGAAAACATTGTACAACAGTTTATTAAAATAAAAATATTTTTATTTAAAAATTACTGCATAAAAACAACACCATACCACCCAAAACTTAATAGATATCTGATTGGTCGAGTTATTGGAAAACAAATTGTTTTTTAATTGCTGAAGTGAACCATTAAATACAAATAACTGATACAGGGTATACTTCATACAAAATTATATGAATTTTTAAAAAAGATTTGAAATTTCAGTATAATTTAGAATAATACAAGGTGTCCCAGGAAATCTGTACTAGCGAAGGTGTGTGGTTTGGGGACACCAATACCTATCGATTGGACCCCATTTTTTCCGCATATGTTCCGCGATTTTTTGTGGTTTATAAGTTATAACGCATTTAATGAATTTTTCGAAATTTATCACCCAGCATCGATTTTTTTTCTCTCTTTATGTTTAAGATTATATAAAAATATTGCGATAAGGCCCACATGACAGCACAGCAGAATATGCATGTTGTATGGGTTACCCCAATATGCTATCTGTACTAATAAGTGAATGAATTAAATTAAAACAAAATATACAGGGCTTTAGGTAAATCTCTTTCAACCTCTCGGGTGCTAAATCAGTCCATGAAACTGAATAACTTTCCCAAGGAATATAGGTCAAAATACGAAAAAAATATTTTTAGTTCCCAGACAAACTTCATCAGCATATAGCGCATTTTGTGTGGGAGATCAAAAAATTTTTTTCGTATTTTGACGTATGTTCCGTGGGGAAGTTGTTCAGTTTCATGGACTGATTAACCACCCGGGAGGTTGAAAGAGAGATACCTAAAGCGCTGTATAGCATAGCTAGGTAACTTGGTCTTTAACTTATAAATCCTGTATATTTTTTAAACGTTAAACAATACTTTGACTTTAATAAGTTTACTGTAAGTATATCATTTACAGTCAATGTAACAAATTTCTTTATTTCACAAAACATACAGAATGTGACTTAAAATAAGTCAAAATAGTAAATTTGCCATTGTAACTTTAACTTTGCGCCTATTTGCAAAGGTGCAGTCTTCCTCAAGAGAAGAATAGACAACATAGTACACAAACATTGTAAAAATTAACCAAGCTGTGGCAAACAGTTCTGGTCGCATATTATTAACTGGGCGACCAGAACTGTTATAGATAACTATTAAAATGTATAGAGATTAGAATGTTATTAACTGTGCGACCAGAACTACTTTTGGAAGTTGCTTCTTTAAAGCTTCGACATGAAGAAAAATTGACTTATTATCTAACAATTTATTTACATACATACACAAATAATGTATAATATAACAAACACCCTGTAGTAGAAGCTGGCAAAATAGCCAGTTTCTGATCCCAAGATTGAAATCGTAGGGCTACATACACACACATGCATACACTCATAGACTCACACACACACACACATACATTCATATTAATACATATTATATATTATACTGTTACAAAAATATATATCAATATTTTTATATAGTCTAAATATTACTTAAGATAAGGAAGAGCGGTACCTCCTAACACAAGCATTTACTTAGCTTAAAAGGAGGCACCATAAACAAATTGTTTATAAGTTGTTGGAAATAAATACATTTTTAATTTAATTTTTTTACTATGCCACTGTTTGTTTACCCAAATAAACTTTTTTGTTTTTTTTTGTTCTATAATGGATTCTAGTAAGTTCCTGAAGATCTCTGTTTTTTATAACATTCTGATGATCTATTTAATAATGTATCAATTGAATATTTGGGCTAGCAGACTCCTCCAATGAGGTCGCCAGGTCGGGTAGATAGTTGGCAGCAGTAATAAGGAATAGGGGTAGCTCCAGAGGGATGCTTGTATGCATAAAACACTCACATAATGATGTTCGTTTATAGCACATGGCTCAAAGGTATTATTTATATCACACTAGCTTTCCGCTCGCGGCTCAACCCTCGTGGATTACAGGTTATATCGTGCCCAACTGTGGGATAAAATCTAGTCAATGATTTTACCCCCTGAGAAATCTTTCGCTTTCTCGGTTAAGTAGTTTAGGCGTAAAAGACGGACAGACAGACAGACACAGATAGACAGACAGACAGAGGTACTTTCGCATTTATAACATTAAGTAAGGAAGTAAGGATGAAAGGCTGACGCATTTACTTACACACTACACCCTCTGTACATAATGCATGACATGAGTAAGTAGCTAGAACATGTAATTATTTTTTACTAATGTTTATGACATTATAATTATTTTTGATCTTGTTATTTGATTACTTTTTGAAAGTTTTTTTTTTACTTGCTTTCCGCCCGCGGCTCCGCCCGTGTGGACTACAGGTTATATCGTACCCAGCTGCGGGATAAAATGTAGCCTATGTCCTTTCCCAGGCTCTTATCTATCTCTGTACCAAATTTCATCAAAATCGGTTCAGTATTTAGGTGTGAAAGAGGGACAAACAGACAGAGTTACTTTCGCATTTATTTATATGTATTAGTATGGATGGAAGTAAGGATTGTAGAACATACATAGAGGTGGTTCAGGTGCCCATAGGCCTCTAGGGGTGCTCTAACTTCAGTTATCCCCTTACTTAAAAAATTTTGGGACACCCTGTATGAGTGCAACTATTAGAAAAATCAAGTAAAAGTCATATTGTGCCACCCTTATAGTTCTCACAATTACTTATCTTCTAAACTACATTATTTTTGTTGACAGATGTAAAGTAGATAATCCAGCACTAAAAGAAATCTTTTACACACAAGCAATAACATGGCAAAGTGAGTATTACATAAACAAAAATTACAGAAAGAAGTGCACAGAAACAATTTAAAGCACAACAAATCAATTTACTAACACCTGTCATAAGTGTATTATTGAATTTACCTTTGAACTCACGCAATGTTGTAAGACAGCTCTAACACTTACAACACAAGAGGGTATAATTTTTTTTTTTAAATTAATACACACTCAAAGGCCCACACTAAGGTTCTCCTTTGTGTCGTGGGTAGGGTTGCCAACCCTACTATATAATATAGTATCCTTCTATATTAAGGCATCAAATACTATATTTCTATAAAAAATATATAGTAGGCGAAACTACTATATTTTGCGTAAACCGGAATGCAGCCTTAACTAAAGCCCGCCCTCTCTCTACTCTACGTCTACCGCGAATATTACGCGCGCAATCGCTACGATAGAAGAGCTGTTGTCATCGCATCGTACATGCATCGTACGTTTCAAAGGGCCTTTTCTGTCTCTGTCTGTTGTTTTCTGCTAAATCAACTGTTGAAAAATGGCAAGAAGTTTTTCTTTTAAATTATTCAGAAATGCCTAACATTTTAAAAATTGTATCTTTCCTCTTTTCAATACCAGCCACATCAGCGTTTACAGAACGCATATTTTCTGTGATGAAAACTAAATGGCGAGACGAGCGTAACAGAGCCTTTTTAAATTTAATAAAATGCGAATTAATGGTGTTTTTCAACCTAAAAATTGATTGTAATGAAGCATATGAACACTTTTAAAAAAATAAAAATGTAATTATTAAGGCGCAAAGCAGTAAGAAATATTCATTTAAAAAATAAAGGCACATTTTAACCACATACTATATTTTTATTCTTTTTTTTGCCATCTACTATATTTTTTAAGGAAATAACTTCAAAAATACTATATTTGATAGAAAAAAAGTTGGTAACCCTAGTCGTGGGTCCTTAGGAACTGTATGTTAAACACAGACACAAACACCCATGACTCAAGAACATCTGCTTTTTGCACAAATATTTGCCCCCACTTGGAATTGAACCCACGGCCCGTTGTCCAAGAGGCAGTGCTACTACCATTCGACCCCGCTGACCAAAGTTTAAATACAATAAAATGAACGACCTAGAAATCTAAGCGCATCCTGGGTAAAGATGTACTTACGAGAGTAACATGACCCAGCGACCGAGCTGCCTCATAAAAACTGCCTATTTATATGATGTTTCAAATAAATGTGACCTGTGAAATACGAAAGATACAACTTTGGGAACGTCCAGAATTATTTTACTGAGCTTTGTGAATCACTCTTATTGACTACCCCGAAAATTGTACCTTTTACTATGTAATCTAAGCTTTTACTAAACACAGACACAAATCGTAAGTTCTATTCTATTCTATTCTTGTGCATATATGGCTCTGTCCTTTTAAGGTAAGACAATTTGAAAATCGTCGAAAATGATTAAGTATTTTTTACGTCAAGTCTAGGTTTTTTTTAAACAAGCAAAATATTACCTTTAACAAAGTTGGGTCCATTATTGATATCCCACGACGACGCTGCACTGAATTTCTAATAAAACATTTCAAATTTCATCGTAAAAATTGCTACTTCAAAGCACAAGAGAAAATATTTTCGCAAAACAGCCGAAACGTCACACACACACAGCACCGATATATGTCAAACAAAATACGTCGAAATTCAGCGAAATTCGAATAAGTGTTGCCAGTGTCCGAAACTCAAAAGTAATTTAAAAATTAAATCTATCATTTTCCGCCTGCGACTTCGTTCACGTCACGAGTAAAGGCCTGTGAAAAACACTTTTACATTCTTATTTTAAAAAGCAAGGATGTGAATCACAATGAAGCTTTTCAAGTTTTGAATGTGATCACCACTTGGTCTTGGGTGTGAGCGAAAAGGTAAATAAATGACAGTGATTGAATAATGATTCGCTTCAGTAAATCACAAGTAATAAGGTAGGTATTGCAGCCTCTCGTCTTTAAACATATTATAAAGAGGAAAGATTTAATTGTTTGTTTGTTTGTATTGAAAAGGCTCCGAAACTACTGGACCGATTTGAAAAATTATTTCAAAAGTTACATTATCCCCGATGGACAAAGGCCAGATTCCCACGGGAACGAAGTCCCGGGCCGAATGCTAGTCAAATACCTAAAAGCGATAATCGGTGTATCTACGTATGTGTTCGGTTGCTATCAGGATAGGCTCCACCTAAAACTTTAAATGTTTGTTATCTAAAATAAATAGTTTTCTTTTATTCGACATCAATATTTTTTGCGATAAATAAGTATTTAAAAAGTAACACAAAAGGTTACAAAGATAAACTTCTAGCAACCTCAAAAAAAATAGTTTAAAAAAATAATTGTAGCTAACTAACACGAGACAATAAGAGATAGCGCTATACAGAAAAGCAATATTCTATTCTTATCTTAAAACATGTCCTATCAATACTAGCAAAATAAAAAATGAAAATCAGCTAATAAAACCACTGCGAAGTTAGTACGGCGAATCAAGTACTTTTATGAAGCAAAGAAGCAATGTAAATTTAATTTACCGTTACGATGTTTTTCACAGACTACCTTCAATTTTAAAAGATTTCTTTTTAGTTGATCTTCAAAGAAACGACTAACGTACTTTTATATATGATCAAAGTGTTACACAAAACGAACCGCTTGACAAAACCTATTAAAAGGTGAAGTGAAGTGAAAGTATTATACTGTGAGTAAATATAATGGATGGTGGCAAAACAGTAAGTTCTGAATAAAAATTCAAAATTCGCACGCATCATTTGATAAATATTGCGCTGATAATTTTATTTTGTTCCTTAGGATTTGAAAAGACATAGTAGTTTTAAAGGTGTCAAGCCAGTCAAATGGGCGACAAAAAGAGTGGGACGAGAACGATGTATGACCTATCATCATGCTGAAACTCCAGAAGTTAAAATATGCAAAAATATTAATCTGGCACCTAAGGTATGTAATAGGGTAAGCCTATACTATTCCTATTTCAATGTTCATTATTAACAATTCATTAAAAATAACAACCACACCTCCCCTTATGGTTATTGTATGCAGGTGTAGGTACTAGGTACCCTTCGACACTAAGTTAAAATTTCGCAAGTCATGATTTTTTTGAACATTTTTTTATGTCGCATTACTACATAGGTACTATTTAAACTCAACTCTGAGATAAAACTGAACTGGCATACCTACATAAAGCATATTTTGTCATAAAACTAATCTATTGTCAAGACTTTATTAAAAATACACTCACTGCATAAACCAGACGTTCAAGCCCACCTGGGGGGCTACCACCTAAGCGAAGCTGACGCTGTCTGAACGAATGGAATGCTGTCTATTGCTTCTTCATAAGGAGACCTTGATTAACGAAATGAACCAAACACAGCAATACATCATTCCATTCGTTCATCATTCGGTTAATCAACATCAGCTTCGCTTAGGTGGTACCCCCCCGGAGCCGCAGAAGTCCTCGTGCACTGATCAACGCCGTAACTGATGACGTCATCAGCATCGCAAGGATAGTTTTTTTTCAAGTGTTCAACCTTCACGCAAATACATTGATGCGGGTGAAGGCTACGCATGGGAAATCCGAAATTGTCTGCAAATCCTTGAAGGGTTTTATAAGTACTTCTGCGGCTTTGGGTAATGTGCATTGAGCTCAATCTTATAAAGAAGGGCTGTAGAGGGGCTAAGACTGTATTATATAAGTTCTCTAAGTGGAAGGGTAAGACCTAAGAAAGACTGGGTATTGTAGATACATGGTACGAGTGTTGTGTCCATATGTGTATTAAATCTTCTTCTACCTTACGAAAATTACTTTCTAATATTTTTATTCGATTTTTTTTGTTAAATTATGAATTTTTATTATATGTAAACAACATTATAAATAGGCTGGGCATCCCCTATGTGTATTTGGGAATTCCTTTCTGAGACGATGCTTGCTTTATCAAAGAATCATTTTTGGAGTACATATTTTGAACTTCCAGTCTTCTTCTTCTTACGTAAACCCGTTCGCGCTAAGTTTGCCGTTGGCGATATGATAAAAGTAAGAAAAAAGTAACGATATTATTAATATAAATTGTGTATTTGGGTAAAATTAGACACATTAATTGGGTTTAATCAGGATGGGGTAGGGGACGCGCATTCCACGGACCAGCAAACTTAGCGCGAACAGGTTGTACTAATATAGTAAAAAATTATAGTAAAAAATATTTTTTACTATATTTTTTGTTAAATTATTTATATGTAAATGACATTATAAATAGGCTGGGCATCTATTCTATTCCTCAAGTCAATGGTGATGAAGATGGCGTCTCTGTACAACCTAAGTATAGACAGGAACCTATACATATACTGTTCAAAGTGTTCAATGTAAATGTTATTTAAGTATATTTAGATGAGAAATCAAAATAGAAATTTTTCTTAAAAAAAGGTCTATTAAAAAGTCCACAACAAATGTTCAATAAATTAAATTAATTAAAATTATATAAAATGTTTAAAAGATAAAAAATGTTAAGAAAATGTTTTGACTTGAGATGCCATGTTAATGCGCGATTATTGCCAACTGTTAGAATAATTATGCATTTTTGCTTTTAATAATTTAGGCCACTTTGAGATCTAAAGTTCACTGTGCGGTTGTTGACCGTACAGTCTCAATTTGACGGTTGAATGATGGCCATATAGCATAGACAGAAAAAATAAGTTAAATCCCTTTGAGTATGTAGTATTTGTTTATATTAAATCCATATGGCCAGTCAAAGTATATTTATTTCTTTGGAACATGAAACACGACAAGTAGTTGTTATTTTGACACTAATGACATGATTTTGTCCAATCACAAGCCGTAATATTTTTGGTGTTACCGGTTGCTGGTTATTTTCCCTGTAACTAGTACTTATTTGATATTCTGTGTCTTGCAGAGGATAATTTTTTGATATCAAGTTTTTAGTTGAATTAAGTTCTGCTAGATGATGGCATCAATGTTCAATGGCATGAATTTATCGCTCTTATATTTTTACAAGAAGCTTACTCTTGCAATAAACAAACGCTTTAATCAAGAACGCGTCAATTGTTGACACGCCACTGACATTTCAAAGTTGCGTTCACAAGTAACGATAAGCCCGCTCTTAAAAAAACGCAATTTTCAACCTAAAATGTTAATTTAATAACTATCAAAAAATATGACAAAAATCTAGAAATAGTTAGCCTATTTTTGAAAGAGATTTTTTAATGATTTCATTTAATTTAACTGAGCTATAAAATAAGTAAATGTTGTGACTGTAGGCATTACCAAATATGGAGTTTGCTCGTTTTCCCAACCGTCCTCCCTTCGATCCTTAGTAGCTCTCAATTTTATTTTATTTTCTATAAATTAGGAGTTTTATTCAAATGTTTTCATCGCATTATCTAGTGTAAATAAATTACTTATTCTTTTATATCAAAGTGAGTTTATCATTACTAGCTTTTTAATAGTGTCAAAATAATATAGGTCAAAGCAGCGAAGAGGTTATGTTATACGTGAAATTATTCGGAATAAAGAGTTTTGTTTATGTTTAGGTGTGTAATTGTGGGTTTTTGGTGTTGCAGATGTCGTTTAGAGTGGTTCGTAGTTCAAAGTTCCGCCACGTTTACGGGCAGGCCCTGAAAAGGGAGCAGTGTTATGATAACATCCGAGTGTCGAAGAGTTCTTGGGATTCTACGTTTTGTGCTGTGAACCCCAAGTTCCTGGCCATAATCGTGGAGTCTGCGGGTGGTGGTGCCTTCATCGTACTACCGCACAACAAGGTAAGACAGTTTTAATTTATAATTTAGGTGAAATCTAACAAGTCAATTCCAGAGTTGTTATCTGCCAGCAGTATGTCCCTAGTTTTTGTCACGTAGCTACGTAACGTACGTGATATTTTCCAACTCGTACCTATCTTGAAACACCAGATTTATCTTGAAAACCATGTAAAAGTTCCATTGAAAACCTATTATTTATCATAACATAACAAATGTAATTTTAAATATTTTGCGAGTTTTAAGTACTCAAGTGTATCATTGTTAAAAAAATACAGTACAGGAAATAATATCTTTTTTAAATGGGGACATCCTGTTTTGTGAAACAAATTGTAGAATTATTTTATTAGGACAGCATTAGTACTTTTGTATTTTTTTTTTAAATAATTGTGTTAATCAAATAAAGTACTACTCTTTTATAGTGTGCTAGGTAGAAAGCTCAATTTTAAATCCAACATAAAAATAGAGTATATGATGACAATAACCAAAATAAAGGAAGGAACTAAATCCTCCAAAATATAATTGAATTCAACTTAAATGTTAAATTTATACTGAACTTTACTGTAGTTCTCAGTTTTTTAATTTTTTTTATTAGTTTGCCACTGGCTATGAATAGTTATTTAATCTTGAATTAGTCAGAACATGTTTTGTTTGATATCCATATTTACCTAAAACTAAAGATAATTTAATTGTAGCCCAAAAACCTTGCATTTTAGAACTGTTTTTCAGAATTTACTCTTCATTTACTAATATTTACTTATATCTTTGAGTCTACTACATTCATTATATTAACCCGTAGGGCGCTTGTTTACGTCACGTGTGATACAAACCTTGAACACACGGGTGTGCAAGAATCGTGCGAAGGTTTAATGTGTTAATTTTTATCATGTGATTGAATTAGATTTTCTGGTTAATTATTCTGGCTGAGAGGCAGAACTATGGTCCATATTACAAAACGTAACTCATAGTCTTATCTATACTTGAGTAGCAGTCGTCTTTGTTATTTTGATAGTGAGAGAAAGAGATAATCAATTCTTAATTATAGATCCACAACATAACATAGATTTTCTAGTGAAATCAAATCTATATCAGCTCAGTATGTATTTTTTCTGCTGTGTCATAATCTGAGAAACATCTTAGAGCCTGATATGCTGATAACACCTTATAGATAAAAGTACCATTTGGACAGGACAGCTACCTACCGGTTGAATGGTACAGTCTGGTTAGCATGTCTTAAGCTATATTAATTAATATATTTCTTATTTTTCCTAGCGCTCAGTCTTATTTCACAAATGTGCAAAAGTACAGGGTCAACAGCACATCATGCTATCCAAAACTGTCAAATTTCTTCAATCTATTTTCAATTTTATCTCCAGTATTACAGTTTACTATCTATTGGGAAAAGACAGTTTGTGGGAACCTGATGTGCTGTTGACTGTACACTGACAAATCGCCAAGTTTTTGCAGTGACCTCCTTTTTTCCGCATGTTATTTGCTTTGTGGAACATGTGTCACAAACAGAATATCACTATTTTTATTTTGTGTGAAACAAGAATTATATGACATCTCAACTAATATTATAAATGCGAAAATAACTCTGTCTATTCGTTACGCTACCACGACTAAACTACTGAACCGATTTTGATGAAATTTGGTACAGAGATAGATTAGACCTTGGGAAAGGACATAAGCTACAGTAGTCCACATGGGCGGAGCCACAGGTGGAAAGCTAGTATTGTATATATTTATTTGTAACAATAATTAATTAAAGTATCTGGAGATCGATTTGTATGTAAATTAAAAAATATTCAATGGTAGAATTTGTTATCTAGTGGTAATTACACAGTTAAAGCTATCTAACTGGAATTTTGAACCTTGATAATGAGTTAATGATAGTAGTATAACAGTCAAAGTGGTGACTAATTTTGTCATATAGGTACTCACAGATAGACTTGTTGTTAAAAGTCCAAGCTTCATTGGGAATCTGTTCTATTTTAATTATACTGGAAGCAGAACAGATTAAATTGTATTGTAAGAGTCAGTAAAAGTTGTGTTTTGTATTTTTTTTCTTGGCTTTATTGTAGCTTATAAAAAAAAGATAATGTATAAAAACGCATCCGCAACAGGCTTCGTCATAACTAAAAACTAAGACAAAATTAATCAGCAACGTGCTTCGTTAGTCCCGAACAAATCCTTAAAAGATACAAAATTAAACCCTGGTGAAATAAGCCCCCCGAAGTTTGCTCCGTTTTGTTGTATTAATATAGGTGAAAGCAAAAGGTGGACAGGAAGCATCAGCTGCTTGGAGTTGATGTCACCTTCTTACTGTAAGGCAGGTTATTTTAAATTTATACGATGGGTTTACTCCTGACCCCAATCTTGACCAAGGTCATAGATGAGGTCGACGATGGAGCGAGTTAACCAAAGAAATGCCAATTAAGGCACTGGTACTCCTACGCACCGACGGAACACAGCAAGCTGTTTGGCGTCGGACCAAACAGGAGCGAACCAGACGGCCCATTATAGAGCCTACCACACCGCATGAGACCATAGGATGCCTCCTGAGATTCAAAACAAACTGAGATGTCGTCGCCCAAGATGGATTACTAGGAGGCAGGTCTCATTTGTGTTTCCTTAGTCGCCTCTTACGACACCCACGGAAAGAGATGGGGTGGTGTTATTCTCAACAGATCACCACACGGCAGGTGATGTTAAACAGTTGAAATGCGATATTTTCTCTTATGGATTCTGATTAGGAATGCTAGGTCAAGCTTTAAGTACACTACTGTACTACTGGGAAGCGAAATCTAAGCGCACAGTTTCTATTTCGATTCATTGGCTGCGATCAATATTTCTGTTAGTCAACTCTGAATTCTAACCCAGAGCGCAATGGAAATACTACTGAGCCAAAACCATCGTAAACTAGTGGCTCTGTGAGCTGTAGACCTCGCGAGTCAACATTTTTCGAATGGCATAATGTTTCGTTACGTTTTCAACCGATATGGCTTCGCCATTTTGAAAAATTTCCAAAAACTGAATCGAAAAAAAAAAGAATTATCGAATCTATTCACAAAATTTAATCAGGCAAAGCTTGATCAGGACCAGCGACACCCGATGCACAATTATTCCTCCGTGCCACAACGGCTGAAAAGCCGCAAAAGTTTCCTGAAGTGCGTTTCTCCTATTGATGCCGAGCCCCCTCTAGCTAGGAAAAATCTCTGGCAGGCAAAAAACACTTTGCCCACTCCATTAGTTAGAGGAACGAAGGCAGTCAATCATACTTCGATCACCAATCACTGACTCTCGAAGCCTCAAAAAGACTATCATCTTTAGCTACGTTCGTGACCTTTCATCATTATCGTCGCGTCGAAAAACTATCGTAAGACATCCACTGCTGCATATAGACCTCTCTCAAAGACGTCTCCTTTGATTTGCCCATTCTACTGACCGTCATCAAGTGACTTCCCGCGATGTTTACTTACCCGATTGCGGGAGGTCTTCCTATGCTCTCTCTAATACGTGGTCGGCACCTGAACACTTGCCTCCCTTGCTTCAAAATCGAAAGTCAAAATTGCTTTATTTTGTAAAACACTTAGGATCTTTCTTAAAATAAGTCAAATTAGTGAATTATATTAGTTCTTTTAACTGTACGCCTATTCGCAAAGGCGCAGTCTTTCCCCGAGAAGAATACGCAAGAAACTTTGAGGGCGACTATTTTAAAAAATCTCATTACAAATGTCCTTAATTTTTGTCTTGTCTGATAGACAAATGTTCTTAATTCTTGTCTTGTCTGATAGATAATCAGGAATTCCGTAATAGCCCTTATTGCAAAGTTTTTTGTTGCTGCGAGCCGAAATGTCATCTAACTTCTTATTCATTACCGTGACAACACCGGCATCGCACAGGAGTTTTGCTGCAGCGACCAACAATGAAATACACTTCGACATGAATGTATAAATTCCACCATCCATACTACTTATACATAATGAATCAATTGATCCGCCAATCGATCCAAAGGGTATCAAATATCTTTTTTTAACCATATCTGTCCCTCAGTCTGCTGAGCAAAGGCCTTCCCTTGTTTCCTTCATTGGCCCCGGTTCTCTCGCCAACGGTTTTCGGAAGCCCTTGGGCTGATCAGTTGCGATTTTTTTTTTCATTAAGTAGATTTACAGTAGGGTAAAGGCGGGATAGATGCCCCACTTTTTGAAATGTCGTCATAATTTCCAAAAAAATTTTTTTTTTTAGGTAATTTCTACAAATGCAACTAGTTTAATTCTTTATGTTTAGCAAGGATTCGTTTTTTTGGACCTATAAAATACGGATTTTGCGGATTTTAGCTTTTCGTGGAACTCCTTTTTTGAGGATAGACGCCTACCCCTATGGATAGGTGCCCCGCCATGAAAATAGGAAGAAGGATAGACGCCTGCGGCGCGGGATAGATGCCCTTCATACTTTAGGCGTAAACAAAAAACTCAACCAAATGTTTATGCGCTTATGGGGACAATAATTAGTGTTTTATTTAATTCTAAAATAGAAATTATCTACCAAAAAACATGGACCTATTATGTAATAAAACGCATTTCGTAGTAAGTGTTAGAAATATTTTAATTGTCATTATAATAATAAGAGATCAAAAAATTTGCCATAGCAAAATTCAAAATTGTTCAACAAAAATTATAATTCTAAATTATTATCATAAAATATTAATTTTCAACTTCAACATGCATAATTATAAAAGGCTTTTAAAAACAATAATGAAATAACAAATAATCTTATTGATCCTACTGAGATCGTTCTTTACGTGGATCCACTAAGTGCCTTTGTTTTTCCACATTTGGAGTTTATCCCCATGATATGTTTGTCTTCTGAAGTCCAGGTGCACACTCGAGCTTTAACTCCATCTTTTCTTTTATATTTTCGTGGCATGATCGTGCTACAATAAGGAAAAATTCTAATTAAGTATACTAAATAATGTAACAAATTACAAAAATATGTTCAAAACATACACTGAAACTACATATGTGTATATATTGTGTATGGAGGGATAGATGCCCTTAGGGGCATCTATCCCTAAAAAAATCAGGGCAACTATCCTTTTTGATAGGGATAGATGCCCTCGTATTTTTTAAATAAATACAAAACAAATGAGCAACTATTTTCATCTAGATGCATACTTAATCAATAAGTATATTGGCGTAATAAAATTTAAAACTGAATTACAGACTACTTTAAAAGTTATACAACTGCAAAGTACTAACCATTAAATTTTCGACGTGTTCGTGAAGGTCGCCGCGGAGTTGATCGCACACACGAGCGACACGCATCCTTACCGCACGATGGTCCGCTCACTGAGGTGCGGGGTGACTACGGCTCCTAGTTATACTATTATTTTTAAGTTGCGGGTTTTGGAAGTTAGGTTTTTTGAAGTTGAGGCATCTATCCCACTGGGGCATCTATCCCGCCTTTACCCTAAATATCGAACTAATAGATAAGGTTATGAGTTAGTCAATATCAATTACAAGTCTGGATGAATTCAGTAAATGAGACTCATCCATTCCTATTACAGTCAAGCATCATTTTTGACAACGTCCATGACGCCGGTTATTGGGCGTAAGATAATCTGAACGCTTTTACGTTCATCAATTATCTTATCAACCAAAAATCCGTAGTACAAAACGCTATCAGTATTAAAGCATGGGTATTGTAGAAGCAGATAAGATAACAAATTGCCCAACCAATATGGAAAACAATGGTGGCTACAATCGTAATACAGTGTCGCTCGATGGTCGTGAGAATGTTTACTAACATTACGGCATTCCTCGCTCGTGTGTCATTCACATTACATTACATAGTCTGAGTTTAGCTTGGCGGGTCAAAGTTGAGTTTTTTATAATAGCTTTTAACTTATGACTTACAAAAAATAATTGTTAATGAGCCAGACTTGTGATCGGAAGGTCGCGGGTTCAAATCCTGGTGCGGTCCTGTACCACTAAATTCGTCTTTTCGGATTTATATACGGATTTCTAATTATCACTTGCTTAACGGTGAAGGAAAACATCGTGATGAAACCCGCCTGTCCAAAAAAATTCATTTTCGAAAGACGAGCGGTCCACCAACCCGCATTGGTCCAGCGTGGTGGACTATGGCCTAAATCCCCTTCGTGTTTCGAAGGGAAGCCCGTGCCCCTCGGTGGGGACGTATATGGGCTGATGACGATTGTCAAACGATTGTTTAATTAGTGTAAGTGATCCACAAGCCATTTGCCCGCGATTTGGTTGTGGTGGAATAGAGAAAAAAAAACAGTCTCCCCCACCGGGAGTTTCGTCAATAACTCAAAATTCATGACACATAAATTATGTATTTCTTTTATCAGCCCATATAAATCCCCACCGAAAGGGCACGGTCCTCCCTTCGAAGCAGGAAGGGAGTTAGGCCATAGTCCGCGCCACGCTGCCTGGCCCAATGCGGGTTAGTGGACCGCATGCCTTACGAAAACGAATTTTCTGTTCATGCCTTACGAAAAAATTTTTCCTTCACCGCTGAGCAAACATCGCACCGCAACCTTCTGGTTACCAGTCTGGCTCATTTAATTACCAACTGGGCTATCACCGCTGAAATTGTATGGAGAGGCGACATTTTTTTTTCACCTTATGACCTATATTCTTTGAGGATAGTTGCATAGTTAAGTGGACTGATTGAAGTCCCTCGCTAACTCATTTTAAGTCACCCAACAGAATAGGTGAATAATGTAATCAGTCAATGACAAAAAACTGCAACTTGTTCCAGAAATTAACACTGTACCTACATACATTTATTTGATTGATACAATCAAAAACACAATATTGGGCAGTTCGCAAAATGACTCAAGAGCAATGACTCGCCGACACCCTTTGTATTGTACTGAACTGAGACAATTGTTATTTTTGGCGCGACATTAATACTAAAAATATATCCTTTTGTTCTCTGAAGCCGTATTTTTTACGGTGGATCACGAAATAAAACGCGTATGTTTTTTTTAGATACCTACCTAACTTTCTTTTATCGTCTAAGATGACCTTCAGAAACTAAGTACACTGTTCTATCAATGATGGATCAAAAATCCCGACCGGTTTGGTCGAGTGGTAGTGACGCTGCCTCTTGATCGACGGGTCCTGGGTTCGATCCCCAGTCGGGGCAAACATTTGTGTAAAAAGCAGATGTTTGTTCTCGGGTCATGGGTGTTTGTACTGTTTGTGTTTGTCTTTATGTGTGTTCCAAAGGACCCACGACACAAGGGAAAGCCTTAGTGTGGGCCTTTGAGTGTGTAGCGTTTATTTATTTATTTTATTTTATTTACTCATGAACACCCAATCACCCAACCCTTGCACTTCGAAAGTGCACGTAGCTGAACGTTTTAGTCCACAACATCTTAGCCTAGGTCAAAATGATAAGATGTTTTGCACAGAGGTTCCTTTTCTGTCGTAGGTACAAGTCTTATGTACATTTTTCGAAATACCCGCGAGAGGGAATCGATTGATAAGTTATGTACCTATACGCATAATTAGATACATATGTATTAATAGGTAGATAGATATAGCTTCGAATATTTTTTCTTCTTTAGCAGCTTTATGTTTGCGTCTACTGCAGGACATACGCCTTTTCTCTCTCGTGCCAATTTATAACCCGTACGAGTTAACTTGAGACCTGGGCTGACGAAGTCATCTTCGTTGTACGATATGCGGAATGATAAAATAACGAAAGAGAGTCGAGACACGTATTATCCGTAACAAAGATGTATATATTTTTCGGTATTTTATTGTACATTGAAGGTGACGTCGTCGCCGGCCCATCAGGTCTCAAGTTAACTCGTACGGATATAGTTTTCCCCTCGATGTTATGATACCATTTTTGTCAAAAATGTAGATTTAAACGCAATTGAAATGAAACTGCTTGACATTCTGCTCAAATATAGCTAAGAACCATCTCGATTACGTCAGCTTTCAAACAAAAAAACCGCATCGAATTCGGTCCTTTTGCTTAGGAGCTACGATTAGACGCTTAGGATTTAAGCTATGCTGAATAAGATCCAGGATCCACAGTGTAAGAAATACATATCTCGTACCAGTTAACTTGAGACCTGGGCCGATGAGACGTCACCTTCAATGTACGGTGGGCATAATGATAAAACATCGAAATATATATACAGGGCTTTAGGTATCCCTCTTTCAACCTCTCGGGTGGTTAATCAGTCCATGAAACTGAGCAACTTCCCCAAGGAACATCGGTCAAAATACGAAAAAAAGTTTTGATCTCCCATACAAAATGCGCTATATGCTGATGAAGTTTGTATGGGAACTAAAAATTTTTTTTTCGTATTTTGACCTATATTCCTTGGGGAAGTGTATTGATTTATTTAATGGAAAAAAATAAAATAAACAAAAACGTATCCGCATGTTTTTTTTTACAATGTAATTAGGGAAGTTGTTCAGTTTCATGGACTGATTAACCACCCGGGAGGTTGAAAGAGAGATACCTAAAGCCCTGTATACTCAGTTCATAATAACCTGAGCGGCAATTACTGTTAACAAAAGACAAGGGTCCAAGTCAGTTACAAAATTGCATAACAGTATTGACCGCTAGGTAAAAAAATGGGTGTTGTTTAACACTACAATACCAAACCACTTGTAAAACAATAATAGTTAAACGAGATAGCAGCACTTACTACTTTCAAGTGGCATCAGCTCAGCTTATTATGAACCGAGTAGCATCTTTGTTACGGATACGTGTCTCGACTCTCTTTCGATATTTTATCATTCCGTACACCGTACGCCGAAGATGACGTCGTCGGTCTCAAGTTAAGGCGTCTACAGCACCCGATAAAGGCAGCACACATAGGAATAGTGCCATCTCCGTGTCTCAACAGGCCTGGGCCCATATTTTTGAAACGATAGAATTCCAATTCGCATACGAATTGACAAGATTCGCATGAGAATCTCATACAAATTTTGTCAATTCGTATGCGAATTGGAATTATATTGTTTCAAAAATCAGGCCCCTGGGCCGGCAGTGCGAACAGTGTCGATACACGAAGTTTACGGACTATGAAAGCGCGCGTGCGTAAAAACATGTTCGAAAGTTATAAAAATGAGATTTATGGAAAGGTGACAGCTTAAATCGAAAAGTACGTTAACTACTTTTCGAGAGTGTTCAATCACGAACATTTTGATAGCAAATTCAAGTTCCTGTGTGCATTTTACTATCGTTTTTACAGCTTAAAAGATACACAATATTGGGTATTAGAGGTGACTTTGTGAGCTTTTTCTATCGAACCAAACGTGCTGAATCATGTTTTCAGCAAACTACTTATCTAGTTTATGTCCTGAATATTACCGTAGTATTTTTTTTTCGATTTAATGCAGTGCGTCATGCTTATCTACGCATCATAAAATCGTAATTTAGGTGCTGTAGTCGCCTTAACTCGTACGGTTTATAGATATGTGTATATGAAGTAGCGTTACCTTCAAAATACTGTCTTACATAAAAGCGATGATGACATAATAAAGATTAGATATCTAGATTTATAATAAGTATCTAGATTTACAGTAGCTATAAATTGTTAGCGTTATCTAATGGGCCTTTTTATAATTCGAACGGCACGGCACGGCAATTCAAAATTTGAATCACCATTGCCCCCTATGTTCTCAGCTTCTAGTATTACTATTACGTAGGAGGCAATGGTAATACAATTTTGCCGTACCGTTTTAGAATTATATAAAAAGGCCCATTGAGTGAATGTCAAGTACAAGCAATATCCATTGCAAACCAAACGTTCAATGAATATGTTATGGACCAAGTGATTAATGCGGGCATTATGAATAATGCCCGGGCATTATTCATTATGTCTAGCTCTATCGGGCAAAGTGATTAATTACTATCTAAACTTCATTATTTATCATATTGCCCGGTCATTATTATATTGCTACGTGACAATTGGGCAATTTGATAACAAAGCTAAGTTTGATGCGGTGCGGGGAGGGAAGTGCGGGGAGGGAAGCGGTGCGGGGAGGGAAGTGCCCTCGTTGCAATTTATAAAAGTTTTCGTTATTTTAGACACGACCGCCATCTTAGATTTCAAAATCTAAAACGACATCCATGACGGATTTTTACAAAAAATGAATGTCCGCCATCTTGTATTTCAAAATGGATGTCGTTTACGGAATTAGCATCCCCGAAAACCTATTAAACGACACACATATCAGTTTTTTCAAAAATGTAAACGTCCGCCATCTTGGATATCAAAATGAACGACATTTTCGGTATCAGCATCCCCGACAATCTATCAAACGATACCCATGTCGGCATGCCCGAAAATTTAATATCCGCCTTCTTTGATTTTTTGTGCGGGGCATCGCGACGCTCCGGGGTTTGCCCTTCTCGTCACGATTCCCCCAACTAAAATCAGAGTTGGTGGATATGTAATTTTCGGAAGGCAGTCGGCGGGTAAGACGCTTGGTGACGCTTCGGGCTTCACCCTACGCAGAGCTCGGCCTTCGGCTTCGCCCTATACGCAGCTTTCCTCAGCATACGGCCTCACCCCACCTTTAGTATCTAAACTTGTATGGCGGCCATCTTGAATTGGGGGGGGGACGCTCTGGTCGTCGCCCTACGCGGAGTTTGGACTTCGGCCTCACCCTACACGCAGCTGGCCTCGCCTCACCTACAGAATCTAAACTTGTATGGCCGCCATCTTGAATTTAGGGGGTTTACGCTCCGGGCTTCGCCCTACGCGGAGTTGGGCTCAGTCTGCGACCTCGCCTTACCGTTAAAATCTTCACTCGTATGGCAGCCATCTTGGATTGGTGGATCGGCCTTCGGCCTCGCCTTTTACCTTGCTACTTAATCCAAATAATGAGTCTGATTATTTAAATTGTTTAACATTTTGTTTATTTGAAGTTAAATGACTATAATAATAAAAAAATAGCAATTAAATACGTTTGTATTACTCTGCCCAAAAGGTGATGGGCATTATGTATAATGCCCGGTCAATTTGATTATTTGAATAAATATTATCAAATTGCCCTCTCATATTGGGCATTTTTCATAATGCCCGGTCATTATGAATAATGCCCAATTTATCACTTGGTCCATAACAAATACAATAAATACAAGCTATTTTGCGGACACGAAACTAGTTTTGCATACATTTTTAAGGTAATTTACATTGAACGAATCGCAGAAAAAGAAACAATTTTTTTGCCACGGACCACCAACTGTTTGGAAGTAAAAATTAATAAAGGGTTGTTCTACACCACTTTTGATCATATTCAACAGTGCTTTAATTATTTTACGACTTTACTTAATTAACTTATGAATACTTGGTTCAGTGTCTCGCTAAAAACTCCACCCCGCTAACCGATACCCCACCGACTCTTTCAAGTTCGCGAGCTCAAAGTAAATATGTCTATAAACAGTTTGTGTAAAATTATCGCGGCCCACTAAGTCGCGTAGAAATAGAGCAAGGTAGCATTGGATACGAGTGGGCCGTTTCGGATATAACTCTGGATTAGCGCTTGCGGTCTCTCGTCGTCATTCAAATAACATTTTATAGCTGTAAATACAATTCTTACGGCTGAATAACTACGCCTAAATCCTTTAACTTATTTTTCTATGTCTATGCTAAATCCCAATTATAAAATGAATGAATGAATGAAAACGTTTATTTCGGATAACAGGGATCCATAGACAATGTTAATATAATATTAGTAACAATGTTAGTCTTATAGCTAAGTTAGTAGGTTAGTATTTCTTAAAGCTAATTGAAATTAAATTAATAACTAACACCTTGCAACACTTAGTTTAGGTAGTGATTCCAATCACCCGCCTCACAAGATGCCAGGTGATCGATGAGTCATACCTACTAGCAAGTACTTCTAGAATGCTGTTGGTGCTGCCCCGAGCCCTGCTAAGCAGGGATGCAGTCCTCTTGCGTATTATATCAGACATTTTTTAACTAGACAAGTATTTTTTGTTAGCCTATGTAATTGAGCTAACCCTTTGACTCCATCGCATCCTTCCAGTTTGCGAAAACCCATCAGTGTTAGTGAAAGTTAAATAATTAAAGGCACAATTTCATTTTATTTCTGACTTTTATAGTATAACTAGTAGATACGAAAACTGTATTTACGTTCACGTCTCTAAATACTTTCATTTTAATTTACAAAGTTTGTTAGAGATATTTCATAATTATTATTATTGACCCTAACGATCGATGCAATAAAAGTACAGGGTGTAATTCTTACAGATTTTAATCGGTTCGATTCGGCAAGCGAATTTTCGAAAATCCTTGAATGCAATTTTCTTTCTTTTCAAAAATAAAGGAATCTTTTCTTTGAGTACAATTTTCTATCTTTCTACAGTTTAAGAGTACTTTCTCTTCAGGGAATTTCATTACAAAAATCCAACCTGTATACTTAAGTAGCAGTCGTCTTTGTCATTTTGGTAGTGAGAGAAAGTGAAAATCAATCGATACTTAAGTATAGATCAAGAATTGAGTCTCCTTATGTAATACGGGCCTTAAAGACTACAGATGAACACACGAATGCACGACATTCTGAATCACCGTAATATGCGCCACATTTAGAGCATTCCGCGTCATATTGCAAGCGCTTATGCAACGGCACTATACTATAGCGTTTAATACGCATGTGAGAATTTTCCCGTGCATTTCACTTTCAACCTTAATAATTCGATTGTAATAATAAGTAGAGCGCTGTGTGGGGTCTTAGCACATGTGGATATCTGTACCTACATGTGTTGCGAATTATATATGTGCTATTTTTTGCCTGTTTTTTTAGGCAAGTTCTTCTGTTTGATATTTTAGAATAGACTTCGTTGAAGTATACGAATAAATTACTATAAATGTCATCCATATCTATGTAGCGACCCTGGCGCTCGCTGATCTCAGCCGATCAGTGAGGTTAAGCTGTCGGTCCCGGCTGTTGTCGATTGACTACAGTCGTTAAAACCAACTCGGAGGCCATTTGGCGGTTTGAAAACTCTGACACCAGAGTTAGTAAAGTTTGCCACATACTACCTTAACGATAAGAAAAAGTCAGGTCAACTGCCATACTTCCACGAGAACCAATTGGCACATAAACCCAACGATCATTGATTCAGCAAACGTTTAAATCTAGAAAGCCGAAATATATATTCTATTCTTTCTATTCTAAAAAACGCTACACACTCAAAGGCCCACACTAAGGTTTTCCCTTGTGTCGTGGGTCCCTTGGAAAACACATAAAGACGAACACAAACACCCATGACCCGAGAACAAACATCTGCTATTTACACAAATGTTTGCCCCGACTGGGGATCGAACCCAGGACCCGCCGATCAAGAGGCAGCGTCACTACAACTCGACCAAACCGGCCGTCTATTCTAAACATTTTTACAAAAGTTCCCTTTATGCTGTAAATAAGGTGGCTATACCAAAATTCTTACGCGAATATCCGAGGTTTCTCTAGTGTAAAACAATCACTGGGCTATGTGAAGCACTCCCAGCCCATGGCACTCGCTGCTTGGAAGTGTTGGATTAGAACCTATCAGTCAGGTTAAGCAACATGTACAGGGTCAGGGAACCTGACGGGTGACGATAATTGCAATTTATCACTAGTGATTCCGTGCTTCGGAGGGCACGATAAACCGTCGTCCCATCGTAAAACAGTCAGAGGCCATTTGGCCGTGTGAAAACGTTGACTTCAGGGTTAGTCAACTTTGCCAGAAACTTTATTATACCTACACGATGAGCGAGCAACGAATTATTTAATACCAAAATAGATCTAATAGTTTTGAAGCCAAAAAAACATCAAAACAAATAGTCATAGAGCCGAGCCGTCAGCTGTTATCGATCGTGATACAAAACGATTGGCGAATGTGCGCTATTATTAGCGATGTTATTATTTACTGGTCTATTTCTGTGTGTTGGGCTGATCGCAATGTGCCGCGCGGAAACTCAGGGCCCGCCTACGCGGGAAAGCGGTTCCGTGTGCAACCCGCACTCAGTGGTGCTTGGGATAGGATCTCCTTGTTTCTGACATCCTGGTACTTTTTATACACTTCTTCCTATCGTGTTGATGGCATGACTCTGTTTTAAAGTTTTTCTTAGGCCAAATGACTCGTCTCCAGAATAGGAATGACATAAAGGTTTTCTTGGTGGCAGGAACCGCATTTCAATTAGCTTCTACGAATCCTCCAGCGACCATTTAATATGATATTTAAAGAATTGATGATTGGGCCAGCGTGGTAGACTTATGGCCTGGATCCCCTTTGTGTTTCAAAGGGAGGCTCGTGCCCCTCGGTGGGGACATATGTGGGCTAATGAGAGAAAGAATTGATGATCGTAAAGTTGTAAAACTGGGTCAGCTAAATTCATATATTATTCTTTTCGACACACATACATAATCTTCTAATTCTTTTTTTTAATAAGTAAGTATGTTAAATTGCAGGTCCTGACTTACTGACTTATCAACTCCCAGCCTTGGACCTAGAAAGCTGAAAGGCTCAAAGGTTTCTTTTATAACGTAGGCGGGAAATAAGGAAGAACCTTACAAAATTCCCACGGCAACGAAGTTCTGGGCTTTCTCTAGGAAATAAAATCTTTGCTTGGACCATGCACAATAGTTTTTTTATAATCTAATTGAATTTATTATAATTCCGCATGTAGTTCTTCTGGAATAGAAACCTGTTTTATATCAATCTCTATGACGGGTGACGTGGGGGACAAAAATAAATTATTTTTAATTTATATCAATTCACAAATGAATCAGAGTTCAGAAATGAGGTCAGAAAAATATGCCACTCAAGAGATGCGGAATATAAGAGATCTGGAAAAGCTGTTGCCTCGTGGATTGGGAATGCAGTGGACAATAATAGGGGAGTTGGCTGTCCGCCATCACGGTCTGAACTGTGACTCAGTGTTGGGCCAATGTTGGACCAATGTTTGGAGCCTGCGAATTGGAAGAGTTCATAGTCAATTACGTCATTTAAGTTTATGGCTCTGTTAATAAGCTTTAATCCTACTTACAGCTTCCGATGGTTGTCATTACTTAATTGGATCGTCTATTTCATACTTAGGCCAGTGTTCACCAAAAATATAACCGGCGGTTAAACAGCGGTTAGAAGCTAATCAGAAAAAATGTCAAAAAAAATGTATGAAAATGACATTGTCAAATCTCTGGTTAGCTGCTAATCGTCGGTTAAATATTTGGTGAACACTGGTCTTAATGTTACATACTTACACTTAATTAACGGCTCTAGAATAAAATATAATGACAAGCACAGCACTCACACACAAAATACAAGCAAACATACAAAAGACTGACAACAAAAAATAACAACATAACAAACAAAAAAAAATCGCCAATCCTTAGGTTGCAAGTGCTCTGCACGCACTCGATCACATCTCACGTGATATCGAGAAAATATTTTGAAACTTTTTTTATGTAGATACATAGATAGATACACTCTTTATTCAAGACAGTACAATACAAACAAAAAATATAATTACAAATAAACAAGACAGTTTAGAAGTTATCTGTTCGTGTATGCCCTGTGGTAATGAAAGAGCCCTGACTCAGCTGTAATGCCACAGCAGCTAGACTCTAATGTTTAAACCTTTGTTCGGATTTGTTGAGTACCAAATGTCTGCTAGGAGACAGGAGTCAGTTAAATAATACGTTTTATTGCTGAAATAAATAACGTTAGGTCGTCTGCCGACCTAGTTTTAAGTTTCTCGCTGCTCACCTCCATACATATGCAACACTAGCGGTAACCATTCTTAAGAGCTCTTCTTATAGATATAAAAAAGTGCGTTCATTCAAAATTGTTTAAAATAAACCAATTTCGTTTATAACTAAAATGAATCAATGACTAACATGAGATTCGATATTAGTTGGGAATTTTATCCCTCCGTGTGTCTCGAGTATGCCTTTTATATAACAGAGAATAAAAAATCGTGCATTTTGTCAAAAAATTGTCATTTTTACATATGAAGTTGAGAGATTCAGTGTTTCTTACACACCATAACACAATGTTACAAATGCCAAAATTAATGCCTCTGTAGTGTGAAAACTGGCTAGCAGTGGTACACCTACTTATATCAACGCTACACGCTACACACTCAAAGGCCCTTACTAAAGTTTTCCCTTTCATCGTGGGTCCCTTGAAACATACATAAAGACACCTATACATAAACACCATAAAAACCTATGACCCGAGAACAAATTATGTTAAGGTCCGCATTACTGAACGCAAATCAGGCTCTGATCTATAGATCAGTAGCAGTCGTCTCTGTCATTTTGTTAGTGAAAGACACAATCAATACTTAAGTATAGATCAAGACAGTCTCCTTCTGTAATACGGGCCTTAGATTTCCTACTGCTTCGCCGAGTACAGTGTTAATATTTGGCACGGCCACTGCCGACCCTGTTAATTGCAGCGTGATGGCGCTAATTATCACTTTCACTGCGAGAAAGTCTTTCATAGCACTGTGAAGACTGCTGATAAGAATACTGAAGTATTAATTAAGACTAAATAAATTAAGACTCGTAATAATGACTCAATTTAAAGCCGCTTCCTATTAAATTTCGGGGTTTTCGATATCTTTGACTGTCTGGTGTAACTCTAAAACTAAAAAATATGTATTTTATATTACCACAGGTATAACTTACTTTTAACGGCTGAATCATCTACAGCTAAGGACCATCTTGATTACGTCAGTGGTCCTTTTTTACCAGACACAGTCACATTCAGGGTTCCTAGCTATTTATTTATTTAATTTTAGGAAGACCAACAGCTCATGCAATTGTTTTAAAAACTAAATTAAGCAACAAAGGGCCAATGAGAGGTCCCCACTTATAAATAACAGTGTATGACAAAATTAAGCGGCAAGAGCGCAGCAGCACGCATCGTGCAAACATTTAACCGTAAGCAATTAGAATTGGTATAACAAAAATTCACAAAACAATGTAGCCATGTACAACCACAAAATCACAGTGATATCGATACAAAATCAAGGTGCCTACTAAAAGTCAAATAACAATAAGGGTATCGGTTATCAAATAAGGCTATCGCGGTTATATACATTTTTTTTTACATATTAACACATAGGCTTGGTTAAGTCTTTTGGGACGCATATTCCTGAGAAAAAAACAGACATTTGCCTTGGCCAGGAATCGAACTTAATAACCTACTACTGAAGCAAGACCGTCACCATTGGCAATCAAACGTCAGTTGGTGCCAAATAGTAGGTAGCTTGCACATTGTAAGTTTTTTTACACTTCCAGTCCAGCATGGACGTTAATGAGCTGATGGTAAAGTCTATTTGAAGTGACTGATAATTTATACTGATTCAAGAATATTTCTTTACAGGTTGGCCGTATCCCAGCAGATCACCCTCTCGTGGGCGGACACAAAGGCCCAGTGCTGGACATCGCGTGGTGTCCACACAACGATAACGTCATCGCCAGTGGATCTGAAGACTGCGTTGTAAAGGTATGATCACATAATAGATAATTAAGGCAAGAGCAATATTCAGATTTTCAATCGTACAAACAAGATGTATTTAAAATAAAAAAATCATATTATATTTTTTTTAATATATCATTTTTTTGCTGGACTGGAAGTGAAAGAAAACTTAAAATCTGCCAGCTACCAGCTTCTTCTTATCGTGTAGGTATAGTCAAGTGTGTGGCGAACTTGGCTAACCCTGGTGTCAGAGTTTTCAAACCGCACAATTGCCTCTGACTTTGTTGCCAGCTGCCAGCTCTTCCCTAGACATACTGTGGAAGCCAGTAAGTGGGACGTAAGGGTTTTGCTGTGACGTGGGTGAAAGGCTCTATCACCACTATACTCATTTTTATTAGAATAACTCTCAGTGTGTCAAACGTGGCGTCGTCTTCTGAACCACAAGATGCTCTGCCTACCCTTTTGAGGTTTATGGGCGTGAGTGGATGGATCAATGGAATTACACATTTTTTTTTACCAGCCCATTACGTCCCTACCGAGGGGCACGGGCCTCCCTTCGAAACACGAAGGGGATTTAGGCCATAGTCCACCACGCTGGCCCAATACGGGTTGGTGGACCGCTCGTCTTTCGAAAATGAATTTTCTTGGACGGACGGGTTTCATCACGATGTTTTCCTTCACCGTTGAGCAAGTGACAATTAGAAATCCGTACATAAATCCGAAAAAACGAATTTAGTGGTACAGGTCCGCATCAGGATTTGAACCCGCGACCTTCGGATTACAAGTCTGGCTCATTACCAACTGGGCTATCACCGCTTATTATTAATAAGTAATGCGTTTTCTCTTGACCACATTCTAGCTCAAGGGCAAAGATGCAGTCAATAATATTGCAAGTTCACCCAGAAGAAGCCTATTCACTCGAACTTTAAAGAGGTTTGGGGTATATAAACTCGCAGTGCGCAATATGAAAGATGATAAAAAGCGCTCAGTGCGAATCCGCGGAATTTCATCAAGATAGGGATGGTACTCTGCGGTGCGTTTGAACGCCCGATAGAAATTGTGGACGTCCGTACACAATAGTTTCTGTTGCCCCTAGGTGTGGCAGATCCCCGACGGCGGTCTGTCCCGCACGCTGACGGACCCGGTGGTGGACCTGGTGTTCCACCAGCGGCGCGTCGGGCTCGTGCTGTGGCATCCCACCGCGCAGAACGTACTCTTGACGGCTGGATCCGATAACCAGGTAACATTACATTCACCAGTTTTAAACATAATATCCTTACTAATATTATAAATGTGAATTTAAGTTTGTTTGTTTGTTACGCTTTTACGCCTAAACTACAACCGATTTTGATGAAATTTGGTATAGAGATAGACTAGACTTTGAGGAATGACATAGGCGACATTTTATCCACGGCACGATATAACCTGTAGTCCACGCGGGCGGAAAGCTAGTATACCATACATTTCTTACCTATTATTATTTATATAACTTAATGCAATAAAGGTACAAGGACGGACTTAATGCCCAAGGCATTATCTACCAGTCTATCTTAGGGTGATTGGCGAGTAGTGATTGGTAGGTGCACACTGCATCTGTGGTGAAAAATATATTATAAACATTGTAAGAAACTAAATATAAATAATAATAAAAACATATGCCCCAATAAATATAGTTATCTATTATAACGGATTCTTACCACGATTTTTGTTTTAACATAAAATTCACTTGTAAAGCAATCGTTCGGAATCGATCAGTAAAATTAAGCAGCGTTCACTGGGGCAGGGATCCTAATGGGTGAACGTAGTGGAAATTTGTACGTATGAGGGCCGATAAGCCATTGTCTGTCCTGGCTGTTTAAAAAAAAACAGATGATGCTCTGCCAGCTCACTTAACTGAAAAACTTCCCCTAAAGAAACACACACACCTCAATCACACACAACACGCACACACCTTCACTCACACTCACCACACTCACAGTCATTACAAAATTTTTATTATTGTAGTATTCTTTTTTGATAGCTCCACTTTTGTATCCTTCTCTACTGTTTGTTAATGGGAACACTGTCCTCACAGCACAGGAACCTTGAGTTCCTAGTGTGAGCATTGGCGACCGTTACAACATAAATTGTATATGTTATGTTAATGTTGAGCTATTTTTACTGAATAAAATTTATCTTATCTTATCCTCTACATATAACTTGAGCGATCAGCTGAGAAGTGGAATATTTTTTTGAAAATCTCATATGAATTCGTTGGGGAAAGTGTTTCAGTTTTATGGGGAGAATCACCTCCTAAAGTGTCGCTATATAATGTAAAGTCACCTCACATGTACATACACCAATATCTGTAAATAGTATATTGTACGTACACCATACTGCCTACTTATGTAAGTTCCAATGGAAGAGCGGGGCCTCCAAACACAGGCTATGTTCGCTTAAATGGAGACCCCAACCCACCAGTTTTAAGGCTTTATTGTTAACTAGCTTTTTCCCGCGGCTTCGCTCGCGCAAAGAACTCTTTTACTCACCCATTTCATTCTTGACCCCTTAGGGGTTGAATTTCGAAAAATCCTTTCTTAGTGCTTACCTACGTTATAAGTTATAAAAGACACCTTTTCACCAAATTTCAGCTTTCTAGGTCTAAGGGTTTGGGCTGGGCGTTGATGAGTCAGTGAATCAGGACCTCCAATTTTATTAACCGACTTCAAAAAAGGAGGAGGTTCTCAATTCGACTGTATTTTTTTTTTGTATATTTGTTACGCGATTACTCCGGCAATTATAAACCGATTTGAATAATTCTTTTTTTATTTGGTAGGTCATACGTCAGAGGTCGTCCCATTGTCACCAGGTCAGGATCTGATGATGGGATCCTGGGGAAATCGAGGGAAACCCTCAAATTTTGTAGGCATATACACTGTTTATCAGAAATTATCTTAATCTATGTAGATTTTTGCATCTAATGGTCACCATCTGATGTTGCTGAGCTGATGATGAAGCTGATGATGAATGGTTTAGGAGTATGGGATCTCTGTAACAAAATTATTTGGGATTGAAGTCGGTGACTCTTATGTTTTTGACGTGGAAAATTATACATAAAAAAACTAAGAGAAGATCAAATAAATCATTTTTTTTAATGTACGGTACAGATAGCGATATGGAACGTGGGTACGGGCGAAGTACTGCTGACGCTAGACTGCCACCCCGACCTCATCTACTCGGCTTGCTGGAACTGGACCGGCTCCAAGCTGCTCACCACCTGCCGCGACAAAAAGATCAGGTAACTATAGCTACCCACTGTAATCAGTGTACAGATAGCGATATAGAACGTGGGTACGGGCGAGATAACTGACATAGAATAACGAGTTACTAAAGGAATGGAAGAAATCCCTCCATGGGATGAGCCCGCCTTTGTACATGACCTTTTATATATTTTGTAAATCCTTTGAAAAAGCGTGTTTTGTACAGGAACAACAGCACATCATGCTATCCAAAACTGTCAAACTTCTTCAATCGACTTTCAATTTTATCTCCAAGTATTAGAGTTTACTATCCATTGGGGTAATTTGACAGTTTGTGGTAACCTGATGTGCTGTATACCTATCATACATAATTATATAGGTAACATAAAGCTAATGATAGCGAGGACCTATCATTGGCTTGGCATTGGTGTATTAGAAGTTGATTAAAAGCTGTTGTTCTTCCTTCTTCTTCTTCTTCTTATCGTGTGGGTATAGTCAAGTGTGTGGCTAGCTTGGCTAACCCTGGTGTCAGAGTTTTCGAACCGCCAAATGGCCTCTGACTTGGTTTTAACGACTGTAGTCAATCGACAACAGCCGGGACCGACAGCTTAACGTGCCCTCCGAAGCACGGAAACGCTCGTGATAAATTGCCACTTTGGTAACCCATCAGGTTCCCTGCCTCTGTGTACGTAGCTTAACCTCACTGATCGGTTGAAGTTAGCAAGCGCCACTGGGCTACGAGCGCTTGTTCTTCCTGAAACTAGATAAAAATACATGATTTTTTACAGTTTTTTGTTTATTTTACGTTTCTGAGATTTTTTAAATTTTGGCCGTTTTTCTTTACATCTTGTTTTGAAATTGTTTATTCCAGAATAATCGACCCCCGTAAAGGAGAAGTGGAATCAGAGGCGATCGCGCATGAAGGGAGCAAAGCGTCCCGCGCCATCTTCCTCAAACACGGCCTCGTCTTCACTACAGGGTTAGTATTACACTCTGAAATATAAAATAAAAGAAAGAAAGAAAAAAATTACATATTAAAAAGAAAGACTGACAGATAAAAAAATTACTGATAAGTATTAAATATTATGTATTTATTTATATTATATATTAATACACGTAACATGATAACAGAATCCGAAATAAAAAAATAATCAAAATATAAAAAACAGCCTATCAAATTTTTTCGACTCTTTCTTACAAGACTAAAAGTTTGTAATTCATATGGCGGAGAACTATATAATTGATAATATCAAACATTAATATCTTCCTTATTTTTAAAGTTATTATAAAACTTCCTAAACGATTTTTACTAAACACTAAATTATCTTTTTACTTCCAGATTCTCCCGTATGTCAGAGCGTCAATACACGCTTCGAACGCCAGACGAGCTCAACCAACCCATCGTGACCGTAGAAATTGACACCAGCAACGGAGTGATGTTCCCTCTGTACGACCCTGACACCAATCTCATCTACCTGTGTGGCAAGGGAGACTCCGTCATCAGATACTTTGAGGTAACATGGTTTGTTAAAGCATATTTTTATTTAAAACTAGCTTTTCGCCCGGGACTTTGTCCCCGTGGGAATTTGGAAAAATTATTATCAAAGGTCCAGCCGTTTGAGCGTGAAACAGGAACAAACATCCATGCATACATACATCCATACTTACAAACTTTCGCTTTTTTAATATTAGTAAAGATTAATTGGCACCTGAATGCACCCGCCCACACTTGGTTTTCCCCCGTTCGTTACTTAATTATTCAATTTCATAATCGTGAACTAATATACATATTTGCGGTATGTTTGAACGCGCTAAATCCAATAGGGATGTTGACTATTATTCTTTTATTGTTTATCTTAATAAAAATTTAAAAAACCCCCCCCGCAAAAAATTAAAGCGGACATTTAAAAAGTAAAAAATAATACCTTTCGTTGAGCCATCAAATTCATTTCAGAAATACCTATATATATATTTTAATTATCGAAATCGATGGATGGCACGATAGGGTTTGCTCATTAAAATGGCGCTATAATGTCGCGTCGGGGTACCGCTTTAGTGAATCAGTGAATAGTCAATCAAATGAAGGGTCTGATTCACTAAAGCGGTACCCCGACGCGACGTTATAGCGCCATTTTAATGAGCAAACCCTATCGTGCCATCCATCGATTTCGATAATTAAAATATATATATAGGTATTTCTGAAATGAATTTGATGGCTCAACGAAAGGTATTATTTTTTACTTTTTAAATGTCCGCTTTAATTTTTTGCGGGGGGGGGGTTTTTAATTTAATTTTTATTTCAAAATTTTTAACTTATTTTCAAAATAATTAAGAGTGTACTAGTGTGATGGATATCCTGGCCGCAGCATCAGCTCACCGTGTTGCCACCATTGCATTGTATGCAGAATCAAATACTGATCAAAACGAGTCCAAACACGACATATCTGCTATTATTTTTTCAAGGATGTGCTAGTGTTCTGGATATCCTGGCCGCAGCATCAGCTCACCGTGTTGCCACCATTACATTGTATGCAGAATCAAATACTGAACAAAACGAGTCCAAACACGACATATCTGCTATTATTTTTTTAAGAGTGTGCTAGTGTTCTGGATATCCTGGCTGCAGCATCAGACCAAGAGTTCCATAACCCTGCATAGTTATTAAGCATACATGAGTATTTCAAGTTTTAGGTCACATGTATGTTTGAAAGTAAAGTAAATACACATTAAGAGTCTAAGAACCCTACCGCAGCTAACAAAAGAGCTGATGACCTTGAAACGGCTGAACCGATTTTGATAAAACGTATCTAAGAACCATCGCCAAAAACCCTGCTTGTAAATAAAAAAAACCGCATCCAAATCGGTTCACCCGTTTGAGAGCTACGGTGCCACAGACAGACACACAGACACACACACACACACACACATAGCGGTCAAACTTATAACACCCCTCTTTTTGCGTCGGGGGTTAAAAATGACCTGAATCCAAAACCCAAAACTGAAATAATTTTTGAAAACTATTGAGAAATAAAAAAGTTACAAGCTATTAAACTGCAATAGAGGGGGAAACTGTCAAACAACGAAAAAGAGATGCACTTACAGGCATGTGACGTCACCGCCATTTGTTTGCGTAGGTAAAAACCAGATGGCTAGCCCGCCCCACAAAACGAGATAGCTAGTCCTTACGATAATATAAATGCTAATAACTTGTTCATTTATAAACCAATTTCAATGCTGTTTTCGGACATTTATATATTTCTAGCATTAGTTTTTGTTTCATATACAATAATTCATAAAATCAAACACTGTCAACATCCCTATTGATTCTAGCTTTTTCCGACCGTGTGATATCATGTGACGTAGGCTTATTTGGAGCAGGCTTACGGACTAATATAAGTTACCATCGTTAATTAATTTCGTATTCTGTTTAGGTGACCCCGGAGCCCCCATTTGTGCACTACATCAACACTTTCCAGACTCCAGATCCGCAGAGAGGTAAAACTATTGCTATTCAAAAAAAAGTCTAGTCAGTGGCGAATTTACTCTAAGGCTAGCGGGCCTAGAGCGGTCAGATTTTAAGGCCGGCCAATCGTGGCAAAAATAAGCCAGTTTCTTGGTTATAAGTTTAAGATTAAGACAGCAAAATTCTCACTATGCTCGCGCATTCGCCATTTTATTTATGGTTTTTAACCTACAGTCCAATATCATCTTTAGTGCATTTCATCGACCACACAGCCTAATAGACGCCTAATGTTTTAATTTCTCGAAACAAATAACTGTGTTAATGCGCTGAGGTAATCGAGGGGAGAAGGAAGAAATGCATGCTGATTGGCCGATTCAAGGTCACAATCATCCAAAAAAGGATAAGGTGTACTATTTGTATTTGAAAGAAAGGGTGATAAACAATTGTTTTCGTTACGGATTCGAACCAGCGTAATTTAAGCTCTGAATAAATTGATTCTTGACAATAATAATCTTGAAATTGGCTTACCTATGAAAAGTTATGCCGTCTTTTTTGAAATTAGATGATTGGCTACATTTTTCACACCATTTTATTGTACAAGGATGTTTCTCCTCTTTTGTATTTTATTTTGTAATGAACGCACGAGATGTACACGGGTACACGGGATGTGGTCGATACTAAAGCAGAGTTCGCTATCGGTGTCTTAAGGCGACTACATCACCTAAATTACGATTTTATGATGCGTAGATAAGCTTGACGCACTGCATTAAATCGAAGAAAAAAAATACTACGGTAATATTCAGGACATAAACTAGATAAGTAGTTTGCTGGAAACATGATTCAGCACTTTTGGTTCGATAGAAAAAGCTCACAAAGTCACCTCTAAATACCAATATTGTGTATCTTTTAAGCTGTAAAAACGATAGTAAAATGCACACAGGAACTTGAATTTGCTATCAAAATGTTCGTGATTGAACACTCTCGATAAGTAGTTAACGCATTTTTCGATTTAAGCTGTTACCTTTCCATAAATCTCATTTTTCTAACTTTCAAACATGTTTTTACGCACGCACGCTTTCATAGTCCGTAAACTTCGTGTATCGACACTGTTCGCACTGCCGGCCCAGGCCTGTTGAGAGACGGAGATGGCACTATTCCTATGTGTGCTGCCTTTATCGGGTGCTGTAGTCGCCTTAAGTAAGACGTATAAGTCTTAACGTGTTGCCAGAAAGTGTTCGCCTTGCATTAGGTGTCTATTAGGCTGTGTGGTCGATGGTGCATTTTTATCCATCCTACCCTACTTATTTGATGGGAGCTGAAAAGTGGCGGCCTAAGGCGGCCAACATTAAAAATCCATCACTAAGGCTCGTATTACAGAAGGAGACTCAAGTCTGAGTCTGAGTCGCGTTCTGTAATACGGAGCTGAGTCTTTTATAGTATATTTCAGAAATTAACTCTATTAACAATTTTTACAATCAATGTTTAAATTTTTCTTGTAACAGGTATCGGCATGATGCCGAAACGCGGCTGCGACGTGGCCACGTGTGAAATAGCTAAATTCTACAGGCTTAACAATTCAGGGCTTTGTCAGGTGAGTTCTACCTGAGCTGCAATTATTTGTGTCTATAAAAGGTAGAACTTTCGGGGTAGTAAAAAAGAGCGATTTACTAGGCTCATCACAGTAATTCTAAACCTTAACGACTATCCCCAAAGTTGTACCTTTCCATTTTTAAACGACGAAAAAAATGGAGGTGGTTCTCAAGTTGACGCGTATTAATTTTTATTATTATTATTTTTTACGTATGACCACGCATAACTTTTTGATAATTCCTTTTTTATTGGATAGGGTAAGTTGGTCTCATATAAATTTGGAAAAAAAATCTTACCCTAAGGGTGGAAAAATACGGGTGATTTATTGTTCACTCTCAATTTTCTTTTTTTATTGGATAGGGTATTAAAAGTAATCAAAAATTAAGTATATAGTAATTAGTAGATTATAGCCACAAAAAATTATAAAATAAAAACTTTTAACAAAAATATTAAACCGCCGAAAAAACTGAAAAGAAAAAAAAAACCTATTTTATATGTAACTAGCATCCCGTTCGGGACTTCGTTCCCGTGTAAATTCGGGAAAATTATGTTGCCTATGTTACTCAGGGATAATGTAGCATCCTAATGGTGAAAGAATTTTTGAAATCGGTTCAGTAGTTTCGGAGCATGTATGTAAACAAAAATACAAACATATAAAAATACAAATCTTTCCTCTATATATAATATTATATAGATGTGCTACGAACCTACTGATCTGTTTGAAGTGAACCATTTTGACGCGTTTTGACGCGTTATTACACGACAGCGAACAAAATGATACCAGTAAAAAAGAATGTCCAATCGGCGTGATGGCCAGTCATTTGCCGCGGACACTTTCTGAGCGCGATTGGAAGTTTATTTGTTTATTGTAGGTCAGTGGCTACCCCGTAAAGTTTTGCTAGTTTTAAGTCATCCCATATAATCAGGGGGGTGTCACTCCTTTGTTTAGGCATGTTCGCGCGGCGGGCATACTGAGTATGCCAGCGAGCGCGGGTTGAAACTCGCCACGCACGCGCTGACCGCGTTGGTCGCGAATTGAACAAAATAATAAGTGTACCTACTTATTAACAATATTAAAACCAGACAGAAACACGTTTTGCCATCACAATAGTCTGTAGGTGTCTGTAGTTAGTGAATACCTACTACATACGTAGGCTAGGTATCAAATAACATGGGGTTATGTTAACTTGTGTTTTTACTTACTACACTTCCTAATTTAAATTACTCTTGATTTTATAAGCATTGTTATCTTGCCTAAATAATTTCAATAATAATTTTACTTCTAAATCGGCGGCGAGTGTTAACCCTGAGCTCTCGTCGCGAACGCGGCATCGAGTCGGCGGTGCGCAATAGAATATAAACGCTAGCGGCCGACTATAAGATTCAATTTCTCTTGCAAGCCTGTGCCGCTTGCAATAGTAGGCAAATTTTTATGCCTAAAGTTGACTTTTGTTAGGGAGTGAGACTTCTGTACGTTAGTACTATTATTTATTCTGTGATATAACTAGGTTCTAGGCAAGTAGTTTTTTGGGATGTTCTAAAGTTCGACTAAATCCTACAGGTGGTGTCAATGACGGTCCCTCGCAAGTCGGAGTTGTTCCAAGAAGATCTCTATCCAGACACGTTGAGTGACGAGGCGAGTCTCACGGCCGACGAGTGGATGGCGGGCGAAGACGCAGAACCCTGCACTATGTCACTTAAGGTATGGACAGGATATGACACTTTATATAGATAATACACGTTACAAACTCAAAGGCCCACATTAAGGTTTTCCCTTGTGTCATGGGTCCCACGAAACACACGTAAAGACAAACACAAACCCGAGAACAAACATCTGCTTTTTACACAAATATTTTCCTTGACTGGGAATCGAACCTAGGACCCGTCGATCAAGAGGCAGCGCCACTACCACTCGACCAAACCGGTTGTCAATGACTGACTTACTTGGATCCCACTGTATTCATAACTAGCTTTCCGTGCGGGACTTCGTTCCCGTAGGGATTCGGGAAAATTATCTAGCCTATGTTACACAGAGATAATGTAGCATTCTAATGTCGAAAGATTTTTTTTAAATCGGTCCAGTAGTTTTTAAGTTTATTAAAAAAATACAAATCTTTCCTCTTTTTAATAGTGTAGATGTAGATATTGTCCTCCACTGTAACTCAGACCGAGGTGATCTCGTCTGTAGGGTGTAAGGCAGTGGCGTAACTATACCATTTGAGGCCCGTGGCAAATTCATTGGATTTGTAGAATTTAGTCAAGAGTACTGTGAATAAGGAACGGACAAAGCGCTACGAAGAAACAGATGATCGTTTTCTTTTTTCCCTTTATGTCATAGTAAAGGCATAAGGCTGGATTTTCCGAAATTCACTCTCAAACAGAGCCCAAGATTCCTTATAGATAATGATAAAATAGCCGTTTAAAGAAAATTTTTGATGTATCACACATCCACATCCGCATAGCTAACAGGCGCGTGACATAATTTTGTCGTATGTATCTCGTTCCTTCCTCTTGTTACATCGCATAGCGTCAGTGCGGAATAGATAGAACAACATAGACATGACAAAACTATGTCACGTGTTCATGTTACCTATGCTATCATGATAAGAATGATTTTGTAACAAAAATATTGGGTTTACTGAAGCGCTAGCCTCTGTACAGTGTATGTATGTCGCCGGAAATTAATAAGAATCGTAAGTTGATCAATTTTCGAGGTAGTTTATCAACTTTCGGCAAATCATACACAGAAGTTGTAATGTATTATTTAACGCAATAAATTTTAGCTAATTGATTAACTTACGCTGCCTGGCTTTAAGTTTATCAACTAACGATTTTGCCACACGTCAAATCATACAGGAATGGACCAATCGCTGCTCAGTGTACAGATGGCCGCAACTCAGGTTACCACACGCGTGCACTCTGTGCTGTTGTGATAAGAGCGGTTTTGCAATGAAAATGGAGTAACCTGATGCGCTGGCCTCTGTACATTTTTACGTTAAACTGACATACGTAATATAATACAATGTTCTCTGATTGGTCGATGCGACAACCTAAGAGGCAACCACAGTCGAGTCGTTTCTGGCACTTCTCCGGCCGCTGCCGGCACGCGGCTCGTGCGTTGAGGGTCGCAGTTCTAACCTAACCTAACCGGGTTCGGCTCCTAACAAACCTATTTGTCGCAGTTCTAAGTGAGACATTCAACCTATCAGCGAACACCTCGAGTTTTCAACCTATCAGCGTACACATCGCGTTCGTCGGATCATTTTACCGCGAGACACCGTAAATTGATCAATTGCCGAAAATGTATACCTTAAATAATACATTTCAACTGCCGTGTATGATTTTCCGATAGTTACTACTACTACCTCGAAAGTTGATCAACTTACGATTCTTATTATTTTTCGGTGACATATACAAATATCAGGTGTTAAAAATTAAATAAAAATTAAACACGGCCCCAGTAAAGCAATACCAATCAGAAAATTTTATAGTTATCTGCAAATTAAGCGATTTATGTACAAAGGCATGAGTTTTCAATGTTTGTGCATATATGTTGAAAGGTAAGTGCTTTCGTTTTTTTTTGTTATTTTAGTTGTAACCTTAATTATAAATATATATTTTTCTCCTGCGTCCATTCAATGGGGTGAATTAGGACGACAGAGTAAGTCTATTATTCTATTTATTTTTTCAGTGACCACTTAATAGAGACTTTTCATTCTTCTCTTCTTGTCGTGTAGGTAAAGTCAAGTGTGTCGCAAACTTGACAAACCCTGGTCTCAGAGTTTTCAAATCGCCAAATGGTCTCTGACTTGATTTAAGGGCTGTGGTCAATCGACAATAGCAAGGGCCGACGGCTTAACGTGCCCTTTGAAGCACAAAAAAGATTTTTCAATTATCACTATTGGTTTTGAATTTTCATCCCTTTTTTCTGTACTTCCACGCTGGACTGAGAGTAAAAGTAAAACTTAGAATATACCAGCTGCTAACTCTACCCAGGCATACTGTAAACGTCAGTAATAGGGACTCGAGGGATGTCCTGTATTGTAGGCGTACCACTGCACATCAAGTTTCATCTAATAACCCTAAGAATTTATGTCAAACGTGGCATCTAGTGGTTCCGAATCACTGATGCTCTGCATACCTCGTATAGCAGGGGTGGCCAACTGGTCGATCGCGACTGTTAGTCCAGTCGATCGTGGCAAGGCAAAAAAATAAAAAAAACATTTCACATTTAAGTTTTTTCTTTTAATATAATAAAAAAAAATACTACATGATTGTGTACTGAACTATGCTGTTTCATTTAAGATTTCAAGAAGTATGTAATTGGTAGATCGCACAGGGTTTCGTTAGTAAACAGGAGATCTTGGGTATAATCAAGTTGGCCACCCCTGTCGTATAGGATTACAGGCGTGAGCCTGTTTTTCTAAAGGAGAAAAAAAGAGATGAATACTTCTTAAAAGAGACATAAAACGTGCAAGAAACAGTGTTGTAGTGTGTGTTGCATATTAGAAACTTCTGAATATTTTTAAGGAAAGCTATCGTGCCTTCTCAGTCAGTAAGAGCACCAGGAGATCTAATCCTGGGATCGGAACAGTTTTTCTTTCCCTAAAAATTATTGTGAATATCCCTCACTTAATTAGAAACTTCTTGTTTTACTGTAACTTGTTTGATTTCCCTGTCTTGATAATTCTGTTGGCTTCTCTTTAACATATGTTTTAGTGTTGTGTTCTGTGTTAACAAAGTTTGATTTTTAGTGTTACTAACATTTAATACCAAATTTCCTTAATCAACTCCAAAAGTTCGTTAGGAACTTTTTTATTAATTCGGGATTTCCTAAATTATGGGAATATTTTATAAGATTACTTTTTTGTCTTATTTATTACTTACACAAAACTTTTTCATCTCGTTCATTCACATAACCAAAATTTTTAAACTTTTAAGTATTGCCAAGTTTTGAACTATTCAAATCATTATTTCAAAAATCTTTTGACGATTTACCAAATAAGGTATTCCAATTTTTTAATCACTGGCATCGAAGAGAAGTGGTTTTGCTCCTTGAAAAAGAATAAAAAAATATGAATATTTATAAAACATAAATTTCTTAGGCATTGTTTTCATTCAAATAATAATACAAAAGTATGTGCCCTGAAACGTTGACTGAATGAATAGTTTATTTTCTCCCAAAAATAATATTACTTTCTAGGTAAAGATACGCTTTAAAGGGTTTTATTCACTGCCCATAACAATGGCCCATCTGAGAGTGCAAGAGCTATACTAAGAAACGAGACAGCCTGTCAATCTATCGCTTTCTAGCATAGCTCCATCACTTACAGATGGTCTAGAAAGATGAATAAATGAGTAATATGCTTTAGCGACGGGGCGCGGCGGCGCTGCGATCAAAGCAACGTAAGATGAATCTTAATAGCTACGGAGCAAACGTTTTTTTGTCGAAAATAGAAGCACGAAGAGACGTTCGTCGCCTGAAGACGGAGCGACGGACAAAAAAAAACCTTTGCTCCATAGCTATTAAGATTCATTTTACGTTGCTTTGATCGCCGCGTCGCTTGTGTATAAACAGCGCTTAAAGCCAATATTTATTTATTCATTCATCTAGACCATCTGTAAGTGATGGAGCTATGCTAGAAAGCGAGAGATCGACAGGCTGTCTCGTTTCTTAGTATAGCTCTTGCACTCTTAGATGGGCCAGTGCTATGGGCAGTGAATAAGGCCCTTTAAAGTATATCGTTACCTATGAAATTATATTATTTTTGGGAGAGAACACACTATTCATTCAGTCAACGTCTCAGGGCACTTAGCCAAGTAGATACAATATAACAGATACGTAAATATCACGTCCCCGAGTATAAAAGCCAACAAAATTATCACAGACAGATGCTATAGGCTAGGGATTCCCTACCAAACTACAGGAGCGTGCTCTTGTTGTCCAGGGTGGCTACGTGTCGGGACGCGCGGCTCAGCAACTACACGTTACTAAGAAAGCGAACGCGCTTGCTGGTGCGAAAGAGAAGGATAGATCGCCAACTCCCGGGCAGAAGAGAGACGACAGTCACGCCGGAACTCCAGCTTCGGCAACGCCGCCGCCTGCGATTAATGCTGTTATTGTAAGTTTTGTTTCAGTATTTTTTTGAAATTTGTACAGTCGAGGAATAAAAAGGTTCGTCACCTTAAGGCCGATTTTCGCTTGCACTAATGCAGGAATCAATTATGCCAACATTCCATAACAAAAACAGTGCTGCTAACATTTAATTCAATATAACGTTTGAATATTTGCGCAAGAATCATTCACGCCAATATAAACAACAGTGCTTGAAGTTTGCTTTCAAAAGTTTTGGAATCAATCAATTCTATATGACGTCTGACGTCTTTGACAGACATTAGAAAGGTGCTGTTAACCTAGTTTTGTTCATAAATCTAACCAAAATAAGATTTTAGTTTATCATAACACGTACGAACTTTTCTATGATAATAATCTTCTTATTCAACACAAATCTTGAGCTAAATCAATTTGAACTTTGTAACAGAAAAAATAAAGCATAACTTTCTATGCAACAGTCAATTCTGTATCAAATTTTCAAAAGATAATACGCGCTCGGGGCACGATAAAAGAATCAATTTGAAAACTGACCAAGGTTTTCATTCCGTGACTGTACAAATATGGGATGGGTTTGCCTTTAAATTACTTAAGGAAATCTTAGGGGCTGATTCTTACTAGGACAAAGATTTTTTAAAATCGGTCCACAAATGGCGGAGAAATCGGTGAACACACATAAAAAAATACATACAGTTATAGAACCTCCTGCTATTGAAACAACTTCGCTAAACAACGTCTGTTATTGAAACAACTTCCCTAAAGAACGTGTGTATTTGCAATTCCCAGAAGTTGTCTGAAGAGGCGAAATTGTTGTTTAATTCTTTTTTTATTTGGTAAGTCATACGTCAGAGGTAGTCCCATTGTCACCAGGTCAGGATCTGATGATGGGATCCTGGGGAAATCGAGGGAAACCCTCAAATTTTGTAGGCATATACACTGTTTATCAGAAATTATCTTAATCTATGTAGATTTTTGCATCTAATGGTCACCATCTGATGTTGCTGAGCTGATGATGAAGCTAATGATGAATGGTTTAGGAGTATGGGATCTCTGTAACAAAATTATTTGGGATTGAAGTCGGTGACTCTTACGTTTTTGACGTGGAAAATTATTCTTCAAAAAAACTTGTTCAGCTCAATGGTCGAATTCTCACCCCTTTCGCTAACTAATTTAATAAACTTTAAGACTAACTCCTCTTGAAACATAATAATTAATAACATTCTTCAAATCGAGTTTTCGTACTGAGGCAATTAGCAGGGCTAAGTGCACAATGAGACTTTACTCTTATTAAAGCTTTCCTGAATCATTAAGGAAAATATGAATCTGAATGTGTAGACTGTCAATCTAATTCAATACAATGGCCTTAACACCTTTCAATGTTTCTAAGGGAGGCCCGAGCCCCTTGATGCGGACTTAGGTATATAGGGACGGTGACGACTAATACGAGGTCAACTCTTCTCTAATCCCAGGAAAAACAACTATCCGACCTAGTGGACGAGATCCGCAAGTTGAAATCGGTGATAGTGAAGCAAGAGAACCGCATCCGCGCGCTAGAAGCGACCGTGAAGTCGGCAGCCCCCGTGCCCGCGCCCGCGCCCTCCCCCGCGCCGCCCGCGTCGCCCGCGCCGCCCCTTGAAGAGCACATAGCACCCAACCACGACGGAGAGGATCGTCTGGCGCCTGATGAGGTTTGAAGGTAAGTGTTTCCCTACACCAGCGGTTCTCCATTTTTTTGGCGACGAACCCCCTTTGAAACACTAAATGTTTCGCGAAGCCCATTAACTAATTAAATTAAACAGTTGTAATGTTTCAAATTCAGTTTAGAATACGCATTACGAGTTTCAACACCTTCTATTCTTTTAGTTATTCGCAGAGGTCTTGCGGAGCCCTAGGGTTCCGCGGAGCACATTTTGAGAATAGCTGCCCTACATATATGAGCTCACGCCTTTGTCCCATTGAGGTAGACAGAGACTACAGCAAAAAAATAATCGAATAGTATAGTGTTTCAAAACATAAAATTGTGCCTTCGTCAGTATTTTATGAGCAAATTTGCTATTAAATTTTAAACGTGCTATAACGGGTTGTTTCCACGCTTAAAATATATTTTTAACTTGCAAAAATAACCGCGAGAATCTAAAACAATACATGTATATTTTTTTAACAGCCCGTAAACGTCCCCACCGAAGGGCACGAACCTCTATTAAATTCTTGAAAAGTATATCAAATAAAGATAAAAATATTAGACTGAGAAACCGATCCATTTAAGATTCAATAAAACTGGTTGTTGCTCTGAAGGAGCTCCTTTTAACGCCTGTCTCTTCTATCGATATCGGTAAGTTTATAAAGATAAAAATATTAGACTGAGAAACCGATCCATTTAAGATTCAATAAAACTGGTTGTTGCTCTGAAGGAGCTCCTTTTAACGCCTGTCCCTTCTATCGATATCGGTAAGTTTATTTATCTTTTTCTTTTCTAGAAATGGTCTCGAGAAAAAGCTGCATTATAGAGAAGTTAAGGATTTTTTAAATACATTATTTTTAACCTCGATTGAAATATGCTAAGGATTCGAAGTTGATATTGTTTCTGGGACTTTCTAAATAGTTTATAAGCGAGCATTGAAAATGTATAGTCAACTTTTATAACTTTTGTATTATTTAGGGTATTTTTTTGAGTATCATTAAAGTTTAGTGACAGTATCAACAGGTCATCGGAGTAACTTTGAACTGTTTGGGTAACTTTCTTGAACTTATTATTAAATGAGATGTTATTTTATTAATAAAGTTCTATGATACAATTTTTATAATGTTTTAATATTATAAAAACTTTGCTAATGAACTTTTGATTCCTCGAATTTACACACACATTCACTGTTACCCTGATCGACTACGTAATATAATATATCATGCGGTTACAATGAAAAATCATGACATTTACTCAATGATAAAATAATATTAAGTCAATAAAAATTGCGAAATTAAAAATAAAAATCTAGTGAAAAACTGCTAATACCGATTGCTGTAACAATATTTAACAATATTATGAATTTAATAACATTGAGACTAATTGCAAAATTGGAATAGAGAATAAAAAGCTTGAAAATGTTTTGATTTTTCTACGTTTACTCAGAATTAGTTATTTACCATTATTTATTTATAATTTATACCACTGTATGCGAATTGTAAATATTGTAATAGAATGCAAGTGATACGCGGAATGTGCCTTATTTTCAATGGAGATATGTGTAGACGCACTATGGGGCTCGTTTGCAAACTAAGTAGTGTTTTATTTAAAGAAGAGGACTTTTATGTACAATGTTTAACATTTTGGTATTCACTTATTTAAAAATGGGTGGAATTATAGTTAGATTAGATTCATATTTTCACAATTATCTGAAAATTGGCAACATCAATTTTATAAATTTTTCGAAGATTTATTTGAGATCTAATTTTAACAATCTAATCTATTGCCGAAAAATAATATTGGCGAAAAGGTTTGATTGATTGAAAGCAACTTTTCACACATTGAACTCAGTAAAAAATAAAAAATTCAATTAGTAATTAAATAACTGAAAGTAAACGAGCTCTTATCTAATATCAGTCACAAAATATTATAATATAAAAATATGTATATTTAAAAGTTATTGGTGATGTATATTTTTGCATTTAGTGGCCAGGAGTTAGATAACACTTTCATTTTACATTTATTAAAAATATAAAATCGTTTAAATACAAATTGTTCAGTTGACAAATCTTCTATATGCAAACAACAAGAAACGGGATCAAAAAGGAACGACAAGTTGTCTTATTTGAATAAGTAATTCATTTAAAATTATTAAAATTATGAGGCAAAAACTTTAATTGAATAATCGACTTTGCCGACAGTATTTATTTTATCAAAATGCCTACTTTGCTTACAGTCATGCCAGAGCGCGCAGTTATTCTTATGAATCTATAATGAACTGAACCTATTATTGTTTTTCTTTGTCAACGTGAAAGAGAGGGAAGGCCCGTGCTCCTTGCTTGGTGGAGACACATATATGGGCTGATGACATGGCAACATGCAATGTCCAAGTACCGAGTGGTGATGACGATAATATCACTATCAACTTAATTTTAAAAAGGTGTCGAAGCAAAAATAACAAAGTAGAAATATATTAAACATTTTCCCCTTATATTAATTATATTGTACGCTTTATTTTGCTTTGACCATGTTATTAGGTTACTCAAATTTATGACGAAACTATGCCAAACCAAATAAAATTGTGGTCTCACGAAATTTTTGTGAAATACAGATTTCCATCGCGTTACAATTTACTAATAGTGGGTCTATTTCAAATAATGATTTTGGTAAAATATTTTCTTATGTATCCAACTGAAGATCCAATATATTGTTATATGAAGAAAATTGATCTTTAATGCATTAAGTTAGAGTTAAGAATCCAGTGACTGGGTGCTTACGTATTTTGTTTTAATATCTAAATTTAATTTTTACATAAGGCGTTACGCTTCTTTACTGCTGGGGCTCAATTAACTATTTTTTTTATTCCCTTGATCCCTTTTACGATAACTATGTGAACTTTATTTTATAATGGCATTTTAGAGGTAGTTTTGGATTTAGAGTGACCATAGATAACTTCCTTTTTGACATTTAAAAATAACAAAACACACGCACGATTAGTTGAACGCCTCATAGTCCGTCTGTTTGAATGAAATCTAATATTTAAAACTAAGATTTTTAATTTTTTAACTGCTTTATTTACAACTTAAACGCCAAATATGACAAAATATTTGAAATGTACGTCGGTCCAAATAACGAAACTTAATGTAGAAAAATAATGAAATTTAACATTTTATAAACGACTTTTTGACGTGATAACGTCTTATAAATCGATAAACACTGCCTACACGCACGAAAAAGTGTCACGTTCCGCCTGAGCCGAGCGTGCAAGCGAGAGCGCGGAACAAGCGATAGAGAGGTACGATCTGTCCAAGCGTTATCACGTAAAACTATTGTCTTGTTAATACCACCCGGGCTATTTTGGTACCGAAAATTCCGCAATATGGCAAAGCCTATGTTGTGATAAATATTTTGTGCGATGTTTTTCCGCAATGTTTTAACTATAAATATTAAAAAAAACTTACTATCTTTACTGTCCTTCAGACCTTATTGAGAATTCGAGATTATTACTAAACTGATATCATATTGTCACAACTGCAACAAGTGGCATAATCTCTTGATATGGTCTTACTAAACAGATCTTTTGAAGTTTTGACAGCTAGTCATGTCGCTTATGATAATGAAATTGACAGTTAACTGGTGTAATGCTGTCCGTTCTCGACAGCAAGTATTATAGATTTATTATTATAGTATTATTACTGATGATTATAATTTCTTCTTAATTTAAGATGGCGTAATTTTAGGTGTTCGATTTTAAGATCATGACAAGTAAATGTTTTTTTTGAAAAGTTGTATGAAAATGCTTGTTTTACCTCGTGAGGGTTTGTGTAAATTATTTTTCCTTTTTTTTATATTGTGAAGCTTCGATTTTGTATTGTTTTCGAGTTTTATAAGCGTTTAAACAGTGTCCTGTGTAAAGTTAACTATAGTCACGTTATGCTGTAAATTTTGAGGTAAATGTGACAATAAACAAAGCAATAACTGGCATCGATATACATACTACTTTGAGTAATAATTAAAAATAAAAACAACATGAAGTTCGAACTTTTTTAAACAGTCTGTATTAAGTGGTCGGTAAGTGGTCAGTAGTGTGTACATCGATGTTGTATATTTGACGTTATGTATTTGTAATAGCGTTTTGTCCGCCGCTTGATGCGCTTTCCTACTAAATATAATGTGTTGTTAAACTTGCTATGTGAATTTCAGTGTAGACTCCGCATGTGCTTTCAGATCTCGAAATCGTTTTAGTTTTTACGATGCAGTCAGGATGTCAGACCAAGTACTTTGAAACCTTCAAAACCTTCTGTAAAATAAGTCTTCGAATAGTTATCATTGTTTTGCAGATTTTACAGTATTTGCCAGCATAGTACGGCGCTGAACAGTAAAATAAATGTGACTAAAAAAGTGTTACCATATTTAAATAATGTTTTCGAATAATTTAATTCTGAAGCACATCAATGCATCGAAGAGTCATAATATTCACATTTTATGTAAATATCAGCTCCCTTTGATTAGAAAATATATAAGTGAAAATAGTAAAATACTAACGCACAATTAGAAATATAGTTTTATATCGTGTTATTTCTGGTGCTAATAAATTTAGGCATGTGCCAAAACAAAGTGCTATTGTATATGAAATGTGTAACCCATATTAAAAATAGAATAGTTAATTTAAAAAATTACCCGACTTTTGGGGAAAACTTTCCCTCATCAAAATGAATTTGGTAAAGTTGTGTCAAATTATTTCTGATAATATGATGTTGGGAAACTGACAATATAATTTAAATATGTTAAGTGCCTTGTTATTTAAATAAATACTCAGATCAAATGTTGCAATTACGAAAGTTGAGCTGAAATAAATGTCTATTTTACTATTTTCATTAGTGGTTTTATTGCAATAAATCACCTGTAACCTTGTTACAATTTGACTCTGAGTACGGAAAACAGTGGTATTTTCTCTCAGTTCGCCTTTAATGTAGGTAATCCCAACCGATCAGTGATGTTAAGCAACGTACACAGAGGCAGGGAACCTAATGGGTGACCAAAAGTGGCAATTTATCACGAGCGTTTCCGTGCTTCGGAGGGCAGGTTAGGCTGTCGGTCCCGGCTGTTGTCGATTGATTACAGTCGTTAAAACCAAGTCAGAGGCCATTGTGCAGTTTGAAAACTCTGACACCAGGGTTAGCCAAGTTCGCCACACACTTGACTATACCTATACGATTCGAAGAAGACTCAGCTTTGTCTTTGGGACCGTACAGCGCAAGTGTACTCCACAGGTAGAGAAAATCTTGCTGTTTGTGTAATTAGTGATTGCCAATTACTAATCTGAAAAAATAAAAGAAGTCAGTGTGACTATTCATTCAACTATTGACAGTTTTATTATACGTATTTGGTTAGGACTACCTATGTAATCTACTTTTGTCGTTTTTACAGATTTGTAGTATTTTTTCTATAAAATAGCTTAAATCATTGACTAATCCACGGATTATGTGGATAAAAACAAAAGATTACCGGATTATCAATTTGAACTCTGATAAGTCATTGGAAATTTTACCGCATTATGTCTCCTTTCCACTTATGACACTCTCTTTAAGTAGAAAGAGAGAGAAGGATACTAACGATGACTACTTAAAAAGAGTTCTGACGTTTTTCAGGAATTGAATAACAATTAATTAATCAAAGTTATCGAAATTATAGGATTACTCAGATTTGGTGGATAATCCTTTGCGCGTATATCAAGATCGGTGGTTCGGTTCAAGATGTCTTCATAGTTGTATTAAGATGGTGAGGATATACGCACTTATCCTCGCTTTAGCTGTAAGCGATGTGAGTATTTTTTCAATTAAGTTTAATTTGTACTATAAATTCTGACTTTAAATTATCTAGGTAACGAAAGTATAGGAGGTGTATCTTCTCATGGAAATGAAATGACTTTTCCCAAAGATTCTATTTGAAATTCTGCTTTTTATTATTTTTTATTATCTCAGACCGAATGGTCTGTATTTATTATTAAACCAATTAACTGCTCAAGATCGCATGCTGAAAGGCAATTTTTTCAAATGTTGATTCACATCCTGAATTTTCGCTACTGACTAATATGGAGATTCTGCATTTCCTTATAACAGAATCTTTAAGCCGACTTTATTTAATTTTGAATGCACATTAATAATTAATTGCAATGTTATGCAGGTTACAGCTGAAACCGTACCAGCTGATTTTATTGAAAATGTAATTGAAGGTAAGCAACAAATAACCCAAATGGACCGTAACCCATTAGGGGTGCGTCGGTATACCACGAGACACGATTGACTTATATCTCACTCACCCCATCATCTTATTTAAGGCGACTACAGCACCCGATAAAGGCAGCACACATAAGAATAGTGCCATTTCCGTTTCTCAACAGGCCTGGGCCGGCAGTGCGAACTATGTCGATACACGAAGTTTACGGACTATGAAAGCGTGCGTGCGTAAAAACATGTTCGAAAGTTAGAAAAATGAGTTTTATGGAAAGGTAACAGCTTAAAGTGTTCAATCGCGAACATTTTGATAGCAAATTCAAGTTCCTGTGTGCATTTTACTTTCTTTTTACAGCTTAAAAGATACACAATATTGGGTATTTAGAGGTGACTTTGTGAGCTTTTTCTATCGAACTAAAAGTGCTGAATCATGTTTTCAGCAAACTACTTATCTAGTTTATGTCCTGAATATTACATTACCGTAGTATTTTTTTTCTTCGATTTAATGCAGTGCGTCATGCTTATCTACGCATCATAAAATCGCAATTTAGGTGCTGTAGTCGCCTTAATACTATATCCCCATCCCATCATCTTACGGGAAGGAGGGCGAGAGGGTTCTGGTAAAATAGTGCGTTCCCTCATGAATATGGCTGGAGTTCATCTGGAAATGATTTTTTTTAATTACTCCAAATCTCGCATTTAAAACATCTCAAGTTGTCTATTCATGGTACATACGGCAGCATATCAGGTTATACCTTGACGTCGACCTTATTTCGCTAGCAAAAGCGCCGGGTTTCGTAGTGCAAATGGATAACCTGACGTGCTGCTGTATACACACGGCAGCACATCAGGTTATACATGTTGACCTTGACGTCGCCTTTATCTCGCTCGTAATTGCGCCGGCTTTCGTAGTGCAAATACGTAACGTGACGTGCTGCTGTTTGTACATTTTGTTTATGAGTAAGACGTCATAGCACAGGCTCTAAAAGAACTGAAAGGATCACAAATGAGACCTGCCTCCTAGTAATCCATCCCAAGCAACGACACTTCATTTTTTTCTGAATCTAAGGTGTCTTCCTAAGGTCTCATGCGGTGTGGTAGGCTCTGTAAAGGGCCGTCTGGTTCGCGACCACCCTCCTACCGAAGTCCGACGCCAAACAGCTTGCTGTGTTCCGTCGGTGCGTGGGAGTACCAGTGCCTTTATAGGCATTTTCTGGGTTAACTCGCTCCATTTTCGACCTCATCTTTGACCTTATGGTCAAGATTGAGGTCAAGAGTTAACCCATCTTATAATTTAAAAAAAACTTAAAGTATTAGGGCGAAGCCCAACAGTAGGACAGCATAGGCTGACAAAAAAATTAAAATTACATGGGCTTGTGTTTATGGAGAAAATAAATAACAACCATTTATAGCGGAGTCGGCGAATTCCCGCATACTGTCGGGCTGGCAAGCCGCGGAGGGTGAAATCCCGCACCAGGTGTCGCTGCGGCTGGTGGACGCTGGCGGCAGCGTGGGCGGCTGCGGCGGCTCCATCGTGTCACGATCATGGGTGGTCACCGCCGCGCATTGCACTGCCATGTATGTACTGTACTCCTTATTTTTAGTTAGATGTGAATAAAAAAATACCTAAAAAATAAATCTTTTTGGATAATCATAATCACACAGCTGACACGGCGCCTTAACCCCATACTAAGCATGTTCTACAGTATTTGTATGTTCCTCGTGGAAAGCAGTGGCGTAGCTACCGGAGGGCTAGACGGGGCAGTACCCCGGGGCCTCCAAGCTCAGGGGGCCCCTTGGACTCTGATTTACAAACTATAAATTGAACTACTGGAAATTTCTCCCAAATTCGGAATATAAATAAACCAGATTCCAGGAACGCCACTTTGATAATGGCAACTTATTTTATTATGAAGTCGTCTGTATTACAATGAATCTGGATTAAGACAAATTTGGAGTACGTCGAATTCGGAACACGACGAACACGGAACTTTGTTCCGTGTTAGTTGGGGCCCTAGTTTTCTTTTTGCCCCAGGGCCTTTGGTTACCTAGCTACGCCACTGGTGGAAAGTTGTTGAGTTTCGTGGGCTGCTTCACATCCTCAATTTTCGCTAGCTAATTTAAAAATTCCCAATACGAATAGAGGATAGAATAGAAAATGTTACAACAAAACAAAACATCCATAACAAAACAATATAGAAGGTTCCCACCCCAAAGGACCGTCTTGGCCACGCCATGACAGAGTGGTGGCGGCAAGATTTTTTTAATTATATCGCACGCAAAGCGTGGTAGAGTAATATTCTATATATCACACTACCGAGCAAAACACCTGGGCACACCCGGGTCCTTCCCCGAAGTGGTGTAAGAGTTGTAAGACCCTAAGGGACTTCTGTGGTTCCTGGAGGAGCGGGGTGGCTAGACTGACAACCATCCTAAACAACCACTCACGCAAAATAGGCGCATGTTGGCCCGTCTTACAATTACAATCACATTCTGCGGACAATGACAATAGAAAATCGCGACCGTCGCTCTGTGTTGTGGTAGACCCATCAGAATGAGCATTGAGTGTGTAGATTCGAATCCTCGTATTATCGTGTAGGTATAATCAAGTAAATGGCGAACTTTTAATATAATATTACATTTGTATTAGTTTTTTAACTGAGTACGCAGTCTTGTTTTTAGTGCTAAAATACACAATTTTGTCACTCGGATCTTAATCAAAACGGAATAGTCTCCGAGTAAAGTAGTTTCAAAAGTGGGAGTCCATTTCAAAAGGGGATATTTTACCCATAAAATAAGTAGTTTGTAAATTTCTCAATTTTAAGTTTCCCATTTTGTGAAAAATAAGATAGTACCGGAAGGCGCAGCGTAGGAAGGCCTCCCACAAGGTGGACCGACGATCTGGTAAGGATTGCGGGAAGCCGCTGGATGTGGGTGGCGCAGGACCGATCGAGGTGTAGATCCAGGGGGAGGCCTATGTCCAGCAGTGGACGTCTTGCGGCTGACATGATGATGATGAAGATAGAATGTAGATATCCTCTTTAGAAAAGACACTCCTCAAATATTTATTAACCCAGGCAAGTGTCAGTGGTGGTACGCGCCGGAGCAGCAAACCTGACCACCCCGGAGTACATATCGGAAACCAGGGAATGGTACAACTACCCCACGTACGACTCGTCCCGTCCCTCTGTGGTGCAGCCTGATGACATTTCGCTTCTGAAACTGCAAGTACCGGTCACTTATAGTGGTGAGTACTGTTGATATTTTCTAAGCTGTGTCTTAATTATTAGTTCATATGAAAGTGGTTTTTAATAAGCAAATCCAACTTGAATTTCAAAGTTCTATTCTTATTTTTTAATAGCATTTTTAAAATCGGTACCGTAGTTTTTGAGTTTATTCGTTACAAAAATACCAATCAGTCCTCTTTATATAATACTAGCATTCCGCTCGGGACTTCGTTCCCGTGAGAATTCGGGAAAATCATATATCCTATGTCCATCCCGGATAATGTAGGATTCTTATGGTGAAAGAATTTTTCAAATCGGTCCAGTAGTTTCGGCGCCTATATAATACAAACAAACAAACAATCAAATCTTTCCTCTTTATAATATGTATAGATTAGTGTAGATAGCTCAAGTGTAGTAAAGTTTATGGATTCAAGGATTAAAAGATTTTTTTTCATCGAAAAGATTCTTTCATCAAAAAAACATCGCGAGCGAATCTTTTTTTGTCGAGAGTTAAAAATATTAAAGCAGAGCCGTGTCCACTGTTTTGTAGCGTAATAGTCATTTCCCGCCTTTCTATTGTATCTGACGTGTGTTCTGCAATATTTTTCTGTAATTTTTATGGTATGCAGTTTAAAATAAATTGCAATAATTTTCAGCTACCATACAGAAGATTCGCATTCAGCCAAGAGTGGATGCGTTCCGGAACTACGACCGAGATGTAGCAATCACGAGCGGATACGGCAGAACTTGGACCAACGGTAACACATCACACTATCTTCACGCTATGTTTCTTATAGCCCAGGCTGGGAACCACAACGATTACTTGTCTCTTAACTACTTTATTTTCAACCAACTGCAACTCCACTTTGCTTTAAGTTTAGTCACATAAACTATCAACTTGCCTAACTCTGCACCCTTATTCTACATTCGACTCGAATCGATAAGACTATACCCGTCACTGTCATCTAAATAGCTCAAGAGAGGAAAAGTGAGACTTTCCGAACGTCCGGCTCGAATCGAATGGTGTACAATACTCGTGCACTGGCCTCAGTATTAACTTGGCGATTGTATTCAATCAATAATATCTGGGGTTTCTCTCTTAAGCACGTAGACCCATCAAGATCCACTGCTTTCTTTACCTTGCACCTTTCAAGCACTGACATATCTAATTAGATACGTTAATTATTCTTAACTGATAAGTATACATATATAAATATTTTACAAAGAAGGAATATATTTCCCTTAGAGAGCGACCTTTAGAGTTTCTTGCCTATTCTTCTCTGAGGAAAACTGCACCTTTGCGAATAGGCGCCAAGTTAAAAATGCTAATGTAATTCACTACTTTGACTTATTTTAAGTAACATTCTGAATGTTCTATGAAATAAAGTTATTTTTGACTTTGATTAAATCCAACCGCCCCCGCCACCGCGCCTACATGTTGTATGTGAACAAGCACTATGTCTAAAGGTATTTTTTAATGTATTAAAGCCGTGGTGCTTTACCTGTAGTCCGCGGACCACTGGTGGTTTGGAAGCACCTGAAATGGTCCACGAAGCCATCCCAAAAATCTTGTATAAAATGTGGCGAGTCGACACAATCACTGAAATCAACTGGATGCCAGAGCTTTCAATTGTTCGAGTTTGGCTAGCACTGAACCAAGGATTCAGAAGTTACTAAGTAAAGAGAAACACAATTTTCGTACATAAATAAATTAAAACACTGTTCAATATGAACAACACATCATGTAGGTATAACCGTAGACCAACCCTTTAATTATTTTACCTCCAAACAGTCCGTGGTAGAACAGATATTTTGTAAAATGCTCCCCCATTTTTAAAATGTTAAGAACCACTGTATTAAAAGATGTTTAATTTGTTATTGAAATATAGGAGTAACGTCAGAGGTGCTGAACTGGGTGTACCAGACACTGGTCGCCAACCAGCAGTGCGCCCTTACGTTCGGGTCGGCTCTCATCACACAGAACTCCATCTGCGCGCGATACTTCAACGTCACTACGCAGTCCGTTTGCCAGGTATTTTTTTTGTAATTTTAAATTTTTAACCCCCCTAACACCCCACTTTTTTGACGGGGGCTATAAAAGAGGGGTGATCAAACTTTAAGTTTGAAGAGTGTATCGTCTGTGGCATCGTATCTCCTATTCGTAAATGAATGGACCGATTTCGATTCGTATTTTATTTGTTTAAAAGCAGGTGTAATCAAGGTAGTTCTTAGTTTTTGATCAAAATTGCAAAAAAAGCAGTTAATGTCTGGGGTTTCACCCCGATTCGCGGTACCGGTACGTACCCGACCGCTTCTCTCCACAAACGTATGTCCGACTCCCCTCTCTTAATAACGCCCAAGCCGAGGTTCGAGCCCCACAGGGGGCGCCCTTAGGCCTGTTACTTAAAATGTTGGGCTGAGAGCCATCTGCGCTCGCCACTTGCTCGGTGAAGCTCAAGACCATCAGCGGCCAACAGTGTAGTCATTTAGAAAAAAAACAAAACATTTTTTTAAATTTTAGTGTTGTTTTATTATAACTACCCCTCGATTTGAAAAGAAGGGTATTATAAGTTAGACGTGTGTATATGTGTGTCTGTCTGTGGCATCGTAGCTCGTAAAGGAATGGACCGATTTTGACGCGCTATTTTTATTTGAAAGCTAATCGAGTTGGTTCTTTTTTTTTTCTTTCTTTGACCAAAATTAGTTGTTCAGCTTTTTAAGAGTTATTATAAGAAATGAATGTCGGGGGTTTTATAAAATTTTAAATTTTAGAGTTATTACCACCCTCGATATGAAAAGAAGGGTGTTATAAGTGTGACGAGTGTATCTGTCTGTCTACTGTCTGTGGCATCGTAGCTCCTAAATGAATGGACCGATTTCGATGCGTTTTTTTTGTTAGAAAGCTGACGTAATCGGAATGGCTCTTAACTATATTTAATCAAAATTGTAGCTTTTTAAAAGTATACAATGAATGTAAATTTTTAATTTTAGAGTTATTCTTTTGATATTTTCATTTTTTTGACAGGGTGACAGTGGTGGTCCTCTAGTGCACATAGGCTCTAGTGGGGAGCCCACTCTCATTGGAGTGACGTCATTCGTCGCCGGCGGAAACTTCGGCTGCCATTCCGGATTGCCTGGCGGTATTCATACATTACAATATCTCTACATAAGCTTTCCACCCGGGACTTCGTTCCCGTGGAAATTTGAGAAAACTATGTAGCCTAAGACGTATTTTTGAAACAATAGAATTCCAATTCGCATACGAATTGACAAGATTTGTATGCGATTCTCATGCGAATCTTGTCAATTCGTATGCGAATTGGAATTCTATCGTTTCAAAAATACGTCTCCTGGGTGTCAGCTACCTCCATGTCAAATTTTATCAAAATTGGTCCAGCCATTTGAGCGTGAAAGAGTAACAAACAGCCATACATCCTCACAAACTTTCGCATTTATAATATTAGTAGGATTTCATTAACACAATAGACTTCACCATCAGCCCACAGCGCTCGTTGGCGCTGGCAGGTTGGTGGACGGACCGCGCAACAAGCGGAATATTAATCTTCTTGAACGTGCGGGTTTCATCACGATGTTTTTCTTCAACGATGATTAAGTAATAAATCGATAGTTAATGATAAATCCGTATAAAAATCTGAAAATATGAATTTAGAGGAATTATATTCCAAACAGATTATTCATATCCATTCCAACTCAACTGTCCAATGAATAATCTGTTTGGAATATAATTCCTCTAAATTCATATTTTAAGACTTTTAAACGGATTTATCATTAACTATCGATTTATTACTAAATCATCGTTGAAGAAAAACAACTTGATGAAACCCGCCAACCTGCCAGCGCCAACGAGCGCTTTGGGCTGATGGTGAAGGAAATTATGGTGGATGAGGAACTAGTTTTACCACGTAGGGTATTCGATACCTCATTGTAGACCTCCACTTTGTATGCAGTGTTGCCAATGGTGGAAATTCGATACCTCATTGTAGACCTCCACTTTGTGTGCAGTGTTGCCAATTCAGTTCAGCGTCGTCAATTAAGGGTAGAATACAGTGCCACGCTTGAGGTCTTCTTTATCTGTGAAATTTTCAAGATGGAACTATACACCCACATGTGCTCTTATATATTAGTTTGATTTACCTAGCTAGCTATATGATGAAGATTACATTAACAACTTATTGTTCAATTTTCAGGTTTCATTCGCCCGGGGCCATTCCATAGCTGGTTCACAGAAATCACAGGTTTGGACTTCGAAAACTTGGAAGAAGAAGAAGAAACCACACTGGCGCCAACCACCACCGAAGAACCGACAACCACAGAAGAACCGACAACCACAGAGGTTCCCACAACCACAGATGCTCCTACAACCACAGAACCTCCTACAACCACACCGGAACCTGAGGAGGAAGAAGAAGAAGACAGTGAAGAAGATAGCGACTCCTCTGAGGAAGACCGTGACCTAGACGATCTGATGAAACGTTTAGAGGTCCAAGTTAAAGTAAAGGTCAAGATGAACAAGTTCAAGAAAAGGCACGAAGTTCATGTGAAGCACTAAATAAAACCTTTGTAAGAGAACTAAAATTATCTGTTTGGTAAAAACTTAAAATTCGTATGAAATAAAGTTTTTGTTGAAAATAAACGTTCATGTTTTTTTATTATATTTTTTACCATACGATAAGTTAATCTGTAAGACATATTCTATTGACAAAAATAAAATGAGTAAATAAATAAAATGTTGAGGTTTTTAGAACTTTGGGAGAACTACTTGGATCTGCTGTTATTTACTTGATTTAACAAGGCACCATATTTCGGAAAGTTGCTGTTGGGACGGAAAATCCACACAGTCACTTAATCCTGGCTTCCAAGGAAAATTGCCATCACTTCGCTGTGGCAACGATTTCACAAATTGAAAACGGTAATAAAAAAAAACAAAAGACATGGCTGTATGGTCCGTATACTCAGGTTCCTTTGCGTATTCAAAAATAAGTTAATGTCATTGCGAACGACGTCATTCGTGCACTGTATCATTGAAATGGAATTTTTGTAATTTTTCAATGTTTTCTACGTTAAAAGTGAATTATTTGTTGTGAAATGGAGGGATCAGATGAAAAAAGTAAGTTTGCTGATAATTTCCCCATTGTATAAAAGGGTAAAAATGCGTGAATACCGTGTGTTTTGGCTACTTCTAAGTCGCATTTTGTCATTGAGTAAATTGAGTGGGCGAAGCTTGTTTCTTGTTATAAATTATCTTTTGTTAGCCTCAGCTTCGCTTTTTCTACATTCTAACCTTCTTTGAACTCTAATTGTCACGAATATTTACGAAAATCCTGTCATTTGTATGTGGTGTTAGAATAGAATCTTGTATTATGGCAATCTGCGTGATCGCAATTCCGCCAACTTCACGTTTCACGTTGTAGAGAGAAAATGCACGATGGGGAAAGTAACAGATACGTTCCAAAAAAAAAAAAATTAAACAGCTAAGAGGAGAGAACTTAAGTGAACTAAACATAAATCACACAAAAAAAACCAAAGAAAAATTAGTATCTAGCTACAATTTTATGTTATTGACAGATATAAAGTTAAGAAGGATATTAAACATATTATTATCAGGTAGAGATAACAGAAATGAGATATTTACCGGGAGGGGAATATGAGAGGGAAGAGCGTCAAGAAGAGAAAAAGACAGTTTTGGACAGGAGAAAAAAATATGATCCAAGGTCCCTTCATCAATACCGCATTCACATAAAGAGGAGTCCCGAACCCTAATCTTCGTCAGATGAACCGGAGAACTGCAATGACCCAGTCTAATGCGACACAGTGAGGATGTAACGGCTCTAGAGAAGGAGCGGAAGTGAAAAAACCAAGGTTTAGATGGTATTTGGGGCTGGATCTCACCATAAGATTTCCCTTTAACTAATTTAGAAGAAGACCAGAGATTGTTCCATAAGCACCGAGATCTAATAAGGGAAAGATTGCACAGATCCTGACTGTAAACGAAAGGGTGGGATTCTGAGCTAATATGAACTGCTGCTTTGGCAGACCAGTCCGCCGCCTCATTGCCTAAAATGCCACAGTGACTTGGGATCCAAGCAAGAGCAATTTTGATGTTTTTAACATGACAATGAAATAGCGCCTCTTTGATTTTCAAGATAAGAGGGAACTTGACCTTAGACCGGAAGGGATTGGACGATATGGCTTGAAGGCAACTAAGGGAGTCAGAAAAGATAATGACTTGATTTAATCCGTGAGAGCTGATATAAAGAATAGATTCAAGGAGGGCAATGGATTCCCCAGTGAAGATAGAAGAAAGGGATGGGCATTTAAAACTTAGAGTAATCTGAAACTTTGGAATCCAAACTGCAGCACCAACCGGAACTTGATCTGAAATTTTGCAAGCGTCAGTAAATACAGGCAACCAATTTTCCCAATTCTCACCAAGAATCTGATTAAATTTCTGGTTGGCGTTAGGGGAATTTTTAGCAATGTTAAAACTCACTACTTGGGGTTGAAAAAGGAGGGCATCAAAGGGAATAGAAAACAGAGGATTAGGGACTATACTTTGATAAAAGTCGTAAGGAAGGCCAAGGAAGTGAGAAAAAGAATTCAAAAGACGAAAATCAGAATTACCAGGAACAAGGGACCTTAAGGTTTCAAGTTTAGAAATAAGAGGGTGATCTTTAAACTGAAGGGCTTTATAGAAATATCGGTCACTAAGCAGCTGGCGGCGAATGAAAAGAGGAGAGTCAACGCATTCCACTTGAAGAGCGTTAATAGCGGTCGACCTCATCGCGCCGACCACTAAACGTAGACACCTTGATTGAATCTTTGTCCATCTGTCTAATGCACGTTTATTACAGGGTTCCAGGACAAACGACGCATAATCAAGATGACTACGAACAATGGCATTATAGAGCAACTTCATCGAATACTGATGGGCACCCCAACGAGTTCCAGCAACAGCACGGAGGACATTGATACCTTTTTCGCACTTCTTACTAACATAATCAACATGGGGAATGCCAGACATCCTGGAGTCAAAATAAACCCCCAAGAACTTCACCTTTTGCTGGATGGGAATAGCTTCACCCTTAAAGAGAATGGAAAACTGAGGGATCAGACGTTTTTTTGAAAACACTACCGCTGAGCTTTTTGCAGCAGAGAGGGACAGGCCATGCGCATCCAACCAATTGCCAAGATAATCCAAAGCAGAATTTAGTCTACAGGAGATTTCTGATATTGAGTTGGAAGAAAAGTAAAGTGCTAGATCATCGGCATACTGAAGCACTTCACAAAACGGGAGAACAACTGAGTCTAGGTCATGAGTGTAAAAGCTGTACAAAATAGGACTTAGGACTGAACCTTGCGGTAAGCCACGCCAAACTGTTCTAGGAGGAAGGAGGGAACCTTGGGAACGAATAAGAATATTCCTGGATGAAAGCATGTTACAAACAAACCTTGTGAGCCTCTGAGGAATACCCAACAAGAGTAGTTTCTTCCTGAGAGTAGGAAGCACAACACTGTCATAGGCCGCTGCAATATCAAGAAAAACACCAACCAGAAACTGTTTTTTTTTAAAGGCTATGTTAATGTCAGTCGACAGAATGCTGAGGCTATCTAATGTACCAAACCCTTTCCGAAAACCAAATTGGGATTTAGATATCATTTGCCTAGATTCCAGGAACCATTCTAGGCGATTTTTCACCATCAATTCAGTGACCTTACATAAAACCGAAGAGAGGGCAATTGGTCTGTAAGAAAGAGGATCTAACGGGTCTTTACCAGGCTTTTGAACTGGGACAATCACCTGAGTCTTCCAGCTTTCAGGGACGATACCCAGGGAAAACATCTGGTTTACAAGATCAAGGTACATTGATTTAGCCTTATCACCAGCCTTGACCAAAAAAGAGTATGGAATACCATCGATACCAGGAGTAGAATCCGACACACCACCAAGGGCCATTTTTAGTTCATCTAAAGAAAAGGGGGAATCAAACCGGTTATCCGACAAAATGAGACACGGAGGGGAAGGAAAATAATCTGCAGAAGGGGCTAGAGAAGGGGCTAACCTGTCAGCAAAACCACCCAGCCAAGACGAAGTGTCGTTAGCAGAGGGGCTATTACTGATAAGAGAGCACCTAAACCGCCGAATTTGTCGCCAAACCAAAGAAGGGGGGGATCTAGGAGACATTGACTCACAAAAGTTCCTCCAACCACGAACCTTTTTAAAAGCCAAGAGACGTCTAGCTTGGGCAGCAACTCGTTGATAAGCCAAAAAGTTTTCCTCTGACATGGAAGAGTTAAAATTTTGTTCAGCCACTTTCCTATTTTTAATTACTTCAGTGCACTCAGAGTCCCACCAGGGGGTAGAAGGTTTGAACCGGACAGAGCCTTTTTTAGGAACACTTCCATCCGCTGAGGATATAATCGCATCAACAAAGTAATCATACATAACCTGAAGATTCTCAATGGACAGGAAAGGGAAAGGGGGGATTTTGGAGTCAAGTAGAGAGGAGAAAAGAGACCAATCCGCACCCGCAAGTCTGTATTTAAGGATCGGATTATGGACATGAGTAGAAATAGGATGAAGAGACAAGGTAACGAGGATGGGAAAGTGATTACTGCCATGGGTGGAGCGCAGGGTAGACCAGGTACAAAGAGAGGCAAGGTTCGAAGAGCAGAAGGATAAGTCAATCGCACTTTTGGGGTTTTGATGGGGGAGGACTCTGAGAGTGGGAGAGCCATCGTTAAGAAAACAAAGGTTAAAATCTTCAGCCATTTCCAAAAGACAGGAGCCAAATGCATGAGTTTTATGAGAACCCCAAGAGGTGTGATGACCATTAAAGTCACCCATGACTAAAATAGGAGAAGGAAGAGAAGAAATAATATAATACAAGTCAGGGATAATGCTAGGAAGAGGGTCAGAAACATAGATAGAAAGAAAAGAAATGTTAAAGAGACTGACAGCGACAGCATGAAAGCCATCCCTGTGGGGAGGAATAGGAAGTTGGGAATAAGGGAGAGAGCGTTTCACCAAAAGCGCACAACCAGCACACCCATCAGAGCGATCATCCCGAAGGCAGGAGTAACCACTCACTCGGAACAGAGAGCCCGGTACTAACCAAGACTCCGAGATGGCAAAAAGGAAGGGGCTGTACTTATTAATAAAATAAATAATTTCAAACTTTTTGGGGCGGATGCTCCTAGCATTCCACTGAACAATTGTTAAAGGAGCCATTCTGATTGAAAATTGAAGAAATACGTTGCTGAATTTTTAGGGCATCGTTGGGCGGTATGGCATCAGAAAATTTGTTGAAAAAGTTTTCGATGAAAGAGAGGGCAATTTCAACAAGATTGTCATTATGGGAGAGATTAGAGGAAAGGAATACATCAGGAGAAGAAGGACGATTTGAGAGGAGAGCATGACCATTCGGAAGGGAAGAAGGAGGAACCCTGGTGATTTTATTGTGGGACACTTGGTCGAAACCATTTTGGGAAGAAATCCTTGGGCGAGGAGAACGGGAAACAGTCTTTCTGTATGACAGGGAAGGGATCTGCTGGGAAACAGCCTTGGAGAAGGAAGAAGCAGTGCGGAGAGAAGGTGACGGATAAGGAGAAAGACCAGTAATCTCCGAGAAAGACTTTTTAACAGATGGGAAACGAGCAGAAGCTTCATGAAAAGGGATGTTTTCCAGAGCCATAACAGATTTTATGTTCTTTTGCCTAAGATGCTCAGGACAGGACTTATCAGTTGCAAAGTGTTTCCCTTGGCAAAAGATGCAGACAGCCTCAACAGAAGAAGCACTGCAGGACTGACCTTCGTGGCTTCCACAGCACTTAAAGCACCTCGCCTCCGATCTGCATTGCATAGCAATATGACCGAAGCGGGAGCACTTTAGACACTGAATGGAGGGAAGCTGATATATCTCTACAGGGAGAGACGAATTATAGGAGAATACTCTATCCGGGAGAAGCTGTCCCTTAAAAGTCAAGACTACGGAATTGGTAGGAATGTATTCAGTGCTATCTGCTGTCTTTTGCTTCCTATTTAACCGCCTGGCCTTCAAGAGTATGCCAAAACCATTGGGAACTTCTAGTGACTCAGCAAATTCCTCCATAGACAAGTCCGAGGGCACGCCCCTCACTAGCCCCATCCTGGAAAAATTATAGGTGGGGATAGTAGCGAGCAATTTATTACTAGCTAAAACTGGGTTATGGAGGAACAAGTTGGCCGACGAAGCGCTCACAAATTCCACCGAAACCTTATTGCGACCAATTTTTTTTATACCTCCTTGGATAATTCCTGTCACTTTGCCGTCTTTTACAAGTGCTTGCCCTACTTTAATCGGACGAATAGAAGTCGAAGACGCAGGGTCAGACGAGATCATGGAGACATGTACGATGAAAGGGCCTTGGTCAGAAGGAGAGTACTCTTTATCATTGCCGAGAAGGGTCGGGTGTGTGTAAATGCTTTGTACAGAATTAGAAATAAGCTTCGAGTTTAACGAAGATTTTCTAGATTTACTACTAGCCAATAAATTAGCAGCCTCGACCCAACGGCGCTTTTGCGCCTGAAGCTGAGCTACAAGTTCCATTGGCTCTAAATCAGGAGGGCCTTTGTCAGGGGGATCTTTATCATCATCCATTATCTTACTGTAAATAAAAGAAAAATTGACAGCAGCCGACCTTTGAAATAAATTCCCTAAAAACCTACAATTCAATACTTATTTCACATAAAAAACTCTTCACCACATACACCAAGATACTCTCAACTTAGCACTTCAAACAAAATTTAATTTGGATGAAAGAAACCTGAAAAACATAAATTTTTTCCCACTGACACATGCATTAACCAAAACACGCGACAGACAATCGTATGTGGTGTTACTGTCTTGCGAAAGTATTACAACTCTCAAGGATTTTGTATCAAAACACATTATGCTTCCGTGTTCCAAGCTTTTATACAAAACTATTGGAATTACATTAAATTTTATGAATATTACTTTATTCAAATTTGTTTTACTTGAGTAGCAATCATAAATTTTTAATAATTTATCTATCAACTTAAATCTAACTTTTATAACACCACAGTACCTAGTGTAGAACCTAATGGGCTTACTCACGTAATTTAATATTGAGAAAAAGTAAGTAGATGTTTATTCTTAAGTAGTAGAATTCTTTTTTACTTATTTTACTCAGTAGTTACCTAAGCATTCTGTTGCGAACTGTGAAAATGAATTTATTTTACATTCAGATAATGAATTGGAAAGAATAATAAATATGATTAACATTATTTACTAAATCTAACTTAAAACACTAGTGTTTGTATTATTTGAAATAGAATTAAGAGTTATTGGGTGTAATTATAGTTATCTAATAAGTGACTAATGTAGTGACTGGAATACGCACACTGAACAATAGAAGGAAGGTAATGGCTTTGTAAAAACAATGGCCATAGACATTAATTAGTTCAATGTTGCTGTTTTACGTGTCACTCATTGGATCAATGCAAAAACTTGCAACAATAATTAAAAAAAGCTTATTGTATGATATTAAAGTCCTATTGCGTTATCTTTACTAATATTATAAAGAGGAAAGATTTGATTGTTTGTTTTTTTGTTTGCATTGAATAGGCTCCGAAACTACAAGACCAATTTGAAAAATTCTTTCACTATTAGAATCCTACATTATCTGTGATGAACATAGGGTATATGATTTTCCTGAATTCCTACGGAATGAAGTCCCGGTGTATATGAAAGCTATGGTGTATATGTTATTGGGCATTTTCTGCACTTAGCCTCTCAATTACGCCATTGTATGTGATATGGGGTTTAATAAACACATCAACGCGGTCTAGGGATATTGCATGATTTTTCATACAAAAGAGGTCTGTTTGAGAAGCTATAAAAGCATACTCGAGATACATGGACAGCTATAAATTTCAGACAAGCAAGTGCTAAACCTGAATTTTAAATTCTAGTCAGTCAATTTTGTTTTACTTGAAATTTGTCAAAATGTGATGAAAACGAAAACGAAAATGCACTTTTTGCCTGCTTTTTGTATGAAAATGGTCGAATTTAGGCAATTTTATTTTTCAGTTTCGTCAAGTTTTCACAAATTTCAAGTAAGACAAAATTAGTTGACTAAAATTGAAAATTCAGGTTTAGCACTTGTTCGTCTGAAAATTATAGCCCTCCATGTATCTCGAGTATGCTTTTATAGCTTCTCAAACAGACCTCTTTTGTATAAAAAATCGTGCAATATCCCTAGACCGTGTTGATGTGTGTATGTTACTCTATCTGAACAGCAAAGTGATTAAATAATAAGTACAATAACATGTATTGATTTGCTCTGCAGTGCCATCTTTTATCAATTTGTAGAACAATGCAAATAGTAAGGTGTGATGTTGATGGTTCTTTTCAGGATCCCTGAACTGTGCAGGATGCTTAAATGACATTGGTGCTGATGAGTATGTGACTGCTCTTGGACAGGAGTGGCATAAAGACTGCTTTAGGTGAGCTGATATAAATAGATAAATCTATGATTTGATAGGATCATTAAAACTACTGGAGTAGGTTTATAATTTTACATAGCCATTCATTAGGTAATTAAGGAAATATTTCGCAAAGTTATCTTTAAAAAGGTAATAAATCGTCACAAATACGAGCACATAGTTCTCAAAGAAATTGTATTTGTAGGTCTTCTTTGCGGCAGCCCTATCTACATCTACACTATCTACACTAATATTATAAAGAGGAAAGATTTGTACCTATTTTTGTATGTTTGTAATGAATAGGCTCAAAAAGTACTGGGCCGATTTAAAAAATTCTTTCACCATTAGGATGCTACATTATCCCTAAGTAACATAGGCTACATAATTTTTCCGAATTCTCACGGGAACGAAGTCCCGAGCGGGATGCTAGTTTCCTATATGTATGTATGTAAATTCTTTATTGCTCGAAAAATCCACACAATAATTAATTTAAAAGGAAATGTAGTATAGTAGCAAAAGAGGAGTTATCCCTGAAAGGATTTCTTCCAATCCGAATATTGTATTTTTGCCAAAAAAGGCAATAATTTAACAAACATTTTTTTTTGCTTCATTTAGTCACACACACTTGTTAATAAATTGTTAATGTTCCTGTATTGCATATAAATAAAGTATATTGTATTATTAAAATTTGTAAAATGCACTTCAAATCTTTAATACACCACCCAGGTGCTCGGTGTGCGATGCGGCGCTATCCACTTGGTACTTCGAGAAGGGAGGGCTTCTGTTCTGCCGGACTGACTATTGGGCGCGGTACGGGGAGTGTTGCCAGCAATGTGCACAGGTAACCCTTACTATTTATCTACATGTTATAATATAAACTAGCATTAATTTCAGTATTTACATAATTGGATCTTGGCAATCCTTACTAATATTATAAATGTGAATGTAAGTTTGTTTGTTTGTTTGTAGTTTAATCGTGAAAGCGTGCCTAAACTACTGAACCGATTTTAATGAAATTTGTTGTAGAGATACATTAGACCTTGAGAAATGATATAGGCTACATTTTATCCCACACCTGGGCACGATATAACCTGTAGTCCACGTGGGCGGAGCCGCGGACGAAAAGCTGGTCTGAAATAAATCGATTTTATTTATTTATCAATTTGACACTATCAGACTTTTTTAAATATTTCTTTTCATAGGACATGCAAAGGAAGCCACATAAAATATGTTAACATTAAATAAGATTTTGTTATTTAATACTCTGTTAAGCAGTATGCCTGAGCAGAGTTGGCAGCTGGTACATTACATTCTATGTTTTTCTGGACTCCCAGTCCAGCAAGGAAGTTCAGGGTAGGCAAACAATGTGCTAGCATCACATTGAATTTGAGTATTGTTTTTTTTCTGCAGGTGATAACAGGCCCGGTAATGGCGGCGGGCGAGCACCGCTTCCACCCGGAGTGCTTCGCGTGCGTGTCGTGCGGCGCGCACGTCGAGGACGGGGAGCCGTACGCGCTCGTCGAGAGGTCCAACCTCTATTGGTAAGATATGTTTCACTTTTTGGTGACCTTTCCTATAAAGAAGTAGGTGGCGAACTTGTCTGACTATCTAACATTCTATTTCAGAGATACTGTCATTTTTTGGCTGGTATTTTAATTATCGCAACTCTAGTAATCAATTTTAGGGAGTAACAAAAAATCGAAATGATAATGCCAGAAGACGAGCAACTTCACTTTTAAAAAAGTCATTTATTGCCTTATATGTTCTTATTAATTTTGGATTTTCTTTTTTGGGTATTTATGAATTAGGTCGGAAGAAGGCGAACGTAATTATACCAAATTGATGATGTACTGAGAAAAGTCCGTGTTAGGTTAGTAGTACAGGAATGTATGAAGTGAATTAAGAATGAATGTAGAGGAAGCGAAAGAGGCGTGTTTGGATCGTAGCAAGTGACAATCTGTGGTCTCTGCCTACCCCAATGGGACAAACTCACTTTTAAAAAGTCTATGTATGTAGCGACCTCAGTTAAAAGCAGCATGACTACTATAAACTTGGTTTATTTCTTCAATTGATCTACAGTAAAATTACAACTTTGGTTTATTTCTAAGCAATACAATATCATTTCAGACAACTATTTGACTCAAGCGCTCGCTAAAAACTGACTGATCGGGTTCGACCAGCGGCCGTATCCCCCCCTTTTACTCCCTGCTTTTAATGTCGTACTTGGTACTCTTTTGGTTGACGTTTTCCCAATCACGAGCCAAGAATTGCGCCTATGTTCGGACAAATACCTCACGAAATGTCTTGAAAATTATTAATCACGACATAATACAAGGTGTAAAAGACAGCTTAGCAAAATCTGAAACCCTGAACTCAGACAATAATTCTGAATGATTTTCCAGTGGAATTTTTGTCTGGAAAATGTTCACTTTTTTTCATGTTTTTTAACATTTTCTGTTTACATTTTTTATTATTTAATCAAATACACTCCATTTTGCAATAAAGAACAAACATAATAACGTAAAACACGAAAACCAGCAATGTACATCGCACTCCGATAACAGCGCGGCGCAGGGGGATCGCGCGCGGGGCGCGGTTTCGCGATACGTTGCGTAGCGCCAAAGTAGGTAAATAATGAAAACTCCTTAACGTGACGTTTCCGGGAAAAAATAATTACTTATAGTAGATGATAGTTATGGGTAGATTCCACTATTTAAGTATTTGCTAAGCTGTCCTTTACACCCAGTATGTGTATGTATGTATGTGAATCACGTTTATTTGTCCCACGTAGCGGCAGTTGCTACAGCAGTGCGGTGGGCTGTGTGTCCCGGCCGCACGCCATCCGCTCGCTGGACGTGCCGGCCGCCGGGCTCAAACTAGCCCCCACCGCCTCGGGGGCTCTCACTGTCTCACAGTAAGTATGACATACTGTCTGTCTGCCCTGGACTTGTGACTTTTATGTATGTAGCCTGTGTGTTAGTTAATCCAGGCTGTCAGCTACCTTCATACCATATCGAAATTGGTCCAGCCGATTGAGCGTGAAAGAGTAACAAACATCCATAGATACATCTATACATCCTCACAAACTTTCACATATATAATATTAGTAGCATAACTATTTATCCTCTTCTTCTTATCAGCCCATATACGTCACCGCTGAGGGGCACGGACTTCCCTTCGAAACACGAAGGGGATTTAGGCCATACCATAGTCCACCACGCTGGCCCATTGCTGGTTGATGGACCGCTCGTCTTTCGAAAAAGTCTTAGCCGGGCGGGTTTCATAACAATGTTTTCCTTCACTGCTGAGCAAGTGAAGAGGATTTTGTCCTCTTAAGACATAATTTGTTTCAATACTAGCATTCCGCCTAGGTCTTCGTTCCCATGGGAATTCGGGAAAATTTTGTAGCCTATGTTACACAGGAATAATGTAGCATTTTAATGGTGAAAGAATTTTTCAAATCGGTCCAGCAGTTTCTTAGCCTATTAAATGCAAAAAAACAAACAATTAAATCTTTCCTCTTTATAATGTTAGTATAGATTTAAGGAAACTTACTTACTAGCCGTGTGAGTCCCCGGCAGAGTAGAATAGGACCACCCTCTTTCTTACCGAGGTGTCGTACAAGGCGACTAAGGTAAATATGCAAGCAAGTTCATCTGCACACAGACGAGAAGGAAAACTCTGCAATTATATCCAAACCCTCGCCAACCCGTCTGCCGAGCGTGGTGAGTATGGCATTTACCCCTCATGTTATTGAGGGAGGCCCGAACCCCAGCAGTGGGGACGTATATGGGCTGATGAAGACTTACTAGATGCATAAATAATCAATATCTAGACTAATGACAAGTTTTCACCTTTATGTAACTATGTCAGTTAATTGGACATACAACTTAAAAAAAAAAAATGAAGAAGTTTTAGTTATCTGGGAGTCCTAAAACTAATTATAAAATTAAGTTATTTAAGTGGATTTGAGACAGTAAATTATTATCATTTTAAAAATTCATTTGAGCAATTAATAAGTGCGCCTTATAAAATTAATCTAATAATGAAAATCATCGTAACCTACATCAATGGAATAACATTAAGTAGGAAACAAACTAAACAGCAGGCCAATTCCACTAAAGAACAGCAGCTGTATTGTAGCTCAGCTTGAGTAACTCACTGGCATTAATTTGAAAGGCTCGGAATAACGTGTTAGTATAAGGTGTTTCAAAAAATAATAATGAAAAGAAAATCCAAAATTAAATTCTAAAGTAAAACAGTCGCAACTCTTGTAACCAATTGCACGGTTTGAAATTTTTCAAAATAAAACATGACATTACTTACTTGACATATTTTAAATAGAGCTGCGCATTGATCAAAATTTCTATTAATTTTTGGATTTTCGTGTTACTGGGTATTCGGAGCCTTTACGAAAGCGGTCAATGAAAGCCGAAAGCTTGCAGTTTTAGTTGAATTGGAATAGGCTATCATTCAGCTGCAAAGACATTCATTAAAGTTACTTAAGGCGACTACAGCACCCAATAAAGGCAGCACACATAGGAATAGTGCCATCTCCGTCTCTCAACAGGCCTGGGCCGGCAGTGCGAACAGTGTCGATACACGAAGTTTACGGACTATGAAAGCGTGTGTGCGTAAAAACATGTTCGAAAGTTATAAAAATGAGATTTATGGAAAGGTAACGGCTTAAATCGAAAAATGCGTTAACTACTTATCGAGAGTGTTCAATCACGAACATTTTGATAGCAAATTCAAGTTCCTGTGTGCATTTTACTATCGTTTTTACAGCTTAAAAGATACACAATATTGGTATTTAGAGGTGACTTTGTGAGCATTTTCTATCGAACCAAAAGTGCTGAATCATGTTTTCAGCAAACTACTTATCTAGTTTATGTCCCGAATATTACCGTAGTATTCTTTTTCTTCGATTTAATGCAGTGCGTCATGCTTATCTACGCATCATACAATTGTAATTTAGGTGCTGTAGTCGCCTTAATACTACTTGACATACTGTATTATCTGATTCGTTGAGGTTAATAAGGATGATACTACATACTCGTATAAATGAACGTTGCAACTGAGTGCGATACTATAGATACAAAAAAGACACGAGTCAAAAAATATCTCACAAAAAAAAACGAAAAGTTAATGATTTTTTCAAGATTAAGGTCCGTATTCCAGAACGCGACTCGTCTTTGTCATTTTGATAGTGAGAGAAAGAGACAATAAATAATAAAGTATCGATCAAGACTTGAGTTTCCTTCTGTAATACGGATCTTATGTTGATTGGGCAATAAAGTAAAAAACTAACGGGGCTATAAAACAGCCGGTGCGCGGACAAGCTGACGGCGATCGCGCGGGCGTTGTTGCGGGCAGCGCTCGCCGCCTGCATACATCTCACCTGCCATAGGTATCTTACTAAACATTCAAATCAAAGGTTAAAGTATTTATTTGGTACACAAGTGAGCAAAGGTGGATTTACATTTGAATAACTTCAAATTCACGAACTAGCGAAATAGTCTAGGATTAAATTACGAGTGTAGCAAGCGATTTAAGTAGAATACAGCAGCGGGCCGATTGTGTGAAATTGTTTTTTTTTCTCCCTTTCGGGAAATGCAAAGGAATGTTTGTCCGTTTTTTTTTATTATGAGATGGGTTAACTCTTGACCTCAATCTTGACCAAGGTCATAGATGAGGTCGACGATGGAGCGAGTTAACCCAGAAAATGCCAATTAAGGCACTGGTTATCCCACGCACCGACGGAACACAGCAAGCTGTCGGACTTCGGTAGGAAGGTGGTCGCGAACCAGACGGCCCTTCACAGAGCCTATACCACACCGCATGAGACCATAGGGCGACACCTCAGATTCAGAAAAAAAATGAGGTGTCGTTGCCTGGGTCTCATTTGTGTTTCCTTAGTCGCCTCTTACGACACCCACGGAAAGAGATGGGGTTGTGTTATTCTCAACCGATCACCACACGGTATAACCGATCACCGTACAGCCATTTTCTTTAGTAGATTTCTTATTTTTTCGTTTCTGATGTTCTCCTATAGTATTTTGTTTACCTATAGTGTTTTGCTTACGAACAGCTGTACGGCTAGAAGAAATGTAACTTTTTATGGACTTTTTTTTAATATTGATGCAATCTAAACTAACCGAACATAAAGTTTCGTGAAATTATAATTTTACTGGAAATATTTTAAAGTTACTCAAATCGTAAAACAATGCTCACATGTGATCTGGGCTCCTATGAATGCTAAGCTATTTATCGGCTATGGATTTTTTTTTTGTGCATCCTTATGCCACTTACACACACTATAGCTACTAGCACACTAATCACAACTAATATATCGCTAATAGAACCTTGTAGTTGCGTTACGTTGTTATTTGTTAAGCGCAATACACATCTAAGCCGCCGACACAGTCCTCCGATACAACCCGACGCAGCGACCTATTTGAAAAAAATCATGCAACATGTGCCCACGCGTTCTGCCCGCCGACATGTTGGCGGCATTTCGGCGGCTTGCCCGGCGCCACTACCGCTGTAGTGACGTGCACAGATAATTAGAGATGGGTGACGAGCTTGTATATTCCAGCTATAATAAACCCACAAGCTGCTATCAATAGATCACTGTCATCGTCCATGAGACGTATTTTTGAAACAATAGAATTCCAATTCGCATACGAATTGACAAGATTTGTATGAGATTCTCATGCGAATTGGAATTCTATCATTTCAAAAATACGTCTTCATGTTTAATAATTATTTTTATTTACTGAATTATCGAGCTACAGCATACCAGTTATAGACCCAACGTCTTTCGATACGCAGAAGTCACTAACTGCTAAAGAAGTTCATCGTGTCAAGTCCGCCGACAAAGTTTACCGACTTGAAATGAACGAAGCTGCCAACAAGTCCGCCGACAACAGGTTGCCGACATAGGTCGGCGGGTGTCGGCGACTTAGATGTGTATTGCGCTTTAGTTTGCTATATTTAATTTTGATGTTTTGTAACACTAGTTTTCGACCGAACTTAAAGCGCCACCTTTTATTGATTTGTAGAACTAATAATTTATTTTTATTTTTACCAAACCAATCCATAAATGGCATTGCACACAGCATGATTTGTATACATACACAGTTTGTATATAATATTATCCGTCAAACCCGGATTGAGGTGCACTAATTAATTTTTAGGTAGTGATATTTAGAATAGAATAGAAAATATTTAAACTTTTGCCTTCTGTATAACTACATAACCTGTTCATACAGAGCTCAGTTTGTCCTAGGCTACTGGGAAATCGGGTTTGGCAGGTAACATATTATGCTTCTAACTTCTTGATGTGTCTAGGCCCTAGGCAATCACTTTTGCGAATGCACGATGAATTATTAGATTTATCGCCTAACTTGAATTCAGAACTACGTGCTTTATTTTTAATAAACAATGTTATTATTTTGATTTTGTATTGAATTTTGGAAACACGAAGATTGCCGAGACACAATCAGTGCCGTAAATAGCCTTTTCTGCGCCCTGTGCGAGCTGCTATTACTGCGCCCTTGTTTTTTTTGGATATTATAATCACCCTAGAGCAATGCTATGTATAAGTAGACCTACTTTATTTCATTCAGGGTGATAAAATAAAGCACAAGGAACTTGGTGTTGGTGGACCAATTATCTAATATTTTAGAAGAAAAATCTATTTTTTTAAAGAACTGATGTGGGCAAACAAGCAGACGAGCCATCTGATGTTAAGTGGACCTTCGCCTGCTATACCACCCACTGTGTCTCACTCACTAAAACTCAAACGCAAGTTCACTAGTGCAAATGCGTTGCCCACCCTGATGCTTCAGATTTAATATTTGGATATAAAAAATGAGCGCGATGTTTTATCTAATTTAATAGACGTTGCCTGGTCTGGCCATTCTTGCGCCCCCCAGAGTCTACGCCCTGTGCCTGGGCACCGGTGGCACCGCCCTATTTACGGCACTGGACACAACAAGAAAATCAAATATAAAATTCTCATATTTAAACTATTTTTCCCGCGTAGGATCGACTCCACGTGTGGTCTGTTAACCCTTCACATCGGCGACCGCATTCTCGAGATCAACGGGTCTCCGGTGCGGACGCGGGCCTTGGACGACATCGAGCGGACGCTGGCGCGACCGCCCGCTGTCATACAGGTAATGGGACTTGGCATGGCTACCTTACGACATCACTTATTATTTTAGTTTAGTATTTTTAAAACGCTTACCCGCGTGAGGGATATTCTCAAATAATATTTAGGGTAAGAAAAATGTTCGGCGCGAATGGGACTTGAACCCACGATCCCAGGATCCCATTCTTGAGATCAAGTTCCATTCGCGCCGAACATTTTTCTTTAGTGACCACTTTATATGTTTGTCCGTTGAGGCCACAACTGAGTAGTAAGTTTATTTTTAAGTTTTTTCAAAGCTTGTTTTTATTTAATTTATTTATTCAAATTGTGGATAAGTGGAAAGTAGGGTCCAAATTGTCAACATTTTAATTCTGCCGTGGAACAACCAGACGCCAAGCAGAATCTAAACGCAGCCAAACACACTAACATTGGCGAAATCACCAAAAGAAACGCCCTCAATATATTCCGACCTCTGTTCATAACTGGTGTGAAAATCGAGAATTTTTTAATTATTTAACCTATCCTGTCTTTCCAGCTCACAATAGAACACAACCCAGACCCCACCGCAGCAAACAACGCAACAAAACGCATTCCAACCTGCAATGTACAGACTGATAACGAAGACAGAACCTTTACATTAGACACGAGACTACCTACAATCAACTTAGACAAAAAACTAGACGCAAAAACGCAAAACACGAAACTGGATACAAAAACGCAAAACACAAAACTGGACACAAAATCGCCGGTAGAAAGAAAAATACTAAAAGAAGAGAAAAGACACATTCCAAGCAGACATTCCGCTGAACAAGAAATTCCAAAAGAGGAGGAGAAGAAAGAGAGGCTGTTCAAGAGGAAGGGGGAAGAGGGGGGGAAAGTGAGAGTGATCAAGAGGAGACAGACGCCGTCGTCGCCGCTTTTGGGGGATAAGGAGAGGAGTAGCAGTATGTCAAAGTTGTTGGATGTGTGAGTAATTTCTCTTTATTAAAACTTACGGACGAACCCTCTCTGAATAGTCCTACATTATAACCAGACCCTTTCATCGATGTAGCAAATAGGTGAAAATAATGATGAGCTATGTGATAATGTGTTACTAATATAGGCCAAAAGTAGGCTCATTGAGCATTGATTTCTGCCTGATTCTATTAATGTATGTTCTTTTACTAAAATTTAATATATTTCAATTTAAAAATCCCCTTCGTCTTTGGAAGTGAGGCCCGTGCCCCTCCGTGGGGACGCATATAGGCTTACTAAAGTCCGTCCGCGTGGACTTAAGATTATATCGTGCCCAGCTGTGGGATGAAATGTAGCTTAAGGTCTAATCTATCTCTGTACCAAATTTCATCAACATCGGTTCAGTAGTTTAGCCGCGAAAGCGTGACAGATAGACAGCGTTAGTTTCGCATTTATAATATTAAGTAGAGATAAAAGATGACCCCTCACAAATTTAAATCCTCAATATTTTTAGTGTGGACGGCGAGGAGCCGAGCGGAGTTCTGTGTGACTTGAGCCGCGCGCGCTCCTTCAGGGCAGAGCCCGCGCCCGGGCAGAAAGTGTTCAGAGCGTGCGATCTCTTACAGGTACGTCTCAGTCATACAAATGCAGCCGCGGTAAGTTTGAACGTGTTTACCAAAGCTAAATCGCTCACATTTCTATTGTATTCAACGTTTCTATTGGTCTGAATACAAAGGAAACGTTAGCGGTTTAGTTTTGGTAAACAAGTTCAAACTTACCGCGATCGGAGGACAGAAGCTAAAAACTATGAACGTACCCAAATAAAAGATGTTTTTACCGGTTTGTGGCGTGTATTCCGTAAATCTGGATCGATCAGAGAGCACCACTAGGCAACGAGTTGATAATTAACTATATCCGTGGGACAGAAACAAGGCATATGTTTGGTTGAGTGGTAGTGACACTACCTCTTGACCGACGGGTCCTGGGTTCGATTACCAGTCGGAGGAAATATTTGTGTAAAAATCAGATGTAGGTGCTCGGGTCGGTGTTTGTGTCTGTCTTATGTGTGTTCCGAGGAACCCACGACACAAGGACACAAGCTTAGTGTGGGCCTTTGAGTGTGTAGCGTTTATTTAATTTATTTATTATTATGTCCATCGTATATTTGACTCAGGGCGAGCTGCTAGGGTCGGGTTTCTTTGGCGAAGTGTACAAGGTGACTCACCGCGAGACCGGCGAGGTGATGGTGCTCAAACAACTCTACCGCGTCGACGAGGAGGCGCAGAGGAACTTCCTAAAAGAGGTACGCTTTTGTATCAATCGGTTTTATTTTTCTTTAGTCTGAATTGTGTTGTGCTAGCCAAACGTGTTTATTCAGCATATTTGACAAAGGAGACCGCTTATTTCTATGTCAATGCCGAGATCTTTGGCGGGAACTCGGCATGGGTGGTTGCTGTGCCGATTGAATTTTTGTTTTCTACGAATGTAGAATAGTGAAAGTGTATTGTGCAGTAAACTAACTTTTAGAACAGTGTAGTGATTAAAGAATTCAAGTGATACAGTGTATCCGCTCCGTTTGGTTCCGACAAAGATCCAGTGGCAGTGCTTCTCGCCGCTATAGTTCTCTGTAAACGAAACACTATCGGTTTACGGAGAATGAGAGGAACTTATTCAGAAGTAATACACTGAAGACATGGCTGTATCCATTCAAACGTCCGGCCCCGCGCGCGAATATCCGGTCCGTCCGAATGCCGCGACCCTTAGCAGCGCTACCGATTTCTATTCCCAACAACTTTTAATCTATAGTAACTACAACAATAGAAAAAATACTGCCAAATTGGCTACAATATACCCATTTCAAGTTATTATTTCAACAAACAAAGCTAAATAAAGAACAATTAACAATAATTATAATAACTGTTAGTGTTAGTGTCACTTTTTGATATTAACATTTTCAAGGACAGTTTACATAATGAATTAGTCTCTACAGAAACTAATCCTTAATTATTCTTGTAGGATATGTCCTAACGATCATTTTGATGTATAATAATCCAAGAAATAAATAATAAAAACAAGTATTTCCGACGTAATCACTGACACATTGATCACTCTCGTCAACGCCACAGTTGTAAAAAAATTTTCTTCAGTGGATATCCGACCCGATATCGAGACATAGAGAGTTATGACAAGAAAAAATTTAACATTGCCTAAAAGTGCGTATAACCCTGTAGGTGGCAGTGCTGCGGTCGCTGAGCCACCCGAACGTGCTCCGCTTCATCGGCGTGCTGTACAAGGACAAGCGGCTGCACCTCGTCACGGAGTACGTGGCGGGCGGCACGCTGCATCAGCTCTTACAGGTACCACATGTACGCACGCACGCAAACACACAAACACACACACACACACATATATACAGGGCTTTGGGTATTTCTCTTTTAACCTCTCGGGTGCTAAATCAGTCCATGAAACTGAACAACTTTCCCTAAAGGAACATGGTCAAAATACAAAAAAAAACAAATTTGATTTCCCATACAATATGCGCTATATGCTGATGAAGTTTGTATGGGAACTCAAAAATTTTTTTTTCGTATTTTGACCTATGTTTCTTGGAAAGTTGTTCAGTTTCATGGACTGATTAACCACTCGAGAGGTTGAAAGAGATTTACCTAAACCCTGTATATACATACGCACGCACTCAACTACACACACGCACCTATACGCACGCTTTCACATCCACATAATTAACATTATACAACTTAGTAAACATTTGAATAGTAGAATCTACCACAAATGTGATCGGTTATAAATTTTTTTCAAAAGAGTAGAGTTAAAGAGTTTTCTTTATTTATCTACTCACTGCGCCAGAATATAATATTGCTGGTTTTGGTGTTTGACGCTGTTTCTTATTATTTTTTCGAAAATGGAGTGTATTTAATTAAATAAACAATTTTAAATCATAAAATATATTTTTAAATTTTCCTGTAGAAAATTTCACTGGATATCCATTCAAAATTATGGTTTGAATTCAAGATTTCAGTTTTCGCTAAAATTTCTCTTATTGATCAAAAAATTATTAAACTCCAAATGCAAAACGCATGCTTCACCAGTGAAAAAAGCTATAATACCGACAACAAAAGCAAAATGTGTACTCGACTTAAAAAAACAACAATAATAATAAAATCATTTATTTCGGAAAACAGGTTCCATATAAGTACAAATGTTTTCTTTGCAGGATACGACAATAAAAACAAAAAAAACGACAGTAAAAACAAATGTTTTGATTTAATTGCAGGATACGACAGTCCCCCTCAGCTGGTCGCGCCGCGCGCAGCTAGCGCGGGACGTGTCGCGCGGCGTGGGGTACTTGCACCGGATGAACGTCGTACACCGAGACCTCAACTCACACAACTGTCTCGTCAGAGAGGTAATGCTATTTATCTGTCACCGGTACTTACACAGGATGAACGTCGTACACCGAGACCTCAACTCACACAACTGTCTCGTCAGAGAGGTAATGCTATTTATCTGTCACCGGTACTTACACAGGATGAACGTCGTACACCGAGACCTCAACTCACACAACTGTCTCGTCAGAGAGGTAATGCTATTTATCTGTCACCGGTACTTACACAGGATGAACGTCGTACACCGAGACCTCAACTCACACAACTGTCTCGTCAGAGAGGTAATGCTATTTATCTGTCACCGGTACTTACACAGGATGAACGTCGTACACCGAGACCTCAACTCACACAACTGTCTCGTCAGAGAGGTAATGCTATTTATCTGTCACCGGTACTTGCACCGGATGAACGTCGTACACCGAGACCTCAACTCACACAACTGTCTCGTCAGAGAGGTAATGCTATTTATCTGTCACCGGTACTTACACAGGATGAACGTCGTACACCGAGACCTCAACTCACACAACTGTCTCGTCAGAGAGGTAATGCTATTTATCTGTCACCGGTACTTACACAGGATGAACGTCGTACACCGAGACCTCAACTCACACAACTGTCTCGTCAGAGAGGTAATGCTATTTATCTGTCACCGGTACTTACACAGGATGAACGTCGTACACCGAGACCTCAACTCACACAACTGTCTCGTCAGAGAAGTAATGCTATTTATCTGTCAACGGTACTTACACCGGATGAACGTCGTACACCGAGACCTCAACTCACACAACTGTCTCATCAGAGAGGTAAAGCTATTTATCTGTCACCGGTACTTACACCGGATGAACGTCGTACACCGAGACCTCAACTCACACAACTGTCTCGTCAGAGAAGTAATGCTATTTATCTGTCACCGGTACTTACACCGGATGAACGTCGTACACCGAGACCTCAACTCACACAACTGTCTCGTCAGAGAGGTAATGCTATTTATCTGTCACCGGTACTTACACAGGATGAACGTCGTACACCGAGACCTCAACTCACACAACTGTCTCGTCAGAGAGGTAATGCTATTTATCTGTCACCGGTACTTACACAGGATGAACGTCGTACACCGAGACCTCAACTCACACAACTGTCTCGTCAGAGAGGTAATGCTATTTATCTGTCACCGGTACTTACACAGGATGAACGTCGTACACCGAGACCTCAACTCACACAACTGTCTCGTCACAGAGGTAATGCTATTTATCTGTCACCGGTACTTGCACCGGATGAACGTCGTACACCGAGACCTCAACTCACACAACTGTCTCGTCAGAGAGGTAATGCTATTTATCTGTCACCGGTACTTGCACCGGATGAACGTCGTACACCGAGACCTCAACTCACACAACTGTCTCGTCAGAGAGGTAATGCTATTTATCTGTCACCGGTACTTACACAGGATGAACGTCGTACACCGAGACCTCAACTCACACAACTGTCTCGTCAGAGAGGTAATGCTATTTATCTGTCACCGGTACTTACACAGGATGAACGTCGTACACCGAGACCTCAACTCACACAACTGTCTCGTCAGAGAGGTAATGCTATTTATCTGTCACCGGTACTTACACCGGATGAACGTCGTACACCGAGACCTCAACTCACACAACTGTCTCGTCAGAGAGGTAATGCTATTTATCTGTCACCGGTACTTACACAGGATGAACGTCGTACACCGAGACCTCAACTCACACAACTGTCTCATCAGAGAGGTAAAGCTATTTATCTGTCACCGGTACTTACACCGGATGAACGTCGTACACCGAGACCTCAACTCACACAACTGTCTCGTCAGAGAGGTAATGCTATTTATCTGTCACCGGTACTTACACAGGATGAACGTCGTACACCGAGACCTCAACTCACACAACTGTCTCGTCACAGAGGTAATGCTATTTATCTGTCACCGGTACTTGCACCGGATGAACGTCGTACACCGAGACCTCAACTCACACAACTGTCTCGTCAGAGAGGTAATGCTATTTATCTGTCACCGGTACTTGCACCGGATGAACGTCGTACACCGAGACCTCAACTCACACAACTGTCTCGTCAGAGAGGTAATGCTATTTATCTGTCACCGGTACTTACACAGGATGAACGTCGTACACCGAGACCTCAACTCACACAACTGTCTCGTCAGAGAGGTAATGCTATTTATCTGTCACCGGTACTTGCACCGGATGAACGTTGTACACCGAGACCTCAACTCACACAACTGTCTCGTCAGAGAGGTAATGCTATTTATCTGTCACCGGCAAACTGTAAAAACCGTAGTATTACAATTTCGTTAGTATAACTTAGACGGTTATGTAATTGATTTTAGTGGAAACTTTGTTAGCTTCTGTGATAATTAAGCTATTCTACAGGGCTTTTAACCTCTCTCTACCTATCTCTTTTAACCTCTCGGGTAGTTAATCAGTCCATGAAACTGAACAACTTCCCCAAGGAACATAGGTCGAAATACGAAAAAAAAAAATGTTGATCTCCCATACAAAATGCGCTATATGCTGATGAAGTTTGTATGGGAACTCAACATTTTTTTTTCGTATTTTGACCTATGTTGCTTGGGAAAGTTGTTCAGTTTAATTAATCACCCGAGAGGTTGAAAGAGAGATACCTAAAGCCCTTTATATCCGGTTAATCTATTATAAATGCTGTATGTTAAATAATCTCCTGTGATATTACAATTTGCCTTGTAAAATTATAAATTTACGAAACTTTAAGGGCCACCTGCTTGATATTAGGATAAGTTAGGTTAAGTTGCAATAATATTATAAAAAAGTCCGTCAATGTGAAAAAAAATGAGGCGTATTATACGATACGCTTACGGTACGACGCTGTGTGCGAACGGTTTTAGTATGGAAAGTATTTTTATATTTTGACAATAGGAAATATGCATGAATTGTTTTTATCGTATTGATTAACAAAATATGAAAATACCGTACTTGAGATGTCAAAAAGTGAAATTAAAATTAAAATCGGCCAAATAATACGGCCGATATACGCATTTAAAACTATTAATTACGCACCGATTAGACAGAGAGATCCGACATGGACTGTGACGTCACATGTCACTACGTCCATACAAACTCCGTGTTAAATTTGGTTTTGCTAGAAAGAGATAGAAATAAATCTTCGATGGCTTATATCTTTTTTAATTTCATAGTTATTCGAAAAATAGTTTTACTAAACTGTTTATTACATAAATGAGGATTAATTTAAAAAAAAAAAAAAAAAAAAACATGCATATTCCCTATTTAGGCGACATGAGCCCGGAAATACAGACGCAAGCAGAGAACCCTTTGGTTCATCTTTTAAAGCTTCCTAATTTAAAGTGAACCCCCATATTTTGGTTATTATTATTTTTGAAGTAAAACTTCTATAGCGGCGTTGTGCACTTTGAAGTATGGGTAAAAAATGTTAAACTCGCGTCAGGACACGTGACCTGATCGAAAATTGGTAAGAAGGAGGGAAAGTAGACCGCAAGGAAGTAATATATGTTCAAGTTTTTACTTTTGCCGGCACTCCCGTAGTGCAACCCGTTGTTTTTTTTTTTTAGTTTAGAGACCAACTGAAAATCAGTGCCGAGACGACTATTTAGTCGTCTTTGGATTACGCTGAGCTGGTCACCCTTTTTGTTGCATTACACCAAAATAGATATAAGGCATAGGCATAAGTTCTATTTGTATATTACCAAATACACACCACTATACTGGTGTATATTACAATACACCAGTATTGTTTCTGAATAAAAATGTATTATATTCTGTTCAGGATAAAACCGTGATAGTGGCGGACTTCGGCCTGGCTCGCATCGTCCAGAAGACAGCCAGCAACACGCTCGAGCGGCCGCGGAACGCGCACTCCACGCTGCGACGCAAGCGGTACACGGTAATACCACACTCACACCACCACGCAAGGGGCCCAAGGGACACTGATCACCCAGACACACTTATTCGATACTTTTTGAAATTCGCTATTTTGGTTAACTTGCTACTTTCTTTTATTCGACACTTTTCTGAATTCGCTATTTTGCCTAGTTTAACAATATCTTAAACTAGACATATGTATTGGACAACACTTCACTAGCCTATCTTGATACTTCGGTACCGCGTACGTGTCGGTTCGGTACACTCATGAAAAACGTCAGGATTTATATAAACTTTAAATAACCATTGGTTTAGCCATTTATTCCTGGTTTTGTATGGAATAAATGGCTAAACCAATTTATTCAGAGCCTTTAAAAATATTAGTGTCACGTCAAAAATTATAGCCACAAGTGCGCTTTTACAGTTTTGTTATAGAATTGGCCTGCTGAGTTACTATATTTGTTTCCCCTACGAGAAATTACGACAAGAAATCCGTTCCTTTTATGATACTTCCTTTTTAAACGACTTCAAAAAAGGAGGAGGTTCTATGTTTGTATCTTTTTTAGATGTATTTTTTTAATTTGTTAACCGATTTTTAAAATTATGTTTTTGTTCGAAAGAGTATACTACAGAGTTGATTCAATTGTCACCAAGTCAGGTTCTCATGATGGAATCCCAGGAAAATGTAGTCCCTCGAATTAGAATTTAAACCTTCGCGAAACCCTCGAATTTTAACCTTGGCGCGATTCTTGCACACCTGTTTGTGCACGATTTGTATCGCACGCGCCGTAAACAAGCGCGCGGCGGGAACGTACAATGTTTCTTATGTAATTTCTATTATTGACACTAAAAATAGAATATCTTCGCCTGACTCGGAATTGAATCTGTAACCACTAATTACCAATCTGATTGCAGGTGGTCGGCAACCCGTACTGGATGGCCCCGGAGATGATGAACGGGAACGTGTACGACGAGAAAGTGGACGTATTCTCCTTTGGCATCATCCTGTGCGAGGTATTTATTGATTTTTTCGTTTAAATTTGTTTAGATCGCTTTCTAATTTAGGCCCGTATTACAGAAGGAGACTGACGTCTTGATCTATACGTATTGATTGTCTCTTTCTCTCACTATCAAAATGACAAAGACGACTGCTACTTCAGTATATATCGGAGTCTGAATCGTGTTCTGCAAACCTTAGAGTCACACCGTAAAATCACCTGTCTTATGGCATTGAGGAATATTATTAGCGTATAGAGTAGACATTGCGAGTAGACATTGCGAGTAGACATTGCGAGTAGACATTGCGAACAGCCTAAATGACTTGTGGTCCATGGACCACAACGCGTGCTTCAAAGTAGCGATTCGCGGCGTCCACTCTAATAAAAAGTAGTTATATCTCAATGGTCTTATGTCGTTATAAACTAGATAATCGGTCGAGTATCGGCCGACCCGGACTTCATGCCGCGGCGCTCGGACTTCGGTCTGAACGAGGCGGTGTTCGTGGACAAGTTCTGCGGCGGCTGCCCCGAGCCCTTCTACCGGGTCGCCTTCCTCGCCTGCCACCTCGACCCCGACAAACGGTCAGCGATATTATTCTTGGAATTATTTTTAACAAATAGAGTATGCTTGGTTCTTCTTTGAGAATATTACGCCAGTCATATCTACCACTAGAAATTTCTAAAATAACAAACTAACGGCTTTTTTTATATGTTGTGAGGACCTTTAAAGAAATCAGAACTAGCCGTTAGTTTGCGGTTTTTTTTTCTCAGAGACAAAAAACTGCGGTCGGACGGACATTGGTACCCTAAAAATGACGTTTTGAATTTCAAAAGTAGACTACTGCAGTTTACACGTTGACCCTAACGTCACTTTTATGTCTATCGGTAACAGTGGCGATTTTCGTATAAACTATGTGACATGATGAGTACTATTGGTTTGAATTTTTGCTTTATTTTTTATTTTTCTCAATGTTTAAACTTAGCATAGCATCTGTATTGTTCTTACAACTTAATTTTAAGCTTGCCGTAAGATATTATGATTGGAGTGGCATTGAGTTTTAAAATTTAAAATGTTTGATGTTCTTGAATGTTGTGGTGTACACTCTGTTAGTAACCTAATAAATAAAACGAACTATTGTGATTGAATACTAAAATAAAATATTTTCCTTTCAGACCGCCTTTCGAAGTGATAGAAATATGGCTGGAAAGCCTAAGCATGCACCTCTCAAATCCAGGCTCCCTCCCACCAAACCTCCTCGCAGATATCTTACAGTACGGCCAGGGTCGTTCAGGGAAGGGCCACGCCACGCCCGAGTGTTGCCAGCATCAAGACAGCAGCATATTCTGTGCGACAGAGAACAACGGCAAGTGTTGCCTGTGTGAAAAATGTGGTAGCTGTGAGAAGTTGCGGCGGTCGCCGAGTCGGGTGGCGAGTGTTGAGCTCAATCTGCCGGAAGGGGGGGTTGTCAAGGTGAGTTTTTTTTTAAAACAGATTTATATGAATTGTGTAGATGATATATGGGATGATATTGGGTAAAATTAAAAAAAAAATTGAAATTTGTCGATAAATTTACTAGACTCGACCGTTTTAAAACTGACAAATTAATCTGTGTTAAGACGTTTGTAGGTTATTTTAGACCCTTTTTAAAAATAAAATTCCCCATCAGTTTTTAATGAGTTTTTTATGATGCTGATAATTTCTTAAGTTTTTTGCAACCAGTTCTTCCCTGCAATCCTGGCAAGATCGTCAGCCCATCTAATTGGTTGTCTGCCCACGCTTCTACGCCCAGTTCGAGGTCTCCACTCTAGCACTTTTTTACCCCATCTCTGGTCATATCTCCGGCATATGTGACCTGCCCACTTCCATTTTCTTTGAGCTATCACTGCTGCTATGTCAGGAAGTTTGGTTCTTCTACAATATCTGTATTCCTGATACGGTCTCGGGAGTGAAATTCCAAGCATAGCTCGCTTCATAGCTCTTGTAGCCTATTGATGGTATGCTTGGGGAGCGTCCATGTCTCGGCTCCGTAAACCAGTACAGAGGCCTTTGAGTGTGTATCGTTTATTCGTTTAGAGATCTCTTCTACAGGGTGAAATTGTAAACAATCAACAAATTTTGAGGGATGAATTTACTCATGATTACGAATAACTTTTTTTAAGGGACCAACTCTGATTCTAAAAAGTAAAAAAACTGCTGTTCCATACAAAAGTTCAATACCAACTCAACCAAAATGTATGGAACAACTAATTCTTATTTTTTTGTAGACTCGCCTTTGTACACTATTTTTATAGACATAGACATAGACATAAAATTTATTCACAAGCACAGGTACACACTACATTACAGACAGAAATAATACGACAACAAAAATAAAACACAAGTACACACAGGACACAAACACAATGTAGGCGCAAGAGTCATAGTGTGTGCACCGACCGCACCTATGTAAAATGTTTATGTAAAATGTTTCTTACTTTCTTTGTGCAATAGAGAATATAATATCTCAATATTTTTGCAGTCGAAATCCACCGTAACAATCGAGTCGTCTCGCGAATCGGCGTCTGGTCTTGCACTCGGCAAGTGTGTGTCGGCCTCACACATCGCACCACTCCGGCCCGCGCTCACACTCACACCCAGCCGCAGCCAGCAGCTCACGCCCGGCTTCATACTGCGGGCCGACGGCCCCAACATCAACATCACTAAGGTAAGGTATCAACATCACTGACACTCACACCCAGCTGCAGCCAGCAACTCACGCCCGGCTTCATACTGCGGGCCGACGGCCCCAACATCAACATCACTAAGGTAAGGTATCAACATCACTGACACTCACACCCAGCCGCAGCCAGCAGCTCACGCCCGGCTTCATACTGCGGGCCGACGGCCCCAACATCAACATCACTAAGGTAAGGTATCAACATCACTGACACTCACACCCAGCCGCAGCCAGCAACTCACGCCCGGCTTCATACTGCGGGCCGACGGCCCCAACATCAACATCACTAAGGTAAGGTATCAACATCACTGACACTCACACCCAGCCGCAGCCAGCAACTCACGCCCGGCTTCATACTGCGGGCCGACGGCCCCAACATCAACATCACTAAGGTAAGGTATCAACATCACTGACACTCACACCCAGCCGCAGCCAGCAACTCACGCCCGGCTTCATACTGCGGGCCGACGGCCCCAACATCAACATCACTAAGGTAAGGTATCAACATCACTGACACTCACACCCAGCCGCAGCCAGCAACTCACGCCCGGCTTCATACTGCGGGCCGACGGCCCCAACATCAACATCACTAAGGTAAGGTATCAACATCACTGACACTCACACCCAGCCGCAGCCAGCAACTCACGCCCGGCTTCATACTGCGGGCCGACGGCCCCAACATCAACATCACTAAGGTAAGGTATCAACATCACTGACACTCACACCCAGCTGCAGCCAGCAACTCACGCCTGGCTTCATACTGCGGGCCGACGGCCCCAACATCAACATCACTAAGGTAAGGTATCAACATCACTGACACTCACACCCAGCCGCAGCCAGCAACTCACGCCCGGTTTCATACTGCGGGCCGACGGCCCCAACATCAACATCACTAAGGTAAGGCGACATCAACTTTACTCGGGTAAGGCAACATCACCTTTAACAACATTAATAAGCAAAATCAACATCACTCGTGTAAGGCAACATCAAGATCACCAAGGTAAGGCAATATTAACATCATTCGGGTAAGGCAACTAAACATCACAAAGGTAAGGTAAAATCAACATGACTCATGTAAAGCAACAACAATATAAATTAGCAAAATCAACATCATCAAGGTAAGTCAACATCACAAGTGAGGCAAGGTCAACGCAAGTAAGGTAAAGCAACATCAACATCATTCAAGTGAGGCCAGGTCAATACCACGAAGGTCAAGCAACATCAACTCCACTCAGGTAAAGCAGCAAAAAATATGACTTAAGGTTAAGCGACTGTTCGACTTATACACTTTTTGTATGAATTTACACAACTTGTCACAACTGTTATGGTTTAAAATTATGTATGCCACACTTATTTGAATGTGACACGAGAAAAATGTTACGTTGATTTTTTGTTAAAAATAGCTCTTTGTCTCAGTAATTCTCATTCCATTATCGTAGGTTGACGACATCACTGAATGGTTAGACCCGCCGCCGCCCCTGAAGCGAACGAGTCCAGACGCGAACCTGAACACCATCGCTCCGGAGCCGACCTTCAAGACCCGCAAAGTAGACGACCAGACCGACGCCAACCTACCCCCCTTCCTCCGAAACCAATCCGTCGAGGGCCTTGAGAGTAAGTACAAACACGAAATGGACGCTCCTCTACCCTTCTGCAGGCATATCAGCATACCCGACAACTGCGATATTAAAGACGAAAATAATGACTCGGATTCCTCAGACGATGATCTCATTGACATGTGTAATTGGTACAGAAATGTCAGCTCTTTCAAGAAGATTAGTAATGTCGAACAGCCGAAGAATGGACACCAAAATGTTTTGTCCGGAATCGTCAAGAAAGGAGAGAATTTACTAGCGAAAAAATCTAGTTACGATGTCGCAGACGTAACGTTGAGGAATTCAGATTGTATGAACAATGAGAGAAAGATACCTGAAGTGGATTATCGTAGGTTTAACATAGATTACCTGACGAAAAGTCCAATAATGGCGGAAGGCGTGAAAAACATTCCCAAAATCACCGAAGTGCAAAAACCAATCGAAAAAAGCAATTTCTTTACAAAGAAACTGTTATCTCCTAAACTAAGTAGGCTATTCAAACCTAATACGTCGGAAGTTGTAAGAAATAAACCTGAAACGGACGAAAATAAGGAAGATAAGTTAGAAAAATCGCGAAGTAAATTCTTTATACAGCGGCCAGCGTCACCGAGCAACATTTGCCGGTCTTCATACAAAGTGAGGCCAATAGATGACAGCCAAAGAAAGTTATCTGAACGCCCGGAAAATAGCGTGCTTAAAAGTGATCTGAAACTAGCTAGTATGGGCAAACCTATGACTCCGATATTCCGCAGACACATTCCTAATGAAAGACCAGATTTCGCTGATGGACGGTTCAGCTACCGCGATCGTCGGCCTAAGTACGATTTGAAAACACAGGAGCCTAAATTCGTAGACGTCGGTCGTAACAGAATTAAAGCGCCGATTTCTTCATTTGAGAAGACGAAATTGGCCCCGTTGATTAGAAGTTCACAAACCAATAACATTCCCGCTTTAGCCACGGTGCCTGAGAAAAAGTCTTCAGAAATGAAACGGCGAGAGCCGGGCATTTCGCGAAGTAACTACGTGAGCTTAGCGAATCTCAAGATAAACAGTAAGAAGGATTTGGCAAAGACTGTAGATGAGAAAGGTAGAGATGCAATAAACGATAGTTCGCCGTTAGAACGAGTTATTTAGGTGTTTGAGAGTTTTTTACGGTTGACCATGTTATTTATTTAAATATTTTTAAGGTGTAAGTAAGGTCCATTATAAACACTGGCAGGAAACATAGTAACGGTCACAGTTGTCACGGCCGTACTAATGCAAAATGTATAGAAAGAGACAGAAATACTTCTCACTTTGCGTTCTGAGGCACAAGCTTTAGAATTATGCGTACGGTACGCGTTCGCTCACTGACAAAGATCGACTAAAGTATGTCAGAGTCAGACACTTGACGCTTTGTTATGTCGACAGGATGCAGTATAAAAATATTTGAATTAATTAATTGGTTAACTATTAAACTATTGGTCCGATATTTGTATACTCTTGCCTTGTTATTAATTATTATGTATTAAAGTTGAAAAGTCACTGGTAAAACCCACTTTTAGGCCCATTTTAAGGGCAAACTAGCCATGTCCGGGATAGCCCTAAACTTGGGTTTGCCGATCACAAATATACAATTGTTAAGTTGTTACGAATATAAGTACTTATTGGAAATATATCACTTTTATAGGAATGCAAGTTGAAATGCAAAGTGCTTTTGATGCGTAGTTTTTATGTACTTTTTGTGGTGTTATAAGATTGCGTGATAAAATAAAATAGCAATAATATTCAAGACGTATATAATATAATAAATAAGTTATTCAATATCATTATTGAAGCCAGATGTCTCAATACAAAATATTATTTCATGGGATTTTAATGCCTTTTCGCTGCATTTTGCCGAATTATATTACTGTATTTATAAGGAGGCAGATATGTCATCTACGCACGCATTGTGAAGCCTCGAAAAATACTCAATTGGGTTATTTTTTAATAGGAAACATTTTTAGTTGATTGATTCATGTTTTCGTTTGGGTGACATATCTTGGGTAGCATAAATAATTGATCAAGAGTGAACCCATCCTTATAAAAAATAAATATACGTCATTATATTAGACATTTCCAAAACTGCGGTGCCTTGTTTAAGACTGCGCTTGTCAATTGTTTGCTTTTTATTTGTATATTTTATCGATACTGCACAGGCTGTTCCGAAAAGTAACCTTTAAGGCGGTTGCTGAGGTGTCATTTTCATACAACACGTTTCACCAATACACGCCGGTCTGAAACTATATTAGACTCACCAAATTACTTTGAAAAATTGTTTAAAAAATATAGTTTTCGGCAACCGAATAAAATTATTAGTAAATCAAACCATTTTAAATCATTGAGCCTGTGCAGTGTTGATTTAAGTGGTGACTAGTTCACCAACGTCCAAGTTTAAACAAAGTATACACATGTTATGTCTTAGCGAGCAATTTTGTAATGTTTATACGTAAAGGGCAGTTGTAATTTTAACGACACCATTTATTTAGACCTTAATTTAATTACTTAAACGAAACTTCAAGATGTGAATCTATCTACCCATGAAAATAAATAAGTGATAAATTAGGATTTCAGCAATTTTATGGAGTGACTTTAAATTACTTAGCGAAGGCGTGATTCTCCTCCTGAAACTGGTAACTGGTTACTTCTTCGTAGCTCGTTACCAAATTCTGGTTACGAATGTGGACGAAGGGAACTCAACAACTTTCCCCAAACAACCTACTTAAAATCTTTCAAAAAAAATTGACTCTCCACACAAAGACAAAACAGGTTGTATGGAAACGCGAATTTTTCTTCATATTTCGACCTGTGTTGCTAAGGGAAAGTTGTTGAGTTTCGTGGGCTGATTCACATGCAAATTTTCGCTAACTTATTTTTAAGTTTAATGGTTTAAAATAATAAAACTTCTAAACTTCCGCTGCCCTAATGTTAGGTACTATGTACGATATTATATTGTTATAATCATAAAACAATATCTATACGATTTTATAAGGATCTAAAATCAGAATTTTTAGATCTTTACAATATGTAATTTTTAATCTGTGCCATTTTACAAAAAATAATTCGCCTGACTTGCCTGTACGTATTCTTATCTCTCTCCAACTTGTATAATCCTCATATACCTATTTGTCCTTTTCATATTTGTATAAAGTCGGGCGATTGTTACCTAAGAATAGTATTTTGAAAATATTTTTATCAAACGAATCAATAAATAATCCTCTATCCTAGATATAAGTTTATTTTTAAAACGTTGGACAATATTTTTAACTGCATTAATTTATTAACATTTACTGTTTAAGTTCTTTAAGTTAGTTATGATAAGTTTTCTATTTTTTAAAGTCTGATTTTTTATGACACAGGGTGCCATTTTTACTTTTCTTTTAAACTGATGCTATTATTATAATTATGTAGTATCTATCTACCAACTCAGATTTAATTATTCATTCGAATTATATTATATTATTATATCCGAAATATTAAAATAATTAAAAGATTATTACAAAAAAGATTCAGAAAAACCAATCGATATTTTCTGAACATTTATTTTAATTAAGGGATCGTTCAACAATTACGTGATCATTTTTGGCCGTTTTTTTAACCCCCCCCCCCCATGTAATCACAGCGTAATCTTTTGTTTTTAACCCCCCCCCTCGCCTTGATTACGTAATCTTCGTCCGTGCTTAAAATGTAATGTTTGCTGTTTATTATTGGGTCTTAATAAATGACCTAGGAATAAGCTTGTGGCGAGACACAACCCAGTCGTGGTGGGAAGCTGTATTCGGTACTCCATGCTCATCAGTAGCGGCGCCTGCTTGTTTAAATTGGCTTTACAATAATGTTCTCAGGTGGATGACTAAAGTAATTTTATTACTTTTCTAATTAAAAGTATTTCTAGCTTCCAGAACACCTTTTTAATTTTTTAGAAAATTTCTTTAGCTAACAATAAGTTATGAAATGATGACGTAATCATGGATTCTCTCCCCCCCTCCCCCCAAATAATCAGATGTATATACAAGCACCCGACCCCCCCCCCCCCTTCCGGTGATCACGTAATTGTTGAATGATCCCTAACATACAGGGTGTAAGGGACAGCTCAGCAAATACTAAATGATGGAATCTACCCGTAACTATGACCAGCTATAAGTTTTTTTTTCGTAAACGTCAAGGCGCGGGGCCGCGCCTCGCCTCACTCAGAATGCAATGTACAGTCAACAGCACATCACGTTACCACAAACTGACAAATTTCCCCAATGGATAGTAGACTAATGCTTTGAAAATCGATTAAAGAAATTTGACAGTTTTGGATAGCACGATGTGCTGTTGAGACCCTGTACATTGCTGGTTTTCGTTTTATCTAGTTCTCATTCTTTCTTTTGGAAAATGGAGATTTTTTGGATAAATTATTTAATTTTAAAGTAGAAAATATGTTTTCTACTAGAACAAGAAATATAAATTCCACTGGAAAATGATTCAGAATAATGGTCTGAGTTCAGAATTTCAGTTTTTGCTAACCTGACACTTACACCCTGTATATTCTTGTATGATCTGAACAAACCAATCTCATTTTATTTAGCGTATGCTCACTGTTATGTCTGTGATACATTTTATTTGTAAAATGTTGCAATAACAAGTATTATAGGTGTCTATTAGGTTAGATATGGTGTAACCTGCTAATAAAGAACTAAATCTATTGGGGGAGGTTACCATTAAATATGTTTTAAAGGTTATAGCATTCCATAAAGTTTTGAATAAGTTAATGGGTAAAACAATAACATAACTGCGCTGATTCATGCGGTTCTATAAAATATGATTGTTTTGTAAACAGTGGAACAGTTCTCAAAAGATATTACTTTCAAAAACAGAATAAGCACATTTAAGACCCAATGTGTTGAAAATTCTGAAGCGTAGCCTTGTCGAGGAAAACAAAATGGGAACGCCAAAAGGTGTGGCGGATATTCCGAACATTTTCTACGATCACTCGTACATACTTATAATAGTATTTTTTTAGCCCATATTCCATATGGGGTGACTAGTTTGTGAAGGTGAGACAAGGAACAAATTCCTTTAACATTTTGCGACTTGCAGAAATGGTGAGGCCATTTTTTTTTCATATTTCGATATATCCCTGGGGAAAGTTGTTCGGTTTGGTGGGTTGATTCACGTCATTTTCCCTAGCTAATTTAAAGTCCACCGAAGGGCACGCACGATATTTTTCACCTATGTGATCATTAGATTTATTTCTTTATTGGCACATTGTTTATTGATATTCCGTTAGTTACAAAGTATTTTAACATATTAACCGCAATAACAACGATGTTTCCGTCTGATCATTCCGTTTCATTGTATTTTGTTTACTAAGTACAAATTAATAAACGAATATATTCGATAATACTATTTTGTTTTCTTGTTTTCCATCCAAAAAAATTAAATTGTCAGATTTTTCTATATACACTCGCTGCTCTGCTTACCCCGATAGAAAATATAAGCGTGTATGAATGTAGTAGAGTTTAGTAATGCAGGTATTTGTAAATAAAAAAAGCTTTCTTATAACCATAAATCATTTTATTCCAAAACAAATTCAAAGGATTCGGTGAATATCACAAGATACTATTTTATAAAACAAACAGAAAAAATATTCGAATACATTTTGAAGAATTAATAATAGCTACAGATTTTTTTAATATTCTCTATGTAAGACTGTATAGTTAGGAATACAAAGTGCGGTATTGTCTTAACTGGACTTATACTTTAAAACGTAGTCTACAGTTTTTTCTTTAAGAATAATTTAAAAGAAAATTTGCTTGTTGAACAATTTTCTCGTTCAGTGGACTCGATAACTTATTGCGAGAACTTATGGTAACAATTATAATTTAAAAAGATACAACAGCACAATAATTCCTTAGTCACTGTTAATTTCGAAAATATCGAAGTATATTGCTTTTAACAAAAATATAAGCGTTGTAGAACAGTGTATATTAGATAGGTAGAAGTCACAACACAGGTTATATTGCAATTGAAAATGTGCAACTGGACGTGCGATCTCGAAACTATTTTTAAGAAGTTATTTCTGAGATAATGGCGTAAGTAATCATAGGAGTAAGTACAAGGTTTTAATAATAAATACACTTTCATAAGGATTTGTAAACGTATCTAATAAATTCTATAAAACAAGTCTCAAATGAACATGTTAACGGGGGCTACCACCTAAGCGAAGCAGATGCCGGGTGAACGAATGAAATGTTGTCGATTGCTTCTTTATAAGGAGATCTTGATTAACGACATGAACCAAACACTAGGAATGTACATCATTCCATTCGTTCAATCAGCATCAGCTTCGGTTAGGTGGTAGCCCCCCTGAACACATGTTCAATCTTAAGATGAATTTCGCGATTAATCTTGAGATTGAGCTAAACTATATTTTTTACTCTTGCATGGGGTGACTTCAAATTAGTAAGCGAAAATTAAGGATGTGGGTCAGCCTATGAAACTGAACAACGTTCCCCAACGAACATAGGCCGACATATCTAAAAAACATTCTACCTTTTTATGGGAAGTCAAATTTTTTTTGACTTCCCATAAAAAGGGGATTAGGGGATTATTCGTCGCATGAAACTGAACAACTTTCCCCGAGTAACCCCAATCTCATGAAATTCTCAAAAAATATTTAGACTTTCCATACAACGGCAAATTAGCTGATCGCACTAGTTGTAGAGTAGTGAGTTTTTTTAAATATTTTGACGTTTGTAGTTTGTAGAGAACGTTTTTTAGTTTCGTTGGCCGATCCACATTCTTAATTTTCGCTAGCTAATTTAGTCACCCAGTAGAATAGTGGTCTACGCTTCTCAACAAGTGCGAACTAATGTAGTTATATCACTATCGCATAAGACCACTACCACTGCTTTACACCATCTTTATGCCAACAGTTTCTCATGCGATAGTTATAACCGTTTATACCCTATACATTGTAGAATAAAAGCCGCCGTTCGACTTTTTATTTGGCACAGAACATAACTTTGAGCTAATCATTCGGACGCCTATAGAAAGACTAACTTTGATGACCTAACTCTTGCTTTCCATTCAGTGGCGTAGCTAGGTAACCAAAGGCCCTGGGGCAAAAAATAAACTGCCCTAGTTTCCGTGTTCGTCGTATTCCGAATTCGACGTAGGTACTCCAAATTGGTCGCAATATTTTTTAAATAAGTTGCCGTTATAAGTCGCGTTCCTGGAATCTGGTCTATTTATATTCCGGATGTGGGAGAAACTTTCACTCGTTTAATTTATAGTTTGCAAGTCAGAGCCCGAGGGGCCCCCTGAGCACGGGCGCACTGCCCCGTCTAACCCTCCAGTAGCTACGCCACTGTTTCCATTCAATTTAAGCCAAACCTGAGGTGTCCCTGCTCTTAAAGCGTCCATATTTGAGCAGGTTATAATAATTCATAAATAACCATTACTACAGGACAAGGTCCACAAAAAATTTGACTAAGTAACTTCATATAAAACCCTAGTCTTCATACAACAAAGTCATGAATTAGGGGTCTAAGGTGTAAAATTATATCAAAAACCATAGAGGGTCTATGCTAATCTAACTATAGTCTACATTCGGTCCGCAGTGCGTTTATTTTAAGGGTTTTTCAATATCTCTACTACTGCTCTAATTCCGTTTAGTGACCATCAAATAAACGCCCCTGCCGCCCGTACTGACTCAGGTATACTTGGTAAATTTAGATTTAACCTTAGACATAGTATCAGACATGTATTTTCCTTAAAGCTACGTTATAACTTTGTGAATACGCAAGCAAAATATTAAGCAAGTTATACTACAAGCTTTTGATTCTAGTAAAGCCGCCAGCACGTCAAGTTACCACACTAGTAATAGTCTATAATCGCAACTACCCTCACCTGATGTGCTGGCATCTGAGGTACAGTACTTTTTATTAATGACAATATTTACACGCACGCGTGTACGTGCGAATATTGCGTGCGCGTATAGGAGTATTGCCTTGTAACGCTGGAATTATTATATCTTTGTTACATGTAGCTATGCATAGTGTCAGTTTAACTGCCTTCCGGAGCATGGAGCCTTTATTTAAAAAAGATTGATCTAAAAATTAAAAAGTATTACAATGCCTTGCATCTTCACAAAGTTTAAAAAATGAGATAACTTCATGCATGTGCGGATATGTGCATAAAATTTTCTAACGGTGTAATAACATTAATTATTTTCTTAGAGATATCACTAACGTTTATAAAATAAATGCACCATAGAAGGACTTGTAAGAAGCCGGAAGCCATAAGCGTTCAAGATGTATAAAATAATAGGACACCAAAAAAATAAAATGTCCATCATTTTGTGGAGAACTTTGACATATAATTAGACAATTTTGGGTAGTATATTAATTCTACAATTTTTTGCTATAATTGCATTGTGTTCAAATCGCGACGGTTTCTAAGTGTTTAATTTAATTAACGAATTATAGTTTGACCATTAACGCTGTACCTTTGAGCGAGGCAGGGGGAACCCTCTTTTGTCAGTTTGTTAGCAATGACGACGAACTGGCAGAGCGCTGCCGAGCCCCGCGCATACGCAATAATACGCATACCCAAGTCCCGGTAGAGCGGTAACGTTTAAACCATAGTAATCACGAATGCCACTAATGGGTTCGAGTCTACTTTAAATTCGATCTAATAGGTAGCTAATGTAGCTAAGAAATTGACGTCGTTCTATTATTTGAGATTTTTAAACTGAAAACACATTAACTTCCAAATCTCATAGCACCAAACTTAGAGCCCGTTCCGAAACGTGCAATTATCAATTGGAAAGTGTAAATTACACGGCCGTGTTTGACGGCCGGTTCGGTCGAGTGGTAGTGACGCTGCCTCTTGATCGGCGGTCCTGGGTTCGATCCCCAGTCGGGGCAAACCTTTGTGTAAAAAGCAGATGTTTGTTCTCGGGTCATGGGTGTTTGTGTTTGTCTTTATGTGTTTTCCAAGGGACCCACGACACAAGGGAAAACATTACTGTGGGCCTTAGAGTGTGTAGCGTTTATGTAGTTTTCACGTACGAGGATATGGTGTCCCTTTCGAGTAATCACTGAGTTTTGGAACGTAGCCCTACAGTACAATCATTGGCGGAGATTATTGGTAGTAAACTATATCGATCTTAACGTTCGTTGCATATTGACTCTTCTTTTGAAGGTATGTTTTTGATCTAAGAATATTATACCAAATACGTAATATGTAGTACTAACGTAGCATCAATTTGTTGCAAGCGTATACGTCTCAGATTTTTGTTCGTTAATTTTCCCTTTTCATCCTCCGCCAGTGAATTGTAAAGCACAAAAAATGTCTACAAAGGAACAAAATAGTTAAAGCGTAAGTATTCTTAGAATTAATCTGAGGCCCGTTTTACGGAAGGAGACTCAAGTCTTGATCTATACTTACTTAAGTCTTTTTCTCTATCAAAATGACAAAGACTGCTATTTAAGTATAGATCAGAGTCCGAATCGCGTTCTGTAACACGGACCTTAGACTCAGAAAGTTGCCAGCAAATCTCTATAAGCATATGAACTTTCTTTTGGCATAATTAATAGAGCTACAAAAATATAAAGACTAGTTCGAAAAAAAAAAAAACTAAAAGCTTCAAAAAATTAAACATGACTTGTTAACAAAGACATCTTGATGGCCTGAATTTGAATATGTGATAATACATTTATGTGAAGTGATAATACATTTTAACACTACAGAGCCTTGTATGTAATTCAGGTTATCAAGAAGTATTTAAAAAAAACAAATTTCATTCAATCCATGCTTATTAAAATAAAAAATGATTCTAAAAAATAAAAAAATGTATATAAAATCAATATTCGGCATTCTCAAACTATATAGGATATTTTACGTACCTACATTTACATTCTTTGATACATTGATATGATACGAGTACGTCAATTCAAATTACTGCATTATAAGTATAGAAAATCTGTGGGTTTGCTATCAACCAATCAGCACGCAGTATTTTAACTGAACTGATATGCAAGTGGTCCACAATGAATTTTCCTTTATTTCCATTTTTGGGGAATCTTTTTAAATATTTGATTTGAGAAGGTGAGTAAAGACTCAACTTCTCAAATAAAATATTTAAAAAGACGCCCTTCTTTTTTTTAAACCTTCGCGCGATTCTTGCACACGTGTGTGCAGGATTTGTATTGCACACGCAGTAAACAAGCGCGCGACAAGACAAGTACTCAAACTGAGATCATAACTTCATAACATGAGATTAACATGAGCTTTAGTGCCGTGCTATCAATAATTTACGCTATTTCTTTACTTCTATAAAATTGGCACATATTCGCTTTATTCAACATCTAATTTTTCCTAAATTGGGGCACTAATGTGTTTATTACTCAAGTTTTACTTAATACTGATGTTATTTTATTTGTCATCGCTAGACGTTAGATAATTAAAATTTATTTAGCGAATATTGAGGGTGCTGCACTTGTCCATTAAACTGAAAATAAAAATTTCGCTTACCCGTTTCTTAAGGCAAAACATCCTCAAGGTTCGCTAACTTTAATGTTACCTTAAAGTTTAGAACCTAAAGTTTTGGATTCGGCCAAAACTAAAGTTATATAAATATTATTTTTTTAACCAAGACGTTTTATAATTTTTGTACTTGGCAAACGTAAAATCCTCTCATGTCTTTGTTTTAAGAAATATTTTTTTATAAAAGAATATAGTTTTTTTCTAACACACTTTAACTTACCATATTCGTTTTTAGACCAGTTTTTTCGTTCGTTTCTTCCCGTAGAGCCTAGGCCACAGCATTAACAACTTCACAAACAAGACTTAGACATATCAAACAAGACATCAAAATTACATTCAATATTACTTAGCACATATATGACTTTTACTTAGCTGGCGAAACTTTAGGAAGTGAATCTGCGTATTTAACTAAACAACTTTCCCCACGGAACCCAAACGAAAGTCCCTAAAGAACTGGGGAAGCTGTTCAGATTAGGACCCAATTTCACTGTTAGTTATTTAACAGACGATTAGCAGCTAACCCGAGATTTGACTATGTCATTTTCATACTTTTTGTTTGACGTTTTGTCTGATTAACTTCTCAATCGTGGATTAACTAACTAAGGCCCGTGTTCACCAAAAATATAACCAACGGTTAAACCGCGGTTAGAAGCTAATCAGACAAAATGTCAAAAAAAATGTATAAAAATGACATTGTCAAATTTCTGGTTAGCTGCTAATCGTTGGTTAAATTTTTGGTGGACACTGGCCTAACAGAGTATGGTGAAATTGGACCTTATGGTAAGATTCAAGACCTTAATTTTTGCGAACCAAGTTAAGATCACCTAAACTAAAACATCACTTTTAAACAACATCTAAACACTGGGCAAAACAACTTTGTCGTTACTTTTTCAATACAATATTGATTTTATACGGAATAGATAATACATATTTTAACCGTTGTCAGTGACTTTTTTTCACAATTTAGCACTTTGCACTGCCTTATTCTAGACTAACTCTTTGTCTAGAGTTTTGCTACGTAAATCAACAAATAACACTTTGCACACTCTTAACAATGACAAACATGATTTTTACACTAGTATCACTTGTTTCTTTTACGTTTTTATGCGACTGGTTTCGATAACATCATCTTCAGACCTGATATAACATAAACAAGTGGAACTAGTGTAAAAATCATGTCTTTCATTGGTAACAATATGGAGTTCCATCAAGAACCAACAACACGTGTAAACAACATTTGCACACTCTATCTTTGGATCTTTCTTCGTCCATCTGACGGAAATCACTTTAAATTAATGAGGTCTTTGTTAAACATATGTAGTTTTCAATTACAATAAAACAACGCCACGAAAATTACGACATGAGAGGACACATATCGCATCAACGCATTTCTATTTTACAAGTTCAGAAAATAAATATTAAGAATAGAATTTCACGGCAGAAACTCTTTGTCATACAAGTTTTTATTTTTTGCTTTTTTGCAAGTTGTAGGTATTCATATCACGATAATGAGGTCATGTCAGCCTACTCTAATCTTATTTTCGTATAGATAAACAGAGGCCACACATCAGTACAACAAGTTACCCACAGGTGAACTCTAGGCTATTGCAATAAGGACCGTTTTGCAAGCTTGATGCATTGGCTTCTGTACTTGATTTACGAGAGTTAATCTTAGTTTCAGTTCAACAGCGCTTTTCTAATAAGATAGAGCGGCGGCAAAAATCGACTTGAATTTTAGCGACGAAACAAATGACTTGCAAAATATAAATGCGCCTTTTACTTTTTGCGTTCAGCGTTGCGGCGAGACTGCGGCGAGTCGCTGCCTTAGGCGCGCGAACTTGCCGTGGACGAGCCTCAACTGCTGCCGTAGTTTTGTAGAGAGCTCCCGTTGGAGCGCCTGTACTTCCACCAGTTCTTTCTTCAGCTGTTGGTAGTCTGACCGCACCTGTGTAGACAGGGTTGTTAGAGAGCGAAAAGGAGCAGGCACAACCAAGAGCTGCTATTGAAAGAGATTGTTTCATGAAAAGCAGGGAATTTCAGTGGTATGAGCGTTATTTTGCCGCCGTTTTGTCTATCCGTCATGTCTTTTCAGTTGATAGACTTATAGACTAAATAGCGATTGTGCTGCGCTTGCGGTGTTAGAAAGTTTTTCAAATTCTATATAGGTCGTACGTATTTCAATTTATATCTGTTCATATCAAAACTACAAAATTCCCTAAACCTAGATACATACGCATTGTCAGGAAATCGGCATAAAGCCAAAAACTTGCAACATATATAATTTAACTTTGAGACGTTTTAATTTGAATGGATGCCAAAAGTTTTAATGGAAATAATATTCCTACAAATACTGGGGAGTTTACTGCTCTTGGCTGCACCATATACATACATATAGAAACGCACATTCAGAAGAAACACAAAATAGATAGGTACAGAAAGAATGACGCACTAGATGAAAACGTGCTTATTACAGGACCACAGACTGAATACTGTGGTCTACAAAATTATATCTAGATCGATACAATAATGCAGTAGGTACTCGTGACCACAAATCTTTAACCTAGGTCGACTCGATGAGAAGAAGATTAGCAAATACTGACGCGATGATAAGAAGTTACGAAATGATGCATTTGCAAAGGTCACAAGTCTTTTGGGGTAAAAAATCCCAGCAGTCTACTCGCAACTCGCTCTTTCTTGCAGTAACGTCTGTGTGCGGTTCAATCAGTTTTCACGCATTATTTTTCACTTTCTTTCTGTACTTATCTATTCTGTCGAAGAAACTACTACTCTAGGCTCAATCACTCGCGGCAAACGGGATTACAATATTTTTATAGTTGAAAGTAATTTGTGCGAGTACCCACGCACAAATAGTCAGTCGAAACCTCTTCAGAGATAGCTGTCGAACAAGACTGTAAGTACACGCAGCAGCACATCAGGCTATACAGGGTAATTTTTTTATCACCATCCAATTTTTTCTTACGGTGTCAGTAACGTTTATTGAACGTAAACAAGGAGGAAAAAAAAATCTTTTTCCCAAATTTTCAGATTTTGATACCCCTTTTTAACGTCTTAGAGGATGAATTTTGTAAAACGCAGAAACACGGGTGTCACAAATTGTGTTGAAGAGTACTATTACAAAGTTTCAAGTCGATTGGACGATGTTATTTTTTTCCATAAAAAAATTTTGATTTATTTTCATGCTTCAGACGATCTAGCCTGAAATATTTATATGAAACGTAGAAACAAAAAAATATGGGTCTGTTAAATTTTCATAAAGTTTACATACAAAAAATTTGGATGGTGATAAAAAAAAAATCCTGTATACATGCTGATCTTGACGTCACCCTTATTTTGCTCGTAACAGCATCGACTTCCGTAATGCAAATGGGTAACCTGACGTGCTTCTGTGTGTACTTATTACAATACCGAATGCAGCAAGACACTGAGCCGAGTATAACAATTATGACATGATATGTATGGCTCGCACCATAATATTGAAGTAACAATGTGTGAATATGAACAAACGAGGATAGGAAAAACTTACAATAGGAAATAGATAAAGCATTAAGGAGAAAACATTAGAACATAATGGAGATATAATAAAATAAATATATAAAATTAAAATAAAAGTTTGGGATTACTTTGAAATCCAATTTAATAAAACAAAGTTTCTATAATTTAGAATTAATTACCTGCGGTGATTTAAATTAGATAACGTATGTGGTGGCTTCACGGTAAATTAAAAGTCATGGTTGAAGAAAGTATTAGCACTGAAGGGCAGAACTGAGACGTAAGGTACGCACAAAGCGTGCTTGTACGCGCACGCAGCACGCAGGTATACGCGGCACATACGCATTACGACTCGGCCACGATTCAGCAACGGCAGCGAACTTGCTCACACCGAGTTGCAGAAGTTTACCACGCGCGTAGTGCAATAGGATAAAAACATGATTTTATATTTTGCAAAAAAGTTAACAAATATTTCAAAGTAATCCAGCAAAAAAAGAGACCTCGCTCGTTGGTATTTTTATAACGCTGAGTCTCGCAACGAATATATTGAAGCCCTATTGATGAAGCAGTAACAAAACACATCGACCCTTTCTGCAGGGCTTTTTCATTTTGGAGGCTTAAACTTGGTACCACATTTAAGCCTTTTTTTCTAATATCAAGCATGATTTTTACAGCTTGCAATTTGTTGCTTGAATAAATAATATAAATGATGTTTTGCATAGCAGATCTTGCGATTATTTTAATACACTCACATCCAGTTGCAAAAACGTCCATTGCTATTTTTTAATTATCATACCGGCACTATCCATCTTGTTAACGTAAACATAGACGGCATTACATTTAAATAAGCTTTAACTATAAGGAATGCTTCTGACTGGAAGTGCACATAATGAACATAAGTTTGGCGCAATTTTTACAGTTCAGTCTTCTTCAGTAAAAAAACATTAGAACTTACTGATTTTTCAAACAAAAATTGCAAACTGTAACCAGCATGACATCAGTACACTAATTTAGTCCTGACCTTTTCAACACTATTATTGCAAGACGCTGAAAACAAACATTTTATTCTTTTATAACCAACTTCTGTAACCTCACTATTGTAATAATTTATAGCTCTATGAGTAGTCCTGTTAGTAAAGTAAGAATAATATGTAATTAGCACATGGTAAATATTATTGTTAGTCATAAATGAGGTGTGGTCTTTTACACATAAAATAAATCTATACATAGACATATACATATCCATTGTAACAAGTAATAACACTAATAACTAAGATATTAAAATCTTACTTTACTCGATGTAATACCCAGCAAAAAAATAAGTATAATAATTGCTTCATTAATTGATTATGGTCTCGTTTACTGAGCAAGTTCAAACTATAAATAACCTACAAATTAATTAAATAACTTGCTCTACTCTTTTTTTAAAATATTTATTTATCCTATCATTGATTATCACACACACACACACCACACACACACACATAAATAAGCGTACACGCTGCATATGTTTGGCAAGTAATTAAATTAATATCTTTTTAGTTAAATGTACATAGAATCGCAAGTAAGAGCGGGGCTTCTTAACACAGGCTTTTTGCCTAAAAGTTGCCTCAGCTTGTTACATATACTGTATAATATTGTTATCATAATAAACATTTTTGATTTTGATTTTTTATTGATATTTATTTCTTTGTGTGCCTTTAAAAAAAACCTTGTATTGTTTAAATCAAGTCTGATATTACACTTTTAATATATTAACACAGTTATAAAGTACATATACATAATAAATATATGGCATATATGGTCCAAGATGTAGTATATAATTAAATTATGATTCCTCACCTCGGAGACAGATTTGAGCAGGTTCATAACGCACATCTCCTGGTCTCCGACTGGCATAAGCTCCTTGTCTGCCTCCTCCATCTTCCACACCATCATATCCAGCTGCTCTTCTGTGTCTTTTGCCTAGTTAAACAGTTTTTCGTTGATAGGACATATACACATCAACACGGTATAGGGATATTGCACAATTTTTCATACAAAAGGGGCCTCTTTGAGAAGCTATAAAAGCATACTCGAGATACTTGGAGGGCTATAATTTTCAGATGAGCAAGTTCTAAACTTGAATTTTCAATTCTAGTCAATAAAATTTTTTTTACTTGGAATTTGTGAAAACGTGACGGAAACGAAAACGAAAATGCTCTTTTTGCCTGCTTTTTGTATGAAAATGGTCAAATTTACGCAATTCTTCGCTCGTCTGAAAATTATAGCCCTCCATGTATCTCAAGTATACTATTATAGCTTCTCAAACAGTATGAAAAATCGTGCAATATCCCTAGACCGTGTTGATGTGTGTATTATGAGTAATGTTACTCACATTCAGTTGCGGAACATTGAATTTTAAATAGAAAAAGTGGAGTACTGCATTATTAATTTATGTGTTTTATTTATACCTCAATATTGATAAACAAGCAGCAATTAATCAGTAATTCTTAATCACAAATAATTTTAGGGAAAGAAAAATATTCAATGCGAATGGGACTTGAACCCACGACCACAGGATCAGATCTGAATATCATGCCGAATATTATTCTTTCCCTAAAAATTATTTGTAAATATCCCTCACGCAGGTAAGAGTTTTAAAAATACTAATTATTTATCAGTTTGACATTTTAAAAACTCTTGAAAATAAAAATTCTCAGCCAGTTCAGGGTGACCATTTTTTACTACCTATATCCGCAAATAAAGGAAGGAAGTAAAGAACTCTCCAAAAAAGACCCACTGACCAAAATCAGGAAATTCGAATTGGCTGTAGTTACTTGATACATATCAACTTCATTCAGAGTTATCCAGTTCCAATAAAAAATCTTCATCCATCACATTTTACAAGAATATTGAAAACATTGAATTATTGTTGCTACTATACTACCGTTATGATTAAGTAGGTACTTACTCATCCAAAACAGTACCTACATCATTTACATAATAAGCAGTCTGCTAAAGTCAACTTAATTGAATCAAAACATCTAGCCAGAACACGGAATACTGTGAAACAATGACCTAATATTTAATTCATGAATCTTCATTATAGACCGTCTACCTCGAGTAAACAAAACCGGGGCGAGCAAACAATTCAGACTAACTTATGTTCATAATCATAACTTAACATAGTTATACCCCGATCCAGACCCTTTACATGTGGCATTTACCCGATTGATCTTTATTAAACTTTGCCCTTTTAACGCTTTATAAAACTGAGATCTACTATTTTATTTAATAGGAGGAAGCGGCTGGATGACCTACTTTTTCCTATCCCAATAGAACGATATTTTACGATTATCCCAACTCTATACTTACCGATTCATCTAGCTCTTCCATCGTAATATCTTTTTCACTCATCTTTACAGAATAATTTCGAATTTAGCGACTATAATTATTGAATTCTAACAGCGATTTTAAATTGGTCACAGATAGCGACCGACCATTTTCACGAACAGAAAGAAATTGATTGACGTTTTGATTTTGACATTGACATATCAGATGGTATTGCCAAAATGATCGCTAAATTAACACGGAATTTTCCCCAAACGAAAAATACAAAAACAGAAACAATTCCAAACTTTTCGCTCCAAACTTTGTTCGCCTTAGTAAGAAAACTGGCCAATAGTTCAATGCCTAATGTGTCTTACAGAATTTTTCATCCACATCCATTGCCTCTGTCTTTAAGGCGTCAGAGCAGAACAACATTTCCCCTGACTTTGTTGCCTAGAGAATCCCATAATACAGACTTTTATACCATTTTTTTTACATACAATGCAATAGCACAAATTAATAAGAGTAATGTGTCTATAACCAGCTATGGGGTAAAAAGAAAATGCTAGCAACATCTTTCAAAATGAGGATCCGTAACGTTTTTAGTTGAGAATGCAGATTTATAGAGCTACGAAATCCATAACATACAGTGCAAAAATTTTTGTTCTACGATAAAAATTGACGAAGTTATGATTAAATTACTAGCGTAGTTCACTGACCGGCCGGCGCGGTAGGCTGTGACGTCACTGTGACTGTCCACGCCAGTTAGCCGTTGGCAGCGTTAAGGCGCGCAGGTATTTTCATTGGTTAATTGTGTCTTTGAAACAAATTAAGTTTCCGATTTGTGTCTAATTCACTTTTCTGACTATGTATTAATATTTTATAGTGCCGAAATGTACAAATACTTCTTTTAAAACGCCTGAAAAACTCTTTTTTAACGTGCCGAAAGACCCAAAACTACGCAAAAAATGGTTAAGAGTGTAATTTTGTGATATATTTAAATATCACATAATTACACTCTATAAAAACACTTTATTTAAATAAATTGCAAATAAAATAACCAATCGCGTCGCCGCCACGTATATAGAAATGCTTCCAGACGACGTTTAGGTGTTGTAAATGCTAACCGTGTTTGGGTTCTGTACTGCGGTAGGGTTTACTTAAGCATAATGAACCATTTTAGTTATGAATCCCTACTAGTTTTCAGAACGCAATTTCCAGATAAACCGCATCTGCTTCTAAGTTACAATCTGGTTACATAACTCAGGAAAAAAGGTGAAAAATATGTATTTTACATAAATTAATAAAAAAAGTCAGTTGTTTTTGAATTTATATTAGAAAAATCGAAAAAGTAGGTAGAGATACAGAATCATTAGGTATGTACGGACGGCCGCAACTCAGGCTACCACACGCGTGCACTCTGTGCTGTTGTGATAAGAGCGGTTTTGCAGTGAAAATGGAGTAACCTGATGCGCTGGCCTCTGTACACAGTCGTTTCTTGCTTCGCTCTCTCGGCTCGTGCGTTGAGGTTCGCAGTTCTAACCTAACCCAACCAACCCTTAACGGGTTGGTTGGGTTAAGCTTCTAACAAACCTACTTGTCGCAGTTCCGTTTGACGTAATCGAACAAAGAAGTCGAATGACTTAAAAACAGACAATATCAAACATGCTCGCTTCGCTCGCTCGGCTAGTGCGTTGAGGGTCGCAGTTCTAACCTAACCTAACCCAACCAACCCTTAACGGGTTGGTTGGGTAAAGCTACTAACAAACCTACTTGTCGCAGTTCCGTCTGACGTAATCAAACAAAGAAGTCGAATGACTTATAAACAGACAAAATCAAACATGTAATACATTTCCGATTGTTATTTAGGAAATGTATAGATTTCCTAGAAAATGTATCAAATAAAATCTCTGAGTTCGGGAAACATAAGATATGAAAATCCTCCCGCGGCTCAGATCGCGCCTACTTTCGAAATTTTATTTACTTTCGAAATTTAATTTTCTGAACTACACTACGGAATCCGTACCTGATTCAAGCGCGTTCACTGATCTGAATAGTGGAAGGATTTTAGTGATCATTTTTAGAAATCTTGCTCGTAAAACCTCCCGCATCTCAGACCGGTGCCGGTGCTGAGATCGGGTAGCATTTCCATAAGCGCGTCGCCGCCGCCCCGCTCCGAGAACTATGAGTGCCGACTGCCGACTGCGCTCGGACAGTCACTGTGACGTCACACGCACCCGCGTACACCAACTTTTAGCGGCCGGAACGGCATAATGTTTATAACTTAATATCTTCGTAAGTAATGGTCCGATTTGGATAATTCAAAAAGAAATATCATTCTAATGTCATAGAGAATAACGTGGATACTAGTTCTATTGAATTTGCTATAACATTACTGATCCTCATTGTCAAACTATTCCATTGGCTCAAAGGTCTTGCAACCAAGCCATAAACTCCAAAAAAAAAACTATTCCAATATTCCATTCAACGCAGTTTATAATGTCGAGTAACCGCAGTGATTACATACTCTTTGATGTCGAGCTATAGAAACGTATTGTAGCCCGTTTGGAGACTCCTTTTTATTTTTACGTGAGAGAATTAGGTGTATAAATATTGTGAGACTTTCGCACATCTAGAATTATGCAAAGAGTATGTAATCACTGCGTTTTAGAATTATGCTCGAAAGAGTAAGTATCAAAACTTGATTAACTTTGAATAGGATTGTTTATAAAAAATGCAAACAAGTATTTATTTACATACATTTATTTTTGTCTTTTTACATTACAGACAAGAGACATGAGATGCATGTGTGATATAGAATCTATAATGTTACAGAATTACATTAATCTTTCTAAATGACTTTCCTGTAATATTTGCCAACGGTGGGGCAGAATTAATTTTATAATGAACTCTACAAGCAAGTGATAATGATAAGAAATCAATAACATTTTTTAAATACGGACCAATAAGACTTCTCCCTCGTGAGAGGACAGATTTCAGAATCAATTGAATCAATACAAGGAAAATGGACCCTATCTGTATTTGGAGAAGTTTTAATCTTTCTTGCGATTGAATTTTACGTGTTTTTAGCCATTCAAGATCATTTGTCAAGGTCAATCGGATGCAAGAGAAGTGCAAACTTCTACTATCATTTAAGTTTATGTTTTCCTTGACAATCAACTCTCATGAGATTGAAATCTCATTGCGTATGCTAGGGCAGCTGGTTAATTGATAAACCGACGCTGAAGCAAGTCGCTACGCCTACGCTTGAGCACAGGTCCTGTTATGCGTTTTATGGTATGTGACACAAACTTGCATTTTTAACATTTAATTTTCTAATTGAATCATACGCTTATGGCTAAACAAACGTGTATTTCATTACCTAAAGTTAAATAAATCACATTTACTTAGTTAAAAAGTTTCTATTAGAAATTAAGAGCATAAATGACTTAGGGAGAAAGATTGACATCAATTTTGAAACTACAAATGTTTTATTTATTAATTAAAGACATTGCACATATGATACAATCCTGTTTTATACTATAATCATGTCATATCAATTTTATTTATAATCGGAAATACATATTTAAACATATGAAAAAAAAATGTCTAACAGTGGCAAAATGTCACATGCGATTGCTGGACATTTTGCGAAGTAGTTCATTCAACGCCTAAATGATTAATATTAACAACTTTTAAAATAAAAAGAATACAGTTGATTGAACAACTAAAAAAATTAACATAATCATCATTTAAATAAAACAGTAAAAGCTATATTATTTGTACAAAATTAAAATTGATTATTTCCGTATACATTAAACTACGAGGCAAAGTCTATGAATGATGCCCGTCTGTCATGCGTTCAAAAAATAACTACATTTTATAAATAGTTGAATTCGACGGATATATTTGAAAGTAAAGTAAAAAGCGTATGGGAAATAATACCCTTTTTTACCAGCCCATATACCCTTATGTTAATAAAAAAAATAAGAAGCCATTATTTTTATGTTTTTGCAACACAGCTTTAAGATACATTGGAGAAGGAAAACAGCTTTAAGCCTAATGCGCTCTCTTTTTAATTGCAAGCCAATTGCTCTTTTAGGACATAAAATAAAATGGTAAAAGATTGTGTTAAGTACGCTCTGCGTACTAAGCAGTCAACAAATATATCCGTAAAATTTAACTTAAAATAATTTTACAGTGATAAATTATTCTCAAATCACTTTGAGAACAATTTACTCCTTGGAAAGGTTTTCTTAAAATATTATCTGTTAACAGAAATTTAAAGATAAAACTACTTATAACTGTCTTATGCACTAGCATACATAGATCACTTTCTGAAGACTACTTTAATAAGGAGATAACTAAACAGTATTGACGCTCCTTCCAAATGTTACATGCTTACTAAAATATATAATCATGGTCTAGGAAAACTTACGAATCTTTTCAGCGGCGTAGGCTGACTTGCTTTTATTTGATTAACCAGAAACCAATACATTTTGCAAATAGTAAAGTTGTTGCTACTGAAATTATTTTATTAATTTCTGATAATACAGCTGCAGGGCGCGGAACACAAAGATCATTTTAGTCACGGAGAAATCTCATACTTATTTCTCCGTGACTTCATAATTTTCAGATTTTCGGCGTATAGTTGCCCCAGACCATAATAATTTGATTATAAAGACTACAATAATAATATCTTACCTTAGCCAGGATAGCAAAACATTCGGAAGCGAGCTGTAAGAGTCATACAGAAAAATAATATTCTTATAATAACATGACAACTCCGTTCACGAATTACAATTATGGTTTTCGATATTGACTTTCAGAGAAATGTGTCAAATTATCACAAAAGTTATTTTATTTTTATAGTAACTTCGTGGGGCTTATAACTTTGGGCGGAGGTGACTCAACTCTTAATTTTTTTTTCAATAGAACAATGTGTATTTGTTAAAACATTAACGTTTTCACCGGCCGTGTATAATCGGAAATTCGTGTCCAATTTTGGCAGACGCTACAAGCATACCATTTCGATTGGGCTGATATCTAATAGCATGCAGTGCCTGAAGATAATGTATGCGACAATTGAGTTGTTTTCAGATCATACAGGCGTTTCTGAAAAAACGTGGCTAGACGTAACTAAGACTTATCAAATCTAATCAAATTAGTCTAAGCCACCTCTTTCCCAAATGCATATTTGATATATAAAATTATACAAATCAGTCGTGCCACCGCGTCACTAATTGACTTATGTCGAGACCCGCTTAGGCCATTTCTTATCCTATAACATAAACGTAATAAAAATACTAAACTATAGAGGTAGCTTTTTTGTGGGTAGACTTTGCCAAAACATCCGAGCTGAAGCTTCATTTACAAGCATCCAATTCAATTCTTTACAGAAGTGGCATCTGGTGTGTTGACACATTGACCAATGAAACGTGGACGCGTAAGTAAAAGAGAGGCAAGGAGGAAGAAATTCCTTTCGACTCTACTTTGGCCCGAGTTTTAAACACAACCTCTTTGTTGCGTCTAATATAAAATGTATTCTCCTCAAATCATAAGATAGTTTCACCTCTATACTTTAGTACCATTTATCACTGTTATTTCTATACTCTTAAGGGCGTATATGGATTTCATAACAATAATCTTATTTCATTCAGAAAGAGATGTCAGGTATAGTTCTTGCGGTCTACAGCCGCGCTTGGCCTTAGCGTGCATATACAGGATGTAATCACTTTGAGATCCCTTGAATTTCGAAGTCGACTAGTTTAAAAATATATGAACTAGGTGAGGTTTGACTAAAATCCGTTTGCAATGTTTAAAAAAACCCATTTGCACTATTTTTAAGTTGTAAAAGAGATTCATCATTTAATTGAAAAAAAGCCCCCCAGAATTTGGCCTTTTCTCAAACAATACATGTAAATTATATTATTTTAATCATATTCAATAAAATATTAGTTCTCTATATATAATCGTACTTTGGCATCATTAATAAAGGTTAAAATTGTTTTTCTCGTAGAAGCTTATTTAGGAATTGTTCAAACAAAATGGCAAGACAAAAATGTAATAATATGTAATAAGAATAACAAAGGTAGGGGAAAGGAAGTCATCCTTGAATGTTAATCGTCTAATGTAATGCCCGTGCAATATAATATTCAACTACACTAGTTACCTTCGGTCGTAATAAAGAAAAAAAATGTTACTATACATATATAACTAAAATAATTTTATACAAGTCGCAAGAATTAGAAAAAGTCAGCAATATAAAATAAACTGTTCTTCATACCCTTCTTTTTCCGCTTTATACAATCACAATAATAGACATATAAAATTCATTTGTACAAAAGAGACCACATTACATAAGTAATCTTTCGCGAAATGTTTAATTCTCTGAATGTCCCAACCATATTAATTTATTCTTCTTCTATCGTGTCGGCAATAGGTTAGGCCATAATAATTAAGAAAATGTTAACAAGGTAACATGCGGAAAATGTAAAAATGATGTTCTTTTCGTGTGATTTTTAAATGCTTCATTTTGCAAATAAGAGATTTCGCGATTTGGACATTTTGGGAGTCGGACATTTAGTAAATTGTGGACAATTTTCAGAAAACAAAAATCTGACCTTCCATATACGCCCGGAGCTACCCGAATGGTCCCGAACACACACGAAAGAGAGGAACTGAGTGGTAGAGCTAATCTAAGCTTTATTTGCAGGGCGGAAGGTTCACTTCAGATCCGCCTGCTCGAAGGTCTGTTCGCTGACTGATACCGCGTCCGATGAAAGTGCTTCTTTCAGAGGCTCCACACAGTTCTTTGGGATAACAGTGCCTATGGGAAAGTGGAATGATATTGCTTAGAATATAGATAGATAGAAATTCTTTATTGCACACAGTCACAAAAAAAAAGTTTTACATACTTAACTAAACAAAGTGCGCAAAGGCGCAATCATAAATTAAATGCTAACCAAAATTGGTATCATGTATGTATGTAAACACTTTATTGCACCATATGATACTTTATTGTATCCTATGGTGTGGATAAGGCTGTTCATAAGGGCAAACTTTCTAATTTAAACAAATACATACGCTCACGCTTAAAATTCCTATTGGGAAGGTATAGTACATCCATAACCGTGCGAAGCCGTGGCGGGTCGCTAGTGTTAAGAGAAAACGATCGACGGTACAAGCGATACAACACTACCAGTCCACGCGGTTTGGAATAGCACTAGACGGCTCATTTTGACAGATCGTTTTCTGGCATAACTCGGAGATATGTTTTATAGCATTGTAATTATTAAAAATCGAATTAAAGGATTGTACAAAGAGTTAAAGGTGTTTTTAATATAATAACAGTATGTATAATTATCTTTAGTTGTTATATTGTATGCGTATTATTGCGTATGTGTATTGTGTAGTGAGCGGTGTATCGCAGTGTACTGACCGACGATCTTGAGTCCGTCGGTGGTCTTGATGCGCATGACCTGCATCTTGTTGAGCTGCGAGCGCGCGGCCAGCACCCCCTCCACGCGCGCCCACACCGCCAGCACCGAGCCCGCCAGCACGTGCCACGTGCGCACGCGCAGCCCCACCTGCGCGACACACCACACATCGAACCAATAACAATATATAAAACAAAGTAGAGTTAGTTCGAACACTTATTTAACTCGAGAATGGCTGGACCAATTTTGAACAGCCGTTTTGGACGAGTGGTAGTGGCGCTGCCTCTTGATCGACGGGTCCTGGGTTCGAATTCCAGTCGGGGCAAATATTTGTGTAAAAAGCAGATGTTTGGTCTCAGGTCATGGGTGTTCGTGTAGGTCTTTATGAGTGTTCCGTGGGACTCACGACACAAGGGTACACCGTGGGCCTTTTGAGTGTATAGCGTTATTTGTTTTATTATTTTAATAAAATTTGGTATGGAGATAGTTGAGTTGACACCCTGGATTAACACACATAGGCTACACAATTTTCCCAAATTCCCACGGGAACGAAGTCCCACGCTAGTAACACATACCTCACAGTCCCGGTTCCTACAAGCCGAGCGCCAGTATGCGTGCGAGCACACTTGCAGTGAGGCCGCGTACTGCGCCCGCCAGGACGTCTCGGCCTCCTCACTCGATACCTTCTTGTATTTCTTTTCTATATCGGCCAGTGATTCTGTCCGCAGCTGCAAGCCTGTGTTTGGTCTGTAAAAATAAAAATAACATCAAAAACGTTTGCACTAGAGGAGCATCTCTATCTTTAGAGGACAAGGTTTTTAAATACGTATGGCTCATCAATATCACAGTTTTAACATCACATAATAAAAGAGGATTTGTGGTCTTTTTTGGTAGTGTAGAGTAATAGATTCCACTGCACAAATTAATACAAGAAAAGGCTCTGGGAACCTCCAAATACGGGAAGTAAGTCTCAGTCTAAGCGATACGGTTGCCCCGAGGCTTTATCGTTTTGGCGTTAATGATGGGGCTGAAGAGTTTCTCTGTTATATTTTAGCCGTCTTTTAATAAGGCTGACATAGTAGCCTAGGGTGATCAAAAGCCTCAATCTAATTTTTTGTTACTATCCGTCTCTCAAAATATCTTGTGTTAAAATTACCTGTATAATTGAAACATTTGTTCCTTCTTGCTAAGTTTCTCCTTCTTGATGTTAGATCGTACGGCAACGCACAATACTGCGGTGTATTTGTTATTGCGGGCCTGTTGGGACAGGTAGAAACCTTCCTTAGGGCTCGATAACTCAGACCATTTCTCTAGGGCTTCTGTCCAGTCCATGCCGCGCTAGAAGAGATAAGTTAACTTTGATAATAATTCCAATTAAGGTCTGTTGGTAAAGAAAGCAAGAAAGAAAGACAAATTTATTATATCGGACATCACAACACATATAAGAGGCAAGATTAAACAGTAAAACACGATACACTACATAAAGACAATAATAAATACAATAAAAAACTAGACTGAATGTGAACGGGTGGTGTAAGAATAACAGAAGGTATGAGATTTATCGTGCGCATTGAGTGGTATTGTGTACCTCAGGGAGCAAGTGCGTACGAATATATGTACTTTTTTTCGGACATATTTTGTTTGTACGCAAAGTGCGTGCCTGTTTACGTAAACTTTTTGGATATACAGTAAAAACAATCATTTTGTTGCAAGTGCAAAATGTCAATTTTGACGTTCAGTGTGTTGTAGTATGTAGGAAAAAATATGTACGTATACATTATGTTTAAAGTTTTTTAAAGGTAAAATTAGTGCATAATTGCGTATACGTTTATGGAATGTACACTTAAAAAAATATCGGAAGATACAATCGTGTTTTTTTTAGCTGCACGAAATATATGTGTAGTTTGGTATGTCGTGAGTTGTAGTAGTGTTGTTAGTAGTAGTACCTTTGCAAATAGGCGGAAACTTAGAAATGCTAATATGATTCACTATTTTGACTTATTTTACGTAACATTCTGTATGTTCTATGAAATAAAGTTATTTTTGACTTTTTTAATATTTTTTGGCCCGATGCGGGTTGGTTGACATTATACTGACACTATACTATTTTTAGCTATACAGTACACATAGCTTATTTTCTATAGGATTGCAACTTAGTAGCTAAGCATTTTGTGCACAGTAACTCCTACAAATGAAAATTGCAGTGAATAAAACTTCTTTCCTTCCTTAGTTACTACTTTGTTACCTCGCGCTCGTAGCTCAGTGGCGCTCGCCGATCTCAACAAATCAGTGAGGTTAAGCAACGTACACAGAGGCAGGGAACCTGATGGGTGACTAAAGTAGCAATTTATCACGAGCGTTTCCGTGCCCTCCGCACGTTAAGCTGTCGATCCCGGCTGTTGTCGAATGACCACAGTCGTTAAAACCAAGTTTGAGGCCATTGAAAACTCTGACACCGGGGTTATCCAAGTTGGCCACACACTTGCCTACACCCACACGATAGGACGTCGTTACCTCCGAGTGCACGGTGTGCAGCTCGACGGGCGCGCGGCCCGTGGCGTGTCGCCGCACGAAGCGCACGCAGCGCACGCGCCGCACGCACTCGCCCGCGCTGCCCAGGTCCAGGATACCCAGGTCGAAGCGACCGCTGCGCTTCGCTAATGTACAACATATCTTTATATATCTATACTAGCTTCCCGCCCGGGGCTTCGTTCCCGTGGGAATTTCGGGAATGAATTATACATATGAACCTTCCTCTCGAATCACTCTATCTATTAAAAAAAACACATCAAAATTCGTTGCGTAGTTTTAAAAATCTAAGCATACGACAGACAGACCGATAGCGGGAAGCGATTTTGTTTTATACTATGTAGAGAAAATGAAATATATATTTTTTTCCATTGGTCATCGCATCACGCGTGAACGGATGGAACAATTTTGCTAATTCTTTTTTGTTGTGTTTATTTTTGTCAAGAGAAGGTTCTTATGAATGAAAAGAATTAAGAAAGTTGAGCGAAACATAAAAAAATTTGACACAGAACAACGTCTGTCGGGTCAGCTAGTTACTAATAATATAAGCGCAAAAGTTTGTATGCATGGATGTTTGTCTCTTTCACGCTCAAACGGCTGGATCTATTTTGATCGAATTTGGTATGGAGGTAGCTGACACCCTGGATTAACATATAGGCTACATAATTTCCCCAAATTCCCACGAGAACGAAGTCCCGGACGAAAAGCTGGAAGAACATATCACATTCAACCACTCTGGAGCAAATATCTATGTGTGTTGTGTATCTCTATGTACATGAAGTTTTGACTGTTTTCCTCTATGAATCCAAAATTAATTTAAACTAATTAGAAAATAGGCTGATCGTTAAGAGAACGAAATTGGGCTATCATCGGTATTTTATGACATCAAAATCTGATTTTATAACCGATTAGCCATTGACTCATAATGAGCAGAAATTTACATATTAAATAAATCATCAAAATTTAATCGAATTCTGACGAAAATGCACAATTTACTAAAACAAATTATTTATTTAGTGATAAGAAAACAAAGAATTGTACACCCAGCAGCGCATCAGGCTATAAATGTTGACCTTGACGTCACCCTTATCTCGCTTTCAATAGCGGCGACTTTCGTAGTGCAAATGGATAACCTAACTTGCTGCTGTATGTACAAAGAGCAAAACATCCTATGAGAAATAATTTCGCCTTATTTAATTTTGCGCTTTGGACATTTTAATATTTTGACAATTTGTTCTTTGAACATTTTTCGCTTTGGACATTTTTATCTTTTAACAATTTTATTTTTTGAACATTTTGCTCTTTGGAAACATTTTTACATTATTCACAATTGTAATTTTGCGCTTTTGGTAAACAGGATCTGAATGCCTGCCAATTTTTCGAAATTCATATGTACGAGATTTCAACGCAGTAGCTGTTGAGATGTCACCCGCTTAATTAAGTCAATAAAATAATAAAATAACTTCATACCTTGCTCCATGACGGCTGTTAACGTATCTGTGAAGTATTTGAATATCCTATTTTGCAGTTCAACTGGCATTCCTAGTATCCTATTTAGGAACTTTGACATATTGTTATAGTCCTGCAAAAGAAAATTATTTAAGTCAGTGAATTACCATAATTGATTACTGAAAAAACTTAGCGAAACTGATTCTTCCCATGAAACTCAAAAACTTCCCCCAAGGAACACAGGTCAAAATATGACAAAGAAAATTGTCTCTCACAAATTGTCGGTATATGGAAAAACTGGTCGCCGCACTAAGCGGGTAGGTCCTATTTTGTTCTATAGAACTTGACGTCATATGGAAGAATCTGTATCATCTTGCATGTCCGATGACGTCAAATTCTATACAATAAAATGGGACCTGCCCGCGACAGTCGGGTCACAACGGCTATGAGTTTCAATCGAGACCCGTTCGCTAACAACAGCTAGTTTTAAAATACAAAAAAAATACGATTTTTATATTACACTGTATCCAGGGACATATTATTATTATTCTTTTCAACCTAGTTTCATTAAATACTTTAAAGTTACCCCATAATATCCTACCTTATCAAGGCTGAGCACTCCAGGCGCGCTCTCCGAGTTGACGATGAGTCCGACGCCGACGAGGGCGGAGGCCACGTCTTGGAAGAAGTCGCCGGGGTAGTCGCGGGGCGGGGGCACCAGGGGGGTCTCGTACTTCATTATAGCGCGCATCACTGCTTCTAGCGCCGTGCGGCCTGGTAAGAGCAGGGTGGTAAGTGGACTTGTACACGAAGAAAGACATTGAGTCACGTAAAACTGAGACTGAGTTTGTTGTAAAACAGAGACCGAGTTTAAGGTACAAAAAGAGCGAGTTTGTCGTAAAATGGAGAGCGAGTTTGTCGTAAAACAGAGACCGAATTTGTAGTAAAACAAAGACCGAGTTTGAAGTAAAACAGCGACCTAGTTTGAGGTAAAAAAAGACCGAGTTTGACTCGAACAAAGACTGAGTTTGACGTAAAAAAATAACGAGTTTGGGGTAAAAGAGCCCGAGTTTGACGTAAAACGCAGACTTATTTGAATACAAAACAGTGATCAAATTTTACAAAAAACAAAGACCGAATTTACGCAAAACAGAGTTTTCCGTAGATTAGAGACCAAATCTTGCGTAAAGCTACAATTTTAGGAGAATTACTAAATACATACATTTGCGTAACCACTTTTTATGGGAAACAGCCCAACCTTTAGGTTCAACTTACCATATTTATTATCAATATTGAACTGGCTAAGGTCCCTTGTCTCGGTGGCTCGTCGGTCGCCGTGTGTCAACGCGCCAAGAGACTCGAGTCGCTTGGCCACGGTCGACGCGAACCGCCTCTCGCCAGCCAAGTCGGAGATCAGGAATATGTATTCTGGTGCGTTTACTTGATTAGATCGGTGGGTACGACCTGTGGAGGGAAGGTGCATTTTTAATCTGTAATGTCATTGTAGACAGTAGCACGTTAGATAGTAGCCTAGTGGCTCTCGCTGATCTCAACCGATCAATGAGGTTAAGCAACGTACACAGAGGCAGGGAACCTGATGGGTAACCAAAGTGGCAATTTACCACGAGCGTTTCCGTGCTTCGGAGGGCACGTTAAGCTGTCGGTCCCGGCTGTTGTCGATTGACTACAGTCGTTAAAACCAAGTCAGAGGCCATAGTGCGGTTTGAAAACTCTGACACCAGAGTTAGTCAAGTTCGCCACACACTTGACTATACCTACACGATAAGAAGAAGAAGAAGAAGAAGCACGTTAGGTTGTCCATTGGTACTACAAAAACCGGCGCTATTACAAGCGTGATAAGGGCGACGTCAAGGACAAATCTATAGACTGATTGCTGCCGTGTGTGCAAAAAAACTTATCAAACTGCACAGAAAATGATGAAAAAATTAGGGAAGACGTTTTCCCAGAGCCCAGGACTTTTTGTTCACTGCAGCATTCATATATTATTTTTTTACCAGCCCATATACGTCCTCACCGAGACGCACGGGCCTCCCTTCGAAACACGAAAGGGATTTAGGCCATAGTTCACCACGCTGGTCCAATGCTGGTTGGTAGACCGCTCGTCTTTCGAAAATTTTCTTGGTCGGGCGGGTTTCATCACGATGTTTTCCTTCAACGTTGAGCAAGTGATAATCAGAAATCCGTACATAAATCCGAAAAGACAAATTTAGTAGTACAGACCCGCACCAGGCTATGAACCAACAACCTTCGGATTACAAGTCTGGCTCATTACCAACTGGGCTATCACTGCTTCATATGCATATGTAAACTATTTTTATGATTAGTTCTAAGGTTTGTATGTGCATTTTGAAACCAATAAGCTTTTTAAATTATGACTAAGCACACTTTTTACGTTGGAAAAACTGTGTCAGTATGCAAAACCTAATTTAGATACCTACAAATTTCGTGAAATAACATTATCCTATTTTTCTTATCAGCGTAACTTATACAAGTGGTATTACAGTATTATATTCTATTTTGAACTTAATATAGTACTTGCATAGTCTTACCGAATTGTTGTATAGCTCTATCTGCCGACCATGGCAGCTCTAAGGTTATGTGAACTCTTCGCCTTTGATTTCTCGCTCTGAAAAAAATAATAAACATTTTTATAAGAGAGATCATCATGGCATTTTCAATCATTCAAGATCTTACAAGATCTGACTGACTCATACAGGATTCGGCCGACTCATACAGGATCCGGTCGACTCATACAGGATCCGGTCAACTCATACAGGATCCGGTCAACTCATACAGGATCCGGTCGACTCATACAGAATCGGACCGACTCATACAGGATCTGACCGACTCTTACAGGATTGGACCGACTCATACAGGATCTGACCGACTCCTACAGGATCTGACCGACTCATACAGGATTGGACCGACTCATACACGACCCGGCCAACTCATATAGGTTCCGGCTGACTCATACAGGATCTGGCCGACTCATACACGACCCGGCCAACTCATAGGCTCCAGCTAACTCATAAAGGATCTGACCGACTCATACACGACCCGGCCAACTCATATAGGCTCCGGCTGACTCATACAGGATCTAACTGACTCATACAGGATCTGACCTACTCATACAGGATCTGAGCGACTCATACAGGAGTGGACCGGCTCATACACGATCCGGCCAACTGAAATCGACTCATACAGGATCTGACTGACTCATACAGGATTTGACAGACTCATACAGGATCTGACGGACTAGTACTGTGACAGCTTGCTGTGACATATGCTGAGCCTAGGCCTTTTCACTATCGCACACAGTACACGACGACACCTACACATATTACACCACACACCTTATTGCTTGTTTGTCTATGTATTTGTAAATATTTCTGTTTTCTTTTATTTTGTTTTGTAAAGTGTGCTGTGTTTTTTGAGTGAATCAATGTTGTATTATGCTATGTAACACAGGATCTGACCGACTCATACAGCATCTGAGCGACTTATACAAGGATCAAACTTTCGTACATCTTCCGTTTGAGTTACACATCCCGTATTTCTCCTAATACTCCGTGTACTAACCTCCTATCACTCTGTAGTGAGATACCACTAGAAGCTGCCTCTGAGATGATGGCGACGTCCTTCTCTCCATCCATGAACCGCTGTTTCTCCGTCAGGTTGAGGGTCTCCAGAGGAACGTCAGCCTCTGACCGACTCTCGTATAGGATCTGACCGTCTTCTGTTTGAACTACGCGCCCTTTGCGACCCGTCATCTAGCAAATAAATAATTACATATTAAAACCGCACAGGACAAGTTGCACCTTCATGATAGTAGTGATGTAACTCTTAAATTAGATAAATAAAACAAAATTGTTTCAATTAACTTTGGTTCAAAAAGTGAGCAGCAGCGGTCTTATCGCTGAGTTTCGTCTTTTCTTTTTTTAAACCTTCGCATGCTTTTTGAACACATGGTGTACGAGATTTGTATCGCACGCGGCGTAAACAAGCACGCGACGGATTAAATAAAAATAAAGGAATGCTTCTATTGAGCAAAATTTTAATATTCAGTATTTGGAATACTTTCCCTCCAGGTGGCTTTGAAAAATTCCACCCTGTATAACATTTAGGTCCGTATTACAGAACGCGACTCAGACTCTTATCTATACTTAAGTAGCAGTAGTCCATATTTTGTTTAGAATAATCTATTGTGAACTGCATGTAACGATGAATAAATTATTTGTCTGTCTGTCTTTGTAATTTTAATAGTGAGAGAAAGACAATCAATACTTAAGTTTCTTAATTTCAGTCGTCTACCCAATTCTCACGATCTCAAGATAGACTAAGTAATTTTACCACATGGATTATCTATATCTGTAAAAATGTATCACTAAATCTGTTGCTAAGCGCAAAACTCGAGAACGGCTGGACCGATTTGGATGATTCATTTTTAGTTGTGTTCCTTATTGTTACGACCTGGTTTATATTTTTTTTTATGAAAATCCATCGGGACAATTCCCACGGAAACGAAGTCGCGGGCGGACAGCTAGTTTAATATAATAATGTTGTATGAATAAAATTAAGAAAATTAAATAAACCACTTATTCTCACCTCGGCTACGTTCTCAGTGCCGCCCAGCTCGTCGACGAGTTGGTCCAGCGTGTTGGGCGGCAGTCGCTTGCCTAGTTTCTCGATGGCGGCTAACAGTTCCTCCTTCATGCTGCAAGCTCGCTCTATGGCCGACCGAGGAGGTGGCTGGTTGCGGGCTGGCCCTGAATATTGAAAAAAATATATATAAGAAACCAAAATAGAAGGTGTAGAAATGACTTGCCTTAATGTATACAGTTCGATTCGTACGCTAAAGATATCGAGTTCGAACCCCAGTACCGCTATATACTGACGATGTTTTCCAATGGTGGCAAGCCGTTAGTGTTGTAGCTTAGACCATCTATAGACTGAGTACTTATGACGTCACAGCACTTTTGAAAGAGATGCAAACATGTGAGTTCCTACAAGATAGTAAGAGATAGGTTATTTTAACGCCATCTCTTTCTGCGTAACCCATTGATGTCACGATTTTCAATTCGTGACAAACAAAGCGTTTGATCTGCAGCTTCTATCAGTTATTACGGTTTTTAAGGTTTTGTGCATAAAGTTTATTCGTTTTTGTGGTGAATTTGTGAGAAAAGAGACTCCATTAGTTGAGTTGTTGTACAGCTTTTGTACAGTGAAGTATGGTTGGGTGCAGGGAAGGGGTAAACTATTGCTATCTAAAAGGGGCACGCTCCTGGCTCCGTCTACAGAGTGTATGGTCTAAGTGTTGTAGGGGCTTATATTGGGAACGTTATCTTTATACATAACTCTGTTTTATTTTAAACAAGCTCTCCTCCTGGGACTTCGTTCCCGTGGGAATTCGGAAAAATCATATACCCTATTTTCATCACGGATAATGTAGGATTGTAACGGTGAAAGATTTTTTAAATCGGTCCAGTAGTTTCGGAGCCTATTCAATGCAAACAAACAAACAATCGAATCTTTCCTCTTTATAATATTAGTATAGATTATAATTTATAAGTATAGATAAACCGCTTGATTAGTTAACACACTCTGTATTGATATTTAAACGAGTTACATTAGTACGCCTACATAATTTACACACAGGAATCTACGTGCTAAAGGAACACGTTCGACGCTAAAGTCCACTCAAGAATGACACCTGGCCCCGTGTTACTGTCCCCCGTTTTTTTATATTTCCAGAACATCATAATTAAATTTTAAATTCAAATTACTTGCTGACAGCAACCCCAATCAATCAGTGACGCATATAGTATGCAGTCCCATTACGTCAAAGACTGCATATCACAGAATATTATTTTACACTAGAAAAATATATCTTATTTTGATGGAATTAAGGTTCAGTTTTGCATTTGACCTACCTAAATACAATCCATTGGTTCCAACCGGAGTCCCCGTAAGGCTCTGCCCACTGGGCGCGGTCACAGTGACGGTGGCTGGCGTCGGCGTACTGTTTTTCCGTTCAAACATATTTTCTATCTTATCCTGTGTGGTGGAAGGTTTCTTTTTCGGTGCAGCCGCTTTCTTCTTCTTCAACGGTTTTTTCTTTTGTCGTCCTACCCAGGGATCTGTACATAAAAAATATTGCTATAACACTGTAGGGACACATGATCTAATCACGTTTTGTAAATACAGCATTTTTGCCATTTCCAGAAGCGTTTGGCAAGGTGACGTTAGTCGTCTCTCGCCGGCCGCACAGATCACTTATTCATAACTAGCGTTCCGCCTGGGACTTCGTTCCCGTGGGGATTCAGGAAAATTATGTAGCCTATGTTACTTGGGATAATGTAGCATTCTAATGGTGAAAGCATTTTCAAATCTGTCCCGTAGTTTCGGAGCATATTTAATACAAACGAACAAATGTTTTTTCTTTATAATACTATTGTGTAGATGTAATAATTGTTAAGTTCTGTAATAGAAATACTCCTTCAATCATTTGATTCTCTTTATTTATCCTGTTCCTGCTAACCTCCATCAACACTATGCTTGTATATTCTAGAGTTACTCTACTGTAGTGGTTTTATCAACTATGTAACTTTAGCCAGTAAAGTTAAGACATATTCTCACCAATTGCCATTGGCGTATCTAGCGTAATTTTCTGGGGGGGGCCGCGAGCCTGGCGAAATTTAAATATACTCTAGCTTAATACGCTATGTGTATTCAAAAGTAACTAATACTGTATTACAGTATGTAATAATAAATAAGTATGTAGATTTCTCAGCTGTAGATTTTTTTTTATGATTTTTGTGTGAAGTTATCAGTATTTTGGCATCAATTATAGAATTTCGAATTGGTAGCCCAATATTCTGGGGTGGGCCCTAGACCATACTGGGGTGGGCACGGCCCACCCGGCCCCCCCCCTATATACGCCTATGCCAATTGCGAGAGAGAGACAGAGAGAGATTTAACTAGTGGCGTGACCTCGCGCTGCCTTACAAATATCAGTAAAAAATCACTAAGTGTTGTTAGAAACGATCGCCCTAAATTGCACCTCTACTGGTTGAATGCTCTGGGGTTAGTTGCAAAAAGTATCCATTTTCCATCGGACGTCCAAACGCACTGTGGGGTATAACCCTTACCTTGTCGAGATCCCTCGGATACGTACTGATCGCTATTTTTCATCTTTTATATTGCGCACTGCCAAGGAGTGGAATTCTCTGCAGGCGTTTGTATTTTCAAGTTCATACAACCCGAGTCTCTTTGAAGTTCGAGTGAATAGGCTTCTTCTGGGTGAGCTTGCTACATCCTCGACCGCATCTTTGCCCTGAGCTAGATTGTGGTCAAGCGAGAACCTATTCTTAATAAATAAATAAAAATATTTCATGTTAAAGTAATTAGTAATAGAAAGTACCGTCATCACTATCACTGCCGCCGTGGAATGGGTTGAAGTCACTCAGTTCAGAGGAGGACCCGTTGGCCCTCCTCTCGTCCTCTGCCTCCGACTCCAGCTCCAGCTCGTCTTCAGACCCTCGCACGAACTCGTCTGATGACGACCGGCCTCGGGCGCGCTTTGCTGCCACGTTCGCTTCTTGGCGGGCTGTCACTACGAGCAAAATTAACGATTGATATAATACCTATGAAATTGGCGTTTTTCATGAAATATTTTTGGAAATTTTGTATACTAACGTTTTTGGATTTTTCTCGGGAATACGAAATCCAAATCAAACAAAATTTTGTGGGAAGGTTTGGACAACATTAAGTTAATTTTCATCATACTTAGTTTATTGAAGGTTGTGATTGTAACAAAGGTACAACAAAAATAAGCAATGAAACGGGTAACAGATGAAACGAGCTACATTTAAGTTTCGTTTTCAGTAAATAAATCCAAAGTAAACATTTATTTATTTTGCTAAAAATCTTCGTTACCAATATGACCAATATGACCTTTTTAGCGCCAAGAGTTTTCGTGAAAAACGTTCACCACACGCCATGACATTAATAATGAGAAAAAATACAGTTAAATTGGTAATTTGTCTGATATATCAGACTTTGGCGGTGAAAAGGTTAAATAAAAAACCATTTTACTGATAGCTGTACAATCAAATAAAATCGGCAATTTTATAGGTAAAGACCTATTATTTCTTCATATTAATAGTGTTCTCAATTTATTATTCTTCATATAAGTGACCAACATGGTTAATCTCAGTGAGAAATTACATATTAGAGCTTGGCTTAGCTCGGCTCCGGGCCTAGCAGGCGGTTGACGTATCATTAGTATTTAACTTACATATTCGCTTAAAGTTGTCTTGGGTTTGGCAGTGAGCGTGGCGATGGCGGGGATATTGTTGAGCTTGCTTTGCTCGGCTTTAGGCCTAGCAGGCGATTGACGTAACATTAGAGTTTAACTTACATTTTCGCTTAGAGTTGTCTTTGGCTTTGGCAGTGAGCGTGGCGGGGGCTTTAGGCCTAGCAGGCGGTTGACGTATAATTTGTGTTTAACTTACATTTCCGTTTAGAGTTGTCTTTGGCTTTGGCAGTGAACGTGGCGGGGATGATGTTGAGCTTGCCGTTGATCGGCGCTGAGCTGGGCTTAACTTTGTTAGACTCTAGGCCTAGCAAGCGGTTGATGCGGTCGCGGTCTGGCGCTGGGAAGTGTTTCTCTACTAGTGCTTGGAACACGCCTCTGTGGACAAATAAAGAAATAATAGTTTTATTTTATTTATTTCTCAAAAATATTTTAACAATAGAAAAGAATAGAAAAGCTTTATTCAACTAACACAGACAATAATACAGATGACAAATTAAACTTAAAATTCTGTCAGAACAATAATGATACAACTATATAATATGACACCGAAACCCGTCGCGTGCTTGTTTACGCCGCGTGCGATACAAATCTCGTACACCATGTGTTCAAAAAGCATGCGAAGGTTTAATATGTATCGCGTCTGACATTGTACTATATGCTTATTTTAAATATCTACATTATTCTCGGTATTATTCAAATTTTAAAACATAAGTAAAGTACACCTAAGCTGATGGCTGATGCAAGTTAACCTTCCTAAGTAACTGACTAATCAAGTTTGAGGGACTATACTATCTACGACCGAAATTTCGAAGTGTCAAATGTCAGTACATCTCTTGTCTTGAGCTATACAGATGACAGTGACAGGTAGTGATAATTAAATAGAACAGAGTAGAGCTCCAGTATCCATCCATACTGATATTATTAAATAAATAATAACTTTCTATCTTCTTCTTCTTAGCGAGTCGATAGCAAGTAACTATAAAGTTGTGGCCCAGAACGTAGCCACGCGTACTTTCTATCTGTGACACTTTCACGTCAAAAAGACCCAACCGATTTTGATAAAAATCAATCATTAATAAATCATCAAATAATAATGTTAAGACGAGTTGGGGGAAAATGTTATTCTGTCTTAGGTATTAAAATATAAACACTAGGCGGTGTGGTATTAAAATATTGAGAAAGCCGCTGGCTATTTTCTGGAGTTCCCTTACTTGATTTTTATAGAATCAATGTGAATCTACAGTTCCTGAGTTCGATTCCTGTTTGGGGCAATATTTGTGTAAGACGCAGATGTTTGTTCCTAGGTCTGAGTGTTTGCGTCCCAAAGTAACCAACGATACAAGGGAAACACGATAACGGACTTCTAAGTATGTGGTGTTTTAATTTTAAAGGGCTTCATTTAATAGATCATAGGTACCTACTTTTTTTTAGGAGATGTTACTTAGAATCTGTAAATTTGATTGATATCCACGGTAAAATATTGGGTGGTGTTATTCGTGATATTATACTTCTTTCAAAACGATTAGATTAAAAAAATATATGTTACACAAAAAGTTTCATAAAAAAAAACATTTGTCAAAAACTACATCAACGATTATCGAAATTCAAATTCCGCGCTCTCCGTCCAAGCGTCGTAATATCAAAACCTACACAAGACTCGCCGCGCGCCGCCGATCCCCAGTTCATTGACCCCGCCGGCGCCGGCCGCCACTACCTGCGTTATAAATACATCCACAAACAGTATCCGGCCCCAGCGCTAGACAACACATGCGCGGTACAATTCCCCCGCTGTTTTGACGCAGACATCGATTAGTGGAGTCAGTTTACGCAGCAAGCTCGCTATTTCAATATAGGTTTTGTAAACGTTTATTAAGTGTTTTGTTTTGCGCACTAAATGTTGAATATTGCATAAAACCGTTCGAATATTCGAGAAGGACATTTTATTATGCTCTGAAGGACAATATAAAATGCAACGATGTTTTCTAAAAGGGATTTGAATAAATTCTTAGAAGAAAGCAGTTCTAACGTAAAGTTGATGAAGTTTGATTTCGTATCGGCGGAACTGTTTTTTATAGAAATGAAATGTGAAGTAGAAAGAGACCAGCCGGCGGAATTCTACGACAGATTTTCAAAAGAATGGATAAAAAAGTTCTCGAACTTTACGGCGACTACCTGGATTGTCCGCAGCGTTTTTTCCAAGATGAAACGTCTAGTGTTTCGCAAAATATACGCATGCCACCGATCCAGCTTCAACAAAAAAAAGAAAATGGGTATCGAATCGCGTAACCAAGAATGCAAAGCGAAGATCGACTTCAGAGTAAAGTTTATTAATCGAAACACGATTAAAAATGACCCCCTTTTGAAAGAAGGTCTCAACATAACGATTTCTATAGAGTTCAAGCATACACACAAAGTCCGGACGCCCTTAGCTTATAGCTTACTGAGAAACAGCTCTGAAATTGATGAAGTTTTCTTAAAGTATTTTAAAACCGGTTGTTCTACGACTGCGGCGAAAACGTACCACGAATTGACGCTTACAGAGAGGTACGGCGAAAACTGTCCGGAGGTTTTTGAAAATGCGAGGATAAACCCTACAATTAGACATATAACGTACATCCATGGCAAGAAGCGTACTAATCCTAAACGAATACCCGAATATAAAGACTTAATGGAGGAAAAACAAACAAATTTGAAGCTCGAGGGAACCGAACTAGAGTTTCTTTCTGATAAGAAAGTGGTTGTGATAATCACGCCTTTAATGAAAAGCGTAGTGTCAAACCTCGGAGCAGAATGTGTGGTAATAGACAGCACAGAAACTCAACACTTCGGATTAATAGTGACTTATTTTCTAGTGCCTACGAGAATAGGCGCTTTACCTATTGCCTGCGTGATTCACGAATCAGACATTAATAAAAGTTTCCACCACGCCTTCGCATTGGCGAAAAAGACTTTAGAAGGTATTTCAAAAGACATATTTGCACCAAAGATAATACTGCTCAGTCACTACGAAAAACAATGTCAAAGCATTGATATAGACTGCAAAAAATATCAATCGAGATATACGTTGTGTGTTGAATTGTGGGTGAATTTGTGTAACGACGAATGTTACATCGACAAAAAGAAACGCCACGCGATTATGCTCGCTATTAAATCACTTATTTACGCTGAAAACTGCGAAGCAGCTGAGAAAATCTACTCTGAACTATTAGAAAACGAAATAATACAATCCGATCCTAAATTTAAAGAGAAATTAACCAATTTATGGAAAATCAAAGATCGATGGATGCTATTGGGAGGGAGTAACGTGAACAACCACCTAACAGACATGTCGGTACGTTTCTTGAAAGGCCTTTTTGCGCTACAATGCAGATCTTTTACTATTGGTCTTTTAGTTGAGGTTGTAGCTAATGTTTTAGATAAACATTACAGAAAGATAATAATGAGTTATGTTATGAAACGTAAGAGCGTTATGACCTACACGAAGTTCTTTCCCAAAGCGAAAATAGTATTAGGTTTTGGGTCAGAGGTGAGGAGAATCAGCGCAAACGAGTTCAAGGTAGAAAGACAGCACAAACCAAAGAAATTCTTACATTTTAGAACAGATACAATGTTCTGCGACTGCCAACAAGGAACGAAAGGAGCATTTTGCGAGCACTTAGCTGCTATAGTAAATACTGTAGACTGTGAGATAATGAAACCGCCGATTTTGACCGAAGAAGAGCGGGATACCTTTAGAAAAATTGCTGGAGAGGATATAGAAGATGAGACTAAACCCGAAGTCAGCGAGGATGCGAAAGACTTGGAAGCTTTTGACGTCTACGAGAAGCAATCTTTATATGGAGATGAAATAATGAGTGATAATGGACAATTAGACACAGCATCTGTCGCTTCAAGTACAAAAATGGAGGGGCAAGACTACTTTTGTCTAGAGAACATCGACATTAAAACAGAGAAGCCAGATCGTTTAGATCCTTTGGAAGATGAATCTGATACAGAGCAAGGAGATTTAATTATACCAGAAAATGTTGCTTATGACCCAGCTGAAGAAACTAATTCAAACGCAGAAATGAAGACAAAATACGAGACAGTTTTAAGGGCTGTCAATGCCGAGTTCAGGAGGTTAAACAGATTATTTTGTGAGAACCCTAACGTAACAAATCTGGAGACTATGAAACAAATAGCTCGAGAGCTGAGTAAAATAAAACCATTACAGAAACTTGATTTGGGCAATCTGCATTTGAAATTAAATAAAAAACGGAAAAGGAAGAAAAATAGTTACTAATATGATTGTTATAAAGTACTAGACAAAATAAAAATGACTGTTCCTAATTGGTAATAATAAATTGTAACCACAATTATCTGTTTATTATTAATTTACCTTGTTTTATGTATCTAAACACAAGCCTATAATACCTTTCAGGGTATGTAGAACTTCAGGGTTTTTACCTTGGTATGACATGTAATCCTTGGTTTGGAATGTAATCAGTACAGTCGTGAATTATTTGCACTGTTACACAAAAAATTCTGACCAGATTTTAATGAAACTTTATAGTACTTCGGCTCATCAGTTGATTTAATCGCATTTTAATCGTAGTATCAATTCACAAAGAATTACGCTCAGGACATTAAAAAACCGTGCAACAGATTACTAGAGTTGGGACTACTTCACTTTTGAATTTAATTTCCCAACTTGACTAACTCTGGTGTCAGAGTTTTCAAACCGCCAAATGGCCTCTATTTATTTATTTATTTATAGGAACACCAACAGTACATTTATTCAATCATAAGCAATATCCACAAATTGACTTGGTTAACAACTGATGGCTCTGACGGTTTGGGTATTCTTTTCATTCGATAAATATAAATGTATATTTATGAAAATATTATATGAAATATGAAACACATTTGTATAGTTAAACTCACTTGGCAGTGGACACGAAGTCAGTGAGTTCCCCGTCGTCCCGCTCCAGTTGGTCCAGAGTCCTGGCCTCGCCTGTACTCTGTAGACCGATCACCACACATTTTCCGCATTTTACCGCCTCGCGGGCTGTCACCACCGCGTGGTTTACCTGTTAACAAAATGGTTGTAGTGTTAAAAAGAAATTCTAAGAATAACACGCATAAGTAGTGAGAACCTAGTTGGTAATGAGCCAGACTTGTAACCGGAAGGTTGCGAGTTCAAATCATCGTGCGGGCCTGTACCACTAAATTCGTCTTTTCGGATTTATGTACGGACTAGCTTTCCGCCCAGAACTTCGTTTCCGTGGGAATTTGGAAAAATTATGTAGCCTATGTGTTAATACAGGGTGTCAAATTGCTCCAGCCGTTTGAGCGTGAAAGAGTAATAAAATTCCATACATACTCACAAACTTTCGCATTTATAATATCAGTAGGATTTCTAATTAAAAGTTATAAGCTATAAATGTCGGGAGGTGATAATTAAATTAAATTTTAGAGTTATACATTGTGTATCCTCTTCTCTGTAAAATATATATTAAACATATATTTTTTGTGTACAATAAAGAATAAAAATAAAATAAATACATTAACCCCATTGTAAATAAACCATAGATAGTAGACTAACCTTAGCAGCAATACAGAGGTACTTGAAGAACCTCTGATGCGCCGACCAGAACTGTCCCCACATGGTCTTCTTCATCCGAGACTCCGCGTCTATCAGCTCGGCTGCCTCGGTGAAACGCTGCATCGCTTCTACCCACTGTAACAAACAAATACAATAATATTAGTTTTATTTTTACTAAATAGACAAGATGTTCGTTTGTAACAAGCTTTTTGCTCGAGATTTCCTTGATGAACAGAAAAATAAAACTAAAAGGTAGACCCCCACCACAGCCTGATCTTCGTACCGAACAAAAAATATTAAGTAATAAATAAACAAGACGTATACACACGGTAGCACATCATTGACGCGCCCTTGAAACTATGTAACCGGTTGTGCTGCTGTCTGTGCTATGTGTGCTAGATATAGGATATGCCGTTTCTGCTACAAGTTCTATTTGATAGGCGGGCGGTCCAAATTGACGATGAATTGGTAAGGTGAATTTTTTTGGATATTTTTTAAATATTTTTATCAATAACTATTTATTATTTATTTATTATAAGAAGGGTTAACTCTTGACCTCAATCTTGACCATAAGGTCAAAGATGAGGTCGACGATGGAGCGAGTTAACCCAGAAAATGATAAAGGCCTATAACTAGCTTTCCGCCCGCGGCTCCGCCCGCGTCCTAATTTTTTTTAAAATAAAAAGTATCCTATAAACCTCACGGAGCCCGAGACCTTTCCAACGAATGCAAAATCGTGGAAATCGGTTCGTGCGTTCTGGAGTTATAGCGTCAGGAAGAAAAACCCGACTTATTTTTATATAGTAGATTATTTAACAAAAATAATTAGTTTAAGGATTATTTTCATTAAACACCAGTCAAATTTTCTTTGTTTTGTCAAGTAATTTTTTTATCATCTTTTAAAGTTTATTGTTAGGCCTGATCGCACTTTAACGCCTTTTTGTGATATTTGCCTTTGCCTGAACAATAAATAATAAATAAATTGACTATTGTATAATACAGTTATACATACATTCATACGCTCACGCCTATATTCCTTAACGGGGCAGGCAGAGCATCAGTGGTTCTACAACCACTAGATGCCATGTTTGCCACAAATTGTGAGGGTTATCAGATGGAACAAGTTATACAACTTGTTTCAAAAAACCCAAAAAAAAGATAATTCACAATTAATTCAAATTTAGCTTATTGCACAGCTCTATTAAAAAAATGACAAGAATGTCATATTAATTACATGAAACTTTCATTTTGAAAGATGTCAAACCGTGCAACTGATTACTTTGCGACTATTTCACTTTTAATGGAATTTCTTTTTTTTGGGTTTTTTGAAACACCTTGTATAATGGTGAGAGGTGGTCAGCCTTTCGCCCATTATACAGCAAAACCATGGAATCCCATTTACAGACTTTTTCTGTATACCTGGGAAGAGTAGGTAGCTGGCACATTCTAAGTTTTTTATCACTCCCAGTCCAGCATGCAATTATAAGGTAACTATCTCAAAACCGGTATTAACTTTTTTTAAGGAAGTTAGATTTTTTTAAATCGTTTGATCAAGGTTCGCGCATACACATTGTACACACATCAACAAAGTCTAAGCAACACGCACGATTTTTCATACAACAGAGGCCTCTTTGAGAAGCTGTGAAAAGTATTTAAGACACATATTTTTAATAAAATCTTTAGTGTGAGCAAGTTATATACAGCCTGGCAAGAAAGTCGTGAAAATAATGGCGGCGCCACTATCGTGCCTAGTGGCCACCCTATATACTGCGACAATAACGGTTTTGATACTTTGACTTATATACAATTTTTTATCTATTACTATTAGCAGATTTTGTGAAATAATAATTACGGGAAAACCATTATAATTATGCTATACACCATACTCATCATATTTCTTTTAAAAGGTGTCAAAAACATACATTTTCATATCTCATATCTCGCCATTACTCTGCCAGTAAGTTCAAGGTATGAAGGGTAAAGTAAAATACTTAATAAAACTTTTGAATGGATTGTAACGTAATTATTTTAATAAAAAAATGTTTTGTTTGATTTACTATATATTATTATACATTTTTAATTTAAAATCAAAATAGTTTAATTTTATAGAACATTCAGAATGTTACTTAAAATTAGTTACATTAAATACATATTCGTTCTTTTGACTGTACTGGCTCTACGCATACTTCCAAAGATGTATTATTCCCCACAGAAGATTAGGTAAGAAACTCCTAGGGTGCTCTTTTTAATCTCATTCCATTTTTATTTTTTTTCTAATTAACTAAATGTGAAATAATTTTAGAGTTGAACAGTTTATAATCAGACATTTTGTAATAGCCCTTTTTGCAAAGTTTTTGTTTAATTATTGTCATTTTTTCCATGGGAATCCTATTATTGGTACACATGGTTTTGAATACACATGGGAATCCTATTATTGAAACGTATACATTGACTCATAAAAGAGTTCATGACCTTGTGGAGACGACTGTCTAGTACATCCAGTTTATGCTTGGTCCTAGTATTTACATTGTGCCTATCACTATTTTTCGATAGTTCCTTGTCTATCCGAGGCAAGTTGGTAATTATTACTATATAAAAATCAAAGCACCTTGATGTCAACTGATCCAACATTTTGTGAGGCAATTTTGTGTTTCACAATGCCCGTATCTTCTATTCGGAAACGAAAATGCTTTCATCTAAATATTCCACGCTAGAAGTCTTCATCAACGTCTTCATCTTGGCGTGATCCTTCTCTAATAGTCTGCTGGTTATTTTCGTCTGATTCACTACGGCTGTTTTCATCTTGGAGGTTTATAATTATATCAATATCGTCATACAGAGCCTTTCCCTTTGGTATTATTATTTTCATTACGTGTTGGCATGAATTTCTCCAATTTATGCCATATCAACAAAAAAAAGATCAAAATTGTTCGAACGCGCTCCTTTGTTACTGTATTTGTAAACAAAACCTCAAATTTGTGAGTGTTAATTTCAAATGTAAACAGTCATTCTATGAGCGGTTTATTCTAGCTATTGCAAGTTGAATCACACAAATTATATATAATTACATAAATAAAACCACATTTCACCAGTCATATCAGCAGTTCTTCTATGAAAATCGTTGAATTCGGATAAATGTTATCCTGCTTCGAATTCTTCGAAACATTTTAAATAAACTTTATAGATGATTCCTCTAGCAGAGCTCCGAATTACACCCCTGCTCATTTGAGCACAATTGGTCACCGAAATCACCATAATAACACAATAAAATAGAAAAAAACACATTTAATTATTATCTTGTAAAAGAAATGACACAATACGTACCTACTTGACGTGATTGATAACTGACAGAAAGAAAGTTACCAGTTATAATATTTTTTAGTTCTGTTTCAGGACTTTCTTGCCAGGCTGTACCCGAATTTAAAATTCCTATAAATGAACTTTATCTAGCTTGAAGTTTGTGAAAAAGAGACGAAAATGAAAATTACATTTCACCAAATTCCATACTAAAAGCAAAGAAAAACTGCGTTTTCATTTTCATTTTTCACTCTTTTCCACAAATTTCTAGCTAAATAAAGTTCATTTATAGGGATTGAAAATTCAGGTATAGAACTTGGTCACACTAAAGATTTTATTAAAAATACGTGTCTTAAATACTTTTCACAGCTTATCAAAGAGGCCTCTGTTGTATGAAAAATCGTGCGTGTTGCTTAGACTTTGTTGAGTAGTGTATAAAGTTAGTAACACCATTTATTAGTACTCACCAGTGCGACCGACTCGTCGTACGTCTTTTTGAAGGGCTCCGAGAGCGGAACCTCCTCGATCTTGAACGACACTCCGTGGAACGACAGCTGGCGCGCGATGTACATCCCTCGCAGCTTCATGTCCATAGCTACGATTTCCATTGCGCCTACTCCTCTGTTCAAAGAAAATTATATTGACTTTTTTTTAGAAAATTGAAATTCCTAATAAAATTAATTACCTAATCAAATTCTCATTTATTTGTTAGATTACAATACACTAAGTTGGTTGCTTAGAATTCTTTGGTAAGCTTGAGAAGATTAACAGGCATTTTTTTATTGAAGTTGGTTGATTCTTACGTTTTTAACGTGGAAAATATTATTACAACTACGATTACGAAGACGTAAATTAATTTATTATTCTTTTTCAAAAACCTTAATTTTATCGTACACCTTTCGTTTATGAAGGGGCCTCTAAGGCCCGTATACAGAAGGAGACTCAAGTCTTGATCTATGCTTAAGTAATGATTGTCTCTTTCTCTCACTATCAAAATGACAAAGACGACTGTTACCAAAGTACAGATCAGAGTCTGAGTCACTTCCTGTCATACGGACCGAAGTTTTTTCACGTATTGCATATCTATTGAAATGAAATGAAATCCCATTTATTACATCTCTAACTTCCCAACCTTCAACCCTAAAACAAACAAACCACTCACCTTTTCTCAACAGCGTTTATAAAGTCCATAAAGGTGGGGAAAGGGGTGCCCTCCCCCCAAATGCCGAGCCGCACCATATACGCCATGTTTCTGGGCTCAGAGGCGCCAGTAGCCGACGCATATACCACACGTGCTTTAGGCAGTTTGTTTTGTAGCTCTAGTGCGGTAAGACCTGTTTTTGTGGCCTTGCCTGAACCAACTGGGCACAGGTTTTTAGCTTTGTGGCACTCGTCGAATACAATCTGAGGTTGTGAGTTAAGGGTTAAAATATAATTATAAGGTGCACAGTTTGAAAAACCTCCCACTACTGGCAAATATTTGCCTAAAGGGTGATTCTTGTAGTATAGGGTAGATTACTATTTTTATTATTATTATTATTATTATTTAAGTTGAAGCTTCTTTACCTCATAAAAAGCCTGGTATATATCGTTTTTTAATATCTTTTAAAATAAGAAAGATATGAACGTTCAAAACTCTCAGTAAGACAGAGAAGGTGACGTCACAGTTGAGTACCGCCTTATAAATTCCAAACAAAAATTAGTTTTGTAAGAAACAGGTAAACAAAATTCTTTTTCAACACATTTGCTCATAAAGTGTGTCTTATGTCATTGTATTAAGATTCATAATGATATGTATTACCCAGCCCGTGAGTAATAAAAATAAAGCACAAGTACGTAATGGTTTTTTTTCTAAATTTCAGCAAAGAGATCAGATCTTATTTTATATTTAAAATTAAGTGTAATTATTAAACTATTTGTAAATAAAAATATAATTCCACTAAATCATTTTAATTTAACAAAAAATTATCATTTATTTATGCTACTAAAACGTGAAAATATATAGTTAAGTATTTTTTTATCATGTGGCTGTATGGCATAATTGTCAATGTGAATCTCATTTTGCGTGCGATAAAAGAAAAAAAATAATCGCGCCTCTTTTCAGATGTTTTCACTTGGTTTTCACAAATGGCATTTGTATTTCTTATTGTTATTATTGTCAGAAATACAACACAAAAAATGTCTTCTTCAAGTGCAGAACAGGAAACCTACGTACCCACGTAGATGTACCCACACCGTCAGAAATACTTTTCGAGGGGAAACATGCAAGTGATAGCTTATCAAAGGAAAGATTTTATTTCTTTCTTTCCTCGCAAATGTGTTGAAAAACGTCGTATGACACGCGTCGGATTGGATATTACATTCTCGGCTCCATTGAGCCCTCGCTTTCGGTTCGGGCTCTAAACTCGCCTCTAATGTAATATCCAACTTAGCACACTTGTAGCATAATGTACTATGATTGTCTATAAGTTTTTTACTTATAGGCCAATTTCAAATTTCATTTCGAATTCTGTTATTACATTATGTTTATTAATATATTATCTTACTAAATACTATAGTATTCAATATCACTCATCTACAAATAATTTTAGGGAAGGAAATATGTTTGGCGCGAATATGAATATCCCTTACGCGGGTAAGCTTTTAAAAAAATACTAAGGTCCGTATTACAAAACGCGACTCAGACTCTGATCTATAATTAAGTAGCAGCAGGAGGGTGTCACTCCGCAGTTTAGGCATGTTCTTGCGGCGGGCATACTGAGTATGCCAGCGAGCGCGGGCTGCTACTCGCCGCGCGCGCGTCAGCCGTATTGGTCGCGTGTTGAACAAAATAATAAGTGTATCTACTTATTAACAATATTAAAACCAGACAGAAACACGTTTTGCCATCACAATAGTCTGTAGGTGTCTGTAGTTAGTAGGTATGTAGGCTAGGTATCAAATAACATGGTTGGTTATGTTAACTTTGTGTTTTTACTTACTACACTTCCTAATTAAAGTTACTCTTGATTTTATAAGCATTGATAACGTACTTAATTAATTTCAATAATAATTTTACCTCTAAATCGGCGGCGAGCGTTAACCCTGAGCTCTCGTCGCGAACGCGGCATCGAGTCGGCGGTGCGCAATAGAATATGAACGCTAGCGGCCGACTTTAAGTTTCAATTTCTCTTGCAAGCTTGTGCCGCTTGCAATAGTAGACAAATGTTTATGCCTAAAGTTGACTTTTGTTAGGGAGTGAGACTTGAGACTTCTGTACTGTAGTTATTTATTCTGTGGTAGCAGTCGTATTTGTCATTTTTTTGTAAATCTTTATTTATTATAGAGGGTTTTGAGACATTTTGATAGTGAGAGAAAGAAACAACCATCACTTAAGTATAGATCAAGACTCGAGTCTCCTTGAGTGGCATGAATCAATCGTCTACCCTATTCTAAGAATGTATGATGAAGAATTATTTTTTAAACATGGATTAAAGCCTAGTATCAGCTATAGTTAAAGGATACAACTCCGTCGAAGTCCTCCCCGCACCACTGCAGCAGCTGTTTGAGTCTGGTGCGGTACTTGGTGCCGGCGGCCTGCGTCTCGCCGATCAGGGCGGAGTACGTACTGAATACCACCCCCTTCTTTACGTTACCGTTCACGGCTGATGATAGCTTCGCGTATTTGAACTGTATGGAAAAAGTAATAATAATAAAATAATTCATATCAGTAAACGAGGCCCATAGATAAATACCTTACAGACTAACATACATATGAAATATAAGTAAACAAAATAAAATTAGTTAACACTATTTCCCGGGTGTTTTTCCGGGGGTGTCTGCAACCGGGAATCTTCCTCGAAAACGGCGGAACACCACTATACGGAATATAGTTGACTTAGTTTAATGGCAATCCATCGAATTGCGACAATAATTCTGCCAGTGTCCAAATAAAACACCAAAGAAAACCAAAGTACCAAAGAAAACACGAAAACAATATGGGGTGCATGAAAGGAGCCTCCCCAAGCAGCGTAGCAATGATTCCAACAGTCTGCGAGGACGGCAAGTCGGTAACGCAGACTGGCCGATCCTTTCACCACGGTCCATGGCGAACCAACCTAGAAATTGCTTGCATATCGTGTATTTTATTTAATATTCGTAAGGATGAATGGATGTTTGTTACTCTTTCTCACAAAAACTACTAGACGGATTTTGATGAAACTTGGCAATAGGGCTTACACATCGGCTGCATAAATTTCCCTCAGCAAAAATAAAAAAATAAAAACATTGGTACACAAATGTCTAACCCTTTAACTTTGGTTTTCAGTCCGTATACGCCTTCTGGTCCAACAAAATTTAGCCTAACCTACTGCCGACAGAATAGAAGAAGAGAAGTCCGTATACTAACCTTATTCAAGGGGTGCACTTCAATCTTCCCGGCCCCGATGTCCCTAAGGTCTCGCTCAGCATCGTACTTCAAATCGTTGGACACTGACACCCAGATGGCTCGCTTCCGCCCCTTCAGGTAATTCTCGAAGATTATGCCTGCTATTGTACGACCCTTGCCCACACCCGCGCCGTCGCCTGGTCAAATAAAAAAAATATTTCTTTAAAATGGATGTATATTTTTGAGGCGCCGGTCGGTTTGGTGTACGTCGTTTGTTGGCAATATCAACACGGATTTAAAACGTTTTTTTTTTTAATAAGTTAAATGGGGAAAACTCAGATATAGACTTAAATCAGAGAAGAGAGAAAACATCACAACCTGAGTGAGGGAGATACACATAAAACGACTCACCAATAAGGAAGTAGAGTGATAAAGCGACTCAACAATAAGGAAGTGTAGTGGTGAACCAACTCAACATAATAAGTACAGTGACTTAACAATAAGGAAGTACAGTGGTAAACTGACTCTCCAATAAGGAATTACAATGGTAAACCGACTCACCAATAAGGAAGTACAGTGATAAAGCGACTCACCAATAAGAACAGAGGTAAACCGACACACCAATAAGTACAGTGACTTAATAAAAAGGAAGTACAGTGGTAAACCGACTCTCCAGTAAGTACAGTGGTAAACCGACCCACCAGTAAGTACAGTGGTAAACCTGGTAAAGTGGTCTGCATTGTAATTTTGTTGAAAAATAAAGGATTTACATACAATATACATACATACAGTGGTAAAGCGACTCATCAATAAGTACAGTGGTAACCCGACTTACCAATAAGTACAGTAGTAAACTGATTCACCGATAACTAGAGTAATAAATCGACTCACCAATAAGGAAGCCGGCTCGGGTGCCATCGGGCAGCGTATGCTCGTGTGCTTGAGACGCGTACACCACCGCCTCGAGCTGTAAGGCTGACAGCAGACCGTTGCGGATGGTCTCATCGGGGAGACTTACCTTTACAAAAATTTAAGACAATAATTTAACAAAAACTTTGTAAAAAGGGCTACTATAGAATTTCTCATTATCTGTTAGACAAGAAACCATGGGAATTTTTGATTTTGACTCACTTTGTAAGTCACGTCCACTGGCTCCACTGACGATAGGGACGCTGTTTCAACTACTGGGTCCGGGTGTTTCTTTCCTAGTTTTACTGAAATTTTAGGAAAACAATTATAACATTAACTTAAATTGTATTCTTTTCAGATATAATAGTAAAATGTGACTGTAAAATGGAAAGGTATAACTTTCGTGATAGTCGTTAAGGTTCACAATTAGTGTGATGAGCTACTGTAAATAGCTCTTATTGACTACCCCGAAAGTTGTACCTTTTACTAAACATAGTCACAAATATACGAGAGCATGATTAGCGGGTCGACCACGTAAGCGAGAGATACCGTGTAATAATTATTTCGGAGTTTTGTAAAGACCGTTTTTCTTCGCGTTTTATGAATTTCGCGCCTAAAAAACTAGGAATTAATACGAATAAAAAATCGTCAAGTAATTGTAATTTACCAATAAGATAAAACTTACATTTAGAAGGCATGTAATCTGCATATGTTTCAGCTACGCCCATTTCTTCATCATCTACCTCTTCTTCGTCAGGCTGTAATAAAAATAAATGTTTAAAAATACTAGTTTGTTCAAAAACAAAATAATTTTTGGCTAAGTAAATATTTTTAGTGACTGGACATAAAACATCTGACTTACGCAGTATTGAGTAAATTGCGATAAGCTACAAGTATGGCACTTACTCATACTGACAACTTCATCCCTCCATGTGCCTCAAATACTAATTTACAGCTCAAATAACCTTTAATTATTAAAAAAACAAAATACCCGACTGCACACTAAAAAAATGTATCCTATGACACTCCCGTAATCAAGACAAATCTAACGATACCTCATACATCAAAATCCATCAAGCCGTTTAGGCTACAGGAGGTCACAAAGGAAAAGACATACATACATACTTACATACACTCGAAAAACATTACCCTCCTTCTTTGGCAGTCGGGTAAAAAGACCTAAAAAGACCTTCCTAGCATGTGAACAGATACTTCAATAACATGAGAGTTTATTGCCAAGGAAAACATACCTTAAGTGTCACAGCAAAAGTTTGAATTTCCTTTGCATGTGATTGACGTTGACAAATGATTTTGAATTTGCTTAAACGACGCGTTTTAAAATTGAAACGCAAAAGAAATGAAAACTTCTCTCTATACAAATAGGGTCCAACTTTCCTTGTACTGATTCGGAAATTTATACTTTCATGAGAGGTCTCATTGGCATATTAGGTACGTTGTTGTCTGAAAAATCGGGCAAGTAATGTATGCTAGTATCTAAACTAGGCCTAGCCAGTGTCTTAGACACTAGACTTTACCATCTACACTCCAATTTAGTACAATTTCGTAAGTACTCGATTTTTTTTACATAAAATTAATTAAATTCCGAAATGGCGCTGCTTGCATTGTGAAAAGCAGTGCTTGTGTTTATTCTCATTACATTTTCATTGCATTAAATCAGTGCATCAATTAGTGCAATCTATTAACAATTTTCGGATATCATAATCTACTTCTCGTCTTTTCATTATTAAATCTGTATACCGTGCTGTTCGAATGTTCCATATCAATTTCGGATATTAAGCAATACATATGGCATCGTACAATAGGCATGTAGTTGTAACCAGAGGAATGACGCTGGTGTGAGCAGGCCAGAAAATGATGTGTGTAGTGTCGAGGTTCTATACAGGGTGTTAGGGACAGCTCCATGATAAACATCTACTTAGAACGCCTTTAGCCATAGGTTCTATATTCAATCCGATTCGCGTGAGTTACCGCGTAAATACGTATTTGAGATATTATCTCCCGTGGCTTCGGCCGCGCGAGTCAGGTTCCTCAATAAACCAATAAATGCTTTAAAAGTGGAGAAAGGCTGACCACCTCTCAATATTACACAACTTTTTCCATCTGATAGCCCTCACAATTTGTGTTATTTATTTATTATAAGATAGGTTAACTCTTGACCTCAATCTTGACCATAAAGTGTCAATCGTGGCATTTAGTGGTTCTGGAACCACTAATGCTTTGCCTACCCCATTAGGGATTATAGGCATGAGCGTATGTGTGTATGATTTAAAAGTGATTCTTTGTCTTTTCCTGGTCTCCATCAGCTCGACCCCCGGTAGCTCTCTCTGAGCTAAGCTACAGTACATACCTTATCGACTTGCCACATGCCGGTCTTGGGCTGCCCCCACGTAGGGATCTGTGCAAACTGACCCAGCATGCCGGCCAACGGGCCCCCCATACCCGAAGCCAGGATCTGGTTCAAGTTCTGCAGCAGGTATGAGTTCATGCCGCCCATGTTTACCATGTCCACTAAAATAAAGGTAGGTTTTTTAGAGTTTGCGTTTTTGAAAATTAGAAATCTGATTGTCAGTACCCCCAAAATTAAGGTTGACTGTACTATCGTTGCTTTATTTGTATTATGTACCGATTCAGTAAAAAAATTACAATTATTTTTCTAAAAATTAAAAAAATATCGAAAAACTAAATCAGAAGCATGAAGAAAACGATTTTTTGCGATATTATTTTGACCCCAAGGTACATAAATTAACATTTCCAAACAAGAATCAATAGTATTACTTTTCATGCACTGAAAAAATATTTCTTCATAAAACGTTAGAAAGTGACTAGGTACACTACAATAATTAAAAAAAAAAGAAAATTTTAAAAGAAAAAAGCAGAAATGTTCCACAAGAAAAACTAAAAAAGTAATCCTAATTTTAAAAAAAATATACAGAAAACATTTATTAGCAATTTCATCCAAAGTTTTTTATCTGCTGAAAATTAAAAAACCAAATGACATCCATAAAAATCTACTTTAGTAAGAAAACAGAATGTCATAAAGGATCTACTCTACAACGAGCAAATCACATGCAAAGTTGCAGAATGCAGACTGACAAATTACAGTACATTTTCTACAAGGTCTAAATCAAATACATACATAGTTCCCGACAGTTCTATTAATAGCTCCAGTCTACAGCCGAGGTACGCGCCGGTAGAAATCGATACACGGGAGGCGAGGTCTTAAGCATTTATAATGTATCTTATCATAAGGGTTTTGTTTGATTCGTTATTTTTTATAAATAATGGGTTTGCTCTTGACCACATTATGTCATCTTCCTATTAAGCGTAGCGGCAGAAATGTGGTCGAGGATATAGCAAGCTCGCCCAGAAAATTTCTTCACTCGAACTTTATATTAATGACTTTAAAAATTAAGGATGTGAAGTAGCCCATTAAACGGAATAACTTTCCCCAAGAAACATATGTATGTTAATATATTATCTACATAAATGTATGATATTCAATATCAATCATCTACACAATTTTCACATTGATCCGCGCCGAATCCAAGGAACATAAGTCGACATATGGAAAAACAAAATTTGCCACTTATACAACTTGTACAATCTCAGCTGATTGCCTTTATTAGTAACCGATTTTCTTTTGAGATATTCATTATAGATTCCTTGGGGTTTGCTCAATTTCATGGATAGAATCGCATCACTCCTTAAAGTTCCACTAATTTAAAGTAACCAGTATGTTATTTTAGCTCAGAAATGCAGACATAGGCAGAAAATTCCATTCCTTAGCAGTGCGCAATATGAGAGATGAAGAGAAAGGCTCTGTACGATCTGCAGGATCTTCTTTAGGGAAGGGTGGACTCATTCGAATTGAAAAGTATGGCAATTAAAATCTTTTGGCAAGCAACAACCTTGACTTTGTATACACGAAAATTAGAAGAAATAGACACATTATTTGTAGAGACCCTACAATAGCTAATATTTACATTTCATACATTTAATTTAAACTTATTCAAACTAAATTACAAAATCCAAAACTACTGATCGAAAAAAATGCAAAATATGAAAGTCAAGAGAAGTTAAAAATTATAATTTAAACATGTTTTTTAATCGACTACTTTAGCATGGAAAATTAGAAATGTTAATAAAAAGAACACAGAAAATGATTAAGATCTTTTAACTAGACAGAAATAACAACAACTTATTGCAAATAAAAACTACGCTACGGCTACTTCTATTTTACTTCCAGTTTCTCCGCTTCAAATGAGACGCCAGTCCAAGAATCGTGCAATTTTACATGCTACATTACATCGAGCACTAACAAAAAGATACAAACTAATTCTACACTACAGTCTTGCTAGTACATTGCTGTGTGAGTGGTAGAGTACTCACTCTGCGCCAGAAGCGAGGCGGCGTTGAACGCTGCCGAAGAGCCGGCCGCGAACGGCGACGCTGGCGGCGCCATGCCGCCCGCTACGCAACACGTACCGATTAAGGTGAACACGCAATAAGCAAAGTTGCAAAAACCGCATACGCAGCAGTCATCGACTTTGCGAATTTTTACATTGATCCGCGCCGAATCCGATGGTGTGGCCAGCATTGGACGGACAGTTGGCAACCTAACGCTATTCTGATGCTGATCAGGTCATCAGCACTGCGCTGTATACTAATCATAATGTGATCAGCAATTCCTTGAATGCCGCAAGTAAATTTCATAATAAGGATTAGATGACTACAGCATATGGGACTCCGCCTAATACGTTTTGAGCCTTAGTCTGGGTAACTGCTGCATATAGATACTTATACAGTTATAGGATAATTCTGTTTGTATTGGAGTAAATATCTTTTTGAGTCTAGGCCAATAGTTTCGAATATTTAATATATTTTGTTTCAAATTATTTAATATATCCGAGCCTCGCCCTGGACTGTTACAACACGCACAAACTGAATGTATTATTTGTTATCTTGTAATTTATCCCGCTTTAATTACACCATACCAGATGCATATTGTATAAATAACTTTAAAAATCTACAAATATATAATCTGTGCATTATACTGTGTTGTTAGTGACAGTATTATAGGACAAGAAAAAAATAATATTTGTCAGATTCCAATTATTTGCAAGATTTGCGTTTTACTAACTAGCTGTGTTAATGATAACACATTTTAACGTAGTGATGGATGACTTTAATGCTTTGCTTAGGACAACTTAGCTAAATGTAATGTTACACTTGTTTGGCCTAACATTAACCCAGTTTGGCCTAACATTCAAACAGATTGGCCTAAATCTAAAAGGACTGACCTCCTCCGGCGCCTCTTCCCATGCCAGCTAATGCTCCAAGACTGATTGGCTTTGACAGCTGACTCGCTTGAATTTTGATCGGTTTTATGTTTGAAGCTTGTCCGAATGCCTGTCCTGATGCAGCTGTGTGACAAGAAATCAAATTAGGTTACATATTATTTTTAAACAAGTCAAATCTAATCGAGTTTAGAGGTGATAAATTTAGTAATCCCATTTTTAGTGATGAATTTAATTCGACCATCATCAGGGAACAAGTGTTACTACTAGTGATCTGTAAATGGTCACCGATTCACCGATTTGCTGCAATGAAGTTGTTATGAGCATAAACTCAGGACTTGCCTACTGCTTTTCACAATACAAGCAGCGCCATCTATTAACAGTTTACGGAATTTCCGTGCTCATAGCGTGTCAGTTTTTAGTGTAAAATTTACGTAATATAAAAGCTCCGGCCAAAAGGACTTGTTTCCAGGATAGAAAAAAAAAAAAAAAATATCACTTTATAATGAGAAGCTTGACTCACTGACTGATCAATGCCCAGATAATTAAATTACACTTATGTAGTGCGTGCCCTACCTGCACGCAACAGATGGACACCGTCGAAGTGGCCACATTTTGGGCCGCAACATACTACCAGCGATTTGCTAAGAAGAATTACCCTTACCTGCAAGGGGGTTGGTGGTAGGTTTGATCACAACTGGGGCAGGGCCAGATGTCACTTTGGTCACTTTCCTCATCTGTGCTGCTGCAGCCAGGGTCTTCCCTCCACCTTTATTAAACAAAAAGAAATAATACACCTTGTTCATAACAAAACTATGCGGATAAAATTATAAGTTGATTACTGGTATTGATGAAAAAGACATCACCTCCACATTTGATAAACAAGCTGACAAGGATAGTATGGATGAGCAAGGAATATACAGGGCTTTAGGTATCTCTCTTTCAACCTCTCGTGTGGTTAATCAGTCCGTGAAACTGAACAACTTCCCCAAGAAACATAGGTCAAAATACGAAAAAAAATTTTTGATCTCCTATACAAAATGTGCTGTATGCTGATGAAGTTTGTATGGGAACTTAGAGAGATACCTAAAGCCCTGTATGGTGTGTTTTTTTAATTTGTCTACAAAACTTAGATATTAATCATAATATTAAACAACTTTCAAACAATTCCATATGGAATTCATCCTAAATCTATTTTTCCACAAATAAGAAAGGGAATTTGCTAATCACATAATGATAATGTTTTATGGAGAAGAAATAAAAATAAATAAATGCAGTGCCATCTCGCCACAAACTAAGCAAGGCTTGTACAGGGACAACAGCACATCATGCTATCTGAAACTGTCAAATTTCTTCAATAGATTTTCATTTTTATCTCCAAGCATTAGAGTTGGGGAAATTGGGGAAATTTGACAGTTTGTGGTAACCTGATGTGCCGTTGACTGTACATAATATGGGTGCTAGATAACTGATATAACTGGTTATGTACTTTTACGACGCAAAAATATTTTTTCTTATTTCGACCTACAGGTCTGTTAACTAAAGCTGGCGCGTTCAACACATTTACACATTCCTTTTGTGTAGTGTCTGTTATCTACAACGCACCCATTTTACTAAAAACTAACTCTAGTCTACACTTATGAATCAATTATTTGAAAATCATTTAGTTTTAAACATCCTGTATAGTGAAATTGCATAAGTGTGAGTACTGTGAACGCGCCAGCTTTAGTTAACAGACCTGTATGTGCCTAGCTCCATTTACAGTAATCTTCTCAGCTTCCTTGAACTTATGTTATATATTGTAAGTTTCTTAGAAAAAGCTGTTCTATTCAGTTAAAAACTGATTCACATTCTTAATTTGGGCTATTGCACCCAATACAAAGCTACATTGTAATTGTAAAACGGGCTGGTTTCCGCAACGCGACGTCAACATGCGCCTATTTTGCGTGATTAGTTATTTAGGATAGCTGTCAGTCTAGCTGTAATACATATAAAACATGTTCTTCTTAATAAATGTTGTATTATCTTAGCAATGGGGCCGCCTTTAGGGTACAAAATCTATGAGTAAAGTGATGGCAAACAGATGGATTTTTGAGTAAAAGTGCTTTAATTTGACCCATTGAATTTATAAATCCGGATTTCATGATTTTTCTTTCATTTAATTTACCAAGTTTGTTAAGAGAGATTTCATCCTTATAATTGACCCTAACGATCGATGCAATAAAAGTACAGGGTGTAATTCTTACAGATTTTAGTGGGTTCCATTCCCGGGTGTGGCAAGCGAATTTTTGAAAATCCTTGAATGCAGTTTTCTTTCTTTACAAAAATAAAGGAATGTTTTCTTTGAGTACTATTTTCTATCTAAAGAGTACTTTCCCATCAGGTGGCATTATTCCACCCTGTATATTTATTATATTGTGGATTCCATACAGTGGATGCGTGCTGTAATGCGTGCTCTAATTCCACCTATCAATGTGTGGTTTTATTTCAACCCTTAATTGGCCTGGGATTCTTACTGTTTTATAACTCACCTGGAACCTCCAAATTGTCTGGATCCTCATCATCATCAAAGTCAGAGTCATCTGAAGGTGTTGGAGGATTGTCTTCATCATCCCCAAAAGCCACTCTTTTAGACTAAAAAAAATAAATAGAAATAACATCTTGTCGAATTACATCATTCTTTTATTGAGAATACTCCTAACCACAATCTAGAGCAGGGGCAAGGACGTGGTCAAAGATGTAGAAAGCTCATCCAGAATATATCTATTCACTCCAGCTTAAGAGATTTCGGTGATATGAACTCTATTTATATATTTCTTTTATATTTTATATATTGTTGCATTTTCTTATTCCATTTAAATGAAGCATGGTTAGTATTGAATTTTTAAATAAAACAGCAATTCACTATGTCTACAAAGTTTTCATTTTTAAATAGTTTTGAAGATGAATGAGGTACTACAAATTTATTGATTGCATTTATGTTATTTGACCTTATCACATTTTATCCCACAGTTAACTGACATCGTATGCTATTTCTTACCATCATAAGAAACACTAAAAGTTGTGCAATTTATACAAAACGAAACAAAATAAGCATGAATTTCTTTAACCTTACATTTTTATTGACACATTGAGAAACACATATAGTTTTTTGGCACTTGTTTTACTTCTTCTGGTGTTAGCAATCTTTATTCAGTACAGTTAAACTAACCGAACTGATAACAAAAGGTTTTATAGTGGTATTTTATAGGTATTGCACCTCTTTCTAAGATAAGTAGCCAACACTATACTCATTTGAAAACTGTTAGTCACTGTACTTACTAACTACTCATACTAATAATTAGTGTGTACAGAATCTACTAACGAGAAATAAACCCTCTGGTTACAAATACAAAGCCCACGTTCCGGAGTAAACACAAACTCCGCATGCCTACCGCATTGTATATGATATGCTCTGCATAGCCCAAGTGCAGTTATAAGACGTGCCCTAGCTCTATACCTAGAACCTTCCGAGAAAATCAATACAGCCACACCCAGCTTGCATAATTGAATCTCCAGAAACACAAAGACCTCAGCTTCTTTGACTAAAACATCTTAGAATCATCGCATGTGAGAACCACCATCAGACATTGACACTTTTTTTGGTTAGAAAACTTGAAAACAAAGAAAAAAATGACGAAAAATTGCAATTATTCGGAAGAAAAGTTAAAGATACATCGACAGCTATACATGAATGGCTAATATTGAATATGTATTTAAAGAAAAACACAAAAAAAAAGATTTTTTTTCAACTGACTAAACTTATGAAAAAAGTATCAAAACAAAAAACTATCATTACCATTTTTACAGCTGAATTCGGGATACAGAGTCACTTTATGTAATATATTAATGTTAAGCTAAAGTCCACAGATAAATGTAATCACTTATTTATCAAATAAAGAGGAAACAACACGAGAGAAAAATTATTATTTCGTAATGAAAAAGAAAGACGTCCCAACGGCGGTCAATGCATCCGCCATATTGAAAAATGTGAAAGAAGTGTTTTAGGCGTAATCGGATACACGGACTAATGATGACTATCTTCCACATTTACATTCAAGTATTTTGTTTTTATGAAAAAATACTGAAATCCCACCGAATCTTCGCCATAGACACAAAAGTTAAGTTTATGAAGAGATGATGAGCCACTTGCATTACGGACGCTTTCTTTGAATTTGTTTCTTCATTTAACAATTTCTAGTTACTGTATCCGAACATTTCTAGTACATACATGCAATAGAGGATGGCAATCGATTTTTGGAATCAATGACATGACGCGCAGGCGCGAATAACGTTATTCATCATTATAAAAATATGAAATAAAAATTAAGTAAGTTACAGTAGTGTATTTTAACTTGCATTCATACACACAATCAAAAAAGCCAAAATTTTTTCTTGTAAGCGCGCCTGCTTATAAAATCAAAGAGTATTTGAAAAATGTGAGAATCGATGAAATAACGAGAAGTAACGATATTTTTGTACATACAAACACTGTTCTATCTATAAAAAAGTTTAAAAAAAAAGTTGATCACCATATTGCTTTTGTAAAATCCATTGGAATCTTGTGGGGAATTATTGTTTTTCCTTGCTTTTATCTAGGTGAAAAGTAAAATTTTCCTGTGGATTAATCTACCGTAACCATGGACTCCCTTGTTGGATATGGAAGTGACGATGAAAACGATAACGAGCGCTATACCAGCTACCAAAATCCGGTGAGTCTTAGTCTTGAAAGCGTCCTTGAAAAAACAATAAAAATGTTCATAATTCCCCATTCCAAGCGAATAAATTCCATTATCAGAGTAGCTACTCAATCTAGACGTTCGTTTTTTCACACAATCTAGGTATAAGTACATTAACTTCAGCTATTGATTAAATACTAATCAGCGTTCTTGCTTGACAATAGATTGATATTTTAGGGCTCCGTCGGCGGCACCGGAGGCTCTCGGCGTCGCGATGACGACACCAACTACGATGATGTCAACATGGACATGAGCGAGGTAAATTTTATATCACCTACTAAACCTATATTCACAATATGAAGTAGATAAATAGAGACAAACTAGCTTTCGATCTATACTTGTTCTAAATTTACTGTATTATCATTAGTATACCTACTGTATTTTATATATCATTGTCTCAAATCTCAATATAAAAGAAAATCTTAAATCAATGTTCGTTGTGCTGTTTTCAACGATGATATTAACACTTTTATTATTTTATATGTTACCCATTTGTAAATTGACACAAAACAAAAGTCAAATACCCCTCGAGTACCGAGCTGAGGTCTTCAAGAGCACGCCAACCGCCTTCCGACCCTCACCTGATTACATCAAGTAAGTATGTAAATGTAAGAAGACCAAAAATACCATAATTATGCCATGTCTATGAATTATTTATATGACAGGCAGTAACAAAGAATTACTATTATTACAGATTAAAAGATAGGTAACATTTATTTATATTAAAACACCTTTAAAATTTTTTTTTACTGAAATAAATGATAAACTAAAAATCATTTCTAAGATGGAGTCAGGTCTTTCTTTTTTCTGTTTTCAGGGTAATTATAAGTTATTTGCATTATTAGCATTTATTTTTTGTTTTCACTTATAGTTCAATGACCTCTATTTATACTCTTACATTGTGGTTATTTTCAGCCATAAAAGGTGGTTTAAAAAACCATTCCTTTAGTAAAAAATTTATTACAAAGAAATAATCGGTAATCATACATGTCATTGATAGTTTCAGAAGTAGTTTTAGTACTACAGCTTTTTTATTATGTATTTCCAATGTAAAAGTTCGTACTTTTTATGGTATAACTGAAATAAGAGATAAAAGATGATGATTGGGATTATCTGTTATGTACAAATAGAAAACCCCAAGAACTATATATATGTTTCATATTAAAACGGGAATTAGGATATAGTATAGGTAGTGGACCAAAGTTAAATATCTATTGTATGTATTTTCGATACCTTAAACTTACAGCCTATAAAACAAAATTATCTGTCTCTTCTTACAAAACAAAATTCTGTATGTAATTTATATGATTCCACATTTCAGTATTTCCCTCTTCGTCTTTAAAATTTTAAGTAACTTTATTATTTTTAAAGCAATAAAAAAAAACTATTTATATATCAGACTATCTATGAGGTAAATAAGCTTCAATTTCAATAATAATAAGAAAATATCAAATACCCAATTATATACACCTTCAAGTTGGTAAAAAGCACAAGGTTGGAAATTGTAGTGCCTTATCATTATCAGGCTACTCACATGTTTCATGGAAGACTTTTATAATCGCCACTTGAATGCAATAAAAAAGATGACCGAACAAAACGTACTTTTTAAATATTGGTATTTAAACTCAGGGCTTGAAAACGGTTAAGGTATAATGGTATGGTACAGGTATAAAATTTCAATACCGTATCAATTTAAAGGTAGAGCCAAAACGGTTAGGAATTACGGTTATGCTACCGTTTATACCGATACCTTAACTGATATCTTTATCATTTTACAATAATATTATACCTTTATTTTTATCGCTACCGTAACCGAAATTATTTCGGTACCGAAAAAAACGCCAGCGCGACGTTGCCGGCAGCGGTGGGGTGTAAAGAAAACCTTTATTTAGTAATTTATGTACCACAAAAAATAACGGTACCGTTACTTAGCGCTACCAAATGATTTCGCTACCGAAATTTTTTGCTACCGGAAAATAACGGGTACCTAAAATTTAAAGGTATGACGTCATACCGCTAACCGTTTTCACCGATATTTTTTTGGTTATTCAAGCCCTGTTTCAACTTATCAAATATCCCTATAGATATACTGCTGCACTTTCTGTTAAAAAGCCTTCAATACTTTGTAAAAGTATTTTGCTGAGCTAACACTAGCCAGTCTCCTGTTTAATTAACTTATGTAAATAATATAACATTGTTCTAATAATATGAAAAAGTTATCTTGATGGTAATCATTCTTCCATCCATCCATACATTCCCACCTTAAAAACCCTGTTGGGGTAGGCAGAGTGATTGCTCTGTCATTAATCATTTGGTTATAGGGCCATTAGACTCCAATTTCGACATATTCTGAGTAATTCGATGAAACGAGTATAGTGGTGATAGGTTGTTAGTCTTTCACCTACCATACAGCAAAACCTTTGCAACCTACTTATTGGCTTTCCACATTATGCTTGGGAAGTCTGCAGCTGGTAAATTATCAGATTTTCTTCCAATCATAGTCCAGTGCGAAAATTATTCTTAGATTTTATACAATGAATATTGTATAAATGTTAAAGAACCACCTTAAATTTTATTCTGCCTTGTTCCCTCAATGATGAGGAATTGAGGATCCCAACCATGAACTAAATTTCCTTGTCATAAAACATACTAATTTTGTGGTTTATTGTGGATGTTTGTCGCAGGATTCGAATGCTGAATCGGAGCCTGAGCTTCCACCTGCAGAGCCGTCATCTTCTAGAAGTTCCAAGAATGAGCACCGCGGCTCAGGTGAGTAGTTCTGCACAACTAGCTTTTCATCCCCGGTTCCAGCCGCGTTGAAGGGAAGACTCAGCACTATCAAGTTACTATTCCTTTGAGAAATGCTAACTCCTGTCATATTATATTCCACTATGACCACCCAGGGGAAATTACCTAGCTAGGTGATCATATTCCACTGTTTTTTCCTTCTACAATTACCTGCCATATCACTTGAGTGTTCAAATTTTACATGGTAAATTTTTTGTTTCTCAAGTCACCTTATCAAATTCCGATTTCCACATGTAAAAACTTGATAAAATTATCGTTTGACGAATTTGTGGAAACAAGTACTCTAAACATGCCACAAACATAAATGAATTTGTACATACATATCGATACAGCTAGCTGACCCTCGATATTAATGGCTATGACTGACTCAAGGCTGGCTAACTAATTGCCTTAGTATGGAAAGTCGATAAAAAAATATGAGAATTTTTTATGTTATAATTTAGTTTTCTGTGGATATTCACATCCAGTAGTCTTCTAATGTTATTCAACTGTTTTACATGCAGATGACAATCGCAATCGCAATAGAGATCGCGAGCGCGAGCGAGACTACGACCGAAGAGAGAGACGGAAAGACTCCCCTTCTTATTCGCGTTCCGACCGCGCTGACAGGCGATCACCTAGAAGAGACGATAAATACAGGTATGTGGGATTAATTTTATTGCATTTCATAGCATCAAATTTTGCACTAAAATATACTGTGTTATAATTTATAATATTACCTGTGCATACCATGTTACATAATATGGTGTGTTACAATTTTATATACAAGTAGTAGTCCGCCCGCGACTTCGTTGTCCCGTTGTTTTTTTTTTGTTTTAGTATTAAAACCTTCCATGGGCCTTAAGAAACACAACAAAAAAGAATCATCCAAATCGGTCAAGCCGTTCTCGAGTTTTACACTTATAGCAACATTCATTTTTATTTGTATAGATTTTTGAAGCACAATTTATAATTTCGACGAGATTAAAAAATCTGTCCTCTGGTACTATGTCAGTATCTAGTTAATATGTTTTACAAAACTAAGTCCAACGGATAAACTTACTTTGAGTATTGTAACAGTTAAAACTATACAGCATTTTTTCAAATCTTTTTTTGCTTTTTTTCGTTTCTGATTTGTGTTTCTGTTCTGTTTGTTTTTTTTTATCCAAAAGTCCAAAACATGTAATTTTCTGTTTAGTGTACTTAATAAAATCCGTATTTTGGCAATAAGTTTAGGTTATATTATAAATGTATAGATATAAGCATTTCTGTATTGCCGTGGATTTTTGTTAATAAATAAAATAAAATGCACTTTTTTTTAACAGATCTGATAAAGACAAACCAGCGGAGCGTAGTCGCGGCGGCTTCGGGAGCGATGCCCCTAGCTCCTCCAGGAGGGGACTGCTGGGGGACAGACCTGATGACAAGCTTGCAGACAAGGTACGAAGCAGTTTTCTCACGGCCCTGCCACTCCTTCCTTCAGAAATAGTGTTATTTTATCGTAAAATAAATAAATATATGTATACTTTATTGCACACCATTACATAAAAAACGATATCAGTATTTACAGCTGTACCACTTTAACGAGTAGCATTGGTAGTATTCGTTTGCATAGAAAAAACAATTTAAGCTGACTAAAAACTTTGTTACATTGATTGATTAATAGAAATAAATAAATGGAAATATTACGTTCGCGCCTGGTTCACGACCTTCTACCGAAGTCTGACGCCAAACAACTTGCTGTGTTCCGTTGTTGCGTGGGAGTACCAGTGCCTTAATGAATTATATTCATTTTTAGGTTAACTTGCTCTATCGTCGACCTCATCTATGACTTTGGTCACCCATCCAAATATCCATTAACCCATATCTTAATAAAAAAATAATTGACTTAATTGCCCGAGATAATGGTTCATAAGACAAACATAATAATAATAATTTCTTTATTTGCCTAAAACAAAATAAAATAAAACATGGTATACAAGATCTTAGAGAATCCGGAACCGGAATGTTGCGGGTTCAAATCCTGTTGCGGGCCTGTACCACTAAATTTGTCTTTTCGGATTTATGTACGGATTTTTCATTAATTATCCCTTGCTCAGTGGTGAAGGAAAATATCGTGATGAAACCCGCACGTCTAAGAAAATTCGTTTTCGGACGACGAGCGGTCCACCAACTCGTGGGCCAGCGTGGTGGACTATGGCCTAAATCCCCTTCGTGTTTCGAAGGAAGGCCCGTACCCCTCGGTGGGGACATATATGGGCTGATAAGTAAAAAGAAATAAGATTGATTGAATGTATTTGTTTGTAACAGGTGCCTGCTCTAATGGATTTGAAGCCATTCGGTGGCGAGCCTCCGCCGCAGTTCGGCAAGGACGCGCGAGACGCAGTATCGCCCAGGTGAGAAAAACAAAAATAACTCTAAAATTTTAAAAAAATATGTAATCCCCGACATATATACATACGAGGAGTGATAAAAAAGTAGTGATAATGACCCACTTGTACAATTCATAATTTACTCATTCATACCAATAATTAAAGATCATTACGAGGGTAGATACAAAAAAATTAGTCTTAATTTTAAGAAACATAGAAACTGTCTAGTTGATTGACGAATTCCGACGTAAAAAATCATTATGGAGAAAAACTAAGTGCGAGTCGTTATTAAATACCTCAGTATAAAAAAGGTTAATGACGCAAGAGATCCATCGTGATTTAGTGGAGACTTGAAGTGAGTCTGCTCCGCCATATTCTACTTGTAGCAAGATGATCAGCTCAAATTAAGACTGGAAGAACATCGATAGAAGATGATCACCGCTCAGGCCGGCCATCGACGTCAGTTACGCGGGAAAACATTGAAAAAGTCGAAAAGTCTTGTTACAGTGCGTTATTTAGTCCAGAAAACTAGCATTTCATATAGCAGTGTCCAATCAAAATTAAAAGATTTTCTGAATATGAAAAAAGTCTCGGCGCGTTGGATACCCAGAATGTTAACAGAAGATCAGAAAAAAACCAGACTCAATCTTTCAAGGCGCTGGTTGGACAGATTTCATGTGGATCCTGCCATTTTTTTGGCTCAATTTGTCACTATTGATGAAACATGGGTTCACTATTTTGTTCCAGAGACAAAATAACAACCTTTACAGTGGAAAAGACCATCGTCACCAACTCCAAAGAAATTTCGTAGCACAGCATCGGCAGGCAAAGTCATGACCTCAATTTTTGGGATTGGGAGAAGGGACACACAATAACAGGCGTTTACTATGCATCTTTAATAGCTAAATTGAGAGAAAAGACGAGTCAAACTCGGAAAAGGCATTTTGTTTCATCAGGAAAACGCGCCGGCTCACACTTCTGCTGTTGCACTGGATGCCATTCAACACGCTGGGTTCGAATTAGTGGGTCACCCACCTTATTCGCCAGACCTGGCCCCCAGTGATTTTTATCTCTTTCCAAAACTAATAGAATACTTGCGTGGTAATAGGATATGCCGATGATAATGAAGTGATAGAGGCCATTGAAGGGTTTTTGGAAGGTCAAAAGAAAGATTTTTTTTAAAGGGTTAGAAATGTTGGAGAAACACTGGGCTCGGTGTGTAGATAGAGAAGGGGACTATGTTAAAAATATTTTTTTGTTATTTAGAAAACATATTATTTTCTGTTTCATTATCACTACTTTTTGATCACTCCTCGTAGAAACATTTTACATAAAAAAATAGTGTACAAAGGCGAGCTTATCTCTAGAAGAGATCTCTTCCAGCCAACCTAATCGGTGAGCCATTCGATTGTTTATAACTTTTAAACGGCTGAATTGATTTTGATCAAATAAAGCCATTTCGATCACTTCAGCTTTCAAACGAAAAAAACGGCATCGAAATCGGTCTATTTGTTTAGGAGCTACGATGCCACAGACAGATACACAGACATACAGATACACACGTCAAACTTACAACACCCCTCTTTTTTGTCCATGGTCAAAAATAGTAATTTATATAAGTGCAGGGCAGGGCCTTATTATTATAACTAATTCTTTAACTTTCGGGCCTAGTCTTTATTCATATCTGTTCACAATATTTCGTACCCTGAAACATATATCCATCTTTACCAGGTTCACAGACCGAAGCGAGCGACGCGACCGAGACAGAGACAATAGAGGAGAGCGGAGCGAGAGGGGAGATCGCGGCGACCGCGAGCGAGACAGAGACAGGGATAGAGAACGAGAGAGGCATGGCGGACGTCGGTCAGAGGAACGATGGTGAGTACTTTATGGGAGAGATAGTGTATAGAGATCAGCGAGCGACGTGACTGAGATAACAGAGGAGAGCGGAGCGAGAGGGGAGACCGCGAGCGAGACAGAGACAGGAATAGAGAACGAGAGAGGCATGGCGGACGTCGGTCAGAGGAACGATGGTGAGTACTTTATGGGAGAGATAGTGTATAGAGATCAGCGAGCGACGTGACTGAGATAACAGAGGAGAGCGGAGCGAGAGGGGAGACCGCGAGCGAGACAGAGACAGGAATAGAGAACGAGAGAGGCATGGCGGACGTCGGTCAGAGGAACGATGGTGAGTACTTTATGGGAGAGATAGTGTATAGAGATCAGCGAGCGACGTGACTGAGATAACAGAGGAGAGCGGAGCGAGAGGGGAGACCGCGAGCGAGACAGAGACAGGAATAGAGAACGAGAGAGGCATGGCGGACGTCGGTCAGAGGAACGATGGTGAGTACTTTATGGGAGATTTACTTTATAGCCCAGTGGCGCTCGCTGATCTCAGTCCCACGCTGGGGCCAGTGCGCCGGCGCCGGCGGACGGCGGGAGCCGGAGACTACGAGCACGATGAAGGAATCCATACTTCCATACTTATAAATGCGAAAGTAACTCTGTCTATCTGTCTGTCCGTCTTTCACGCCTAAACTACTGAACCGATTTTGATAAAATGTACAGAGATATATTAGAGCCTGGGTAAGGACTTAGGCTACATTTTATCCCACACTTGGGCACGATTTAATCTGTAGTCCACGCGGGCGGAGCCGCGAGCGGAAAGCTAGAATTTCGGAGGGCACGTTAAGTTGTCGGTCCCGGCTGTTGTCGATTGACTACTGAGCAATTTTTGGAAGTACCTTCAGAACCTGGTAGCTGAAAATTGGCCGTCGGCCCAGGTTAGCTGGTATTCTTACATTACTAGTACGTATTAGCACGTACTAGCACTACTATTTTCCACACATTTGGTTTATGTGAAAATAAGTAAGGTCTAGCGGCCCTGGGATCTTGGTCTAACAGTCGTTACAACCAAGTCAACCATTTGGCGGTTTAAAAACTGACATCAAGTTCACCACGCACTTGACTATACCTACACGATACGAAAAAGAAGAAGTAGAGATATATACAGGGCTTTAGGTAAATCTCTTTCAACCTCTCGGGTGATAAATCAGTCCATGGAACTGAACAACTTTCCCCAAGGAATATAGATCAAAATAAGAAAAAAAATTTTTAATCTCCCATACAAAACGCGATAATGCTGATGAAGTTTGTATGGGAACTCAAAATGCCCTCCGAAGCACGGAAATGCTCGTGATAAATTGCCACTTTGTTCATCCATCAGGTTCCCTGCCCCTCAGATGTTAAAAACGGGTAAAAATGTTGATACCCCTTTTTAGTCTTAAAGCAGGGGTCACTAAATGGTCACCGCATGCGGACCACCGACCCATTTTGTGTGGACCGCGAGAACACAGAAACTTGTACTACAGAGTACATAATTTAATAAAAATGTATCCCCAGCATTATCTTTGTTAACGTCAATTCGAAAGGCGAAGTTGTGATCTAACAAGCGAGATATGCCGCAACAAAAAATGCAATTTTTTTCATAAATTTGTTAAAAAAAACCTTTGTTATTTCCGTTTTTTTTTTTTCTATAAAATATTGTGCGGACCGCGATGGCCATTTCATTTCTTAAAACGGACCCCGAGCGAAACTAATTGTTGACCCCTGTCTTAGAGGATAAATACGGGTCTCACAAATTGTGTTGAAAAGTACTATTACCAAGTTTCAAGTCAATTGGACGATGTTATTTTTTTTTCTATACAAAAGTTGATTTATTTTCATGCTTCAGACGATCTAGCTTGAAATTTTTGTATGAAACGATGTTAAATTAAGACGAATCAAACGATACCTTAGTTGTCGAAATCCATTCAGCCGTTTGGAAGATACGAGATAATAAAGAAATTTACAAGCGAACATACATACAAGATACGCGCGAAAAACATAACCCTTCCTTGGCAGTCGGGTAAAAAAAGGAAGCACGAGTCTGTTAAATTTTTGTAAAATTTACGTACAAAAACTGTGGCTACTGATTAAAAATCAGCTTGTATAATTTATTTAAATGGTGTTTTATTTGCAGGTCCGGCAGACACAGTGAGTACGGGCCGCGGCCTCGCGGGGCAGCATTCCCACCACCCAGCTCTTCATCCAGGTAAGATAATAAACCTGAAATGAGTATTTTTTGAACACCCCTGACATTCGATTGCTTATAAAGTTTTAACTTTTAAACGGCTGAACCAATTTTGATCAAATATAGGAACCGTCTTGATTACGTCAGCTTTCAATAAAAAAACAGCATTGAAATTCTCCATTCTTTTAGGAGCTACAATTCTACAGACACACAGATGCACACGTCAAACTTATAAAACCGCTCTTTTTCTGTTGGGGGTTAAAAAACAAATGCAGCAAACATATTTTCTTTAAATGGATTTTTCATTATTTATCACATGCTCAGTGGTGAAGGAAAACAACGTGATGAGAGCCGCACGTCTAAGAAAATTTGTTTTCGAAAGGCGTACCGACCAACCCGCATTGGGCCTATGGCCTAAATATGGCGGTTTCATATTACGATCTTCAAATGCTTGTGACAGTAATTCGGTTTTTATTTATTTTCGAACTACACGATTCATTTTCGAATTTTATTTAATTATTTGAAATAAAAACAGCAGTATTATTGCCCAATTTACGAAATAAATTTTTCTTTTTTTTTTAGTTATTTCGGGTAAACAAACAATGGCACAATACATTTTTATATTTATACAGACTAGATTCAGGTATTGTTAAACCTTCGCGTGCTTTTTGAACAAGCACGCGACGGGCTATGCAACCAGCACCGTTCACTACACAAATTAAACCAGATAAGGCGTTAGATCTTACGGAAAATGGGTTCATAATGTCAACGATGTGAAAATGACTTAAGGCGACTACAGCACCTGATAAAGGCAGGACACATAGGAACAGTGCCATCTCCTTCTCTCAACAGGCCTGGACCGGCAGTGCGAACAGTGTCGATACACGAAGTTTACGGACTATGAAAGCGTGCGTGCGTAAAAACATGTTCGAAAGTTAGAAAAATTAGATTTATGGAAAGGTAACACCTTAAATTAAAAAATGCGTTAACTACTTATCGAGAGTGTTCAATCACGAACATTTTGATAGCAAATTTTAGTTCCTGTGTGCATTTTACTATCGTTTTTACAGCTTAAAAGATACACAATATTGGTATTTAGAGGTGACTTTGCGAGCTTTTTCTATCGAACCAAAAGTGCTGAATCATGTTTTCAGCAAGCTACTTATCTAGTTTATGTCCTGAATATTACCGTAGTATTTTTTTCTTCGATTTAATGCAGTGCGTCATGCTTATCTACGCATCATAAAATCGTAATTTAGATGCTGTAGTCGCCTTAATATTCAATGGATCGTGACAAGCAACGCACGAAATACCATAAACACCGCAACACGATAAGCGAAGATATAAATATCGTATCTGTAGCACTGAAGTGGATGCGAGGGTTTAGCTGTATCATGGGCGAAAGGCTGACCACCTCTCACCATTTTACAACTTGTTTTATCTGAAAGCCCTCACAATTTGTGTCAAACGTGGCATCAAACGGTTCGCTAGAATCACTGATGCTCTGCCTACCCCGTTAGGCATAAATGGCGTGAGTCTATGTATGTAGCACTGAAAAATAAATATTATTTCGCTAGCTCAGCGATCTGAAGTGTGTCTTGTTCTGCGACATCAAAGTGCGTCACCCCCACACTCAACCAGTGAAGGTGCAATTCTAGGGCGATCGAAGCTCGCAACAAGTGAATTTTGAAGTGAATTAAGTGATTTTTCACTAATATTAAGAAGGCGGCGCGCAGTCTCGCCACTAGTGCAATCTCTTTCATTTAGTAAGCAAAAATAACACGTGTCTCCCCCTCCTTATTACCTCTGCTATTGGTGTGAATTTATGTCTAACTAGCATTTTTCCTGGGACTTCGGGAAAATTATATAGCCTATGTTACTCGGGGGGATAATGTAGCATTCTAATGGTGAAAGAAGACATAGTTTAAGAGCCTATTCAATGCAAACAAACCAACAAACAAACATATAATAGTGTAGACTAAGTTACGTTCGTTGCACCTCTCTCTACTGGTTACGGGCTTGATGGCTGTACCTAAAAACATTGTTTTTGTTTCACCAGCAGCTCATGTGAAAGACGAGGCTCTCCTCCAGGCGACTACAGGCCCTCCTCGTACAAAGTCAACAAGAAACTTGAAGTCATGGAGAAAATGGGTAAGTCCTAGAAATAACACTCCTCCCTTTCTTACTACTAGCCCATTAAGCATATGTTTGTTTCAGAAATAAAACCAATTAATGTCATAATTTGCTAAGATAAATTTTTTATTTAGATTTTCCTATACTCTTGACCAAAAAAGGCGACGTGATTATTTAAAATTCTTAAAAATCAGTACTCATTTTTTTTAATAGTACACTCAAGAGCACGTCAAGCTTGACACTTTGGACTTTGGACCGGCCCTGCATTGTATGGCGCGCAGTATAAATCAGAGCTCAGCTTAAACTGAAATTGTCAAGCGTGACGTGCTCTTGTCGGTACAAATACATTTTCGGCAATTGGATTTCAAAACGGATGCGATTTTCATCCCCCGAAAACCATAAAAAGACACTCTTAACGTTTTTGCAATAGTAGTCGGCCATCTTGGATTGGGGAGGGGGGCCTCGTAGGCGGCAGCTGAAAATCAGTGTTTTGCCACTTACACGGTAAAACCTTATACTGAGCTGCAACCTAGTTTCCTGCAGCACACACTTACTTTGCTTTGTTTTTGGTTTTGTTTTTTTTTTGTTTTAACTATTGTTATTATTATGTGTGTTCTATTTCTCTATGTTATTACGCTCTATGTCTCTGTGCTTTTCTTATCTACTTTCTTTGCTATTTATTGTTTATTTGTTCCTTATTTCCTTGTTTGTTGTATTGTGTAACTCTATCTTTGCTTTTGTGTTTGTCTCTTTCTGTACTGACTCTTTGTAAGTGTGTACTGTGATGGAAATAAATAATCTTATCTATCTACTTCGCGGTCGAAAAAAAAGTAGTCTACATTTTGTTCTTGTATATTTTCTACTCTATTCATCAGTAGTAGAAAAAAAAATTGTGTTTGTATATTTTCTACTCTTCTTCTTTATAGTGTAGGTATAGTCAAGTGTGAGGCGACCTTGACTAACTCCAGTGAGAGAGTATTCAATATCAGTCATCTTCCCAATAGGTCTGCAAATAAAGACTCCGGACGGTTCGATGGCGACGGCCCAGCAGCTCCGGGCCGCGGCTTCGGACGCCCCCCACCCCGCGGCCGGCGGCGGCCTGCCCTCCTACTACAACCCCACTGCTGTTAACACCAACAAGATACTCGACCAGGTAATGTGGCTATGTCTACGTCCCCGCTGTGAATCTTCATATTTTTATATCATTGCGCTTAGAATGAGTACGTGTCAATAAGTACGTGACATGCACATAATCGTGTGTGTAATAATCAATCAGTAATCACTACTGTGCCTCCAGATTTAGAGGTTTCTATTGAGATCTGATAACTGGTGACAGCTTGAATGAGCAAACAAAATAATGTACCTAAAGACAACTGTATTTACCACATTTCAGCCAAAAAATATATTTGATTTGATTTGAACTTTTTGACAGTACGAGCCATATGGGCACGTCTTGGAATTTTTTTAAATAAATATGTTTTCGTTGGCATTATTATTTATCTTATCGAAAATTCTGTACATTTTTGGTTCCCAGTATTTACTTGTGGCATATGTAAGATATTTTTTGTACAAAATAAAAAAAGAGCCCATTGTTCCCAGGTCCAAAAACGCAAACTTCTCTGGTCAAATAAAAACAAGTCTGAAGCCGAAGAGGCTGCCAAATGGAGCGGCACCAGGTTTGCTCAGGACAATGACGGCAAACAGGTGTCCAAGTTTATGAGGCTTATGGGCATCAAGGAACCTGGTAAGTGCAGTTTTGTGATAAAACTAGCTTTCCGCCCGCGTGGACTACGTTATATCGTGCCCAGCTGTGGGATAAAATGTAGCCTATTTCCTTTCCCAAGGTCTAATCTCTCTCTGTACCAAATTTCATCGAAATCGGTTTAACGGTTAAGGCGTGAAAACGTAACAAACAGGCAGAGTTACTTTCGCATTTGTAATATTAGTGGGGAAGTAGGGATTAGCTTTCCACCTCTGACTACGGTTGCTTGGAAGTAGCGAAGTGGCCTATGTCACTTGCTACTACCTTACCAGCCCATACACGTCCCCACCGAGGGGCACGGGCCTCCCTTCGATACACGAAGGGGATTTGGGCCATAGTCCACCACGCTGACCCAATGCGGGTTGGTGGACCGCTCGTCTTTCGAAAATTAATTTTCTTGGACGGGTGGGTTTCATCACGATGTTTTCCTTCACCGTTGAGCAAGTGATAATTAGAAATCCGTACATAAATCCGAAAAAACGAATTTAGTGGTACAGGCCCGCACCAGGATTTAAACTCGCGACCTTCGGATTACAAGTCTGGCTCATTACCAACTGGGCTATCACCGCTTTACTACCTAACCATGATAAATTCTGTGAATTTTCTTTTAGGGCATTTTTATTTTTATTTTTGTCTACTTCGAAGTCTTTAAAAAATATTTAAAGGAACATTCTAGTAAATACGTGCTAATTTGCTATCGCACGTAAACGAATTCGTACTGGTTGCGTGCACTTGTACATCCACGTATTTGAGTGTCTTTTAGTAAAATAAATATTTATAACTAGCTTTCCGCCCAGGACTTCGCTTCCGTAGGAATTTGGGAAAATTAAGTAGCCTATGTATTAATCCAGAATGTCAGCTACCTCCATACCAAATTTTATCAAGATAAGTCCAGCCGTTAAAACGTGAGGAAGTAACAATCATACACTCAAACTTTTACCTTTATAATATTGTGTTATAATGAAATGACCCATTACAGCAGAACAGCAATTAGTAACAGTTGTATACTACCATTTATATTGTTAAAAATACTAAAATATTCTTATTTTTTAACTATTAGAGTCCACGAAAAAGAAAACCCCAGGTGAGCAGTTTTATAAGAATTCTTTTTTATCTTTTGATCTTTTTGTTTAAAATATTTTTATTTGAATCACTGCTGTTAATTGGTCGAGACTACATCGTTAGTGTCGACGACTAGGGGGCTACCACCTAAGCGAAGCTTATGGTGGGCGAACGAATGGAATGTTGTCTATTGCTTCTTCATAAGGAGACCTTGATTAACGACAAGAACCAAACACAGCAATGTATATCATTCCATTCGTTCAATCGGCTTGAGCTTCGCTTAGGTGGTAGCCCCTCTACACAACTGTAACTAGTAGCGTTATAAAACCGGGTCTAAACTATTACCGATTATAATGAAAAGCTATTGCCAAATTAAACCTTTAAAAATACCAAATCCTACGCCATAGCTATCGTATAATTTTAAAAACATAATAAGAAACGATACAATTTTCCCCTACAGCGGCAGTAAAACCCGAACCAGTGGATAAAAACGTGGACCCCATTAAGAAACAAGAAGAACTCTTCCAAGCTATGCAGGCGCAGTATGAAGTAGCTCGCGCCACCACACACACTATGCGAGGGGTAGGACTTGGCTTCCAGAGGGGACAGTACTAGCATGTTAAGAAACCTATAAGTGAAGAAGCTAGCCTTAAGCGCCTTAATTTTCCATCTTGCTGGACCATCGGAGAGAGACAAAGCTATACTAGGAAAAGAGAGCTTGACAGTCTATCACTTTTCTTAGTATAGCTCCGTCACTGGTTGGACCAGCATGTATAAGGTGTTTTTGTGAATTTAAAGGGACGTCCTGTAACTTGACCACAGTTTATAGTGGTGGTGACAGTGATTTTGTTTCCCCATAACTCGGGATAGCATCAAAAAATCTCGCTATCGCCTAAAGCTGCAGCTAGGCTTTAACCTAGCTGTTGGTATGAACGAGAAGTAACATCGATAAACTGGACATCTATTTTGTAAGCCTACAGCCAATACTTATCAGCATCGAATGTTAATACATCTCTCTAATGCGCTATACAGATGACAGTGACAGGTAGTGACAAATGTCTGTCGTGCCAGGGCAGAATAGAAGCCCTGGTTCAGATAACGAGACTGATATCTCGCCTTCGTAGAGCTGCTCTGTTTATAAAGTTCGCCACTTAATAGGGTTCAAAATAAAATGATTTATTGTTTATGAAAGGATAAAAACCCGTTTACGGCGCAAAACAAACACACGCGATACAATACACGGGTGTGTAAGAATCGCGCGAAGGCTTAAAATTTAAACAACATTATTACACTTTTAACGTACTTTGACAAATTTCGCTTTTGCGGCCGGTCCGCCATCTTATATTGTGTAAAGATTTACACAATCTAGAATCTAAACCTTTCAGCGTTGACTGGCATGGAATCTTTTTCGTAATTATTACATTTTGATGTTAATCATTATTTGCTGTTGCGTACATTAATCACTGCATATGTACGCAGTTTTTGTGCACATTTACGTACGTTCGATACTAAACTGAAATGACAAGTTTTATTTTGAACCCTAGCAATTCATAACGGTCGCAAATCTTAGATCCTCGTCAATTTTGTGTAAAGGACAGTTTCTGACATTACTGTGCATAGAGATTTATCAGACAAAATGAATATTTATGGTCTTACTCCAAAAATTGTAACGCCATTTATACAATATATAACTCTGGTTGAAGTGTTTGTTTCCATACAAAAAATGTAAAACTTCCTTTTTAAACTCCGACTAATTGTTTTGTAGTAAGGCAGTTAAAGTTTAATGATTTTCTTATCCATTTTCAACAATGAACGTGTGTGTAATAGTTTCTTTTATTATTTTCACGGTTATTTATTATGACTTTAGTGAGTGAAATCAAGCTACCCATTAAGCACAATATTGTCAAATTAAATAGAAAATACAAATCTTTAATGCTAGTACCTATATAAAATGTATAGTTGTCAAATTATAGTGATACATAAGATGAAGATCAAGCCAAATTAAAACGTGACAAACGTACACCACTTTGTTTTCGAATTTAGGTATAAGTAAATAGGATATAGTGTTTGTAAATAAAAATAGGCATTTAAAATATAATAAATTTTTCACTTTTCACAAACTATTATTGTTGAGATTAATACAAAAATTCAATAGGAATATTTTTGGGATAGAATTAGTCTTTGTAAGCCCGGCAAATAAGGACCTTTGTAATACTCATACATATTGTAAAGTGGCCATCGATTGGAATAGCGTTCTGGTAAACTAAGTTGAGAGGTCCTGGTGCCCTTTTAGTGTTACAGCGTTAGGTATTCCTCCTGTTTATTACATTGGTTTGTGTATTCACTTTTAGGTATGTGAATGAATAACAGTATGTGCCGCTACTGTTCTAGCAAAATATTTGGCGCAAAATTGACTGATGCAATTTTAGATAGAAGAAAATTTTGAAATAGTTAAAATATTTTAAATATCAAAAAGTCCTAGAGATGTACAAACTAAGATCGACTAAAGTTGTTTAAGCGTTTTCGCATAAAAAAACACCATCATACGACAAAGGTCCTTATGCAGAAGCCCCTTACTCAAAACCTTGCATTCGTCCTATTAATTCATTTGATTATTCTATTCATTAAGTACATCTTTGCACGATAAAATACTAGTTTCTTTAGATAAGCCATGTAAAAAAAAAATATCGCCAGTATATGTCTCAAAAAGACGTTGCATGCGTACACGTACGTGTGTGCGTTCGTGCGTGCGAGCGAGAAGTTTCAGAGGAAACTAAATTGATTTCTAAGGTCTTACGTGCTTTTTAAAAAGTGTCCTTAGCTAAACTGCGCAAGTATGAATAGAGCTAAATATATCTGCCGCGTATGGGTGCGGGAGACGAAGTTCTAATGGGACTGCAAGCATGAGCTTGAGTACTTGGCATTATTTTCATGGATTGTCTTGTAAAATTTATTACCTGCATTATGTCCATAAACTGAAATTTACTTATAAGTAATGCTTTTTTGTTAAAAGCTGTGTGATAGATAATTGATAAATATATAATTAGTGCTATTTATATTTGTGTATAATAATCGCTGTATAAGTATTTCACTAACGCTGATCTTCCTTTGTTCCTAGAGTTAATATTTTGTAAGACAGTGTACTTTTATATATTTTTAAGTTTGTATTTATACAGTGATTATTACGAATAGATAAGTTAATAAATAATATTAAAGTATACTAATAATATCTACATGTGTTTTATTTATTTCTTCTTATCAGCCCATATGCGTCCCCACCGAGGGGCACGGGCCTACCTTCATTTATTTCACATTTTTTATCTAATTTCAAATTATAACTACACGTAATGCAGATATGCCTCGTGCAGAGGAAGTACAGCGGCCAGCGCATCAGATAACTCGCATCTTCGTTGCAAAACCGCTCTTATTGCAATAGGACAGAGCGCATGCGTGTATGTTCCCTGCTGCTGATATTGTTTAGCATGGATCGGGCACAGGCACAGCTCACTCAAGAAGTTCGACCTAGAATAGTAATATTAGGTCTATGGGTTCAATTGCGGCAGTAGTACAGAGGCCAGCGCATCAGGTCACTCCATTTTCATTGCAAAACCGCTCTTATCACAACAGCACAGAGTGCACGCGTGTGGTAACCTGAGTTGCGGCCGTCCGTACACTCAAGAGCACGTCAAGCTTGACACTTTGGACCGGCTCTGCATTGTATGGCGCGCAGTATAAATCAGAGCTCAGCTTAAACTGGTAGTGTAAAGCGTGACCTGCTCTTGACTGTACCTTTCTGCTGTTTCCTTGAATAGCAACAGTGCGGAAAATGACCACGTTCAGTGAGCAGTAAAATAAAAAAAAACGGCAGTTTTAGTTATTTTATAACCTTAATTTAATTTGTTTTTCTGTCTTTAATAAATAGCAAAGTACCGTGTCGCCAATCTTATAAAGAAAAAATGTAATCGATTTTATCCCAACGTTATCCGAAAATATCATAGACATAGAAAAAATAAGTGTCAAAGGAAAATATTGATTGAATAATAACGATATAACGTTAGTCAGTTGAAGGAAGCACTAGAAATGTCAAAAGTTTAAAAACAAAATTGCGGGGTTCCCGGAGAAATATAATTTGTAAAATCGCCTAAAATGTAGTTATCTAGGGTAGATAGTAAATTATCAACAACTTTTATTGAGGCGGTTTCGGGTAATTATCCGCATGTGTTGACTGAGCTCAAATTTCGAATTTATATTGAGAAAATAGGTTATTTAGTGTCTACCACTGTTCAGGTTTCAAGTTACTAGTTTTTAAGCATTCAGAGTGCTGAAACATGGAAGAAGAGGAGCATAAAATATGTCCGAACTGGTAAGACTCCTTATGAATTGGTTCCTTAAGCAGTGTCAATATTTATCCTATTTATAACTGCACACGTTCATGCGTTTATTTTTAGATATTATATGGAGCAAAAGAAGTTGTACAGCTGTTGTAATTCGTTTCCTCGGTTGTTTACCTTTAAACGGTTGGATTAATTGTATGAAAAAACATGTTCTTTTGTTTGCGCGTCAATCGCCATGTAAACAGCCCACGGAATTTGTAAACAAGTTTTATCATTAGAAACAGTAAAGAGAGTTTTCTTGGTATTCTAGACTCCGCATTTTGTCTCCAGATAGGCTAACATGAACGCATGACATAATTTTCAATTACTTCACTTATCAGGGACCCATTTAATTATGTTCCCCACACCAGAATATAAGAAGTCCTAAGCACTGATAGTTCCAGGGTTTAAACCTACCAGCTTAGAAGCCTTTCCATACCTTGATATTTTTCTCATGCTGTGACTTAGATTTCTAGTCTACTAAATACTGGAGTGACTGGATGTTTACAATATACTTTTACTACTTACCTTTAAAATGTTTAATTACTAGCTTTCTGTCTGGGACTTCGTTCCCATGGGAATTTGGGAATAAGTTATACACAAAACCTTTCTCTGGAATCAATCCGTCCATCTGTTCAGTAGATTTTTTAACGTGTTCAGATAGAAATATACGCAGCGAGAGACTTTGTTTTATAATATGATGAGGTTGAGAATATACTAATTGTATATTCTTAATGAGCACTCCTATACATAAGTAAAGTCAAGAGAGCACCTCGAGCTTAATACTTGGACTTTGTACTTTCATTCTGTTTTTAATAGAGGAAATCGCATTGCGACTGTCTAGATTTTCAATACCCTTGCTCTTAAGATTACAATATTGAATAAGAAATGAAACTGTCTGATATTTGGATTTCTATCATAGTTAGGCCCATTTTCACCAAATGCTAGACCTATTGTTAACCCGGGATTAGTCATAAAAATGTATGAAACTGACATTATCAAATCACAAGTTAACAGCTAACCATGATTTGAATATTTGATGAACATTGGCCCTAAAGGTTATTTGGGGTCTATAATGCCTGAGATACAGGTATTATTAATTAACCTAGTCCAGGCACATTAGTGTTAAGTATTCCTTATATTTTGCATATTTTGGCTAGGCCCTTAATTTTTTACTGTGAATGCGACACTTACCGACATTTATCTTTAATAATATTTGTAAGCCAGACTTAATAATTTGAAAAATCAATAAGAACAACAAACAATTTGAGCAATGTTTATTTTGTTTTGAACTGTACAGTAAGCGTGAGATCCCAGCTTCCAACTTCACGATCCACGCGGTACACTGTGCCAGGAACATCCGGGTGTGTCCGGTCTGCAAGGAACCAGTGCCTCAGGGAGATCTAGATGAACATCACCAGAAATTTCACAAGTTATGTAAGTTTTCTTTAACAATTTTATTGCATTTGTTAACTATCTACTTACTGTCTTCTCTACTATTATCTATATCTACAATTGGTTAGATGACTGATATTGAATTTTTGTTTATTTATAGCCTTTAATCAGAAATACATAATATCTTAATCTATTTCTATTTTACTGTCTTCGTTGACCATTTCTGTGTGCCTTCGGGCAAAGGCCTCCCCCATTATTCTCCACTCTTCCTTCTTGTGTACGAGTCTGGTCCAAGTTTTTCCTGCCATTTCCACAAGTTCATCCGCTCACCTTGAATATCATATATCTATTTATTAAGATAATATATGAACAGACATAATATTATAACAGATTTTGAAAATTTATTTGAAAATGGTGGAATAAAAATTTATACACTTCTCATCAAAAAAATCGAAACCCTTCCGTTTTTATTGTTTCTGTCCGAATTTCACACCAAACAGTTTTCATTCTATGACACAATTGTAAAGCTGGCAGTTTGGCCATTACAGTGGTAAGCGAAAATTCTAAATTCAAAATTAGAATTTCATTTGTTTATCCTATAAATAAAATGAATCACTGTTTTGAGACAAATGTGTGTTTAGAGTTGGAGTACATTTCACGTTAAAAAACTAAAAATAAGCGTTTGTCTTTAAATTTTTGGTTTTTATTTGTTTACTGTGACTTTAGGACGTCCCCAAATTTTTTTTTTTTCTAAAACATATGGATACTTCGCCCGCAGAAGCCGCCCAAGTGGTGGCATTGCTGGATTCTGGACTTAGTCAGCGTGTTGTGGCTGGAAGATTACATCTAAGCCTGTCATCTGTTCATAAAGTCTACAAACGCTATCGGGAGACTGGTTTGTTCACGCGCCGTTCAGGATCTGGCAGGAATCGGGTCACTTCTGAGCGAGATGATCGATTTATTGTAACAACTTCTTTACGAATTCGACGCCTTAACGATTTTCAACTGCAGCAGCGGCTTCATGTTGTACGTAGGGTGGCTGTAAGTGACTCTACAATTAGAAGAAGGTTGAAGGAACGTGGACTGGTACCGCACAAGCCAGCAAATGGGCCGAAATTAACTGCAGACCATCGAAGAGCGCGCCTTAACTTTGCACGTGAGCACCTAAATTGGTCACACCTCCAGTGGAGCAAAGTCCTCTTTTCTGACGAGTGTAAAATTATGCTTTATGATAACGACGGAAGGAACAAGGTCTACAGAAGAGACGGAGAACGATTTGCACAATGCTGTATTGAAGAAAAGGTCAGCTATGGTGGCGGTTCGTGGACGGTTTGGGGAGGAATCAGCGCTGACGGTAAGACAGAGCTTGCCTTCGCGTCTGGGCCACGTCTGCCTGCACTAAACTGTCATCGGTACATTGAACAGTGTCTTGAGCCTCATGAGATGCCCTATGCACATTTTATTGGCAACGGCTTCATATTCATGCGTGACAATGCCAGGGCTCACACCGCGGGCGTCGTACGAGATTATCTTACTGCAGTCGGTATCTCCATTATGGAATGGCCAGCAAGAAGCCCAGACATGAATCCAATTGGACATCTATGGGATGAATTAAAGAGACGAATTCGAGCGAGAGATCTTGCTTAGCCAGTTGCAAAATGCAATCCAAGAGGAATGGAATGCCACAACATGTGATCGTGACTCTCATCCGATCGATGAAGAACCGCATGGAAGCAGTTATAAGAGCTCGGGGAGGGAATACCAATTATTAAATAAACGTTACTAAACTTTTTTTTCATTTACGTGTGTTTTTTTATCCATTTCCTTCATACTCAATACAGGGTAAAAATTACTTATTAAACAAAATACGAAACGTATGAACATTTAATTTAAATTTAGAACATTAACATTAGATTTTGAAAACCTCATATTACTCACTATTAAACGACATATTCCTAAATATACACATTTTTCTGATAATCCTTATAAAACATAAACTTGCAAGGTGTTTAGATTTTTTTGATGAGAAGTGTATTTGTGTCTATATCTTTCTAACAAAATTTTGTATTAAATTTATTTGGTGGTACTCAATCAACTGTGACATCATCGTTTAAAGAAACTTTATACTTTATTTAAAGAAAGAAAGAAAATACGTTTATTGTTCCTATTCTGTAGGACAGTACATAATATAGAGCTAAGCTAAAGAACACAATTAACATACAAAAATAATAATAATTTAATACTATACTACAGCACAGGAAGAACAGGGATGCGACTCAGCATAATGCACACGGGTTATTTTCACACGGAGACATATACAGTATTTCCCTCTCTGTCTAATTGCGAGATTTAAACGTTGATATCTTTCTATTTTTAAAGATATTAAAAAACTATTTACACCGGACTATTCATAACGTAAAGAAGCTTCAATTTAAACAATAGCAAAAAAATCTTATCTACCCCATTTACGACAGCGCTCGCAGCCCAATGACGCTCACTGAACTTAACCAATCTGTAAGGTTAAGAAACGTATAGAGAGGCTAGGAACCTGATGGGTGACCGAAGTGGCATTCTATCACGAGCGTTTCCAGGCTTTGGAGGGCAAGTTAAGCTCGGCTGTTGTCGATTGACTGCAGTTGTTAAAACAAGTCCGGCCATTTGGCGGTTCGAAAACTCTGACACCAGGGTTATTCAAGTTGGCCATACCTCACTATAAGAAAGAAAGATAAGGAAGAAAGGATTGTTTAAAAGCTTCTCCATGAGAAAAAAAAAAGAGTTTTTATATGGTATATATGGTAGCACTACTAGGTAGGTGCCAACTCGGGTGAGGTGTTCATATTTATAGGTGAACCAACAGCATAACATATACATATATTTTATAATGTAAATCTATGAACTAGGTAACTGTTTTATATGCATGCCCATAATACGCTCATCATTGACCATGTACTTAGGCTAAAAAAAACATATACAAGCTATGAACTATTTAATTGCTGTTTCAGTGCCTTGCAAACAATGTGGAGAGTTGGTGTGTGGCACGGACTTGGAAGATCATATCAGGGATTCCTGTGGGAACACCATCAGATCATGCAGGTATTATTTATTTAGGTCTGAACGGGTGAAAATGTGAGCAACTTGCTTTTCATATAAATTTCAAATCCCTCGTTTCACACCCTTTAGGGAATAAAGTCTATAAGCAACATTTATGGTAAATAAAATAAGCCGTTATTCACAACTAGCTTTCCACTACAGGTTATATCGTGCCCAACTGTGGGGTAAAATGTAGCCTATGTCCTTTCCCACGGTCTAATCTATCTCTGTATCAAATTTCATCAAAATCGGTTTTGTAGTTTAGGCGTGAAAGACGGACAGACAGACAAAGTTACTTTCGCATTTATAATATTATGTATATAGTAAGGATAATTTAACATTATTAAGAATTTACTTTTATTTTTACCTATCTTTAGTCTGATTGCCCTTTGGAAAACGCCTCCCCTAGCATTCTCCAAATTTCCTTGTCCTGTGCTTTCCTACTCCATGTTGCTCCTGCAGCTAATTTCATTGTCTTCCCATCTTTTTTCTTTTTTCATCCCGAGGGTATCACACAGTGACGTCTTTGGCCCATTTATTTTTTCTGCTTCGTATTAAGGCGCGGACCCACCGCGACGCTCGGAGAGGCTACGCACGTGGGTAAAGCTTCGCTTTGCAAGAAAATGTATGTGATTGTGTCCACTGCGACCCACAACCAGTGACCACGCTACGCATGAAATGACGTCATCGATACACGCGTGGCTTGAATGCAATATCTACTCAGTGAGTTTGACATTAAGGCTCAAATTAGATTTTGATCTAATCCACGTAGCTAAAATCGTGGGTTTCAATTCGTGTATGGCGTTTACTGCGGTGGAAACGTAGACCTACGTTGGTCTGCGCCCTTATATGTCCTGTTCATTTCCATTTCAACCTTTTCACTGTGTATGTCACATCTGCCACACCAGTTCTCTGGTAAATAAATATTAAATATAGATCCACAAGTCAAAATGACACCCCTCGTTTTTTGCCGTGGGTTTAACTTGAAACTTTTCCCCTAAGGTTCTGCGACCTAGAACTGCCCCGACGCGAGCTCCCCGCTCACGAGAACTACTGCGGGGTCCGCACCGAGCAGTGCCCCGACTGCAATGAATGGGTCATGATCAAATACCGGCAGCTGCATTTAGACTCCAACCATGGATTCCTCAGGCTTGATGACGGTGAGGCATATTCTTCTTATATTTTTTTTTATTTAACTGTACTTGTTAAATAATATAATGCATTATGCAAACAATAAAATGTAACCGATAGTTTAAAGAGCTGGCTGCGCAAAATAGCACGGAAGACCAGCGTTGTAGTGAGGGATCACAACATTGCTGAGTTCTATATGTATTTTTTAGTTTTTTTATGTTAAATTAGGGTTGCTTTAATAAACAATTTTTCGTGCCCCCCATCGCGGGGCACGGGCCTCTCTTCGAAACACGAAGGAGATAGGCCATAGTCCACCACGCTGACCTAATGCGAGTTGGTGGACCGCTCGTCTTATAAACGCGAAAGTTTGTATGTATAGATATTTGTGACTCTTTCACGTAAAAACTACTGAATGGATTTTATTGAAACTTTACAATAATATAGCTTATACATCAGAATAACACAGGGTCCATAATTTGCACCACGGGAATGAAGTCCCGGGCGAAAAGCTAGTCCGTACATAAATCCTAAAAGACGAATTTAGTGGTACAGGCCCGCACCAAGATTTGAACCCGCAACCTTCTGGTTACAAGTCTGGCTCATTACCAACTGGGTTGTCACCGCCTTTTTCATAATCAACTCGCACTTTCTAAGTTTTTTTTCACTCTCAGTGCAGCGTAAAAGAAATTATAGTATTGTAGGCGATAAATCTAGAAATTCATAGATAATTCGCGTAAATTCGGAAAACGGAGCACTGTACCTTATTGAAATACTTCTTTACAGACCCAGTCCCAAAGAAGGAGTCCCCAAAGCTCTCAAACCTGGCCAGGGCTACCAAAATGCCGAGACCAACAAACGTCCCGTTGGCGTCCTTCAGCAACGGAATACGTCCTGCCAACTTGAAGAACATTAACCTGCAGCCAAATATACTAAGGAGAGAGCCACGGCCCTACGGACCTTTACATAATGGCCCTTCTAGCTCAAGGTTTGTTTAGCTATAAATAAAAAATGAAACTTTTAAGCAACTTGAAAAAAATGGGGTCTCAATTTGCAGTTTTTTTGGATGTTTTTTTTTATGCGATTACTCTGCCAATTACGAATTGATTGTTTTTGATGATTTTTGTTTTGAAAGAAAAGTAATACTTCAAAGGTGGTGTCATATAAATTTTATAGAAATTGATTCAGCGCTTTAAAAAAAATTGTACATTATATTCAGATGAAGTTTTGGTTTGTGGTTATCTTCAGCATATAGGCGTTCTTGGGATTGAAATCGGCTGGTTTTCAAGGTGGACAATTATTTATTTATAATAACATCTATAGTATACTGTGGCAGGAAACCGCGATTTTTCTTAACATTATAACATTATATAGTTTTACTTCCTTACTTACTTAATTAGAATAGCGAGGCCGCCATTGTCGAATACTAAATTAACATTATAAATACAGTCTAAGGGAAAGCTCAGCAAATACTTAAATGGTGGAATCTATCCATAACTATGATTGAAACTTCAAGTTAAGAGTTTTCGTTATTTACGTACTTTGACGCTACCCAATGTGCCATGAAACTGCGCCTCGCGCTGCTCCACTCTCAGAATGCGATGTAAATATTGCTGGTTTTCGTGTTTTATGATGTTACTAGCTTTCCGCCCGCGGCTCCGCCCGCGTGGACTACAGGTTATATCGTGCCCAACTGTGGGATAAAATGTAGCCTATGTCCTTTCCCAGGCTCTAATCTATCTCTGTACCAAAATTCATCAAAATCGGTTCAGCGGTTTAGGCGTGAAAAGGTAACAGACAGACAGACAGACAGAGTTACTTTCGCATTTATAATATTAGTAGGGATTTATGTTCTTTTTGCAAAATTTAAAATTTAATTATACAAATAAATAATATTAAAGCAAAAAAAAATTAAAAAAGTGTTTTCCTGCGGATTCCACTGGAAAATCATTCAGAATCATTCAAGATGTCAGTTTTTGCTAAGCTGTCCCTTACATCCTGTTTACGTTAACATTAGTAAGAGTTTACTTAATATAATATACTCATTCTCAGTTTAATTTCCTTACAAATGCGTAATTGCATGAACTTTCAAATAATAATCAGCCTGCCAAGGGCCGGCCTACCACCATCTCTTAAGGTAACCTTTAAAAGAAACAGAGACAAAGCTAGATGAGAAAAAGGGACAACGCTCTACAAGTAACATTGAAGTAAGATTATTTAATTTCATTAATTTTAGTAATTAATTTTGCCTCCCTTAGGTACTAAAAGCCGTACTTATTTAATCATAAATTGAGGTGTTTCTTGGTGGCATTCAATTTGTTTTCGAAACTAGATTTTATTGGTCCATTAGGATGTCTAAACTTCATCGAAGTTTTCGCTTCCACAGCTACCTTTTCCGTCCTACCGGGCATATAAATAGCAGGATCAACGCAATACCGATACCACAGGTGCCACCTCCGACTATCATAAGATATTTCAACAATACTAACAATGAAAACCGAGCCTCAAATACAGCTTCAAATGACGGTGCCTCAAATGGGTGTCCTCATCTGCGAGCAGTACGCCAAATTTCACCTAGAGAAGCTTCTAACTCCCGCGTTGGGACATTTGACTATAGAACAGTCAATTTTGGAGCTTCAAGCAGTGGTACTGCAGCAAACTATGAAGTGTATATCCCACAAAATGGAGAAAATAGAGGAACATTGATCAGGAATGCCAGTTACAGTGGGGTCCGAGTTTCAAACAGTAGGGCCCCGAACAACATCGCCCGCAATAATAGATTGGCTGGGTATGGAGTATTTGCTAGTAGAGATGATTACTACAATCACTATGACACGCCATCTACTTCCAGGTTAGCATTAAAACTTGATATAGACATTGTGGAACTTCTTTTTTTACGCTTCTGAAGGTTTCAGTTGTTTTTTGTAACCTACTTTCTGGATTTTGATACTCCAAAATTTCGTGGTCGCATTCTTTGTTCTGTATTTTATTTTTATATCTAAGTTTGGTAGTCGTTATTGCTTTCAGTTTTTCGTTGTTTAATTTTTGTTGTTTATTATTTTAGCCCATTTTGCAGTCATATATTATTTGTCATTAACCGACTTCAAAAAAGGAGGAGGTTCTAAGTTTGACTGTATGTATTTTGTTTATGCATGTTCACCGATTTCTTCGCCAAATGGTTCACATTTCAAAATTAATTTTTTGTTCGAAAAAGGTGTCCTATTGACACCAAATCAGGATCTGATGATGGGATCCCAGGCAAATTAAGAGCAAGCCTCGAATTTAAAGGGCACCTACAATGTTTCTTATGTACTTTCTATTATTTCTGTTATGGACCAAGTGATAAATTGGGCATTATTCATAATGACCGGGCATTATGAAAAATGCCCAATATGAGAGGGCAATTTGACAATAATTATTCAAATAATCAAATTGACCGGGCATTATACATAATGCCCATCACCTTTTGGGCAGAGTAATACAAACATATTTAATTGCTATTTTTATTATTATTATAGTCATTTAACTTCAAATAAACTAAATGTTAAATAATTTTAATAATTAGACTAATTATTTGGTTTAAGCAGCAAGGTAAAAGGCGAGGCCGAAGGCCGAGCTCCGCATAGGGCGAAGCCCGGAGTGTCTCCCTCCCCCAATCCAAGATGGCTGCCATACGAATTAAGATTTTAACGGTGAGGCGAGGTCGCAGACCGAGCCCAATTCTGCGTAGGGCGAAGTCCAGAGCGTCAACCCCTAATTCAAGATGGCCGCCATACAAGTTTATGGCGGCCATATTTCGGGCATTTTCGGGCATGCCGACATGGGTATCGTTTAATAGATTGTCGGGGATGCTGATTCCGAAAATGTCGTTCATTTTGATATCCAAGATGGTGGACGTTTACATTTTTGAAAAAACTGATATGGGTGTCGTTTAATAGGATTCGGAGGTGCTAATTCCGTAAACGACATCCATTTTAAAATCTAAAATAGCGGACATGCATTTTTTGTAAAAATCCGTCATGAGTGTCGTTTTAGATTTTGAAATCTAAAATGTCGGTCGTGAAAAAAAACCGAAAACTTTTATAAATTGCAACGAGGGCACTTCCCTCCCCGCACCGCTTCCCTCCCCGCACTTCCGTCCCCGCACCGCATCAAACTTAGCTTTATTATCAAATTGCCCAATTGTCACGTAGCAATATAATAATGACCGGGCAATATGATAAATAATGAAGTTTAGATAGTAATTAATCACTTTGCCCGATAGAGGTAGACATTATTAATAATGCCCGGTTATTATTCATAATGCCCGCATTAATCACTTGGTCCATAACATTTACACTAAAACAAATCATTAGGTACTAGTACTACGCAGCACATTTATTTTTCGCTGTTTTGAAGTCGATTTAATTTTTTTCTTGTTACTTTTCATTTTGCGTTTTGTTTACATCGATTTCTGTGGCTGATATTATTCCGTCTCATTGATTATAATGTTTATTTTCCAAATTGTGTTTCATGAATACGTTTGGATTTCACCAGAGGGTACCATCACCCCAGCCCATGGTTTAACTTTAATGATGATGATGATCCTGATCTCCGGAGAACGGTGATCCGTTATTTTGATAATGCAAGAGTGTCTAGCCATGATTCTTCTTCCAGGTAAAAAATCCAGGAATTTTATTTTCCAGTGTACGTGTTGTGTTTATATCCAGCACTGGCAGCATGAAAGCAAGTTTGACAGTTCATTGAGGGGCCATTCAAGTATTACATAATGCTTATGCTAAGGCACCAGGGGGGGTCTTTGGCGGGAACTCGGCGTGGTTGCTGTACCGATTTATTTTTCTTTTCGGCATTAAAGAGTTGTTTCATGTTTAAAAATGATAGTGTATTGTGCAGTAAAATAACTTAAATCAGTGTGATGATAAAATAATTCAAGTGATACAGTGTATACGCTCCGTTTGTTTCCGTCAAAGATCTCGCGGCAGAGTTTCTCGCCGCCATAGTTTCCCGTAAACAAAATCCTATTGTTTTCCGGAGAATGGGAGGATCTTATTCAGAAGAGATACATTTAAGACATGGCTGTATGGACATAGATTCCTTTGCCATTCCTGAACGGAATAAGTTAAACAAAAAAAAAGAGATACATTTCAGACATGGCTGTATGGACATAGATTCCCTTGCCATTCCTGAACGGAATAACTTAAACAAAAAAAAGCAGCCGCCATTTTTTCTAATATTCCATCTCTTTTACACTCCACACGTATGACCTTAGACCATACACTCTATAGAATAGATGGAGCCAGGAGCGTGCCCCTTTTAGATAGCAATAGTTTACCCCTTCCCTGCACCTAACCATACTTCGCTGTACAAAAGCTGTACAACAACTCAACTAATGGAGTCTCCTTTCTCACAAATTCATCACAAAAACGAATAAACTTTATGCATAAAACTTAAAAACCGTAATGACTGACAGAAGCTGCAGATCAAACGCTTTGTTTGTCACGAATTGAATCAAAAAATGGGTTACGCAGAAGTTAAAGTAACCTACCTCTTACTATCTTGTAGGAACTCACATGTTTGCATCTCTTTCAAAATCGCTGTAACGTCCTACGTACTCCGTCTATAGAGTGTATGGTCTAAGCGTATGACTGAGATAAACCGGTAAAAAGAATGGCGTCCTATCGCTGCTTCTAATGTCAAAAGTGCATTCGTGGTGCAGTTAGTAAAGCAAAAGTCAGAATGATCTTATTTATAGCAGGATATTTAACTGGCTTACCAAATTAGCTTTTTTTCACAAGCTTTTTATTATAATGTTTGTTCGGGCAACATTTTGCAACGGAATTTTGATGCTTTTACCTATCCTCTCAAATGCATGGTAATCTAAGTGTCGCCATGACGTCTAAATCCAATATGGCGGATCGCCTAAGATGGCGGACTAGTTACTTTATTTTGCACTCCCATGAAAAAATAATATGAAAAATAAACAATTACATAAAAATAAAATATTGTCTGTCAATACGTACGCATAGTAGGTCTGCAAATTGCATGAAATAAGGGCTTGTTATGTTATAATTATATTTTAGTTACTTAGTAAGTTCTTTATTTACTTTAAATGTTTATTTGATGAATAGGGTATTTACGAGCGTCGTTTGCTTAGTGGCTAGCGGCTAGCGGGTCTAAATCCTAAAATAGAGGTACCAAGTTCGATCTTCAGTGCTGCCAATGAGCTTTTTTTGAGTTATGTTCTTCATTATTTAGTTGCATGACCCGAATTGACAACTTGCTTTTTTATAATTCACGTGACAATGATATTAAATTTTTTGCTCATAAAATCTTTCTGTCAAAAACCGCGCAGAGGATAATCTAGTGAAAACCATTTAATGTGGTTTTCACTAGACAGATTAATATAGCCTCATTGAACTCTTGTGTAGCGAAGCCGTAGCCAGTGCGGATCGCTAGTAAGTGATTTTTCGAATCACGAAGGGGGTTTTTACGAAGGGAAAACGAATTTTTCCCGATCAAGTGATAATCCCTACTATAATATTATAAATGCGAAAGTAACTCTATCTGTCTGTTACGCTTTCACGCCTTAACCGCTAAACCGATTTCGATGAAATTCGGTACAGAGATAGATTAGACCTTGGGAAATGACATTTTATCCCAGCTGAGCACGATATAACCTGTTGTTCACGCGGACGGAAAGCTAGTTAATGATAAATGCATACATAAATCTTAAAAGAAAATGTAGAGGTACAGACCCCCGCACCCGGATTTCAACTCGCAACCTGCCAGTTACAAGGCTGGCTCATTACCAACTGGGCTATCAGGATTGATAGGAATAAGTCGGCCAAGTGCATGTCGGTCCCCGAGCAGTGTTGAAATCCATATTTACTCAAATAGGTTTTATTACTTGATTGGCCATTGCTCATTAACTTGAAAAGCCAACTGAGCCGTGAAAACTATCACAACTAAGTTGGCGGCCAGTTTGGTCGAGTGGTAGTGACGCTGCCTCTTGATCGGCGGGTCCTGGGTTCGATCCCCAGACGGGGCAAATATTTGTGTAAAAAGCAGATGTTTGTTCTCGGGTCATGGGTGTTTGTCTTTATGTGTGTTCCAAGGGACCCACGACACAAGGGAAAACCTTAGTGTGGGCCTTTGAGTGTGTAGCGTTTATTATTATTATTATTAAGTTGGCTTTTAAAGTTCTAAAATAGCTATCTCACAGAAATTAGAAAAGGACTGAGAAAGACCTAAGTAAAAACATCATCTCCGTTTTATATACTTATCTCGTAGATTTTATTTTACAACTTTGTCAGCTTGGTGTAATTAATATGGGAACTTTTGTAAATAATATATTACTACTAGCTTTCCGCCCGTGTGGACTACAGGTTATATAGTGCCCAACTGTGGGAAAAATGTAGCCTATTTCCTTTCCCAGGCTCTAATCTATCTCTGTACCAAATTTCATCAAAATCGGTTCAGTAGTTTAGGCGTGAAAGATGGACAGACAGACAAACAGAGTTACTTTCGCAGTTATAATATTACTAGCTTTCTGCCCGCGGCTCCGCCCGCGTGGACTACAGGTTATATCTTGCCCAACTGTTGAATAAAATGTAGCCTATGTCCTTTCCCAGGCTCTAATCTATCTCTGTACCAAATTCTATCAAAATTGGTTCAGTAGTTTAGGCGTGAAAGACGGACAGACAGACAGAGTTACTTTCGCAGTTATAATATTATATTACTAAGGATTTACTTGTTTTGTATCGCTTTTACACTGTATCTTATTATTAAAATGCCAAAGCTTTGAACCACCAAGAGATTGAGTTAAACGGCACGGTGGACAGACGGACATGGCCTTACTGTATGGGTATGTTGTTAACTAGGGGATACAGAGGTGAGTTGTAACAGAGGAGAGTTGTTACATCGACGATTTTTGGGAACCTATTAACTATTAACGAGCTCGCTACAGCGTGTATTTGTTAGCTTGAGACTTGAACTAAAAAATGCGCGCTGTTGCAAGCTCCCTAGCAGTTAATAAGTTCCAAAAAATCGACAATGTCACAACTCCCCTCTGTCACACTAAACTTGGTCTCCACTACGGATTCCTAAAAACCGTACCAGGTAATCTCTTTTGTAATCAAGTCGAGGTCCACTCTTCTGAGAATTTATTCAAAGCTAAATTGTTTCTCACTCGCCTACAACCCATGTCTATTCAGACAGAGGAAGGGAAGGACTACCTGCTTTTTTGTTATCAGGGACCAACGCGCGTGTTGTGTAAAGTAACCTTTAATTAAAAGCAGTTAAAGTTGAATTTCGCTTGTTTGGCAAACTTTATTGTAATCCAATATTTTTACTACGAATGTTATTTTGCTATGCATTAGTACCAAAAGTAATCTATGATCAATACGAATCGAGCTCGGCTACGTGACGGGTGGTTGTTTTCGTTTTCATAACAGTGTCGAATTCGTTTTCATTTACACGTGTTAATTATGTCTTCTGTAATAGGAGAACTAACAGTTTTCGATCATAATCATCAAGAATGGGAGGTATATTACGCGCGATTCAAGCAGTTCTTAAAACTAAACGCTACCGCTATCAAAGAGTCTGATAAATGCGCACTTTTGTTGACGCATTTAGGCGATGATAGCTATCGTCTAGCGCGGGACTTAGTGCAGCCGAAGACATTGGAAAACGTCACTTTTCTGGAGCTTGTAACTGCACTGGAGAAGCATTTCAAGTCAAAGTGTACTTTCGGCGATCGAGTAAAATTCTACGAAGCGCAGCAGTTTATGGGAGAAAGTTTAGATGATTGGGCGGCACGGTTGAAAAAGCTCGCGATTCCTTGCAAGTTTGGGACGAGCCGCGATCTTCTGTTGACGGATCGGTTTGTGCTCGGAACCATCGGTCGTAACCGAGGAAAATTGCTTGAGTTAAATCCGGCTGAGTTAGATTTCAATAAGGTAGTCGAAATAGCGCACAAGCAGGATCAGCGTGACTGGGTCAGTAACCCTGTTGTGAATAGAAGTTTTCTTGAGTCTAGTTCAAATCAGAGAAAACGCAGGCAAATCGAACAGCCCCGCTGTACAGTATGTGGAATGAATAACCATAAAGCGGAAAAGTGCAAATACAAATGGGAACGTTGTAATGATTGTGGCCAAATAAGCCATTTGTATAAAATGTGCCTGACCAACGGGATAACATATGTGTACAGCTGTCGGCTATTACAACGTGTTCCCGTTAAGTGTATCGCGAGGATATTTAACGGGGTAAAGTGTGGTGAGGTACTGTGAGGTTGCAATAACTGCCAACTGCACACAACAAAACGTTAAGTAGAGAGAGCTACTCTGATCCCTAGGACCCTAACACCTAACTCCCTAACGGTGTGGGTGCAATCCTAAGACCTCAGGGGTCCCTAATCCCTACCTAACGCTGTATGTGAATATAGTGAGTAGAACGGGATGTCTGTTACCGGAGACCTAAGGTAACAGGCGGAAGGGGGGAAGGAAAGGGGGTGCGCACGTCGTGCAATGTGCGCAGGGAATGGTTTTCTCACTGCCGGTCAAGCAGGCTCACAAGACCGATCTACTGACGGCTAAGGGTGTCTTGGCCACAGTGAGAGGATGCTGGAAGCGTCAAGGAACTACGGCTCATCCACTGGGTAGTGGGAACTTCAATGGCAGCTCTTCCAGAGGGTTCTGGGTACTTCGGGGTGCAGGAGATGATTCAAACTTGACTGCCAGTTGATAATTAATATATTTACAAAAACTTATGCTATTTATACAGTATTTTCTTAGAGTTAAATGTGGTGGTGGTAGTGTAAACTGCGACGTTTTTCTTTTCTCCGCGCGTCATTGTTGATGAGATCGCAGCGTTGCAAATCAAAGGCCTCATTTTGGAACAGCAGCGTGCGCATGTTCAAAGGTTACTTTGGACATTCTGGCGCGACTCAGGAGCAGGATTCCATCTCATAGAGTTCTATCTCTTGTTGTTTCGTAGCCGGTTTGATGGGCACGCTATACGTGTGTCCGCGGCTGGCGGCTGGCGGTCGCTGGCTTCTGGTTGGTGCCGCTGGTTGCGCTGCCGCTCGTGTGATGCTGGGGGGTTGGATTTGTTGTAGTTCTGCTGCCGGTTCCGCTGGTTTAGTGGTGCGGTGGCGTTGTACTTTGACTCCAAACCGTCTTACAATCTGTGGACCGTAATGTAATGTTAATAAAATAGTAATTATAATAACAACTGAAAACACTGCGCTAGTTGTATATGTGTGTGAAGTTATTTGTCTCCAGACAGTGTTATCTAATTGCGTGTGTAGTGTTTTTTCCTTGTTAATGATGTGCTCGTAAATATCTTTAGAACTTTCTATAATTTCGTCCTTTGACGGAATTTCGTTTGAATGTTTATTTAACGTAGAGTTAAAAGAGAAATCTATAGGTTTTAAATAGGAAGCACTAATTTGTACGGAATTAGATCTTTTGGCAGTTAATATAATGTTTTTAGTTTTTAAGATGCAGTTGTCGGAGATACGTATAACCCCGACATTTGAAAGCTCAATTTCTGTACGCTGGCCGTTACACATAACTGATGCCGTGACGTGGTCCTTGACCATAAATAACCACGTGTTTTGCATATTTAGTTGTTTCCAAGCTATATTGCTATTTATTTTGAAACGGTTGGTTTTGCAGTTATTTATTGTGTTATTTTTAAATAATTGAGCAACGATGCAATTTTCGTTTAATTGCATGTTCTTCACCGCCACCGGAAAGCAAATAAAGTGGGACAGCCTATGAATGCAATTTTGAAACTCGTTATGATTTAATTCAAAATATAATTCATTATTGTAATCTAGGCCGATGTATGCGTTTGGTATAGTTATTGTTTGGAATGACTCATCATTGTTTTTCTTTGGAATTGGAGTGACGTATATGAACGTGTACTTTGTCACTTCTTGTATTGGAAAGTAAGCGTAAACTTGTATATGAGTTTGATTTTCCGCGATTTTGGTATCTAACAAAAATTGTTGTACGATTTTTAGATTAGTAGGTAATTTTTTGTTTGCAATGGTTATTATTTCACTGATATTTTTTGGTGTTAAAATGCTGTATACTGTGGCTTTGGAGTGGTATATCTCTAGTAAGCCATTGTAGTGATAGTTTATTTCTTTTATGTAGTTATTTGCTAGTTCATACGTTTGAAGTACTTGGATATTTATTTTGTTGCTATCAACAGCTGAGTACCAGTTGTTAACTGAATTTAAGTAGTCTATAACCTGGTTAAGTTTTGTTTCATATTTATTTAGTTTATTTCTTATTCTTTCTTCTGTACTGTTAACCTGTGTTATAGTCGAGATCATGAATTTTGTTTGTTGGTTTGCGGACTCAATAAGTTTTTCTTGGTTTTTGTTTAGTGTATCTATGTCTTTGTAGACTTCATCGTTGACGCCAAAGACTGAGGTAAGGAATTGACCTAGTAATCCTCTTTTCTTTCTAGTTTGATTGACGTCTACCAGATATTCTTTGATTTTTTCGAACTTTGATTGTTCTTCTAGTAGATAGTGTTGGAATTGTAGACAGTGGGTTTTTGTAAGTATCTCAGCTTGTTCACAAAACTGTTGGAACCGTGACGTTGCAGTTTTAATTTTTGCTAGGTCATTTTCTAGGTTTTCTCGTTTGTAATTAGTTTCGATACGGAATGTTCCTCTGTCTACATTTACCGTTCCTATTTGCTCGACATAGAACCCTGGTTTCATATTTTTCAGAGTATATGAGCTTGTACCTGTACCAACTACTTGTAGTACAGCAAGTAGTACAATCAGTAGTTTCGAACATTTGATTTTTGGTAGGTTTCCCTTTCTTTCCCATTTGTTTGGGAGTGTTCTTTTATCTGTCTGCACCACATCAGCTTGTACCGTACCAGTGCCATATTTAGTACTTTGTATTGGAAGAGGAATTAGAGTATGTAAGGGTATAGACCTTGTCTGAGTTGCGCCTGTTGGTTTTTGTAATGTTACAACTCTATTATTGCATTTGACGCATTTTGTGACATGATTTCTAATGCCTTTTTTGCCTTCAATGATGCTATATCTTTGACGTATGTACGCCAAAGTTACTCCATTTCCACCGTGCATGGATTTTTGATGTGCGCCCTGAGTGACGAGTGACGTCACGTGGTGTTTACTTGGCGGGAGTTGAGGGTGGTTTTGGTCGTACTCTAAGTTCGAGTTTTTTAATCTGCCGCCCACTCGCAGCAGTCCATCGTCATCAATAAATGGATCCAGACTTGTGAGTTTGTTTCCCTTCTTTAGCGCCTGTCCATTTTTAATCGTTTTGTACTCCTCTGTGAACGTTTCTTGTTGAGTAAGGAGCACAATTTTTTTCCTTGTTTGCTCGACTTCTTCGCATGTTAATAGTGTGTCCGTTTTCTGTTTGCGAACAAATCTGTAGCAATACGAGAGTACTCGTATCATTTTTTGGAAGTTGCTGAATCTTTCCCATACGTCGTTACCATCTGTATTTGTGATAGTTATATGGTAAGACCTTTTTATTTCTTCACAAATTTCCGGTATTGTTTTGGTAAATGGCATTTGATTGTTTTTAAGCCATTCTGGGCCATTCCACCACAGGGATAATGGCTGTAATCTACTGGGCTCGATTCCACGTGATATCATGTCTGCTGGATTTTGTTTAGTGGCAACATGGTTCCATTTTGCTTCTGGGAGTAATCTTTTAATTTCTGAAACCCTGTTCGTTACGAATGTTTTCCACCGTTCGGCTTCTCCTTTGATCCAACCGAGGGTGATCATTGAGTCAGTCCAGCAGTAGACGTCTATATTAGAGACTTTCATTGCATTTATCACTTTTTCCATTAGTTGTGAAAGTAACAGTGCGGCACACAACTCTAGTCGAGGGATTGTAGTTTTAAGTTTAATCGGAGCTACTTTGGACTTCGCCTGCAACAGTGTGACGTGATAATTATTGTCATCGCCCTTTATTCGACTGTAGATGACAGCACCGTACGCTTTTTCTGATGCGTCACTAAAACCGTGTAGCTCTACTTTTTGACCTGTGGTTATGTGACACCATCTTGGTATTTTTATGGTTTCAATCGACTTGAGTTGTTGTTGTACATCAGTCCATTTTTGTTTTATATTTTCTTCTACAGGTTTATCCCATTCCGACCCATTTGTCCACAATTCTTGAATGATTAGTTTCATGGTAATTATTATTGGGGCTAACCACCCTAGTGGGTCAAACAATTTGGCGACTTCTGACAGTATGAACCGTTTTGTAGGATGTTCATTTTCATTTACAGTTACTTGGAAACTGAAACTATCTTCTTCTTCTAATCCGGCTCGAAGGACCAAAAATGTACAGCTGTCGGCTATTACAACGTGTTCCCGTTAAGTGTATCGCGAGGATATTTAACGGGGTAAAGTGTGGTGAGGTACTGTGAGGTTGCAATAACTGCCAACTGCACACAACAAAACGTTAAGTAGAGAGAGCTACTCTGATCCCTAGGACCCTAACACCTAACTCCCTAACGGTGTGGGTGCAATCCTAAGACCTCAGGGGTCCCTAATCCCTACCTAACGCTGTATGTGAATATAGTGAGTAGAACGGGATGTCTGTTACCGGAGACCTAAGGTAACAGGCGGAAGGGGGGAAGGAAAGGGGGTGCGCACGTCGTGCAATGTGCGCAGGGAATGGTTTTCTCACTGCCGGTCAAGCAGGCTCACAAGACCGATCTACTGACGGCTAAGGGTGTCTTGGCCACAGTGAGAGGATGCTGGAAGCGTCAAGGAACTACGGCTCATCCACTGGGTAGTGGGAACTTCAATGGCAGCTCTTCCAGAGGGTTCTGGGTACTTCGGGGTGCAGGAGATGATTCAAACTTGACTGCCAGTTGATAATTAATATATTTACAAAAACTTATGCTATTTATACAGTATTTTCTTAGAGTTAAATGTGGTGGTGGTAGTGTAAACTGCGACGTTTTTCTTTTCTCCGCGCGTCATTGTTGATGAGATCGCAGCGTTGCAAATCAAAGGCCTCATTTTGGAACAGCAGCGTGCGCATGTTCAAAGGTTACTTTGGACAATATGCAAACAGCTCATCTCAAGCAAGATCTTCAAATTCGTGGCAAAACAACTTGAAAATACATGTTTAAGACGTGCATCAATCCAAAGGAAACACCAGACCTCTTTTAAACATATATTTCCACTTCGTGGTAATGTACAATTTAATTATATTTTAGATCTCACTATTTTAACGGACACTTCCGTTAACTACACTTTCTAAGGATACGACTACTCTCTTCAACTGCCAGGTAACGAATGTCCCCGTCAGCCAAACTCCCCTTCCCGTTTTGAATTTTTCATGAAGTTAGCCACTAAACTTTGCTACTGTTTTGTCTGCCAGTAGTTGTACCGGAAAGAGTCATTCATCGAACTATTTAATTTAAGTTAAACGTTTAAAAATATTTAATAAAGTGCAAAAATTGCTAAAATATTTAACGGAACCTTACACTCGACCATCCTGATAACGTGTATGCCCTCATACACGCACCGTTGTAAACCTTACACTTGGCTGATTAGGACATCCCTGTACTTTAGCTAATAATGATTTTCTAGCCCTAACCAGTAATAACAAATATTTTTATACACTATATTTAAAAGTAAGCCATTATAGCTTAAGGGAAATAAAATTTTATGGAACTTCCCTTGGGCATTAGTGACATTTAAATATGGAACGCCAAAATTTCAACAAAAACTTATATCAAAAATAATTTCGAAAGTAAAATCTATTGACACATCAAACAGATTTTACTTTTATTACAATACAATACAATACTCTTTATTGCACACAAAAATAAACATAACATTAAACAAAAACAAATGTTCATAATGTAGTGTACAATCCGGCAGCCTTATTGCCTTATTAAAAATATTTAGTATAAAAACTTGATGTAATTCTAGCGACTCTGACATAGAAACGGAGGCTCAAAACATTATTGATGAGATGAATTTATAATTTATTTTTTTATTTAACCTCACAGTAGGTGTATGTGTCTTAGTCTTAGGCAGACTTGAATCCTTCGCTTCATTCAGGATTTAACATAACATCTTAATTAACTACAGACTCATTCATTACGCTCAGAATTTAATATGCTGCCCGTGACATATTACACTGTTTATCCCCTTGTTGCTTAATCTACTATTATGTATCCAAGTACGTATCAAAAGTACATATATTTAATGTATTAAATGTTAACGTAAAAAAACAAAGTCCAACAATAAATAGCAATAAATAAATAAAATAGCAATCTATAAAATAAATTTAATCTATCTTACCCCAGAATGCTGTATAGACGAACAAAATTTTACAATTCAATAGCTTAGATAAATTACCGCTACTTAACAAAGTGCAACATCTAATCCAACCAAAAATTTTAAATCAATTTACAAAACAAATACTGACATATCCAACCATAATTATGATTAGGTGACTAGCTGTTAATGATAATTTTGTTTGTGAATATACAACGTAAGATAAAGTATATATCTTTGGAATTAAATTACAAAAGGTCATAAACAACTTGATACTCAAATAGGTACACTTATGGCTATTTATTTATCAAAATGTCTATCCATTTCCTTATCCGATTAACTATTCGGATATCTAACCGATTTATCCATCAAGTTATCCATCCGGTATCTATCCAAATTATCCATCCATTTATCTATTAAATTATCCATCCAATTAACTATCCAATTAACCATCCGATTAACCATCCGATTAACCATCCGATTAACCATCCAATTATCCATCCAATTTTCCATCAAATTATCCATCCAATTATCCATCCAATCCGTTATATCTGTGTATTTGTCCCAGGCCAGACGGTAGCCTTATCCTTTCGACATCCGCCAATGACCTGAAACAAATACATAAGTGGACTAAGTATCATATTCCAACTTTAAACAAAATAATATAATAAACACAAGTATAAATCAACTAGAGTAAAAATTCCTCACTTATAATAGACAACTTCTTCATCTACAGTATCGACTTCGTCCGCATTATCATTGACCTCTAGTACCGCTATATGTATCCACGACTGCATTCTCTCAGTGGCAACCATGGTCGTACATTTATTTTTTCATCCCTTTAAATCCAGATGTAGAAGCAACCTTGTACCAATTGTTACCTATAACTTTTACTACACGATACGGACCTTTGTATGCGGGAGTCAGAAAAACGGTTAGCATAGCGATGGCAAAAACATAGATATACTTTTCTAGAATTAGGCACAAATTAATAAATAAAACAATTAAATTAACAATAATGCCAGTCCGCCTGCCGTTCCATTGTTGCAATGCCCGACAGGGTTTATATGTAAAGAAACACATATTCTAGACTAGGTAATATGTATATATTGTCATACACTTCTAATTATAACAACAAATAACCTCAAGCGAGAACATTATTTGGACCGCACAAGTCAATATTTTTTTTTTATTAATCATTATTTTGCAGCCAAGTATAGCATTGTCAGAGAGTTACCCCGACTGAAATACTACAACTGGTCATGCTGGTTATACAGGGATAGTCTATCTACGGCACACTGGGCCAGTCTAACTTTGGCACACAGGGCCGACTAACTACGGCACACAGGGCCAGTCTCACTTTGGCGCACAGGGCCAGCTAACTACGGCACACAGGGCCAGCCTAAAACAGCACACAAGGCCTTCCTAAGGCGGCACACAAGGCCAACCTAATGCGGCACACAAGGCCTTCCTAAAGCGGCACACAAGGCCAACCCAATACTGCACATATTCTAGGCTAGTGAATCAGAGGAAGCTAACTGGTACAAATTAAATTTAGTTACTCTAAATTTATGAACCTAGATGAAATATATATATTTGAGACTTGAGAGTAAGGGTTGTCAAGTCGTTCAATCTATGTATATAACGTGTAAAGCAACAATAGTGAGGGAAACAACTCAATCGTTAAAATATAAATGTTTTTATTTTTTTTATTTTTTTTGTTTTTGTAATTGTGTGTAATGTGTCAGTTAAATAAAGGTTTTATCTATCTATCTATCTCAACGTAAGTGGAACATAGATTTTACTGGATTTTGCGTTTCAGAGTCGGTCATAGCGTTGAAGAAGTTCTAACAGTCTGGCTGATCTCTAAAGTCCTATGTATATCCTTCAGTTTCTTAGCCCGAGGAAATACGAAGTTTTCCTGCAGCTTACGCGGTTTAGAGCATGGAGTTACTGTTACAGAAAAGGAAACATTTTTGACCGTGTATACTACTACAACATACTGATCATTCGGTTTCCTTACAATCTTCGTATCTAACCTTAAGCTGCCAGAAAAAGGGGTTTCGGTCGCTGCTCTAACGCTTGTCATACCGAAAAGCTTACTGTGTCCCACCATCATAATTCGATTCAACCTTTCGTCACCCTTGCCGATACATTTTTATTTTTATTTTGACGGGAGTGTTATTCTTATTACTGTTTGACATCCATTGTAATTATGAAATCGATAATGTAGGAATAAACGATCTATTCTAATAATGAGCCTGGCATTTTGACACCGATATACAAAAACTGCAACTTGGTTTTCCGATCAGCATTGGCTTTTCGAGCAACGTTTTGGGACATACACGAAACCGTTGCACCAGCACCGTCAATCGACAGACACAAATCTGATCCAAGTGACCGTACAAGGTTATAACCACAACCTTTCATCATTAGAGGAACACTGTCGTGTTAAACACCCAGTTTCGCGAAACTTATTTGTTTAATCAACGTTATTTCCCTACGTTAATCTATAAATGCTTCTCCAGGATTGTGCCGTCAATGTTCACTATATTTCATTTGGACCAGAACTTGAAATGCACATAGTTTTGCAGCCATGGGAATAAACTACTTAGCTCTAGAGTTATTTCAGATTTAGTCAAAATTTGAAAATGAGACTTGTAATGAGATTTACAAGAGCGCTCTTGCCTATTCTTCTCTGGGAAAGATGACCTTAGGAGTAGAGTCAGTAGAACAAATATGTATGAATGTATTTAAATCCTTTATTGTAACTTGACCTATTTTAGATAACATCCTGAATGTTCCATCGTCGACCTCATCTATGATCGTGGTCAAGATTGTGGTCAAGAGCTAACCCGTCTCATATTTATAAAGGAAAATATATGAAATATATATATATTTATAAAGGAAATATATATATCTATTTCGACCATGGCTTTTGGCGATTGTGGAAACCTTCGTCGATTCCGATGCCTTTTTAACTCGACAGGTTTCGGTAGTGTGTTATATCTTTTGACATTGGGTACACTTGACTAGAGGTTTGGGACAGTTGGAATATGGCCAGCTTCTTTGCAGTTATAACTAATAAGCCTGGTTCTTCTGTCTGTTGTTGGACCTACTTTCAGAAGTGGCTCCAGATTTGTGCTTTAAATTAGGCTTCTACGTAAGTAAAAAAAATTCAAAAGTTGATCTGGTTTAACGCATCGTAAATCTAGTGTGCCTAACCTAATTTTTTTTTTTCGATCGCCGATACTGTGGATGATGCGTGCCTACCCGTTATTTTACACTGATTTAAAAGAGCAAATTTCTAACAAAAGTTAAATAAATAAACGCTACACACTCAGGGCCCACATCAAGGTTTTCCCTTGTGTCGTGGGTCTCTCTGAATATACATACAAACAAACAAACACCCATGACCCGAGAACATCATTTTCTTTTTACCCGACTGCCAAAGAAGGAGGGTAATGTTTTTCGAGTGTATGTAAGTATGTATGTATGTCTGTTCCTTTGTGACCTCCTGTAGCCTAAACGGCTTGATGGATTTTGATGTATGAGGTATCGTTAGATTTGTCTTGATTACGGGAGTGTCATAGGATACATTTTATTTTAGTGTGCAGTCGGGTATTTTGTTTTTTTAATAATTACACGAATATTTGCCCCGACTGGGAATCGAACCCAGGACCCGTCGATCAATTCAAACTCTCATACCAAGTCTTAGCGAGTCCCGTTAATTTTTGCATGGTAAATGGACGGTCGTCTTCTCATCCCAGCCATAAACCGATGCACATTTATTGATCGAATTTGACCGCTGAGATGGTAGCAAATCTTTTATAGACTTTGCAATTTGTAACAAGTCATTAATTGAAAAATGAAGGGCTACATGACCTTTTATCCTGGTGTCCGGCGCTCGCAGAGTCCCGCGCGTTGCGTCCCTCCAGTCTAGCGCCATCGCTGCTTAGACCGCGCTGCTCGCTCCGTTGACCACGCTGCTCGCTCCGTTGACCACGCTGCTCGCTCCGTTGACCAAGCTGCTCGTTCCGTCGACCACGCCGCTCGCTCCGCCGACCACGCCGCTCGCTCCGCTAACCACGCCGCTCGCTCCGCTGACCACGCCGCCCGCTCCGCTGCCTCCGATGCCCGCCATCTCCAGACCCCGTTCCAGCCGGCGTACCCGCTCCCGCAGGCAGCGGCTGCGACCGCGGCCGCGGACGCTCCCTTGGCTGCGAGCACCCAAACTGCGGCAGGAGCCGCGCGTGCTCCCTGCTGCCTGCCACGTTCTGAAACTCACTAAAAAAAAAACAAAACGCAAACCTCCATTCTAACTGCTTATAAAATTACATTTACGTTACGAATGTATTCGATTTAGAACACACAAACAAAATTCAAACTAGAAAAAAAAAACTATCGAAATATATAAGGAATTCAAAAAAGTAGTCATATCTTCAAAACGGCTCACAGTGGTTCCAATTTCAATATTCGTGGACATAGACCCCGAAGTCGGAATTCCGACCTGATTTTTTTTTCTATGATAGAAAACAACATTTAAAACAACTTTTATTCTTTCACAATTCTTCGAAAAATTCATATTATTCAAGATATAAAATATTTAAAAAAAAATTGTATGGAGAAAAACACATTTCATTTTTTTTCTTCGCGTGCCGTAGTTTGCGGGGTGTTTTGAGGCATAGGCGTGTTAGATAAGTTGACAAGGAATATAAAAAGCATTTTATCTGGTACCGCAGAGTGCGGCTGCGGAAGAAAATGATGTTTAAAAAATTTAAATAAAAACGCGTTTTTAACAAAGATTGTAATGTTTTTCATAATGGTTCATTTATTTTTTGTATTTTTACATTTAATTACATAATATAAGAGTGAAATATCCCATAAAATACTTTAAAAAATGTTTTTTTTGAAAATTTTAATTTTATTTTATTCATAATTTTTACGAAGTTTAGACCCTTTTAAGGAATAATTTGTTACTTAGAGGACTTATCAGCGGGATTAAACGTCATGGGGGGTCCGAGCATGGTCTTTGGGAGCTCAAGTGGAGTTAAGGGGAGTCTTAGAGTTCCGAATTGCGCGCATTCTATTTAAAAATTCCTACTAATTGTAATAATTCCTGCAACAAAACCATTTTGAACAAATATCGTCTACGGATAGTGCAAAAGTTTGTATACCCGGTCCTATATGATGGTGGTTATTTGTTCAAATATCTATAAGAGTTAATATTAATTGCTCCACAGTCAAAACTGCTCCACTGCACCTCTCGACATTGATCAAAGAAATAATTAGATAAAGTTGTAGCCCTGAAAAGGGGTATTTTGTAATTGTAGCCCTACAAAGGGCTGTTTAGTTGTAGACAATGCTATATCATGACAATAGCAGGGGGGCTGAAGTGTTTTCAGACTCGATAACCATAACTTCTTCTTCTTCTCTATTATCATCAACAGCATCGTTCTGAAGTAATTGAATTGCTTCAGGGTGTAAATTATGATGGGCAGATTTCAAGAATTTAGGCCTAATATTGAAAATGTGTGGATCGGACAGAGCTAATCAAAAGTATTTGAACAAATAACCATCATCATTTATGACCGGGTATACAAACCTTGCACTATCCGTAGACGATATTTGTTCAAAATGGTTTTGTTGCAGGGATTATTACAATTAGTAGGAATTTTTAAATAGAATGCGCGCAATTTGGACCTCTAAGACGCCCCACAACTCCACTTGAGCTCTCAAAGACCCTGCTTGAACCCCCCATGACGTTTAATCCCGCTAACAAGGCTTCTAAGTAACAAAATATTCCTTAAAAAAGGGTCTAAACTTCGTAAAAATTATGAATAAAATAAAATTTAAATTTAAAAAAAAAACATTTTTTAAAGTATTTTATGGGATATTTCACTCTTATATTATGTAATTAAATGTAAAAATACAAAAAATAAATGAACCATTATGAAAAACATTACAATCTTTGTTAAAAACGCGTTTTTATTTAAATTTTTTAAACATCATTTTCTTCCGCAGCCGCACTCTGCGGTACCAGATAAAATGCTTTTTATATTCCTTGTCACCTTATCTAACACGCCTATGCCTCAAAACACCCCGCAAACTACGGCACGCGAAGAAAAAAAATGAAATGTGTTTTTCTCCATACAATTTTTTTTTAAATATTTTATATCTTGAATAATATGAATTTTTCGAAGAATTGTGAAAGAATAAAAGTTGTTTTAAATGTTGTTTTCTATCATAGAAAAAAAAATCAGGTCGGAATTCCGACTTCGGGGTCTATGTCCACGAATATTGAAATTGGAACCACTGTGCGGCTGCTCCTAGCGCAAAAATAATCAAATTTCGAGCCCCCTTTAAGAAACCCCTACACACAGTTCGAGTAATCCGGTGCCAGCATATTTGATTCCGTCGGTTACAGTTTTGTTCTCGATCATAGATTGAATGTAGGTAGAGAGAAAAATTCAAAGCACTCAAAATTATTGTTCAAAGAAGTACATTTATATGTGTATAAATAAATTCCCAGGTACCGAGTCGGTATCTTAAGACATCGATGACGTCATTCTATGTAAAAGAAGGGACTATTCTACCAATTGCACATAATAGCTGTAAAAATAGCTCTGCCAAAATATATAATTTTAAAATAACTAAAAATAGTTAACCATCTACCTTCATAACGATTTCCTTTTATGATAGGTCGGTTATTGCCGTTGTATCTAATTATACATGAAATATCTACATCAAAAGGGTTTCCTTTAAAACAATTAAGGCGTGTTACTTACGCGTTTATGCGTTGTCCTATCCCGCTTCTGAGGTTTAAGACGTGCATCAATCCAAAGGAAACACCAGACCTCTTTTAAACATATATTTCCACTTCGTGGTAATGTACAATTTAATTATATTTTAGATCTCACTATTTTAACGGACACTTCCGTTAACTACACTTTCTAAGGATACGACTACTCTCTTCAACTGCCAGGTAACGAATGTCCCCGTCAGCCAAACTCCCCTTCCCGTTTTGAATTTTTCATGAAGTTAGCCACTAAACTTTGCTACTGTTTTGTCTGCCAGTAGTTGTACCGGAAAGAGTCATTCATCGAACTATTTAATTTAAGTTAAACGTTTAAAAATATTTAATAAAGTGCAAAAATTGCTAAAATATTTAACGGAACCTTACACATGCAAACAGCACATCTCAAGCGGGATCTTCAAAAATGTGCCAAAACAACGGTATGACAGATGCAAACAGCACATCTCAAGCGGGATCTTCAAAAATGTGCCAAAACAACGGTATGACAGATGCAAACAGCACATCACAAGCGGGATATTCAAAAATGTGCCAAAATAACGGTATGACAGATGCAAACAGCACATCTCAAGCGGGATATTCAAAAATGTGCCAAAACAACGGTATGACAGATGCAAACAGCACATCTCAAGCGGGATATTCAAAAATGTGCCAAAACAACGGTATGACAGATGGAAACAGCACATCTCAAGCGGGTTCTTCAAAAATATGCCAGAACAACGTAATAGCGGATGCTAACAGCACATTAAGCGTGGGTTCTTCAAAAATGTGCCAGAACAACGGAAAAGCAAATGTTTACAAAACCTCCGAAGACGGATCTTTAAAAATTTGCCAGAATAACGAGTCGAAAAATGTTAGCAAGACCTCTGAAGCTTCAAAACTGTATGATACCAACGAGATGATCAGCGTTACCATTACATCTCCCCACGGATCTTACCTGGGCGCAGATGATTTCGAGGACGATCAAGATTTGCAGGTTTTACAGCGGTTTGATTTACGGTATGATTTGTTAATGTATCTTTTAAATAATACATCCGTGGCATCGTTTGAGGCTTTGACATCGCCAGATTTGGTACTCATTAGGTCATATGTAAGAAGTGCATCCAAAAACTTGGGCTCTTGTCTAGAAGCAGATATACTTTTCAATGGCCGGCTTGGTCGAGTGGTAGTGACGCTGCCTCTTGAACGACGGGTCCTGGGCTCGATTCCCAGTCGGGGCAAATATTTGTGTAAAAAGCAGATGTTTGTTCTCTGGTCATGGCTGTTCATGTTTGTCTTTATGTGTATTCCAAGGGACACACGACACAAGAGAAAACCTTAGTGTGGGCCTTCGAGTGTGTAGCGTTTATTTATAATAAATGTTACGTGCATTAGCCGAGACCCTAAACAAGTATTTAAACAATTTATTTTCTTTTCGCTGGCGATTCTATCTAGGTACAAACAACTGCACATCAGGTATAGCATATTGACCTTGACATTGCCCTAATCTCCCTTGTAAAAGCGGCGGGTTTCGTAGTGGAAATGGGTAATCTGACGTGTTGATGTCTGTACTTAGATCATGTTTCTGCTAAGCAAGCGTTTTGGCAGGCGATAAAGAGTAGCTGATTTGACAAGATTCTTTAAAGTCGTCTCAATAAAATCAACAAGCTTCTCGTATAACACTGTATGTATGTATAGTATATGCATGCAATAATATATCTGTTAATTTTATTTTAGTACGGAATGAGGCATGTTCCATTTGCTCAGTACATTGAATAGATTAACTTATAAGGATGTAATGAATAGCTTAGCAATTACTTAAATTGATAAGCCTACCTATAACTATGATCAACTACAAGTATTTTCCTTCCTGGAAACTTTAAGGTAATAGTAGTTTTCAATACAAGTGTGGGATTTCTGTTATTACAACGAGTTCCGATAGATGTTGACCCGAGCCGAATTACTTTTAAATCTGATATTGAAACAAATTAGTAGCTTTTTTAGAAATAATCATAAAAACTTCGTGGTTGTTTAATTTTCTTTTTAATAGACATTATTTTAACAGTTGGGAAAGAAAACGCACGAGTTCGGGAAAGGTAAAGAAAAAGCTCGAGTATGTAATAGCCACATCCCGAACGCTATTCGTCACTGCAATACGCCACTTTTTGAGCAACTGTATTAAAAAGATTTTTTCGTTGTTTACATATTTTTTACGCTACGCAATGTACCGCGATACCGTGCCCCGCTGCTATCAGCAGGCGATGTACCTTGCTGGTTTTCGTGTTACACGCTGATAGTACTCAAATAAACCATTTTAATATGAAAAATGTTCGAAAATTTTCCTGAGAAAAATTCCACGGTTTCAGTTTTTGCCAAAGTGTCCCCTTACACTATGCCGTATACGATCTATTTTATTAAATAATGCGTTGTCAAGCTCGTGTGAATTAATTCCATCTTCAAGATAATTTACTGTTTCTTAGACGTGTGTGATTAAGGTAATCATATGTGACTGTGTTTAGTAAAAAGTACAACTTTCGGGGTAGTCAATAAGAGCTGTTTACAATGGCTCATCACACTTATTGTGAACCTTAACGACTATCACGAAAGTTGTACCTTTCCAGTTTCACAGTCACATATTTTTTAAATCTTACATAGAAGTGCATCCAAAAACTTAGCTCTAACATAGACCAGTGACCAAATTTTTTCATGTTAGTGTTGTAAGTACTACCTGTTTCGTACTGGCGTTATTCGATAGGACGAGGAGGTGGAATGAGATGCATACGACAAATTATATCACGCCTCCATGTTAGATAAGCTTGTCGGCAGAGTATACAGAGTTAAGGGACAGTTTAGCAAATACGTAGCGCTACAGTAGGTTAATCAGGAAAACTTCTTAAATGTATGTATGTATGTAAACACTTTATAAAAAGTACAAAACAAAAGAGATGGGTACAAAGAAAACTATGTACAAAGGCGAGCTTATCCTTTAGAGAGATTTCTTCCAGCTAAGCCTCGAGAGAAACGAAAGGAGACTAATCGCAGGATCGGCGTACTTGCGCAATAAGGAATGTTAACGAATATTTTAATATTTTACTTGAAGTTTCCGGGAAAAAAATTTTTAGCTAATATTAGTTATGGGTAGATTCTACTCTTTGTTTATTTGCTTAGCTGTTTTACACTTGTTGCATGGGATGACTTTGAATTACTTGTTGAAACTTTAGGGAGACTAACCCCCTACTACAGGGGTTCCCAATCTTTTTCAGTCCGCGGCGCACTTATAACATCAGAGTTTAGTCTCGGCGCCCTAACCTAGCTAGACAGTCAAAAAAGATAGATACAGTCGAAAGAAATAGGTAGATAGGCACAAAAATTTAAACTTCCACAATATAACGTTGAGTTTTTTATCTATTCAATAGAATACTCAATTAAAACAAAAACAGCTACCTAGTCAATATGATAGGTGTTGATTTTTGTGATCTCCACGCGTTTTACAAAGCGTTGGAGTATTTATTTTGTACCTACCCATGCGACTAAACTATCAATCTTTAAGATAAGTTTTTGGATCAGAGTATGTCCTCACGGCGCTCCTCTGTACTGTCTACGGCGCACCAGGGCGCTGCGGCGCACAGTTTGGGAACCCCTGCCCTAGTAGGTTAGTCAAGTTCGCCATACACTTGACTATACCTACACGATAAGAAAAAGAAGACCCCTAAAGTTTCTCCACCTATTGTAAAACCAACCTTTAGTGTCACATAGTTACAGCGCAATGAACACACTACTTACAACAGATAATCTTTCAGCTCATCAAGTTCGGAGAACCTGTCCTCCAGCTCATCAAGATATGACGACCAGTGGAACGCACCAAGCTCTTCACATTTCCATTATAACCCTGCAAACCCCCACGAGTCTAATGGTGTGGGACCCAGTGGCAGTGGGTCCAGGATGCCCGTGAAGAGGAGCAATAATCAGCCACAGATCAACACTGCGGTCGCTGCGCAGAATAAGATTCAGAAAAACTTGTAAGTTGCTATTTTTCTTTAAACTAGCTCAAAAAGTCAAAAGTCAAAAGTGTTTGTTTCATTGAACATATAAAAATGATACTTGAACACGTCAATATGATGATTATAAATTACATTAGCACTTTTGACTTTGCGCCTATTCGCAAAGGTGCAGTCTTCCTCAGGAGAAGAATAGGCAAGAAACTCCGAGGGTCGCTCTTTTTAAGTCAATCATATAAATTTTCTTACTTTTAATTTGAATTGACTTATTATCTGAATAACTCTGGAGCTGAGCAATTTATTCCCATGGTTGCTTGTCTAACAGATAATCCGAAATTCTATAATAGCCCTTTTTACAAAGTTACCCGATAAACCGAGCTGACCCGATAAATGTCCTGTTTTCTTTTTTTAATGTTTCGCTTCAGTCACTTGATTTTTTCTTTCATAAGAACCTTCTCCTGACAATAATAAACACAACAAAAAAAGAATTAGCGAAATTGTTCTATCCGTTCACGCGTGATGCGATGACCAAGGGAAATAAGAGATTCATTTTTATATCAACTAAATTTTTAGATTACCAACTGGGCTTAGGTTACGAGTTCAAATATTGGTTCGAACCTGTACCACTAAATTAGTCTTTTCCAATTTATGTCCGAATTTTTATTAATTATCAATTAGCTCAGCGGTGAAGGAAAAACATCGTGGTGAAACCCGCACGTCTAAGAAAAATTTAGACGTGCTATAGTAGGTGGACTATGGCCTAAATCCCCTCAGTGTTTCGAGGGGAGGCCCGTGCCCCTCGGTGGGTATGTCCCCACCGTGATATGGTCAATGTCTGAGTATTTTAATCAAAATTTAAATATTTGAAATTAGTTTGCGAAACTTAAGGGGGTAAGTCCCATGAGACTGAACAATTTTCTTCAATGAACCCACATAAAATTCCCAAAAAAAATGACAATTTCTCATACTTAGGCTGATCGTACAAGTTGTAAGTAGCTTAATAAATAGATTGATGTTGTTGTTGTCCTCAGGCCGTCATCCCTGGGTGCGGTGAAGAAGCGCCCCGCCCCCCCTCCCCCTCGGGCCGCGCCGCCCCCCGACCCGCGCCGCGACCTCGCCTACCGCAGCGCCGCGCAACGAGCACATACAGAGCAGACAGAGCGCGAGCTACAGAACGAGTACAACAGAGCTCATGGTCAGTACATATTGTATTAATCCCCGATATAAAAGAGAGGTGCTATAAGTTCAACTTGTGTATCTGTGTATGGCATCGTAGCTTTTTTTTTATAAGATGGGTTAACTCTTGACCTCAACTTGACCATAAAGGTCAAAGATGAGGTCGACAATGGAGCGAGTTAACCCAGCAGAAAATGCCTATAAAGGCACTGGTACTCCCACGCACCGACGGAACACAGCAAGCTGTTTGGCGTCGGACTTCGGTAGGAGGGTGGTCGCAAACCAGTCGTAGCTCCTAAATGAAAGAACTGGGACAGCTTAGCAAACGCGTAGCGCTACAGTATAAGGAAAACTCCTTAAATTGAAGTTTCCGGGAAAAAAATGTTAGCCGATATTAGTTACCTAAGCCAGAGTTGGTTTCTCCAGTCCCTAACGCATCGATAACAACTGTATCCCGATGTTTATGACCATTTTTAATTATAATTCACCTTCCCCATTGTTTTTTATTCAGGTCTGCCCCCGGTTTTAACTCCCGCTGAGAAACTGGAGAGGCTCCGCAAAATGGACGCCTTACACAACCGGGAGCTCCAGGATCACCGGGACTACAGGACCCGACTGCAGGGCCGCGTGTGGCAGGACCGCACCACTGAAGTCGATATAGGTGAGACAACCCATCTCCTTATACACACACACATGGACACGCGCACTCGTACACACATACACTCAAACACACATGCGTACACGTACTCACACACGCACGCGCGTACCCAAACACACATGTGCACTCACACACACACGCATACTCACACACACACTTTCACACACACACCTCACAATCACACACACACACACACACACACACACACGCATACGTACACGTGCTCACACTCACAAACACGCAAAAACGCACGCAAGCGCACACAAACACACACGTACGATCACATTTCTTTATTTGCAAAGAAGTGTGTAGAAGATCTAAAAGTGTTTAACAATAGGTTTCGTACTTGTTTTCCCATGTCATGTGGCATCCAAAAATAACAATTAGATATAAAAATTAATCAATCTTAAAGTGGCATTAAAAACTTTCAAGACATTATTACATAATATTGTATTGTATTAATAACTAGCAATCCGCCCGGAACTTCGTTCCCGTGGGAATTCGGGAAAATTATGTAGCCTATGTCCATCGGGGATAATGTAGCTCTCTAATGGTGAAAGAATTTTTCAAATCGGTCCAGTAGTTTCGGAGCCTACTCAATGCAAACAAACAAAGAATCAAATCTTTCTTCTTTGTATGTATAGATTAAATGTCAATTAATTAAAAAATGTCGTAGAATTTTGGAAAATTCATGGGGAGAGTCACCCCCAAAATTTCGTTAAGTTATTTAAAGCCACCAACCCGCATAAGGCCAGTGCAGCGTGGTGGACTATGGCCTAAATCCTCTTCGTGTTTCGAAGGGAGGCCCGAGCCCCTCGGTAGGGACGTATATGGGTTGGTAAAAAAAAAGAACCTCAAATCCACTCTATATGTATGTATAGCGGAAATTATTTAACCTTGAAAACTATTAACTCTAACTAAACCTGTTCGACAGGAAACGTCCTCGGATCTGAAAACTCGCAAGTAAATGCCCATTTGGAAGCAGCTCGGCGACGTGCGGACCACAGCGGGGCGGGAGCGGCTGGCGGGGGGCGGGGGGAACCAGACCAGAGGAATCAGTTCAGAGACGTCAAGCCGATGAGCCAGGAGGAGTTTATGAACAGGTATATACGTCGCAGCTATCTATACTAATACTAGCTTTTCGCCCGGAACTTTTATGAGGGAATGGGATATTTACTTTACGGGGTACCACTCTTATCTTGTTGTAATCCCGCGGAAAAGCGAAAGAGGTTTGTTTGGATCGTAGCGAGTGGCAATCTGTGGTCTCTGCCTACCCCAATGGGGCAAAGGCGTGATCTTATGTATGTATATATGTATCCCGCGGATTCGCACTGAGCGCTATTTGTCAAATTTTATATTGCATACTGCCAAGGAATAAAATTCAATGTTTACGTCTGTATTTCCGAGCACATTTAAACTGAATCTCTCTGGGTTCCATTCCCAGTCGGGGCAAATATTTGTGTAAAAAAGCAGATGTTTGTCCTTGGGTGATGGGTGTTCGTGTCTATCTTTATGTATGTTCCAAGAAATCCAGGACACAAGGGAAAACCTAAGCATGGGCCTTTGAATGTGTAGCATTTATTTATTTATTTAAAGTTCCAGTGAATAGGCATCTTCTGGGTGGGCTTGCTACATCCTCGACCGCATCTTCTCTCTTATACACACATATATAAGCTCACGCCTTTGTCCCATTGGGGGGCCTTTGTCGCCCCTTATGCTAGATTGTAAACCCAAAAAACCAACACACTAAGAATTTCATAAGTCATTCCCCTATGATTTCCAGATTCAAGGAGCTCCAACTGAGTAAATACCACCCGCAAATGGGGCAAGGCTCCTCGAGTGAAGGGGGTGCGGGGGGTTCGGCGGGGGGTGCTGTGGTAGCGGGGGGTGCGGGCGGCGACCGGTTCAGCGAGATCAAGACATCACTGAGGGAGCTTCGCCGCGGGCTCAACGAAGTCACCGCGCCTTATAACAACGCGAATAATGGGTAAGATAGTTATATAGATAATTTAGCTGATGCCCGCAACTTCGTTTGCGTGTTAATTTTTTTTTGTACAGAGTACACAGATTGAAAACATCTATCTTACGTGATTTAGATTTTTACATACAAAAGTTTTTTCCCGCTAACTCCCGTTCCCGTGGGAATTTTGCAATAGCATGCCAAATTCCAAGCATCTAACTTAAGCTGTTTAGATTTTTCATACAAAAGGATTTTCCCGCTAATTCCCGTTCCCGGAGGAATTTCTGGAATTCCTTTCTTAGTGCACCTCTACGGTACCTAAGCTACGTCCCTTCCAAATTTCAAGTGCCTACGTTTAGCCGTTTAGGCTGTGCGTTGATATGTCAGTCAGTCAGTCAGTCAGTTTCTCCTTTTATATATTTAGATACTTTAATGCATACTTAAAAAGGAAAGACAAAACTGTTTACTGAATTTTTGTGAGTTTACCGACTTGTTAGTCCTGGCGCCATCTATCGATAGCCGTTAAAACAGATATTGGGTGACTGACTTTAAATTAGTAAGCGAAAGTTAATGACGTGAATCAACCCACGAAAATAAATACATAGATCGCAATATGAAAAAAACATTTCCCATACATTTGCCTATATATGGGAAGTGGTGATGAAGACGTCATTCCTCAGGAAATTTTTTAACTTTTTTCTGTTTTTTTAAATATTTTCTGCTTTAAAATTATATATTCTAATACACGCCATTTTTCAATAAAAACAATGATAACAGCTTAAAACGCGAAAACCGGCAAAGTACATCGCTTTCAGAAAAAGGCGGTTTCGCGGTACATTGGCGCATGGCGTAGCGCTAAAGTAGTTAAATAACAAAAACTTCTTACTTGAAGTTTCCGAGAAAAAACAATTTATTTGTAGTCGTTCATAGTTTTATGGGTAGATTCCACCATTTAAGTATTTGCTTAGCTGTCTTTTACACCCTGTACGTATATAAGGTCCGTATAACAGAACGCGACTCAGACTCTGATCTATACGTTAGCAGCAGTCGTCTATTCTATGTCATTTCGCTAGTGAGAGAAAGGGACAATCAATACTTAAGTATAGATCATGACTTTGAGTCTCCTTCTGTAATACGGGTCTTAGTTTGATACCGTGATCAGTTAGAATGAGTGATTGTCTACTAGGCCACGATGTTTCAAGTCATGCACCGACACTGGTTTGGCCACAGAACTTCTGAAGGCATTCTTGAAGCATACTCTGTGAGTAGAAGTGTTATTGAGTGGTAGATAGTATTGATATAACAGGTGAATGGAGGTATATTTTATGTCTAAATTAGTACGCAAAAATGTAACTGTGAAAATGGAAAGCTACAACTTTCGTGATAGTCGTTAAGGTTCGCAATTAGTGTGATGAGCTATTGCAAATAGCTCTTATTGACTACCACGAAAGTTGTACCTTTTACTAAACACAGTCACAAAAAAGGGATGTAAAAATGTGACTTTGAACTAGTGACCGAAACTTTAGGGGCTGATCCTCCCTATGAAACAGAACAAGTTTAACCAAGGAATCAATTTAAAATTATTTGAAAAAAGTTTTGACTCCCTCTACAAAGGCAAATTACCTGATCGCACCAGTTGCAGAGAGGCGAAAAATACTTGTTCAGTTTCGTAGGCTGGTTCACATCCTCAGTTTTTGGTAACTAATTTAACACAGACCTATATCGAGATAGACGGTAAAAGTTTACCTAGGGGGCGTCCATTAATTACGTGAGGTGTTTTTGGCGATTTTTCCCCCCTCTGGTGAGATGTCGTGAGATTTGGCTCGATACCCCCCTCCCCCTTTTATCTCACGTGAGTTTTATGAAAATGCTTAGTTTTAGTGTAAATACGTTAATTGGTAATTTATTTAAAAAACTTGACATAATTTGCCTAATTATTTTTTTACTTTTAATAATCTAACAATAAGAAACAGCTATGATTTACCTATTTAAATAAAAAAAAAAAAAGATTGATCTAATTCAATCCACGGGAACTCAAGAATGGCTACTGGAAGAACATGGTTTAGTTGGTTTAACTTAGCATTCCCACAATTTAACACTATTTCTTGTGGGGGAAAATATTACGTGATATTTGTAGAGACCCCCCCCTCTCCCCAAAGTGAGATTGAGTGAGATCCGGCCCGACCCCCTCCCCCCCCAAAACGCCTAACGTAATTAATGGACGCCCCCCTACCTTGCGTGTAAAAAGCGTGATCTACGGTCACAGTTTTGTCCGACTAATTAAGTCAGTCCGCTTGAGACATATGCCGTAAATGAGTATCGATTTTAATCGCATTTACATGATTATTTTACTTAATTAATCGCCTTTGAATCGTTTCCACGCGGTCTTGATTTCCCATGACTAAATCTCGCTCGTGACGTCATTTTAGGTACGAAAAATTGGACACGCTAGGTTCTCATACAGTTTGAAGCGATCATTTCGTCTATCTCGATACAGGTCTGTGTAATTTAAAGTTACCCAATAGATTGTATGAAGGGCAAGTGGAAATATATTTGTAATTTAACAAAACCTGGACCAAGGGCTAACTAAAAAAATAACATTTTTTTTTATAACGACTGGGTTTGTTCTTGACCACAATCTGTATTTCAGAGAAATGTAGAACGAAATTGCTCTTTGACAAAGCATAGAGCATAATTATTAATAGGGCACCTATAGGGCATAGTCCTATTAAAAAGTGTTACAAAAATAACTTGTTTATAATTTGTTATAAGTTATAAGTTTCTGAAGTCTGTAGCACAGTTTTTTACTACCACAGGCTTCAGAATTCATTGTATTGTTCCATAACTTACAGTTAAATAAAGATTTTTTACAGTTTTTTTTTTACAATTATAATCACTGGTGTTGGGAAGGTCTTTGGCGGGAACTCGTGTTGGTGTTTTATTGTGTCGATTGAATTTTAGTATTCAACATTTAAGGGTCGTTTAATGTGTAATAGTGATAGTGTATTGTGCCGTTAACTAACTTAAACAGTGTGGTGATAAAATAATTCAAGTGATACAGTGTATTCGCTCCCTTTGGTTCCGACAAAGATCCCGCAGCAGTGCTTCTTGCCGCCATAGTTTGGGCGTTTCCCCACTGGACGGCACGGCGGCCGGCGACGGCAACGGTGACAATGACTGAGCTACGAGTATACTAGGAAAAGAGACAGACTACCGATTTCTTGCTTCCTAGTATAGCTCTGTCACTCTCGCCGTTGCCGGCGCCGGCCGCCGTGCCGTTCAGTGGGGAAACGCCCTATTCCGTAAACAAAACACTATATCGTTTTACGGAGAATGGTTGGAGCTTATTTAGAACAAATACATTAACGACATGGCTGTACGGATAAAGATTCCTATTCCTTTCCCGAGAGGGATAACAAAAATAAACTGTGGTGTTGGGTTTTCATTGACCGTAATTTATTTTGGTGATCGATTTTTAAATAAGTTTCTGAAAATTACGTGGTACACTTAACTGAACAACTTTCCCCAATCAACTTGCTGAAATATAAAATTTAAAAATTTTAACAATTTAAGATTAGTATAAGAAGTGTTTTTGTAGGGAATCTCATGAGTTTCTTAGGGAAAATTGTACAGACAGCAGCACGTAAGGTTACCCATTTGCACTACGAAAGCCGACGCTATTACGAGCGAGATAAGGACGACGTCAAGATCAAAACATATACATGTAGCCTGATATTCTGCCATATGTACTTGTAGCACAATTTAACCTACATTTAAGGCTGTTTTTAATATCGTGCGGATTTCATCACGTACGCGGGATTGCCCCGCCCCGCTTCGCGTCCCGCGAGCGTATTCCACGCGTTACAATAGATATTTGTATGAAAAAGACACTTGTGGGTGTCACGCATGCGGGGCAACCCCGCGTGCGTAATGAATCCGCACGATATTAAAAACACCCTAACTAACAAATTCGTATAGTTTAGATTAACATTTTTTTACTGCTGATCAAAAGACTCGCTTAGGCACTTACATCCAATTTTTTTTCAATTTTCAGCGCACCACCCCGCCGCCTGCGCTCGCCTTCCCCTCGCGACCCTTCTCCTCGCTCCCCCTCACCCCGCTCTCCATCCCCCCGCTCCCAATCCCCCCGCACTGCATCCCCCGGTTCCCCCTCCCGCTCGGCCTCCACCCGCTCCGCCTCCCCTCGCTCTGCCTCCCCCTACGCCAGCGCCACCCCTTCCCCGCCCCCCCTTCTGGATGATAATATAGACTTCATTCGGCTGCCCTGCGAGTTCTGCGACCGACTCATACTTGAAGAAGATCTCGTGCAGCATCAGGTGAGAAAGAAAGAAAGAAAATACATTCATTGCACTACACTACAAAAAATTTCAAAGATTCATAAGTTCCAGCGCCGTGACGTAGGGTGCAACTCAGCATAACACAGACGCTGGTATTCTTAGATGACGTCATATCCCAACCTTTTCCCTTCCACATAAGACTCTCCCGAAGAAACCGTGTGGTGATCGGTTGAGAATAACACCACCCCATCTCTTTCCGTGGGTGTCGTAAGAGGCGACCAAGGAAACACAAATGAGACCTGCCTCCTAGTAATCCATCCCAGGCAACGACACTTCATTTTTTTCTTGAATCAGAGGTGTCGTCCTATGGTCTCATGCGGTGTGGTAGGCTCTGTAAAGGGCCGTCTGGTTCGCGACCACCCTCCTACCGAAGTCCGACGCCAAACAGCTTGCTGTGTTCCGTCGGTGCGTGGGAGTACCAGTGCCTTTATAGGCATTTTCTGGGTTAACTCGCTCCATCGTCGACCTCATCTTTGACCTTTATGGTCAAGATTGAGGTCAAGAGTTAACCCATCCCTAACTTTCCTTCCTAACTTATAATCCCTAACGATGTAGGCAGAACATCACTGGTTTCTGAACCACTAGATGCCACGTTTGATACAAATCGTGAGGGTTATCAGATGGAATAAGTTGTATTGTGGTGAGAGGTGGTCAGCCTTTATCAGATGTAATAAGTTGTATTGTGGTGAGAGGTGGTCAGCCTTTATCAGATGTAATAAGTTGTATTGTGGTGAGAGGTGGTCAGCCTTTATCAGATGGAATAAGTTGTATTGTGATGAGAGGTGGTCAGCCTTTATCAGATGTAATAAGTTGTATTGTGGTGAGACGTGGTCAGCCTTTATCAGATGGAATAAGTTGTATTGTGGTGAGAGGTGGTCAGCCTTTATCAGATGGAATAAGTTGTATTGTGGTGAGAGGTGGTCAGCCTTTATCAGATGTAATAAGTTGTATTATGGTGAGAGGTGGTCAGCCTTTATCAGATGTAATAAGTTGTATTGTGGTGAGAGGTGGTCAGCCTTTATCAGATGTAATAAGTTGTATTGTGGTGAGAGGTGGTCAGCCTTTATCAGATGTAATAAGTTGTATTGTGGTGAGAGGTGGTCAGCCTTTATCAGATGGAATAAGTTGTATTGTGGTGAGAGGTGGTCAGCCTTTATCAGATGTAATAAGTTGTATTGTGGTGAGAGGTGGTCAGCCTTTATCAGATGGAATAAGTTGTATTGTGGTGAGAGGTGGTCAGCCTTTATCAGATGTAATAAGTTGTATTGTGGTGAGAGGTGGTCAGCCTTTATCAGATGGAATAAGTTGTATTGTGGTGAGAGGTGGTCAGCCTTTATCAGATGGAATAAGTTGTATTGTGGTGAGAGGTGGTCAGCCTTTATCAGATGGAATAAGTTGTATTGTGGTGAGAGGTGGTCAGCCTTTATTAGATGGAATAAGTTGTATTGTGGTGAGAGGTGGTCAGCCTTTATCAGATTGAATAAGTTGTATTGTGGTGAGAGGTGGTCAGCCTTTATTAGATGGAATAAGTTGTATTGTGGTGAGAGGTGGTCAGCCTTTCGCCCATTATACAACAAATCCCTCGTATCTCACTTACAGACTTTTACTGTATAACTGTAAGAAATAGGTAGCTGGCACATTTTAAGTTTTTCTTTCAATCCCAGTGTGGAAGTAATTCTCAACCTTACCGTTATAAACATAAGGTTGTATCTCTTTAGACGGGCTGCCGTCCGGACCTGGCCCGCTACGTGCGCCCCCCGCCCGCGCCCCCCGCCCCCGCCCCCGTCCCCGACGAGCCCGTCATCCCCTGCGAGTTCTGCGCTGAGTCGCTACCTCTGGACTTGATTAGCGAACATCAGGTAAGATATCTATTAGTAATCTTTATTTAAACAGGGTGTAAAGTTAGTAATCTTTATTTATACAGGGTGTAAAGGACAGCTTATCACAGCCATTCTCAAAGTGTGATCCGCGGAACCCTGGGGCTCCGCAAGGCCTTAGTAAACTATATGAGACACCGCGAATAAACTATATGAATAAGTGGAATTTGTAATCCGTGTAATCGTGCATAGAAGAAAAACTGTATTTTTCTATCTATCTCAAACTCAAACGTGTTTAATCCATTGAACATATAAAATGATACTTGAACACGTCAATATCGTTGTTTTTGCTAAGCTGTCCCTTATACCGTTATTTGTTTTGTAAGGGCTTTGCTACAGAAAGTAACAGATTTCAGCGGTGTTATAAATGCGTGTTTTTTATGTATAAAAAGATTTTTTTACAAAAAAAACCACAGGGTAAGACCATTATTTAAAATTTAAATATTTTTTCAGGAGCGATGCGGCCGTGAACAAAACCTATTGTACCCGGATTGAACAGAACTTCCAAAACAAACGTAAATGACAATTATTATTTACTTCTAAACTCTGTATCTACTGAAATGTGCTATTATTATATAATGTATAAAAAAAGAGTAAAAAAACTTAAGGTCGTAATCTGCCTATGAAACTGAAAAATTTTCTTTAGGAAAACTAGAAAGAAAACTCAAAAAATCGCTTACAGATAATCAGCTGATCGCACAAATTGACGGGTGATTTTTCGAAGAAAATTTAAAGTTTCGTTGGCTGACTTGCATCTTTAATTTTTTTTACACACTGTATTACAAAAAGGTTTCTCAAACTGGGACATGCGAACCCCTCTCTATTGGAATTTACTTAATTAAAATTATAAATAATACTGGGTAGTTAAAAAACCTTATATAAGAGTCTGCCGACGTAGAACTTGGCCAGTAAAAGACGAATTAATTAAATGGGAAAGGACAAAAAATATGCATTTGACACATTGACAAATCAACGTCGAAATAAGCAACAAAAACTACAACAATATGATTTTGCGAGCGCTTGAATAGACGCCATTGTTCTGTCAAAACATTGACAGAACAGATAAAAGCAGAGCTCCATTTTTGAAATGTTCTTTTTTAAAATACTATTTATTTGATTAACGTAGGACTCTATACATACAGTTAGGCATGTATTTCCTGTTGGGACAGGCAGGGCAGCAATTGCTGTTGCAACTACTTGACACTTAGTTCAAAAGAAGATAAAACGTGAACATCTGTCCGCCTAGAGTTCCAATGACTCTTACAGTCTTAGCTGGCAACACTCTCAGTCGTGAAATGCCTGGGATGGTATGTCATTTAAAATGTTATCGCGCCTAAAAAGATGTGGTTTTCAAAAATAGAGCTCCTGTAACCATGAATTAGTTTCATAAGCATAATTAATATATTTATCCTCAATTTCTAGCTTGTAATAGATGTCGTGAAATAAATGGTTGTCGCAGTTCTGGTTGATTACCTAAAACTGACGCGTTCGCAAACAAAAACGGGGATACATTTTATTTTTTGGTCGAATACCAATTAATTTATAATACTTAAAAACAAAATAGTGATACCAGTTATTATTTTAAGACCAGACGTCATTACTTATAGTTATGGATCCTACGACCATCTTTTCTTTGCACTGCGTTTCAAAATATTCTCGCTAAAATGAAACATGTCTACTTCTATGTACGCATACATGAAATACATGCCTAACATATGTACGTATAACACAGAAAAGTTTGTTATACGTACATATGTTAGGCATGTATTTCCTGTTGCAGCAAGTGTTATTGCAACTACTTGACACTTCACAAGAAGATGTAACATGAACATAGTGGTGCCTTCGCTTTCAAAATTTGAGTTCCAATAACTATGCCTCTGCAAGCACGCAGCATATGTGTACGTACGCACATGTCCCAACGTTGCGTGCACGTAAAGAACTCTTATCTAAAAGTACAAGAGTTTGCCTAACAAGTTCAGAAGTAAATGGCAACTCTTGATTAAAGGAAAGAAGTATTACCAGTTTAAATAATTTCAGTGACAGTTTTGCAATTGTTGGCTACATTATTTGGTATTTCTTATACGCATTGTGTGTAGGAAATTGTTGCACGCGTCAGCTTTGGCTAATCGATTTATAATCGTATAGTATGTCGAACTGTTTAATGTATGTACTTTCATTCTTTCAAAGCGCCACAGTGTTCAATGTTTAGCGCCGTTTTGGGGAAATTTTTCATGTGATAGACTTAGGAAAATGTATGTGATTTTCAAAACGAAATTTCGTTTATCTATATCTAAGTAGGTAAATGTCTATGGATCATATTTCAAGAAGGTATAGGTTTGTCGGCATGTCAAATAGTGATTATTATGATTGGTCCTTTAATATGTTTCAGTCTTATTTAAGTAAAACATAATGAGTAAGTATAAAATTATCCTATACTTTGTTATGTAATTTTATTTGAAAAGAGCAACCCTATTTCATTATTTTAAGCCAATTTTTTTAAGAGTGATATAATTTAAATAAAAAAAATAATAAGTTAATTAGGAGCTCGTAAATGTATTGTGAGGATACAATTTCATATTGACCAATCGTCTATTGTATCCTTAGATTGCTCGTCGAAAATGAGCTTTATCATGTATACTATTTGAGGCCATGTGATTGACACATCTTGAGGGTTGAACGGATAGGCTGAAATTTATCTTATAAATGTATATCTAAATGTCTATTATTATAATTAAGGGCCGGTTTTTCAATAGTCATATAAGTAATGCTTGTACCGTGGTTTACTGTAACCCTGAACACTCAATTCTCATATACTTTAATTATTTTTTATTAAGTTAATCGAATTCCATATTTTGCATGTTTTAGAAAACGAAATTTCAGACTTCATTGTTACTCTGATACGTTCTAAATGTTGTGGCTGTGCTAAACTATACTGTATCGCTGCTGTGACATTTGAGTTTTGCAGCTACAAAAAAATTTAGAAGTGGCAAACAGTAGAACTAATAACCGCAAAAAAAACCTTTGAATCGATTTTACTCTTTTTTTGTTGTTGAATAATATGGCCTGGATACTAGTTTTTTGAGCCATTACATTTTGTACTAATCTAAGTTCTATTTTGACTTACACTCAGTTGCAGAAACGTCTTTAAAAGTTAATGTTGTTTTTAATTGCCATACTGTCACTTTCTGTCTGGTTGACATGAATAAGGTCGGCATTACATTTAAAGAAGTTTGAAAGTTTCTGTGACTTGAGTTTTTTTTTTGCTTTTTCATAAGATAAATCACAAAATATTTATACTTTTCCTAATTAAGTTATATAGCGGAATCGAGCAGTGTTTGCTAAGGAGAAATTCTTCGCTCCTGTGTTCTGTAAGAACTATTTTCTCAGTATCCATTATTCCGCTAACAAGTAGTATTAGGAACGCGACTCAGACTCTAATCTACTTGAGTAGCAGTTGTCTTTGTCATTTTGGTAATGATAGAAAGAGACAATAAATACTTAAGTATAGATCAAGACTTGAGTCTCCTTCTGTAAAATGGGCCTTAGTGTAAAACCGATAGTGCTAATTCTTACCCGACTTTTAAGAAACCGGCTTTATTCAGTGTTGTGTATAAAGTAGTTAAAGCAAACTTGACGGCGAAAACGATACCTTGCTGCCACGTTTGCCAGTAGATCTGTGTTCCCCAAATAAGGATCTCTTCGGTACTCTCTGTTAACTAGTCGGCTTATTTTCTTGTTATAAGTGATACATTTAATTTGTCTAACTCAAATTTAAATTGTTTAGAAGATAATATTTGCGTTTTCTATCAGGACATAGTTTTATAAAGCTTTAATTAAAACTTGAAGGAGAAATAAACTGGCAAATCTAATGAAAAGACGTGTGCATCTATTCTGTAAGTCGACCGAAACATGATCGATACTTCGGAGCATCGGATATCAATGCATATTTGGGTGACATAAAATGAGTTAGCTAAAATTAAGGAGGTGAATCAGCCCACGAAATTGAAAAACTTTACCTAAGGAAACTAATATGAAATTCTCAAAAAAAAAATGAGTCGAATTAAGAAAGAAAAAAAATGTCTCTTCGCAATTTGTGCGGGGTCAGCTGATTTGTCCTTTTATGGGTTTTTTAGAGAGTTTCATATTAGGTTTCTTGAGGTTTATTTTTTCATTTTCATGAAGACAATCACCACCTAAAGTTTAGTTAACTGATTTAAGTCGCCTCATAGAATACTTTCTAAAATTTTAAAACTTGCTTTATAAAATAGTCCTGATTTTTTTAACCAGGGGGCTTGATTTTATTTACTTCCGTTCGCTTGAGAAAATACCTAGAGCTAAGCTGTGAATAAATTCTGGTAGCCAAATTCAGGTTTCTCTCACTCACGTAGAATGGAAATGCTAGAATTTCAGAAACCTCGACTTTTGTAAAAGAAGCACTTAAAATTCTTTTCGTGAATGCATTTTTTAAGGCATTTAATAAAATAATTGGATTTTCTTCCTAAACGTCTTCCCTATGTATAAAAAATATTTGTAAAAGAATGACGAAAGAAATGTTCGAAGTGACTTTAAATTAGGATGCAAATAAAAAGTAGTTCAATCCATTAAACTACTATTTTGAAGGAGCTCAACTGAACAGTAACTCAAATATTTTCGTTTATCGCACAAATCGATTGTGAAGAATATATATATTTTATTATTATTATTATTTCATTTTTTATTGTTAGCCACCACTGGCTCTGCTTTATATTTTTTCATTATTTTCCTACCCAAAGGTTGCCTGGAAGAGATTGCTACCTTAGCAATAAGGCCGCCTTTTTCTACATTTCTGTTTTCTGTCCTTGTCTGTTATTGTAATGTTTTTGTGTCACGGTGTGCAATAAAGTATATGTCTATGTCTATAATATATTTTTTGCTTATTTCAACTTGTGTTTTTTGCGGAAAGTTATTCTATTTGGTTGTCAGCTCCACATCCTGAGTAATTATTTTGTTCCATTTTGATTTTATTTCATTGATTTTTTCTTCTTCGTCATCGCTTTGAATAAAATACTAATAGCGCCCTCTGGTGAGTCTCGCTTTTAATAATAAAGCATTTTCTTCGTTAAAATTCTTATCTTAATGTTTTGTTTATAAAATTTTATTATTACAAAACGTTTATGTTTAGAATCTAAGTGTATTCAAAATGAATTTAAATCAATGATAAAATCGTTTAGGCTAAGTCTTGTAGTTGAATATTGATATTAAATGTATTAATTTGTAGTTTCAATGTGATTAGGCTGTGTGTTTACTAAAATTTAAGTATTCGTAATAAAGAAAACTAAGATTTGTGCTATTCATAAACTATAATGTACGAAATTTATTTTTAAAATATCGTTATTTTGTTGTGCATTTGATTTTTTGAATAATTTGTGTTTTAGCTTGAACAAACATTTCTTTTGAAGCTTAATTTTATTTTTAATTACATTGTTAAATATTGGAAGATCTCAAAATTATAGATAACCTATCAGTTCGATTTTTAAGTAATGTTATTTTGTAATTCGTAATATAATGAATTTAAAAATATTTATCAATATGAATAAAATATTCTAGCAAACACACAGCTTTAGAATTTCAATGAATGTGACTGGCTCTCTGTTCATGTTGATATATTTTTCGATGATTTAATCTACTGTCATTAAATGTGCCAAATAAATTTGTATATTATTTTTCATTTTATTATGGTTTAATTAATTTCAGTTCTATATTAAGCCTCGTTCACAAAATTGGCCGCGAGACTCGAGTAGATAGATAGATAGATAGATAAACTTTATTGCTTCTTAACAATTTGTAACATTGTACAATGTTCTTATACAATTAAAAAAAAGTTAGCGAAATGTGTGACGTAGATTGTAGAAGCAAATAGGACACAGAAGTGGATAAGTTTCGAGTAAATTGTCTCGCTCGCGAGCCTCTTATCTGGACGCCGCTTTATTTAGAGTAATTTATCTGGGGGGCTACCACCTAAGAGAATTCGATGCTGGTTGAACGAATAGAATGATGTACATTGCTGAGTTTGGTAAATATCGTTAACCAAGATCTCTTATGAAGAAGCAATCGACAACATTTCATTCGTTCACCCAACATCGACTTTACTTAGGTGGTAAGGCCCCAGAAGAAGAAACACGCGGTGTGCTTGTAATAAGTTAATAACAATAAAGTGTACACACATGTAGCTATAGCCTAAAGTGGTAAAATATGTTTGAATTCATTAACTTTACTAAAGATTTTTAGAAAAACGCGCGTATCTTCTTAAGGCGACTACAGCGCCTAAATTACGATTTTATGATGCGTAGATAAGCATGACGCACTGCATCAAATCGAAGAAAAAAAATACTACGGTAATATTCAGGACATAAACTAGATAAGTAGTTTGCTGAAAACATGATTCAGCACTTTTGGTTCGATAGAAAAAGTTCACAGTCACCTCTAAATACCAATATTGTGTATCTTTTAAGCTGTAAAAACGATAGTAAAATACACACAGGAACTTGAATTTGCTATCAAAATGTTCGTAATTGAACACTCTCGATAAATAGTTAACGCATTTTTCGATTTAAGCTGTTACCTTTCCATAAATCTCATTTTTTGAACATGTTTTTAAGCACGCACGCTTTCATAGTCCGTAAACTTCGTGTATCGACACTGTTCTCACTGCCGAACTGCCGAATGGCACTATTCCTATGTGTGCTGCCTTTATCGGGTGTTGTAGTCGCCTTAACTTATACTACTAAGAGCCGTATTGCAGAAGGAGACTCGAGTCTTGATCTATACTTAAGTTTCTTTCTCTAACTATCATACTTAAGTATAGATCAGAGTCTGAGTCGCGCTCTGTAATACGGACCTAAGTCATAATTAAATTTCTGTTTTTATTTTTTTTATAATTTTTGATCTCTTCATAATAGTAAAGCAGAATAATAGTGGTGCTTCCACCGACAAAGGTAAGTAAAATAACACGAACTTTACTATTTTAACACATTTATTTGTAAATATAATAATCTTAGCTATAATTTACAACCTTATTAGTAGTTGTTTGAAAACATGAGCGCAAAAACAGGCAAACAAAGATTTTAAAGTTTTATTTGATGCATAGAACAATAAAATCCTTTAGGTGACGGTCGACGTTCGGTGGGAATTGGGATATTACTTATATCAGAAAATGATATTTAAAAAAATACTTATTGAGTGACTTTATTAGTTAGTGAAAATTAAAGATGTGAATCAGCACACGAAACCGAACAACTTTTGACAAGATATAGGTAGAAATATTTTAAAATATTTTTGCCTATTCATGTAACTTCTGCGCAGCCTTTGTATGGGAAATTCGTATTGGTTTCTTGAGGAAAGTTGTTCAGTTTAAAGGAGAAAAATTACCCCCTCGCTAATTTATAGTCACCCCATATAAAGGGAAGTACTTTGTTTTTCATTATTACTTACATTATGGTATTAACTCTATTGCTTTATTTTAATTTATTCATACGACCAGTTACTGGCTCTGTTTCAAAGACAGTCCAATTTTCAACAACAAAAAATTAAAAACAGCACATAAAATATTCGTTAGGACACCTAGGCACCGAGATTTGGAGTTTTGGGCAGTTCCAGATCTTTTCACATCTACATTTGGACTTGAATTTCCTTCGTCCAGATTCTACCAAATTCGTAGCTATTGATGTTCTAAAATTGTCATTTTTCTGAAAGTAACTAAGTTTGGATAAAAATCTCGGCGATGGTGCTTTGGTTTTGACTTCTGGCGCCTCCGTTTGCTCTTCGTACGTTTCTGTGGCGCCTGTTGGGTCTACTGTCTCGTTTTCATAACTGGCTGTTGCATCTTCGCTTCTCGCTTTACGCGGGCTGTCATTTTCACTGACAGATTCGTCGCCATTTTGTGAAGTGCTGTCATTGACTGAAATATTTCCATCAGACGTTTCAAGATTGACTGGTTTCGCGCTCTCTTTTTCAGGTTTAACGTTACCAGGTATTGTGAGAGGCAAGTTCTCTATCCTAGACTCCCTGTAAGGTGATTTCAGTGGGGTGCTATCGTCGGTTGTGGCAGGGTTAATCTTCACGTAAGTGATGTCGCTGTTGCCGCCATTTTGTGGCGCTCCTGTCACGGAGATCGTGTAGAGAAACACGGCGATCAGTGGGCTGAAAAAAGGTAAAAAAAAATATTTTTAGGAGGAAATAAGCCTGATCCTAACAAATCCCATTTTACGCTCTGTTAATGATCACGCCTCCCTATGTAAACTCTTAAGATGTGTTTCATTATGTTGCACGAAATTTTTTTTTAAATTATTCTATGTCTATATGAGTGCCGGTTTGGTCGAGTGGTAGTGAGTGGCGCTGCCTCTTGATCGGCGGGTCCTGGGTTTGATTCCCAGTCGGGGCAAATATTTGTGTAAAAAGCAGATGTTTGTTTTCGGGTCATGGGTGTTTGTCTGTCTTTGTGTGTTCCAAGGGACCCACGACACAAGGGAAAACCTTGGGCCTTTGAGTGTGAAGTGTTTATGTGTATGTTTATGTTTATGGGTTCTTCAAATTAGTGAGCGAAACTTAAAGGGGAGATTCTCCCCATGAAACTAAACATATGAAGTTCTTAAAAAAAACTCGTCTTCTCATGCAAAGGCAATAGCACAAGTTATATCGAGAGGCGAAAATATGTTGTCACATTTCTACCTATGTTCCTTGGGGAAAGGTGTTTAATCTCGTGGCCAGATTCAAATTCTTAATTTTCGATAACTTGGGTTCAATTTCACCATACTCTGTTAATTAGTTAATCCACGATTAAGAAGTTAATCAGTCAAAACGTCAAACAAAAAGTATGAAAATGACATTCTCAAATCTCGGGTTAGCTGTACGTTAGTACTATTATTTATTCTGTGTTAGCTGCTAATCGTCTGTTTAATAACTAACAGAGTATGGTGAAATTGGGTCTTAAGGTCACCCAATAAAAGTCTTAATCAGCGTCTATGTAATTCTAATGTAAATAGAATTACATAGACGCTATGGAACATTATGCTATGAACCTATTATGCTATGGAACAATTTTACTGCTATACAGCTATGTCGTAGCTAATAAAACAAACCAAAAAAGACAGCTTCTCAACAGCTAATAAAATAGCTACCTACTAAGGCTACTAGATAATTATATAGCAATAAAATTGTCCCATTTCATAGCAGGGAGGTGAATGGTCACATATTTTCATTTACTTAGTATACATATACATAATTACGTAACTTTTGAGTCGATAACCTTTTCAGTTTAACATCGGGTTACTTTGAATGAACACTACCTATCTACCGGTTTTTAAGTTACCTGTAAGATAAATGAGATTGGTAACCCAGTGAAAATAACCGAGTAATTATCATCACACGACAAAAACAAAGTTTTTAAATCGATTTCTATTAGTTATTAAGGAAAGTGATTGACCTATTAAAATATTCCTCTAAGCGGACTATCCTGTTCTATTTGCATTTGTAACGATGTCATGGCGCAGATTACCGCGTTATATGAAAATAAATTAAAATAGCTATTATGTTTTTTTATGTCTGTCTTCAACGTCTGCATAGATTTGTGAAAGTTTTACTTACTTTATGTTTTAGAATGTACTGTAGTCCCTGCCTACCCTAATTAGACAAAAGCGTGAGCTTATGTATGTATGTGTAATTGTGTTGTTTTTCGATACATACATCTAAAATCAATGTCGATAAGAATATAATAAAATAGACTACTAAGCCGCACACGGGTTGTCTAAAATTTTTCCAGGGAACCTATTTAATTCTCATAGAAAGGTAGGTTGCACGGTTTTACCACATAACCACATGTCTCAAGTCATTCAAACTCTTCCGAATTTCCTCAAAACTTTCTCAAACTCTTGCAATTTTGGTTTTCCCAGTATAGACCCTCAAGTTTTTAAATATATCATGTTACCGCAAAGAATGCCTTAATGTCTTATAATCGATCGGTAAGGTCGCTCTTGTTTGTCTTAGCACACATTACATAAGTCTCTGTTGTCACTCCGGCATCGGCAGTGTTTGCTCCTAGCCCTGACCTAATGTTTGCCCAAAAGTGCTAACTATTCCATCACATTTGTTCGACTTCTTCAGTGTTATTCATACTTAACTACGAGAATTCTAGTTTTCCGCCCGCGTTGACTACAGGTTATATCGTGCCCAGCTGTGGGATAAAATGTAGCCTATGTCCTTTTCTAACGTCTAATAACGTCTAATCTCTACCAAATTTCATCAAAGTCGGTTCCGTAGTTTAGGCGTGAAAGCGTTCCGCCCGCGTGGACTACAGGTTATATCGTGCCCAACTGTGGGATAAAATGTAGCCTATGTCCTTTCCCAGCGTCTAATCTATCTATGTACCAAATTTCATCAAAATCGTTTCAGTAGTTTAAGCGTGAAAACTTTATACAGAGCTTTAGGTATCTCTCTTTCAACCTCTCGGGTGGTTAATCAGTCCATGAAACTGAACAACTTCCCCATAAGGAACATAGGTAAAAAAAAAAAAATTTGAGTTCCCATACAAACTTCGAAATGTTTTTTTCGTATTTTGTTCTATTTTCCTTGGGGAAGTTGTTCAGTTTCATGGACTGATTAACCACCCGAGAGGTTGAAAGAGAGATACATAAAGCCCTATATAAAAGGCAGACAGACAGAGTAACTTTCGCATATTATAGTAGACCCGAATTAATGTCAATAGAATCTGTGACCTCGCGAACCTTGAGGACTGCTTTCGTAGATTTCCATAAAGTATAATTATTTTTGTCCAGATAAGATTCATTTTAACATAATCGTGAATGGTGTATTAACATATACAATAACAACTTTTTCTTGTTCTCTTTGAGTAGTTTTTATTTTTTCTTTAAACGTTGGAATAGGCACCATTCTTATTTACAACGTATTAGAAAAAAAACAAATGGCAACCGGCGTTATCCTTGATCGTAGGTACACACGGCAGCATATCAGGCTATGTATATTGACCTCGACGTAGTCGCTCTTATCTCACTTATAATAGCGCCGGTTTTCGTAGTGTAAATGGGTAACCTTACGTGCTGCAGTCTGTACATTTATTACTTTGTTTATGTAGGTATATGTGTAAAATTCCACTACAGTAGGCACAAAAGTAGGTTTTGGCCATTCATAAAAATAAATTCAAGGTACATATTATTATTACCGGGTTTTGTTACATAAATACATTGTTTTATTTTAGAAGCTATATTTGGAAACTGCGACTTATATGCACAGACAGCAGCCCTCAGGTTATTAGTAGCACTACGAAAGCCGCTGCTATTACGAGCGAGATAAGAGGGCGACGCGACGCCAAGATCAACATGTATAGCCTGCTGTGCTGCCGTGTGTACAATCATAAGCACATTAATGTCAAACGATTCCGAGACCTCTAATTTTTAAACCGATAGACAACGAAATACTATTGCGCCTAGTTACTTACTCCTTTGCAGAAAAGACAAACACCCAAACAAATTACTCGGGAATCTAACTCAGGACCATCAGATTAGAAGTTTAACTCTTTGATTAATGGATAACCGCACAGACACTAATCTTATTTCTACACCAATATTACAAAAAGGAAAGATTTTGATTGTTTGCATTGAATAGGCTCCGAAACTACTAGACTGATTTGAAAAATTATTTTACCATTAGAATGCTACATTTTGCCTGAGTAAAATAGGCTACATAATTTTCCCGAATACCCACGGGAATGAAGTCCCGGGCGGAATGCTAGTAAAATAATAAAAAGACCCCGAGTACAGATTAGATGGTGCCCTTGCATTATACCGTCGTGCAAAATGGTTCTACTGATTAGAAATTATTACAGACTGAACTGGTCATTGCAGTTTTATGTCATTGACATTGAAAATATCAGATAAGCTGTAAAATTATCGGAACTAGTGAAAAAAAAAACTTGAAAACCGAGAAATGGTTGGTTTTGTACGACTTAGACTTATATATCGTATGTATGATTACGCCTATAATCCCTGACGGGGTAGGCAGCTAGAGTATCAGTGGTTTTACGAATTACTTGATGCCACGTTTGACATAAATTTTGAGGGTTATCTATCATATTTTTTGCCGTGTGGTGATCGGTTGAGCATAACACCACCCCATCTCTTTCCGTGAGTGTCGTAAGAGGCGACTAAGGAAACACAAATGAGACCTGCCTCCTAGTAATCCATCCCAGGCAACGACACTTCATTTTTTTCTGAATCTGAGGTGTCGTCCTATGGTCTCATGCGGTGTGGTAGGCGACCACCCTCCTACCGAAGTCCGACGCCAAAAATCTTGCTGTGTTCCGTCGGTGCGTGGGAGTACCAGTGCCTTTATAGGCATTTTCTGGGTTAACTTGCTCCATCGTTGATCTCATCTTTGACCTTTATGGTCAAGATTCAGGTCAAGAGTTAACCCATCTTATAATTAAAAAAAATCAACAGCCTTTCGCCCATTATACAAGCAAAACCCTTGTCAAGAGTTAACCCATCTTATAATAAAAAAAAAAAAATCCCTTGTATCCGACTTATATTACGACTAAATATTATGTACACCTTAGCGGATACATCTCTGCCTGCACTATTGAGGAAATACGGCCAAAGCCAACACCCGTTGAGTGCAAGGACTATTGTAGAGTTGGGAATTATACCGGGACTAATGGAAACCATGAAAAGGAATTTGCTGGAGAATTGCCGCGATATTAAATAATCCTAAACACAAAAAGGTGTTATTATATTATAAGTTTGACTGCCAAAGTGTCTGTCTGTGGCACCGTAGCTCTTAAATAACGGAGGTTCTCAGCTAAGTTAGCTAATCGAAATAGGCTCAGCCGTTTAAGAGATATTCGAAGTTGAAGTGAAAATGACCAGGGTTTTTAAATTTTTCAAGTTGTTCGTTATTCCTCTTTTTCATTGCAAAACCGCTCTTATCGCAACAGCACAGAGTGCACGCGTGTGGTAACCTGATGTACGGCCCTCCGTACATTAGTTTAGCCCATTTCTTACTTCACCGTGAGATCAATGATCTAAGATTGCGAAAACTCCTCACAAATTCTCAATGACGGATTTAACTTACAAACAGTATAGATTACACATGTAAGGGACCATCCATAAATTACGTCACCCGTTTAGGGGATGGGAGGGGGTCGACAAAGTGTGACATTGTGTGACAAGGGGATGGGAGGGGTCATAAGTTTCGTGACATCACATTTCAAAATGTGTTAACGTGACTATTAAAACTTAACCTCCTCAGTCCCAAGCACTCTTTTTACGTTTTTACTTTGGTTGAGACAATGAGTTTTGAGTTCCCAAAAAAAATAAAAACTCTATTAAAAGTACAGCGTTTATTAGAAAATTACAAAAAATGGAAAATATGTGACGTCACGCTAGGGAGGGGGGAGTCTTACAAATGTGACCAGCTGTGATAAAGAGGGGGAGGGGGTCAAAAAATCATGAAATTCGTGTGACGTAATTTATGGATGGCCCCTAAGTACATATCCGATTGATGCAAACACAGCCGCGGCAAAAACTAGTCATTGTGTAGGAAACAATGCTGCCGCCATGCGAGTAAATATCTATGTCAAATGACCAGGCGATAGAATGGAAAGAATTAAAAACCAAAGTCGTAATTAAATGGCTAAGCAATTAACTAATTAGCAAGTCAAGGCCCCTTTTTTGACGGCCGGTTTGGTCGCGTGGTAGTGGCGCTGCCTCTGGATCGACGGGTCCTGAGTAGGATTCCCAGTCGCAGCAAATTATTGTGTAAAAAGCAGATGTTTGTTCTCGGGTCATGGGTGTTTGTTTCCGTCTTTATGCATGTTCCAAGGGACCCACGACATAAGGGAAAACCTTAGAGTGGGCCTTTGAGTATAGGTTATAGCATTTTAGTAAATAGTGCGGGCCTTTGAGTGTGTAGCATTTAAGAGATTATTGAGTGAGTGGGAGATTCCCGGTTGCAGACACCCCCGGAAAAACATAGTGTTTTTTTACCAGCCCATATACATCCCCACCGAAGGGCACGGGCCTCTCTTCGAAACACGAAGGGGATTTAGGCCATAGTCCACCACGCTGGCCCAATGCGGGTTGGTGGAACACTCGTCTTTCGAAAATTTTTCTTGGACGGGTGGGTTTCATCACGATGTTTTCCTTCACCGTTGAGCAAGTGATAATTAGAAATCCGTACATAAATCCGAAAAGACAAATTTAGTGGTACAGGCCCGCACCAGGATTTGAACCCACGACCTTCGGATTTCAAGTCTGGCTCATTACTTACTGGGCTATCACCGCTATTTATTTATGGGCCTTAGATGCTTGATAATAAATGATGTTAATAAATGATAATATTTATTTTATTATGGTGAGGCTGTCTTCTTAACTTTAAACTTTCGCTATTTAAACAAATAATTAAATTCTCAAACGGGTCTAAATTCGCGTATATATATTTATTTACCTATTCCTATTTATTGACCTATTCCAACGTCGGGAATAGGTAAATAAATATATATAAGCGAATTCCTATTTATTTACCTATTCCGACGTCGGGAATAGGTAAATAAATAGTTTTAGAATTTAATTACCTATAAACTTGTTGTATGCAATCCAATACACTATCTATTGGGTGACTGTAAATTAGTTAGTTAGATAAACTTAATTTTTACCAAGGAACATAGATCGAAATAAGAAAACAAAAATTCACCTCTACCCAGAAAACGCGTTCAGCTGATTGCCTTAGTATGAAAAGTAGAATAAATAAAAATTCATATGGGTTTCAAAACACAATCCTTTAGGGTAAGTTGTTCAGTTTCAGTGGGAGAATCATACCCTAAAGTTTTGCTTATTTAAAGTCATCCAATATCTTATCGTAAAAGTAGGTAGTGAACCCAATAGTTATTGGGTTCACTTTATAAAATTTTATAAAGTTAACCCAATGTTAACTTTTATAAAATTATTCCTTAGTTTTTCAGCCGGGACTTCGTTTCTTTGTGTGATAATTTGGGAAAATTACTTAACTAAGCTTAACACTTCATTACTTCGCAAGTTTTTTTAAATTAACACCTCAGCAAACAAAACTAAAATAAGTATTTCTACCAATAAGTGGTCGTTTAATTTGCAAAAACTCGACATCCGCCGAAACCTCCGCTCTACTAGCAAAAAACAAATGTCCACTAACCGGTACATAATGGCTCCTGCTGGTCCAGCCCACGGTCAAAACACTACAGTCTTACAAGACCACTACGCATCCACTATTTATAAACACGCCAATCCTTAAAAATAGCTAAAAACAAGATCTCGTTTGCCAGGATCGTCGACCTATCTGTATACGGGACAAATCATTTGCTTCAAAGCTAATTTAAAAAAAAAAAACAATTTTTTTTCGCGCCAAATTATGTTCGACTGGAAAAAAATATTAAAGGTAAAAGACGAGCAATGACAAGATTGTTTTTCGCACCGGTCGGAAACTGACTGCCTTGCTGAAGATTGTCGCGCGGGAAAACGGCTTGGTGGGGCGTGGGATTCTGTTAAATGTTCAGAAAAAAACATTCGGTTCCTTAGCATTATTTATTATCATTCATTAACCAATGCTTAAGTAACTGACCAATGTAGGTATTTACTTATCTCCCAAACTCCAACTCTAAATGTGATAGACGACTTACTACTTACTACCTACTACTACTTACGTAGAGTATTTTTTTTTGGTCCGAAGCTTTGTGTCGAAAAATTCACTTATTTGAGAAATGATTCTCTTCTTCCTATTGCTTTATCCCGTTTCTGTTTCAGGGTACGCTTGACCATGTCAGATCAAGTAATAAGAAAACATTTTTAAAAAATCACCCAAATTGAGAACCTCCTCCTTATTTTTGAAGTCGGTTAAAAATTACCTGGAATCGTTAAGAATTATGCAAAGGAAATTAAAAACTACTTCAACAAGTCCATGTCATCCTTACTAATATTAGAATTGCGAAAGTAACTCTGTCTGTCTGTCTGTCTGTCCGTCTTTCACGCCTAAACTACTTGACCGATTTTGATGAAATTTGCTACAGAGATAGATTAGAGCCTGGGAAAGGACATAGGTTACTTTTTATCCCACAGTTGGGCACGACATAACCTGTAGTCCACGCAGGCGGAAAGCTAGTTATCATATAAGAATAACGGAATAGCATAGGTACTTAAACTCAAAAATACGTTGAGAGGCTTTAATAGAGTTTGTAGATTATATTATTTTAACTTACTAAATTAAACTGACTGAACTAATTTGTTAAAATTTAAAACATTTATTTAAGACACAAGACTTACGAGTAACTTATCCAACAGACACATCATGAAATGGAAACACTGAAAAGAATGTCTGTTATGTAAAGGTAGGTACACACTACAGACCTTATAAATAATCAACTTCAATTCTTACTTTTCTGAACTGGAACTCCAGCATTTAATTCAATATGCACACATATATTGCACGCATCCTATAATATATGCATTAGTCATATAATAGGTTTTTTTCAGAAATGAATTGGATTTAGTTTGTGTACCACAGCCCATCGTATATTGCCTGAAACACAGGTTTCACCTAGTTCAGACGTATACCTAATTAATTACTTAGTTAAGTTTGCTTTTATTTTTTAATATTTTTGTAGTCTCTAATGCTAATCATATAAGCCTTTTTGTAAATGAATAAACAATTTATTTGTTACTAATGTTATAATCATTATTTAATTTATTATTTGCTATCTTTCCACCCGCGCACAGGTTATATCGTTCCCATCTGTGGGATAAAATGTAGCCTATGTAAGGACATAAGGACATGGTACAGAGGTAGATTAGAGCCTGGGAAAGGTCCCAGGCTCTAATCTATCTCTGTACCAAAATTCATCAAAATCGATTTAGTAGTTTAGGCGTGAAAGACGGACAGTCAGACAGATAGTTACTTCGCATTTATAATATTTTGTAAGGATATTAGTAAGGATTAAAACAGTATTTCTGTGTCCGTTAAAAGTGTACATCACCATGTTTACTTGAATGTGCGCCGTGTAAAGTTTGTGAACTTGAATAAATTCCCACCATATTGTCTATCTCGTTAATTTGAGCCGGAAATACAGAAATGAGCAAATTAATACTGAATTCGTAGATAATATTGTACACAATACTTTGTTAAGTTAAAACTGTACGTACTTAATTAATTTGGGGTTTATTATGGACATTGAGCAGTGAGAATATTTTTTAAAACTCTACCAGTTAGTGTTGGTTCTTTTGAACTTGGTTATTTAAAATCGAACCAAACTTGAACGACTTCAAACAACAGTTCGCACAAAGTAGATAACTAGTATTTTTTGCAGACTTGAATGCCAATTAGCAGATAACCACAAACGAAAACGTCACTCATTTATTTAGATGATGTTCTGGTTTGTAGTATTTTTTTGCTTTTGTTGATTTTTTTAAAAGCGCTGAATCATTTTTAATAAAATATGGGAACACCTCTGAAGTATTTATATGAAACCTTCGAACAAAAAAGAATTTTGAAAATCGGTCCATAACTGGCGGAGAAATCGGTGAACATACATAAAAATAAAAAAATACATAAAGTCGAACATAGAACCTCCTCCTTTTTTGAAATCGGTTAAAAAGTTCAATTTAGGCGCATGTGTGTCGTTCCTACAATTTGTTCCTTTCGTCTTCTCTACTTTCCAGTCCAGTTTTTTCTTCAAAATGTTCTTTTTTCTAACTATGATATTTAGCGGTTCAAAAACATCATGGTCGTATGTGACAGCTTCTACTAACAAGATAATTTTAGCTGTATTTTTGTGCACACTCAGATCTATAAATAAACTTAGTTCAAAGAATAAATATTGTAGTCTGGGTCAAATACATTGTTATCAATTACAAAATAACTAAGTTACAGTAATTCTGAGTATTTCCTGTTGCAAACGTTATAAACATGCGTTTAAAACTATTTCAACATAAAAGTTATTCACAGAACAGTTATTAAAAAAATAACAATAATTACAATTGTGCACATAGATATGCAGTTAATATGTAGACGCATTATGAATGAATACCTATTTAATGAATATTAAATTTACTTGCTGTAGTTAATTTGGTCTAATGAATGTTCGGGAAACATCAAACGAAGATAATCAAACAAAGTGTCTTCTGTGTTTCTACATTGCGATGTCTGTGTTGTACCGAAATAAAACGTTTTCTATTCTATAGTTTAATTAATAAAAATGGTTTTAATGCTTTACGTAACGGTATAAAAATGGCGTAAAAGTAAAACCAACTCTTTCAGCAGCTCTGCGGGCCGAGTACGATAGTGACAGCGCCGCGACAACATCGCGGTCCTATGTCAAAATTGACAACGCCAAAATTGATAACGCAAGCCTTTGTGCGGGACCCTCGCTATCGTGCTAGACCTGCTGTAGTCTAATGGCTTTGATTTAGCCAAAACTATGTTATTTCGTACCTAAAGAATACCTATTTAATGCCCGACAAAATATAGGGGTGTCAAACTTAATGACGTGTGTATGTCTGTAGCATCGTAGCTCCTAAACGAATGGACCGATTTCGATGCGGTTTGTTTTTGTTTGAAAGTTGACGTAATCGAGATGGTTCTTAGCTACATTGGATTAAAATTGTCTCAGCCATTTAAGAGTTAATGTTATAAGCATGGATGTCAACAAACTCGGTCTGTGGCGAACATGGACTTTTTACATTAAAAATAAATAATTTGAATTGGAATAAAGCACCCAAACTCGAAGATGATAAAGTGACATGTAATTTGAAGCAATGTCTGCGGTATAGCTATTGGACTACAGCCAGAAAACGGGACTTAGGCATTGTTCCATAGCCAGGACATAAGATGCCCTAGTCTAGTCTATCTAGCCGTCTAGATCGATTGCCAACTTTGAATACTAACTGTAACTTTAGAACTAAGTATTTATTTAAGTAGTAATGTTACTTTGAACAATTAAACGATTAACTTACAAAGAAAGAAAACACTTTTTTTTTATTATAAGATGGGTTAACAACTCTTGACCATAAAGGTCAAAGATGAGGTCGACGATGGAGCAAGTTAACCCAGAAAATGCCTACAAAGGCACTGATACTCCCACGCACCGACGGAACACAGCAAGCTGTTTGGCGACGGACTTCGGTAGGAGGGTGGTCGCGAACCAGACGGCCCTTTACAGAGCCTACCACACCGCATGATACCATAGAACGACACCTCAGATTCAGAAAAAAATGAAGGGTCGTTGCCTGGGATGGATTACTAGGAGACAGGTCTCATTTGTGTTTCCTTAGTCGCCTCTTACGACACCCACGGAAAGAGATGGGGTGGTGTTATTCTCAACCGATCACCACACGGGTTAAACACTGTATCACATACCCCAATCAAATAAAATATTTTATTTGCGGAATATGAGTACAAATTCTATGGCCTATTTTAAAATGTATAGTTCTGTCATTTCGGTCACTGCCTGCATGCAAATCTTTCTGATGGGTTTAAAAAATCATAAATTATTAAACAATCAAAAATGAAAAGTAAAACATTCATAACTTTTGAACGGCTGAAGCAATTTTGACAAAATGTAAATTAGAACTAAGTACTTTTTAACGTTTTCACTGTTAAAGTGCTATATAAAAAATCCGACAAAACAAAAACTTACTCAATTAAAATGATTGAAGAAGACTTAATTTTGTCGAAAATCACAATTAAAATGATTAAAGGAAAACTTTAGTAGGAATGAAGCTTATTAAGGTCCGTAAAACGTGAAAGGTGTGAAGAAATAACATCCAAATTGATGGGAATCACCCCGTAACGAGTTTAACAGTAAATTTTAATCAGACTGACGCTTTTTGCTTCCTGGGAACCGAAGGAAGGTAAATTGCATAAGAAAATATATTTAATTTGAATTATTTTTGTGAACTGTGTGATTTAATAATGACTTTTAATTTAGTGGTGATTTTCAAAGTTACAGTCTTCTTCTTATCGTGTGGGTAGGTATAGCCAAGTGTGTGACGAACTTGCGTAAACCTGGTGCCAGAGTTTTTAAACCGCACAATGGCCCTGACTTGATTTTAACGACTGCAGTCAATCGACATCAGCCGGGACCGACAGCTTAACGTGCCCTCCAAAGCACCGCACCGCTTGTGATAAATTTCCACTTTGGTCACCCATCACATTCTCCGCCTCAGTGTACATTGCTTAACCTCACTGATCGGTTGAAATCAATACAATACAATACAATACAAATATATTTATTTCAAAAAAGCCAGACCATACAAGTATCTTTAGAAATAGTTACATTTTACAATACGGCTGTTGGGAAACAAAGAGAGGACAGCTGACACTTAAAATAGGTCAAACCTGTGCTATAAGAGTCAGCTAGTACAATATATTGGGACACATGGTGCAGTACAGACATGATTTAGTTACGTAATGATGAATTACAAGTTACTGGTCTGTGATGTTATTTTGACCAAACCCAAAAAAAAATAAAATATATATATATATATTTTATTACTTGCTGTGTGTGTGTGTGTGTGTGTGTGTAGGTGTTTCCTTGCCTGATATATATATACTTAGTCGGGTCATAAGTATTGTTACATACATTTATTGTAATAAATAATTTAACTTCTTATCTATCAGTATATTTTATACACCAAATGAAAGCCTAGAAAATACTGTTTTAAATAACATTTTATTTATTCAAAATGACCGCCCTTATTTTTTATAACCGCCTTTAACCTGCGTGGCCAGTCGTCAACAGCGGCACGCACCACTTCCATGTCTATCTCTGCCACTGCCTTAAGAAGGGATGCCTTCAGAGACTCCAGATTGGGATAAGATTTAGAGCAGACCTTCGCCTCTAAGTGCTGCCATATTTTATAATCCAATGGATTTAAATCAGGAGTAGCAGACGGCCACTCCTCGTGCCTGATGAAATCGATTCCGCGCGCCGCGAGCCAGTCTTGTGTGCTCTTTGCTTTATGTGCTGGCGCAGAGTCCTGCTGGAATACCCAATGCCAGTTTTGAAACATTGTGCGTAAGAGAGGTTCCACAACGTTTGTCAGGACAGTGTTTTAATAAACATTAGCACTGGTTTTCACACTTTTTTCGCAAAAAAACATCTCTGTGAGGCCCGAATACGAGACTCCCAGCCAAACCATGATTGAAGAAGGATGATGACCTCGCTGAACTCGTGAAATAGGCCAGCTCGCTTTCTCACTGCTGTGCGCATACACCTTATCATTTTGCTTATTGAAGCTTTCCTCGATATTGAAAATTTTTTCATCCGAAAAGAGGATTTCTCTGTACTTTTTTCCCGCGTACCGCTTAAACAACATTCGCGATCTGTCTAGCCTGATCTTCTTCAGACGTGTATTAAGGAGATGTGCTGTTCTTTTTCGATAGGTGCGTAGTCCAAGGTCTTCATTTAATAACCTTTTGACTGTGGTCTTACTTATTCCCATCTGCAGGGCCATCAGCTTTTGCTTCCGGACGGGATTTCTCTCAATTCCCGCCTTCACAGCTTTGATGACCGCTAGGGTCCGAACTGTACGAGGACGACCGCTTTTCTTTCTATCATCTATACTGCAATCCTCACTGAATCGTTTTATGGTATGATAAACGAACTTCAACGTTATTTTCAAATTTTGAAGCAGTTTGAAAATCACCTTTGGCGCGTAACTGCAGCGGTGCAACGCGATTACTGCGACTTTATCGTCTTTTCGCGTCCACTCCATGTTGGAAAATAAAGAAAATTCCAGAAATTCAGTGCTTTTAATATCGTCAAATATTCAAATTTCGAATATGTGTTTCAGTTTTTTTTACCCGTTCTAAATTTTAAATTTAAAGCTTGTGACAGTACTTATGGACCGACTAAGTATATGTTAAATATTAATTTCAGATTTAGCTGACTGGATGAAGCAGGTTTTCAGTTTGAGTATATGTTAGAGTAAGTAGGTGCTGGTTTACAACTTTTTTACAGATTCGTGAATTTTGGTGGAATATGTTGAGAGTTTTGTGTAGGGAACTATATAGGTAAGGACCTAGGAAGCAGAAGAAACGATTAATAAAAGCAGTTCGAAAAGAAGAGGTTTGTAATACTATTCGGTTTCTTCTAATTACACTCGAACACTGGTCGTATGAGGATGACTGATGTTGTTTTAGGATAGAACTCAATATAAATAGTTGTCGAACAGTTAAAACCTCACAGTACTGATATAGGTCATACGTAGGAAAAAGGCGGGGCTTGAATGTGGCCACTTTGAGTAGTGCCCGTTGGGCTCTTTCTATTTTTATGAGGTGTGATGCGGATGCACCTCCCCAGGATGTTATACAATAATTGATCAGGGATTGACATAGGGCATAGTATACTCTTTTTAAAATTTTTGGGTCGGCAATGTGGCGGAGATTTTTGAACACAAATATCAATTTGCGGATCCTAGTGGACATCAAATTTATGTGGGGTGTGAATGTGAGCTTACTATCGATTATAACGCCAAGGTATTTTGTGTGTTCGATTCTTTCTAATTTTGGACAGTTACATGAACTGATGTTATCCTGATGCGTGTGAGCTGTGAGAGAGTAGAGGGAGGGGTCGTCGGGTGTCATAGAGCGGATACTAAAGACGATGTATTTCGTCTTTTCAGTATTAAGGGAGAGAAGATTTGTTCGTAGCCATGATGATACAATGTTAAAGCCAACTTGTGCATTGTGAAAAGCCTCCTCCCAAGAGTCCCCACTGAACACGAGGGCCGTATCATCTGCAAATGAGAAGATCTCACAGTGGCGCAGCTTGAGGTTGCAAAGGCCGTTTATATAAGCGAGGAATATACTTGGACCAAGTATGCTGCCCTGTGGGACTCCATAGTTTATTGGGAGATCTGCACTGCGCTTCCCATCAATCGTAACGCATTGCGTTCTTCCGGAGAAATAACTTCTAAAGAGCGAGAGTTGGGGAGCGAGAGCGAGCGCCACTGAGTTACGAGCTTCAGAGAGAGCATTTACATAACTCTGTATGGCTGTCTGCTGTGGCATCATAGCTCCTAATTGTAAACGAATCTAATAGACAGAATTTGATGCGTTTTTTAAATAGAAACCGGACGTGATCGTTTATTTGCACACAAGTATGTACACAAGACATAGGATATAACATAGTACAAGACGTACATAGAACAAGACATACCAAAGCGGAAAATTAGTCCAGCAGGGTCTCTATGTTTTATCACTTATCAATTTCTAAATAGAAATAAGCTACACCTATCTTTTCTTGACTTGTCTGTTTAGTTTTCACGTGTGTAATAAATTTTTTAATAAAAAAAAAAATATTTTTTCTAAAAAACATCTCCAACTAGTTCTTAAAGACCCCCTCTAAACGGATGATCCATTTAACACAGAGATGTGATACGTGTCGTGGTGTCCATGTAAATGTCAGGGACACATCATCATCTTTATCCCACTCGACTCGTGCAGATGACACCCACCGGAATCCGGGCGTACCTGAACCAATGCACTACTTTCCGAGGACATTTTCCACTGGCTCCGACACAATCATTATCATTTTCTTACTAATCTTTATTACACTATATGGGCGACCTTAAGGCGACTACAGCACCTAAATTACGATTTTATGATGCGTAGATAAGCATGACGCACTGCATTCGAAGAAAAAAAATCGAAGAAAAAAAATAGCACGGTAATATTCAGGACATAAACTAGATAAGTAGTTTGCTGAAAACATAATTCAGCACTTTTGGTTCTATAGAAAAAGCTCACAAAGTCACCTCTAACTACCCAATATTGTGTCTCTTTTAAGCTGTAAAAACAATAGTAAAATGCACACAGGAACTTGAATTTGCTATCAAAATGTTCGTGATTGAACACTCTCGATAAGTAGTTACCGCATTTTTCGATTTAAGCTGTTACCTTTCCATAAATCTCATTTTTCTAACTTTCGAACATGTTTTTACGCACGCGCGCTTTCATAGTCCGTAAACTTCATGTATCGACACTGTTCGCACTGCCGGCCCGGGCCTGTTGAGAGACGGAGATGGAACTATTCCTATGTGTGCTGCCTCTATCGGGTGCTGTAGTCGCCTTAATTTTATTATTGAAAATTAAGGATCAGCTCACGAAACTGAACAGTTTTCCCCAAGGAGCATAAATCGTAATATGAAAAAAATATATCTTCTCCATACAACTTGTGCGACCAACTAATTTGCCTTTGTATGCAAAGTCGATCATTTTTTTTAGAATTTAATATAGTTTCCTTGAAGAAAGTTGTTCAGTTTCATGGGAAAAATCATACATTAAAGTTTCGCAAACGTAATTTAAAGTCACCCTATATCTCTAATAGATCTAGAACTACTGAACCGATTTTAAAAATTCTCTCACCAACAGAAAGCTCTGTTGTCAGCGGGTGATAAAACTATGTCCCATTGGAACGAAATCCCGGGCGGAGCGCTTGTATAATTTTATAGGTAATTATGGAAGTGTGTTTGATAGTTTGTCGCGTTGTCGTAACGAAGCAACGAATCGATCTTATTTTTAGTATACGGAGATAGTTAAGGACCACTCTAGAGTGACAAGGGGTAACGCTTTAACGAGACTCAAGCGGCCTCGCTTCCTTAACCGAACCACAGCACGTTACATAGTTAGTCGGGGTACTTACTAACTCTTATGTTGTCCTAGCTGTTACAGAATTTCCGACACAATCAATGCCCAGTGGACAACGCGCGCAGCCATCAATCGCTGTCCTTGGCAGGACTCCGACTGGGCCGGGGGCGACGACGTGCCGACTGTTCTGTAATTATCCAATAATGTGCTCCTCAAAAGAAATTATCCTTCGACGAATATGGGCCATTAAAGGACTGGGCCGGTTTCGGGAACGGGTGTTTTTGCTGTGTTGTTTATGCTTGCCGATTTTAATTAAAGGGAACGTGCAATTAATGTGAAAAATGTCAGTAAAAATAAAAATTGTTGGAAAGGAGAAGTAGAAATTATATTTTTTTTGAAAAATGGCGTCCACTGTCGTGATTTTACCCACGTCTAAGTATTTTAATCAAAAATTAAATATGGTATAGCGAAGTCATCTATATCAAGTAAAGAAACTCTGGTGTTTGTTATACGCCCGAGTCGCGTTCGTTGGTGTGTCAACAAGATGCACCGTTAGCAGGTGAGTGAGAATGACGATTTTGGAGCACACCATAACAACACCAGAAATCTTAGGTAGTTCCCCAAATCATGCTGTTCATATACATAATAACCAATATCAAATTAACGGAAAACGCGTTTGAACCGACGCGACACTCGACGTCGGTAGTAAATTAAATAAATCCCTTACTACGGTCCTGCAGCAGTATGAGGTGATAAAATAAAGCAAATTGCTCCTTAGGCCCTTAACTCTTGAAATAATACCATCTTCTTCCGATAACTGCTCGCTACATCAAAAACAACAACGTGAATCTGACCTTTAGCGAACAATAAATAAGTAATCATACGAAATTCCTTTTCAGGGAGGTATATTACTTTATTACTGACTAGCTTTTTGATGGCGACTTCGTTGGTGTGGAAAAATAGCTTAAGTCACTTCCGGTGCCCCCAACTAGAAAGGTAATATCGATCTGCATAGCCAGCATGACCCGCGACAAACTCGCGCATCACTCCGATAACGGTGAAACTTCACTTTGACTGCGCGAAGGGCACAGTTCAAAGGGTTCAAAGTGTTGAAATAACAACGTCAGACAGCCGTCTGCTATACGCATCGTGAAGGAAGGACAGATTAACAAACATATTGTGTACATTGGAAATATACAGGGCTTTAGGTAAATCACTTTCAACCTCTCGGGTGGTAAGTCAGTCCATGAAACTGAACAACTTTCCCAAGGAAAAAAAGGTCGAGTATGAAAAAAAATTTTTGCCTTCCCATATAAAATGCGCTATCAGCTGACGCAGTTTGTACGGAGACTAAAAAAAAATTAAAAGGCCCAATTCAAACTTTTATTTAGTTTTATTTTCACTAGTGTATTAATAGTAAGGAGAAGCTTCATCAGTTTGGATTTAAATATTGTACTTACCAAAAAAAAGTTAGTTGGAACTTGTGGAAATTAAAAGAAAATCTCCTGACTCTAGCGTAAACCTGTCAAAAAATATATACAAAATTCTCAGCCATGCTATTTTCAACCGTCCCTAATATCCACAAGTTAATGAAACAAATCTTGATGAGACGTCTTTGAAGTCTTCTTCATTCTTCTCTTCTTCTTCTCTAGTTGAACAACTCTGTCTTTTGTTGCCCTTCGCTAGGCAGCTGGCAATATAATGTCAAGCAAACTGCCATACGATGAGCCGCAACTGACTCGAGTTTTCTTCTATCTTCTTTTTTTTCCTTTTATCGTGTTTTCCTCTTCATATTTTCTTCTGATTTTGTGTTGTTCGTTCTTATATTGTTAATAAATCCTTATTCTTAGATATATAATTTAGTAACTATACTCTTAAACCAAACTATTTTTAAACCTAGTTAGCAAAATTCTTAATCCCACCTTAGGTTTATTTTTGCTAAAATCCGCCTGAACTTTTTGTCCGACTACCAATATCCTTAAGTGCTATTTATTAGTATAACTGTGAAAGTGTGTATACAACAAAATTACAAACTAGACACTGATCAAAAAACATAAGCGACATTTGGTACAAAAGCGGACTTATACAATACAATACAATACACTCCATTGTACACCAACATTACAGAACACGGTACAGAGTAAAAGTTACATTAGTTACAGGGTACAAAAGGCGGTCTTTATCATAAACGAAGCAACGGATGGATTATTTTTTCGACAGTTGTAGGGTTAATGAGATGAAGAGTGGAGAAATGGAGAACGAAATCATGGGAGGAAAGATGATAATAAATCACTTTGAATTACGACATGAAGGAAGGCCAAACAAACACCTTCTTAATTAGTTGAAGGTCCACTGGAGATGACCAGTAGCGTAACTATAGGGTGGCAGGGCTGGCGAAATCGTTACAATGCCACGGGCCCGGCCGGCCCTAGAAGCTGCGAGCTCAGATATAACCAAATATTTTAAACAAACTTTAGTAAAAATAGGTAAAAAAGTATAAGTCCTTAAAAATCAATTAAAATTAGAGACAATTAAAGAATTTATTAAGATTTAAACGCATTCATACGAAAAGGATTTCGAACAGTTTTAGAATGCAACCATTGGTTGTCTACTTATTTTTTTACTGGTGGCCCCATACAATGAATTTGCCACGGGTCTCAGATGGTATAGTAACACGACTAAGAGTAACATATATGTTGGCTACTTTTCCACGTAAACCAACTCGGAGAGGTAAGTGTTAGCCCTACTAGACGTACAACAATAAAAAGCTTTAAAAAACACAAAACCGACTCACCGCTTCAAAACCCCACAATTTTGTTACACAGGACACAGTTGGCTCACAATTAATAGCTAAACGGCCGATACTTGGTATTATAAACTCGTGTTATCATGAGGAAAGCCGCACCAACTAATTAGGGAGCGCTGTTCTCCAATACTGCTGCGTTTCAGAGTAGGCAACGGCGATAGGGACGTTGCGGTTTTCCGGAATTTTGAATCGGGTTTTTCCAGAATTCCTGAAAGCTTATTTTATTATGGTACACATGTTTCCACGTCAGGCTACATTTTGATCTTGACGTCGCAGCGCCTCGGCTTTCTTATAGTACAAATAGGTTACCAACCAGATGTGTTAGGGGCTATAAGAATTTATGAAAAATTGTGATTTTCACCTCTCACGCATTCGAAATACGGAAAAGTTTTAAGTGTCAAACTTTGTGAGTTAACGATAAGTTATTGGGTAATAACGCCGTGCTGCCTATGAAACGACGGTCCCCCTGATTCGATTCCCGGTTGGGGCATACATTTTGTGTAAAAAGCAGATGTTAGGTCGTGGGTCTAGGTGTTCCTGTCCATTATGTTATGACCCAAGGGAGCCCCGATACTAGAGAAACCCTTAGTGTGTTTTAACCCCCGACCAAAAAAGAGGGATGTTATAAACGCTACAAACGCTACACACTCATAGGCCCACAATAAGGTTTTCCCTTCTGTCGTGGGTCCCTCGGAACATACATAAAGACAGACACAAACACCCATGACCCGAAAACAAACATCTGCTTTTTACACAAATGTTTGCCCCGGCTGGGGATCGAACCCAGGTCCCGTCGATCAAGAGGCAGCGCCAACTGCCACTCGACCAAACCGGCCGGCCGAAGTTTGACATGTGTATCTATGTGTCTGTCTGTGGCATCATAGCTCGTTAACGAATGGACCAATTTCAATTTAAAATTAATAAACAATCGAATATCGGGGTGATTCAATTTTTTAAATTTTAGAGTTATTTGAGTGTGTAAGTAAGTCGGTAAAACTTCGAAAGTCGCTGTTAAAGGTGTTTCATTGCCTTTAAGGTATAATTTGTGATTGGCGTGCTGATCTTACTAATAAATAAATAAAAGGCAAGGCAAGTAGGCAAGAAATTTTTTGTCTCCACAGCAGAGAAACAATAAACTTGGGTGGATTAATTGAATCAACCGACCTTCTTTTCTAGATAGATGAAATAGATTTATGCAAGGCATTTTCATGACAATATGGGATAGTAAGGACCGTGCCCATCACTAGAGCCCGGACAAAACAGGGCGTTATCAAAACGCACAGGAAACGAGGCAGGAAGAATCAGCACCGATATGACGAGGACAACTCTTCCAAATGTCGGACTTTGTTGTAATTTCGTTGAAATCATGAGCGTAGCGAGGTACAGGCAAGGGCGGCAGCTCCCCCCCCCCCTCCTGGTAGGCTAAAACGCTCATGAGATATTATGAAAAAGCAACGTTGCGACTAAAAACTTACTAATGAAACTTATAATTTGAATGACCCATAAAATTTTAAAACCTCGATTAAACAATACTAGCTTTCCGCCCGGGATTTCGTTCCCGTGAGAATTTGGGAATAATTATATGCAGCCTATGTGTTAATCCAGGGTGTCAGAAATCTCCATACCAAATTTTATCAAAATTGGTTCAGCCGTTTGAGCGTGAAAGAGGAACACAACCATACCATACATCCATACAAACTTTCGCGTTTTGCTAATAAATTTAAAGTCCCTCCATATCTACAACTACACTAATATTATAAAGAGGAAAGATTTGTATTTTTGTATGTAACGAATAAACTTAAAAACTACTGGACCGATTTCAAAAATTCTTTCACCATTAGGATGCTACATTATCCCTGAGTAACATAGGCTATATAATTTTTCCGAATTCCACGGGAACGAAGTCCCGAGCGGAATGCTAGTCTATATCTATACTAATCCTTACTAATATTATAAACGCGAAAGTTTGTAAGTATGGATGTATGGATGTATGGATGTTTGTTACTCTTTCACACTCAAACGGCTGGACCAATTTTGATACAATTTGGTATGGAGGTAGCTGACACTCTGGATTAACACATAGGCTACATAATTTTCCCAAATTCCCACGGGAACGAAGTCCCGGGCAGAAAGCTAGTATTACCTATAAAAAGGAAAGATTTGTATTTTTGTATGTAACGAATAGGCTCCGAAACTACTGGACCGATTTCAAATATTCTTTCACCATTAGGATGCTGCATTATCCCTGAGTAACATAGGCTACATAATTTTTACAAATTCCCACGGGAACAAAGTAACTAATAAGCTAATAACCATCTAGACACGTCAGCTTTCAAACAACAAAGGCATCAAAATGGTCCATTTGTTTAGGAGCTACGACGACGCTAGGGCGGACACACATACGTCAGACTTATAACAGCTCCCTTTTTTGTCTATGGTTAAAAAGACCACAAATACCATGTACACATTATAAATGCATTATACAGGGCTTTATATAAATCTCTTTCAGTCCATGAAACTGAACAACTTCCCCAAGGAACATAGGTCAAAATACGAAAAAAAAAATTTTGATCTCCCATACAATGAAGTTTGTATGGGAACTCAACATTTTTTTTTAGCACCCGAGAGTTTGAAAGAGATTTACTTAAAGCTAAAGCCCTGTATATTTCACTTAAATTAATCGAGGAATGTAAATACTATGGCGTGAACGGGACAAAATACCATTTTAATAAAAATAGGTCGTAGTCGTCACGAATTATTATGAATTTATATTATGACTTATGATTATGACTAGCTTTCCGCCCACGGCTCCGCCCGCGTGGAGTACAGGTTATATCATGCCCAAATGTGGAATAAAATGTAGCCTATGTAAAGGACATAGGCTCTACCTTTCGTCAAAATCGGTTCAGTAGTTAAGGAGTGAAATACGGACAGAGAGACAGACAGAGTTACTTTCGCATTTATGATATTATTAAGGACTAGCTTTCTGCCCAGGACTTCGTTCCCGTGGGAATTTGGGAAAATTATGTAGCCTATGTAGTAATCCAGAGTGTCAGCTACCTCCATAGCATAATTTATCAAAATTGGTCCAGCCGTTTGAGTGTGAAAGAGTAACAAACATCCATCCATCCATCCATATAAGTATACAAACTTTCGCGTTTATGATATTAGTAAGGATAAGGATTTATGACTCAACTTAAGTACAGCTGGGTATATTTTGTGGGCGTGGGCGACACGTTATGTCAAAAAATTAAAAAAACTGATAGCTTATCAAACTTTTTAGGTAACAATAGCGATACAGGAAAAGTACACCTACCTACCCATACTAAAGTATATAGGATAAAGTTGCTAATTTGGCATAAATTAAGCAGCTTTTGAACCGCCAAAATGGCCTTTAAAAAGGCTGTCTACAAGTACATCACAGCAGCCAGCAGCATGCCGAGCACGATAGTGACAGCGCCGCGACAACACCGCGGTCCTATGTCAACATTGACATCGCAATAAGACGAGAAAGCCTTTGCGCGGGACCCTCACGCAATCAAAGTGAAGTTTCAGCGTGAGCCGAGCGCGAGTGTGTCGTCATCGTGCTAGAGCTGCAGGAGGCCAGGGCGAGCTCGTCGAAGAATGGATACTCGTGATAAAATGCTACTATGGACACCGATGCCCCAAATCACTGTCTAACGTTGTGTGGTAAAAGTTAGAATTATTATAATACTAAGGTAGCAGAAACAATTTGAACCAACCGCCGCCGCAACATTTTTAGGTTACCACGAAATTCACCTAAGTCCACCCCCGCAATCCCCAAATGTTTTGACTTTGAGCGTTCGAACAACTCTGAAAACCGATGTAATCACAACTTATTTCAGCAAAACTTCTTCTTTACTCACCTTATTTTGGCGCGAACACATCAAGTTTCAAAAAAATTACACACAATCACAGAGAAAAGTGTTTTTTTAGGGATTTTCGATACTGAGACGAAAGACTTCCGTTCGAGGTCATAAGGCCACTAATACTGGGTCTGGGTCAAGGACGACAAAAGGCTCTTCTGCGCATGTTCACGGTCAATGTCGTTCGGCATCGGCTGATTTTGTTACAGCGCCTGATGCGTTTCATATAGCAATAATATGTTCGTACTTTCACACTCTTGCTTTTGTTATTTTATGAGGCAGCAAGTTTACTTACCTATGTTGTTCTGATGTACCTATAAGCTATATTATTGTAAAGTTTAATTAAAATCCATTCAGTAGGTTTTGCGCGAAAGAGTAACAAGCATCTATATACAAACTTTCGCGTTTTAAATATTAGTAAGAATAAGATGAGTAAAGTCATTTGATGGTTCTGATGGCGGCTGGACAGCTGGCAGTGGCTGGATGGCTGTGGATTCAATTTTTGCTTATTTTGGGGGCGAAGGATTAGAGGTTCGCAAAAATTTCCGTACATTTACAGTGTACGCGGGGCCACAAGTTTGAAAAACCCTGCGTAGCGTGTCACCATGGGCGTACTCAGGAAGGGCAGCCGCCGCCCCCTCTGGATTTTGTGTACCTACGTCCCTACTATCTACTTTTGTCGATAAAAGTCAAGAAATCGTGTGGCGCGCCCCTTATACCTACTCGCTAACAGCGAAACAAAAATGCCGCGCTCGGTTGTTAAAAAGTTCTAGTTTATGTATATTTATTTGGGTAGGTGCTTTTATAAAAACTATAGTTTGCCCTCCCCCTGGGCCAGAACCTGGTTACGCTCATGCGTCTAACTACTACTTAGGTACCTATAACAACAAAAGAAATAAAAACAGCAATCAGGTATAAGATACATTTTATTGTGATACAATGACCATATACATAGAAAAGTTTATTTCATAGCACACAAATTACATTTTATGTACAAACATTATGTGCCATGCCAGCTTTAATTTCGTGTTCCTATCCTATTTTTATTTTACTAATTCTCATTTTAAATTACATAAATACATACTATTCTTACTGTATTTACCTGCTATGATATGGAGTAGTGGGGTTAAGATACCATAAATAACACTTTTTTTGTGAATTAGTTAGCGAAAATGAAGGATGTGATTCAGCTAGGAAACTAAACAAGTTTCCTCAGGGAACGTAGGTCAAAATATAAAAAAGTTGTGAAGATATGATGTTAAATACATACAAGTCAAACTGAGAACCTCCTTTTTTTGAAGTCGGTTAAAATGCTCAAAAGACGCGTATTCACAAGAGCTGTAAGGTGCAAAAAGAATTATTCGAGAAAGTCAAAAACGAAAAAAAGTGATGGCCGAAATAGCGAAAAAAAAATCAAATTTTTCCGAATTTTGATTTTGGCGCTCGATATTTTGGAAACGAAAAATTGTGATAAACTCCTCTGGACAATTTAGTCAGCTACAATTTGAGCCTAAAACAAAGACGATCGGGGGAAGGCACTGACATAAAGTGTATGGACTGGCAGTCCTCTATAAATTACAGCATTTCTCTTTAGGACGCATTGAAAGTGACAAATTGAACGGAACTTGACGCAGTAAATTGTAAACAAATTGAAATATATTAAAATTTTGTTAAAATTTTAAAGACTAAGTGAATTTTTGTATAAAGTTTTATTAATATTCAATTTTGTGACCATGAGAATATGCTTGGTTTGTAAATATAAACAGAAAAAAGGAGATAATCGGTCAATGTACAAGTATGTTTTTTTACAAACTGTTTTATTGAAAAATGTTGTTTTAAAACGTCTTAATTCTACTTTAAATGATTAGAAATTGTCGGGAAGACATTCCTCTTTTTCAAAGTATATATATAGTTATGTTAAAATGACTATAAAAGATAAAATTTTCGCATTTTCAATTTCGCTTGATTCGCCTGCTTTATTTCGCTAGTGCTTCCAAAGACAGTCGATAAAAACAATGTCGATAGAAACATGTTATAGGTATATTAGTGTAAAATATTACTTAATGTTACGTACAATGGCAAACAAAACCGTTTTTATTTTGTTGAGTACCCATGATTACTTTTTTAGGGTTATGTAGTAGACTACAAAGTTATAGTTTCGCCATATCCGTCTACTCGCAATTTTCTAAGAGACCCTTGATACTACAAAACTGTAATCACACCTTAGTACCTAAGCTTTTCAAGATAACAAGTAATGTTTGATTAATTTGCGCGTCGCTCGACACGCTCTTGAATGATTTTAGATAAATATTTCAGAGTTTACTAATCTTCATAAGAACAGTAAGACAGAATACCTAACCAACCAAATTTCTTACAACAGATTTCCAACCGACGAAGTTTAAAAAAAAATGGCTTCAAAATATGAATGTTTCGAAGAATTGGACATCAAAGAAAAGCCACGAAATATGTTCGAAGCATTTTGACCCTAACTGTTTCATAGGAAGTAGGAAATTGTTAAAATTTGGTAGTGTTCCTACATATATTTGAAGAAAATGTTCAAGGTAAAGGTTATACATAAGGGTTACTAGAAACATGTCACGATCCCCGCTAAGGGATAGTAGTAGGCTTTGTGAACTATTGAATAATATTCCAAAACTGAAAAAAGAGTACCAGTTTTGAAAAATTACATACTTTAACTTTTTATAAAGTAACACAGCTTTAAATATTATTGTTTTTGAAAGTAATGCAAAAGATAAAGCTTATTTCTTTAGTTTGAGTCATGCTAATGTGAGAAAATGGTTTTATTGTTTACGCAAAATTGATGCTCTGCTGTAAGAAAAACAGATCATCTCATACTTACATACTTTTGGGGAAAAAGAAAAAATTAAGCTCTACTTTCCGCTAGAGAACATAAATAGTCGACTTATCGACTTTTGGTCCTCACTTGTTAAAAGTACAACTTGAGCTGATTGCCAAGGCAAAGTAGGTACTAAGGACTAAGGCAAAGTACAACTTGAGCTGATTGCCTGCCTACCCCGCTGGGAATACATCGACTAATCGACTTTTGGCCTCACTACGTCGAGTTCGGTTTTCTGCCGCTGCCGCCTACAGCGCCAAAATGGCGAAAATCAAGTGGTCTCGTTTTTGATTTGACAACAGCCAGTCTAGTGGTATTTAACTTATTTCTATGTCTATGGGGGAAGGGTTTGCCCTATAGCCTAACCTTTTTGAAAAAAGTCAAAATGTCAGAACGTAATTTTTTTCGAATTCCGTAGATTCATTTCCAATGTGCTCGATAGTCGAAATCTGGGAATTTTTTTCGTAATGTCATAAAGGTTCCTTAGGGAAAGTTGTTCAGTTTCATGAGAAGAATCACCCTTAAAGTTTCGTTAACTAATTTAAAGTCCCTCCATATAACGTAATTAAATATAAGTTGGTCTTGTAGTATTAGTATTCTTCGCCCTTAAGAAAACTGAACTCGTGTCATACACACATCAACACGGTCTAGGGATATTGCACGATTTTTTATACAAAAGAGTTTTGTTTGAGAAGCTATAAAAGCATAGGTACTCGAAATACATGGAGAGCTATAATTTTGAGACGAGCAAGTGCTAAACCTGAATTTTCAATTGAAGTCAATAAATTTTGTTTTGCTTGAAATTTGTGAAAACGTGACGGAAATGAAAAAAAAATTGCGTTTTATACAAAAATGAGGCAAAAAGTGAAATTTATAGCCCTCTAGGTATCGCGAGTATGCTATTATAGCTTCTCAAACAGACCTCTTTTGTATGAAAAATCGTGCGATATCCCTAGACCGCGTTGATGTGTATATTTAATACACCATTTTGTTTAGGCCTTTTTATAATTCGAAAACGGCATGGAAAAATAGTTTTACCATTGCCTCCTATGTAATAGTAATACTAGAAGCTGAGAACAAAGGGGGCAATGGTAATTAAAATGTTGAAGTGCCGTGCCGTACCGTTCGAATTATAAAAATGCCCAATCAAACTATCAACGGTTTGTATAGCAGATATTAAGCACTTTTTAATCCATGAAAGGGTTTCCAAAGTTTTAAAATACAAACTAATTTAACATGAAGTTCTTACTTGACTGTACCTACAAAGTACTTACATCAAATTCGAAAAAAAATTTTAGAATGGTTCTGTATCTTATAAATTGTTAACCCCACATTAAAAACAAAACACTAAAATTTAAAAATAATTAAACCACATTATTATAACTAATTAGTAAAATAACGTAAAAATAAAATCGAAACATAAACATTCAAAACACAAAAGAAAATTCATAGTTAAGTATAATATAATAATTCATTAACACAAATTATAAGTATGGAAGAAGCTGCCATTTTTAAATGTTACCACAGTCGATAGAGACAATTCTAATAAACACTGGGCCCTGTCCCCTGGACTTTAAGTTATAGAAGAGATAACCGGCAACATCATTGTACAGAGGGCCGCTCATCAAGTTACCACACGCATGCACTGTGTTATTACGATAAGAACGGGTTTGCAATGAAAATGGGGAAACCTGATGCGCTGGCGTTTGTATGTACAGGGACAACATCACATCATACTTTCCAAAACTGTCCAATTTCTTCAATCGATTTTCAATTTTATCTCCAAGTATCAGAGTTTACTATCCTTGGGGAAATTTGACAGTTTATGGTAACCTGATGTGCCGTTGACTGTACACTGCCATTTTTGACAGTTAATTGAGACCATATGGCCCTTTAGAAGCATTGTGTCTGTTTTACACTCTGCAAGACGCACTAAGGTTCGTATTACAGAACGTGACTCAGACTCTGATCTATACTTAAGTAGCAGTTGTCTTTGTAATTTTGATAGTGAGAGGAAGAGACAATCAATACGTAGGGCCTAAGAGACCTAAAGAAAATGTGACTGTGTTTAGTAAAAGGTACAACTTTCGGGGTAGTCAATAAGAGCTATTTGCAATAGCTCATCACACTAATTGTGAACCTTAACGACTGTCACGAACGTTTTAACAGTCACATATGGTGGCCGCTAGAGTAATGGTCTCTATTAACTGTCAAAATATAGCGTTTATTACCCCTATTTTAGCTTTAGGGAGTGGCGCCCCGACAACCAGTTGCAGAGACGTCCATTAGAGTTAATGCCACTTTAAGGCTCGTATTACAGAAAGAAACTCAAGTCTTTATCTATACTTAAGTATTGATTGTCTCTTTCGCTCACTATAAAAATAACAAAGACGACTGCTACTCGAGTATAGAAAAGAGTCCGAGTCGCTTTCTGTAATACGGACCTAAATATCATACCGACACTTTCCGTCTTGTTGGTGTAAACAAGGACAGCATTAAATTTAAAGAAGCTTTAACTTTAATGAACGTTTCTGCAACTGAGTGTGAGTTATTTAGTTTACCCAATAAATAGGGGGTGACTTTAAAATAGTTAGCGAAACTTAAGGGGTGATTCAACCCATGGAACTGAACAACTTTCCCCAAGGAACTTATAAGGGATTCTCGTTAACCTTTTCACCGCCAAAGTCTGATATATCAAACAATTTTTTTTAACTTTAATATCGTTCACCAAGCAATCGTCATACGCCACGACATTAATTTGTTTTTTTTAATTTTTTGATGTCGTGGCGTGTTGTGGGCGTTTTTGACGAAAACTCTTGGCGCTAAAAGGGTTAAAAAACAATTAACTTCTCATAATAAAGCAAAAAGCTGATCGGTCAAGTTGTATGGAGTAGCGAATTTTTGTTAAAATATTTCGACTTATTTTATTTTTTATTAAAAGGGTACACTACACACCAACAGAGGTTCTACATAAACATTTAAAAATTTCACAGTGCAGGCAAATTAAAGGTGAACACAGCACTCACGGAACTTTACGACAACTTATAAATAATTCAATTTTTAAATCAGTGTAACTACTAACTAAAACAACATTCACATAAAGGTATTTGAACAAAAAACAAAATTTTAAAAATTTTAAAAGCAAAAATCTGAAAGTTGTGAAAACTTGGGAAAGTTGTTCAGTTTACTGGACTGATTCACATACTTAACTTACGTTAACTAATCTAGTCACCTAATAAGACACATAATTAATTCACAAAAATCTTAATAGCAATCATTTCAAGAGTACACATGATTTACCTAAATAACGCAAAATCAGTTAGTGAATGCGTTTCTAATATCATATCCAGTACCAAAAGTCACTTTAAACAGTTGCGGCAATCCAAATTAAAGGAAAATCTATAGAAGACAGAAGTTACGAGTATACTCCGTGTCAGATATAAAGGCTAAAAGTGGCTATTACACTTCGAAATAAGTGTATACAGGTAAAAAACTTAATTAAAGCCCCTCTTGTGTGTGTGCCAAGTGTTCGGAGAGACATATTAGACATTACATATTTGAAACTTGTAATATATACACATCAACGCGGTCTAGGGATATTGCACGATTTTTCATACAAAAGAGGTCTGTTTGAGAAGCTATAAAAGCATACTCGAGATACATGGAGCGCTATAATTTTCAGACGAATAAGTGCTAAACCTGAATTTTTAATTCTAATTAATAAATTTTGTTTCACTCGAAATTTGTGAAAACGTGACGAAAATGATAAATTTTTTTTCGTAAATTCGACTATTTTCATACAAAAATCAGGCAAACAGTGCATTTTTGTTTTCGTTTCCGTCACGTTTTCACAAATTGCAAGTAAATCAAAATTTATTGACTAGAATTTAAAATTCAGGTTTAGCACTTGCTCGTCTGAAAATTATAGTTCTCCAGGTATCTCGAGTATGCTTTTATAGATTCTCAAACAGACCACTTTTGTATGAAAAATCGTACAATATCCCTAGACCGCGTTGATGTGTGTATATATATAACACACGGTTTGCAAACACATTGGATACTGCATTCTGTATACAATGTGTACACGAACGCGCGCTAGTGGGACTTCATATGGCAGGATAATACGAACATTATAATCCTATCTATCTATGAACTCGCGCCTATAATCCCTTTCGGGGTAGGCAGAACGCCTTCTGGTTCTGGAACCACTTGACGCCACAGGGTTATTGGATCATAATCCTACCAAATTAGATGGGTAATATATTAAAATAGTAAACAATAGTCGTGGCTACTATTTTGAAGCATAATAACGACTTTTCGCCTTCCTATATGACGCGGAGTATACAGGGCTTTAGGTATCTCTCTTTCAACCTCTCGGGTGGTTAATCAGTCCATGAAACTGAACAACTTCCCAAGGAACATAGGTCAAAATACGAAAAAAAAGTTTTGATCTCCCATACAAAATGCGCTATATGCTGATGAATTTTGTATGGGAACTCAAACTTTTTTTTTCGTATTTTGACTTATTCTTTAGGGAAGTTGTTCAGTTTCATGGACTGATTAACCACCCGAGAGGTTGAAAGAGAGATACCTAAAGCCCTGTAGATAAAAAAAAAGTTATTTAGTCTTTCGAGTATTATATACTGTCTCTTTCGAGTAGCTTTTACACGTTTTGCAACGCATCCGTAACTAGTCGCTTTTAAATTGGATTTACACAAATATATTAGGCCGTTCATAACCAAAATTCATAGACGTTGTAAACTATCCCTTATTTTAATAGATGTCTTGTTTTAAGCTACAAGTTACAGGAGAAATACCTGGCAACACCAAAGGAATCGCTGCTCGTGATTGGTCGAGATTTAAGATATTAGCGTCAAGCTATAAAATTGTAACCTGTAGTTTTATGAAGCGAAACATTTCTCAAAGAACGGCAGAATTTGATGATGTTGCCGTCTTAACTTACATATGAGCTTACATACACCAAGCGCATCATTCGAAAGCCGATAAGGGAAGTATTACCCTGCCAAGAACAGTCGTGACGTATCATCAGACGATGAAGTCAATCCATGTCATCTATCAGACTTGGCAGCATTATGGAAATGATTCGGCGCGTCGGCGAAAGCAAACTTGAGTCTATAAGCTTCGGCAACGAGCATACTAATGTTAGAATCCGTCCAGTTTTGAGTTGGTACGTTTTGAAGTAGGATCATGAGACCTTGGAAGTCCTTTTCTAGCATGAGGCGTTCTCGCCAGTGTAAGAGGAAGGCAGCGCATACGTAGAGTTGGAAGGTTGCGAACCCGTCTGATTCTGCGAGGTAGGTGTCCCAGAGGCGGATGGTGCAAGGCAGGGGTATCTCTCTAGTTAGCAGGTTGTTCATCCACCGGAATGAGAACTGAAGGTAGTCCACCCCGTGTTGTTGGAGATGCTCGTGTAAAGGCAGGTCTATGCGTTTTATCAGGTCTTTTAGCTGGTTCACCTGGAAAAGATCAATTTTATTACAGACTTACTTTATGTTCGGGACTTCGTTCCCGTAGGAATTCGGGAAAATTATGTAGATTACGTTCATCAGGAATAATGTAGCATTCTAATGGAGAAAGAATTTTTCAAATCGATTTTCAAACTTTACGTTGAATGAAAGAATTTTTCAAACTTTACGGCCGGGACTTCGTTTCCGTGGTAATTCGGAAAAAGATGTAGCCTAATAATTTTAGGAAAAAAGAAAAATGTTCGGCGGGAATGGTACTTGAACACACGACCCCAAGATAAGATCTCTTGGTGCTCTAAACTCTAACCAACTGAGCTATCTATCCCTAAAATTATTTTTGAATATGCCTCTTGCGGGTAAGCGTTTTAAGAACGCGCGATTGTTTACGCTACTTGCGTTAGTAATCTCGTACACCAGATGTACATTTGGTGCGCGAAGGCTTAAAAATCGTTCGCACCTGCAACTCTCTCTTTCGCGCAAACCGGAAGCGAGACAGCAAAGTAAATCTCAAAACCTAAAAAACCAAGTCAGTGGCCATTTGGCGGTTCGAAATACTCTGACACCAGGTTTAGTCAAGTTTGAGAAATACTTGATTATACCTACACGTAGTTTTGGAGCCGTGTGGTAGTAGACAGACAAATAATTTATTCATTGCTTTAAAACAGACACACAACATTCAAAACAGTCAGGAGTACAAATACACATAAAAGGTTACAGAGTTATTCTAGTGTTGTGTGTGTGTCAGAATGCAACAAAAAGGCCATAGCTCAGCATAAGCTTTGTCCAAAGGACAAAACACTGGTATTCTGCTATAACCTCATTAAGGTCAGTCACGAGTGCTGAGTAATCCATCCCAGGCAACGACACTTCATTTTTTATGAATCTGAGATGTCGTCCTATGGTCTCATGCGGTGTGGTAGGCTCTGTAAGGGCTCTGTTACATTTTCTGGGTTAACACGCTCCATCGTCGACCTCATTTTTGACCTTACGGTCAAGATTGAGGTCAAGAGTTAACCCATCTTATTATATATAAAAAAACCTACACTATAAGGAGGGGATATTTTTTTTCCAGCCCATTTACGTCCCCACCGAGGGGCACGGGCCTCCCTTCGAAACACGAAGGGGATTTAGGCTATAATCCACCACGCTGGCCCAATGCGGGTTGGATTCAATAATAGGTTGCATGTTTCCGTTTGAAAATACAGGGGCATCGATACAAATAGGGAAAATAACAAGAAAATATTGAAACAGCAAATTACTTAAATTGTTTTTTTCCTTGTGCGGTTTCAGTACAGGAAATGTTATGGTAAATAGGATAAAAATGTTTACCCTACCCTATTATACATAATACATATAAGTACCTACACTACATCTACAGCCAAGAGTATCATCATAAGTTCCATATACAGCGTGTTTTATAAAAAGGAAAAAACAAAATTAATTAAAACTAGCTTTCCGCCCGCGGCTCCACCCGCATGGACTACAGGTTATATCGTGCCCAACTGTGGGATAAAATGTAGCCTGTGTCCTTTCCCAGGCTCTATTCTATCTCTGTACCAAATTTCATCAAAATCGGTTCAGTAGTTTAGGCGTGAAAGACGGACAGACAGACAGAGTTACTTTCGCATTTATAATATTAGTAAGGATTTAGATTAATATGCAGCTTTATTTCAAACTAGCATTCCGCCTGGGACTCCGTGTGTCTGGCTGTGACATCGTAGCTCCTAAACGAATATAATAATTTTAGCTATATTTGTTCAAAATTAGTTCAGCCGTTTAAAAATTATAAGCAATTGCATGACGGGGTTGATACATTTTTTTAAATTTTAGAGTAATTTTATTAATTTAAAATTTTAAAATTTAGAGTTATGTTTTTATGTAACTTTGGTTTACACTACTAATAATAATCTAATCTTGTAATCAGTTAAAATCTGATCAGTTTGGTATATTATTTTACCTTATCAGTATCACATAAGCTATAATTAGCGGTCATTCGATGTAATAATGATAAGATAATCACGCTAATACTTACTACAAGGATGAACCAAATGTCTATTGCGTGATTTTCAATTATAGCCCAGTTGGTAATGAGCCAGACTTGTAATCGGAAGGTTGCGGGTTCAAATCCTGTTGCGGACCTGTACCACTAAATTCGTCTTTTCGGATTTATGTAAAGATTTCTTAAAACGCTTACCCGCGTGAGGAATATTCACAAATAATTTTTAGGGAACGAAAAATATTCGGCGCGAATGTTACTTGAACCCACGACCCCAGGATCAGATCTCCTGGTGCTCTAACCAACTGAGCTATTGTGCCTTCAAGTCAAGCGGCGAAATTTCTCATTCCCTTACTAAGCACATACGTTGTGCTTATAGGTTAGCGCCATCTGTGTCTCGTACGGAGAACTACAGACTCATATTACTTGTTGCAAAGTAGATTATGACAAGGGCGAAACCTGTTAACGATTATATTTTAGTATTACCACTTGCTCATCGGTGAAGGAAAATATCGTGATGAAACCCGCACGTTTCATAAAATTCGTTTACAGGCGGCGCGCGGTCCACTAACCCCGCATTGGGCCAGCGTGATGGACTAATGATCTAAATCCCCTTCGTGTTTCGAAGGGAGGTCCGTGCCCCTCAATGGGGACGTATATGGGCTGATAAAACTAACTTTCAATTAGCAAAAATTAATGGTTTGAAATAGGTCCGATATGCTTCGATCAACTATAAAAAACTAGATACACAGTTCCATACAAAATAAAACAAAATAGTGACCGAACTACAATACGTACTCTCGGAACGGACGAATGCTACTGAAAAGACAACCCAAAACGTTTTTTGTTGTGGATTAACAAACAACAACAACAAACGCAACACACTCAAAGGCCCACACTAAGGTTTTCCCTTGTTTCGTGGGTCCCTTGGAACACACATAAAGACAGACACAAACACCCATGACCCGAGAACAAACATCTGCTTTTTACACAAATGTTTGCCCCGACTGGGGATCGAACCCAGGACCCGCCCAATCAAGAGGCAGCGTCACTACCACTCGACCAAACCGGCCGGTTTATGTATCTAATTTTTAATACTTGATCGAAGTCGATTAGTGAAAAAAAATATTTTCGTCTCTTCATACAACGATCACTTTAGTGATTGTTGGAATCTACTTTCCAACACAAACTTTTTTAATTAAGTTTTCTCTTTTTAAATGTAAAAAAAACTAAAAATAAAATAAAAGAATGTCTTCTAGTTTCGGTGACGTTTTAAGAAAATGTGAATTTAGCTCGTATTTTATATTTTTTCAATATACTCATTTTCAAAGTCCTTTTTCTATTTTAATTATAATGCACAAGTAATATACAGTCCACTTTTCAATATTTACATTTACATATTCGTCCAATCTGGACAGCGAAGATCTGTACAGTGATTAAAGATTACTATAAAAAAATATTAAAATAAAGATTACTTTACTGATTAACCTTTGTATGGGAAGTCATAAAATGTGTTTAGTTTGGTTTAATCGGGAGAATCACCTCTTTAAGTTTCGAAAACTAATTTAAAATCACGATATACAACTTCAGTAAGAAATTCTCTAAATTATAGTGAAAAGTTTATCATAATCCGTTAATGGAGAAGGAGATAAACAAAAACTGACTTTGCTAACACCATTTAGAGATGTGAAATTGTGTATTTCAATGCCGTGTGGTGATCGGTTGAGAATAACACTACCTCATCTGTTTCCGTGGGTGTCTTAAGAGGCGACTAAAGAAACACACATTCGACCTGCCTTTTGTTAATCGAATTTGTTTTAATCTGAGGAATCACCTATGTTCTCATTCAGTGTGGCAGGCTCTCTAAAGAGCCGTCTGGTTCGCGACCACCCTCCTACCGAAGTCCGACGACAAACAGCTTGCTGTGTTCCGTCAGTGAGTACCAGTGCATTCTCTGGATTAATTTGCTCTATCGTCGAACTAATATATGACCTTTGTCAAGATTGTGGTCAAGTTTTAAATTTAAAAAAAAACAGCATAGATCGACGTGAAACTTAGCACAATGATAGCTGGCGAAACAATTTTTTTTTCATATTTCGACATATGTTTCTCGGGAAAAGTTGTTCAGTTTCGTGGGCTGATTTACTAAGTCCCCCGCCGTTTCTGTCTGAACGCGATAAACCCAAAAACTACTGAACGGATTTTGATACAGCCTATGGACGGAGTGATTCAAGAGGATGTGGTTTATGTGTCTAATTCAATACAAAAATTCCTACGGGAACGAAGTCCTATGCGGGGAGCTAGTTTATTTATAAATATAAGGTAAAAATTCTCACCTTATACTGAATCCCAAGCTGAGCAAAGATGTAATTATCCTGTATACTATCGAGGAACTTGGACAGACACCAGAAGGAGTCAGCCTCTATGATGTTCCTCTGGTCCTCGGTCAGTTTGTCCAGGGGGTAGTTGTCCAGCTCCTCGCCAGGAGCCGCCTCTTGGAGGAAGACCATGAAGAATGGAGTCACCAGGTCGTTGATGCCCTGGACGTAGCCGGAGGCAGGGTGCCTGATCGCCCAGATGTACAGGATTCGCTCGAACATTACCTGGTGGAAAAAATCATGTTTGTATATTGGATATTGCATATTCTGTCTTTAAGCAACTGTTTAAAAAGTCTGTTACAGACTTCCAAGGCCGATGATGATGATGATGATGATATTGGATGACTTTAAATTGGTTAGTGAAAATTAGGGATATGAATCAGCCCACTAACTGAATAATTTTCCCAAAGGAACTTGGAAGAAATGTTTAAAAAAGTTTGCATTGCCATACAACTTGTGGGATCGGCTGATTTGCCTTTGTATGGGAAATCGTTATTTTTTTGAGAATTTCATAGGTTTCTTACTGAAACTTGTTCAGTTTCATGGGAATTAACCCTTTAAGTTTCGCTAACTAATTTAAAGTCACCTGTAGTGTAAATGCTTTGTAAAAATGTGTTATTGTTTAATATAGTGTAATATATATTTTTTTGTGCGTGTGTATGTCACTGAACTCTTCCTAAACGGTTGGATCCATTTTAATGAAATTTTTTGTGGATTCGAGGATGGTTAAGATTAACAAAAAAAAAAGAAAATCCACCGGGAACGAAGTCGCGGGCGGACAGCTAGTACATACATAAATAAGAAGCGTCAATAAGAGCTAGAAAGGAAGTACTTATGAATTAGTTTTGGCGCCAAAGTAAATATCGGCGGCAAAAATACAGCGCAGTTTTATAGGACACAGCTCAGCAGTATGTTCAGGCGCTGGTATTCTGGTACCAGCTATGACTCTATCCAAACTACAGAAAACACAAACCACAAACCTGTACAGTAGTTTGCTGGAAGAGCGCAACCAGCGGGCTCATCCTGGGTATATCGATATGTATCTGTCGGTAAGTATCGTCGTCTCTTTCTGCGTCATAGTACTGTCGCACCAGATGTTGATAGTCCGCTCTCTTTCGCTCGAGGGTCTCTGCTCTACGTTCTGAGTTCGCAGGGAGGTAGCCAGCTAGAAGCCGCCATGTTATCGCTCGGGCCTGAGGAATTCATTTTATAAATAAGAAAATCGTTGTTATAGAGAGATTACTGCTCTATAAACAAGCCAAACTCAACTTTAATACTCTGAAATAAAGACTATCTTACAGGCGTTAGTTAAAATGCTATAACTATAGTTTTATGTTATGCTCTCCGTTTCAAATCGCATTAGTCGTATTGAGGTGTTTTGTAGGAATAATGGCTTCTTTATCGGAACAAGATTTTATGCGTCTTAGTTACTTTATAAAACAATGGCTTTGCTTAAAAATTATTCATTCACTAGCTTTTCGCCCGGGACTTCGTTCCCGTGGGAATTTGGGAAAGTTATGTAGTCTATGTGTTAATTCAGGGTGTCAGTTACCTCTATACCCAATTTTATCGAAATGGGTCCGGCCGTTTGAGTGTGAAAGAAGAACAAACATCCAACCATACAACGCGAACTTCGTGTTTATAATATTAATAAGGATAGTAAGGATTATTATACTCATGCCTTTAATCCCTAGCGGGATAGGCGAAGTCTTGAGTGGTTCTAGGACCATATTACCCCACAGTTAACATAATAAATGTTAAAGTGCAAGGGGCAAGTGCGGATCCAGCTTTGGCGCCAGGGGGAGGTCACATAGTCGTGGTCAAGTCACAAAGAGTTATAATTTAATTTTGATGATATAATAATAGATACAAGTATCGTGGTCTGGATCATTATTGAAATCGCTGCATAGAACGATTGGAGTCTCCAGATCTGTTTGAGAGCTCCACCTCCTCGTTTTTATCTGTTTGATAAAATCGAGGAGGTGTTCGCGGAATCGGCGTTGTTTACTGAACGTTTGAGACCAAAGGCGTTTTACGTTAAAATATATAAAAATCTTTTTTTTAAATAATTTTTAATTAGTGCTTCGCCTAGGTCCTGGACTCAGCCCAGGGGGGGGTGACCCCCGTGACCCCCCCCCCCCCCTGGATCCGCCCTTGGTCAAGGGAGGGAAAGACAAGTGTTTGCACTTGCGTTTGCGCGTACGCTTTTACACCTTAACATCTGCGCATCTGACTGCTTCTCATCATGTCATGATGAATTAGGTGAATAAAAATTATAGATTGATTATAGAAATATAATTTTTATTCTGTTTATGTGCAACTGGAGGCTCCTTTTTTTAATGAAAAATAGTTGTTTATTATATAATCTTCTACTATAGTGTAGGTATAGTCAAGATAATAATAATGTTTTATGGAAGTACTGTTTTTTTATCATTACTGACTTTACTAAGCTTGTAATACCAAACAAACATCTAGCTAAACTTCCAGATAAGTGTACAAAATTGACGAAAACATATAAAGTTTCTGGCAGTAATAATATACTAATCACAGATCTTGACAATGTAAAAAGTGAAACAACTACATGGTTTGAAAAATATGTTGTTCCAAGCGGCTAAAAGTTGACTAATAAAAAGCAGTTCTCTTTCTCGGGTCATGAGGTGTTCACGTCTGTCTTTGTTTATGTTCCAAGGGATTCACGACACAAGGGAAAACCTTGGTGTGAGCCTTTGAGTCTGTAGACTTTTTTTTAACCTTTTTTTTGCACCCGTGTGTGCAAGATTTGTATCGCACGCGCCGTAAACAAGCGCGTGATGAGACACAATAATAATAATAGGAATAATATGGCCAGTAGTGGGACATATTGGGCTGGATAAGTTAAGCAATAGTATTGGATATCCAGTCCACAACCAAACACGGATTAAGAATATCGAACAATTTGTTTCCAGTTAGTGCAGTCCTACTAATTTATTATAAATGCAAGAGTTTGCGAGGAAGGATGAATGGATGTTTGTTACACCTTCACACAAAAACTACTTGACAGATTTTGAGAAAACTTTGTAGTAATAAAGCTTAAGTAACAGAATAATGCATAGGCTATACAATTTTCTTAAATTTCAATGAGAAGGATGTCCCAAGGTTTGTAAGATGGATGGATTTTTGTAACCCTTTAATGAAAAAACTACTGGATGGATTTTAATTAAACTTTGCAGTAATATAGCTTAGAAATTAGAGCAAGACATAGGCTATGTCTTCCCACAGAAACAAGTCCCAATCTGAGAGCTAGAATGTACAAGAATACTCTAGCTAGGGGTTTTTAAAAAGAAACTATAATTTACCATTCATGTGAATTATGGAGGGCTGGACAAATGGATTGAACACAGGATTTTGGGTAGTTATAGTAGCTGCATAGGTAAAATATACTTTTATCAAATGAAAATGTTTTTAAGTTAAATCAAACTATGTATACCTAGCTAATTAATATATTTTAGGTTGGTTAAGGTTAATTGATGCATTTAATATATCGAATTGAAACAATAGCTTATTTAGATTGTTTACAGTTATTGAATTGTAATTTCAGATAAACTAAATTGCATAAGGTTAGTTAAAGTCAAAATTATGGACATAGGAGAGGCCTGCAGTGGACTAACACAGGATGATGATGAAAAGCATAGTTTACAGCTACATACAATAGTTTTGGGCACATAGAAAACGCATCTCACAGCCAATCACAATAATACCTATTTATAAAAAAATACTGTATTTAATATTTAATTACTCTCTTAAAATTTCACATTTACATTGTCGGGCAATAACGCTTTTTGACATTATGTAAAATTTTGATATTATATAAAATTGTATAATACATACACATTTTTTTAATCTAAAATTTAATGAGGCTTCAGCCACTCTAGGTGGTTATGCCAGCCTCGTGGTATCACTCTGTACAAACATTTACTACTAGAAAATACAATTTTAATTAAGTAACATATTCTACAATTTAAACATGTTTTTTAAAACAAATTGTCAGAAACCTGTATAGCAGCACCACACTGTCAGACAGAGGACCACATTGCGATTTCAGTTACATTCCATTAAGTGTAAATACATACATAATATAATAAAATTGATATTCTTAAGAATAAAAATTAGTTTAATATGGACAATAAAACATTGATAAATTAGATCTTGAGAAACTAAGACTTTTTCTGCGGAAAATCTTTAAATCTTTAAAATTCTCTAGATTTGGACGCCCGGTTTGGTCGAGTGGTAGTGACGCTGCCTCTTGATCGGCGGGTCCTGGGTTCGATCCCCAGTCGGGGCAAACATTTGTGTAAAAAGCAGATGTTTGTTCTCGGGTCATGGGTGTTTGTGTTTGTCTTTATGTGTGTTCCAAGGGACCCACGACACAAGGGAAAACCTTAGTGTGGGCCTTTGAGCACAGAATAAATAATAGTACTAACGTACAGAAGTCTCACTCCCTAACAAAAGTCAACTTTAGGCATAAAAATTTGCCTACTATTGCGAGCGGCACAATCTTGCAAGAGAAATTGAAACTTATAGTCGGCAGCTAGCGTTCATATTCTATTGCGCACCGCCGCGCCGCCGACTCGATGCCGCGTTCGCGACGAGAGCTCAGGGTCAACACTCGCCGCCGATTTAGAGGTAAAATTGTTATTGAAATTAATTAAGAAAGATAACACTGCTTATAAAATCAAGAGTAACTTTAGTTAGGAATGTAGTAAGTAAAACAAGTTAACATATAACCAACTATGTTATTTGATACCTAGCTTACATACCTACTAACTACAGACACCTACAGACTATTGTGATGGCAAAACGTGTTTCTGTCTGGTTTTAATATTGTTAATAAGTAGATACACTTATTATTTTGTTCAACACGCGACCAGTACGGTGAGCGCGCGCACGGCGTTTCGCAGCCCGCGCTTTCTGGCATACTCAGTATGCCCGCCGCGCCAACATGCCTAAACTGCGGAGTGACACCCCCCTGCTTTGAGTGTGTAGCGTTTATTTTTATTATTATTTTTTATTTTGAATCATATGTACCAACTTATATTGCATGATTTATAAACCATATCATGCATTTAATTGAATGAGATAACCACAGTTGTACAACTCAATAACAGTCAATACAGTTAACTTAATAAACAGACATGCACTCGTTCTATTCGATAGCTTTGTGTGAGTCATCGCACACTGTGATCTAGTGACCTACATACCTTTACAGGAATGCCAGACCAGCTCAGCTGCTTCAGCTCGTTGAGATCCACCACCGCACGCTCATGCAGCTGCTGGAATCGCTCCAGTTTCGATTCATTGCTTTCTTCTCTGGAGGAAAGGGCAGAAAGACGAACAGGACGCGGCCGCCCTGGGTACCGCAGCAACCCAGAGCTGCTCCCCGCGCCCCCCTTCCTTCCCTCCGGCTTCTTCCCACTCCCCGCAGACACCTCCTCACTCTTCACACTCTTAGTCTCATTGACGTCACTTTTGTTTACGTTCTTACTACTATTCCTATGAGAATTTATTACGTTCAAAGCCGCCGTTTGCGATATAGCTCGCGATATTCGACTATCAATCCCCGATATAATATCATCATCACCGAGATCCCAGGCGTCGTTCACAGATGCCTGGAACTGCTGGTACGATGACCCAGACATAACCTCGCCGTGCCCGACCCTCTGCAGGGGCCGCCCCGGTATCGCGCGCTGCGGTGTCCTCCAGAACGTATCAGACAGCAAACCGTCCTTGTCATATTCGAGTTGGTGACTTTCCATAATCAGATTTAGCCAGAAACATTCTAAATAACTTTGTTGAACAACAAAATAACACAGAGAAAATGTTGTTGATATGACATATCACTTAACCATAAACTAGAGTCGAATGACAGCTTTAATTTTTAAATTTCTAGTGATTTTTCAATGACATTATTCAAGAAATGCCGGATAGAAATAACCGGACATTTTTGTGTTGTTATTTTAGTGATATTAGGTTCATGCATTTTCGTATTCAAACTATTTCTAATCAAAAGCCTTTTGTATATTTTTATAATTTTTATTTGTCATGTTTTCCATCATTTGGTAGGTTACGTCAACTATTTTGTAAATAACCGAAATTGAACCGTAAATTAATTTTGAGTTGTAAAGAGAAAGCAAGAGTTTGTTTTTCAAAATTTTATTAATTAGTAATATAACAAATGTTATTATTGCAATTATTGTCACATAATTACTCTTACAACGGTTCAAATGTGTTATCTGTTTGAGAATGTATTTTTGTTTCTAGGAAACCCTTTCATTAGATCAATAACTTGATTTGAACATTATTTTAAATTCTTCTTTTGTACTTTTTGTATTATTAGTTAGTTAATCATGGCTAACCCAAATGCCGAGGCAGAACAAACCTCAATATTCATGCAAAAGGGAGACAGTAAGAGGATAAAAAGTCCGGTGCCAGGAGAGTCGGGCTCTAAAAAAGTGCATGTAGACCCTGCCAGCATTCCACCTGAAATTATTACAGTGAAAGATTTCTTTGATTTTATGAAAACCGCTTACCAAGTATATGAGCACTTGGAAGGTGATGGCGACGAGGGGAATAAGATAAATTGGGAGGAACTGACTAAATTAACAGTCATCAACCACGTGATCGAACAGGAGGAGAGGGACTTGTTATACCAAACTGCTTATGTTGATCAAAAACCAGTTACCAGCAAAAGCGACACAGCTATAGGACTTTCGAAGAAAAGTAGTGAAACACTAATAATGCAACCTGAAAAACGATACAGCTGCAGTGAACTAGATCGTAAGTAAATTCCTGACCAATTTCATCACTAGCGCCATCTGTTACGTTTTGAGTCCAATAATTATTATTGTTTTCAGAAAAACTAAAGACCAAGAGAGTGGATGGAAAAGTGGAGTTACTAGGCGTTTGGACTGAAGCAAACTTGAATTGTAAACTGAACGATGTAAGAAGTGTTCGATAAGTCTTACATAAATTGAAAGTGACTTTTAGGTTTTCTTGCTTCTTAGTAACACTGATTAAACATAGATGGCGTTATTTTCATTTTCAGGTGATTAACGAAGGAATTTTGGATTCAATTCTACCTTATTTGTCAGGATATAAAAAACCTTCAAAAACCACTAGTTGTTACACTCCCGTACTCAAAAGATCGAATAGCACAACAGAAGTTAAGAAACCAGCGAGTTTCGGGGGTAGGTACTTATCAAAATAATTAAAAAAATATTTCTCTGGACCACTCTAGATAATTTAACTTGCCTATAATTACGGATTATTAATTTTCTCAGGATTCTTAAATGAAAAGGAGTCAAAAGATCGTCTTGGAAGACGAAAATCTGTGATCGCCTTGCAAGAACAACGAGCCAATCTGCAGAAACAAGAGTAAGTTTTTAGTTCTTAAAGTTGTCGCTAGAGGACGTTAAATAAAATAAATCAACTTGTAGTTGTGGGTGTATGCTGTAGGAAAGTCTTGACCATCTTGACTCACGCTAAGAGAGTATGTAAATTATTATATTTCCTTGATGACTGCATTTTACTACAATATGAATAAAAGAACATCACAACTAAGGTACATTATAAAATAAAACTTACTTAGAGAACATGAAAGGTATTTTCAACTCTTTCACCAACATCCGATATGGTCTAGTGGCTAGGATACCTGGCTCTCACCCAGGAGGCTCGGGTTCGATTCCCGGTATCGGAATTCATTTTTGTTATTTTATTTCAGAGGAGATGTTGAAATCCATGTTTGTGATGAGTTGAAAGGTTTAAAAAAAGACTTCAGATGCCCTCAGAAGCTTTTAGTTTCTAAAATGGGGTATTTTGCTGATGTGACGGCGGGACAGAGACTAGAAGACATGGACATCTCTGTACATTGTGATATACAGGTAGGTTTAGTATAATTGTTTTTGGTAACTTTGGTGCCTACTTACCAAGGCTAAGGACAGATAACTGCACATACAATCACATACATACTTAAAAATAAATGAGGACGACGACGCATATTATGCCTAATTTAGTTTACACCATAATTTTTGAACCAAGGCACACGGACAAGTCACAAGGACTATTTAGGTCTCACTTTTTCTAGAAGTGAGATAACCTTTTTTAACCCGTCGCGGTGATAGCCCAGTTGGTAATGAGCCAGACTTGTAATCCGAAGGTCGTGGGTTCAAATCTTGGTGCGGGTCTGTACCACTAAATTCGTCTTTTCGGATTTATGTACGGATTTCTAATTATCACTTGCTCAACGGTAAAGGAAAATATCGTGATGAAACCCGCCCGTCCAAGAAAATTTTCGAAGACGAGTGGTCTACCAACCCGTATTGGGCCAGCGTGGTGGCCTAAATATCCTTCGTGTTTCGGAGGGAGGCCCGTGCCCCTCGGTGGGGACGTATATGGGCTGGTAAAAAAAAAAAACCCGGCCGTCGTGCGCTTGTTTACGCGCCGTGCGATACAAATCCTGTACACACGGGGTGTGCACGAATCGCGCGAGGGTTATACGCAGAGGAGGCGTATTCAGTGACATACAGAGGCCCCTTTTTATTTCCCGAAGCGCCGATCGAAACTTTTTAATCGTTCATCTACTTTAACCGGTGCGTGGTTACGTGGTAGCTGTTCTTCTGTAACTTTAATAAACCGTTTATTAAACATTATGCTGCCTAGATCTTCGATTGGCTGATGCGGTGGGTGAAGCGAGACACCATCTTGGTGGCGGATTGGCCATTGTTGGATCCACACAATGTTGTACCAATTCTTGTATCTGCGTCTTTCTTACAGGTGAGCTTTTTAAATTTATCATTAAATAGAGTTACATTTTGCAAATGTTTTTGAACTCTGATTTATACTGCGCGTCATACAATGCAGGGCCGGTCATACAATGCAGGGTGTCATACAAGTCCAGTGACAAGCTTGATGTGCTCTTGAGTGTACTGACATTCGACGCTTAGAAATTACACTGTTGTCGTAGATAGTACAGAGTAGAGCCCGTAGCAAATCTACATGACTATAAAAAGGCCCTTACGGTAAGTGAAAAGATCACAAGGGAACCTAAACATTCAGTAGATATTATGTTAACCATGGTCTTAAAAGAAAAATAAATATGTAGTTTTTTTTCTTTTGAGCATTTTTAGGTATAACAATGTGGTAGTTGGGGTGTGTGATGGGGTCATAATCATAACATAACATCTCAGTGCCACAGAATATGTGCTCCAAAATCGTCATCCTCGCCTGATAGGGTGCACCCTGCTGATCAACGGACAAGGCTCTGACGTATTACAACTCGTAAAGGGTTTCTCTACTTGATATTGGCGACTTCGCCACTTATATTTTGATTTTGATTACAATACTCAGACATTAACAAAATTACGACATTGTGGACGCCATTTTTCAAAGAACTGAATTAAATGTTGTAGTTTTTAAATTATGATGTCAGCATCTTACCTAATTGTAGATGGAGCCACTACTACAAGATTGCTTCGCGTACTGCCACTCGCACATGAATGACATCGTGAAAACTTCTACCAACTTGGCTTGCCTAAGTGACGCGCTACTAACTAGGTAAACACATATCTTTCAATGCCGATATAAGACTAACTTTTTACGATAAGGAAACCATTTAAGTGCTGATTCATAGTTAACAGACGATGTCTATTATTATTTTACATTATTTATATTATGATTTGTTAAATGCTTTCCGTCCGTGACTTCGTTCGTGTGAGAATGTAGCCTATGACACTTGCCAGCCCTTCAAAAATCTTGTGTGAAAAAACCCGTCCATCTCTTTCGACATGAAAGAAGGACAAAAAAACAAATACACTTTCACATTATATTATAATCGATTAGTTCCACGCTGGATTGGGGCGACAGAAAACTTAGAATGTGCCGCTGCAACCTTTTCTTAGGCATACTGTGAGAGCCAGTGAGCGGGATGCGAGGGATTTGCTGTTTCATGAGCAAAAGGCTGTGATAAAGCTATCACCACTATATTCATGTTCCAACTAATGACCCTAAGAATTAACGCCAAATGCAGCATCAAGTGCTTCCAGAACCACATAACTTTCTGCCTATTTTGAGTGGTTATATGCGTAAGTCTATAGAATCTAAATAGAAAGGTAAGTCTATCAATATTTTCGAAACCCGTTAAATCTTGAGAAAGTATTCTCCCACAGGCTAGCAGCAATGTACACAAATCAAGAGCTAGAAGCGATCCGAGACCGCAAGGACAAGATCCACTCCCGATTGTTCTGCAAGATGATCATGTCCCTTGCTGAGCCGGTGCCGGAGACTTTGCGAGGACACTACGCCACCCTCGCCACGCTTTTTAAATGCAACAAGTAACTATAGGGTTACCTATTTTAATGTTCGTTCGGGCAATTAGTGTGCAGTACAGGCGCACGGTATATTGGGACCATTCTTTAACTTAAATGTGACTCGTCCACAAATGCAAATTTTTTAATAAAAATTAAAATTAAATAGCCATCTTACAACTTAAACATATATGCTATTTTTGTAGCATAAGTATAAAAAATCAATCTAGCTATTCCGAATCAGAGTCATCTGTATCACTTTGTGTGTTTATTATGAAAGTGTCTCCGTTAACATCAACATGCTGGTCTACATTAAAGTACTTATTCTCTTCTTTGATTGCGTGGGCAATATATTTACCCCACAAGTCAGATGTTACGTTCAACATGACCTGCCTGATCAATTGACATACGGCACTGCTGTTTTTGGGGTCGCAATTGTTGGCTCTAAGGTCATGTTTAATTTTAGACCACACTTGTTCTATCGGATTAAAAATGCAGTGGTATGGTGGAAGACGCACCACCTCACAACCATTCATTTTTGCTATTTCATCAATGACATATCTTTTTTCTATGCCCGCCTTTTTCACAATATCCAGCAGCACTGGAATGGTTGGGGTTGGCTCTGGAATGGAAATTTTGTACTGTCTCATAAAATCAAGGATCTCCCCTTTTCTGGTTGTGGTGTTTGGAATTCTGACGGATAGTCGCGAGTGGTAAGGAGCGTTATCCATTACTATTAGGCTATTTGGTGTTATGTTTGGCAATAATTGCTCCTGAAACCACTTTTCAAAGAGCACTGAGTTCATGTCGCAGTGGTAATCAGCGCTCGCATCGCTAATCTGTTTCGCAGATAGAAGCAGTCCATTTTCGACCCAACCGTCTTTGGATCCAGCATGCAATATGATAATGCGTTTCCCACGAGTGGAAGGCAAATCTGAAATGCAGTGACAACTACAATCAGTCCAACTTTTTTTGACGGTATCATGTGTGTCATACCACGTTTCGTCCAGGTAGATTATATTTCGCCCCTCTTGACGTGCTTCTCTGAGCTTTGTTATATATTTATAACGTCAGACTTGGAATCGCGGCGTCTCAAGCAACACACTGCGTTTATTCACTTTTTTATAGTTGAATCCAAGTTTACGTAAAAGCTCATACAACGTAGTACGTTGATATGGGAAGTCCGTATTTGTCTTTAAATCTTGCAATATCATATCGAGTGTTGGAAGTTTCTTATCTGTATAGAATCGCATTCAAAATCATCTATCTTTGAGAATTTTTTCGTCTGACTTCCTCTCTTTAAGGGAGAAACTGGTCCTGATTTTATAATTTTGGCGACAGTGTTTCGATGCACATTAACCATTTTCGAAACTGTCCCAATAATTGGATAATTTTTAAATTCCATCTCTTTATCATTATCAGGCGGCATTGTGTTGACGCAGTATTGATGAACATTCAAAATTATTTCTTTGCAGTTTTTACAAAGCGTCTTCCTTTTTTTAATTGGAGCGTTATCGTCTTGAGACGTACCACCGCTGTTGTCATTATTCGCAGTGTCATTGCCAGTCTCCTCCAACATTCTCAACTATAATTAATAATGCCCTTTCTCAACTCCAATAAATAAAATAGCAAAATTTATTATTGAACTTATGCCTATTCTTTTAAATATGGCCTCCGCATAGTGATTTTGCCAATGTCAGTATTTAAAAGAAATTCAAATAATAAATGTCGAAACTCATATCTATCTATAAATAAATTAATCTATGAATATCACATAATGACCGAAAAGCTTTTATTCTAATGACCGTTACTGCAACTGGGTATTTGTAATGCAAGTAATACCTACAGGACGAATTATCTGAACCCTCCTTTGTAATTTATAAGTTAGCAGAACTAACTTCCTTAAGTACTTCTTTTTGGAAATATACGTTATTATTATTTTGTAAATGTTAACGATAGTGTCAATGAACACATACAATAATTTATTTACAGTTAAGTAATTTTATTTTCAAATAGGTACGAATATTTTTCTTTCAAAAAATAGCTATACTAATCCATGTAAATATTTACAGAGACCACAAAATATTATTATTTTCGTATTATAACTAGTAGAAAGAGATAGAAGATATGAATTACCATTCAAGTTTTCTTGCTCCCTGTACCGCCATACATTTCGAGATGACAGCTGACAGCTACCCATGCACACTAATTGAGCGAACAAATTGTAAATTACTTAGTTCGCGGAACTTGAAGAGGTACTTATATGAAATTCTCAACGACTTATGAAAGCTTTAGGATACAAAGTGACAAACTATTGACGCTGCTCATCTACACAAAATATTACAAGTAAAGAGAAAAGATTTGTATGTTTGTAATTAACAGACTCAAAAATAATGGATGGATTTGAAAAATTATTTTATTAGTAAAAAGCTCTGTTATAATATAAATATAAAATGTTCAAACGATTTTACTCATGTTTCGTAGTAAAATTTTGACGCTATATACCTTTCCAAACTTTCTTTCATTTTTATCACGGTCTCCACCGAAGGAAAGGGGATTTAATATGCCATAGTCCACCATGTTGCTGGTCCAACAATGCGGGTTGGTGGACCGAGAACGATGTTTTCCCTCACCGCTGAGCAAGTGCTAATTATTTAATAAAAATCCACATACGGAGAAGTCTTTAATAGCCATTGGTACACGTAGAGATGAACCAATGTGTTTTGGCGAAGCAAACTATAGAGAGTTTCCTTATTACGTAATTTTTCTTCTTCTAATCAGGTGTAATAAGCTACTAGGCCGACAAGTAGCGGAACAGGTTCCCTGCCAGCCATCCAGCATGCGTATCGATCGACGAGGGAACGTCGTCTCAGTACATACCAAGTAAGAGTCGTATTCTTAGGGGTATTTTGTAAGATAAATGTTTAAAAAAGGCCCTTATCAAGTTTCCATTTGAATACGATGAATGGTTTCTATTTTTTAAGGGATAAAATGATAGCAATGCTATAGTCTATTTTATAAAATACTAAAGTTGGGGAGTTTCATTTTTCTCTAAAAATGGTTTCAATGTGGTATGTCAATGGCTTTCAGAAAATTCTCTAACATTTAAGTAATACTTTCTGTATTCATCTCTCAAAATCAACTATAGCTTTATGCTCATTCTCATCAGCCCATATACGTCCCCTCCCCACTGCTGGGGCACGGGCCTCCCTCAATAACGTGAGGGGTAAATGCCATACTCACCACTCTTGGCAGACGGGTTGGCGAGGGTTTTGATATAATTTCAGGGTTTTCCTTCTCTGTGTGCAGATGAACTTGCTTGCATATTTACCTTAGTCGCCTTGTACGACACCTCGGTAAGAAAGAGGGTGGTCCTATTCTACTCTGCCGGGGACTCATTCCCATCTAGAACATCTTGTAATTGCCAGCCCATCGGCAATACTCTGAGGGGCATTGGCCCCGGCTGGCCCCCTCTAGATCCGGGGCTGTATTTAGGTGCTATCGTTGAAAATAATGTATCTTACCAGGAGTACATAGGTACATAAATTATCACAAAAGGTCAAGAAGCTTACATTTATATTAAAACCGCTTAGATATAAGGCGATCCGCCTGTGAAGCATGTTTCTTTGAGTTTCAAAAATGAAGAGTTTATCGTGCTGATAATGAAATAGCAGTACTTATATTAATACTTAAATAAATGTTCGTCGGTTCATCTGACCTATCGCCTTAGTGAAACCTGGCAAAAAATTCCACATCAGACGGCAATGCAAATGCCTGAATTTCTCATTATCGTGACTGTTAATCGGAATGTAAATGGAGTAACCTGATGCGCTGGTCTCTTTACCTAGTTTATTTAATGGTATTAATAATATTAATATTTTAATGGTTTCTAGAGATGTTACGTGGAGCTTGAACGAATACATAACGTGGTTGTACGGCGAGCTACGGTCTTGGAGGCGCGTTTACTGGAGGCTGTGGGCAGACTGTCATTTTCTGCGGTGTCAGCTGTGCGATAGCTACTTTCCTGCTTACCAAGTACATGAATCTGATTAGTCAAATAGTTTTACTCCAAAAAATTGTGAAAGACAGCAGTGTAGACGTGTCTACTGGCTATCATTCATTGTAACCCCATGAGTGATCTGTGAAGCATTTATTATGTTAAAGCTTACAATAATAGAAATCTATTTTTATGAGCCGAATCGTAGTCTAAGTGCTCATAGTTTTAAAGTATTTGGGATTACTTACACCTTGTATCCTTACCAATACATTTTACAAATGTGAATGTAAGTTTATTTGTTTGTTACGATTTCACGCCTAACTGCTGAACCGATTTTGATGAAATTTTGTATAGAGATAGATTAGACCTTGAGGAATGACATAGGCTACGTTTTACCCCACAGTTGGGCACCGTATAACGATTAGTCCACGCGGGCGGAGCCGTGGGCGGAAAACTAGTACTAAATACTTTCAAAAATAGTTTTAAGAGCCATACTCTATTTCTTCTAGTCTCTCTCTCTACTGCAGATTAGATTTGAATTTAAAACAGCGTCTAAATGGCTACCTTCTGTAGTATGTTCGACCACGATATCCTGCAGATGGAGTGGTGCTCCCACCACGAGCAGCCGCCGCACATGTTCGCTCTGGACGGGCGGCCGCCGCTGCCGGCCGGCCGGTACCCGTGCTGCGGCGAGCGGGCCTACCGCTTTGAAACTATCACTAGGAATACCGTGAGTATTGTTTGGAGCTCCAGAGGGATCGTAGTGACAGTATGGTGTAAATAAAAACATGGCAGAATTACTTTCAGTTTATTTCACTGAATTATAGTCCAGCAACAAACGTCACATGGGAATTCCAAATAATTTCAATGGATTTAGATGGATGTAACAATATAATATCAGCTGATGATACATAAAGACCTATGCTCTGAGAGAGCGCCTAGTCAATAAGGGGATTCAAGGTGGCAGAACGTCAAGCCTGACATTTATTTGACCACTCTCATCTGTGATTTTTTTACGAGTCCGTTCCATCTGTGCCCATTAGCGTATCTAGAGTTATTTTTTAGGGGGGGGGGCTGGCGTCACGGCTCACCCCTAGACCGCTGTTGCCCCTAAGGCCGCGGCCCATATTGACAAATCCGGCCCTGGCGAGTATAGCTTTAATTCCATCGGTGTTTTATTTTATGGGGTAGCTTAAATGACTTTAAATAAGCAAAGCTTTACAATGTCATCAGAAAACTCAAAAAAAATTGAAATATTCTATGGCACAAGTTGAATGTACGAAACGGCGAAAAGTCTTTTTTCGACTTACGTTTCTTGAGTAAAATTGTTCAGATTAGTGATGGGCTTACTGATTCACATTCAAAAATGCTAGGAGAAAAAAATATTGATTATTCGTACAGATACTTTAATTATTTAGAAGAGGGTTGTGCTAACTATATGGTGGGCGAAAGGCTAACAACCTATCATGTTCATGTTCCATCGAATAATCCAGAATTATGTCAAATGTGGCGACAAGTGGTTCTAAAACCACGAGATTCTCTGCCTACCCCGATAGGGATTATGAATGGAATTGACAGGTGTACGGGTGTAGCCAGAATTCTGTATTGGGGGGTTTAAGAAAGTAAAATAACAACAATGTATATGAAATGACATTTATATTCATGTGAACTCAAACGCATTAGAGAATTCAATCTTCTCTTTTTCTTCTTAAATACTTTCAACACTTCAAAGTCTGCTTTGACCACAGATTTCGGGAAGCACTGACGAGTACATTACATACAAATCGCTTCGTCAATTTCAGAACTTGTCGCACAATTTAGAGGTAATACAACAGATAATGCCGTTACTACTTTACGATGTTTCGTAGAGGGGGGTAGGGAGATGATCATGATTTTGAAAATTTCAGGGGGGTTTGCAACTTGAAACCCCCCCACCCCCTGCGGCTACGCTCATGTGACAACCTATCACCACTATACTCTTTTCCATTCCATCTAATGACCCTCAGAATTATGCCAAATGTGGCGACAAGTGGTTGTAAAATCACATGATTTTCTGCCTACACCGTTAGGGATTGTGAATGGAATTGTCAGGTGGCTACCACCTAAGCGAAGCTGATGCTGATTGAACGAATGATGAACGAATAGAACGATGTACATTGCTGTGTTTGGTTCATGTTGTTAATCAAGGTCTCCTTATGAAGAAGCAATCGACAACATTTCATTCGTTCAATCAGCATCAGCTTCGCTTAGGTGGTAGGTGTGTTGTTGACATTGATATACAATAAAAGAACTAAATACCCAATCTCAAAGAAACGTCAACCAAAAACTGTCCGAGCTTTCGAACAAACTGACGAATGAGTGAGCTAGAACTGAACAAAAGAATGAAAGTGAGAAAACCTAGCAAAAAGAATGCCCAATCGGCGTGATGGGTATTCATTTGCCGCGGACACTTTTTGAGCGCGATTGGAAGTCTAGGTTGAGTTGTTTATTGTAGGTCAATGGTTGATGACGTTGTTGTCCAGGGTTGTCAATTCCGCGAGCACGTGACAGACGACCGGCTGGCGACAGACGTGGCGGTGATGGAGATCTACAGCAAGTTCCGGGACATCATCTCCATGCGGCCCCCGCAGCTCATGTTCCCGGACCGACTCACCAGGCTCGTGCCGAGAGGTAACCATCATCATCATGTCAGCCGTGGGGTGATCGGTTGATAATAATACCACCCCATTTCTTTCCGTATATAGGTGTCGTAAGAGGCGACTAAGGAAACACAAATGAGACCTGCCTCCTATTAATCTACCCCAGGCAACGACACCTCAATTTGTTCTGAATCTGAGGTGGTGTCCTATGGCCTCATGCGGTGTGGTAGGCCCTGTGAAGGGCCGTCTGGTTCGCGACCACCCTCCTACCGAAGTCTGATGCCAAACAGCTTGCTGTGTTCCGTCGGTGCGTAGGAGTATACCAGTGCCTTAATAGGCATTTTCTGGGTTAAACCGCTCCATCGTCGACCACATCTATGACCTTGGTCAAGATTGACATCAAGAGTTAACCCATCTTAAAATACAGGGTGTCCCAAAAAATAGTGTCAAGCGGAAGTCCTGAGGTAGACCATCACCAGGGGCATCCGAATCTCCCCCATGTATGTTCTACGATTTTTTGTAGTTTAGAAGTTACAAGGCATTTTATTACTTTTTTAATAATTTCTACCTGGCATCGAATTTTTTTTTTCTTTTTCTTTTGAACATTTATGAATATGACTTTTGGCGGTAATTGATAGTAACAATATCAGGTACCACCACAAAAAATTTAAAAGAACTTTGGCATTGTGGATCATGGTTTAAATTTAACCCAAAGTTCAAAATTGGAGCCGGAACACAGACGTCCAGGAAATTAAAGTCGAAAAAAAAAAAGACTAAAATCGCTCCACAAGCTTCCGAGGTCTTTTAAAAACTTAAGCAGACATTTAGCTTTCAGAATAATGCAAAAAAAATGTACATGATGGGTCTTTTTTTCTCGTAAACCGCGTTTAAAGTAAAACAGTGACCATTGCAGAAGCTTTCCTAGTAGCAATTACCTACTTGGAGAGCGCTGTTCTTAAAATTACAACAAACATCCTTAAAAAATGCGCCAAATGAATGAAAATGATCCTAAGGTAAAAAATACCATTTTCACTTCTTCTTTTCAGTCTGTGATATTGTCCATTAGGATGCTTGCCTAATGATGTTGTGTGCAGATTAGGTTTTCAAATTACTGATACACTTCACGCTACATTTCTTGTTGGGTAGGTGGACCTCTTGTTTCTGGGAACGCGAAAACTTAATCTGCACACGACATCATGGCTTTTAATGCTTGTCTAATGGACAATATCACAGACTGAAGCGTGGGAGTACCAGTGCCTTTATAGGCATTTTCTGGGTTAACTCGCTCCATCGGCGACCTCATCTTTGACCTTATGGTCAAGATTGAGGTGAAAGAGTTAACCCATTTTATAATAAAAAATATATAATAAAAACACACACACACATACGCTCACGCCTATAATTTATCAATGGTTCTAGTAGAAGCACTGGATACCACGTTCGACACAAATAATTAGCATTATGACAAATTGTGTTATGTTTTAAACAAAATATCCGTTAAATCTACTGAAAAAATTGTCATGGGAACGAAGTCGCAGGCGGAAATTCTTACTAATATTATAAATGCGAAAGTAACTCTGTCTGTCTGTCTGTCCGTCTTTCACGCCTAAACTACTGAACCGATTTTGATTAAATTTGGTACAGAGATAGATTAGGCCTTAGGAAAGAACATAAGCTACATTTTTTCCCACAGCTGGTCACGATATAACCTGTAGTCCACGCGGGCGGAAAGCTAGTTTATTATAATATAAGGATCGGTCACAAGTTTTCACAGGCGACGCGATCTCAAAAAAATGATTTTATAAAGGTACGCATAACTCGTATAATATCGATTTAACGAGACTCACGCTGACTTATGTATCAAACAAGGGAACACGAACACTTCAATACCGCGTTTTAAAATACAGCCAGCGCCATCTACTGATTATTTTTGGAACTAATTGTATACAAGTAGGCGTTATGATGAGTCTAAACTGAAAATCCATCGATGACCATGGTAGCTACCCTTTTTATTACAAGCATACTAGTTAGCTTATCGCCCACGAATTTGCTTGGAGAAGTAGCTTAGAGGCCATACGACAAAAATTAAATAAAATCGACTTAGTTATGTCTGTACAAAAAATCACATACCTACAACACCACATACATTTTATAATAGGCATTCATGTGAACTCAAACCTTACAACACCGACATCAGACGCCAGCAAACATATTCACTTTTTTTTTTTTTGAGATGGGTTAACTCTTGACCTCAATCTTGACCAAATATCCGCAAGTCCTTTTTAGTACACATGAGTTGCCATTGCCACATGTATGACGGAGCATCACTTGAAAAAGGCTCAATTGACTTGGCTGATTTGTTTTTCCTTAAGTTAGTAATTTATTGCCAGGATAAGGTTGTCTTAATTAGAAATAAAGATTCTTTAAACTGATAAGGTTTAGAAACAAATTATACGTTAAATCTACTAAAACAAATTAAATGGGAATGAAGCCGCGGGCGGAAAGCTATTATAATATTATAAGGATCGGTCACAAGTTTTCACAGGCGACACGATCTCAAAAAAATTATTTTATTAAGGTAAGCATGCGACTTAATATCGATTTAACGAGACTCACGCTGACTTATGTATCAGAAAAGGGAACACTTCAATACCGCGTTTTAAAATACAGCCAGCGCCATCTAGTGATTATTTTTAGAACTAATTGTATACAAGTAGACGTTATGATTAGTCTAAACTAAAAATCCATCGATGACAATGGTAGGTAATCTTTTGATTACTAGCTAGCTTACCGCCCACGAATTTGCTTAGAGAAGTAGCTTAGAGTCTATACAAAAGTAGATCGGCTTAGTTATGTCTGTACAAAAAATTATACCTATACCTACAACACCACATAACATAACATACATTTTATTAAAGGCATCACCTTATAAATTCACGTTTATTTTTTTATTTTGAGAGGGTTAAACTCTTTACCTCAATCTTGAACCAAATATTCGCAATCCTTTTTAGTACATATCAGTTGCCACATGTATGACGGGGACGGGACATCACTTGAAAAAGGCTCAATTGACTTGGCTGATTTGTTTTTCTTTAAGTTTGTAATTTATTGCCAGGATAAGGATAAGAAACAAATTATACGTTAAATCTACTAAAGTAAAGTAAATGGGAACGAAGTCGCAGGCGGAAAACTATCATAATATTATAAGGATCGGTCACAAGTTTTCACAGGCGACACGATCTCAAAAAATTTATTTTATTAAGGTAAGCATGCGACTTAATATCGATTTAACGAGACTCACGCTGACTGTATGATCAAAACAGGGAACACTTCAATACCGCGTTTTAAAATACAGCCAGCGCCGTCTAGTGAAATTTCTCGGAACTAATTTTTGCAGGTTGACAAAAATAAGCCATTGGTACCGGCTGTTGTCGATTGATTACAGTCGCTAAATCAAGTTAGACCAACTTTTGCGGTTTGGTATCTGACTACGGTTAGTGAAGTTTTTACTTGACATAACATGATATGGAATGGTTAATTTATTTGTTTCCAGACCCAGGGGAAGAAATATCAGGGCGTCTGCAATGCAAAGAGGTGTTTTGGTGGGAAGGTATTCAGCTGGTGCCGCTGCGGCCCACGCTTGGGCTGCTGGGCAAACTATACACCAGCAACACCAAATTCAACCGTGAGATACATTTTGCTTATGGTAGAACTTTTTTGCGGTGTGGTGTACAGGCCTAAGGATATATTTGGGCGAAATGCTAGCTAATTTTAAACATTAGTATTTTTTTTTTAATGTGTGAGGGATTTTCACAATTAATTTGAGGGAAAGAAAAATGTTCGGTTATTTTAGTTTGCTCTTATAATAAAAGAATCTCCTTATTAGAGTTGAGGGGTAAGATGAAAACGAGGGGAAGTTAAATAGTCATTCGTATCTCCTAACAGAATTAACCTTTTTTTTTGGTTACCTACATTGATAGGTAGGTATGTAACAAAATGACAAACTTATTGTATCAATGTAACGAAATCCAAAAAAGTTAGTCCGATCAAAGATATGGATTACTTTTTAACATAAGTACCCCTTTTTTCATTCTATCTTAAAGAAATGTGTGGACTTGACAGGGCAGGACTAAGGTCCGTACAGAACGCGACTCAGCCTCTGATGTATACTTGAGTAGTCAGTCGTTGTCATTTTGATAGTGAGACAAAGAGATAATCAATATGTAAGTATAGATCAAGACTTGATCTGTGCTTGAGTCTCCTTCTGTATTACGAACCTAAGTTATCTATTTCGCCTGTACCCCACCGCATGTTTTTTTTTGTTAATAATAAACCAATGAACTGCTGTACATACGCTGAATTGGTAATACATGTTTAGCGGCCATGTTAAAAACGCTTTCAACCAAATTGTGTCTGTTTGTTAGCAATTGGCAAAAAATGTAAATACACAGTGTTACTGTGACGTCATAATAATTGTTTAGAGCTTCGTATTGATTATTTGGAACCAAATACCTAGAATTTTCATAGTATTCATTTTTGAACAGTACAGGGTGCCGCACATAAGGTTACCACACACTTGCAGTTACTATAATAGAAGTTTTGCAATGAAAATGGGGTAACCTGATGCGCTGGTCCCTGTACTTGAAAAGAATAAACTTCAAAAATCAATGCGAAACTCTTATAATCACGATAAATTAGAAACTAAAAATTAATCACCAATTTTTTCACTTTAAGGATACGTTTCCATTGAAACAGAAATAAAAGGGTTTAGGAATCAATAATTTGTAATCCAATTTCAAATGCTCTGAATATTTAATGCTATACCATTCCACTAGGTAGTCTCTGCTTCTTTGGAAACGTACCCTATCTGTAGGTTTCTCAAGGGTCTTAAAACCAAAAAGAAGAACATAGTTAAAAAACAAAGGAATATTCAATCTAAATTCTTATGGAATTCACAGGCAAATCGCAATCGTATTGGGTTCAATCTTGCTACACAAAAAATCAAATCAAACTAAGTTTTATAATTCACTTCAAATACTACCTTTTTTTAGTGCTTAAAATATATATTTTTTTGGATTTGCAAGACCGTGGAATTAATTTCAAGGAGTTTGAAACATGACAACTTCGATGACTTCTCATCTTGTGCTTTGATAGTTGTTGACGTCATAATTTGTCTCTATTATCTCGCACTTTATTACTGTACTCTGCCTACTGAGCAACACATAATACATAAGATCAAAGATATATGTATAGGTATTTTTCTTCTTTTTGGTTTATAATACATACAGGGTGTAAGGGACAGCTTAGCAAATACTTAAATGGTGAAATCTACTCATAACTATTGATCGTCAACAAGTATTTCTTAAGAAAAATTAAAGTGGAAAATCATTTAGAATGAGGGATTTTCTTTTTATTTTTTTTTAAATTTTTCCCCAGTCGCTGGATAGATGGCGCTAAACTATGTACGTTACTGCAAGGAACGGAACGTTAAATTATTTTTGATTAATTCACTTGAACGTAATTTTGAGATCATAAAACGAAACGTTATAGTAATATCACATCAATATCACGTCTACCATACGTATTTAGACGATTTTACGAAAACATCGAAAAAACAAAACTGAATTATAATTATAACAAAGCGCGAGAAAACTAGGATGATTGGAAAGCCAAAACAAACTCAGAATATTTGATACAATGCTTTTCTCCAAGCCTTTTGGCTTTGGCACCTAGTAACGGAGTCATTTCAGCGCCATCTAGAGAGCTCTGGGGAAATACTTTTTTTTTTTAATACCCAAAAAGAAAACCTCCCATTATGGTCGAGTTCAGGGTTTCAGTTTTTGTTAAGCTGCCCTTACACCGCATAAATGGAGGGTAACATGTAATAAAACGGCTTAATCAGCGAGCGCGCGTCCAGCGACCCCTACTGTGGTCGTGTCGCAGACCCCGTGCCATTCATGTCACTCTTTGGCGGGGAATTCGAGCGGGGCTCCAGTGGACTCTAACAATGAAGCACGTAAAGAACCACCACGGCTTACTGTGAAGTCAGACGGGTCCAGAGTCAAGGTAAGTGCTGCTCCAAGCAACAATGAGGCGGTTTCTGCGAGCTAACTTTATTAGGATAGTTGTAGCTTTGAATACACTTAGACTCTAAGTCTTAGAGTAGAGTAGTGGTAATGAATCATATAATCAAACATCATATAGGTACCTAACGTTTTAAAACCTTTGTTTTCTAGATACGCGTAGATACATAAAAATATATAGGGTGAACGCCCCTATTGCCAGCCCTTTGGTGCAATTTTGATGTTTAAAAAATCATCCTGCATAAACTTGTAGCTCAAAATTACTGTTATATATTTTAAATGATAGGTTATTTAATGGAGAATTATATTTATTAGGGTAATTAATCGTAAGTTGCGTAGATTTTTTTAAAAATAATGTCAAACAGAAAAATACCCTGTGTATCTAGTTCCAGCCACGCTGTATCTAGTACCAGCCTTTTGTGTACCGAATAGCAGCCTAGCATAGGGTCATGTCTTAAAAGTCTTTGAGCTGCATTCTGAATAAGAATTAACAAAAACAAAACTTAACATAATTTAAAAGTTTTGGTTAGGGGGCCTGAACTGCGGCTTATACTTAATTTTTCGAAAGGTGGCATCTTTTTTACAAATAATAATTAATAATTTATTTATTTATAAAAAAAGGTATATATATATATATATTCTGTTTTTTTTATATATATATAATATATGTGTTAAATAAAACAAAATTGTTGAATGCTGGATAGAAGGTTGTAATAATCATAATATTACAAAAATCCAACAAAACTCAAATAAATCGCTGAGTTTTACATAATTGTTGTACATAATTTGACTTAATACTGATCATTTTAAAAATTAAAAAACAAATAAAATGTTACATTCTAAAGCTTCTAAAAGCTAATAAAATCACTGAGTTGTATAGCCTCAAAGCTGTATAAAAGGTATTGATAATCAAATTAAAAATTCGAAAAAAAAACACATATGAACACCGACAAGGAAGAAACTTAGCACGTCTAGGTTAGATCCTGGATATGATATTTAACGCGGGATACTTCATTACCACGGGCAAACTCATTTAACGCGGGAGAAACCGCGGGCGGAAAGCTAGTTAGGTAATATGGGGTAAAATATCATGTGAGTTGAGTAAATAATGATGTAATCGGGTACAATTGTCGCTATTTACTTAAGTACTGTGCTTATTCCATAAATTAGGAAAATGGCGATCTCCATTAGAACTACCTACACTTTATTTCCTCTAAAATCAACTCCACTGAGATCCAAACTTAACCTTCGAAAACGTTTGTGACATCCCTAATTATTAAGACACGGCTGTAATTAGGTACTCAATCGAATGTATGGAGTACCTAGTACCAGCCCCCGGGGCTGGTATTTGATGCTCCATACATTTCGTGTTTCTAATTGCAGCCCTGTCAATTTCTACTAGAATCACGGGCAAAACTTGTATATTTACTTAGAAATCCATGCATTACAATATATTAACCCATAATCTAACAAATCATGACATGCAAAGCAAGAAATATGTGAAATATAACTATTTTTAGCTACCGGTAAAATTGTCGGTAAAATAGCAAAATGGCGGATATCCACACCGTGCCAGATTCGATTTGAAACTGACACTCACATGATTATGCTACTGTTGCCAAATTTGGTTTTAAAATTTCTACCAAATATATATATTTTTTTAATGGCAACAGGAGTACGTAATAATGAAAGGTAATCTTATTATCAAACAAATAAGTGAAGGGGCTGGTATTAGGTACGGGGCTGGTATTAGGTACGTTCACCCTACCTACTTGGCTTCAAAAGCTAGCTTGATTCTCGCTTATGATTAATCGGTTCAAAATAAACAGAAATAGCTAGTCTTATATCCATTAACTATTAATGTAATGGTAATTTTGATGTTGTAGTTTGTTCGCATGTGCAGCTAATCACTGTTCCGTTACAATGCGAAAAACCTCTTTTAATGCTTGAAGTAGTATCGAGGTTGCATCTTACTATTTTGCTTATAAATGTCGATTAAAGTAACACTTAAAAGCACGGTATGCTTTTTAATTTGATTGCAAACTAGGCACCTTGTTATTAATTGTGCTATAGGTAGCTAGCACCCTATTCTATATCATTCGACTCGAATCCAATCGACAAGACTATACCCGTCATTGGGCATTTCCCCACTGGCCGGCACCGGCGACGGCGAGAGTGACAGAGCTATACTAGGAAGCAAGAAATCGGTAGTCGGTAGGCAGTAGAGTGACAGAGATACTTGCTTCCTAGTATAGCTCTGTCACTCTCGCCGTCGCCGTGCCGGCCAGTCGGAAAACGCCCATTGTCAATCTAGATACCGCAAGAGAGGGACACAGAGTGTTTCCGTGCGGCTTCTAATCGAATGGCGAAGAATACGGGTGCAGATAGTTAGCTAGTTAATCAAAGGAATCACGCATGACTGGTTTCCAAAGAAAGGCGCTGTCGGCGGCGGCGACTCCGTGCAGGATTGCTGCGAGGAGCAGGACTCCTCTTCGGACGAGAGCGAGCAGAGCAACGGCTCCCCGCGGAGTGATGAGGACGCGCCGCCGCGGCGGGCCATGGTGCGGCCGCCACCGCAGCATGCAAGACCCAGGTAGGTTTTTAAGACTTTCAAAATTAGCTTCAAAAGTGAAATATACGTTATAGTTTCCAGTTCTTTGATCGGTAGCGGTTCAAACAAGATCTTTGTTGTCAGCCATCATTATCATTATTCACCTGTCCTGTTTCCAATTTTTTCGACATTAGCCATCGACCCTGATCGAAAATACTTACTTTGACGATTAAGTGGATGCCAAATATATATTTGTCTTCTTTTTTGATTTAGGTAGCGAACTACGATTTCAATTTCAACGTTATTTTTACGGGATTTTCCGTGAGCCGTCGGTTTCGAATCAAATGGTGTAGCATAGCAGCTGTAGAATACGGGTGCTAGCAATGGCAGAATCATTGTCATGAAATTGATACTAGATCCCAACAAAATTGAGAAATCAAGCCTATCTGCTGACATGATACATTTTGGTTAACAGCAGTAAACGAACGCGCGTGGTGGGCCGGCTGTGGGTGTCGACGATGTCAGCGCGCAGCAACCAGGACGGCCAGCGCCGGTTCGAGGAGCGCGCCGCCCGGCAGATGCGGGCCGCGCTCGCTCGACGCGCACAGCTGCCGCCCACCAAGACGAAAGTGCCACCAGGTTATCTTCCTTTACAATGCAGTGCAGTGCGTTCTGGGCCACAACTTTTTAGTTACTTGCCATCGACTCGCTAAGAAGAAGAATGCAGTAATCGGAGATCTTAATATATAAAACAAACTTTGGCTGGATCGACTTTGATATTTGATATACGGGTAGCTGACACCCTCGATTAATACATAGGCTACATAACTTTTCCAAATGCCCACGGGAACGAAGTCCTGGACGGAGAGCTAGTAGTTCTATAAGTAACTAGCATTCCGCCCGGGACTTCGTTCCCGTGGGAATTTGGGGAAAATTATGTAGCCTAATTTCGCGCCACCTCTACTCATGCTGCAATTGCTCGCAGTGCCTTTCGAAATGCAACCCAAATAATCGTTGTTCTAAATGTTCAAATACTCGACAACAGATGGCGCCACTACACTTAATTTCCAAGTTGAAGGTTTGGAAAAGCCCTTATATCTTTAAAAACACGCCCTTTAGCTTAAAACGGGAACTTTCTTGTTCGAGGGGGGATAAAGGGCTATCACACTATATAAGTCCCTTTATCGTGCTGGGACTCCTTTTTAAGTTTTATCGGCACGCACATTTTATTAACTTAGTTTTATTATATATAATGATAATGATTATGTCTGTAAAGTGTTATATTACACGTATGTAGCCCAAAATCACATGTGATGTTAGTAATTTTTAGGGATTGAAAGTAATTTTAAGTACCAGCAAATAGCCGGTCTTAATAGCATAATTTATGGATATTTTAATAACTTTATACAGCGTCTACGTACGACCGCGCGCACAGCTTCGATCGCGCGCACAGTTGTTTATCTCGTCTCATTTTCTCACCTTCGCGAAGCTTTATGAACCGATTGCGTTTAATTTAATATGATGAGGAACATGATCTTATTTACCAGTACTTTATTTTGGTAGTTTCATGTCTATTATTTCGTTACATGCTTTCTCAGATTTTATTTTTTAGCTAGTTTTTCTTTTTGGCAACTCTCGAAGTAAAATATTTTTTTTTAATCATGGGCCACAAACAAACAAAGTTCGCCCCTGTATTTTTCAAAAAATTGACCGTTGAAATCAATACAAATCAATTAACAACGTTTCTCCAATACTTACGTATTTGGTGTGCAAGCTTATTCCACGTTTAACTTTCATTTTCCAGGCGGTATCTACGCGCGTTTGGAAGCGGAATGGCGCGACCGCCACGGCCAGAAGTTACCGCGTCCCGCCGCCTCGTCGCGGCCACGGAACCCACAAAAGTACAAACAATAAACTAATGAGGTGGCAACCTACACACACATTATGCCGTTTTATTTTCATTAAACATCATCATAAAACTATTAACATTCAACAGTTTGTAAGTTGTATACAGGGGATTTTTTTTCATATTTCGACCCATTTGTTCCTTGGGTTTAGTTTCGTGATCGAAGGGTTCCTGCTGGCATAAGGTATACCTACCGACATCACATCCTTACTTGGTTAACGAAACTTGCCCGTTTCTTCATGGGCTGTTTTGGAACTGAAACCGCTTAGTCCGATCGATGGGACGCCATGGACTTTTTTTTAATTCCCAAATAAATCGACTGAGGTAATTTGCATTTTGCGTATTTCCACTGTGTTATAAAGCGATGCATGACGTTACCATTGATGATAAAACTGGAACTCATTTGAACCGTTTATACTTACCATTCTTAAAAAAACCAGTCTTCTCTTCGCTATACTCTCTGTTTGTGTTTTTGCCCCTGAATATTTAAAGTAACTAATGTATTATGTATTTATTCTTTATTGTACTTGAGCATAAGTTACACAAGACACAACAGAAGAAAAACAGCACAAAGGCGGACTTATCCCACAATCAATACTTTTTTTTTACCAGCTCATATACGTCTCCACCGAGGGGCAAGCCTCCCTCGGAAACACGAAGAGGATTTAGACCATAGTCCACCACGCTCGTTTGGTGGACCGCTCGTCTTTCGAAAATTTTCTTGGACGGGCTGGTTTCATCATGATTTTTTCCTTCACCGTTGAGCAAGTGATACTTAGAAATCCGTACATAAATCCGAAAAGACGAATTTAGTGGTACAGGTCCGCACCAGGATTTGAACCCACGACCTTTGGATTACAAGTCTGGCTCATTACCAACTGGGCTATCACCGCTTAATATTTTATCCTAATTTGCTTTTTATTTAGTTTTAACATTAATTTATAATGTAAGTTAAATATACATGGTAAAAATGGGACAAATACGTACCAATTGTACCATCAATGGTATAAACTGCACAAATGAGTTCCAGTTTTACCATCAAAGGTAAAACGAGTCCGGGGATGATTAGACACTTTGCCTAATTCACTACTTTTGTTAATTCGCAACTTTCCCTAATTTGACACTTTCTTCAACCGGACTTTTTCCTTTTTGGTTACTCTTCTATTTCGTAACTTCGGTACAATCGATAAGATAAATTATTTTTTTATAATTAAAAAACATACTTCAAAAAGCGAAGAATAAAAACGTAGCATTTAAGTGTGCTACGTACCTCTACTGTTCTGTTTGAAGTCGGTGCCAAATCAAATACGTGCATCCGCCTTCGCACTGACTTCAAACAGATTAGTAGGTAGGTATACGTAGCACAATTTTTCGATTTTTGAAGTCGGTTTTATTTTTTTTAAACTTAAAAAGTTCATTTACTTTTCTAGTTTTAAATAATAGAAAGGTAAGAAACAATGTAAGTTCTTACTAAATTCGAGGGTTTCTCTCGATTTCCCTGGGATTCCATCATCAGATCCTCTGGAGTATACTCTTTCGAACAAAATAATTTTGATGAAAATCGGCCCTTAAATGGCGACGAAATCGGTGAAAAACATTTAAAAAAAGATATCTACATACAGACGAACATAGAACCTCCTATTTTGAAGTCTGTTAAAAATTTAATTTTACCTGTATTTTATCAAAGTACGTAGTAGCGCTAGTATATTTCACGCTTGAGAAAATAAATAAGGTCTGGCGGGCCCAGGATCTTTGAAATAAATATTACCACTGAATGCATACAAAAAGTGTAAAAATTATAACCCTTCCTTTTGTCTTCACCATGTTCAGGTAAAAATGTGAGTAATTGAGTGTACATTTATAAAAGTAGCCAGTTGGAAAAATAACCAAAAAGGAAAAAGTCCGGTTGAAGAAAGTGTCGAATTAGGGAAAGTTGCGAATTAACAAAAGTAGTGAATTAGGCAAAGTGTCTAATCATCCCCGGACTCGGTAAAACGACAACGGTAAAGCTGGTCCGGCGCGACGCGCTCTGTAAGCGTTTCGCTCATGGTTTATACTTGATACATCCTATCCGAGGCGTTTGGGTTAGCAGATATAAATAAAAGAGTATGTATTAGTTTATGTAGTAATATGTTTATTGCGTAGTCTAGAAGCGCAGCCGATGCGGGTACTGGCTGGAGCGCAGGCCGAAGGCGGCGCGCAGGTACCCGCGCAGCACCTTCTTGTCTGCGCGCGCGCCGATGGCCTTGATGACCGCCCCGTCGACAGTTTTCTGGTCCGTCTTGCGCTGTTCGCTTGGAACGTATTTCTGGAAATTGAAAATTGAATTGTTACTAATTTCCGCACGTGGCTTCGCCCGCATGGACTGCACGTTGTATTGGGTGGGCGAACCGTTGAGCTTAGCGGTGGAAAAGGTACTAAAGCCCGTATTACAGAAGGAGACTTAAGTCTCGATCTATAGTTATGAATTGATTACCTTTTTTTCACTATCAAACAATGAGATATGACAAAGACGACTGCTACGTAAGGATAGATCAGAATCTTGAGTCACATTTTGTAATACGGGCCAAGTTGTCAAGTTTTACAATATTCACTTTTTCCCGACACAAAATTTTAAAAGGTATTTTCATGCTTTGGGTGAACTAGTTTTTATTTGAAACGATGAAATATACAAAATGCTGTTATATTACTATGAACTTTACATACGTAAAATCAGACTAGTGTGCGATTTAAAAAAAATTGGCAAATATTTCATAAATTAAGGATGTGAATCAGCCCAAACTCTGACACCAGGGTTAGCCAAGTTCGCCACATACTTGACTTTACCTACACGATAAGAAGATGAGAGCCCAAACTGGAATAAATTGCTCTATAGCGATAAGGCTGCCGCATTGCACACTAAGACAAACATATTTTTGTTTTTTAATTATGTTTTTGGTGTGCAATAAAGAGTATTGTAACTTTCTGCAAAGAACTTAGGTCGAAATAATAAAAAAAATCTCTCTTCACACATCTTTTGCAATCATCGGCTTTTATAAAGATTCTTTTAGTCAAAACTCCAGAAACGTGAGTTAGAAACAACTGGAAAAAAAAGAAAATTTTAGCCTACCTCTTTTTTGGTGGCGAAGATATCCTCCCCAGTCTTGCGCTTGACGCTGCGTTTGGCTGAGGTCTTGTTCTTCTTGAAGTAAGTGTCGTTGAGGTGCTCCGGTAGTTTAAAGTTACCGAGGTCAATCTTGGTGGACGTGCCGATCACATAGCGCTGGGGCACACGTCTTAGCGGGCACGAGTTAAACTGGAATGAAAGGATGGATAGAAATTTGGACTTTATTTAAGATAGAAAATAGAAAGACTTTATTTTTTTCAAAAAAAAAAATCTAAGTTATCTAAGATAATTTGCCTCAAATTAAGGGAAATTTTAAAATTGTTCTCGAATCAATATTGTTGTTGATGTTAAAATAGAGGCATGAATAGAAAGCTGGTTTCTCTACATATTATAAAGAGGAAAGATTTGATTGTTTGTTTGCATTGAATAGGCTCCGAAACTACTGGACCGATTTGAAAAATTCTTTCACCATTAGAATTCTACATTATCTGTGATGGACATAGGGTACATGATTTTCCCGAATTTCCCCCGGGAAAGTCCCGAGCGGAAAGCTAGTAATTTATAAAATGAAACAATACTTCTAGTCACATATTTATTTATTTTATAAAATAAAAGACTTTTATTCACGTAAGATAGAACTTGCTTTTCCAAACGACTTTGCTTGCATGGACGTACGGTATATATTTTTTTTGGAGTTTATGGCCTGGTTACATGACTTGGTTATTAGTCTGCAGAGGTGTTGCCATTACAAGGATATTGCAAGTTTAATATGGATGGATAGACAAAGATAGATAGAAAAAGACAGGGGAGACCTTTGTCTAGCAGTGGGTATAAAGGTTGTTTTCTTTTGTCTTAAAATGAAAGGAGGCTTCAGCCACTCTAGGTGGTTATGCCAGTCTCATGGTCACTCATGGTTTTCATTTCTATTTCAGAAGCTTATCCTTGAATCTTTTCTACCCTTTGTCTCACGCCTATAATTCCTTTCGGGGTAGGCAGAACGCCATTAGGTTCTGGAACCAGTTGTCGCCACATTTAACAATAATTCTAAGGGTTATTGGATGGAATATGAGTATAGTGGTGATAGGTTGTCAGCCTTTAACCCACATACAGCAAAATGCCACTTCTGGTTTCTACAGTATGCTTGGGAAGAGTTGTCAGCTGGCACATTCTAAGTTTTTCTTTCACTCCCAGGGGGCCGTCCACATGTTACGTAAAGCAAAATTTGGAATTTTTGAACCCCTCCCCCCTATGTCACGCTTTTTGGGTATACCTCTAACATGTACTGTTACCTTTGGTTTGGTATGATCCCCCCCTCCCCCATATTCTGTGACGTAATATGTGGATGACCCCCAGACAAGCGTGGAAGTTATGAAACAACAATATACTCACAGCAAATGGACCAGTGACCAGCAACAGCCCGCTGGGCAGCACTCCAACGAGCACGACTCGCTTGCCGGAGTGACGTCCAGCCAGCAGGATGCAGACAGTGCCTACGGTGAGGTTGGGCCTCGTCCTGCGGATGTGCTTGCTGAACGTCTTGTGGTGTGGGTTCTTACGGATCCTGGAATGTTAATTATTTATAAATAGCTTTTGAAAGTTAGTTGTTACTTCAATTCTGGCTTCTTTCTGGGTAAACATATCTAGGACGGCCACAACTCAGGTTACCACACACATGCGCTCTGTGCTGTTGTGATAAGAGAGGTTTTGCAATGAAAATGGAGAAACCTGATGCGCTGGCCTCTGTACAATGTTTCTATTTTCTTAAATGTCTGGAAAACTTATTGTTTCCGATTTTTCGAAATAATAACAAAACAACAAAAAAGTTTCTATGGAGGGTTCTATCTATCTATGGAGGGAGGAGGAACAACAAAGTTTAAAATACCGATTTTTATAAAAAGCTGCAAAGAATACCATGAAAAAATAATAATATACATAGATGCTACACACACTATTTTTACCACATGGTACCTTAATTGAAACATACATAAAAATAGACACAAACAGCTCTGACCTAAAAAAACGTCTGCTTTTTAGAAAAATATTGGGCCAGCAACACTACTTGACCAAACTGACCATCAATATCTCAATATTAACTCACTTGTCCTGTGTAGGGTAGAAGGATCTCCTGCGACGTAGCTGTACAGTACGGGTTCCTCCATTCTTCTCTCCTCCGATCTGCTTTACTGCAGTGGTGGGGTTCTTGGGCTTTTCAGCTTTGGCGTTCTTTTTGCCCACAAACTTGTATTTGGCCTAAAATTTTAATTTAATAAAGTTAGTTCAATACATTTTTACGACTACTTTAACTTTTTTGAATTGAAATTGGATCATAAACTAGACCAGCATAGGGTTTTGATAGGTCACATACATATACAGCAAACGGGGCAGTATTGGGCAAAATAAAGTTTGGAATAATATTTTTTTATTATGGGAATTAGGATGTTTCTATTTGTGTCACATTAATTATAGTGTAATTAATGTGACACATTACTAATTCACTTATTAAATTTTAGGGAGACCAAAATTTTAATGATGTAGCACTACACAAAGCCATAAAATCCTCATGCGGTAAAATTATTGAGGGTAAGTTGTTCAGTCCCCAGATTACGGTACCTACTATAGGTATTACTTCAATTTAAGGAATTTCCTGGACATTGAACAACAATTCATAACAAAGGCAAAACAAAATGATGAATGTTTTCGTTCAGAGGAAAACATAAGTAAACATTTATAGTCATATTCTGAATAAAGCTAACATGACCCTCTGACCAAAGCCTGAAATAACCTTACCTTCTTGTGGAACATCACGGACTTGGAATGGCGAACAACTCCATTTCCTAGGTCATAGTTCCTAGGTTTGCCAACCTTCTTAACTCCGCCCGCGGGGGCCGCGGCGGGCTTAGCCACCGGCTTGGGCTGAGGTGGAGCCATTTCAACTCTGTACAGAAAAACACAACCTCAAAACAAACTCACCACCTGATATGATTTAGGTTATGATGTATTTTATACTACTTCGCACCAACAAGTGACTAAAACACAACCAACAGAGCACGCTAGTAACTACAAAGCAACGTAATTATTTCCTAAAACTCGAAAGATCACTATAAAATCGCTAATCACAGACCGAAACGTCAAACTTAAATTCTCAAAAACTTGTGTTTCTAAACACGTATTCACAAAAATATAACACGGAGTCACTTGTTCGTCGGAAGGATTTTGCTTTTAACACATAAATTTACCCAAATTTCACTATATCAACGTTATTAGATTGGATTTATTTCGGTTTCTTTCAATCTCAACTCACATTCCAACCGGGATCAAGAAAAAGAAATTGTCAAAGAAATATGTTAAAGTCTATGGTCTTCTAGAGATGCGAATTTCTATACCGTTATCGGTTTTTATTGTTGTAAAATAACGTTATATGTTAACGTTATTAGGCAAAATATATATTTACAAATAGCAATATTAAACTGTCAATGTCAAAATTTATTTGAAAAAAAAAATCAGTATTGAAAAATGGCTTCACTGCGAAGCCCGTCTTCGCCGTCCGACGGTTATACAAGGTTTAGTGACGAATTTGGAAACACCAGTATCAACAATTACGGCTCAAATGTCTCAAGTAAACGAGAAGCTATGATTTTTCTATGCACTGTAGCCGCAAGACTTCATGTACGCTTTTGATGTAACAATACATTTGTTATGCATTTTAAAATAAGTATTTGTCTTAATTATGCTCACTATTATAAAGAGACTGACTTCTCATCCATTGCCTCATGACACCCATTTACTAATTTCTTTAATGCCTACACTATGTGACGCACTGGATGACTCATAGTCGTCTATACATATAGGCTTAGAAACTAACCTATGTTAGGTAGGTATAAACAATAGGCTCGACCTATTTTCTTATAGTAGTAAGCATTAGACAGAGCTATTAAATCGGCACACTCTTGCATGGCCAAAGTAGACGCTAATTCGCATGCTATACCTGATTAAACCTACTTTTATGGTGTTGAATTTATAAGTATATTTATGTTTGACTAGCAATACAGACAACCTAAAAAACAAATCAATGTTATTAATTTATTTTAAGAAAATTTAATTTCTACATCTCATCTTTATAAAGATATTTTGAATTTGACTAAGTTAAACTTTGAAAATATGGTGCTTTATTCTTTCAACCAAGAAAACATCTCCTTTAATATATATTTTTAGTATGTATAACAAAGAAACAATAGAGAGACCAAAAATTTGCTATTAATTATTTACATAATTTCTTTATTTACTTACTCATTATTATTTGGTTTTATCTGCTTTACCCAGACTCTAGTGTATGATTCTTTACATGATTTAAACCAAATTTTACTGTTAAAAAAGATTCACCCGAATTGAGAACCTCCTCCTTTTTTTTAAAGTAGGTTAAAAATAAATGAATGGTACTAATGATAAATGTTCAATATCATAGAGTTCATATTTAAAAAAATTGTGTGACACTTAATCCCCTTGTGGGATAAGTCTGCCTTTGTACTGATTTTCTTAAAATGCGTCTTGTGTAACTTATCTTCATGAATCCAATAAGAATAAATACATACATACAATGTGTCCAATAAAGAATAAATACATACTTATATACAATTCATCTATTAATTTGCTTCAGTCACACTAGGCTGGGCTAAGTCATAAATAAAACTAGTTTAATCCACTTTGCAGCACTTTTGGGCTGACATATCAATATTAATCATACAGTCTAGTACCTATATGGCTCTCACAGGGAGATGTTTTCTATGTGTGAACCATAGTTTGTTCACTTTATCCAATTGAACTTGTTAGTTTATTTTTTATTTTTTTGTTCTTTTTCATGTTATTTCATTGTTTTTCATTGGCTTTCATTGTTCAGTGAGGTTAAGCAACTGTCATAAGAAGTAATAATAGGTGACAGGCTGTTTAATGACATTTTATCAGTGACCCAAAATCCTCAATTTGAAAACCAAACAAAAAATGCTAAAAAATGTACCTAGTCATGAAATAGTAAAAAATCTGTTTAAAACTTTGGAAAATCTACTGTTCGGTGAGGAATTGGTCTTGAACCTCAAGCTAGAACCTCTCATAACCATCTATCTTCATAACCATAATATCACTATTTTTAACCAACTTCAAAAAAGGAGGAGGTTCTCAATTCAACTGTTTTTTTTTGTATGTTTATGAATTGATGATTCTCTTGTATATGGTAGGTGATACTTCAGAGGTGGTTCCATATAAATTTTATTGAAATTGATTCAGCCCTTTTTAAAATAATCAACAAAAACAAAAAACACAAATACATTATATCTAGATGACGTTTTGTGTCATGATTATCTGCTGATAGGCATTGCTGGGATTGCTGAAGTCAGCTGATTCTTACATTTTCCATGTAGACAATTATTTGGTTTTTTTTTTCTTTTTTTTTAATGAGGTTTTCAAATGTGATTATTATGGCTTGAGGGTCACATTTATCACATGTGTCTCTGTGCTGTGAAAGAATACCTACAAAAATATATTATAAGGGTTATTTATTACATGAAATATAGGTAGCTTATTGCCCATGTATCGAAGTTCGAAAAAGTATTATAGGTACTGTTAGCAAAATAAATATAGACTGTCTATGACAGACATCAAGATACAAATACAGTGGATGATGTGGTATTTTATTTATGCTTGGTTATCAATACCTTATAACCAATAGATGTAGAGTAGATAATAATCTTATCAAGCAGGGGTGGACAACCCACCAAAAATATATCCTACTAATAATATTAAATGTGAATATTTTTGAGTTTGGATAGACGTTTTTCTTTTTACTCTTTACCGCTTAGTACTAAAAAGTACTGAGCGGATTTTGATGTCACCTTACAGTAATATAGCTTAAACATCAGAATAACACATAGACTGTATAACTTTCTCTTATTAATACTAAATAAAAATACTTAAACTATTCGAATTTAAGTGCTAGTTGATGTATACTTTGATTCTATGTTTTTTTTTAAATATTTGTATGTACACACGATAGCACACCAGGCTATACATGTCGACCTTGACGTGACGACTCCCTATGTCGTTTGTAATAGCGCCGGCTTTCGTACAGTTGTACAAGGTGTTGAAGAAGCTTGTTGCAGAATATTCGTTATTAATAATATGAAGGAAAATATGTTTGACATTTTTATAAAGTTCATGTAAAAAATTGTTTAATAACTCATAAAAATCCTTCTGCTAGGCACGGGACTTAATCATATTTAAATTATGTTATAAAACAAATCCCCGCGGCCTCTGTCTGTCTGAACGCGAGAAACTCAAAAACTACTGAACGGATTTTCGAACGGTTTTCACTAATGGATGGATAGGAAGATTTATGTGTATAATTCACTTTCGAAATTCTCACGGGAACAAAAACCCTCTTGCTTTCATTCATTCATGCAAACTTTTGCGTTTAATATTTACTAGAATGTTCGTAAAAAAATGTTTCAGATGTCTGATTTTCTTAAACAATGGTTTCCGAATGTACCGATACGTTTAAAGAGATAAATAAAATGTGATTAAATATGGTGTAGTTCGGCATATTTTTTATTTATTTTAATAATAAAATATGTCTAAAAGTTTAACTTTAACCGAGTCTATTTGGTACGCGCTCAAAGATCAGTGGTACAGACTCAAGGCATGTAAGTTTGTTTGTTTCGTTTATAATAGTCTACATTTGACACGGTCTACTTTTGATATATTCTGCTTGTATGCAAGGCGGCTACCATGGATCGTGAAGCCGATTTTGACGTGATCGACATCGATATCGAATTAATGCATATACATTGCTTCTTCACAATGTAATTTTAAAATAAAATGTAAACCAATTGCAGCAATGTACACACGGCAGCACATCCGGCTATACTTGTCGACCTTAACGTTGCCCTTATCTCGCTCGTAATAGCGTCGGCTTTCATAGTGCAAATGGGGAACCTGACGTGCTGCTGTCTGTACTTAATCGTTCACCGATTTTATTCGTTGACTAGCTTCCCGCCCGGGACTTCGTTCCTGTGGGAATTAATTATACACATTAACCTTCCTCTTGAATCACTCATCCATTGGCTAAAACAGTTTGAAAGACCGTTCTTTCGTTTTTTGCGTTTATCGTGTTCAGACAGACAAACAAAGACCCCCTTATTTTATGATATAGTATGATCGTATGTCGTGCCAATTCTTCCTATCACCGGTCAATAAACAATAACTATTCTACAATAACAACTACTTTACTACTCTGTTTTTACGAGTATATGATGTCACTTTTACTTTGTAGGTACCTTGTTCTAATAATATGTTGGGTTGCAATAAAGTAGGTAAGTATATTGCATTGTAGATATCCTAAAAATAAGTCTTCGTCATATCAAACCCGGATCCCTACGATATCTGTTAAAGTCCATCGTGTGGATAGAAAGGCATAAGTAACCACACAATGGACTGTGATGCAAAGACGCCCTGCCTCACTTCAGCCTAGTAGAATGAAGCCGCGGGCGGAAAGTAGCTTAACAATAACATACTGTTGAAAGAAAAAACCTTGTGCTAGTACCAAAGTAGATACAATACGGGCGAACGGCGGCGGAGCGGCTGTAAAGACCTTAAACTGAATGTCAGGATGTGGGTGTTAGGTAGACTTCTTGATTTTACATACTTAAATATAAAAAGAAATATTTCTTTTGAAAAAAAAAATGAAAAATATTTATTTCACTTAATTTATAACATAATATATAGATTGGGTTGATGCCTCCTTTTAAGCTTGATAAAGCCTGGGAGACAACGCTCTTCCATGGACATAGTGAATTTATGGTTAACTTGTTATAGCAATTTAATGATATAATTTTCTTTTCGTTAGTAAGAATGGTAAACTTAACACTATAATTCATTACTTTAGGCGCATACAATAGGGTTAAAAATAACTCCTCGTGCTTGTCACGTTATAATTTGCGCTTTGTCCTTTCCTCATAAAAAATTGACTTGTTAAAATAATTCTTTATTAGAGGCTTCTGGGCTGTCCAGTGGTCAGAGAAGCAGCTTCACTATTTGTTTGGTTTGGACTAAACCGTATCCTCAATGCTACTATCGAAGCCATATAATTGACTGTCTATATTTATATCGGTAATAGATATAAATATAGACAATCAATTATATGGCGAACTTGACTTCCACTGGTGTCAGAGTTTTGGAACCGCCAAATGGCCTATGACTTGGTTTAACGACTGTAGTTATCTTACTCAACCGATCAGTGAGGATAAGCAACGTACACAGGGACAGGAAACCTGATGGGTGACTAAAGTGGCAATTTATCACGAGCGTTTCCGTGCTTCGGAGGGCACGTTAAGCTGTCGGTCCCGGCTGTTGTCGATTGATTACAGTCGTTAAAACCAAGTCAGAGGCTATTGTGCGGATTGAAAAACTCTGACACCAGGGTTAGCCAAGTTCGCCACACACTTGACTATACCTACACGATAAGAAGAAGAAGAATACTACTGGTCCTCAGTGACGTCACTCACTGCTTCTGACTGACTATTGGTTTCAGATGCAGTCATAGGTCGGGCAATCATTTTTGTAATAACTCTAAAACTAAAAATGTTGTATCACCCCGACCTTTGATTATAACTTTTAAACGGCTTAACCAATTTTGATCGAATATAGCTAAGAATCATCTCGATTACGTCAGCTTTCAAACAAAAAAAACCGCATCGAAATCGGTCTATTCGTTTAGGAGCTACGATACCACAGACAAATACATAGACATACAGATACACACGTCAAACTCAAACACCCCTCTTTTTTGTCGGGGGTTAAAAACAAGAGACTCGAGACGCTAGTAAAATAATTATGTGGGCCTTCGAGTGTGTCGTTTATTATAATTTGTTAAGGTAAAGTCTGGCGCCATTCGATCGTTGTTTAATTGTCATGCGCCTGCGATCTTATTGTGCAAGTCTGAATGCCACACTCACTGGCCGAGTGAGAATTGCAATAAAGTAAAACGTGCTTGCCGCAAGGTCGGTCGCGGCAATTTCTTTTGTAGATGAGAAACGTCAGAATAGAAGTTTTTTTTCTCTATTTAGGAAAATATAGAGCTGTGCTACACATATACTTATTCTAAGGTAACTTAATCTAGCTATAAGCTAGTTAAGTTTTCACTAAAAGATATACCTAACATCATAAATTTCCTAGCTTGAGGAGACCTTATGTGCTACTAGCATACGCATGTGGCATAATTTTTTCGTATATCGTTCCGCATAGCGTCTGTACAGAACAGCATGCAACGATATATCGACATGACGTAATTGCCCACGTTTAAAAACGTATGAATCAACCGACTTTAATCCCAACAAGGTCTATTAGCAGATAACTACAAACCTTAACGTCATCTAAATATGTAATGTTCAAGATTTTTTGTTTTTGTTGATTTTTTAAATTCGACGTATATGGGACCATCTCAGGAGTATACTCTTTCGAACAAATGAAGAAACTTGAAAATCGGTCGACAATTGGAGTTATCGCGTTTTCATAACGTTAAGAATTCGTTCGGTAATAAAATTTACCTTACGCGTGTATGCTAGCCCCAATGGCCACTGCAACTTCTTTCTCATTCGGTCATTTCGAAGAAGATAATTCCATAAATGTTCAAAAAAAAAAAGAAGATAATTCGAATATCAATTTAAAAGGTTTGAAATGGTATTCGATGTCATGATTCGAAATGACCGAATGAGAAAGAAATTGCGTTATGCCCGATCCTCCGTGAAGGTCTGCATACCACAGTACCTACTCTTAATTACCTTGTTTCCGACTTCCGAGTAGGACTGGCGTCACAATGGTTTCCCACGGTCAAGTGACAATGCGAGAGTAGATGAGAGTACGATAATCTATCCCTACGTGAGATGTACGTAACGTATACGGTAGGCCTTCGGCCGACGAGCACCACACTAGCATACTGAGGCCCGTGTTACACAAGGAGACTTAAGTCTTGATCTATGTGTAAGATAAGTTATTTTATTTCATAAAAACTTAAGCCTAAACACAAAAATATATAACAATCAAATGTTTAAATTATCAACTTAATTAAGTAGTCCAAATGCTTATTAAATAATGCTACATACTAAATTTGTTACAAAATGGTTAGTAGGTCAGATATACTTAAGTATTGATTGTTTTTTTCTCTCACTATCAAAATAACAAAGACGACTGCTACTCAAGTATAGATCAGAGTCCGAGTCGCGTTCTGTAATCCGGACCTTATAATAAAAATCTTCGCCTGTGTAGTAATCCCTGTCGGGGTGGGCAGGCAAAACGTCATGTAATTGATGCCACATTTGGCATGCATTCTAGTACAGATGCAACATAAGTACAGATGCCAGCGCATCAGGTTACCCCATTTTCATTACAAAACCTTTCTTATCCTTACAGCACAGAGTGATTGATTGTGGGAACCTGATGTGCGCCCTCTAATGACATCTCGATCCGAAATCTCATTCAAACGGATAGTATCAGTACGAAATAGAATGACCGCAACATGACAAAATTATCTCACGCGTGTGTAATTGTGTATGCTAGTTCCGTGTGTGATTGTTTTTATTCATAGGGACCATCCATAAATTACGTCACACGTTAGGGTGAGCGGACAACAAAGTGTGACAAGGGGGTGGGAGGGGTCATAAGTTTCGTGACGTCACATTTCAAAATGTGTTATGAGTATCAAAACGTGTAAACTATTAACGACAAACTTAAGTACGTTTTTACTTTGTTGAGACAATGAGTTTTGAGTTCCCAAAAAAAATAACAACTCATTTATTTATTATTACTATAAAATTATTAGAAAATTACAAAAATTGCTAAATATGTGACGTCACGCTAGGGAGGGGAGGAGTCTTACAAATGTGACCAGCTGTGACAAGGAGGGGGAGGGGGTCAAAAAATCATGAAATTCGTGTGACGTAATTTATGGATGGCCCCAAATAGGTTTTTTCTTGACCACAATCTAGCACAAGAGCAAAGATGCGGTCGAGAATGAAGCAAGCTCACCCAGAAAATGCCTATTCACTCGAACTTTAAAGAGACGCGGGTTGTATGAGCTCTGAAATATAGACGCAGGCAAGAATTCCATTCCTTGGCTGTGCGCAGCGCAGTATAAAAGATAATGAAAAGCGCTCAACTAATTTGAGTTATGGTATTGTCATATTCAAGATGATTCAGTAGCCATGCGGTATCTTTATGAAAGTAAACAGAAGCAATATGCAAGTGTGTACAACGATAATTATATGATAACAGATAATTGATAAAAAGGATGGACCGACAGAAAAAAAATTGTTTCTGAAAAAATAATAAAGAAAGTTTGTGGTATAACATTTATTAATAGTACCCTCCCTCGGCGAAAAGCTGATAACCTATTACTTACCACTTTATTCTAATCCAATAAACAACCATAAAAATATGTATATCTATTTGTAAATGTAAACCGTATGGTTAAGTATTTCTAGAACCAAACGATGCTCTGCCTACCCCGCTAAGGTTCATAGGAGTCGGTGTATGAATACTTTGGTAGAAAACCTTAATTCCCACGTACGATTTTGGCCTTGTATTATTTCCAAACTGTTCACAAAGATTGCTTGTATTTTTCTAAATTGCACATTTCTGCACATTGTTTTTCTTTTAAGTAAAGTATTTCAGTAAAAGGTGGCATGATTTGCAAAAAAAAGCAATTCTAAATCTTGTGTTAAGTAATGATGAGGATCTTTTTTGCCGACTCTACGTACCTTCTCTTAACATCAATGTCCTAATTTTTTCACATTCTTTGCTTTGTCTTCGTTAGTTCTAGTAATTTGCCTAGTTATTTTTAGTGAATTAATGTAAATTGAGACCCTATTTTAAATGGAAATATCAAATTCGTGAAGAAAATACTTAAAATGAGTGTTAGTTTTAATAAAGTGCTGGATAGCGTTAAAGTGGTTCCGATTCGGGTTTATTCAACTTTTGCTGGGTGGATTGGTATGTAATTAAAAATAAATAAGATAATAACAAACAGCCATTGTAGAAAATGTCTTCTTATCTGGATGTGCAACTTGCTACTAAAATGAGCTCGCTACATCGTCGACCGCATCTTTGCCCTGTACTGAGCTAGATTGTGGTCAAGAGCGAACCCATTCTTAATAATAATAAAAAAATGTTGAACTTGCTTTCAATATAAAACAGAAGATGGTACTTGCGTTCAATTAGACCCCCGACACATAAAGAAGGCTTGTTATTTATTTAAAAAATACGTGTATATCTGTCCGTCTGTGGCATCGTAATTCCTAAACGAATGGACCGATTTTGATATTATTTTTTTGTTCTTGTTACTTAAGGGACCATCCATAAATTACGTCACACGGTAAGGGGAGAGGAGAGGTTCGATAAAGTGTGGCATTGTGTGACAAGGGGTTGGGAGGGGTTATAAGTTTCGTGACGTCACATTTCAAAATGTGTTATGAGTATGAAAACGTGCCAACTATTAACGACAAACTTAACCTCCTCAGTCCCAAGCACTCTTTTTACGTTTTTTCTTTGGTTGAGACAATGAGTTTTGAGTAGGAACCCAAAAAAAAATAACAACTCCATTAAGGGTCAAAAAAATCATGAAATTCGTGTGACGTAATTTATGGATGGCCCCTAATATGTTACTGCATCCATTTAATACAAATTGATAGTATCCAGTATGGATCCTGTTCTAGGGCACTGCAATTGAGAGGTAAAATAATTCTAGTCGCTAGTATTAAACAATTGGAGATAATAACGTAAAACCCAAATTACATTACAAATTAACTATTCTTATAAAAAATCAAGTGCGAAACAGTTAAACATTTTTTGAAATTTCATTAAATAAATTCAAGGCCAAGAATATCGGCTTACAGCTTCGATACAAATCATAATTAAATGTATTAATTAAAATTAAATTTCCCGCGGTATCGAGGTCGGAAGCCCGTGTAGGATGCGTATGCGCACTGAAGCGGTGATTTCGACTTAATAGTTTAGTTCCACATCGTTTTTGTTGGTTGTGTGTTGTTTACATGGAGAAAAATGAGAATATTTGTTTGGAAGGTAGGGAAAGTATTAGTTTTATATATTTTTGAGTGTCCCACGCACCTAAAACAACGAATTTTCCGAACGTGATGTACAAACGGCAGTACATTAGACTTCACCTAATGACATTGAGGCCGTCCTTCCTTATAATGCAAATGTATAACATGATGCGTTGCTGTCTATAATGCACGCACAGACTTAAGATTTTTCGAGATAGGTATCCTAACCTAAGGATATGTTAATTTCACATGGATTTTAACTCAGGGAACCTTCCAATTTCGCCGACTTTTTAAAAGTGACCCTTTACATAAAAAAATCGCCTAATCTATCTATACTTAGATATTATAAAGAGGAAATATTTAATTGTTTGTTTGTTTGTTTGCATTTAATAGGCTCTGAAACTACTGGATCGATTTGAAAAATTCTTTCACCATTAAAAAGCTACATTATTTTCCCGAATTCCCACGGGAACGAAGTCCCAGGCGGAATGCTAGTTGTGGTATACATCCATTGCAAACCAAATGTCCAATGAATGCAAGGCTATTTGCGGACACGAACCTCGTTCTGCATACATTTTTACATTGATTTGCATTGAACGGACCGCAAAAACTAGTTTGTTTTACAAACTTATTTTTGCAGTTAATATTAAGGGTTGGAGTTAGAGTTTTCAAACCGCCAAATGACCTCTGACTTGGTTTTAACGACTGTAGTCAATCGGCAACATCCGGGACCGACAGCTTAACGTGCCCTCCGAAGCACGGAAACGCTCGTGATAAATAGCCACTTTTAGTCACCGTGACTATTGCCACTCTCCCTGTTCGGTTGAGATCAGCGAGTGACATTGGGCCACAAGCGATAGTTACACTGAAATACCATTTCTACTTTTCCTAAAGCTAGTTTTTTTTTTAGATAGCAGAACAGGCGGCGATGGCGGCGGCGGTGACGGCACTCTCGACATGGGCAGCAGGTCCTCGCTCCACACAGGTCTTCACATGTCAGAGGACGAGCATTGGGAGATGAACTACCATGAAGCTGCCATTTACTTGGAGGTAACACTGGATTGGGAGAAAAAGAAAAACATAGAATGTGCCAGCTGCCCACTCTTTCTAGGCATTCTTTAGAAGCCAGTTAGCGGGAAGTGAGGTGGACGAAGCTGACGTAATCGAGATGGCTCTTAGCTATATTTCATCAAAATTGGTTCAGCCGTTTAAAGGCTAAAAGCAATCGAATATCGGGGGTGAAACAATTTTCAATTTATTCATCATAGTAACCTATAAGAATGTACGTACGGCACGTGCTCCACTCCACACGATGCTCTGTGTACCATAAAATATATACTTTTTCATTAGAATAGTTAATTAATTTAACTGTTAAGGCGACTACAGCACCCGATAAAGGCAGCACTCATAGGAATAGTGCCATCTCCCTCTCTCAACAGGCCTGGGCCGGCAGTGCGAACAGTGTCGATACACGAAGTTTACGGACTATGAAATCGTGCGTGCGTAAAAACATGTTCGAAAGTTAGAAAAATGCGATTTATGGAAAGGTAACAGCTTAAATCGAAAAATGCGCTAACTACTTATCGAGAGTGTTCAATCACGAACATTTTGATAGCAAATTAAAGTTCCTGTGTGCATTTTACTATCGTTTTTACAGCTTTAAAGATTCACAATATTGATATTTAGAGGTGACTTTGTGAGCTTTTTCTATCGAACCAAAAATGCTGAATCATGTTTTCAGCAAAGTCCTGAATATTACCGTAGAATTTTTTTCTTCGATTTAATGCAGTGCGTCATGCTTATCTACGCATCATAAAATCGTAATTTAGGTGCTGTAGTCGCCTTAAGCCTATCTAGAACTAGTAGCCTTAACCACGGGTTCCTGTGGTCTTCTCTTTTCTTCCTCCTGACGTTCAATGTTTTTGTTTTTTAATGTTAAACTATAGTTCTCAATGTAAGCGAATTTAATTCTTTATTGAGAACATAAACATCTTAAGCCTGAATCATTAATGTAGTTGCGGCAAGGTTCTCCCACTTCTTTCTTCTTTATCGTTTATTAGGAACTAGCATTCCGCCCGGGACTTCGTTCCTGTGGGAATTCAGAAAAATTATGTAGCCTATGTCCATCGGGGATAATGTAGCTTTCTAATGGCGAAATAATTTTTCAAATCGGTCCCGTAGTTTCGGAGCCTATTCAATGCAAACAAACAATCAAATCTTTCCTTTTTTTTAGTATTAGTAGCATTCCGCTCGGGACTTCGTTCCCGTGGGAATTCGGGAAAATTATGTAGCCTTTGTCCATCGGGGATAATGTAGCTTTCTAAAGTTGAAAGAATTTTTCAAATCGGTCCAGTAGTTTCGGAGCCTATTGGATGCAAACAAACAAACAATCAAATCTTTCCTCTTTATAATATGTATAGATAGAAGAAGATATAGATAGATGGATAGATATAGACAATCAAGTATATGGCGAACTTGATTTCCACTGGTGTCAGAGTTTTAAAACCGCCAAATGGCCTCTGACTTGGTTTAACGACTGTAGTTATCTTACTCAACCGATCAGTGAAGATAAGCAACGTACACAGAGACAGGAAACCTGATGGGTGACCAAAGTGGCAATTTATCACGAGCGTTTCCGTGCTTCGGAGGGCACGTTAAGCTGTCGGTCCCGGCTGTTGTCGATTGACTAAAGTCGATAAAAACCAAGTCAGAGGCCATTGTGCGGTTTGAAAACTCTTACACCAGAGTTGGGCAAATTCGCCACACACTAGACTATACCTACACGATAAGAAGAAGATCTTACTGGCTTCCCACTTACTGGGTTCTACAGTATGCCTGGGAAAAGTCTGTAATCGCTGGCACATTCTACATTTTTCTTATGTGTCGTTTTTTAACGACACTCTTAACCCTGGACTCTTCAAACCACGAGCACGTTGTCACCAGGAAGGCCTGAACAATGAGAAGTTCGACTCACATCCTTCCAGTCCCGAGGAGTTGCCAGCGTACCTGAGGGTCCACAACCCCTGGTACCACGGCCTGGATCTACTGGCCTCGTTGGTGCTCATCTTGTTGGCTTTTACTGAGGACCCAGCTGTACCTGCTTTTGAGGTTAGAAAAAATCTGTTAAAATTTATTTTTTATTTTTAAAACAACCTTTTTACTATAACTTTTACTATACTATAATGGCATATAGGATCAAATTACTCATCAATACGAATCAAACAAGCCTAAACTCCATGGTGGGGTTGTGTCGTTTTATTGCGAAGTTCCTATGGCCACCTTCCAGACTTCTAGCATCATATCAGCTCCATGTCATCATAATATGGCATTGTCACGCTATATAAATACGCATGCAAAATTTCAGCTCAATCGGAAAACGGGAAGTGGGTCAAATTTAACTTGCAAGATTTCATTGCAGACACCGGGACCAGGGGAAACTAAATAAAAGCTTGTAATAATGCCTAACATTGCGCCTGTGGCTTTCTTTTAGTGAAAAAGTAGTTTATGTCACCTCCAGTTATTCTGGTGCAAAATATCACGTTTATTGATTTTGTAGAAGATTGCGTTTAAGTTCCTTTTGTAAGGTGTTTCGTGGGCAAACAAAGTATTAAAATACGTTGATGATATAATCAAACAATACGTTGATGATATAATTTCAGCTTCCAGTATGGGCTCACGGGACGATAGAGCTCTTGGCTCTGACAGTGATAGGGGTGGAACTACATCTCAAACTCAAATGGATCGGCTGGAGCACGATCCTTAAACATAAGAGGACCATGATCAAGGTATATCATTGTAACGATTTTTTGTTCCCATTAAGTCCCTAGTGCTATGTATAAACTTATTTTGGTTTTGAGTTTCCACTCTTTTTCTGAAATTTCCGATGAACTTAAAAGCATTTTTTTTAAATAAGCACCTTTACCTACAGGTCTGCATGCTTGTGAGTAATCTTATTTTTTTCTTGTGAGCTAAGACTTATTATTGATGTTACTTCTATCTAACTTACTTCTATTAATATTAGTTAAGTTGTGTTCATCATTCGGTTAGAAAACGATGTCCTATTGCTAAAATTGCTAAAATGTTGAAGCTTATTGTACCTATAAACGATTTGTCAGTGCACTATAATTTAAACGGGTTTACTCACATTAATATATACACATATGTATTATAGTTACTCATAAATTGTAAACTACCATAGAGAGTATTATAATTAAAAAGCAAGTGCTGAATTTAAACAATGTGGATGCTAATAATAACACAATAAAGACATACATACAAAAACCTTTTTTTTCCAGGGTGTAACCCTTTCAATAATGGTACTGGAGGCAGTCGTGGTCCTCTGCCGACAGTCCTCTCACTTCAGGGTAACGCGGGCGCTCCGCCCTATCTTCCTGGTGGATACCCGCCATTGTGGTGGCGTTCGACGGTTTATTAGACAAATATTGCAGTCTTTGCCACCTATAGTAGATATGTTAGGTAAGTTGCAGCGGATTATCTGTAGCCTGAAAGTATTGGCATGTTATTTTATTTTATATGTTACCAATAGCGTTGATATCAGGTGATTTTTAGCTTCTGAGATCAGATTTGATATCCTGGTTTTTCTTATATAAGGTCACCCAATATTATTAAATATATTATGAATAGTGTCTCATAAGACTATATCGTCAATGTAACAGTTACGAATTTCGAAAAATAAATTGTGTGCGTAGACAAGTATTTTTAGTCTCGGATTAGTAGTCTAATGTTTTTTTTTAACTCAGATTAATATGCGACAGAAGTTTAAATCTAGAAGATTTATGGAAACGCCATTCTATAGAAATCTCTCAGAACAACTTACATTTGATAATATCCATATCTATCGATCCATTACGATTTTAAATTTTTGTGTATCAGTGTATACCTTTAAATTTTCTATTCGTTTAGTTTTTTAGTGGGTTAAGGCTAAATGGACAGTTTGGTCTGTTTTTGATTTTACACTTTCAGTATTAAGACTTGGTTCCGACTTTCTAGTGGTCTATTATGTATATTTTTTATTTCAGGGTTATTAATGTTCTTCGTAGTAACTTATTCATTATTGGGATATTATTTATTCTCCGAGCACGTGGATAACGGACATTTTAAGACGATGAGCGATTCGTTCGTCAGTATGTTCGTTTTACTCACAACAGCAAAGTAAGTAATTTTCATGTAGAAATAAATTCCTAGGTAGAATACAAAAATATACATTTGGGTTTGAAGTCCCTCACCTGCGCCGCCTATTTGTTTGACTTTGTTTTTGTATGCACTTCAACTTCAATCTGTATCTAACAAATTAACGTAATCGTTCTTCCTACAAATATATTCCATTTTTCGCTAGAGTTCTTAGACAAACATGTTCTGTTTGAGTTATTGTTTTATGTTTAAAGCGCTTTAATAAGTCATTAACACATAATAATGTTGTTTTAGCTTCCCAGACGTGATGATGCCGTCATATGCCAAGTCCAAGTGGTATGCCTTATTCTTCATACTGTATATTATCACTGTCCTCTACGTTCTTATGAATTTGGTAAGTTATCCAAAGGTTATTGCACTTACTAATATAATGTTGACTTGTAGAATAACGTTACTGTGGCTTTAAATGGTTCCATAACAACTTAATACTTAATACTATGTCTGTCGCTTTTTAAGTAATCTTGGGTTTTTTGTTTTAATTATTTATTTCGTGAATCATAGGCGTGATATGTAGGTATGTAGTAAATAATTTAGAAAGAATTTTCTAACTGAAATTGTTTTTATAAGTTAATTTCCCCACAAACACTCAAAAGTAAAAAATAAATTTAAAAAACTGTATAATTTAGTATTTTTAAAAGGTTTACCCGCGATATTCACAAAGACTTGAACCGACGACCCCAGGGATAGATTTCCTGGTGCTCTTACCAACTGAGCTACCTTGCCTTCAAGTCAAGCGGCGAAACTTCACATTCCTTTACTAGGGACATTTGTCTTGCGCGTAGATTAGCGCCGTCTGTGTCTCGTATGGAGAGCTACAGACTCAGACCACTTATTAGAAATAGATTATGACAAGGACGAAACCTGTTTTCGACTTTTTTAAATCCTAAACGGGAGTGAGAAATATCGCCGCTTGACTTGAAGGCACGATAGCTCAGTTGGTTATAGCACTAGTAGATCTAATCCTGGGGTCGTGGGTTCACATCCCATTTGTGCCGAACATTTTCTTCCCCTTATAATTCTTTGTGTCAATTAATTTCACGTTCTCTCCAGATGCTAGCCGTTGTATACGAGACTTTCACCCGAATAGAGCGGGAGAAGTGCCGCGCGTTGCTGCTACACCGACGTAGGGCTGCGAGACACGCCTTCCGGCTGCTCGTGTCGCGTAGGGCTCCGCACGCGGTTCGGTTGAGGCACTTCGCGGGGCTGATGAGGCATTATGCTCCGCATTATAGTAAGTTTTGTATTATATTCAGCCACAGAACTTAACCAGCAGAGATGCAATCTAAGGCGATCGTTTGTCACAACACTTTAGTGATTTTTTACTGATATTTGTAAAATGGCGCTCGATCACGCAACTAGTTCCATCTTTCTCTCTCTCTCTTTTGCCAGGGGCGTGTCACTCCTTTGTTTAGGCATGTTCGCGCGGCGGGCATACTGAGTATGCCAGCGAGCGCGGGCTGCCACTCAGCGCGCGTGAGCCGCGTTGGGCGCGAGTTGAACTAAATAATAAGTGTACCTACTTATTAACAATATTAAAACCAGACGGAAACATGTTTTGCCATCACAGTAGTCTGTAGGTGTCTGTAGTTAGTAGGTATATGGGCTAGGTATCAAATAACATAGTTGGTTATGTTAACTTGTGTTTTTACTTACTATACAAATACAAAATACAAATACAAAATAGTTTATTCAGATAATGTTACAATTTAAAAACATGAAATTAGAAATGACAATAACAATTTTTTATGTAACATTTTGCACGATTATTTTAAAAGATTTGCCTTGATTCCCACACTAGGCCAGGCCTGTTTCGTGGGTAAACAAATGTGCCGATTACCAGTCCAATTCGCGCGTATTTTTAAACAATTACGAAAATATATTGTTTTTATATACACTAAAAAAAATATTTTCAAAACAAATTATAATTGTAAAGATAATAAAATTAAGCAATCAAGATTAAAAAAGAAAAAAGAAAAATATTATATGGAAGTGACATGCAGTGAAAGTTTGTATGTGTAAGCGTATGTGTGTGTGTGTGGGTGTGTGTGTGTGTGTGTGTGTGTGTGTGTGTTGTGTGATGTATGCTGTGTGGTTGGTGTTTACTTCCTAACTAAAGTTATTCTTGATTTTATAATCAGTGTTATCTTACTTAATTAATTTCAATAATAATATTACCTCTAAATCGGTAGCGAGTGTTAACCCTAAGCTCTCGTCGCGAACGCGGCATCGAGTCGGCGGCGGTGTACAATAGAATATAAACGCTAGCGGCCGACTATAAGTTTCAATTTCTCTTGCAAGCTTGTGCCGCTTGCAATAGTAGGCACATTTTTATGCCTAAAGTTGACTTTTGTTAGGGAGTGAGACTTCTGTACGTTAGTACTATTATTTATTCTGTGCTCTTGCAAGCAATCTACCTCAGCTTTTGGTGAGAATTTATTTCTAACGAATTTATATTCAATTCATCTGTACTGGTCACGTACTCAATGCATTCAGCATACAAGGTGGAATGTACCCTAGGCCCCAAATTTGTAAATTTACTTTGACGAAGAACATACAGGTGTTGCTTAAATATGTCTACTACTGAATTACATTTGTTCGTTAAGAATTAACCTGCAGTTAAAACAAGCACTTGTATTTCCAGGTGGCTTAGACGTATACCTAATGTTCAAGCAGTTAAACCAATCCGGCTCGGGTGGCTTAAGCCGAGCCGAGTTCGCGGGTGTTTACGAAGTGTTTGCGCTGCGGTGGGCGGGGCAGCAGTCCCGGGCGCCGTGGTTCGCGGAGAGCCCCCTCGAGCCAATAGGCCGCGCCGCCGCCGCCGCCGTGCGGTGGCCTTACTTCGAGTATCTTATTTGTAAGTATGTGTAGCTTAATTTTTTATTACAAGTGTTAAGGAATGCAGAAAAGAGAGCATTTTTGTTAGAATGGCTTACTCAGCAAAAACGTGACAACGCTGATTTCTAGAGAGTATTTCTTTTTTAAACACTGGAGGGATGCCAGTGCTGTAAAACATATACAGCCACATGTTATGTTAACAACAAGTCCTCAGGATCCCACTGTTGAGCAAAGACCTCCTTTTTTTCACACCCCACGGTTCACTGCCATTCCCCGTTATAACTTATTATGTAGGTCCTTAGGGAAGGGACAGTGGTTCTGGTATTTCTTGACAAGCAACGCCATCTAGTTAAAATACTCAGAACCAAAGCTTGGTTGTGTTAGTTCTAAAACTCTCTCGTAGTGACGTTGTAAGTGTAGATATTTAAAATAGTTAAAAATGCAACGAAATCTAGCTTCGGTCTGAAAGGGAGGTATGTGTCTAGTATCTAAGGCCTGTATTACAGAAGGAGACTCAAGTGTTAATCTATTCTTAACTTATTCTCACTATCAAAATGAAAAAGACTACTGCTACTTCAGTATAGACCAGTCTAAGTCGCATTCTGTAATACGGACTTAAGACATAGGCTAGGTCTAGTTAAATACTAGCATACATTACTTGGGCATGTCTTATTTTGTCAAAAAAATATATTTTATATTAGTGATTAATTATTTTTTCCAATGTCTGTGTTAACTAGCCACTACTTTCCAGACGCACTGATCGTCGGTAACGGCATATCGATGGTGCTCCGCGTGTGCGAGGCGGCGGGCGACCTGCAGGACAGTGCGCGGCTGCTGTGCGCCTCCTGGGACACCTGGCTTTTCTTGACATGTGAGTTTTTATTTGAGGTGTTAAGGATATATTTTTTTAGCAAAAACACTTTATTCAAGATTCAAGATGTTTATTCGTATACAAAGCATAATATTGTGATCGAAATTAATAACAATTTTAGTAATTACAATATTAAAATGAATAGGATTATATTAAAATTAAATTAAAATGACATGCATGTCAAAAATATTGAATCAGAATGTTAAATTGATTACTTAAATTAAATTAGAATTATATTAAAATGTAATAATATTTAAGTCCTTGTGACTTCTTTGATTGCACAGCAATTTTTTGTTCTATTTCCATGTAGGGGTTTACATTTTTCGAACGGATAAAACTCTAAATTAGACAGAGAGGAATATTAAACAGTGACGTCACAGTTTAGTAATGTAAAATTTTGTTTTGTAAGAAAGATATCGACAAAAAGTTTATAGGTTAACATTTTCTCTTTCTTACAAAACGAAATTTTTGTATTGAGATTATATGGTGGTACTCAACTCTGACGTCATCGTTTAGTATTACCCTCTCTGTCTAATTGAAAGATTTAAACGTTCATATGTTTCTTATTTTTAAATACATAATAGGTCTTTACCTATGATATTGCCGTTTTTCATACAATATTTTTGGAAAACTGAATTTTCCATACTAACGTTTTTGGATTTTTCTAGGGAATGCGAAATCCAAATTTAACAAAATTTTGTGGGAAGGTTTGGACAACATTAAGTTAATTTTCATTATACTTACTTTATTGAAAGTTGTAATGTAACTATAACAACGGTACAGCAAAAATAAGCAATGAAATGGGCAACGGATGAAACGAGCTATATTTGAGCTTCTTTTTCAGCAAAAAAAAATCTTAAGTAAATATGTATAAATTTTACTCAATATCTCCGTTATATGGCCAAGGTTTTAAATTAAAAAAAAAACACATTTTTAGTAATAGTTCTTCAATAAAATAAATTATAAGTAAAATAAAGCTTGAGAAAAAATCGGCAATTTCATAGGTAAAGATCTATTATATTAAAAAAAAAATTACATCAGGCTATTTATAAAGTAAAGAAGTTTCAATTTAAATAATAATTATAAAATAGTCATTTACTCCATTGCCATCAGCTATAACGATTGTAATTTGTTTGACAGTGTTCCTGGTAGAAGCTGCCCTGCGTATGATGTCGTCTGGTCTGCACGCGTACTTGGAGAGCGGCTGGAACGTGTTCGACCTGAGCGTTACTTTGCTGGCTCTGATGGGCGCTGTGCTGCTGTCCATTGCGCCCAAACTATTCATTGTGGTTATGTTTAGGCCTCTTAGGTGAGATTTTAGACATATAACACTTTAAATTTTTTATTTAATACTAAAACAGGTCAGACAGAATGCGGGTAAGTATTAAGTTTTCACATTTGTTCCCGACGTTTCACGGTCACGGTGGTCATGGGTAGACGGTTAAAGTATAAATTAATCGTAACGAGAAATCTCATTAGTGAATGGATTTGGTATTTTGCGTTATTAATTGTGCAAAATTTCGCGATTTCAATTTTATACTTACATCAAAATTGTTAAATTGAACTGAATTCTTGTCAGAAGAAATTAACAAGACACTAGCTAGAATAAAAAAGATTTCTGCCGCGACAAACGATGCCTCTTTTTAAAAGACTACCAAAGCCATCTATTGCCACATATTAGAATTAATCTAGTAAACAAAACAGGCCTTACGTGGTTGTGTACTTTACTTTTTTCTTAAACATTCATTACACAATCTTTACAAGCTGGCTAATTAAGCAGTGTAAATATCATGACTCAATAGTTTATTTATGGCATTTCGTGAAGTTTTTTAGACGATAAACCGTATTTCAATCATGGAGTCATTGAGTACGTAAATGATAATGTTAAATTCATTATTACCTTTTTTTACCAGTCCATATACGTGTCTCCACCGAGGGGCATCGAAAATGAATTTTCTTGGACGGGCGGGTTTCATCACGATGTTTTCCTTCACCGTTGAGCAAGTTATAATTAGAAATCGAATTTAGTGGTACAGGCCCGCACCAGGATTAGAACCCGCAACCTTCCGACTACAAGTCTGGCTCATTACCAACTGGGCTATCACATTGTTACCTTAGTAGGGATGATAGGGATATTTTAGTACTAAACCTACTTTAAATTTCAGGTTAATGCGACTATACAAGTTGAAGAAGCGCTACCGCGATGTGTTCGGCACGCTCGTCCTGCTGTCTCCGCTCATGTCGTCGGCTGGATGCGTCATGCTGGTCATGTATTACTTCTTCGCTATCGTCGGAATGGAACTCTTTGCCACTTATGACCTTAGGAACTGCTGTGTGTGAGTATAAGAATTATCTCACATGAATGAGATATTTTTTTAAATTACTAACTTCACAGCTGATAAATGTTACATCACATTGCGCTAACATTTAAAATGCTTATAAGGAAAAACGAAAACAAAGGTTATTAACCATAGGTAACCATATTAATTTTATTCAGTAACAGTACCATGGACCAAATGGTCCATCACAGTACCTACACCAAATATTCAACATTATGGTCTATTACAACATAATCGTCGGAACGCATTAAGTGTTCCAAAGCGAGGTCCATTTTAGTGGAGGTCTGGAGGCATCCTACAGACCTTGCAGTCATACGGACCGACCAAATCTCGGGGTTTCACGCGCATACCTTCTTGAGATGTTATTTGTTTGTAAATCTTTTCGATATTTTATAATTTTGCACACCGTACATTGAAGGTGACGTCGGTCGTCGGCCCAAGTCTCAAGTTAACTCGTATGAGTAATACGCATGTTTTTTTATGAACGCTTTTGGAATGGGGAGATGACAGCAACAAATATATAAATGACGTTATGGTGGGTACATCTTCCTTTCCTTTTTCAGCAACACAACAGTAGAAGACTTCTACAAATGGTCTGAAAACGCGTCCACGCCGCTCGGGTACTACTACCTGAATAACTTCGAGAACCTTCTGACGAGCGGGGTGACTCTGTTCGAGCTGACAGTTGTTAACAACTGGTTCATATTGATGAACGCGTACGCCACTGTGGCGGGGCAGTTTAGCAGAGTTTATTTCATGGTAGGTTTTTTTTATTAACTACGGGTGCGCTCTTGACCACAATGTAGCATTAAAGCGAAGATGCGGTTGAGGATGTAGCAAGCTCACCCAGAAGAAGCATATTCACTCGAACTTTAAAGGGATTCGGGTTATATGAGCTCGGAAATACAGATGCAGGAAGGGAATTCTACTACTTTGCAGTACGCAATATAAAAGGTATCTAAGGCCCGTTACAGAAGGAAACTCAGTCTTGATCTATACTTAAGTGTTGATTGTCTCTTTCTGTCACTATCAAAAAAACAAAGACGACTGCGTCTTCAGTATAGATCAGAGTCTGAGTAGCGTTCTGTAATAAGGACCTTAATCTGTCTTCCGAGACGAAAATAAAGTTAAAAATGCACTTTTTAGTATTTTTAAAATGCTTATCCGCGTATATGAAAAACCTTTACAAATTATTTTTAGTATAAGAAAAAATGAAACGCGCGTTTTCAGCGCCGTAGAAATACGCTGTGTGCTAATTAGGGGTCTAACTTCGAATAAGTGTTCTGTAGTTTTCCATACGAGACAAAGATGGCGCTCAGTTAGTAAGAGCATTAAGAGATCAATCGCGCTGAATCTTTCCCTAAAATTTCTTGATTAAAATGTTAATCAAGTTAGTCACACACTCGATACGGTAAGGAAGGATAGAATGTAACGTGTCGTTGTTTTCAGGTGTTTTACTTATTCACGATGGTGGTGCTGACCATAGTGGTGGCCAGTGTACTGGAGGCGTTCCGGTTCAGGATACAGTACAAACGAAGCACTACCAAGAGAGACGGTATGTACACATACAGACAGCAGCACGTCAGGTTACCCGTATGTACTACGAAGCCGCCGCTGTTGCCAGCGAAATAAGGATGAAACGGCCAACATTTATAGCCCCCGGTAAGTTAGAGCGTATTTGCCAAAGCTAAACCGCTCAGGTTTCCATTGTATTCCGGGCTGAATACAAAAGAAACGTAAGCGGTTTAGTTTTGGTAAATATGTTCAAACTTACTGCGATTAGGGGCTGCCGTGTGTACAAAGGATTTGATTCGTTCTCCCGCGAATACGTTAATACGGCGTCATGGGCCTCCATATGCGACTGTGTTTAGTAAAAGGTATAACGTTTGGGGTAGTCAATAAGAGCGATTTACAAAGCAAACCACGATAATTCTGAACCTTAACGACTATCCCCTTAGTTGTACCTTTCCATTTGCACAGTCACATATTATATTTCTTGCCAAAACATATGCAGAGCGTTAAAAATTCAAGCGCCACCTATCGGGAGTTCAATGTAAATGTTGTGCGTTGAGGTCAAGAACAAGATAAGTTTTTTAACAAGCTTTTATTTAAAAATGTAAAACAAAATTTTCAAATTCTCAAAATAAAATAATAAGTCCCCCATGTTGTGCGGTCCGCCATATTGGATTTAGAACCACAATAAGAAAAAAGAACCACTGTACTACAGTTACCACATACATTGCAAGTGAAATATAAGCCTATAATATTAGTTGTAATTAGGTTTTGCGTGGTGCGTGCAAAGCAGGCCGCGAGGTGGTTCTTGTTACAAGTGAAAAAGTTTTCGTTAATGTTTTTTTCACGGCGGCCATCCTTGATTTCAAAATGGATGTCATTTTCGGAAGAAGCACCCCCAAAAACCTACTAAACGACACCTATGACGGTTTTTTTACAAAAATTGTATGTCCGCCATCTTGGATTTCAAAATAGATGTCGTATTCAGAATCAGCCAGCACCCCCGAAAACCTATAAAACGACATCCATGGTGGTTTTTTCAAAAATGGGCACGTCTGCCATCTTGGATTTCAAAATAGATGTCATTTTTAGAATAAGCACCTCCGAAAACTTATTAAACGACACCCATGTCAGTTACTACATGCATTGCAAGTTAAATAAAAGCTGTAAAGAGTAGTTGTGTATTCCAGAGGAGAAGCTGCTCCACGAGGAAGTGCACACGAGCTGGGAGGAGGCGCAGCGGCTCGGCGCGGGGGGGGACCTGGCCGACCAGCTGCGGACACATCTGCCGCCGGGGGTGAGATAATGCACTTTTTCTCAAACATGCTTGGAAATTTGAGCATTACTTTGACAACCTTCTTCGAGATAAATCGAAAGTGCTGTACTAGCCAAATACATGCGAGCAGCGGCCGGAAAAAGTTGTATGAAAACCATAATTGTCGTGTTTTAGCGGCCAAATAAATTACAATGTAAACTCTTAACTCCCGTGTAATTTAAAAATGGAACGATCTTTTATTCCGAAACATGGCAACCAAACGGTAACTAATCAAAGGTTGATAAGTCTAAAGATATGTCTTCAGCAGCTCTAGCACGATAACGACAAACTCGCGCTCGGCTCACGCTGAAACTTCACTTTGATTGCGCGAGAGTTCCGCGCAAAGGCTTGCTCGCCCTATGGCGTTGTCAATGTTGACATTTTGACATAGGACCGCGGTGTTGTCGCGGCGCTGTCACTATCGTACTCGGCCTGCTGCTTTCGCTAAATTAAAGTCACCCGATAGAACTATAACCTTAGATTTCTCCAACGAATAAATGTTGTCTCAGGTTGACGTAACATTCATCGGGTCCCGGCCGCGCACTAAGGAAGTGTTGCAGCGACGTATGTACCAGAACGACATACAGAAATGGCTGGCGGAGGAAGACGAGAATGAAGGTTTGTATAAACTTACACTTTTTCCGGAAACGTAAAGTTAGGGAGTTTTCGTTACTTTAACCCGTGCGAGTTAAGTTGAGACCAGCAGGGCAATCGCGCTAAAAAAAGTGGATTGAATTGCAATTGAAACGTAGCTGGGGGGCTAAAACCTAAGCGAAGCTGATGCTGATTGAACGAATGGAATGATGTACATTGCTGTGTTTGGTTCATGTCGTTAATCAAGGTCTCCTTATAAAAAGTTATCGACAACTTTCCATTTGTTTACCCAGCATTAGCTTCGTTTAGGTGGTAGCCCCCCAGCTGCGTTTCTATTGCGATTCAATCCACTTTTTTTAACGCGATTGCCCTGCTGGGCCGACGACGTCACCTTCAATGTACGGTGTGCAAAATGATAAAATATCGAAAAATATACATATACAGGGTTTTAGGCGTCTCTCTTTCAACCTCTCGGGTGGTTAATCAGTCCATGAAACTGAACAACTTTCCCAAGAAAATAGGTCAAAATACGAAAAAAAAATTTTGATCTCCCATACAAAGTGCGCTATATGCTGATGAAGTTTGTATGGGAGATCAAATTTTTTTTTCGTATTTTGACCTTGGGGAAATTGTACAGTTTCATGGACTGATTAACCACCCGAGAGGTTGAAAGAGAGATACCTAAAGCCCTGTATAAACCTATACCATCTTTGTTACGGATCGTGTATCGACTCTCTTTCGATATTTTATCATTCCGCACACTGTACACCGAAGATGACATCGTCGGCACAGGTCTCAAGTTAACTCGTAAGGGTTATATCTACTTTGGCGCTACGCAATGTAACACGATACATTGTTGCTTTTCGTGTTTTACAATGGCTTTATTATGTTTTATGCAAGTAGGTATACTCGAATAAAAAAATAATTAAAGACGAAATATTCCTAAGAAAAATTCCACCAGAAAACATTCCATAATGATGGTCTAAATCAGTGGTTCTTAACCTTTTAGTAATGGGGGACCATTTTACAAAATGTAGGTGATTTGTTTTGCTACGGATCACTAAAATTTATAAAGGGTTGTTCTACTACAGCACTGTTGTTCATATTCAACAGTGTTACTGCGCTACCAATACTTTTTTAAATATATTAAGTAACTTGCAAATGGACTGTCACTCGGTTGCATAAATTTTCATTAAACTTAAATCTTCTTTTTCTCATCAGCCCTTATGCGTCCTCTCCGAGACATAAAAATCCAAACGGTTGCGGCTCTGGCATCCAGCCGATTTCAGTACTTGTGTGTGTCGACTTGTCACTTTTTATATTTTAAGGATGGCTTCGCGGACCGTTTCAGGTGCCTCCAAAGACCACCAGTGGTCCGCGGACCACAGGTTAAGAACCATTGGTCTAAAATCTAAATTCAGGGTTTCAGTTTTTATTAAGCTGTCCCTTTCACTCTGTATAGATGCCAGCGACAGGTAGATTCGGGCCTTATTCCCAACTTACCTTATTTCCCAATTAATTAAGATTTACTCATACATGACAGGTCTCCCACCATCCACAACGTTGACGTCAAGCGAAGACCCGTTGGCCCCACCACTCATACAACCGTCTGAAGGCGACGGCGCCCCTCTGCGGCCAGGATATCAACTCTAGAACCGGTCAAGATAGCTATTACTTTAATGACAATCTGGTGAGACAGGTGTGGCAGAAGAACGTGTTAAGTATTCTATACATATTATAAAGAGGAAAGATTTGATTGTTTGTTTGTTTGCATAAATAGTCGCCGAAACTACTGGACCGATTTGAATAATTCTTTCACCATTAGAATCCTACATTATCCGTGATGGACATAGGGTACATGATTTCCGAACGAAACGAAGTCCCGAGCGGAAAACTAGTATATTATATACGCCTCTTTAGAGCAAATGGACTGTAACTCGGTTGCATCAACATTCATTAAACTGAAATCTTCTTTTTTCTCATCAGCCCATATACGTCCCCTCCGAGGGGTACGGGCCTCCCTTCGAAACAAGAAGAGGGTTTAGGCCATAGTCCACCACGCTGGCCCAATGTGGGTTGGTGGCCGCGCGCCGTCCGAAAACGAATTTTCTCAGACGTGCGGGTTTCACAAATATGTTTTCCTTCACCGCAGAGCAAGTGATAATGATAATCAATGAAAATTTTTAATCAAACGTAAAATGTAGAATGGCGAAGTCGCCAATATCAAGCAAAGAAACCCTTTTACGAGTTGATTACAACCCTAAGCGTAGTATTAAATTAAATTAAGCGTATTAACGCCAGAGCCTCGTCCGTTGATCAGCAAGATTTTGAAGCACTAACTTGTTATAACACCCTTTATTTATTTTGTATGCCGTCCTTGTTTACGTCAAATAAACAGAAAGTGACATTATGTTATTTAAAGTAGCATTAATTTTAATGGACGTCTCTGCAACTGAGTGTAGCGGGCAGTGGGTGACTTAAAATCAGCAAATCTTTAGGAGTTGATAGTCCCCATGAAACTGAACAGAAGTGACTTAAGAAACTATGAGGAATAAAGACTTCTCTTCAAGTTGTATGGAGAGGTGATTTAAAAAAAAATCGATCTGTATTCTTAGGGGAAAGTTTTTCAGTTTTGTAGGCTAATTCACATCCTTTATTTTGAATGACAAAAAGTCACCCCATTTAAGTATTTGAAGTTCTCAAACAAAAAAAAACTAATTTCCACATTAAGAATAATGGAGGCAATTTTTTTTTCATATTTCGACCTATCTTGGTGCAGGAAAGTTTTAGTTTAATAATGCATCAAAATCAGAAAAGATATTAGTATTTACCCATCACACAAAAAAATAACTACCTAACTGTGATATAATAACATCAAATAAGTAAAGAAAGAGATACACGTTTGCTTCGAATAATTTATTTTCTTAATTAACAAAATCAAATATTTTTAATAGTATTATTTACCTGTATATTGATTTACGTTATGCAAAATTCTCTATAAAAATATACAAATTATTACATTAGTTAATAGCTAGCCTATTCGAAATATTTTTGTTAACATAGGAGATTATATTTGGTTGTATTAATTTAAATTTGTAATTTAAGAATGTTAATACATTTTTAATTTTAAGTATTAAAATAAAAAATCTTGATTAATTTCGTGGCAAGTATAGCTTGACGTTCCGTTCCGCTACTCTAGGTAATTGCGTAAAATAATTAACATTGGCATACTCAACAAACACGACTTAAGAGCGAAAATGTCAAGCTTGATTTGTTCAAAAATAATTTTTATTGTTTATTTTTCGTATTCTCAGCAAACCAAGATGGCGAACTAAGTAGTTATTTTACTTTGCACACTAATGAAACCGTCAAATCCGCCATCTTGGATGGTCCGCCATATTGGATTTAAAATGACATCACTTAGCTAACCATGTATTGTCATCCAAACTAATCGTTTGTAGACTTTCAGTTCAATCGGTTGCTCTGAAAAAATTGATCCGAACAAACATACTTACATAAGTACGAATATTGTATTTTGCAAGTTAATAAAAAGCTTGTAGAAATTAAGAATCAAAGTTAGAGACTTAAGTATATGCCTTTTAGATGTAAGTGGTACTCCAAAGTTCTCAAATAGTCTATAAACTATCGACTTCTCTTTGCCGCTTATCGGAATCATTTTACAATGATTCATTTTATCATTTTAAATTACTTTGAAAAGAGAAAGATATAATTGACGTAGACGATAGTAAATGTATTATTATTTTAATTTTTTTTAAGAGACCAATTAATAATTAACTTAAAAATAACATAAATTATAAAATAAACCATTAACCTATAATTTGTAGTCATTTTGAATGTGATATGATAATTATAATATCATGGACCATACAATTATTAAGTTTGTATAATTATTAGGTGTGTCTTTTTAGCAAACCAAATAATTTGTGATTTTATTTTGCAGCTCTAATATTCGAACGAATTTGTTTAAATCAAGTAGGTATATATCTTTTATTAATTTATCTATCTATAGGATATTTTTTTGAATTATATTATATTACTTATTTTAAAATGCCTGGTCATTTCGCGGACAAAGAACCAACTAAATTGTGATAAGTACAGAGACCAGCACATCAAATTACTACAAGTGTGCACTCTCTGCTTTTAGGATAAGAACTATTTTGCAAATTTAAAAATTAGGGACAGTAGTACCGCTTTCATAACTTACGTATCTTAAGGCGACTACAGCACCCGATAAAGGCAGCACACATAGGAATAGTGCCATCTCCGTCTCTCAACAGCCCTGGGCCGGCAGTGCGAACAGTGTCGATAGGTACACGAAGTTTACGGACTATGAAAGCGTGCGTGCGTAAAAACATGTTCGAAAGTTAGAAAAATGAGATTTATGGAAAGGTAAACAGCTTAAATCGAAAAATGCGTTAGCTACTTATCGAGATTGTTCAATCACGAACATTTTGATAGTAAATTCAAGTTCATGTGTGCATTTTACTATCGTTTTTACAGCTTAAAAGATAACAATATTGGGTATTTAGAAGTGACTTTGTGAGCTTTTTCTATCGAACCAAAAGTGCTGAATCATGTTTTCAGCAATCTACTTATCTAGTTTATGCCCTGAATATTACCGTAGTAATTTTTTTTCTTCGATTTAATGCAGTGCGTCATGCTTATCTACGCATCATAAAATCGTAATTTAGGTGCTGTAGTCGCCTTAATAGCTACGGAGCAAAAGGTTTTTTCCGTCCGGTCGCTCCCATCTTCGGGCGACGCATGTCGTGCTTTTATTTTCGGCAAATAAACCTTTGCTGCGTAGCTTAAGAATATTGCATATGCGACTTATAAAACTAAAGCTGATGCGCTGACCTCTGTACTTACGTAGGTACTTTATTCTTGTTCTGTTTGGATTTTTGTTTTGGTGGCCGGGCCTTTAATGTCAGTATTTTTATTTATCGTCGAAAATCATATAACCTAGAGATTTAACTCACAATCATTTATGCTAACAGTCTTGGTCTCTAGTTTTATGAAACGTATGTTTTGATATAAAAAATGGGTATGAAATTAAAAATTCTCGAATTACAGTTTCATTACTTTTGAGTTGCGCTATGTGTTCTGCTGCCCTAGCATACGAAATGAGACGTTACTCTCATTAGAGTTGATTGCTAAGGAAACCATAACCTTACATATAAGAGTAGAAGCATGCATTTCTTTTACATTCGATTGACGTTGATAGACGATCTTAAATAGCTCAAAAGACGCATGTTCATATTCAAACGCATGAGTAATGATAACTTCTCAACATACAAATAGATTCTATATTTTCCTTGTGTTGATTCAGAAGTCTATACTCTCATGAGAACGAAGTCTCAATATGTATGCTAGCTGGGCCTTAGTCTTACTTAACTGAGTATTGTTGTATGAGACAAACGCTTCCAGAAAATGCAAAACTATGTGTTTACTTGCTTAAGCTCCATATCTCGAACTTTCATTCCATTATTTACTTGGTGTATGTTCACTCATTTTATCGCTGGTGAAGTTAGGGCTTCACATGTTATGTTACCGCCTAAAGCCTGATTTAGGGCAAACTAGTTGACTTTCATTGATAATTTTTAGGGAAAGAAACAATATTCGGCGCGAATGGGACCTGAACCCACGACCCCAGGATTAGATCTCTTGGTGCTCTAACCAACTGAGCTATATTCCCTTCAAGTCAAGCGGAAAATCTCATTCTCATTATTCTAAGCGCATATTACGTCGTGCGTGTAGGTTAGCGCCATCTGTGTCTCGTACGGGGAACTACAGACTCATACCACTTATTCCAAGTAGATTATGACAAGGGCGAAACCTTAGCGTTTTAAAAATCCTTACAAATATTATAAACGCAAAAGTTTGTTTGTATGGATGTTTGTTACTCTTTCACGCTCAAACGGCTAGACCAATTTTGATAAAATTCCCGGTATGGAGGTTAGCTACCTGGATAACAAAGGCTACATAATTTACCCAAATTCCCACGGGAACGAAGTCTCGGGCGGAAAGCTAGTACCAAAATAAAATCTTTCATTGCTTGAGGTTTCTTGTGCTGATGGACTCGTTTCTGTGTTATTTATCACAATTTAAAGCAATCCCAAGGGATTTTTGTTGATCTGAACTAGTTTGTCCGACCTACTTTAGCCTGAGATCATGTTTGGCCGGTTACATGAATTATATAAGAGCTTACCATCTACTCGTGTATTTGACAGTATTAGTTTGTGAATTTCATCATTTAGAGTTAAGTGGACTCATCACTTTGTTGATATGCAATCTGTAAGAGCCGATGTGTTAATTATTTAATAGTTTTATTATTAATAAATGCACTTTTAAATACAAATTTTCGTTTTTTTTCTTAAGATTTTGAATGTCAGAAAGTGGTAAAAAATAAAGCACTAAATTTGTTTTTTTTTCTGGAGTGGGACATTAAAATTAATGAAAAGGAAAGCATGATAAAAAAACCTTTTAAGACTATTTAAATACTTTAATCTTTTTGATAGTACTTAAGTTTATTTTTTAACAAAATTACATTATTTCCCATTTAGCACCGATTATTCTAAACAATTCTGAGCGTCATATAATTTAATTAAAAATAAAATTAATATAAATAAAATTAATTTGAATTAGGTTTGCTGAAGATTTCATAATTGTTTTAAATTAATGTCGTCCAAATTTACAATGACAGAGCCACGAAAATCATGTCTGTGTACAGAGGACCGCAGACCAGGTTACCCCATGCGTGTACTCTGTGCTGTTGCAATAAGAACGGTTTGAATGAAAAGGGCGTAACCTGATGCGCCTGGCCTCCGTACAATGTATAACAACATTTCAAACAAATCCTTACACCTAATATCTTAAATGTGAAAATGAGTTTGTCCTTCTTTCAAATCTCGTCGTAATGGAGCGAAAGATCAACGAAAGTTTGAGGGATTTAAAGCGCCTTTCTGGCTGAGCCTGTGCGTTTTGGTTGTAGTCAGGAAGCTCTCCTTTAATTACATGCAGTCGGTAAAGAATCGTGTAGATTCGGTACAGAAACGAAAACGCATCGACTGACAGGATGGCGCCTGAGATAGGCATGGATAATTTTACTCAATCGAAGTCGATGTAGGATAAAATCTTAAAACAACTAATTATTTAGCACATAGGGTGGCTTGAAATTAACTAGCGAAACTCAAGAGGAGAATAACATTCCCCAAGAAGCTCATACGAAATTCTCAAAAAATAAATTCGACGCCTCATATAAAAAAATTACTTGTTCTTTGGGAAAGTTGTTGTTTAGTGGTTTCACATCCTTAATTTTCGCTAACTAATTTAAAGCCATCCAATATATGTATAATTATGTACTAATAAATAGAAATTAGCCATGCTATTTAATATGTCTGTGTCAACATTTATTTACTTTTGCAATAATTCCGATGCTTAGAAAACAACGCAATATTCTTATTTTCGTGGCTCTGAACTTGGACTTCTTGAATCAAATTACAGCGCGTCGAGCGCTATCTACATTTATAAATCGGTACCATTTTGTCTTTACGTTTTTTTTATTTAGAAGTTTTCGTTTTTTATTTATGCAGTTTGCATTTTAATGGTAACTTTAAATTAGCTAGTAAAAATTAAAAATTTTGCGGTCAAGGATTTTACATATCTTTTTATTATTGATTTTTGTGGACTCTCAAGGCGCGGGGCAATGTGAACGTCTTTATGGTTCATTCGTACGTAAGGTCGCGTAAGAAAACCTTTTCTAGCTAATTTATAGTTTTTTTTACACTGACCGTGCCATATTCTCAAGATTCTCAAATCGAAACGTAAAATATAAATAGCTTACACTGGTATTTTAAAGCAATGGTCGAGGAAGACTAAGAAAAAAAAATACAGCGAAGCAAAAAAGTTTAAAGTGGAACTAACTAGCAACCATAGACTTACACTACGTTTATAGACTGCGGCCGAGCGTGACACCGAAAGGGACAAATTTTAGTACTGCGCTTTAATGTGTTTTTGTTAACACAGTGCGAGGTGCACAGTTAATTCGTACGGGTTGTAGCACATTAAATTGCCGGCCTTGAAAAAACCGGCACGCGCTAAGTGACAAAAAATGCCCAGCATTGTCTCTTTTTTTCACGTGCACTTGATATAATTTTGTCCTTATCTACGCGACCGAAAAGAAGATATCCAGCAGTCTATACCTTTTCTCTGTCTACGCTAGCAACACTTGTAATTTCCAAATAAAAAAATCACAAGTGTTGCAATATTAAAATTTGTTGGCGAAGAAGATGATTTCTTCTCCGCCCCTATTTGTTCGTAAACTTTTTTGTCGAGCTGTAGGTATAATTTAAGAAATAAATTAAGTAGAAGAAAAATTAGGATTCTGTTTTTTGTTATTACGAAATACTCCTTTGATACCGAATTTGATTTCATTATGCAGAAAATAGTACTTATACCATAATAAAGTATCAAACTGGTATTTTGTAGCACATTTCATAAAAAATACTTAATATTAAAATTGATATTCGATTCTTGATTCCATATTTCTTTTTAAGAGAAAACATAGATTCTGATAAAACAGTATTTTCAAAAGAGAGCGTTACTAAACTACATGATTTTAACGATTTAAAACAAAATCGCAATGACTTGATGCATTAGCCTCTGTCCATCAGTATTGCCATATAAGAATTATAATTTTGGCAAAAACAATGGTTGTATTTTAATTCATTGCAGCCGGTCTAACATACGCGCGTGAGATAATTTTTCCAAGTCTAATGGGAAAGACTGCGAGGGCGAACCGACATACATTACATTAAGGTCACGGCGCGCATATTATAATAGCTGGACCATTTGAAAATGTAATACTATAGAATCCAAATAAAATAACATTCCAAATTCTAGTTCACATCACTAAAAATTCTGTTGTATTCTGTCTTTTATCGCGAAGTGACTGAACTAAGATTTGGTTTGAAACAACGGAGTAATGAGGAAGACACCCATGCGAAAAATGTCTCGTGTATTGTTTAACAATTGTATTAAAAAACTGATGACGACTTCGTTTATGACAGCTGTAAAATGGCAGTTGCCATTTTTTTATCTCTCTTCCTCATTACTCGTTTAAACGAAACAGCTAAAATAAGAAACCCGTAACATATATCGATTTTAAAACAACAAGAGGTGGGTATTTAAATACTCAACATTTGTATACTCTATTTTGGGTGACTTTAAATCAGTTTTTAAATTAGCATAAATTAAGGATGTTAAATCAGACCAGGAAGCGTTAAAGTATTACGTATCGCAAAATGTGGAGATTTTTGACCCCCTCCCCCTCATGTAACGCGCCGTAACGTTTTTCTGTACCCCTTAGTAAACAGTTACAATTTTTACCAAAAGTCACAATTATGTGGCGTAAAATACCGGAATATAAAAAACAATGTTACGTAACGCGTAATTCAAACCCCGCCCCTGTAACAACACATCGTAACGTTTTACAAAAGCCCTCCCCCAAATTCGTGACGTAATACTTGAACGCTCCCACTAAACTGAACAACTTCCCCAAGGAACATAGTTCGAAATATGAAAAACGAAAAATTTCCCTTTCCATACAACTTGAGTTGTATGGAAAGGGGCTGATTACCTTAGTATTGACAAGTCATTAATAAAAATGTCAATTTAAAAATCTCCTCGCGTCATCCCCGGTGCAAAAGTATCCACCAACCAAACTTGTGGCATTTCCGTGCTGGATAGCTTTTGCAGCAGGAACGACCCGGAGCGAAGGTCATTGCCTTTTTCCCTCAATCGACGGCAGATTTCCCGAATAAATTCGATTTCCTCAGAGCCCCATTACCCAGTCGTTTCAGCCTCAACTAGAACGAACAAGTACTTCCCGCGTTAGCACCGACTTTTGCCAAGTTGAATTTTTTTCGAGAATATCACATGGGTTACCATGGGAAAAGTTGTTCAGTTTTATGGGGAGACTCGTACCATAAAGTTTTGCTAACTAATTTAAGTCACCCCATATTTAGTTATATCAAGACATGATTACAATTATGCTATCAAAATGTACTATGTAACTAAATCGCTCTCTTTCTGCTAATGAATGACAGAAAGAGATAAGTAACAGTTTTGCCATCGGAAGCTGTCCACGAGAAACGACGGCAGTTTTAAAAATTCGTCTTCTGAAAACTGTTTTTTACACATAAATCTACACTTTTATGTACAGTGTCAACAGCACATCATGCTATCCAAAACTGTCAAATTTCTTCAATCGATTTTCAATTTTGTCTCCAAGTATTAGAGTTTACTATCAATCGGGGAAATTTGACAGTTTGTGGTAACCTGACGTGCTGTTGACTGTACTTTACGATAAGAAAACAATCAAATCAGTAGAAAATAAAAAAGTGTGAACTCCGTTTATTCAGTGTATACTCAGTGTTGTCAGAGGACGAATTTTAAATCTACCGCCGTTACTCGTGGACAGCTTTCGTTGGCCAGACTCTTCAGGCGACTACAGCACCCGATAAAGGCAGCACACATAGGAATAGTGCCATCTCCGTCTCTCAACAGGCCTGGGCCGGCAGTGCGAACAGTGTCGATACACGAAGTTTACGGACTATGAAAGCGTGCGTGCGTAAAAACATGTTCGAAAGTTAGAAAAATGAGATTTATGGAAAGGTAACAGCTTCAATCGAAAAATGCGTTAACTACTTATCGAGAGTGTTCAATCACGAACATTTTGATAGCAAATTCTAGTTGCTGTGTGCATTTTACTATCGTTTTTTACAGCTTAAAAGATACACAATATTGGGTATTTAGAGGTGACTTTGTGAGCTTTTTCTATCGAACCAAAAGTGCTGAATCATGTTTTCAGCAAACTACTTATCTGGTTTATGTCCTGAATATTACCGTAGTATTTTTTTCTTCGATTCAATGCAGTGCGTCATGCTTATCTACGCATCATAAAATCGTAATTTAGGTGCTGTAGTCGCCTTAAGTTTCCTTTGAAAATGCTAACAGAATTTAGTAAACCAACGCCTTTAAACTTTATACTGTCTTTGTAATAGAAATTAATTTAAACCAAACTTAGGATCAGAATTAAAAACATGATTTCAAATACATATGTAGTTATTAAACATTTAGACAAGTGGTTGGTAAAATATATAGTTGGTTGGTAAAATCAAGTTACCGAAGATAGAAATAACCACATTTTAGCGGCAACTATGTGGTCAAGAGCGAACCCGTTCTCTATACAGGGTGTAAGGGACAACTTAGCAAAAACTGAAACTCCGAACTCAGACCATCATAGATCTGTAGCCGTTTGTCTTTGTGAAATTATTATAGATTTCGCCATTTTATATACTAAAAGTGAGATCTTAATGACCGTAACCCGCCGTAGATCTGTCGATCTATCATTCTGAATAATTTTCCAATAATTTTTTCTCATGTTTTTTAAATATATTCCGCTTTAAAATTAAATTGTTTATTCGAATACATTCAATTTTCCAATAGAAAACAATGATAATAGCGTAAAACATAAAAACCAACAATGTACATCGCATTCTGACTGCGGCGCGGCACGGTATCGCGTTACATTGCGTTGCGCCAGAATAGGTAAATAACAAAAACTCCTTAATTTGACGTTTTCCGGAAAAAATAATAAGTTGTAGCCAATTGCAACGACGACGCGACGGGTAGATTCCACCATTTAAGTATTTGCTAAGCTGTCCCTTACATCCTGTATATATATATATATAAAAACATGCTAAATATAAAGTCGCGCAAAGCACACTCCAATTAGCGCTCAAAGGCCTTCCCGAGCCAAATATTTACTCTCTAATATTGTCACACCACTTTTGGAATGTTTGTCCGTCTGTTTGCCATCACATTTGGACGGCAAACAAATTCGGACCTTATATACACAGATACAGTGTTGGTTTTACGACACACTGTTATTTAAAGGCTAGTTTTGAAAGCCTTTTAATATTCCGCAATAAATACAGGGTGTAAGAATAAATAAACTAATTTATGTTTTTGACAATAATAGAGAAAAAAAACTAAAAATGCCAATTTAATCTGTTCATTCTGACATCCTGTATCACAAACATGATAATTGGTCTTCGGAATTAAAATATTTAATAAAAAAACGTTACTTTTGTAACTAATTCCACTCGCATAAGTCTTTGGAACAATATTCTTAACCATTCATATACCAGATTACATTTATACTGTACTCGAAAATATAAAAAGTCATTTATATCGTTTTTGTACGATATTTTGATTTATTTCACTCACTGAGGGATATTTTTTTTAATGGCTACTTGTGCTGCATCAATAGTAGATGTTCGTTTTTCGAGCTGGTAAAAATAAATAAAACAATACAGATATTTTGCCTTTTTGTAGCAAAGATTAGGTTTTTTTTTAAAATTTAAATTAAGTAGATTTTCACAACTGGATTAAGGAATGCACAATAGCACTTGCAGACATACTTGTTTCTTAATTAATTGATAACTGTTTTGTTCATTAATTTGGTGAAATTAATCAGTAAAACAGTAACCAATTAATCAATTATTAATTCAACAATTAATCTTATATATGCTCGTATATAAAAATTAATCCCTATTTCCCTTGGTCACGGCATCATGCGTGAACGGCTGGACCGATTTGGATGATTCTTTTTTTTGTTGAATTCCTTATTGTTAGGAGAAGATTCTAACGAAAAAATGAATTAAGAAAGTAAAAAATAAAAACAGGACAACGTCTATCGGGTCAGCTAGTATTACAATAAAAAAAGGCATTACTGGTTTGTGCTAATTTTTTTTAAAGCGAATATCCAAGTAATAAATGTTGGAAAAAAAAAGCAAAATTTTGACATCTACTACGATGAGGCACAAGATGGCACCACAATCAACAGAGCCGTACTCGCTTGGCAGACCCCTCGTTTTGTATGGGGGGTCACATTTCAAGGCTGACGCCTGGACCCCCCAGCCTCGTCTCTTTCACTCGGAAGCCCAGCTCGAGGAGATGGCCAGATAACGAGTCTACTGTAGTCCGCGGCGTCGACGGCGGTATTAGGATCATTGCGTAGCTGAAAAGATAAAATAAAAAAAATTATAAACTCTACTAAAATTATAAACGCGAAAGTTTGTGAGGATGTATGGATGTTTGTTACTCTTTCACGCTCAAACGGCTGGACCAATTTTGATAAAATTTGGTACGGAGGTAGCTGACACCCTGAATTAACACATAGACTACATAATCCCCACGGGAACGAAGTCACGGGCGGAATGCTAGTTGGTTATGAAAATCTCAAGAGCCATGAGGAATTTTTCATTCAAAGAATTAAATTGGTAGCATGTAAGAAACAAAAAAGCATCTTTTTCGTCAGATAATTTACAACAGTTAAGCCGGTGGCCTAAACCAAGGGGGCCTAGAGGCTTTTTCTCCCAACACCCCCGACAAAAAAGAGGGATGTTATAAGTTTGACGTGTCTGTCTATGGCATCGTAGCTCCTAAACGAGTGGACCGATTTCGGTGCAGTTTTTTTGTTTGAAAGCTGACATAATCGAGATGGTTCTTAGATATACATATTTGATCAAAAATAATTCAGTCGTTTAAAAGTTATAAGCACTAATTCGTTTAAAATAATCGTTAAACAGTTATAAACCAAATCGGAAGTCATTGTGTGGTTTGAAACTCGTCAGAGAGAAAAACGAGTCAACTGTACTTTTACGATAAGAAGAAGAAGAAGAAGCAATTGAATGTCGGGGGTGATAATTTTTTTTTTAATTTTAGAGTTTTATTCAAAATTCAAATTCAAAAATGCTTTATTTTAATAGAACATACTAAGTGTTTCTTGAAAACGTCATTAAAATACATTAGCAAAATCAATGTAAATAATTGAGAAAAATAATGAATTACATTAGCATTTTTGACTTTGCGCCTATTCGCAAATGTGCAGTCTTCCTCAGAAGAATAGGCAAGAAACTCTGAGGGTCGCTCTTTTTAAGTCAGTCATTTTTCTTACTTCTAATTTTAATTGACTTATTATCTGAATAACTCTGGAGCTGAGCAATTTATTCCCATGGTTGCTTGTCTAACAGATAATCAGAAATTCTATAATATCCCTTTTTACAAAGTTTTTGTTTAATTATTGTCTTAAATTTTTCTAAAGGTAGGTTTTGAATACATACGTGTATCTTATTGTAGAAACGTATACATTGACCCATAAAAGAGTTTGTCACTTTGTGGAGACGACTGTCTAATAAATCCAAGTTATGTTTGCTTCTAGTGTTTACAATGTGCCTATCACAATTTTTCTTGAACAAATGTTCATTTTTCTTTACATATAAAAGATTATTAAATATGTACTGGGACGCAAATGTCAAAATATTTATTTCCTTAAAACTATTTCTAAGAGACATTCTAGATGTCATTTGATAAATTATAGGGTAACGTGATACGTGTAAAGTGTTTAACTACCGACCCGCCCCCGCCGGCGCCTGTGAGCTTGCATGCGAGGCCGCGCGCCACGGCCGCGTTACGGATCACCTCCAGAGCGGGGTGCGACACGCCCAGCGCCGATAGCAGGCAGTGGTTCATGTCCCATAGCTCCTGGAATTAAAAAAAAATAAGGTGACATGGGGGTTCTCCTCATGAAACTGAACATCTTTTCCCAAGGAACCCATAAAATATTCTAGAAAAAATTCGAGGCAGGATTTCTTAAAGTGGGGTACGCGAACTCGTAGGGGTTCCCCATTCGTCGGTAAGGGGTTCGCGGTAATTAAGGTCAAAGGTTAAAATTGTCCAAAATTACTCCTAAACTTGACTCAACTTGCGACAAGAAACAAGCCCACCCATATTTTCACATTAATATTAAAAAGATATATCTTTTGAAACTGTATTTGTTAACTTTCATTGAAATAAAACGATTATTTTCTTTAACAGTCAACTTTGTTATTTTCTATAATTGGTAAGTCAAGGGGTTCGCTGTCATCTGGACACTTATCTGGACACTTTAACAGGGGTTCGTGGAGCCAAAAGTTTGAGAAACCCTGTTCTAAGGCAATGGGCATTTTTCCACTTGACGGCACGGCACGGCTCCGATAAAGGCCCGGCTGCCGAGGAAGCAAAACTGTATGAAAAGATATGGCATGTTTTTTCACTCACCGGCACCGGAACCGCGATGGTTCTCACCGGTGCCGTCGCCGGCGCCGTAACACCAAGCTTTTCAGTCGCTGTCGGCGCCGGCAAAACAAACGGTAAACCGTCAAGTGGAAAAACGCCCAATCAGCTGATAGCAAAAGGTATGTTATGGAGAGTCTAAATAATAAAAAAATATAAGCTTGTTGGAAAAAATTGATTAGTTTATTTTTTACTTTAAAAAACCCAATTTATTTAATTTCATCGTCCTGGAATTTTAATAAAAATTTATAGAACCCAAGAAATCTTTAAGGTTTCGAAATTCTTTACTATGTTTTGCAATACTAAATAATGTGCGATGCGATGCGACAATCAAGTAACGATGAGAGGCGAAATAAGGCACTAGATTCGTCCCTGTCACTTTTATTGTCCCTCTAATATTATAAATGCGAAAGTAACTCTGTCCGTTTCTTACGCTTTCACGCCGTAACCGCTGAACCGATTTTGATGAAATTTAGTACAGAGATAGGTTAGACCTTCGGAAAGGATATAGGCTACATTTTATCCTGTGTCCTGTATAACCTGTAGTCCACGGGGCGGAGCCACGGGCGGAAAGCTAGTTACAAATTCAAGGTGGTGGATTACTTGCTCAGTAAAAAATCTACATGAGAATCACGAGTTATTAAGTGTCATGTCGGTGCTTATTAGTATACTTATACTTACTGCTAAATGTTGGTAGTCAGCCTCTGTGTTCGACTCACTCTTGCCACTCGAAAGTTTTTCTAAAACCTGTAACAAGACAAATATTTTTATTTTTACGTTTTTGAATTCGGATGATTTTTTATTTACTTTTGTTACCTGAAAAATCTGCGTTATGTTTTGTGTCAACAGATTTTATATTTTATACTAAAAACGATAAAACTTTCAAATGGTTTATTTTTCACATCGCGAACTTTACTCAAGGAACAGGTCGGGATATGAAAATAAATTTTCGCCAATTCACACAATTTGTGCGATCAACTGATTTGCCTTTGCATGGACAGTGATAGGTTAAACGAAATGTCAGATAAGAAATTTTTAATAGCACTTAAAGAACTTTTAAATAAAAAATGCTACTACACTATTAATGAGTACATGATTGATAAATTCCTACAGTGAAATTTATACAAGTGATTAAATAACAGCCCCATACACACACATCCCATTTAGTTTATTTTAGTAATAAAGAAGTTAAGTTTAGTAATAATGTAAATAATAATAGTAGATAGATATGTTTAAGTCAAACTGTATTAAAATTTTAAAAATATTTGCTCACCTTCATATTTGAAACTTGTATTATATTAGTAAGACCTTGTACACAATATGGAAATGCAAATAAATGATTGAGTATTGAAATTTATTTTTGAGTTTGTCTGGTAGATTCCTTGGTGAAAGTTGTTCAGTTTCATGGAGATCCTCCCCCACCCCCTAAACTTTTTCTAACTAATTTAAAGTCATATAAAATTCTTGACGAACGTACTTAGTAACTTAGTGCACATTTTAAGCGTCTATGAATCCTGCCTAAATAAACCCTGCATGTTCGTAGTGACCTCTCACGTGAAGCGCTCGTAGCCCAGTGGCTCTCGCCCGATCTCAACCGATCAGTGAGGTTAAGCAACGTAGATACACAGAGGTAGCGAACCTGATGGCCGACCAAAGTGGCAATTTGCCACGAGCGTTTCCGTGCTTTGGAGGGCACGTGAAGCTGTCGGTTCCGGCTGTTGTCGATTGACTACAGTGGTTAAAACTAAGTCAGAGGCCATTGTGCGGTTTGAAAACTCTGACACCAGGGTTAGCCAAGTTCGCGACACACTTTAACTACACCTACACGATAAGAAGAAGAAGAGTATTTTCTCCCAGTCCCGAAAAGATAAATCTATTTAATTTGGGCTTTTTCTGGTTAAGTTTACACTTATTACTTGCATATTAACATTATTTCAATGTCCGACGACACTACTTTTGTCTCTTGGTCATGACTAAGATCAAAAGTTAACCCTCCTTTCATGTAAAAAAACCTTTGGAGATTTTACTACAATCTTCCGGATCCCTTGGAGAATCCTGAGCTAGATGACTATAAGAAGAAGACTGACCTGTGTAGCAGTATGCGCCATCTAAGTGACGCGGCTTGCTGCGAAATTGACGAATATACAGGGTTACACCTGTATACAAGACGAAATTGACGAATATACAAGGTTACACTTGTATAAATGACGAAATTAACAAATATACAGGGTTACACCTGTATACATGACGAAATTGACGAATATACAGGGTGACACCTGTATACATGACGAAATTGACGAATGTACAGAGTTACACCTGTATACAAGACGAAATTGACGAATATACAGGGTTACACCTGTATACAAGACGAAATTGACGAATGTACAGAGTTACACCTGTATACAAGACGAAATTGACGAATATACAGGGTTACACCTGTATACAAGACGAAATTGACGAATATACAAGGTTACACTTGTATAAATGACGAAATTAACAAATATACAGGGTTACACCTGTATACATGACGAAATTGACGAATATACAGGGTTACACCTGTATACATGACGAAATCGACGAATGTACAGAGTTACACCCTGTATACATGACGAAATTGACGAATATACAGGGTGACACCTGTATACATGACGAAATTGACGAATGTACAGAGTTACACCTGTATACAAGACGAAATTGACGAATATACAGGGTTACACCTGTATACATGACGAAATTGACGAATGTACAGAGTTACACCTGTATACAAGACGAAATTGACGAATATACAGGGTTACACCTGTATACAAGACGAAATTGACGAATATACAAGGTTACACTTGTATAAATGACGAAATTAACAAATATACAGGGTTACACCTGTATACATGACGAAATTGACGAATATACAGGGTTACACCTGTATACATGACGAAATCGACGAATGTACAGAGTTACACCCTGTATACATGACGAAATTGACGAATATACAGGGTGACACCTGTATACATGACGAAATTGACGAATGTACAGAGTTACACCTGTATACAAGACGAAATTGACGAATATACAGGGTTACACCTGTATACATGACGAAATTGACGAATGTACAGAGTTACACCTGTATACAAGACGAAATTGACGAATATACAGAGTTACACCTGTATACAAGACGAAATTGACGAATATACAGGGTTACACCTGTATACATGACGAAATTGACGAATGTACAGAGTTACACCTGTATACAAGACGAAATTGACGAATATACAGGGTTACACTTGTATACATGACGAAATTGACAAATATACAGGGTTACACCTGTATACATGACGAAATTGACGAATATAAAGGGCTACACCCTGTTTTCGTGACGAATATACAGGGTGTAAGAGACAGATGTAAGGATAACACATTTTTGGTGTCTATGAATCCTGCCTAAACAAATCCTGAAACTTGGAGCCTTTAGTGTTTTAAGTACTGACCTGTGTAGCAGTATGCGCCACATGGTCACAGGCCTCCATGACATGGTCGACCGCGGCCGCGTTCCTCTGCCTCAAGGACGCGACCTTCATGACCAGCGCCCGCGTCTCCCGCGACACCCTCGAGTCCACCAGCAGCACTCGAAGAGATAACCGGATGTCTAAGTGACGCGGCTTGCTGCCTTTCTTGAAGGAGACTAGCGAGCCGAATGTACAGGTTGCGTTGTCTATGCCTGTGGGACATAAAGGCAGGGCTTGGAAACGGTTAAGGTATAACGGTATGGTCCGGTATTTCAATACCGTATCAATTTAAAGGTAGAGTCAAAACGGTTAGGAATTACGGTTACGCTACCGTTTATACCGATACCTTAACCGATATCTTTATCATTTTACAATAATATTATACATTTATTTTGATCGCTACCGTAACCTAAATTATTTCGGTATACCGAAAAAATGCCAGCGCGACGTTGCCGGCAGCGGTGGGGTGTAAAGAAAACATTTATTTAATCATTTATGTACCACAAAAAATAACGATACCGTTACTTAGCGCTACCAAATAATTTCGCTACCGAAATTTTTAGCTACCGGAAAATAACGGTACCGTTATTTACGGCTACCAAAAATTTAAAGGTATGATCATACCAGTAACCGTCTTAACCGATATTTTTTCGGTTATTCAAGCCCTGCATGAAGGTATTTTATAATGTAGACTACATTTTCAAGTAGAATTTTTGAAAGGTTGAAATTAATATTTTGCTCTACGTTGAAGATAACAGTGCAGTGCCTGGAATAGTCATTGTTTCAGGCACTGCACTGTTATCTTATCATTTACACTAATTATTACAAAAAGGAAAGATTTGAATGTTTGTTTGTTTGCATTGAATAGGCTTCGAGACTACTGGACCAATTTGAAAAATTCGTTTACCATTAGAATGCTACATTATCCCTGAGCACATGGCCTACATAATTTTCTCGAATCCCCTCGATAAGCAACTTCCGGGCAGAATGATCTCGTAGAAGTTATAGTTTGCGCGGACGCACTAACTACAGTTTTCTAGGCGCTAAACACTTGATATCCATAGAACAGTTGTCTAGCAATGTGTTTTACCTTCTCACGTCTGTAACAGCTAACTAAGCGACCTCATTCAATGTCAGGTGTTATGTAAGGTCTCATTACTTCATCGGGTCAATACCGAGTCGTAATTTGCGCTTAGACTCTGTCAGACCTCGGTTTGTTTGCCTTAGGCAAAACTAACAGAAACATAAGATGGGTTTACTGTTGACTTCAATCTTGACCAAAGCCATAAAAAAAAAGACGCTTCACACTCTAAGGCCCACATTAAGGTTTTCCCTTGTGTCGTGGGTCCCTTGGAACACACAAAGACAGACACAAACACCCATGACCCGAGGACAAATATCTGCTTTTTACACAAATATTTGCCCCGACTGGGAATCGAACCCAGGACCCGCCGATCGAGAGGCAGCGTCACTACCACTCGACCAAACCGGCCATAGATGAGGTCGACATCGACAGTGGAGCGAGTTAACCCAGAAAATGTTTTTAAGGCACTGGTACTCCTACGCAACGATGGAACACAGCAAGCTGTTTGGTGTCGGACTTCGGCAGGAGGGTGGTCGCGAACCAGACGGCCTTTTATAGTCTATACCAAACCGCATGAGACAATAGGACGCCACCTCAGATTCAGAACAAATTGAGGTGTCGTTGCCTGGGGTGGATTGATATTAAGTCTCATTCATTTGTGATTATTCATTCTTTAATCGCCTCTTAAGAAACCCACAGACGGGGTGGTGTTATGCTCAACCGATCACCACACGGCTAGAAAATTTCATTCAAAAAAAGACGTATCAAAAACCCAAAAACAATAAATTTGAACCTCATGGCCATTTTAGACGGAAGGTCAATACTTATAGCCATTGTAAAAAGTAACAGGTAACTAAACCTAACGGTCCATTGATTGAAGCGCGTGGGTGAGGTCAAGGTGATCATTTGTGATGTTTTTCAAAACATATCTATTTGTGGTCTTCACATAATAAACATGATGTATGTAATCATTTATTGTATAAAAAAATCAATTCAAACACTGATTAAGCAACATAAAGTGACATTGGGTACAAAGGCAGACTTATCCTACAAGGGGATCTCTTCCAGTCAATCTTGATTGATGGTCAGTAGAAAAATCAGATGATCAGGTTGGGTTGCACGTTTGTTGATCCGACAGAAGCAGCGGGGGACTTTGTTTATAATATAGTACTAGTTCCGCTCGGGACTTCGGGAATGGATTATACATATAAACCTCACACTTGAATCACTTCGTCTACTGGTAAAACCGTAAGAAAATCCGTTCAGTAGTTTTTGCGATTGTCGCGTTCAGACAGACAGTTACCCGCGGTGAAGAGACTTTGTTTTGTATATAACATATGTAGTATGATATGATGACGAATAACATAGTGATAACATTTAGACCTTCGGAATGTAAAATACATAGTTTTGAAAAAACATACCAGAAGGCGTGCCATGCATGATCCGTTCGCAGTTGAACGCCCATTCCGAGATGATCTCCTTTTCTTTCAGATCGAAGTCTTCGCTGCTGTGCTCGTAGAATGGATCGAAGTGGCCCGACGAGCTCTTTAGCTTCACAAGCTGGATGAGAGCGCCTGCCAGGCACACTGCGAACGAAGCTGAGCTGCCTGTGCCTGCACCTATATTACAGAATAAGAATAAAAATTTTAAAAAAATATCCCAGACTTTCATCTATACTAATAATATTATAAATTATATTAACGAATAGGCTCCGAAACTACTGGACCAATTTCAAAAATGCTACATTATCCCTGAGTAACATAGGCTACATAACTTTCCCGAATTCTCACGGGAACGAAGTCCCGAGCGGAATGCTAGTTACAAATAAAATAAAACAAAAATTACACAAATAAATCTCTCATAATCCGACCCCCGACCAAGTGTTAGTCCCGACATTAGAGAATAAGTCTACAATTTCATTTTCATCAAACGTAGTTAAGAACGCGTTTACGTTCAGATTTCAAACAAAACAAATCGCATCGAAATCGGTCCATTTGTTTAGGAGCTACGATGCCACAGACAGTCACACCGATACACATGTCAAACTTATAACACCCCTCTTTTTTTAATGTGTTAAAAATGGCTGTATGGACATAGATTCCTTTGCCTTTCCCGAAAGGGATAAATTAAATAACAACAAAATGATGAAAGTCAATTTAGTGGTGTTTTGATGTTTTGTGGTAAAGCAGTTATTGCTTAATATAACTTTTAAATGGCTAAACGAATTTTGATTAAATATAGATAAGAACCATTTAGATTACGTCAGCTTTAAAAAATAGCCACATACTCGTAGCAATCGGTCCAATCGTTTAGGAGCTACGATGCCACAGACAGACACACAGATGCACATGTCAAACTTATAACAACCAGAGGGTTGTCGAGTTTTTGTCGAGGTTTAAAAAAAATAACTTACCTATTGTCAACTCCGAACCCATAGAGATATCCATAGCCCGAACCGGCAGGTTGGTACTCCCAAAAATACCAGAAAACACGTAAAGAAAACTCCTTAAAGAATTCTTCTTGTTATTCTGAAGGCTGTCAAAATCTGGTTTAAAAAGATGGAGGAACTCATCTACTCTTCGCAGATGGGTATCATGGTCGATTTTGTCTGGTAATCTCCAGTGGAACTTTCCGGTGATTCCTGGTGCCAATTGCGGGTGGAAGAGCGCCTTTATGGTGGGTTCTAGTGGTATTGTTTCCTGGAGTTCCACACATGGCAGGTGGATATGGACTGCTGGTTCGGCTACGGTGTTAATTTCCTGTGGACATAAGGTTTAATTTATTTTCTGGTGACGATGGAAATTGTCACCTATTTTAAAGGGCTTTGAGAGCATTTCACCCTGTCAAGTCTATTCTGTAAGCCTAAGACCGAGACATCGGAGCTTCGGATATCAGAATATCCATCTTCAGTGTAATTACAGGTAACTTCAATCACAGGTCATATCTTCTTACGTACTTTCAATATTTTTTACCCCTTTTTAATATCTTAGTCTTAGGGGATGAATTTCTAGATACGCAAAAAGACACTATTACTAAGTCTTAAGTAAATTGGAAGACACTACATTTTTTCCCGTACAATTTAATTGTTTTGTCATGGTTCGGATATGTTAGATACTCAAATTTTTATGTGAGGCAATAAAACAAAAAAAGGTCGGTTGAATTTCTACGAGTTTGACGAACGTCAACTTTTACTGTTATTAAAAAAGTCATTATTAAAAAAATACTCGTTGATTTTTGTGAAACGCTGCAATTGACCTCTTCAAGTTAATTTTGACGAATTACCAATATACTCCGCACAAGCAACGTACCAAGAAAATCAAAAAACATTTAAGACCCACCAATTATATTTCATTTTGAGTAACATGCTATAGCCAGACAAATATTAAAACCAAGAGCAACTAACTCTTTCATTACCTAAAGCTAAGGAAACCTTAATAATTTCATATTTACCCCAAAAACTCATGCAAATTTTCATTCATCGGAACCGGTTTACCTAGTTTACATTTGCAATACTTTATTGTTCATGCTATTCAATCAATACCTTCAATTCTTGTAAAATTCTATCATGCAAGCGCGCACGCACGCAGTCGGACACGTTTTTGCACGCATCTATATTTGTTTGTGGTATTGCGAAAAACATAAGGTAAGCAGCGTTTTTATAACTGAACGGTACTGTGGTGTACTGAAAAAGTCAACGTTTTTTTATTTATTTAGAATGGGTTTGCACTTGACTACAATATAGCTAAGGGCAGATGCGGTCGAGGATGTAGCGAGCTCACCCAAAAGATTCACTCGAACTTTGAAGATATTCGGGTTGTATGAGCTCGGGTTATAGACACTGGCAGAAAATCCACTCCTTGGCAGTGCGGAATAAAAAGATTAGTCCGAGGGATCCCGACAAGATAATTTATGAGCGGTACAGTGCGTCTGGACGTCCGATAGAAAAAAGGGGCAGGCGGAATGAGCTCATGCAGCTCCTAAGCACAAGCCCCGAAATACAGCTTATAATAAACAGACACATACGTTTCGCTACGTAGACTTGTCAGAACCACAAGCGCCCCAGTCGGCCGATTTGCGAATGCCCTCGCGCATTGATCCACTTAGAATCAACCTTCGAACTTCACACAATAATATTGGCAACCCTTACGCAAATTTGAGGACTGCAAATTCCAATGTTGCCAGCAATTTCTTGAGTGCAAGCAAGCTATTTCTTCAACAGTGGCGGTCCTTTAAGATTTCGCCAAACGCGAAGTTTCACATAATTTCAAAGGAAGAATTTTGGTATTCTTTGACTGCGGCGGAGGCACCTCCTGCGGTTCCGTGTAATGCGCACTGAGTTTTATTCCCCGATCTACCTTTTAATTACCGTAGATTCCGAGAGTCAGTGGTAGCGCTAACAATGACTGTATGCCTAGCTGGATCTAAATCGACGATTTCCAAGTACGATTCCCGGTCGAGGTAAAAATATGTTGTAGACAACAAATGTTTGGTCTCTAGTGTTCATATGTCTGTCTGTGTCCCGAAGGACTTATGACATAAGGGAACAGAAATTACTGCCAGAAAAAGAATGTATTGAGTAGTTTCGGTTGTGTCAGGTTCTCTGATTCAAAGAAAGAAAGAAATAAAATAGAAATTGACTGGAGACACCTCCGAACATATCACTTTTTTTTATCAGCTAACGAAACATTAAAGGGTGATTTTTCCCATAAACTAAAAAACTTTCTCTGAAAAACCCATACGAAATTCTCAATAGTATTCCGTACAAATGCTATCCTGCTGATTGTATAAGACTTATACAATTAGCACGATAGCATTTGTGTCTTACAACTTATACTATAAGTTGTAAGACACATTACCCCCTACAGCAGGGATGGCCAACAGGTCGATCGCGATCGACCGGTCGATCGCGACGTTAGTCCAGTCGATCGTGGCAAGGCAAAAAAATTTTAAAAAATCATATTTATGTTTTTTTTCTTAATATAATAAAAAATACTACATGATTGTGTACTGAACTATGCTGTTTCATTTAAGATTTCAAGAAGTATATAATTGGTAGATCGCACAGGGTTTCGTTAGTAAACAGCAGATCTTGGGTATAATCAAGTTGGCCACCCCTGCCCTACAGTATACTGCATGTAAAGTTCCAACGCGCGCCACACATGTGGGGTGCACTAAAATCTAACGAAGCTCTGCTCCGCTGCATCTCTTCAGTACCGACCAAACATTCTCCTTTCGGTGCACGGTTATTCTTTCTGATACCAAACTTTTATTTTTAAAATAACTAATAAACGTTATTTATTTATTTATTTTATTGTATTTATACAATTTTAGGAAGACCAACAACTTAAATACAAACATAAGTAACAAAAAGCCAATTATAGGATCTCACTGATAGGATTTGTCCATAAAAAAACAACAAACATTCGAAAATAATACATTGTCAATTATGTGGCTTCATACTAACCGCGACCTTAAGGGGCTGAAGCCGCTGATATTCTGCCCCATCCTTCACATGATACTGAAGACAGAAACCCATCGCACATGAACAATAAATAAGGTAAAATCCTACACATAACAAACTTAAAAGGAACACAAGAACAAATACACCGTGTTAGGTCAGTAGGTATTGCAGAGATGAACCGGAGCTCGGCTTGATTTACGTAAATTTTATATATGCGTGCCGCGCGTTGCTTTGAGGATAGCAGTTTAGTATTCTAACAGAAGTTATATTTAAAATAAACAACTAAAAAACTCTTACCTTAATAACGATAGAGCTCCTTAACCCCAGACTGACGGCAATAGCGGTCTTCCCATAAACCACGGAATGCTCTCCGTGCAATATAACCTTCCCAGGGGCCGATACACTTACTGTGTACAAATTCTCCATATTGTTATACATATTGAAGTCTTTTATATATTCTCTCTTCTAAATATTTTCTAGGTTTTTAAAATTTAAAATTAAAACAACTAATAACTTCTCACTTCATTGTAATTAGTTTAAAATACAGTTTTCTATGACTGTTGCTTCCACTGATCTACAGTTAACGTTTTCTGAGTGAATGCGTGTATAGTTTTGAGTTCTTCTTGGAGGACTGTGTTCACCAATCTGGAACAAGAGTTTATATATGCTTTAGACCTTATTGTTATTGTAATAAAGACGTCATTGCGAGTTTTTAGGTTATCTATGATCTGGTGTTTGAAAGGGTTTGCATGAAGAGAATTAGGATTGATCTTTTGACATCGTGAGCAGAGCTGAAGAATTTGCTGGAAATACCTCCGTGTAAAAATTCAAACATAAATATGGAAACAGGATATTTTTGCAAAGATTGGGGTGACTTTTTATTTTGACCGTCTTTACAAAAGCTGATCAGCTGATCGCACAAGTTGTATGGAACGACGAATTTTTTTTTTCATATTTCGACCTGTTTTCTTTGGGGGAAGTTATTCAGTTTCGTGGGCTGATTCATATCCTAAATGATAAAAACTTATAATTATAACTCACAATGTACATTTATTTTATTTTATTTTTATTATAAGATGGGTTAACTCTTGACCTCAATCTTGACAGTAAAGGTCAAAGATGAGGTCGACGATGGAGCGAGTTAACCCAGAAAATGCCTATAAAGGCACTGGTACTCCCACGCATCGACGGAACACAGCAAGCTGTTTGGCGTCGGACTTCGGTAGGAGGGTGGTCGCGAACCAGACGGCCCTTTACATAGCCTACCACACCGCTTGAGACCATAGGACGACACCTCAGATTCAGAAAAAAAATGAAGTGTTGTTGCCATACATATACGTCTTTTAGGGTAAAGTTCCTCAGTAGGACAGAAGCACTACTTAGTTGGTTCCGTAAACGTTATTATTAGTTTCAGTTGCAAAGCAACACAAACACAATGATAAAAAAAGAAAAAAAAACGAAACTTTTACAAAATTAAAAAAGGCTACCATCTAGCATGACTTTAATATTACTTGTGACGTAGACAAAACGACAATCTTTAACAATACACCCATTGTAATTTTCGATCGATTGTTATTATAATTTACCTTTCAACAACTTAAATACAATTTGCGGAACCGTAGATAATAATCATAATTCATAATCTAGATTTAGGTAACCGCAACTTTAAAATAACAACAATCATTGTTATACAAATTTCTTTGAAACTATTGTGACTTTTATGACACGTGTTGTTATGATTTATGAACGTACTGCTTTCCGCCCGGGACTTCGTTCCCGTGGAAATTAGGGAAAATTATGGTGCCGATGTGTTAATTCAGGTGTCAGCTACCTCCATACCAAAATTTATCAAAATTGGTCCAGCCGTTTGAGCGTGAAAGATTAACAAACATCCACACATCCTCACAAACTTTCGCATTTATACTAATGCTAGCTTTCCGCTCGGTACTTCGTTCCCGTGGGAATTCGGGAAAATCATGTACCCTATGTGCATCACGGATAATGTAGGATCCTAATGGTGAAAGAATTTTTCAAATCGGTCCAGTAGTTTCGGAGCCTATTCAATGCAAACAAACAAACAAACAATCAAATCTTTCCTCTTTATAATATGTATAGATATAGATAGATTAGTAGGATAATACTAGTACGATAGTAAGGATAATCTCCAAGCAACTGGCTTTTTGCCGACGACTTCGCCTGCGTAGACCAAGGGTCAGTATTTCTATAAGTAATATTAAAAGTAGGATTAAGTTTAATGGACGTTTCTGCAGCTCATTATTAGACTGGAAATGCTGAAGAAGGTTAAGAACGAGACGCAGGGACTATCACTTCGTTTTCCAAAAGGGTTCTGTTACTAAAAAAATTGGAAAACCGCTGTGTAGGAAAGAGGATTAACTTGTAACAGGACAGTACAAGTTAATCCTCTTTCCTACACCAATTTTGTTCTCCAATTTTTTTAGTAACGGAACCTTTTTGGAAAACGAAGTGGTTTCGAAGACATAGCTATGGTTCGGTGAGGATTACAACTTGAGCTCAAGATGTAATCCTCACCTCTCATGCGGGCAAACGATAGGGACATTCGACTTGGTTTGCATGCCAATAAATAGTGTATAAAAAGACGTCACGATATGTTGAATCTCAAGTCCAGAGCTTCAAGGTTTCCCGAGTAATCCTCACTGAACCATAGCTATATCTTCGAAACCTTAAGTTCACTATTTATTTATCTCACATTGGTGACTATTTGTCACTATTTCATGACTATTTATTGGCATTATCAAAATTAATTTTCATGACGTTTTCAGAGGTGAGGATTATAGCTTGATTGACACTATATTTTGCGGTTTGAAAACTCTGACACCAGGGTTAGCCAGGTTCGCCACTTATTTGACTATACCTACACGATAAGAAGAAAAAGTTAGGGATATCCCTATATCGATTTCTCGTCTGCATAAGTGTGTCAGTGTTACCTCACAAGTTTTGTTATGGTATCATTGCATAACCGATGGTCATCAAAGGTTACTTTTATAGCTCGCTTGCATGTGGCCGGTTTATGGCTTCTTCAATACTGAGGAATTGATTTGTAGTGGTCATTTTGATTATTTTTAGTTTTCATTATTGAAGGCGGTTAGAGTGCAGTCGTTTTATTGTGATGACCTGATCTGTCATATCATGGATCATGGGCTTTGATCAACAATTTTTATTTTATTTATAACTTTATTTCCTACATGGTTGTAATTAGGCTGAACTAATAACTCTAAAATTAAAAAAATCCTGAGAGCTGAGCCAATTTTTATCAAATATAGCTAAAAACCATCTCGATTACGTCAGCTTTCAAACGAAAAACCGCATCGAAATCGGTCTATTCGTTTAGGAGCTACGATGCCACAGACAGACACACAGATACACACGTCAAATTTATAACACCCTTCTTTTTTGTCAAGGATTAGAAACTTTAAAAAAACTTCGAATACAAATACGGGGCTTCCAATTAGTTAGTGAAACCTTAAGGGGAAATTCCTCCATAAAAATGAATAACTTTCTACATGGTATGCTCAAAAAAAAAAGTCATTAAGTGGGGTGGGTGTTCTAATGGCTGAATCATATTTTAAATTATTGCTAACTAAATTTATTCCCGGAACATCTTTCCTGTGGGATTCGGGAAAATTATGTAGCCTATGTCACCCGCTAAGAGCTTTCAATTGCAAAGAATTAAAATCATTTTATTAGTTTCAGAGATTTCTTCCTATAAACTCACAAACTCTTCATTATATTTAGTATATAGGGTGCCTTAAAATTAGTAAGCGAAAAATTAAGGATATGAAATCACCCCATAACCTCTCCATGAGGAAAATACGTTGAAATATGGAGAAAAAAATTCAGCTCTCCATACAATACACAATACAATACAATATACTTTATTGCACAATTTGAAAAGAAATACAATGATGAGACAATTACAAGTAACTTTACAAAAGGTACAATATAGGCGACCTTATCGCTTCAAGAGATTTCTTCCAGGTAACCTTTGGGTATGAAAAGTCGCATAGTGAAATCAAGAGCGGGCGCAATATATAAACCTAAACAATATATATTAAACAAAATATAAACATATATTTAATATAAATACATATATATAATATAATACAGTTTAACATAAATACAGTTTTATATGTAATTATTCGATACATAAGACACACACACACATAGTTAAAGAGGAGATGGAAACAGGGGAAAAAAAAAACAACTAAGTAGGTAAAAGGAATACGGAAAACAAGAGAGGAAAAGTAATTAAAAAGTAAAAAAGAAAATTAGGAAAGGAAACCATTTATTTATAGCCACACTGTGCTTTAAAGTAGCCCATACAACTCCATACAACTTGAACGATATATATATATTTTTTTAAATCTGTGAATATACCCGTAGATGTATCTTACCTGTGTCGGGCTAGCAGCGGCTTGCCCTGGAACTTGTCCGAGACGATGACGACGGAGAACTTGGCGCCGCACCCGTCGCTCTCATCTGTCACGTCCTGTGGACAACAGAAACATCACTTTAGATAATGATAATTTTCCACATTAAAAACGTACGAGTCACAGACTTCAATCCCAATAATAGTTCACACAAATAACTAATAACTAGTGTCAAAAAAGGAATAAATTTATAGTTTCAGGATTGTGAAGGGGTAAGTCCTCTGAAGAAGTCTTCTAACTACAATTTATCTGTCTACTAAATTCAAGCTATGAACAAAACATTGAAAAAATTGACCTATAACCAGGGTGTTAGAAAGAGCGTTGTGCCGCACCTATAATTGAGAGAACTTCATTGAGTGACATTAAGGGGATCTACCCCCATAATCCTGCAACTTTTGAAACTACATGATTTATTTCCTCAGTTTTCTTATTTTTCGCGGACTAAAATGCCTATTAGCAGATTACTACAAACGAAAATGTCATTCGTTTATTTAGATGATGTTTTGGTCTGCAAGTATTTTTTGTTTTTGGTTATATTTTTAAAAGCGCTGAATCATTTTCGATAAAATTTATACGGGGCCACTTCAGGAGTATACTCTTTCGAACAAAAAAAGAATTTTGAAAATCGGTCAACAGTTGGCGGAGTTATCGCGTAACAAACATACAAAAAAAATTTCACTCGATTTGAGAACCTCATTTTTTAAAGTCGGTTGAAAATAGTATAATAGTATAATATAGGTTGCACAAAGAGCAATGGGGTGTTCCACGTTGGGTATTTCTCTCGTTGACCGTGTACCAAACGTGGAACTTAATTAAACCTTTCTGCAACTGAGTGACAAACACACAAATGACACTCATCGAGGTACGATTGACCATGATCCCTTTTAAATAGGCACACAAAAACAACCCTACAAATTGTTTTCGCATCACGTTTCCTCATACATTTCTCTCGGGCGAATTCCAACAAGAATCCTTGACTTTTGCAATCGCTGTCAATTCAAATCAATGTGTCAATTATTTCGCGGTGCCTTGACATGTCCTCGAAAGTTGATTGATTGATGATTGATTGTCTCTTGATGGTATGGGGCACGTTTTCTGCACGTCTTCATTTTCTTTCTAACGTGCCTTTTGCACGTGATAGTGCTGTTTTTAATTGGTTTGAAGGTTATTAGGCCTTTTAGAGTGGGGATTCTTCTTATCAGCCCATATACGTCCCCACCGAGGGGCACGGGCCTCCCTTCGAAACATGAAGGGGATTTAGGCCATAGTCCACCACGCTGGCCCAATGCGGGTTGGTGGACCGCTCGTCTTTCGAAAATGAATTTTCTTGGACAGGCGGGATTCATCACGATGTTTTCCTTCACCGTTGAGCAAGTGATAATTATAAATCCGTACGTAAATCCGAAAAGACGAATTTAACCCAGAAAATGCCTATAAAGGCACTGGTACTCCCACGCACCGACGGAACACAGCAAGCTGTTTGGCGTCGGACTTCGGTAGGAGGGTGGTCGCGAACCAGACGGCCCTTTACAGAGCCTACCACACCGCATGAGACCATAGGACGACACCTCAGATTCAGAAAAAAAATGAAGTGTCGTTGCCTGGGATGGATTACTAGGAGGCAGGTCTCATTTGTGTTTCCATAGAAACAGATTCCATAGATTTGTGTTCAGTAGTTAATAGAGGAGAAATCCTTTTTGGCAAACATAACATAAGTTACCTAATAAGCTAAATATCAGTAAAAAAAATATTTTTTTTGTGGTATATTTATTGAGATGGACTAATTCCTAGCTAGATGATACTTTCTTTTAACATCCGACAAAAAAGAGGGGTGTTGTCAGTTTGACGTGTGTCTGTCTGTGGCATCGTAGCTCTTAAACGAATGGGCTAATTTTGATGCTTTTTTTTTGATAATCGAAATGGTTTTTAGCTATATTTGATCAAAATTGGCTCAGCTCTCAGGATTTTTTTAATTTCAGAGTTATTAGTTCAGCCTAATTACAACCATGGCACCTAGTAGGAAATGCAACCATGGCACCTCCAGTGGTTCCTAATTACAACCATGGCACCTCCAGTGGTTTCTAATTACAACCATGGCACCTCCAGTGGTTCCTAATTACAACCATGGCACGTCCAGTGGTTCCTAATTACAACCATGGCACCTCCAGTGGTTCCTAATTATAACCGTGGCACCTCCAGTGGTTCCTAACCTTTTTAATGTTGTTACCCCTGTAACCTATGAGGAAAACTAATTTTACCCCCCTGTAAAATGCTATCAAATCAAACAATACAAACAATGTCTTATCTTTTATTTTAGAGAAAAACTCTTTTTCTTTTTGTGTTCTCGTTTTGGTACCTCTGTGTGGTATAAAACAAAATTAAATTTTGTTTTATACCACACATCCATAAATTACGTCACACGAATTTCAAGAAACTTTGACCCCTCCCCCCTCCTTGTCACAGCTGGTCACATTTGTAAGACTCCCCCCTCCCTAGCGTGACGTCACATATTTTCCATTTTTTGTAATTTTTTAATAAAAGCAGTACTTAATAGTGTTGTTATTTTTTTTTGGGAACTCAAAACTCATTGTCTCAACCAAAGTAGAAACGTAAAAAGAGTGCTTGGGACTGTGGAAGTTTGTCTTTAATAGTTAACGCGTTTTGATACTCACTCATAACACATTTTGAAATGTGACGTCACGAAACTTATGACCCCTCCCACCCCCTTGTCACACAATGTCACACTTTGTCGACCCCCTCCCCTCCCCTTTACGTGTGACGTAATTTATGGATGGTCATAACTTAACTTTCATTGCATAGAACTTTGAAGATTCTCGTGTTTGTAGCACTGTCACGAAGTCACGAATATGGTTCACAATTATAATTTTTTTACGATTTTAATAATTAGGTTCTTCGTTTACCCCTGCAGGGGTAATTACCCTCAGGTTAGGAACCCAAGTTCTAATCTAAGCTATCAGAATTGGTTCAGCCGTTTAAAAGTTATAAGTATAAGCAATCGAATCTTGGGGGTGATACAACTATTTTAATATTTATTAATCTAGACAAGGGCACGGACATTAAGTCTGTGGATACTAATAATAACACTATAAAAAAATTAGAGTTATGGTTTAGTTTAGATAGCGAGTTCAGTGCCTGAGACCACCTCAGAGTTTCTTGCCTGTTCTTCTCTGGGGAAGACTGCACCTTTGCGAATGGGCATAGAGTCAGTAGGGTCAATAGAACGAATGCGTGTGTGTGTATTTAAATCCTTTAATGTTTGTTTATATGTATTTCATGTAATCTTGACTTGTTTTAAGTGGCATCCTGAATGTCCTATAAAATAAAGATTTTTTCTATTCTATTCTATACTCCACGATCATATAACAAGGTTCCAAAACTCTATTACTTAGTGTAAAGATATAAAACTACTAGCGTAGATCGGTAGTCGTTAAAACAGCTATATCACTGACTTATCATATCAGTCAGCCTTCACCGTGACAGTTTAAATTCGGTCACCCGCCGACCCATATCCGTGCATTGAGACAAATGATATAACTGCATTGATATCTAGAACGTCTCGAACCATTGCGAATGTCTGATAATATGTGGTGATATGGTTTAATAGTAATACTTAATAAAATAAACTTAATTTTTTTTTTAGTTCTGTACCCAAAGGGTAAAACGGTACCCTATAACTTAGACCCCTAAAAAAACTCTGGCTATGTACGAAGGAGTCCGCAACAATACCAAATTAAAAGAAACCATCTAAGAGAGAGTTAATATTTAATTATTAGTAAAGAGAGTTAATAGAAAAACTAAAATAAAAACAGTAGCTACTTAGTCAATGTGCTGGGAGAGCTTGGTGATCTCCACACATTTTTCAAAGCGTGGCATTGTTCATTTCGTACCCGCGAATACTTAAGGGTTCGGAGTATGTTAAAGACAATCGCCTCACGGCGCACGAGGGCGCCGCGGCGCACAGTTTGGGAACCACTGGTTTAGAATGTTAGTCGGAAGGTTAGTATATGGGACTACTCTCTTACAAGGCCACTAAGGTACAATCCATTCAAAGTTAACATAAGGAAAACTGAGCAAATTCCACAAAAAAGAAACCCCATTGTATGGCAATTATCGCTCCTTTAAATAAGAGAAGCTTACGGAGCTAGCATACACGCTTGAGATAATTGTGTCCGTACCGTTTTCGAACTAGAGGGCCAATTGGATCGAGATAAATATGACAAAATGATGTCACGTTTGTACGTATGCTGACATGACTGTTTCCAACAGTAGACGACTATTTATTAAAATTAAAAGACTGCAGAAAATTCTGCACAGACTGTGATTTTTCTCTGGTTTTATTAAACCAATGTTTTTGGAGACAGTTTAAAATTGTTTTAGCTAATTCAAATAGCACTACATTTTTAAATATACCGACACACGACTACACGAATAAAAAGTAGAAAATTTCCGTTTAGCCATAACAAATCGATGTTGAGCGTTTCATATTAAACAAAAATAAGAGCGGAAAATCACACAATAGGTAACCGGTACGTATTTCACCGGTTATATTCAGCAGATCGAATTTTGAGGAAAGGATGTAGTTGGCGTAACAATAGCAAACATTTGTTCCAAGTTAAGATTTACTCAATAACTAGCATTCCGCCCGGAACTTCGTTCCCGTGGGAATTGGGGAAAATTATGTAGCCTATATTCATCAGGGATAATGTAGCATTCTAATGGTGAAAGAATTTTTTAAATCGGTCTAGTAGTTTTGGAGCCTATTCAACGCAAACATCTAATCTTTCCTCTTTATAATATTAGTGTATAGTATATAGAATATAGATAGTACAGACAAACAATGTAAATGATAATACATTATACCCCGGTACTAGTATTCTGTGTCAAATGTTTTTCAATAAAAAACATCTGCTTTTCAACCGACTTCAAAAAAGGAGGAGGTTCTCAATTCGACTGTATTTTTTTTTTTTTGTATATTTGTTACGCGATTACTCCGGCAACTGTTGTCCGATTTTCAAAATTCTTTATTTGTTCGAAAGAGTATACTCCTGAAGAGGTCCCATATAAATTTTATCGAAAATGATTCAGCGCTTTTAAAAAAAATCAACAAAAACAAAATATACTACAAACTAGAACATCATCTAAATAAATGAATGACATTTCTGTTTGTAGTTATTTGCTAAAGGCATTGTAGTCCGCAAAAAACTAGATTGGACTGATTAAATTAATGACAGAGAAAAAAATAAGAAGAAATCATAGACATAGATAATTTTACACGTTAAAAAAACATACGAGTCACCGACTTCAATCCCAACAACATTTCGCACAAAGTAGATAACTAGTATTTTTTGCAGAGTACAATGCCTATTAGCCGATAACCACAAACGAAAATGTCACTCTTTTATTTAGATGATGTTCCGGATTGTAGTATTTTTCTTTTTGTTAATATTTTTAAAAGCGCTGAATCATTTTCGATAAAATTTATATGGGACCACCTCAGCAGTATACTCTTTCCAACAAAAAAGAATTTTGAAAATCGGTCCATAATTGGCGGAGAAATCGGTGAAAATGCATCAAAAAAATACATACAGTCGAACCTCCTACTTTTTTGAAGTAGATTAAAAAAATAAGTTAAGAAGAAATAGGTAGACAAATTATGGCAACGGAGGAGAGGAAACAAGAAACGTGATTGAAGTTTAATAAAAATCTGCAATACGAGTATGACGTCTTTTACCAATTTATTTCTATTCACACGTGATGTTCTTCAGTTATATTAATATTCAGTCCATAATAAATGAATCACGTTGGTCAGTAACAGTAACCATGTGCGATTGTTTCTCTTGAACCACTAAGTGATCTGTGTATGTATTGTATACAGAGGGTAAGGTACAGCTTAGCAAACACTTAAATCGTGGAATCCATCCACCCATGACTACGACTGGCTACAAGTAGTTATTTTTTCTCTGAAACGTCATGTCGACGTGTTTTCGTTATCAACGCAATGAACAGCTAAAACGCGCACCGCGCGCGGCTCCCCCGTGCGATGCTCATTGATGTTTTTCGTATTATTGTTTTTTATTGCAAAATTGAGTGTGTTAGAATAACTAATTTAATTTTAAATCAGAAACATGAGGGAAATTCCACTGGAAAATCATTCCGGAAGATGGTCTGAATTCAGGGTTTCAATATTTGCTAAGCTGTTCCTTACATCTTTGTATATGTGTAGGTATATGCATGTATATGTATTGTAGAGTTCAATGCATGTGCATTCTGAGGAATCTAGTGTACAGTTACTTAAAGGAACTGAAAATGGTGCTTCAATAGTTTTATAGCTACAGGGAAACACACTTTAATATTGCCTTCCTATAACAGTTTAGACATGTACTTGCCATGTGGTGATCGGTTGAGAATAACACCACCCCATCTCTTTCCGTGGGTGTCGTAAGAGGCGACTAAGGAAACACAAATGAGACCTGCCGCCTAGTAATCCATCCCAGGCAACGACACTTCATTTTTTTCTGAATCTGAGGTGTCGTCCTATGGTCTCATGCGGTGTGGTAGGCTCTGTAAAGGGCCGTCTGGTTCGCGACCACCCTCCTACCGAATTCCGACGCCAAACAGCTTGCTGTGTTCCGTCGGTGCGTAGGAGTACCAGTGCCTTTATAGGCATTTTCTGGGTTGACTCGCTCCATCGTCAACCTCATCTATGACTTTTATGGTTAAGATTGAGGTCAAGAGTTAACCCAACTTATAATAAAAAAACACTGCTTTAGTCTAGATTCGATTCATCTGTTTTTTTCAGGTCGTTAGTGTCCTCACAATAATAGGTCTTTATCTATGAAATTGCCGTTTTTCCTACAATATTTTTGGAAAACTGAATTTCCCATACTAACGTTTTTTTATTTTTCTCGGGAATGCGAAATCTAAATTTAGCAAAATTTTGTGGGAAGGTTTGGACAACATTAAGTTAATTTTCATCATACTTACTTTATTGAAAGTTGTAACTGTTACAACGGTACAGCAAAAATAAGCAATGAAACGGGCAATGGATGAAACGAGCTATATTTGAGCTTCTTTTTCAGCAAATAAATCTAAAGTAAATATGTATTAATTTGACTCAATATCTCCGTTATATGGCCAAGGTTTAAAATAAAAAACAATTTTAGTAATAGCTGTTCAATCAAATAAATTATGAATAAAATAAAGCTTGAGAAAAAATCGGCAATTTCATAGGTAAAGACCTATTATTTTCCTTCGGGCCGCCCGATGAGGCGCCCGCGTTCATTGATTTGTTTTGGTTTCTCCGCTTGTTTTGCAACATGAATAAAACCCTTTTTATTATCTCAGGTGTTTAGTATCGTCACAATATTTTCCTTTAAAGACTGCGACTAGGCGCCTGCGCTTGTATTTTATTAATAAACATCAAGAAAATACATTTTATGCAAGGGACTTTGAAATTTTTGTATGTTTCTCTCTAGTGTATTACTGTGTGATCTTGCCTGTCTTTCTTCCTAAGGGAAAACCTTTGTGTGGGCCTTTGAGTATGTAACGTTTTAAAATTATAACCGCATGGAACCACACCATTGCCCCTATGTTTCTATAGGTCTATTCATATCACTTCTTCTTCTTATCGTGTAGATATAGTCGAGTTGGCTGACCCTGGTGTCAGAGTTTTTTCAAACCGCAAAATGGCCTCTGACTTCGTTTTTCGTTCGTTTTCGTTCTTGGTTTTTGCGGCTGTAGTCAATCGAAAATAGCCGGGACCGACAGCTTAACGTGCCCTCCGAGGCACGGAAACGCTCGTGATAAATTGCCACTTCGGTCACCCATTAAGTTCCCAGCACGGCTGCACATCAGACTGTACATGTTGACCTTGACGTCGCCCTTACGCCGCTCGTAATAGCGTCGGCTTTCGTAGTAAATTGACGTAGTACCTGACTTGCTGCTGTTTGTACGTTGCTTAACCTCACTGATCGGTTGAGATCAGCGAGTGCCACTGGGCTACGAGCGCTTCATATCACTATCTATATATATATATATATATATAAAACCCATTGTAGTATAGAATCTCGAATTAGCTTCGAACCGCAGTTGGGTTATATTTGCGAACATTGGCCTTAAAATCTTTTTATTACTTTTATAGTCTAGACTCCGATTTAGCACTCAAGTGTAGGTTACCTAAATTTCGCATTGTGTCAATGAGAGCCGCCACCGTGACCCAGTTTGATGATGATGATGGACAGATGATCGTCTCGACCGTTCTAAGTAGATTGATAGAATTCGCGGACGTTTATCATTAAGGTCAAATTTGAGAGCTCTCCGAAAGTATTTTCGCGTTAAAATTCGTTCGGTCATAAAATCTGCTACTACAAATATGTAGAAAATAAATCATCATAAAACTTAGATAAGATATTTTTATTTTTAACCCCCGACAAAAAAGAGGGGTGTTATATTATAAGTTACGTGTGCTATCTATATCAGTGTGTCTGTGTATATTTATACACAGTCGGTGGGGACATATATGGGCTAAAAAATTAAACTAACTCTAAAATTAAAATAAATTTATAACCCCCGATTTTTATCGCGAATTTAATCAGACCATTGTTTGTTTAGGAGCTAAGATGCCACATACAGATACAGTTTTTAACTGTACAGATACAGTTTTTACAAAGTTAAGGAATACAGTTTTTAACTGTATCTGTATCAGTTTTTAACTGTATCTGTATGTGGCATCGTAGCTCCTAAACAAACAATGGTCTGATTAAAATCGCGATAAAAATCGGGGGTTGTAAATTTATTTTTATTTTAGAGTTAGTTTAATTTTTTTAGCCCATATACGTCCCCACCAACTCGACGGGCACGGGCAATACGGGCACCTCTGATTATCATTATCATTATATATAACTAGCTTTCCGCCCGCGGCTCCGCCCGCGTGGACTACAGGTTATATCGTGCCCAACTGTGGGATAAAATGTAGCCTATGTCCTTTCCCAGGCTCTAATCTATCTCTGTACCAAAATTCATCAAAATCGGTTCAGCGGTTTAGGCGTGAAAAGGTAACAGACAGACAGACAGACAGACAGAGTTACTTTCGCATTTATAATATTAGTAGGGATATTAGTAGGGATAAAACTAAGTTAATAAAATGTGCGTGCCGATAAAACTTAAAAAGGAGTCCCAGCACGATAAAGGGACTTATATAGTGTGATAGCCCTTTATCCCCCCTCGAACAAGAAACTTCCCGTTTTAACCTAAAGGGCGTGTTTTTAGAGATATAAGGGCTTTTCCAAACCTTCAACTTGGAAATTAAGTGTAGTGGCGCCATCTGTTGTCGAGTATTTGAACTTCATTCAGAACAACGATTATAAGACACACTGGATTAACACATAGGCTACATAATTTTCCCCAAATTCCCACGGGAACGAAGTCGCGGGCGGAATGCTAGTAAATTATATAACTTTTTCTGTTTAACTTGAAGTATATTACTTTTTTTTTAACTTAGGCTGACATTAAATTAGCAGAATTTTAGAGGGTGATTCTCCCCACGAAATTGAACAACTTTCTCTTAAGATTTCATTAAATTCTTTAACTATAAAATTCTTTAAAAAAAAAATGTTTAACTCAGAATTTTAAGATGTAAACGGCAGTAGATGCGGAAGTACTCCATGGGACTCGTATTACTATACAGGGCCTTAGGTAAATCTCTTTCAACCTTTCGGGTGGTAAATCAGTCCATGAAACTGAACAACTTTCCCAAGAAACAAAGGTCGAAGTATTACAAAAAAATTTGACTTCCCATACAAAATGCGCTATCAGCTGATGCAGTTTGTATGGGAACTAAAATCGAAAAAAAAATTTGAATTCCCATACAAACTTCATCAACATCTAGCGCATTTTGTATGGGAACTCAAAATTTTTTTTTCGTATTTTGACCTATTATTGGGGAAAAGTTGTTCAGTTTCATGGACTGATTAACCACCCCAGAGGTTGAAAGAGATTTACCTAAAGCCCTGTATATGTATTTGATATTTGAGCGGGTATTATATGTGCTTATATTTTTAATTTATTTTATTTTTTATTCTTTATGTTACAATGTTAAGGAATATTATAGTAAACTACTTTGAGTTATGTACATACTTCTTTTATACATGTTTTATTTTTACTTCATTTTATTATTATTATTATTATTTTTTTAATGAATTGACTCCAAAAAATTATGAATTAATTTATGTAATTATTTTATATTGTTTTGCATAGAATTTGTAATTCTTTACGCAAATAAAAATATTGAATTGAATTCGCCGGACTCTTGTTAAGTCGGATTCCTGTTTCGACGGACTCTAAGTCATTCAACATTTTTTTTTTTAATTTTAGAAATGAGGAAGCGTGCTTTTTTATCAAATTACCTACGTAGCTATACCTAGACGCTAAGATGAAAAAGGCCCTGAAAGCCATCCCTGACCTCGGCTGCATCGTGATATTGACCTAAAGTTGAAAACCGGTCTCCAAAAGTACATTCACTTTCGGAATATTTCGCATACCTGATGACTAAATTATAGCATTTTTAAACTTACAATACATTTATTTAATGCCACTAAACTGGTATTTATTGGGTTAATGTAATACGCTTCACGATTTGATGGTCAGTGGTTGACTTTTTGAAAGTTTTTTTTGGGTATTTTCATAATTTTACAATTCAAAAGAATTACGAGTTGTCATGTCACATTTCCCCGGTCGCCTTGGGGCTATAGTCAGGGGAAGGGGCAAAGGTGACCAATGACCACCTGCCCACCCAGAAAAACACAAAATAACGTGAATGAATATTATACTGACGAAAACAGCAGGGCAATCGCGCTAAAAAAAGTGGATTGAGTCGCAATTGAAACGCAGCTTGGGGGCTACCACCTAAGCGAAGCTGATGCTGATTGAACGAATGGAATGATGTACATTGCTTTGTTTGGTTCATGTCGTTAATCAAGGTCTCCTTATAAAGAAGCAATCGACAACGTTCCATTCGTTTACCCAGCATCAGCTTCGCTTAGGTGGTAGCCCCCCAGCCCAGCTATGTTTCAATTGCGATTCAATCCACTTTTTTTAGCGCGATTGCCCTACTGGTAAATGACCAGCAATAAATTTACTTCTTTAGTGTTATTGCTCTACATAGCCGTTCGTTTCTTTCATCCAACTAATATTATAAATGCGAAAGTTTGCGAAGAAGTACATTATGTATGAATGTTTGTTACTCTTTCACGCTCAAACGGCTGGACCAATTTTGATAAAATCTGGTATGGTGGCAACTGACACCCTGGATTGACATTAGGCTACATAATTTTCCCAAATTCGCACGGGAACGAAGTTCTGGGCGGGAAGCTAGTAATAATTTAATAGCTGTAAGATTTTCCGGATAAGTAAAACTAACGTTTGAAGTATACACATCAACGCGGTGCGACCCCCTCCCCCTCCTTGTCACAACTGGTCACATTTATAAGACTCCTCCCTCCCTAGTGTGACGTCACATATTTTGCATATTTTCAATTTTTTGTAAGTATTTTTTTAATAAAAGCAGTACTTAAAATTTATCATTTTTTTGGGAACTCAAAACTCGTCTCAACAAAAGAATAAACTTAAAAAGAGTGCTTGGGACGGAAGAGGTTAAGTTTGTCGTTAATAGTTAACGTGTTTTGATACTCAAAACACATTTTAAAATGTGACGTCACGAAACTTATGACCCCTCCCACCCCTTGTCATAATGTCACACTTTGTCGACCCCCTCCCCCCCCTAAACGTGTGACGTAATTTATGGATGGTCCCAAAGCTGATGTAATCGAGATGGTTTTAGCTATGTTTGATCAAGATTGGTTCAGCCGTTTAATAGTTATGAGCAATCAAATGTCGGGGTGATGCATTTTTTTTTAATTTTAGAAATGAGGAAGCGTGTTTTTTTTATCAAATTACCTACGTAGCTATACCTAGACGCTAAGATGAAAAAGGCCCTGAAAGCCATCCCTGACCTCGGCTGCATCGTGATATTGACCTAAAGTTGAAAACCGGTATCCAAAAGTACATTCACTTTCGGAATATTTCGCATACCTGATGACTAAATTATAGCATTTTTAAACTTACAATACATTTATTTAATGCCACTAAACTGGTATTTATTGGGTTAATGTAATACGCTTCACGATTTGATGGTCAGTGGTTGACTTTTTGAAAGTTTTTTTTGGGTATTTTCATAATTTTACAATTCAAAAGAATTACGAGTTGTCATGTCACATTTCCCCGGTCGCCTTGGGGCTATAGTCAGGGGAAGGGGTAAAGGTGACCAATGACCACCTGCCTACCCAGAAAAATACAAAATAACGTGAATGAATATTATACTGACGAAAACAGCAGGGCAATCGCGCTAAAAAAAGTGGATTGAGTCGCAATTGAAACGCAGCTTGGGGGCTACCACCTAAGCGAAGCTGATGCTGATTGAACGAATGGAATGATGTACATTGCTTTGTTTGGTTCATGTCGTTAATCAAGGTCTCCTTATAAAGAAGCAATCGACAACGTTCCATTCGTTTACCCAGCATCAGCTTCGCTTAGTTAGGTGGTAGCCCCCCAGCCCAGCTATGTTTCAATTGCGATTCAATCCACTTTTTTTAGCGCGATTGCCCTACTGGTTAAAGACCAGTAATAAATTACTAAATTTACTTCTTTTACTTCTTTAGTAATTTACTTCTTTAGTAATAGCTCTACATAGCAGTTCGTTTCTTTCATCCTACTATTATAAATGCGAAAGTTTGCGAAGAAGTACTTTATGTATGAATGTTTGTTACTCTTTCACGCTCAAACGGCTGGACCAATTTTGATAAAATCTGGTATGATGGCAACTGACACCCTGGATTGAAATTAGGCTACATAATTTTCCCAAATTCGCACAGGAACGAAGTTCTGGGCGGGAAGCTAGTAATAATTTAATAGCTGTAAGATTTTCCAGATAAGTAAAATAACATTTGAAGTATAACAGCAATAAGTACTTTCGTAAGTGGAATCCACGTTAATTATGATAAATTTTGTTTTTAGTTTATAAAGTAAAATCGAAAAATAAAATCAAAGTTTTGCTGTTCGTTATTTAGCTCTCGACAAAAAAAAAGAGGGGTGTTTTAGTTTGACGTGTGTATCTGTATGTCTGTGTTTTTGTGTGTCTGTCTGCGACATCGTAGCCCCTAAACGAATAGACCGATCTCGATGCGGTTTTTTTTAGAAAGGGCCCCTTTCCATAAATTACCTACGTCACACGAATTTCATCATTTTTTGACCCCCTCCCCCCTCCTTGTCACAACTGGTCACATTTATAAGACTCCCCCCTCCCTAGTGTGACGTCACATATTTTGCATATTTTCAATTTTTTGTAAGTATTTTTTAAATAAAAGCAGTACTTAAAATTTATCATTTTTTTGGGAACTCAAAACTCGTCTCAACAAAAGAATAAACTTAAAAAGAGTGCTTGGGACGGAAGAGGTTAAGTTTGTCGTTAATAGTTAACGTGTTTTGATACTCATAACACATTTTGAAATGTGACGTCACGAAACTTATGACCCCTCCCACCCCTTGTCACAATGTCACACTTTGTCGACCCCCTCCCCTCCCCTGGGTCGGGACCCGTTCGACAGGTAAAGTTCGGCCGGTCACAAAAAATGATATGGTTCGACCTGTATTTTGGTGTCGTTTCGACAGGTGTGCATTTTTTTTCAAGTGGCGAACGGGCACTGGTATTATTTTAATTTATTTGAAGGGGGTTTCGGCCGGTGTTTTTTTTGTATGCAAAATTTAAGTCCTGTCGGTACAGTCAAGCTCGAAAGTTAAAAAAGATTTACATATGATCAACATTTGATATTAAGCGTTTCTATGCGTTATAAGCTTTATATTAAATAAAAATTAAATAAATGTTTGCTAAAATAGCGTTCTCGGGTGACCTTGAAATGGCCAGGTAGTAAAATCAAGTTTGAGGGACGAGCAGAGATAAAGAAGGACAATAGGTGTAAGTATTAAGTTACAAATGAAAGTGTTGTAATTGGTTGTTGGCGATGAGATTTTGCTTGCATATTGTTTTTTTTTTTATTGCGTATCTGTTGGAAGGGGTTACAGATGGAGATAAATATATTTAGTTTAACTTCAAGTTAAGTGCAGCAAGCAAGTGTGTATTAATAATTTTTTGCACTATAGGAGATAGAGCCGGAAAAATGTATGTAAACAACTTCTGATGATAACACAGATGTTATATTAAGAAATTTAAAATTAATTCTAATAAGAAAATTCTAAATATCTAACTTTTAAGTCTTTTTTATATTTTTAATCTAAAATTGTATTTTAGTCGAGAGTACTCGAGAGCAATGGTCAGTGGATAGTGAAATCCTTAATATTTTTGTTTTATTTAGTGTATAGTAATTTATTTTAATTTTATTACAGCTAAATAATGGACGAAGCGTCTTCTAGCACCGGCTCCGTTAATGATTTTTTTTTATAAATATACCTTTGTGGAGGTAGATCCACGGTTAAAGGTGGTGGAGGGTAAGAAGAAACGCTCATTTATGTTCGCCGGTTTATTTGCATTCAATCTACGCTCAGTACAGAGGTTTCCATCAGTTTCCACGCAGTGGATTGATTGTATCGGGGAGCCTTATTTGACTGACGCCTTAGGGTTTGGCCAAAAGAAAAGAATAAAGTTGCACGGATGGTGCCTATGCTCAGAGGTGTCAGAGATGGACTGCTGGCGCTATCGCATCTCCTAACCTTACTGCCTTGGAGTGGACTGCGGGAGCTATCGCACTCTTGGGCCTAATCAAGTTACTAAAGGACTGCTGGCGCTATCGCTTAAGTAACTCGCTAGCTACTGATGATGTGTTCGGCTGCGGGGCTGCTTTTATACTCGTCGGCCGGTCGCTGGTGGTTTGGTGTCGTGTGCAAAAGTCTTCGGGATTGGTTCGATGGTGGCCTGGTGTCGTGTGCAGCGTCTTCGGACGTGTAGTATGTTTCAATGTGTTGGTGAGGTAATGTGTTCTTGCTACAGTCTCCCCCTCTGGTGCTCGATGAAGTCCCGTTAGAGTACCAGTATCTATGAAGATGCGGTTTTTTAGTTCGTCCACGTCTTTTATAGGTGCTATTGGATTAGGGACTTGAGTTTCTATTTTCAAATTTGACGATTGCAGAAGAGTGATATCTTCCAAGAGGTTTTCTTAGGTCGTTTGTGTTTGCGACCTCATATATTGAGCTGTCATGTTTATTGATTACTTCATAGGGGACATCACGTCATCGTGGCGCGAATTTTGCAGAGAATTGTTTTTCCTGATAAAATTGTGTGTTGTTTCATAGGGTGTCCTCATTTCTCTTCCAAATGTAAGGTATGCTGCTGTGAACCCAGTACTATGATTGCTAGTGCTTCTTTTCGGTTACAGTGTAATTGCGTTTCACTGGAAGGTATTAATAGAGGATCCGCATATTCGATCGGATGCTCTTGTCCTCCCTCCCCCTGCAACGAGGCTGCTCCTGTTGCATAATTGCTAGCGTCGGTTTTAATAGTAAACGGAGCATCATATTCTGCTTGTCTTAGAACAGGTGCCGACGTTAGTGCTTCCTTCAATGCTTCATATGACTTATCTTGTTCGTCGTTCCATTGCCATACTGCTGTCGATTTCTACCCTTCTAGTTAAAAGTTGGTTATTATTTACGTTGGGCGCCAAATGTGGAGGTAGATCCACGGTTAAAGGTGGTGGAGGGTAAGAAGAAACGCTAATTTATGTTCGCCGGTTTATTTGCATTCAATCTACGCTCAGTACAGAGGTTTCCATCAGTTTCCACGCAGTGGATTGATTGTATCGGGGAGCCTTATTTGACTGACGCCTTAGGGTTTGGCCAAAAGAAAAGAATAAAGTTGCACGGATGGTGCCTATGCTCAGAGGTGTCAGAGATGGACTGCTGGCGCTATCGCATCTCCTAACCTTACTGCCTTGGAGTGGTCTGCGGGAGCTATCGCACTCTTGGGCCTAATCAAGTTACTAAAGGACTGCTGTCGCTATCGCTTAAGTAACTCGCTAGCAACTGATGATGTGTTCGGCTGCGGGGCTGCTTTTATACTCGTCGGCCGGTCGCTGGTGGTTTGGTGTCGTGTGCAAAAGTCTTCGGGATTGGTTCGATGGTGGCCTGGTGTCGTGTGCAGCGTCTTCGGAAGTGTAGTATGTTTCAATGTGTTGGTGAGGTAATGTGTTCTTGCTACACCTTTAGTTTATAGTTTCTTTTTTAATAAAAAACTTAAATTTGTATACTGAGTTTTTATTTGATACACTGTTACACTTTTGCGTGTGATTGTACTCAGAACTAAAACAATTATACCTGTCGAACTGGATATGAAATCGCGTACCTGTCGAAACGACACCACCGGCCGAACCTTACCTGTCGAACGGGTCCCGACCCCCTCCCCTAAACGTGTGACGTAATTTATGGATGGTCCCAAAGCTGATGTAATCGAGATGGTTTTAGCTATGTTTGATCAAGATTGGTTCAGCCGTTTAATAATTATGAGCAATCAAATGTCGGGGTGATGCATTTTTTTTAATTTTAGAGTTATTCTTAGAGTTTTTTTTTCACTATACCTGTTAATTATGCATTTCTTCAAATTCTCTTCGACTACGATTGAGTATCACGTGTACGCATGCGCGCAACTTTCACTGTATTGGAACGAAAACGTGTATGTCCTACTTAACATGTGCAAATTAATTTTTACTAAAAAGTTATTTAATAAAGTTTACTTATTTATCTGGTTCACAGTTTTAAATAAATAAATAAATAAACGCTACAGACTCAAAGGCCCACACTAAGGTTTTCCCTTGTGTCGTGGGTCCCTCGGAACACACATAAAGACAAACACAAACACCCATGACCCATCTGCTTTTCACACAAATGTTTGCCCCGACTGGGATCGAACCCAGGGCCCCCCGATCAAGAGGCAGCGTCACTACCACTCGACCAAACCGGCCGTCAAAGTTATTGTTGTTCAATACTTATATGTAAATAGGTACCAGTCTACACTAATATTATAAAGATGAAAGATTTTATATTTTTGTATGTAACGAATAAACTTAAAAACTACTGGACCGATTTCAAAAATTATTTCACCATTAGAATGCTACATTATCCCTGAGTAACATGGGCTACATTATTTTCCCGAATTCCCACGAGAACGAAGTCCCGAACGGAATGCTAATATTAAAAATAAAGGTAGAAGAACACAAGCGGTGATAGCACAGTTGGTAATGAGCCAGACTTGTAATCCGAAGGTCGCGGGTTCAAATCCTGGTGCGGGCCTGTACCACTAACTTCGTCTTTTCGGGTTTATGTACGGATTTCTTATTATGACTTGCTCAACGGTGAAGGAAAACATAGTGATGGAATCCGCCCGTCCAATAAAATTCATTGGGCCAAGCGTGGTGGACTATGGCCTAAGTCCCCTTCGTGTTTCGAAGGGAGGGCCGTGCCCCTCGGTGGGGATGTATACGGGCTGGTAAGAAGAAGAACACACAAAGCACTCTTTGCAACAAACTATGAAATAAATAAATTAAGTAATTTAAATCATTATTTCTATTGAATCATCTTTAATGTTACTTACTGCACTAGCTCAATGACCTGAAGTTCGACAATTTAATTTCATTTTACATGTAATAAAAGATACTCTTTTTTTTAAGTACCGAACATATTTCTCGCTAATGGAAAGAGTGATTCAATAGCAAGGTTTATGCGTATAAATCATTCATGTTTTGTGTAAAGTTGAAACATGAGAAAATGTCGGGTCTAAGGACCCGATTAGCGTGATTAATCTATCCATACTTGATACCCGCTCAATTTCAAATATCTTCTTAATTTTCTTTATATTCTTTATTGTACACACATAGTTGGATACTTAATTAATAATCAATGTTACAAAGGCGAGCTTATCTCTATAAGAGATCTCTTCCAGCCAACCCATCCGGTGTCAGAAAAGCTATAAATTACGGGCACAAGACTGTGTGCATTAATTATAGTAGTTATAAAAATAAATATTAACAGTTACTACTAAATTACAAAAATGCAACATAAGAAATATATACAAAAAAATAATTTTGAAAAAAATATATATACACTGGGCGTCAAAAATAAGTAGTACAGTTTTAAAATTGCGATTTCTCCCAAACTATAAAACTTAGACCTTTGAAACAAAAAAGGTTAAAAAGAAAATTTAATCTTATTCAATAAAAACTTCATGCATTATAAGAACTTATAATGCTTGACTTTAAAAAAAACGAATAAATAAAAACACTTTTTTTAAACTGTTGAAAGGTGTTGTCTTACTTAGGATTTTTGTGTTTGACACATTCGCTGCTGATAAAGCAATTGTAATTGAAAAGCATAGGTATCTTCAGAGAGTAAATTTGACTAATCATGCCTCTTTCACCAGAAGAATGTGCAAGAATCTTAGCTTTTCTCGAAGTGGGCATCAGTATGCGTCGTACTGCAAGGAGGGTGGGTGTAACTTTAAGAACGGTTCAGCGAGTAAAGCAAAGGTACGAAGAGACTGGAAACCATCTAAGGAGACGAGGTAATGGCAGACCCAGGTGCACAAGTACCCGAGAAGATCGCTTTATTGTTTCCACTGTGTTAAGAAATCGACACCTTAATGCAGTTGAGGTTCAGCAACAGCTTCTTCGGACCCGAACAGACTACATCAGTGAGAGTACAGTGAGAAGAAGACTTGCTGAAGCTAACCTGAAGCCTCTAAGACCAGCAAATGGCCCCAAACTTGAGACAGAGCATCGCGTAGCAAGACTACGCTACGCCCGTCAACACGTACAATGGGGCGAAGAAGAATGGGCTAGAGTTTTATTCACAGATGAGTCTCGATTCTCTTTATACACTTCAGATGGACGGCGGAGAGTCTACAGACGACCCGGTGAGCGATACATTCAAGCTTGTATCTCGGAAAGAGTCCAATATGGCGGGGGCTCTGTACACGTATGGGCTGGTATCTCTTCAGAGAGTCGCACAGAGCTTGTGGTAATAGAAAATGGGACTTTGACTGGTGAAAGATATGCCTCGGAGATCCTCAACGAGTATGCAGGGCCATATTTAATAAATATGGGTGATGGAGCCATCCTAATGCATGATAACGCCCGGCCACACACTGCTCACCACGTACAAGAGTACATTCAGGAGGTTGGCATCAACTTGATGGCTTGGCCATCGAGAAGCCCAGATCTCAACCCGATTGAACACGCCTGGGATGAGCTTGGGAGGCTAGTCAGAAGGCGCAGTCCACCTCCTGCCACACTCAGGGCTCTAAAACATGCGCTGATAGAAGAATGGGAAAATATTCCCCAACACCGCCTCCGAAACTTAGTGTTCAGCATGCCAAACCGGATCCAAGCTGTAATTAGAGCCCGAGGCGGCAACACAAGTTATTAAATTGTGAAAAAGTTCCAAAACGTGAAAATTAAGTGGTTGACATATCGTTAAAAATTGATACTTTTTAGTATTTATCTTAATTTTAAGTTTGAAACTTTATTCATGCCAAATAAAATATAACTTTAATAAACTTCGTTAAGTTTACTATAAACTGCTTTTTATTTCATAAGTGTAACTACTATAGTTTAGGAGTAATTGCAATTTGAAAAGTGTACTACTTATTTTTGACGCCCAGTGTATTATATAATATACATAAATACATGCTATTTAATATAGTGAAGACAGGTAGTGTTGCTTTACTTGCTTATTAAAGGAAGTGATAGATGGACTATTCTGAATTTGTAATTTTATGTTCGTTTGAGTAGAGACATCAGCGCCAGTAGTCAGAATCGATCAGTAAGGTTAAGCAACATACACAGGGGCAGGGAACCTGATGGTAGGCTAAAGGGGTAATTTATTACGAACGTTTCCATGCTTTGGAGAGCGTTAAGCCGGTGGTCCCGGCTGTTGTCGATTGACTACAGTCGAGAGGCGGTTTGAAAGGCGTGAGTTTATATATGTGGTCGTCCAAATCAAAAGGGACCTTATGGCGGTAACTAGTTTCCAATATATTTAAAAATTTGTAAAATATCGCAAAAAAAACGTTTTTTTATTAACTGTTTTTTTAAAAAGATGATTGTATTTACGTGGAAGTGTACAACTTTTCGAAACGTCAATTAAAAATAGTTTTATATCCATCTAAACTTTAGTAAAAAAGGGACCTTATCGCGGGTTGACCTAACAAAATCGGTTTTTTGTAATTCAAACCATATTTATCGACATTTTAATATTGCGGAGTAGAAACTAAACTATTATCAAGTGGTATATCGTACTTTGTATCCTGATATACGCATTTATCCACTGTTATTGTCGGATATTATTTATACGATAACAGGAATCACAAACGGGAATTATCTATTATGTTAAGACTTTTAGCCGTCGCCGTGTTTTATTTAATGCACGCATGGATGGCAAGCAGCTAATTATACTGTGTGCATTCGCTTAATAGTGTCTTTTAATAAAAAAATATTCATTATGACAATTTATACATCCGTAATTCATTATGACATCTGTTATTTCATTTTTTTTTTATAAATGTATTTTTCGACAGAAAGACGTATCCAGATTGTTTACCTTCATTTAAGTACCTAAAGCAATAGAGAAAGAGATAAGTCTCAGCAGAGCGGAACGGAACACCTTAAGGGCCCTTTTTTCGTAGGTATGTACTTGTTACGAAAATTTATATGTAAATTTTTTTACTAACTTACATTTCCATACCTTGTTGTGATGATAAAATAAGAAAATTTAAGTTCTCTTGAATGTTGCACTAAAATGTTGATGTTGCATGTTAAAAATAAAAATAAATGTTTAGTGCCTACCATAAGGTCCTTTTTTTAGTTTGTATGAAGAAATTGTTCAGCTCTCATGTAACTTTACAAGATTATAATTGACGGTTATCTCTTAGCTTTATTAGCATCTGAACCAATAATGTATAACCTATTGAGTATTAAGTTGTTCAGTTTCATGGACTGGTTAACCACCCGAGAGGTTGAAAGAGATTTACCTAAAGCCCTGTATGTGTGTGTACCATAGTACCTACACGATAACAAGAACTATGTATCAACAAGTACATAAAGTATGTAGTTAGTACAAAATCTCTGGCGTGATACTCTTGACCGCAATGTGCATAGAACGTACAATAAAATTGATTTAATTCATGTTCCGCTATTATAATTGGAATCTTCTATGTACCGTGTAATTTTAAGACTAAATTATGTTTAATATTAATGCATGTCTGCACGCGAAGTCCTTTGCAGGATGAACAGTGAGAGGGCCAATGTCGGATTTCACGATTCTATTGTGTAGTTAGTACGAATCTATTATAGCTGACTTTCAAAACGAGTTCGTTATTGATACCTACACATTTATATTTATTTACAACCGACTTCAAAAAAGGAGGAGGTTTTTTTATTTTTTTTGTCTGTTTTTTACGCGATAACTCCGCCAACTGCTGGCCGATTTTCAAAATTATTTTTTTGTTCGAAAGAGTATATTCCTGAAGTGGTCCCATATTAATTTTACCGAAAATAATTCAGCGCTTTAAAAAAATCATCGAAAACCAAAAAATACTTACAAACCAGAACATCATCTAAATAAACGAATGACAATTTCGTTTGTAGTTATCAGCTAATAGGCATTGTAAGTAATAAATCATGTAGTTTCAAAAGTTGCAAGATTCAAAAGTTATCTACTTTGTGCAAACTATTTTTGGGATTGAAGTCGGTGACTTACCTATACGTTTTTAAAGTGGAAAATTATGATTATTTTTGTTGTTATTGGTCTTTCTTTAGTAAAATGTTTGTCGGTTCGTGGGGTGGGAACCTGGTAACACAGGTTATAATTATAACCCTTTTTCAGGCACCTGTCTCTGCCTTAAAACATTTTTACTAGGAATAAGTACAAAAAACTACGTACGAGGAACTGCTCTAACCATTTTTGATAGATTGGCGAACACAGATATTTCTTCCTTTCTAAGCTGATTCGTGACCACAAAACTCGAAAAATATTATTGATTTCTTATTTCATAAATATTTTATTAATTTGTTAAACTTTAAATGTAATTTCTACGTAATGTCGCAGAGATATTGTCAAACCCGTTATACTATAATTTCTTGTGTTATTGGTACCTGACCTTTTTTTTTCCCAGGGGAAATCTTCATGGATACCACTGTCACGGGACACAATGTGGTTATGTTGGAGTCTTACCAACTAAAACCCCAGGGATGTTCCTTCTCTTCACTATTAACCATGGGAACGCTTTCGCGCACTTCCGCGGCTCAGCCCAACCCAACTTAAAATATCCTAACCTTTTTAACCTAACTTACTGGATGGAGGCTGGACGACCAAGTTTCGTACAATTATATTTCTCTGGTGAAATTGCTTTTCACGAGTAATTATAATTTTATTAGTCAACTAGGTCTAATAATATTATATCGCTGCAACATGTTTAAGGCCCCTAAGTTTTAAATACTTAATTTATAAATTCTCAAGTGTTTTAAGTTTCTTGAACCGGCGGCAGCGGCGAGTTATCAAATACAGGTTTATGTTTTGTGTAAGTGCATGTTAAAAGTGAATTAAATTACCGTAGAGAGTTTCAATTTCACCTATTACTTACGCAATTAATTACACTTTATCTAAAAATATCCATCTATAGCCATAAGCGCTCCGATGCCAATCCGTTACGGAAGGAAATATTTAAGAAAACTTTCTCAACGCGCGTCACAAGCCGGTTCACATTCTCACTTTTTTTATTTAAAAAATAAGAAAATATAATAAAACTCACATAAAGCAACACAAATTAGGTTGACAATGGCAACACAATAGAACGGGAGCAACTTTCAAAACAAACTCTTCCGTGTTCACTATCACATTCTAAACGCACTTTTTTTTTTTTTTTACACGAATGGCACTTGACGTTTTACTTTTTTAGCGCGCGGCTAGCACGGGCAGCCGCCTTCCCGCCAACTGACGCGGCGAGGTTACCTCACGGACGAGACCGAAATGTTACTGAGTTCAATAAGCGCTGGCCACTTGTAGTGTGCATTGATCAAACATAAAATAAAACCCATTGACTTTGGGGAAGCGCGCGGTTCTCTTCAATGCCGTGAAGAGGTCTTACTAATAATCTAAATATAAAAGGAGAAACTGACTGACTGACTGACTGACTGACTGACATATCAACGCACAGCCTAAACGGCTAAACGTAGACACTTGAAATTTGGGAGGGACGTAGCTTAGGTACCGTAGAGGTGCACTAAGAAAGGAATTCCCGAAATTCCCACGGGAACGGGAATTAGCGGGAAAATCCTTTTGTATGAAAAATCTAAACCGCTTAAGTTAGACGCTTGAAATTTGGCATGCAGGCATCAGCTAGTAAATTACATGTATGCAGTATAACTTGCGTAAACACGTAAGAGTTATTTGAATGTGTCGCATCTATTTTACTGCACAGGCGGAGTACACCAAATTCAATCTGCGTATTTCTGCGATGAGGAAATCTGGGAAGTTGAAAAATTTGGGTTTCCAGGATACCTTTGGACAAATAAAGCTATACACAAATACGCAATTTCAGAATTTTAGTCCATATTTCTGTCATCAAATATTTAATTTGTCATTACGCCGAGTAGTACTGTGTTCTCTTAAACACTATTACTAGGTTGACTGGAAGAAATCTCCTCGTGGGATAAGTCCGCCTTTGTAAACTTAAACTTGTTATCCTCTGTATTATCATTGTACAATAAAGAATAAATACATACATACATACATTTTTACTAATTTTCCAGTCATGTTAGTTATTAAGTTTTAAAGGGTTAGGGGATTTCCTTTCTATACCACGTTATTTTTTAATCAGTACGCATTACTACGCATGTACGTAAACTTTATGAAAATTTAACATATATATATCGTTTCATATAAAAATTTCAAGTGACACCCGTGTTTCTTCGTTTTACTGATTAAAAAGTCACCCTGTATGTATTTTATGGTTTCCTGCTGAATTTTAGAGTGTATTTTGTCTCATGTCTAAAACAAACAGCTCGTTTTTCTGAGAAACATATTTTCTTACAAAAACGTGCAAGAACTAAGTCCATCAGTCAACTATGTGATATTTTTCAAGATACTGCTGACATGCTTATCTATTGACGCTTTGATTTTATTACTGAGTATGACGTGATGAGACGACTCCGATAGTTTACGATGTTGGAATAGCAAAACTAAATCTATCCTACTCTGACTTATGGATTGGGAATGTGTCCCTGTCGCACTTGAAGGAATGGTCGTAGACCATATGACCCAATATTTATAAAGAAGTTTTTCAGTAGAGAACAGTTAGTATGCCGTATACAGTTGACATTGAAACTCATTAGAGAAAGCGCTCTGTAGGGAGTGTAACATACCCCTTACTATTGTTAAATACTAGTTACTTACCTAAGCACAACTCTCCTTATAAGATACGGAAATATAGACAGTTTGATTTGAGTTCCGTAAATGTATATTTTATTTTGCCCCTCTAACCCAATATACGAATAACTCTAAAATTAATAAAAATAAATTGTACCTCTCCCTACATTCATAGCTTATAAATAACGTATTGTGTTTGAAAGCTGGAATCAGATCATTCGTTTAAGAGCTACGATGCCTCAGACAGACACACGTCTAACGTATATACCCCTCTTTTTTGTCGGGGGTTAAAAATAGCACATCAACTGTCAAACGAAACTTGTTTTTTTTTTAAAGAATCGTTGTACAATTCATAAAGTGCCATTCACCCCAAACTAACCAAGGCCCAAGGCTTGTACACTCAAGAGCACGTCAAGCTTGACACTTTGGACTTTGGACCGGCCCTGCATTGTATGGCGCGCAGTATAAATCAGAGCTCAGCTTAAACTGGTAGTGTAAAGCGTGACCTGCTCTTGACTGTACTATGGGTGCTAGAAAACTAATACCTATATTATTATTTTCCTCACAATAACATTAAAATAAAAACAGAGCTCCCAAATAAGAACAATAAAGATTTACAAGAAAAGAATGATTATATTTTTATGTATTGTTTGTGTTGTATATGTATATCCATGCATATTTATAAAAAAAACAGAAACTTACTCAAATATTTTACATCTGGAGAGCTAAATGGTCAAAAATGTAATAATAAAACAACAAACTACGTCATTATTAGAGCCTATCCAAAGTTTTATGAATGAAAGTAACATTGAGGCAAACCATTACTTCAGAAGACAAAAACTACCTGCGGCCATTGATAAAACTGTCACGTGACTTCAAATAAACGAAACCAATATAACTCTACATTCTTTGAAAATTTCTTGAATGACGCATCTTTTTTTAAACCCCAGATACAAAAAGATGGGTGGTGTAAGTTTGACGTGTGTCTTTATCTGTCTGTAGCATAGCAGCTCCTAACTAATAGACCGATTTCGAAGCAGTTTTTTTCTGTTTGAAAGCGATATTTTATCAAAATTGATACCATTTTTTTAATTTTAGATTTTACCGACTTAAAATAAAAAGGATGAGGTTCTCAATTCCAGTGTTTGTACATTTATTAATTGAAAAACACATCAATACTGTCTAGGCATATTCCACGATTTTTCATACAGAAGAGGGTCTGTTTGAAACGCTATAAAAGCATACTAGAGACACATGGAGGGATACAATTTTCAGATGATCAAAGGTAACTTTCAAGAAACACAAAATTCATTGATTAGAAATAAAAACTCAGGTTTAGCTCTTGCTCATCTGAAAATTGTATGCCTCCACGTGTCTCTATGTAGTATGCTTTTATAGCTTTTCAAATAGACCTCTTCTGTATTAAAAATCGTGGAAAATCCCTAGACAGTGTTAATGTGTGTATATTAGGCGTGCAATTTAAACATTTATAAAACAAACTGGTTTTGTTAGTATTAAACCTTTTAGACAAACTTTCCAAAGCTAGAAATCCGGTCTGCAGATTCTAAGAATTTCACTGATTCATCGATAAATTACATAACTGTGTATGTATGTATATTAAATCCATGCTGTTTACTCTGTATGAAATATGCAAGAAAGTATATTATATATTCCTTTCATGCATATATATAATATATTTTGACTACCGCACAATCCTACTAATATTATAAATACGAAAGTTTGTAAAGATGTATGGATGTATGTATGGATGTTTGTTACTCTTTCACGCTCAAACGGCTGGAACAATTTTGATAAAATTTGTTATGAAGGTAGCTGACACCCTGGATTAACTCATAGACAATTCCTAAATTCCCACGGGAAAGCTAGTAAAGAATAATCAAAATAGGTTCACAGAATAAGATATTTAAAAAAAATAGTCGAATTGAGACCATTCCTAAGTTTTCGCATTTTGCATGTAAATGTCGTGATTTCCTCCAATCTACATACATATCTATCGTGATATGCTTCAAATAGCCAGGAAAGTAGTTAGCACGCACGCGTATTGCATCCTCGTTTAAAGGGCGTTTTTTTCTGTCAAGGTGAATGCATATTGGATTTTTTATTTATAGCTGAAGTTTCGTGAGTTAATTTGGGAAAATGGAGTACAAAGATATGATACGAATAGCCAAAATTTGTTTACTTTCCGCGCTATGACAAAAAGTAGAGATATAATATATCACCTCTCCATAGTTACTACTAAGGTTTTTTTGCATGCCTACTCTACTGGAAACGTTTGTAAGTTTTATGTCACAAAGCGTGTTGTGTTCTTTTATGGAGCGCAAAACTCCTTAAGAACATTAAAGCTTTAAAGTTCTGTTCTGCAGAACAGAATCTCAACCATTGCCGCTCGTTGTATATTTTTTTTTACATTTATCAGTCGGAAGAGAGCGCCCTAGGCGAACGAACTTAGACCAAATTATACTGAGATAAGGCCTTGTTAGGAGTACCCGAATCCAAAGAGCCTGTATGAAGCGAATTATAAATGTAGAGGAAGTAGCGAAAGAGGTGTGTTTGGATAGTAGCAAGTGGCAATCTGTGGTCTCTGTCTACCCCAATGGGACAAAAGCGTGAGCTTATGTGTTATCAGTCGGTGATCTAACGGCTATAAATATATAGGTAGCAGGTCGGACTTGTAAACAGGAGGTCGATCCCTAATGCAGCCATTGACCAATGACTCGGTTATAGAGGTCTAATAACAGTCGCTCCACTGTAATGATATGACTTGACCTGCCAAATCGTGGATCATGGTAAAGCGTATTCCGAATGAGAAACGGGAATAAGCGTTAATAATAAGTCGATAGCCACTGAACAATGAACCCCAACAGAGATGGTGACGATCTGAAATTCTGGATGAATTTTTAATATCGTTAAGAGGAGCGTCTCAGTTTGGACTAGCGTCTCAGTTGTTTTTCATGCTGTCTCGATGTCGACCACCCGCCTCATACTTGTGCGAAAGGGACAATTGCAGTTTTCCGGCGAAATGCCGAGTTTTATTTCCAAAATTATGAGTTTAGGCGTCAATGAATTCCTACCCTAAAAACTTAATAAAATCGTACGTTTCTAGTATCTATTGATTTGTAAGCGTATGAACGAGGTTCGTACGTTTTGTTTTTTCCAAAATTGTTCTTAGTTTTTCAAACAGTCACCTCTTAAATGTTGATAATTTTTTTGGCGAAAAATGCTGAATTTTAGTCTCAAATATCTTTTTGTCTACTAAAATATCAAAAAAATCAAAACGTACGGACCTAGTTTTTGGTGTTCCTGACACTATACCAAAATTTCACAGGGATCCGTTGAAGTTTAGGGGATGGAATCCATTGACGCCGTTTGTATGGGGAAAAAACACTGAGACGATCCTCTTAAGATCAAACTCCTAACCAACTGCCGACACGATATAGAAGAAGATGAAACGTTGACATTGGCAGGTAAGAGGGAAGCTCCAGCAGTTTGATACAGAAATAAGTTATAGGCTTGTTTAAAATCTAATCCTTTTATGTTTAGTTTTACGAATATGTATCACACAATCAACATACTTTTACCGGTTAACCATGAAAACGATGCTAACATAGACTCGACGACTGTAGTATTAAATATTTAGTGTGGGTATTACGCAAATACGGTCATATAGCATGGCCACAAGGTCCCACAAATTATTTAGTTGCGAAAGAACATGTCACATTACGACTGTCGTATAAGTTTATAGATTATAGGGTTATTTTATGGCCCATTTGTATTTTAATTTTAAAAAATTTTGAAGTAGATAGTTAATATGTATTTCATAAATTAAATATAAGGTGGTCGTAGGATTGACTTTTGTTTCGACATCGAGTTAAGGTTTGGATTTTGCAACTCTACAACGCTAGCAACATTCAGCACTATCTACAAAAACTAAATCGGGTTGTGATCAGTTAAAATTAACACCACCCTATATCTTTCCGTGGGTCTTGTAAGAGGGGTGGCATTTTTTGGGGGTGATAAAATTTTCAAATTTTAGAGTTATTGATATTAATAGCTGACGCAAAAACTCTATATCACCAATAGAAACTCCATATACCGCCCATAAGGTAGGTACCGTACACCGCGGGTCATCCATCACATATTACGTCACAGTAGTAGGGGGAGGGAGACACATTAACATAGGAAAAAGCTAGACCAAGTATTTTAAACTGTGGGTCGCGACCCCCTGGGGAGTCGTGAAGTTTTATACTGTGGGTCGCACAGATAAATGAAAAAAACAATTATTTGTAGGTCCAACACTACAACAAGACAAAAGGCTACAAAAGGCTGTGCCTGTATAATAATGATGCCTCCCGCCTTCCACGTCTACCCCGCGGCAAACTCTTTTATTACGTTTTAAAATCTCCGACGTAGGTCGTAGCTTTAACCTTAAAGGGGTCTTAGAATTTTTCAATTTCCAAAGGGGTCGCGAATTCAAAAAGATTAAAACACACTAAGCTAGACAAAGGGGGTGAGGGGTCTGCAAAGTCCAAATTTTGGGTGACAGACGGCCCCTTTCCTTGCGACACGAAAGCGAACGAAATAGTAGCAAATACGTAACGATCACATTTCTCACTAGACCCGGAGTAGGTCGTCGATTCATCATAATTAATTAGGTGGCCATCCGTTACGTTTACGTACGTAAGTACTAAATTACTAATCCAGTTTTTGCGCAACTCTTGATATTGACCGGTATACTCATTACACACTTAAAACACTCGGCTGAGCTGGTAATAGAATCCTGCATGACAGAAGGTTTTTTTTTTAATCTTTATTTAAAAAAAACCTAATTCTCTTATTTATCGCCCATCCGCCTAATTAAGGAGCTTGGTCCTTTGAAAAAAAAAACGTCGCTCCATACGTTTACAAACAATATTCTTTATATTCAGTCTCTTAACCTTAAGTAGATTCTAGTCATTTTGTAAAGTACTATAAGGAGTTTTTGATACACATAGTATATTTTCATTGCTAGTCTTTTAATGAAAATCATTACCTTAGCAACGATTACATCAAGCCGATAGCTCATTTATTAATTATCTTGCTTACTGATCTGAAGGATCATAATATTTTTCAAGAATTTATGAGGAGTCTGGGTGTTTTGGTTATTGTTTATAGACTTCGTTTCCGTGGGAATTTGGGAAAATTATGTAGACTGTGTATTTTTCTTGTTTTTTTTTATTATAAGATAGGTTAACTCTTGACCTCAATCTTGACCATAAGGTTAAAGATGAGGTCGACGATGGAGCGAGTTAACCCAGAAAATGCCTATAAAGGCCCTGGTACTCCTACGCACCGACGGAACATAGCAAGCTGTTTGGCGTCGGACTTCGGTAGGAGGGTGGTCGCGGACCAGACGGCCCTTTACAGAGCCTACCACACCGCATGAGACCATAGGACGACACCTCAGATTCAGAAAAAAATGAAGTGTCGTTGCCTGGGATGGATTACTAGGAGGCAGGTCTCATTAGTGTTTCGAGTCACCCACGGAAAGAGATGGGGTGGTGTTATTCTCAACCGATCACTATACGGTATATATTTTTCTTATGTGTCAGTTATTCGCCAATATCAAGTAAAGAAACCCTTTAAGGGTTGTCTACGCCAGAGCCTCGTCCGTTGATCAGTAGGGTGTGCAGTGCACCACTAGCAGGTAAGAATGACGATGGTTCTAGAACCACTAGATGCCACATTCGACATAAATTATTAGGGTTATTAGATGAAACATGATGTGATCAGCCTTTTACAGCAAAACCCTTGCATCCCACTAACTGACTTTTACAGTATGCCTGGGAAGTGTTGGTAGCTGGTCATACTAAGTTTTTCTTTCACACCCAGTGCAGCGTTAGCATAACACGTTTAGTAATTATTGGTATTATGTCAGGTGCTAATACAACCTGTTTAATACTAATACTCCTCTCAGCGGCAAATTACAACACATTCATTGATCCATGATGACGTCAGTACGTCATTTTACGTGACTACTGTGTCTACTGTTTACGTAAAGAGTGCTAATGTTACTGATAATGAAGAAAACACAAATAAATACATTATAATGAAGTTGTCTGTGGTGTATGGATCGTGTAAGTGACAATCTCTGGTCTCTTCTATAGCGTAGCTCTGATGGAGCTGGTGACCGGGATGGGGTGATGAAGACCAGGAAAAGGCAGATAAATTACCACTTTTATGGCATTTGTTATAGAGAAACCTAACTTGCGCGGCGGAAGCCGCGGAAGGGAGAGCGTCACTTTTGTATTTCCGCGCCAAAAGTTGCAAAAGATTTTATTTATAGAATCACTAGCTTTTCGCCCGGGACTTCGTTCCCGTGGGAATTTTCCCGTCAATTTTCCAATGTTTTTAATAGTTATTCTGCTATTCGGGACGGAGAGAAATACAACAAATCAAAAACCATGGCAATCGGTCCAGCCGTTCTCGAGTTACAAGTGTTGTAACAAACACGACTTTCTTTTATATATATAGATTAGCAAAAGACATTGCAAGTAAATGGTTAACGTAAGAGGCATAGAACCTCTACACTACCTACACCAATGGGACAAAAGCGTGTGCTTATGACCCTCAGGCCCTTACTTCAGCTATTCCGTAAAAAAAACATTACACCCCATGAACCTACAGAAAAAAAAATTACTTAGTAGAAACCATTTTGGAGATTAATTAATAGTATAGAAATCAGATTAAAAATTAACTGCGTCTTGGCATCCAAGTGTGTATTTTCTTGAGACATTTTAAACAAAGACTAAACATAACACTAAGACACATGCTTTATACAATAACAAAGAAGTACCTACCTACACAATTATGCAACTTAAACTAAACATTTGGTATCTGTCTTAACAAGTCAATCAAAGTAAAAAAGCAGAATACTTAACTCTTCACGCAGAACGGTCTTAGTTCTAGTTTTGTTACTTGTTACATTGTATTAAACTATAATAAACTATAGTTAACAACAGATCTTGTTTTTCAGTTGTAACTTGAAGTTTTTTTATTATTATTATTATTATAAGACGGGTTATTGACCATAAGGTCAAAGATGAGATCGACGATGGAGCGAGTTTACCCAGAAAATGCCTATAAAGGCACTGGTACTCCCACGCACCGACGGAACACAGCAAGCTGTTTGGCGTCGGACTTCGGTAGGAGGGTGGTCGCGAACCAGACGGCCCTTTACAGAGCCTACCACACCGCATGAAACCATAGGACGACACCTCAGATTCAGAAAAAAATGAAGTGTCGTTGCCTGGGATGGATTACTAGGAGGCAGGTCTCATTTGTGTTTCCTTAGTCGCCTCTTACGACACCCACGGAAAGAGATGGGATGGTGTTATTCTCAACCGATCACCACACGGTAAAACGGTAAAAATTTCAAGTAACACAAAATAATGAGGCCTGCCTCAAGCCGGCCTCCTAGTAATCCATCCTAGGCAACGAAACTTCAATTGTTCAGAATCTGTGGTGGCGTCCCATTGTCTCATGGTAGCTGACACCCTGAATTAACACATAGCCTACATAATTTTCCCAAATTCCCACGGGAACGAAATCCCTGGCGGAAAAAAATAATTAATAAAAATCAAAGCAAGAACAATATTTCATTCTTATATTACATAAAACTGCACGTCAAAACAAGCAAGGTCAAGATAAGAGTTCTATTACTCATACAGTGTCAAGTTCAGTTTATTGATAAGTCTGTTCTGCGTAAGTAATTCATGAAGCTACTAACCGACTTCAATCCCAACAATGCCTATTAGCAGATAACCACAAACCAAAACGTCATCTAAGTAATAAAGTGCAAGTTTTTTTTGACTCTGTTGATTTTTTCGATATCAGTCAGGTCAGGCGCCAATTACCGATTATATGAAGTTTTTTATTTTTATTTTTAACTTTCTTTTTAATATGTGCCATGCAATGCCAAAATAAAAATTATGGCAGGTGCTTTCTCCAGAGAAGTCAAGGATCAGGAGACTTGCCTCCAAATTATTTTATGTCACAAGTATCGATTGATAAGGTGATAACACAAATCTCGATACAAGTCTCAGACCCGTATTATAGAAGGAGACTCAAGTCTTGATCTATACTTAAGTATGGATTGTCACTCCCTCACTATCAAAATGAATAAAACAACTGCTATTTAAGTATAGATCAGTCGCTTTCTGTAATACGGACCTCAGAATCGCCGACCTAGTTTTCTACGATAAAGCGCATTAGCACTAAATTACAAGTTGACCAGGCTGTTGAATTGGCAAACTCTACTAATGCATAAATTAACCTGTAGAATGCGGTCCGCCTTGAAGACGACGCGCCTATGACCTGAGGAAACGCGGACCTTGACGGTGACGATATTAGTGTTAAATGGTACACACGGCAGCATATCAGGCTATACATGTTGACCTTGACGTCGCCTTTATGCCGTTTGTAATAGCGCCGGCTTTCGTAATGCAAATGGGTAACCTAACGAGCTGCTATCTGTACCTTACACGGTCAGTTGAACATGGATCCATCTATATCTATAAAAAAGATTAACGATAGAACGAGAAATGCTTGTAGACTAGTGGAGCTCACTGTCCGGAAGGGGGGGGGGACATTAAAGTGTGCTGATCATAGTGGCAATTTATCACGAGCGTTTCCGCGCTTTGGAAGACACGCCAAACCGTCGGTCCTGGCTGTTGCAGATTGACTGCACTCATTAAACCAAGTCAGAGGTCATTTGGCGGTCTAAAAACTCTGACACCAGGGTCAGTCAGATTTACCACATGATTATATCGACACAATCAGGAAGGGTAGCGAGGAATCCCTTCTTTTAAACCTTCGCGTGCTTTTTGAACACGCGGCGTAAACAAGCACATCAGCTTTATTTGTATCAGTCGTTCTTTTAGAAAATTCGGTCTCTTGTAAGGGATTAGGTACAGACTGGACGTGTAGTAGCTGTCGGCACTATCTATCTTACATGTGATGTCATACAAGGCGACTGAAGTACAGTCTAACAAAAAGTAATGTTTGCAGACCACAATGCTACACACAGTTACAGTTTACAGGCGTACAATGTTTTTACGCCTGTAAACCATACTCTTCTTTAAATTGTACCAAATATACGTGCATGTTTACCAGCATACAGAGAAAGAGATCTGAAATTTTACAAAAACTCTCATCAACCCGTATGTTAAGCGTGGTGTGGTGAGATTGGCAATTCACCCTTAATGTCATTGATAGGTCTGTCTGTGTCCAGCAGTGGATTGACTAGTCGTTAAAACCAAGTCAAAAGCCTTTTGGCGGTTTGAAAACTGTGACACCATGGTTGGTCAAGTTCGCCACACACTTGACGACGCCTACACGATAAGAAGAAGTGGATAATTAGTATGTAGGCACAGATAAGCAGAGAATACCACGAGTTAAGTATCACAATGTTGACATACCAATGGGCCAGCCTAACGAGAATTTAATGAATTAATCAAGCAAAGAGAAAGTGTCCACCGCCGTGTTGCTAATTTAACAGGTGGTTGACCTAATAGATTGGTTTCTTCGCGTTATCTCTTTCACTTTCTTATAAGTAGTAAAGGACGTAATTATTAGAAGAAATAGGTTTATTTTTGTCATTTTTAGAATTTTTGGTTGTTTAAAATTAGATTGTATTTTATATCCTAGTCTGTACGAAAATATAGCTGCTTTTTTTGTTACTGTCATTATTAAAGCTCGTATCCGTTAAAAAGCTTGTAATTCTTGTACTGGGAAACAAGTTGCTGCTGCCCAATGTCAGCCAGCGAATCTAACTCGATCCTTTTAAGTCTCATTAGCCCACACATGTCCCTACTACATTGCGCGGGCGTCCCTTCGAAGTAATGATGGTGGTTTAGGCCGTTCAGGGCATAGTCCACGTCCACCAGGTGGTGGTCATTTCTGATTGTTTTTTACTATTTATTTCATCTTTTCTTTTCTGTTTTAGTCGGACTTTCTCCTTGAGCTAGTTGCAAACCTTGCCATGCTGAACCTACCTACTATTGTTTTTTCCCTACTATTGTTTTTTACCTACTATTGTTATTGTTTGTTTATCGCTGTATCTCGTCTTAGGTATGTACGCGGTGAGGTGAGGGGCAAAATCTGTACGACACATTGATGTCGTGTAAGTTCACGCTCTTTCCGTCCCGCCCCCGCCTCGCCGCCCATGCCTAAGGCGAGCTAGAGCGGTTTCGCGGTCAAAGTATAGCGAGACAATTTCCGCTTGAAGAACTATTTCGCGTGTTGTATTGCGAACGACAAAGTAATGTACTAATGTCGCTAAAACAATGGGCATGCAATATCTGTCGAAACATCCTTTTTAGCTCACTATTTACCTTATAATTTGCAAGCCATTGTAGGTATTAGAGTATGGACATTTGTTGACATCTGACGAAATAAAACGTGTACACATGGGGCATTGTTTCTTTAAGTAATTAGGATTGCTTGTTGCAGTGTCTTTTTATTTGTTAACAAGACTTAAATTCATATTTTAATTAAGTACTTGTTTACACAATAGAAATATAATTTGACATTACATTGAAGCAAGGTCTATCGTTGTTTGATTCAGTAAGTTCAAGAGTAAATAAATATTACACGTTCTTCAAATCAAATTCAAGTATTGAGTTCCGTGTTATGTTAAGTAAGGCGCAATCTCGTTTGGTCTTTGTCTGGCAACAGAAGTTTTTTACTTACAAAAACAACACTCAAATTTGTTACAATGAACATGGCATGGATTTGAGATAATACGGTGACAGACATTCTAGCTCGATAAATAATATCTTTTTCTCCTTTTTCGGCATGTAGCCACCCAAAGCCTATTTTAAGTCTCCTCCATATGCCTCAGATTTGAGCCTTGCGCATCAAGTTCTTTCTAGCAAGTTTGGCAAGATCGTCAGGATATCTCATTGGTTGACTACCCAAGTACCCAAGCTTCTGCGTCGAGAGGTCTTCCCACTCTAGTCTACTATCCTGCCCCATCTTTGGTCATTTCTCCGGGATATGTGACCTGCCCACTTCCTATGTATGTTATTTTGGTTATTCTCCGTATCTCAATGTTCCTGATAGATTCACGATATTCCAAGCATCGCTCACTCCAATAAATAAAAAGATAAATTTTATAATTTTCACTAGTTCAGTGACAAATAAACTAGTGGGAACAAAGGAGATGTAAGAGCTCTCTAGGTGAACTCGCTTCCTCCTCGACCTCGACCACATCATCGCCTGTAAGCTAGATTGTGCTCAGTGAACACATTTTTAAGTAAGAAAAGACTTCCATGCTGGACTGGGAGTAAAAAAGAAAAACAACGTGAAAATGAAAAAGTCAGTAATAGGGATGTTGATTTTTTTTTGTTTATCTTAAAAAGGACCTGAATCCAAAACCCAAAACCGAAATAATTTTTAAAAACTATTAAGAAATAAAAAAGTTACAAGCTATTAAATTTTAATAGAGGGGGATACTGTCAAACAACGAAAAAGAGATGCACTTACGGGCATGTGACGTCACATACCCGTAAGTGCATCTCTTTTCGTTGTTTGTTTGTTTGTTGAAAAGAAAAGAGAAGAGAGTGGAGTACAATGGAAGAGACCTACACTCAGCATTGGGTGGCCATAGGTTGAAGAAGAAGAAGAGAAGAAGAAGACGTCAGCGCCATTTGTTTGCGTAGGTAAAAACGAGATAGCTAGCTCTCCCCACAAAAGGAGATAGATAGTCCTTACGATAATATAAATTCCAATTACTTGTTCATTTATAAACCAATTTTAATGCTGTTGTCGGATATTAATATATTTCCAGCATTATTTTTTGTTTGACATACAATAATTCATAAAATGAAACACTGTCAACATCCCCATTGGGGCGCGCGAGGGTTTTGTTTGATGTATTGTGGACAAAAGACCGACAACCTCTCATGATTTACATTATATTTCATCTTATAGCCCTCTGAATTTAGGGACCATCCATAAATTACGTCATACGTTAAGGGGAGGGGAGGTGGTCGACAAAGTGTCACATTGTGTGACGAGGGGGTGGGAGGGGTCATAAGTTTCGTGACGTCACATTTCAAAATGTGTTATGAGTATCAAAACGTGTTAACTATTAACGACAAACTTAACCTCCTCAGTCCCAAGCACTCTTTTTACGTTTTTACTTTGGTTGAGACAATGAGTTTTGAGCTCCCAAAACAAATAACAACTCTATTAAGTATGTACTGCTTTTATTAGAAAATTAAAAAAAATGGAAAATATGCAAAATATGTGACGACACGCTAGAGAGGGGGGAGTCTTACAAATGTGACCAACTGTGACAAGGAGGGGGTCAAAAAATTATGAAATTCGTGTGACGTAATTGCCCCTTATGTCGAACGTTGCATCAAGTGGTTTTAAATCCCCGATGCTCTATCTACCCCGATAGGGATTATGGGCGTGAGCGTATGTATGTATAAAGTTAGGACTAAAATAAAAAGCCTGAGGAACTCTCCTAACACCGTCCTTCGCTAAACTACAGCTGAAATGTTGGCCGCGGACCAGAATAACAACGCCATTTTTTGCAAAAAAAAAACCTTGGATTGCGCAAACCGTAGAATATTTTGGGCAACATTTTAGAATTTGAACTTGAGACTTGCGAAAGTCACATCAAAAGTGAATTTGTGGTCTCGTGTCACGTTATCACATGACTGTTTTGCGACTTCGTTTCTAACCCCCGACAAAAAAAGAAAGGTGTTATAAGTTTCACGTGTGTATCTGTATGTCTGTGCATGTCTGTGGCATCTTAGCTCTTAAAAAATGGACCAATTTTGATGCGGTTTTGTTTGTTTGAAAGCTGACGTAATCGAATGTCAGAGGCCATATTTTATTTAAAAATTTTAGAGTTATTACCTCTGCTGAGTAACCATTATCAAAAGACCAACGCTGACATCAAAAAGAAAAAAAAATTGTTTAATAAAGCGACCCTTACAACGCGTACAAAGCATGTAAGTATGCAGGGTAATACGAATTGGATGAGCACATTTTAAATTATTATACCGAGAAGCGTTTATGTGTGAATTTGTAATCTATGACGTCACCGCTCATTGTGTTCCTTACAACGTAATGTTCTAATTTTGAATGCGTACTGCGTCGCGTCATTGGTGATCTACATACGACATTGGTGTCGATTCTGATTATTCTGTATAGCTAGCATGGGCCGCGACAAATTCACGTGTCACGTCACTCAGATGACGCTGAAACGTAACTTTAATACCGCGCAAAGGTTTAGATATTGTATAAATCAATATTTTATTGCATAGTGGTTAAAGGCTTGCTCTTGCTCGCCCTTCGACGTTGTAATTTCGACACTTTTTTGACATTTGACCGCGTTGTTTTCATGTTGTGCTTGAGCTGCACAAAAAACAATTTTGAGTGTGCGGGGGGTCATACGAGTCATAAGATCTTTCTTTATTCTTTATTGTACACACAAATACATATAAAAAATTACACAAAGAAAGGACATGTACAACGGCGAGCTTAACTCAAGCAATGAGTTTTCTTCCAGCTAACCTATAACCTAAGATCTTATTAGTGCTTAGTCGTCACCCTTATTTATTGCTACCTTATTGGTCTATATCTCTTTTCCTTTTTTTTCAAGAGAATTCAGACCGAAGAATCAATCAATTAATTTCTAATTGGAAAGAGGACGAGGGAGGAGCGTATTTTTATTTTATGCGAGTCCTAATAGGTAATTTCATTTGCATCAGAATTGACGTCTGAATGTTAGTTCTGTGTAATTGGTTGTGTAATGTTTTTTCCTAGTCAATTATTAGTTTAAGGTGTGTGTTGGTTGACTATTTTTAAATTTGAAACCTATTTACGTCTGTGGTCTGTTAGCAAATAGGAAAAATTTTAAAATATTTCGGGTTTTGTGAGAAACACTCTTATAAAAAAAAATGTAATTTGTATTGACTTGTTTCCACGCTGTGTCAAGAGCAAGGAGACACGAGGAATTCTCTGAGCCAGCTGTATTCTCTTTTCGGGCATACTATAAGAGTAGCATTAAAGGAAAATGAAGTTTTGTGTGACGTTGATAACATTTTGAATCCAATATTTGACCACTAGATATAAACCGAATTTATTCCTGCCCTGCACAGCATAGCTAACATAGACACGTGAAATATTTTTTGCCATGTCTGTGTCGTTCTTCATGTTCCGTGTGACGCTATTCGATAGAACGAGAATAAGGAACGAAATACATACGACAAATACAACAATTATCTCACACGTCTATGTTAGCTACGGAGGGCGTTATAGTCGAGTAAGTATCGGAACCAGATAAAGGTACGGCATGCAAGCGATAATTAAGATAACGAAAGGCTCCCGACAAAAAACTCCGCCCCAATTACAGCCTGACATTTCCCAAGAATTTGACCTTGTAATACTGGCCACTATGCTACGGGGAAGAACTAAAGAATGCAGACGAGTTCATAAAAAAAAGAAACTTTAAATCTGGAACCTGCTTCGTATGCTTGTACACCTGCATTTAAATTAAGGAGCAAGTAAATTGCAATGGCCGATGGCTCCGTCCGTAAATTATTTAAAATAATTGTATTAAATTGTTCAAAATAAGACGGGCAAGTGCAAGTCGGGCTCACGCACGAAGGGTTCCGTACCATTACCTATAAAACCGACCAAGTGCGAGTCTCTATAATAACGGCAAAAAAATCACGTTTGTTGTAATCGGGGCCCCATTAAATATTTATTTTATTCTGGTTTATAGCACAGAATAAATAATAGTACTAATTTTTAGTATTTGTTGTTATAGGGCACATAGAAATACATTATCTGCGAAAATTTCAACTGTCTAACTATCACCGTTCATGAGATACAGCCTGGTGACAGACGGACGAACGGACAGCCTTAGTAATAAGGTCCCGTTTTTTCCCTTTGGGTACGGAACCCTAAAAACGGCAGCACTGTGTGAATTTTGTATGTAATTAGTAGAATGAGAAGAAAAAATGGACAATATGCATTGTTTTCTTATGCAACAATAACGCACTCTTTCTTAATTACTTATTAGGCGCCGTCCACATTTACGTCACACTGATAGGGGCTGAGAGAGGTAGTGAATAACGTGACATTTGGAGAGATAGAAAAAAAGCCTAATAAAGGAGTGTGGGTGGGGAGTGGGGAGATCAGAGAAGCAAAATTTTGTGTGACGTAATAGACTGGAATCACCCTTTTTAGGTCCGTCCGTCCGTCTGTCACCAGGCTCATGAACCGTGATAGTTAGACAGTTGAATTTTTTCGCAGATGATGTATTTCTATTGGCCCTATAACAACAAATACTGAAAATCAGAATAAAATAAATATTTAAGGGGGCTCCCACATAAAAAGTGATTTGTTTGTTCGTTTTTATAGATAAGTCTGTCCGAGGCTGTATCTCATAAACCGTGATAGTTAGACAGTTGAAATTTTCACAGATGATGTATTTCGGTTGCTGCTAAGTATTACAACAAATACTAAAAATGAGAATAAATTGAATATTTAATACAACCCATACAAAAAACGATTTTTTTGCCACTTTTATTAAGATAATGGTTTTTATAGAGTCCGACTCGCACTTGGCCGGTTTTTTTTACTCAGGTCCAGAGTTATTCAGATATTAAGTCCTTTAAATTGGAAAATAAGGAAATTTGTATAATTGAGTTCAAAAGAGCAACCCTCGGACTTTCTTACCTCTGACTTTCTTCCCTGGGGAAGACTGCACCTTTGCGAATAGGCGCAAAGTTAAAAATGCTAATGTAATTCACTACTTTGACTTATTTTAAGTAACATCTGAATGTTCTATAAAATAAAGTTATTTTTGACTTTTAACTTTACTACAAATGACTCTAGCTACTATTAACAATTACTTATTAGAAAGCGCCGGTGGTCTAACGGCTAGCGGGTCGGACTTATAAGCGAGAGGTACCGAGTTCGATACTCAGTGCCGCCATGTACCAATGACTCGTTTTCTGAGATATGTACATTAGTTGCACACTAACCGAAGCCCTTACGGTGAGGGAAAACATTGTGAGGAAACCTGCACATTCAGGCAACTATGGAAAGGCAACAGTCATGTTTCGATACTTTCGATCTAAGTTTCAAATCTTCGGCGACATTTCCTTGAAAATTAACCACAAAACATTACAATGATCTTCCTAGAAATAATTTAAATAACACGACCATTGTCTTGTCTCCATCAGAACCTATTGTACTTCCGATGATTACAAATTGTCTTAAAAAGATCATTCTATTCTCTCAGAATACTAAATCGGGTCATGAATCACTTTGCACTTGGTTTTTACGCTATTCAAAACACAAAAGCAAAGCAGATGTGTATCATATGGAGGAGTTAAGAGGAAATATTTATGAGTACGACGGATTCATTTTGGCATCTGCTAACTCAATTTACAGCAGAAATAGAAGCAGAAAATATATAATTTTTCTCAAACATATTTTGAGCAATTTTCATTATTTGATTAATCTGTAAAATTGTGCTTGCTGTCAAAAAACAAGAAACATTTCATTTTTTTCTAAATCTGAAGTGTCATCCTATGGTCTCATGCGGAGTGGTAGGCTCTGTGAAGGGCCGTCTGGTTCGCGACCACCCTCCTACCGAAGTCCGAAGCCAAACAGCTTGCTGTGTTCCGTCGGTACGTGGGAGTACCAGTGCCTTTATAAGCATTTTCTGGGTTAACTCGCTCCATCGTCGACCTCATCTTTGACCTTATGGTCAAGATTGAGGTCAAGAGTTAACCCATTTTATAATAAAAAAAAACGGGACATAGGCAGCAATGGTCGTCCGTTATAAGTTTATGCGACCGATTGCCATTAATTAATATGTTGGAGCATCTAATTATTTAACGAGTAACATGAAAATCAAATAAAATATTCACTGCGCTCTCATCCGATAATGATAATACTATTTTTTTCTTGAAATGTAAGGTGACTTTAAATAAGCGAATTAGCCCACTAAACAGAACAGTTTCATCAAAGAACACTGGTCGAAATTTAAGAAAAAAATTCCAAGGATTTCATGGAGAAAATTAACTAATTAAACGGGGGACTGGACTTACATCTGTAAAAGGCACTGAAACCTGTGTGCTTGAAAATGAAAATGACAGTTATAATACAACGCTGTGTGCTTTGTTTATGGCTACCCCAACAGAAACATAATGTGCAAGTGTAGTATGCACGTACGTTAATATAAAAATATTCGCTTTGTTGCAGCAACCATATTCCATTCCAAGAATAACTTAAAAGGTACGCCGATTGGGCAACGACGGCATGTCAGTCGTTCTTACGGACAGACAAAAAGCATCAAGCCGACCAAATTATGTGTTAACATGGTGACGAAATAATAGGTAGGTAGTTGAAACTGATACAACATTTATCAGATGTAGAAAAAAAAAACAGGAAAACAGAAAAAGTTAAGTCCAGCCACTAATACATCTCACTCTCACGTCTATAAATGTTTTATTGTGTACAAATTTTTCATTAGCATATCACTCATGAGGACATTAGTATTGGAGTAGTTTGCGTGATTAAAAACCGTCCTGGTAGAATGACTTTTAAGTCGAACTTAAGGCTCTATCAGTTTTCTATTATAGCTAATTCGAAGCACTCCGAAGCATGTTCCGTACTTTGGAAGGCACGTTAAACTGTCGATTGACTACAGGGCGCATGAAAGGGCTAAAACATAAAAAGCGGGTTCCCTTGAAAAAGGTACCTAACTCCTACAGGTCCTGATGGAAGATCAGCGCAGTAATCTTCGTTTACAACATAATACTGAGTTAGCGCCTGTTCACTCCGGTGGCACTCTCTCCTGTTCGTCGTTCGTTCGTCATCAGCCCATATACGAGTACGTCCCCACCGAGGGGCACGGGCCTCCCTTCAAAACACGAAGGGGTTTTTAGGCTATAGTCTACCACGCTGGTACAATGCGGGTTGGTGGAATTGAATTTTCTTGGACAGGCCGGTTTCATCACGATGTTTTCCTTCACCGTTAAGCAACTGATAATTAGAAATCCATACATAAATCCGAAACGACGAATTTAGTGGTACAGGCCCGTACCAGGATTTGAACCCGCGACCTTCCGATCACACACAAGTCTGGCTCATTACCAACTGAGCTATCACTGCTCTCTCCTGTTCACTGATTGTAAATTTTTATTTAATTGTGGTGTCATTGCTTTGTTTTTGTTGTGTGTTATAGTTTATATTCTGTCATTGGAGTGAATAAAACTTTTACCTCCCTACCTATACTTTACCTCCTTTTACCTCCCTACTATATTTTACCTCCCTACCTATAGTTCAATACTGACAAAGGGAGCTCAAGTCAAAGTAAACTTAAAGTTACTATTTTTATTTTCATTTATTGAAGTAAAAACTTCTTTAGCGGCGCTGTGCACTTTTTAGATGGTTAAAAAATGTTAAACTCGCGTCAGGGTCACGTCACGTGACCGTGATTGAAAATTCGTAAGACGTAGGGTGAAGTGAAAACTTCTTAGACCGCAAGGAAGTAATATATTATGTTCAAGTTTTCACTTCTGCCGGCACTCCCGGAGTGCAACCCGTTTTTTATTTACAGTAAGTGTAGAAAAGACGTAAAAAATTACCATAGTTGAAATGAATGCGCATTTTCGTAAGCGCAGGCTTGCAAGTGTCGAAATGGACGGCTCGGTGCGTCAGAGACAGGCATCGGCAGGTTTTTTTAATCGGAGTGCATTTATACGAGGGATACGTAAGGCATGTGCAACTAACAGGGTCAGAAGGAAAGACTGATGTCTTTAACGGAGACCGTAAAGGGTAGATAGATAAGTTTATTTCCAACACAGTAGACTCCTACAAGGAGACAGTACAGAAAGAGACAATCACAAAAGCAACAACAGAGTTTAAACAACATAAAAAATAAGGAAATAGGGAAAAAAATTAAAGATAAATAGCAAAGAAAGTAACAGATAAAAACACATAGACATAGAACATAATAATATAGAGGGGTTAGTTATGATATTTTTACTTCCACGCTGGGAATGAAAAAAAAAAAGCAGCATGTCAGGTTACCCATGCGCACTAAGAAAGCCGGCGCTATTGCAAACGAGACAAGGGTGACATCATGGTCAACCAGGGTTAGAAATTATCGGATAATTATCACCAGTGTAAGAAATTCATTTGTTATGTTGGTTCATAACAAATTGTAACAAAACATTATTAAAAACAAATAAATTTTGTATTTTTTTTAATTTAATATCGAACATACATCAAGTAATCAACATGAAGCAAAGGTATATTAAGTTAAAATCAGTTTCCGTCAGATTAGACATCCTTCTAATATCTTACTTATATTATAAATGCGAAAGTTTGTGAGTGTACACCGTATGGATGTTTTTTACCCTTTCACACAAAAACTACTAAATGGATTTTAATGAAACTTTACAAAAATATAGTTTATGCATTAGATTAACACATAGGCAACAAAATTTTCGGAACGAACGAAGTCCCGGGTAGAAAGCTAGTCTTAAATAAATTAACTTAGATTGACCAAAGAAGCCGAAGGAATATCTTCATCCGATGATGATTCTATTTCCATTGGCTTTGTTGTTTGTTATTATCAATCGATAATTATTCATATGTTATTATCGCGATAATTATCATGATAATTTATCCTTTCGAACCTTGTGGTCAACATGTGTGTGTAGCCTGACATGCTGCCGTGTGTGCAAGCTTCCAACTCTTCCGTAGCATACTGTAGAAGCTAGTTAGTGACACTTGGCTTAATACATTTTGATGGGTTTTTTCTGTAGCTTGACCTTTTGGAATTCTATTCGGCAACAGCCCTAGGGCAATATTTTTGAATCTCTCGCCTCGTTTCGAGCAATATCTTTCGTTGAATTGCGTCCATGCTATTGATTTTTGAATATTTTAACTACGAAATTCCATGAGTGCTAACACCTTTTTGCTGAAGTGTAGTGACCAAAAAGTTCGGAAATGAATAGAATCCGCGCAAATCAATAAAAGATATCGTTCGACATGAGGCGAGCGATTCAAATATAGTGCGCCCTGTTCTTCAGCTGCAGTTTAGAGAGTATACAGAATGAGTATCAGAAAGCAACAGACATCACGATAGTTAAATTTACAAGTTCTAAGTAACTGCTATGTTGTTTGTTTACTGCTGCACTAAAGGCACGAGCACAGATTTGCTCATTAATTAATTATTTACAAACCCAATTAGTTTAATTAAAATGTGAAGACATAGAAATGTGTATTTCATCAACGACGAAAAATCTTAATCTAAGTATGTTATATTATGTAGGTACAGATATGGTGATAGATTAGACCATAAGCATGGTCGCAATTTATCACCAATTATAAATGTGAGATTGAGTGATAGGGTGAGAAATAGCGAGATTCGAGAGCGATGTGGTATGAATTATGAAATACATAGTTGCGGTGGTTTGGACATGTGGAAAGAATGAAAGAAAGAAGATTGACGAAAGAAATTACAGTGCGAATGTAGTTGGAAGGGTCGGAAGAGGGCGCCCTAGGCGAACGTACTTAGACCAAATTGTTGACATACTAAAAAGAGGCCGCGTTAGGAGTACCCGAATCCGAAGAGTATGTATGAAGCGAATTATGAATGTATAGGAAGCGAAAGAGGCGTGTTTGGATCATAGCAAGTGGCAATCTGTGGTCTCTGCCTACCCCAATGGGGCAAAGGCGTGAACTTATGTATGTAATTTTTCACCAGTATTTCTCTACTTCAGAAGGCACGTTACTGTCGGTACTAACTATTGCATTTCGTATTTTGTTAACAAGAGTGTAGCGATTAAATCGTCATATCATAACGTTGCAACTGTTTTCGCGACTTCTGACTTCAATAAAGACGTATAAATCTCCGAGCCTCGACGATATCCCTGCCTGCCGTCCACGCATGCGCATAGTTCGCCTGCGTCGGCGCACGCATTCCCCGCGCACGTGCGCCAGTGAAACCACGCGCTAAATTATGCAACGCAGAGAAAACGCACGGGCGCGGGCGCATCGCGTTTATGGGGTGCACGCACGCTTCCCTGTTCTACAGCTGCAGTTTAGAGAGTATACAGTAATTACCAGGATATATCGAATTTATAGTTTTAGCTCCACGCGATTTACTTACTTTTATGTAGAATTTTTAAGTTTTCTAAAAAGATTTTTTAAGGACGATAGCTCAGTTGGTTAGAGCACCAGGAGACCTAATGCTAGTGGCGTCCTGTTCGCGCCGAACATGTTTCTTTCACTACACATTCTTTGTTTCTACAATATTTAATTTTAGTGTATTAAATATTGCAGAAAACATAGAATTTAGATGGGTCGTCAGCATAGTAACATAAATAAATTTATTTAGTAGACAGGGATGCTCGTGCTCGTTGGTAGGGACGTACATGTTTTTCGAGGCAGAATACAGTCAGCCCAAATTGTATCACGCACAATGGGTCAGTCAATCGAGTTATCTAAACCAGCGGTTCCCGAATTCTTTTGGCTACTGTTTGGCCCTTTTTGGTGCACTATTTTGGGCTCTCCCCAGCTCAAGTAAAAAGTAAACTAACTGTAACATTGTTTTTTTTACGTGAAATAACACCATACCGAGGCTTTATGGCTAGGTGCTCGCATCTTGTAAGTATAGTTTGACTTAAAACAAAGAACTTTTTATGATAAAATACCTACCTACATATTATATCAAAAGTGAAGCGATTTACAATATCTAGCTAGACTAGAAAAACAATATCGAATTCTTGAATTTTCGCGGAACCCCTGAGAGCTTCCGCGTTAGGGTTCCGCGGAACACTATTCGGGAACCGCTGATCTAAACCACCCAAAATTATTAATTCCTCATGCTCTTGTCGTGTTGTGTCGCTCGAATGCACCAGTCGGAAAGGCTGGTGCCTATGGTCATATCTTTTACACTATCGTATAGAGTTCCGTCTGTCGCATTTGAGTCGTGTGGCAGCTCAATCCGAAACTGATCATAAAAGGCGAATATCGGAAGACAAAAACTTTCTGAAAATTTTAATTTTTCTCATTTTCTTCCTAGTAGCTTAAAATAAGCCTTTTGCGGAAATGAAATCTTACTAGCTTTCAAGTCAATAGTCCTTACTGTAAATTCCATTGACTGTGTCGTTGGGTAATTTGGACCCAACCTTGACATTATTTCCCGTATGCATTTGAAGCACTATGTTTGAACATGTTTTTTGGTGTAACTTAAGTGCGTTTTACATTAACCAGATGTAAGGCGTATCTGTCAGTCTCAAATTTCAAGAATATTGTATGTCCTACCCCTAACCATATTTATAGTTTTTATTATTACTTTATTTCTTCTTCTTCCTAGCGCTTAGTCCCGTTTTCCATTCGAGGTACGCTTGACCATGACCTTAGGATTTGGCAGGTCAAGTCATTACAGTGGAGCGACTGCCATCTGACCTTTGTGACCATGGTAACAGTAACAGGGGATTAGACAACGGTAATACATTTAGTCTCCCGGATGTGCAGTTTTCCACACGATGTTTTCCCTGACCTATAAGAACATTTTTTATTTTATATATTTAGTTTAAAGAGCCTGAGCCTTTGAAAAAACCACGTCGCTCCATACATTTACAAACAATATTTTAAATTAATAGTCTCTTAACCTTAAGGAGCATTGGTTACTGTGTAACTAATGTACACAGCTCAGAAAACGAGTCATTGGTACATGGCGGCACTGGGGATCCAACTTAGTACCTCTCGCTTACGAGTTAGACCCGCTAGCCGTTAGACCAAGGACGCTCTTTTATTATTCACTTTATTGGATAGGAATGATTAGAAATAGCTTCCCACCCGCGTGGACTACAGGTTATATCGTGCCCAGATGTGGGATAAAATGTAGCCTATCTTTCCTAGGGTCTAATCAATCTCTGTACCAAATTTCATCAAAACCGGTTCAGTAGTTCAGGCGTGAAAGCGTAACAGACAGAGAGTTACTTTCGCATTTATAATATTAGTAGGGATGGCAGAAAAAAGGAAAACCTGTGTGTGCAAGCGAGGTTTTGCGGATAGTGATAACAGCACATGAAGCACTCGCAACCCAGTGGCGCTCGCCATTCGGATCAGATCAATGAAGTTAAGCAACGTACACGGGGTACTGGCCCTGATTGCAAAATGTCACGAACATTTGCGAGCTTCAGAGGGCGCGATATTTTTTTTTGTTTTTAAAAAGATATTTCAATTTACGCAATTAAAAATAAAAATCAATTTTTTTTATAAAGTGTTCACAAGTTTATTTGGAATGTTTTAAAAAGTAACAAATATTGAATTCATTTGACAATAAAACTGTTTATAATATTATATTATGTCATGCTGTCTTATTCAGTTATTCTTTAAAAAAAATATCATTTATTTTTTACAAAAAAATTACACACTTTTCACACTTTTTCAGTACCTACCTAACCTAATAGAAGAATAAAGAAGCATAAATAGAAGTAAAGTAGTTTAAAGTTAAAACAGAACCCAATTAACAAATACGGTACCAAATAAAACAGAAGAAAATGTATTTATTTAAAATATACTAAAGATACTCGTATCGATTAAAAATCCACACAAGCTCAGTTAATCAAATAACCCGCCCCGAATCTTACCCGGCCCAAACATCCCCATCAAGCAAGCCGCATTGCTGCGCTGGTCGGCAATGGACAGATGCTGGACCAGGTAGGAGCCAGAGCTGGAGTCATTAATTTAATTGCTATTGATATTACCATGATTATTATTGCATTAATAATTATTTATTACTAGCTTTCAGCCCAGGACTTTGTTCTCTTGAGAATTTGGGAAAATTATGTAGGCTGTGTTATTCTGATTTCCAAGCTATATTACTGCAGTTTCATAAAAACCTGTCTAGCCGTTCTAGTGTTGTAAATGGTCTAACTAACAATTTGGTGGACTTTGTTTTATGTATTATAGATTGAATAAACTTTAACACATAAACTCCAAACTGAAATACATAGCAACACATTTAATGCTATTACTAATCAGTAATAGCTTTAGATCATGCAAAAAACTTGCAAAACTTATTTCTATATTTTTACTGGGTACCTACTTTGGCATACACTATATTTAAAACTTTTACCAACTTATACAACAACATGTGAATTTAGAAAGCTTAATATTATAATTTTTCTCTACTAAATTCTAACTAATTGTTACTTAGTTTTAACTTTCTGTACACTTGGTAGTACCTTTGGCAAGGACAATTGTTGGTAGTTGAAATATAAGAAAAATAATAAGAAATGTGAAAAGGAATATACTGAAACTAGTAAAGGGTACAAATGAGGATATTTTGGCGGTGGCTTGAGATAAACTGAAGCGAATGTGAGCCAAACCATGCCTAAAAGAGAAACAAAAAAGTTTACACTAAGAAGTTTTAATAACACAGAACTCTGTGGCTTGGGCTGCAAAATATTGTACACTCGATTTGCATTCAAAAAGGAAAATAATCCACAATTGGGGTGCGCTAGCTTTAGAGCAATGTTATAAACACATATGTAGATCAAATTGGTCACAATAAAGGGAAGCAAAAGGCCATCTTTTATAAGTAAAGGAAGCATACTGAAGTTAGACACAAGTAGGAACCAAAAGCACATGAACGGGTCTTCAGGAAGATGCATAGCCACAGGAATTGAAACTAATAAGATAGACTTCTCATGTACTTGGAAGGAAAATAAGAAAAAGGCCAGTGATACGTTTATAAGGCAAAGAACAAATTTCTTTCTATTTATCCTAAAGAACAAATCAACACATGCTGGCAATGCTGCTAGGGCAGTCGTAACTAGACAAACTTTGGCCATCTCTTCATGAGAATAGAATGACTTCAGCTTAACAAATACATTTATAAAACACCACACATTAGATACTTTGTCTTCAAAAACACCCCTTTTCAATGGGAATATTCTGTGTACAATTTGCAATAAGTTTTCCCAAGATGTTGCAAAGGGAAACCAGATTAATATGAAACAGGAGATCACAGCTATAGCTAATTTGTTAAAATTGTTTACAATATAAGAGATTTTACCTCTGTGAGGCACACCAATGAAACATTTCCTCAGAAGATAGACAAAAAATGGCAGTGCATGGTACAGTTCCATCTGTTTATAGTTTATGGCAAGGACGAAGAATATTGTAGCTAGGACATCATTCTCAATGGCTACTATGAAAAACGCAGCCCATAAAAACAAGCCTAGTGATATACAATTGTACTGAAAATGACCGTGGTCAATTAAAATTATACCGGGGTAGAGTAGAAAGAGTACAGTCGCTAAATCAGTCCTTTTAAACACATTCTTCACTTCTTTAGGCTTGATTCTTTCGACGTCTATACAGAGACATAGAACTGCACTTACAAAAAAGTACACGTCACTCAAAAATACCGTCCACCGCATGAAAGTCTTGTGGGTGTCACTTTCATAACCTCTCGACGCGAAAAGTCGCACGGATTCCGGGTCTAGCCAATCAGCTACCAGCCCCATGAGAAAGCTGTGATAAGCTGTCAGCGGTGGGTAATCCAAACCCCAGTATTCAAGGTCATTCTGTGTCGTATTTTTGTACCAGTTTTTAAGTTGTGTCTGCAGAGTTATCTCTTGCCAATGCCTCTGCGCTTCATAGTCACCGAACATCGGAGGCGTTTTGTACCCTGAATACGGGTATGCCGCCACGCACCATCGCACAAGTAGCGCGAAAAACACGCCAGGCAACAACCCATCTTTAGTCACAGTGAACTTATTCGGGTCCGATCTTCTTCCCATTGCGTAAGACCTTACAAGATAACTACTCTTATCACAACCCCAGATAGAAATTCATAAAAATGCTCTGACAACGCAGCAGGTCAATACAACAGAACTGAACTGACAGTTGGTACTTACGACATGAACGGCGTCCAATTCCTTGGTCAGCTTTTCCTTCAAATATCCCTCTGTATACACCATATTCGTCAATTACAGTCCTCAAAACATGAAATATGATGAAACTTATTTCATGCACAGTTCACAAATTATAGCACTTCACACAAAAATTTATCACACGGATCTCTTGTCTTTTCCAACTACAGTATCAGATTTTTTTCGAAAGTGAGAAATTGAGAAAGTGGCACGGGAAAGTGAACTTGAAAATCTTGAAATTGCGGTCCAATTGCGGTCGCCGAACTGACGAATTTCACTCCGGATAGGATCTATTTTGTACTAAGCTACCGAATTAGATAAATCCCGAACAACAGTGAAAAGTTATGGATTGTTGTGTTTATTCAATTTTGTAGCATAACCATGACCTTGACATGCAGACTAGAGTTGAAGACTAATATTTTGTAACCGTTTCAGAAATAACGACGAATAACGTTACAAATACTTGAAGAATCACTTTCTTCAAATTATGGGCCCTCAGAATATAAGTGAAGAATCTATGTAAAGGCCATAGAACAGTCGCCCTATTTCTTACAACTTATGAAAAAAATTATGAAAAAATAAATTGACACAAAACAGACAACTTTGACAGAAATGACATGAAGAAATGGCGGATTGACGACACAAATTTTTAAACTTATTTTTCCAGTTTTTACTTTATTTCATATTTCTATCCGAAAGCTTAAATAAATTATCACCATGAAAATGGAAGGAGAATCTACATGCTTAAAGAAAAATCTGACAGAGTGGAGATTTAGTCAATATCCGAAATACATTCTGTTGCCCATTGATGAAAATCATGACCAAATTAAGGCGAACGTTAAAAATGTTATTTTTTCTGAGGTATTGATAACTTTATAATTTATTTTTAAGTTTAGTATACAGTAAACTGAATATAGAACATGATAAGTAACGTCCAAACTTTCACCGCCATTCATACATATCCAATCAACCATTCTCCTTATCCAGTAGCATAACACAACATAGAGCCTCTCAAACTCACAACCCACCTCTAACATGACAACATTTCCTGAGAGAAAATTGATAATTTAGGATGAATAACAATTCATTTATAAGGAGTCACCAGAGGTTCATTTACAACGAAGGCAACTTTAAGAGAAAATGCACATGAGGCGAAGGCGTAAGTGCATTGAGAATTCTTACTTTACACACTTATTTGTGCGAGCGCTGCTCCGTATATAATTGGAATTTTAATACGGCACAGTGCTGATGATGCCATTCGTATCAGAACTTGCGTGAGGGTTGCTTGTGTGTTTTCATACGGCACAGTGCTGATGATGCCATGCGTATCAGAACTTGCGTGAGTTTTGCCTGTGTGTTTTCATATGGCACAGTGCTGATGATGCCATGCGTATCAGAACTTGCGTTAGTTTTGCCTATGTGCTTTCATACGGCACAGTGTTGATGATGCCATGCCTATCAGAACCTGCGTGAGTTTTGCCTCTGTGTTTTCATACGGCACAGTGCTGGTGATGCCATTCGTATCGAAATTTGCGTGAGGGTTGCCTACGTATTTTCATACGGCAGTGCTAATGATGCCGTGCGTATCAGAACTTGCGTGAGGGTTGCCTGTGTGTTTGTTAAAATTTTGAAAACTGTTCGTACGATGTTAATGCTGTTATCGTATTTAGCACGTATGAAATGCCGGCCGGTTTGGCCTAGTGGTAGTTACGCTGCCTCTTGATCGACGGGTCCTGGGATCAATTACCGGTCGCAGTAGACATTAGTGTAAAAAGCAGATATTACGGGTCATGGTTGTTCGTGTCTGACTTTGTGTGTATTTTAAAGGACCCACGACACAAGGGAAAACCTGTGGGCGTGGTATGGTATGGGCCTTTGAATGTGTATCGTTTATTTATTTTTTATAAATGCGCTAGGGTTTCCACGAGTTCCATGACATGCGCGTTTACCTTGATATTTATTCTATCGAGTAGCGCACCTTCAGAATAATAATGAAAAAAACCCAAACTTCGCTGCTTTGTAGGGACTCCGTACTCCTTGGTGCTGACGACGAATTTATTCATCAAGACTTTAAAAAATTAACGAACCGAGTAGCTCGGACGGAGGGTAGGAGTGTAGGGAGACTGAAAGTAGTATATATCTTTATAAACCATGAAACGCCACACGATAAATGTGACTTTGGTCCTAACCCTAACACGTACCTACCTCGATTTTCATGATTTTTGGATTGCGTCTCTATTTACCAAAGTCTCTAACCGAATCCCTGATGTATTAATAACGATTTAGACAGGAATAAATTATAAGTGTAATAATACAGGTGACCCCTCGTCCCTTGGAGCGCAACGTCCGCCTAGTGTGCGTGTCGGAAGACGCCCTGATAAATATTTTGGACATGGACCCGGAGATCGCCAACCGTGAAGAGTTCACAGAATTCATTGCTGGTAGGAAGCTACCTTATGGAGCGCTACCGGTCGCTCATAGGTAAGAAAAAATCCACAATACTTTATTTACATACCAGGATACATAATACAAAAGACATAGAACAAAATAATATAATTTAGGTACAACAAGAGGTCTCATTGCTTAAAAGTAATGTCTTCCAGGCAATCTAAGGGTAGTATGTCACGACTGTGGTTTATGAAAAAAACCTACTTCTTATGACCCTTCTTTCCTCATAGTTTAGATAAAATCAGTACGTGACGAACTTGACAATCTTTGGTGTCAGATGAATTAGCACATATCCTATCCCATTGCCGCTCGCTACACTCAAACGCTCGTGATGAATTAGCACTTCATATAACCTTGCATATTTCGAAATGTTTTCTCATATATTTGATGCACACCAGCGCGAATTTTTTCAGTGTAAAAAGAAGTGTGATTGCACAAATCATTCAAAAGATGATTTAGATTATTTTATTTACAGATATGGTGGACATCAATATGGCTTGTGGGTTGGTCAGTTAGGAGATGGAAGAGCACATATTTTAGGGGAGTACGTCAATAGGTAAGGAGCCATTTAGTACTTGCACGAAAGAGCATTTATATAATTTGTTTTATTATTGAGAATAAGCGCACTTTTGTTTATCAACTTGCCGAGCAGAATCCTTAGAAGATAAAAATACTTTAGTGATAGAATACTAATGAGTCGTTGTGGGCTGTCGGCATTTAGTCAATTCAGAAAGGGCTCATGATCCACTTGATTTTCAGAAATGGTGAGAGATGGCAGCTGCAGCTGAAAGGCTCAGGCCAGACGCCATATTCCCGTATTCATGACGGACGGGCTGTCCTTCGAGCTGCTATCAGAGAGATGGTCGCCAGCGAGGCCTGTCATGGACTTGGTATACCTACAACGAGGGCCGTTGGAGTTGTTGGTAAGTTTGTATGAATCCTATATTTACCTAATCAGTTATTTTTGTAGGGTAGCAACGGCTCATACGGCCAGCTTCCACATATTTATTTTATCAAATTTTTGAACTCTACGTGTCTTCTCCAGCCGCACAGTATAAGCCATAAAATATAAGCAAGACTCTGTTTATTGTGCAGTGGTTACCTTGTGCTATTTTTGACCTACGATTTCCGGGTGTTTGTTTTGTCCATTTAGGTCATCGATCATCTGTACACTTCCTAATTAATACTGTTAATAAAGGGTCTTACTTAAAAATTATGAGTATAGAAATAAGTAAAGTAAGGTAGATTTAATTTACGATGCAAAAACGTTTCAGTAAGTGAAGAAGCAGTGGTGCGTGATGTATTCTACACTGGAAACCCTCGTCGTGAGCGAGCTGCAGTATTGCTTCGGGTCTCTCCTTGCTGGTTTCGCTTTGGGACCTTTGAGATATTGTCCCGGGCTGGTGAGCTGCCTGTTCTGAAACAACTGGCTGATTTTGTGATAAAGGTTTGCTTCCCGACTTCTATTTTGTACGATTTCCATGGGTGTCGTGTGAGGTGACTTAGGAAATACAAATGGAACCTTCCTCTTATTAATCCATCCTAGGCAACGAAACCTCAATTTGTATTGAATCTAAGGTGTCGTCTTATGGTCCCATGCGGTGTAGTAGGCTCTGTAAACGACCGTTTGGTTAGCGACCACCCTTCAACCGAAATCCGACGCCAAACAGCTTGCTGTGTTCCGTCGGTGCATGGGAGGGCATTTCTGGGTTAACTTGATGGTTAGGTTAGGTTAGGTCATCTATAACCTTGGTCAAGGTTGTGGTCAAGAGTTAACCGATAATAATTTAAAAAATCATGGTTCAGTGGATCCCGTATCATAAAAGAGACAAAGAAATTTACTGATTCAGCTGAGAAAATGTCTAGACAATGTAGCAAACAACTTTTAGTTGAAGTTACCCACTTAACATACTTTTCAATTTTACAGGAATACTTCCCCGATATCCATTTGACGGATGAAAATCGCTACATAAGACTATTTTCGGAAATCGCTCACCGCACATTGGATTTAGTTGCTAAGTGGCAAGGTAATGAATGAGTCGTGTTATGTTATGTTTTGGCAGTCTACCTATGTATGTATTTTCGCACAAAATTAAATGAATTCTGCTTTGTAAATTTGTTGACGTTGCATTGCTCTTTCAAGTTCAAACTTATCATGAACGGTATGGTATAGTCATACGATTAAAAACTTTGGCTTTGTTTTGCAGGTTTGGGTTTCACACATGGTCTTTTAAACACTGACAACATGAGTTTACTAGGACTTACAGTGGATTTCGGTCCCTTCGGCTTTGTAGACTCTTACGACGGAGGCTTTGTCGCAAACTGCTCGGACGGGGAAGGACGTTATGCTTTGGCCAAACAGCCTGATGTAAGAATGGAGTATTTTTATTACAAAATATTATAAACCATAAGTATGTACTTATTTACTAATATGGAGAGCTGATAGAATAGTTCATATTGCATCATAATTAAAAAAAATGATTCGAGACATTAATTTTATCTGCTATTGCTAAACTACCAATTAGAACGGGACCCAAGGAGAATGACTTCATTTCCGTGGGACTTACCTCCGCCATACCAACTACTGGTATGTACTTATTCGGCATATGTTCCTGAACACAAAAAGTGCGGTAGTCACTTTCTGAGGGTATGGAGGGGGTAGCTATGACGTAACAAAGATGGCGGCCAGGCCTATTTTATTTACGCTATATTTAGATAACTACTGGGCAGATTTACTTAAATAGGGTCTCAAATGAAAGATAATTTAATATACATTGTTTTATTCTAAAGATGCATTAGTTTAAACCTAGTAACAAAATAAATATTTTCAAAAAACTACATTTTGTAAAATTTAACTTTTTTTACTGTGTGAAAAGAACAGAAACGTTAAGATTACGGTAATTTAGCTTATTATAAAAAAATTGCTACACATATCAGCATTCTAATGAACCTAAAAACGTTTAAATCGAGCTATAGACAACAGAACTGCAGTCGTCTAAGTGAGCGTGGGTAGCGCCGAACTGACTACGGTACTTAGATTTTGGTACGAATAATCTTAAAAATAACGTGACAAAACGGCAAAATGAAAAAGTATTACGAACAAGCATTATTCAAAATGAAAAAGTATTATGAACAAGCATCATTTTTTTTTAACAGGCATCATTTTTTTGTCAAAAAATTTTTCTTAATTTTTTTACGAACTATTTTTAAAAATTCTCGTAAAAAAAATAACGCTTCGTATCATATCGAAATAAAACTCTTCATACTTGCACGTACTTGCGTTATATTTCAAAACAAAGGACTCAATGGTACTGGTCTGTACTGATGGACATGAGAGTGTAAACGTACGCACTCGAGACAGAGGCAGGTCGCTGACGTGCGAGAGTGTACAGCCGCCGTTATATTTTTTACATCGGCAACACTGAGATTCATTCCGAGGAATCCCTGCACCGTGCTGCGCCGTGAACTTTGGCACTTGTCGCTTCATTCATTTGAAATTATTTGGTCAGGCCTATGACACTGTTAGTACCAAGAACTGCGAAATGGCGCTGCTATCGCCTTTTAAAACTAAAGAAATAGTTGATGTTTGATATGGGTTCCTTTAAAAAAAGTTCTTTAGCTTCATAAGGAGCCCTAAATTTTGCTAGTTTAAAAGCATCAATAAAGCTTTTTTTATTTGAATATTTGACCCATTTAAATAAATCATACATGAGTTGAAACAGACTCTTGAGTAGCTGTTGCCTTTATGTTGTTGCTACGTAACAGCTACTAGGTTGGTGCCCTCTAAGTTTAATTTTTTGTCTGTTCTTGGAGGATGATTGCACTTTAAAAAGACATAGATAAAAATTCAAATGTAATCTAAATAAAAATGCAAGGCATCTCCTTTTCAGATAACTAGATTATGTAATATGAAATGCTATGGTTAAAGTTACATTACACGAATCAAATGTTTTTGACCCTGATTGATTTTTTAGATACATAGTTTCATTAAATAATAAATATACGTACCAGCCCTTCCAATCACCAAAGTCATTTCTGGGGTATCATCCTCATTTTGCTCTCGAAAATAATTATAAATAAACAACTAAATAAACGCTACACACTCAAAGGCCCACACTAAGGTTTTCCCTTGTGTCGTGGGTCCCTTAAAACACACATAAAGAAAAATAAAAACACCCATGACCCGAGAACAAACAAATAAATCTTTGACATGCTGCTGGGTAGTAATAACTAACATTACTTAAATACTTAAAAGCAGTAGGTACAGTTTTAAAGTACAGTGTGTAATAAATATGCCTATTGGGTTTCTTCATGGGACGGACTGTCAGCCGACTCACCCTGCACTAGGAATAAATCTGTATTGAAGTGGTAAGACATCTAGTCAGTTCACGAGAGGTTAGGTTATGGTACTTTTAGTTGAGTTATTGTACAACTGAATAGGTACTTCGCTAAAGGCTTAACCAATTTCCAGAACTAGTAAATAAAAGTGAATAGATAGATTCTCAAATATAGACCCATATGTGTTGCCACAATTCCGTCAATGTCATGTAGCGCAGAACACTTCACTTTATAATAAATGGCAATCAGCCATTTTGTGAAAAAAATGTGGATAAGAACTTTTTTGAGTGACACCCAGGTGACACCTTTAACACTCTCATGTTTTCAAAATGGTTCAATGATAATCAATGGAAAAGTAAAAAAATAAATAAAAATTTTCAATGACTATCAACGTCTGACCTTTTTGGCGGGAGCTGTCAGGCAACTTGAAAGACTACTATAATTATTGAATTGTTATCTTTTTTGGTGACCCCAGTGTCATTAGTTCATTACACGGTTACACATTACTCTCTCTGCTCTTTGGGATCGTTCAACAATTACGTGATCATTTTTGGCCGTTTTTTTAACCCCCCCCCCCCTATGTAATCACAGCGTAATCTTTTGTTTTTAACTCCCCCCTCGCCTTGATTACGTAATCTTCGTCCGTGCTTAAAATGTAATGTTTGCTGTTTATTATTGGGTCTTAATAAATGACCTAGGAATAAGCTTGTGGCGAGACACAACCCAGTCGTGGTGGGAAGCTGTATTCGGTACTCCATGCTCATCAGTAGCGGCGCCTGCTTGTTTAAATTGGCTTTACAATAATGTTCTCAGGTGGATGACTAAAGTAATTTTATTACTTTTTTAATTAAAAGTATTTCTAGCTTCCACAACACCTTTTTTTAAAATTTTTTGGAAAATTTCTTTAGCTAACAAGTTATGAAATGATGACGTAATCATGGATTCTCCCCCCCCCCTCCCCCCAAATAATCAGATGTATATACAAGCACCTGACCCCCCCCCCTTCCGGTGATTACGTAATTGTTGAATGATCCCTTTGTAGCTGACCCACGTGATAGAAAGTTTTGAATTTGAAAATTAAAATAATAGATATAGTGTGTCCAATTAAGAATAATACGTAACAGATTTTATGGGCTTACCTACTTTACTCAGTGGTTCACCCAGAGCAATTCCGTTTTCAGTGAAGAGACATGTGTAAGAAAAGCGAATTGTCTTGCCTTCTTCATCGAATTGCGTTTTGTCAAAATGTTTTTGACAAACGCATTGTTTCAACAATTGCTCTTCAGAGAGTTCAAGGAGTATAGGATTTGTTGGCGCGAGAAAAGACATCCACAAACTTCTTAGATAACTGTTTCTCGGGAAACAATAAAACCGTAGCGTTTCACCTGTTGCAGCGCAACCACCAACATAACACTTAAGCGTTTCCATGTTAAAGCAGGTTGCAAAAATAACCTAAGATGAAAAAATCGTCGACGGAGGAGGATTTGTGACCCGAATCTCAACTTCAAACTCAACATAAAATACACAAGCACTCAACTCGAGCTCGCAAGGGTTCATAGAATTACTCTTGAACGATATAATTGTATATAAAAATCACTGTTCGCCGACCATCGGCTGAAAGAAAAAATCTTTAGCCGATACCTTGTTGTGCCGACAGCTCAATTCGCCGAAAGGACGTTCTAAATAAAAAAAATTTCCGATGGCACGATTTGCAGATAAGCCGGTTCACTGAAAGCTCGACTGAGCGAATTAGCTATTTATCGATAGAAAGAATTGCAGAAAGCACTGTTCATATTTTCATTTACTAATACTTACTACGCCATTTGTTGGAACATAAGGTTTAGTTTTTTTAGAATAAAAAGTAGCTTATTTATTAATCTAGAGCAGCACATTCCATCAAAATCAGTTCGTTAGTTTTAGGCATAGAATAAATAAGGTGAAATTCACATTTGTTTGTTTAGATTTATTATAAAGTAGTCATACAAAAACTTATATCATTTGCAAAACAAATGTATTTATTTTAGATATGAAATTGTTACCAAATGTTGTTGATAGTTTTGACACTCGAAAATATTTTTTTTCACGTACCTACAAAATAAATAACAAAATTTTATATGGAATCAAAGCTAAATGGTAATAATACGGGTTACACATGGCAAAAGATGCTTATGACAATCATAAAATAAAATAAATATAAATGCATTTTAGTCATTTCCGCGACGAAAACTGATAATAAGTACTGCATTTATTTAGCAATGCACTTCAGTAAACGCCTGTGCGAACCATGAGAGCAATCATACATAATACCGTACTTGTACTTGCTCAATGACAAGACGCCATCATGGAAGTTTGAGGTTATCTTGACATACAGCATGACGTCACAAGATGGCGAATTAAAGGCGATAGCAGCGCCATTTCTCAACTATTAGTACTAACAGTGTCATAGGCCTGACCAAATGATTTCAAATGAATGAAGCGACAAGTGCCAAAGTTCACGGCGCAGCACGGTGCAGGGATTCCTCGGAATGAATCTCAGTGTTGCCGATGTAAAAAATATAACGGCGGCTGTAAACTCTCGCATGTCAGCGACCTGCCTTTGCCTCGAGTGCGTACGTTTACACTCTTATGTTCATCAGTACAGACCAGTACCATTGAGTCCTTTGTTTTGAAATATAACGCAAGAACGTGCAAGTATGAAGAGTTTTATTTCGATATGATACGAAACGTTATTTTTGTTACGAGAACTTTTGAAAATTAGTTCGTAAATTTTTACGAACGAATTTTTTCGTTTTTTTTACGAATTTTTTTAATCATTATTTAATGAAGAAAATTTTTTGACAAAAAAAATGATGCCTGTTAAAAAAAAAAATGCCTGTTCATAATACTTTTTCATTTTTCTGTGATTCTACTCGTTTTATCACGTTATTTTCAAGATTATTCGTACCAAAATCTAAGTACCGTAGTCAGTTCGGCGCTACCCACGCTCACTTAGACGACTGCAGTTCCGTTGTTTACAGCTCGATTTAAACGTTTTTAGATTCATTAGAATGCTGATAAGTGTAGCTATTTTTGATAATAAGCTAAATTACTGTAACCATAATGGTTTCTGTTCTTTTCACACAGTAAAAAAAAGTTTAATTTTACAAAATGTCGTTTTTTGCAAATATTTATTTTGTTACTAGCTTTACACTAATGCATCTTTAGAATAAAACAATGTATATTAAATTATCTTTCATTTGAGACCCTATTTAAGTAAATCTGCCCAGTAGTTATCTAAATATAGCGTAAATAAAATAGGACACGCCGCCATCTTTGATACGTCATAGCTACCCCCTCCATACCCTCAGAAAGTGACTACCGCACTTTTTGAGTTAAGGAAAACATGCCAAATAAGTACATACCAGTACTTCGTATGGCGGAGGTGAGTCCCACGAAAATCGTTATTTGAAGACTTTCTTACGAGTGGGTCCCGCTCTAAATCACTTCGGCTTTAATGGCTTAATTACATTTCATACATTTTCAGATTGTTGTTTGGAACATAAGTCAGCTAGCTAATGCTTTTAAACCACTTTTGAGTGCAGCCCAACAGGTCCACATGTCACATCTAATGAAAACTTTGGACACTTATTGCAAGAACAAGATTTTGTAAGTGTCTTTTTGAAAAGTAAAACTTCCATTTCAAAATTGAATAATTAAAAATGTCATAATTTCCAGGGAAACTTTCCTAATGAAAATTGGTTTGAAAGAAGAACGCTGGGGTGATGAGCAGCTGGTGGAAAAGCTGCTGGATATGATGCAGCAAACTGGAGCTGACTTCACTTGCTCATTCAGACAGCTAGCAGAGGTTTTTTATTTCTATACTAATGTTTGTTTGCATTGAATAGGCTCCGAAAGTAGGTACTAAACGGATTTGAAAAATTCTTTCACCGTTAGAATGCCATATTATCCCTCAGTAAGATAGGCTACATAATTTTCCAGAACGAAGTCCCATGTGGAATGCTAGTATAAAATAATTTTATTTAACAGACACAAAACAGTTATATTAGTGTGTCAATCAAAATTACGCTGATTCAAAATGTTGTTGTTATGCATTGCTGTCTTAGCAGTGATCTTATTCTGTCAGAACCATCTTACAACTCTATAACCGAATGCATCTGCACGGAAAACCTGCCTATTTCGTTTTGTTTTTAAGAGGTATTTTACTTTTAAGTATCCAAACCTGTCAGTGAATTTCTCACCTCCACAAAAAAATGTTTACTAAAAAGTCTGGGTCCTACCTTGCTTATTATTTTGTCTGATAAAAATTTAATAAATCAGTTTATCAGACCTTTTAATTGTATTTAATTATTTGGTTTTTAGCTAGAGCCATGTGAGATGGTTAGTGAGACTAAGCTAGACGAGAAATGGTCATTAAAGCGGCTCTCATCCCATGCCTCTTGGGGATGCTGGCTGGACCAATACCGGGAACGACTTGATAAAGAAGCTGGTAAGATCACATTATTATTATCTCAAAATTAATATACCCCTTAATATTAGCCTGAATCGCCGACTGCTTTGCTGGACCTACTTTCAGAGCAGGGCTGGAGTAGAGCAGACATCTGTACCTCATCCGAAGGAAGATCTCCATTTCACCTCAGATCCACCCGTATCGAGCATCTTTTCCATATCCATCTTACAAAGGAGACTAGTCTTAGCTCAATTCTATTACAAAACTAGAACTGTGCGCTTGATGCTGTCATTTCGACAAAACACTGATCCATTTTTATCATTTAATCCATATAATAATAAATAATAATAAAAGTCTTTATTTTCCTTCACAAAGGTAAATTACATACTTAAATTGGCTAGACATACAAAAATTTATTCCATATAAAAAATTAATAGTACAGCTTCTGGTTAAAAGATGGGAACGAGTTGCTTGACTTGACACTCGTCGCGCAGTAGTGTAGCTGCAGTTTTTTTAATGGCCTGCAGTACTATAAAAAAAACCGCAGCTGCATTACGTATAATTACGTAAAATTGGTTAGTTATGGTTTTTGCTTTAAAATCTTTGTAAATCGGTTATAGTGGATCCCAGCTCGGAGGGTCTCTTCGAAGACGAACGTCGTCGCCGCATGTTGAGTGTAAATCCAGCCTATGTGCCACGGAACTGGCTTCTTCAGGAAGCGATCGTAGACGCTGAAAAGGATGACTTCCGAAAAGTGAGTTTTTAGGCATTAATTTTTATTGTTAACTTCATTGCCAGATTTGCCAACACTTAAAAAAGATTCCTTACAAAGTTACCTAGGTATGTGCTACTTATGAATGGAATTCTCATAAGTAAGCGAGGTGAGACTACCCAAATAGCTAATCAAAATGCATAATATTAGCTTGCAGTACCAATGTAAGTACGTATACACGGCAACACATCAAGCTGTACATATTGACCTTGATGTCATTTTTATCTCGCTCGTAATAGTGCCAGCTTTCGCAGTGCAAATGGGTGATCTGACGTGCTGCTGTCTGTATAATTTTAATTTCTTCATAATTTTCATTTCAGGTTCATTTTTTACTGGAAGTAATGCGTAATCCTTACGAAGTGCAACCAGAAGCTGAAATGCGAGGATTTTCCCAACAACCACCGCAATGGGCATACGCTTTGAAAATAAGCTGCTCCAGCTAATGTGAAAATTAATAATTTATTTTAATAAACTTTGTAAAAGTTACAACTTACTTTTAATGAAACTTAAAGGCACGGTGAATATACATGCCACCGTAACATTGTCAATTCCGAAATATTGCAATTTTATTTTAAAGATATAATTGCTCAGTCAAGAACTTCATTTTTTTTACATTGACGGACTTTTTTATTAAATTAATAATTAATGCAACCGAAACTAAAAAACGCTAAAAACCTAACATAACCTAACACATCCTAATTTAAAACAGGCAGCTTTTAAAGTTTCGTGGAATTGTATTTTACTGGGCAAATTGCAATGTCGCGGATGATTATAATTCACTAGTGAAATTGTATTATTGTTTTTTACAATTTTCCTATGACATACATATCAAATCTGTACTGTGATAGCTTCGAATATCATTTATTATAGTTAATTTAATAATAGATTCATCCTCATCCTAACTAGTCTAACTACCTAATACTCGTACATATTATGTTATGAACTCTAAAGTTATTTGGTTTCTTACGATTTGAGAGGGGTAAAAAAGAATTTATCACGAATGCGAGTGCGTATTACTTTAGCATTTTTAATTCCGCAATCTTTTTTATTAATACCTTCTTATACAGGGTATAAGGGACAGTTTAGTAAATAGTTAAATGGTAGAATTTACCCCTAGTTATCAGCTACAAGTATTTATTTTTTTCCGGAAACGTCAAGGAATTTTCGTCAAATACCTACTTTGACACAACTACTTCAAATACCTACGCAAAGAGTTCGCGGATTGCGGAATACCTTTGTTATTTCCATAATTACATTTGTTTTATAAAAAAATATTTCTATAAAATGTTGTACGGACCGCGATGGTCATTTCATTTCTTCAAACGGACCCCGAGTGAAATTAAGTGGTGACCCCTGAAATATAGTATCTAAAGCTTTCCGCCCGCGGCTCCGCCCGCATGGACTACAGGTTATATCGTGCTCAAATGTGATATAAAATGTAGCCTATGTCCTTTCCCAGGCTCTAATCTACCTCTAGGTATAGCAAATTTTATCCAAATCGGTTTAGTAGTTTAGGCATGAAAGACGGACAGACAGACACACAGAGTTACTTTCGCATTTATAATATTAGTAAGGAATATTTTATACCAAAATTCCTACGGAAACTACGCAACGCAGTTGAAACGGCAAGGCGCTAAGCTAGGCTAGAAAGAGCTTTGAAAATAACAGCTCTTATGGAGTTATTACTTTATTTTAATATTATCGGATATTCGTGGTTGTCCGAAATGAGCAGCTCTATAACAAAACGTCAAAGTGACAAAACAGATGACAATGACAGTGACAGTCATAAATCATTATCATCGTGTTATCATCACAAGTCATTGCTGTTTTGCGATTTTTATTCTCTTTCATCATGTTAAAACACTATTTCTAATTATCTAATCACAAATAATCAAATAAACACCTAGTATATTTATCTTTTAAGTCAATTTAAGACGTCAATTGGCTAATGAATCGTGCATTTAGCGTTTTTGTCGCTAGTCTCAATGGTCAAAGTTCGAAACTAATAAACAAAATGAAATTGATAAGTGACTTCAAGGAGTGGAAGTTCAGGAATCCTCCTAGCTATGCAGAGCTTCCTATTGATGAGAATCCAGAGTATAATGTGCCAGTTGCGGTGAATAATGCTGTGTTTTCCAAGGTATATAGCTTACACATCTTTCTTACATTTATACCTTCTTTTATTTACTGTTCTTACATCGTAATAATGACTACAAGCACCTACTTGTAATGTTTATTGAATGTATGTTGGTATATATATTACATTAAGGCATAACATGTTTTTTTTTCTAAGAATTATTGAATTATCCGTACTTGGTTATTTTAGTGAATAAAGCAGGGTCAAAGGGTCATGTTAGGGTGCATATTGAAATATAAGAAGATTCTGATCGAATATTTTTATATTATGCAACAATTAATAAAGTGTCATAGAACCTATACAATCTCAGCACTCCATACACAAAGAGACCCTAGGTAATATTTTATTCTCTATTGAATTACGACAAATTCTGCTAAAACCATTAAACCACACAATTAAGTAAAGTTACCTATACATATATATGTAATTATGTAAATTCGTTATTGCTCGCAAACACAGCACAATATAATTAATTTAAAAAGTAATTAAAGGTGAAGGTAAAGATAAAGGTACTTATCTTATAATCAGGTGTTATCTTATAATTAGATCTCAATATAATAGTCCGAGATCTACTGGATGGCTCCCATACTGACCCTTCAAATTTTTCATTAAGCCATGAGCTTCAACCCATTTGTTCTTCGAGTAATTCTAAGCATTTCTAGTCCGGGCCACAAAAAAAATTATGGCGCTGGCGGGGGTGGGGGGGTTACAAAGGTACCAGCCGCCCCCCTTCTTTTAAAAAATTCTATACATTCCCAGCTGGCTACTAGGGCAAGTTTGGTATCATTTTCGTATAAAGTGAGGACGTAGAATTCATTTCTGCTATTTATTTTAATCATTTTAGTAGTAATTTTTCGAATAAATCGTAAAAAAGTGAAAAGTTTGTCATAATTTTTTTGCTTTGATAGCTAATAACTTTTAAATACAAGAAAAAAAAACAAACAAAAAATACTCAAGTTAAGCGCATTTCATGCAGATTCTAAAAATATACATTTTAAGCTCCTTCATTCGCAAAAAGTTGGTAAAAAAAATGTGTAACCTCAAGAGTGGTGGCAACTCGCGCTAGGAGGCGATCGGTAAATCTAACCAATAACGGGTCCAAATACCTACCTTCCTACCGGTACCTTTGTACCCCCCCCCACCCCTGGCAGCGCCATAATTTTCTTTGTGGCCCGGACTAGAAATGCTTAGAATTACTCAAAGAACAAATTTGTTAAAGCTCATAGCTTAATGAAAAATTTGAAGGTGAAAAGCAGTAGATCTCGGAGTATAATCAGGTGTAGTCTACACATTAATATTTATGTAAACTGTTTTCTTTCATTTTTGCACATATTATTGCATATTATAGCATTAAGGTCATGGAGATCAGTGACTTCTTTTTGCTCATGATATGAGAAGTCACTGACTTCCATGACCTCAATGCTAGAAAAACCTGTATTACAAAGGTTTGTCTTAACCCCACTTAAGTAAATTTTATATTACTAGCTTTCCGCCTGGAACTTCGTTCCCGAGGGAAATTGGGAAAATTATGTAGCCTATGTGTTGATCCAGGGTGTCAGCTACCTCCATACCAAATTTTATCAAAATTGGTCCAGCCGTTTGAGCGTGAAAAAATAACAAACTTCCATATATCTGTAAGTTTAATTATGTAGGTTTAATGTTCTTAGACGTCACAGAAGGAGGGAGTTCAAGTGAAACGATTAAGTTCAGTTCACGAAAGTCCGGATATATTTGAAACACACAAAATTGTTACAATTGATGGTCGGAAGATTTATGAAATCGCTAACGCGTGTGTGCGCGACGGGCGAAGGCAGGACGACTGAATCCGCGAGTCGAGCCGCTTGCGCACGTTCCTCACTATACCTACATATATGCTAGATAGGTCGCTACATCATACCCCCCCTAAAATTTGGTACAAAGAGAAAAACAACAATCCAAATTTTACACAATAATTTCGAATTACAAACTTTCTATAATAAAGCAACTTGCTACACGCTAGACCTGGCCTTGCTATTCTACACCCTGTGTTGCGTAATCATTGTATGGAATGCAAAACAATATGATAACACGAGTACTTGTTACATTCAACTGAGTGTTTATAAAATACAATATTGCTCACATGACTTAGTGGTTAACTTGGTGGCTTACTATCTAAGGTCTTGGGTTCGATACACAAAAATATTCTTACATAATATCATTAACAATTGCTACATTTATTCTATTATACTCTAGGCTTAATTGACATAATGCAGTTGAAAAACACATCTCAAGTATACCTCACCCAAATGCTAAGTATATGTATGACAATAACACAGTATGGTAAGTACACTGGACTATTAATAAATGTATTGCGTATACTGTATAGGTACAGCAAGTAAGTTAATGGTAAGTTTACATTTTAATAGGACATAATTAGTGTCTATTGAACTGGTGACTGTAAAAATATTTGACTAATTGCCTTCGTGACTGTCTTCTAATACTAAAAAATGAAGTTGACAAAAAAACAAAACTTATACTAAGACTACCTGTTTAGGTACGTTGATCTTCGAATCTGGTGGAATTCCCGTGGGCATTGGCAAGTTGGACATGGCTGCATTATTGAACATGTCACTTACTTTTCTGTCGCAGTACTTTTTGACGCGATTGCAACATCCTCGTCCACAAAGACAGCAAATGAGTAGCACGAAGCAGACTGCTCCTACTGTTAACATCATGCCGTACAATTCGACTTTGACCCTTATCTCGTCGACCTGTTGGTTGACTCCTGCCTGGGCTATTATAACTTCTTCATTCTTGGTATTATAGTTACCCATTGTAATTTTTAATATTACTGACGATTTTCACGTTATTTGCTTTGACGCTGCGATGTGTCTGTCGAAAGTGAACACCGGACAAATGCACCTAGATTCTTATTAAAATTTAAATGCTTACCTATTACTAATTTTTACCTAAAACGAACAGGCATTTTTATGCGACGTCCGCTTCTCGACGTTTTAATTTCTGGGTCGGCGATTTCGCTGTGTTTTTCGCTCACGTTGCCCGCGCCGGGTATCGTTGGTGCGCTGACGTCATCCGAGTCGTTTAAAATGTAGGCTGGTTTTAGCCGATCTATTGAAACGTTACTTTTGCGATTAGGTAATTGCAGTTGGAAAACCTTTGAATCCCTCTTAAGGACTTGATAGGGACCGTCATAGGGTGGTTTCAATGGTTTTCGCACTGTATCGTCCCTAACAAATACGTGTGTACACGACTTAATGTCTGGATGTACAAACCATTTTCTGTTATCGCGATGTTCGTTAGGAATTGGCTTTAATTTTTGAATGACGTCACGAATGTGCTGTACCTCAACTTCCCCAAGCGCTGACTCAGTGGAGGAAAAAAACTCGCACGGCAACCGTAGGGGTTTACCGTAAGTATATTCCGCGGCACTGACGCCGTTGTCGCTGCGCCCTGCCGCTCGTAATCCAAACAGTACTGATGGTAACTCGTCGACCCATGACCTGGTGTCTAGACGAGCCATCAACGAAGCTTTCATTGACCTATGCCATCGTTCGACCAACCCGTTGGCCTGCGCGTGATAACTTGTAGTTCGAAGTTTTTTAATACCTAGGTATTTAAGTAAATTCGTGAATAGATGGCTTTCAAACTGACGTCCTTGATCTGACGTAAGTCGGTTTGGACACCCGAAACGGCATATCCAACCATCGTAAATTACCTTGGCAACTGTATCCGCGGTTATATCTTTAATAGGGAATGCTTCTGGCCAACGTGTTGCTCGATCGATGACAGTGACGCAATATCTATATCCTTCTTCCGATATGGGCAGCGGTCCCACGATGTCTACGTGTATATGCTCGAACCTACCTGCACTTTGAAATTGTCCATATTCAGATATAGTGTGTTTACCTATTTTCGAACGTTGACATGGAATGCAAGCCCTTGTCCATCTGTTTATATCAGCATTCATGCCGGGCCAAAAGAACCGTTGTGCTACCAGTTTGCGTGTGGCTTTAATGCCGGGGTGGCTAAGTTCGTGCACACTATTGAAAGCTATGCGTCTATAGTTTTCTGTCAAGTAAGGTCTAACTCGTGACGTTGAGGTTTCGCAAATAATCTTCGCGTTACAATTTGGCAATACAATTGATTTTAATACAATTTTACTTTCCGAATAGTCATTTGACAATCTATATTGTTTTAAACAGTCGTCTAACTTTTGCGATTCTGCTAATTGTTCGTAATCAATGTTCGTGGGGCAAGAAATTGTCGCGACGCGCGATAACGTGTCTGCTACTACGTTGTCGTTACCTTTAACGTGTCTTATGTCGGTCGTAAATTCGCTAATGAATAACAACTGTCTGGTCCTACGCGGTGTTTCACCATCGCTAGATAGCTTTGTAAAGGCGTATACTAACGGGCGATGATCGGTGTATACAGTTAAAGGCCTGCCCTCGAACAATTTGCGAAAATGCCTGATGGCCATGTAAATAGCTAGAAGTTCGCGATCATATGTGCTATAGCGTTTTTGAGTTGCGGATAAGGCTTTCGAAAAATAACCTAGGGGGCGCCACAAACCTTTTTCAAGTTGTTGTAGCACGGCTCCCACGCACGTATCCGAGGCGTCACACATAAGCGATAACGTCGAATTAGCACACGGGTGTGCTAACGTGACAGCCTTCTCCAATTGCAACTTACATTCGTTGAACGCTGCCTCAGCGCATGGCGTCCAACCGATCGGCGTGCGATCGTTTTTTTTTGCGTTATGTAAATACCTTGATAGAATTGCCTGACTGTTGACTGCGTGTGGAATGTGAGCTCGATAAAAATTCACCATCCCTAGAAATCTGCGAAGCTCGTTTACATTTGTTGGCTTGGAAAATTCCCTGATAGCACTCACCTTGTCTGTCATCGGTTTGATGCCATCGGTAGAAACGTGATAACCCACAAAGTCAAGCTCCTGAACGCCGAAACAACATTTGTTAAGGTTAATAGTTAGCCCGTACCTTTGTAAACGCTCGAATAAAAGTCGTAGATGCTCTCGATGTTCTTCCTCGCTATTACTAGCAATTATGGCATCATCAACGAAGGAAAAAAGAAAATCTAGGCCCTGTAAAACAGTGTGGTGCATAAAACGTTGAAATGTTTGTGCCGCATTTCGAAGGCCAAACGTCATGCGCGTAAACTCGAACAACCCGAAGGGTGTGATTATCGCAGTTTTCTCTACGTCGGCGGGATCTATAGGGATATAGTGGTACGCTCGATTAATGTCTATGCGAGAGAAAATCTTTTTACCTGTGAGTAGGTATGTAAAGTCGTGGAGTCTCGGAATTGGGTATCTGTCGGGTTTGGTGACGGCGTTGAGCTGCCGGTAGTCACCGCACGGTCGAATGCTCCCATCCTTTTTCGGTACCACGTGAAGCGGGCTCGCCCACGCGCTTTTAGAAGGCCTACATATCCCTAAATCCTGCATTAACTGAAATTCTTCTCTTACCTTTTTGAAGCGATCGGGTGGTAGGGGTCTCGCTTTTGCGTACACCGGCGGTCCTGATGTTTCAATATGGTGTCTGACGGTGTGCTGTGGGGTGTCTCGAAAACATTGTGGTTTGGTAATTTCTATAAATTCGCCTAATAAGTCACGATAAGGATTATTTTCGTCAATTGTTTTTACAGTCGTTATGTTACATTTTTTTATGCTGGCTACTACATTCAAATTTGTTATCTTATCGATTAAACGCTTGGAGCTTAGGTCAACAATCAATCCAAAATGGCTTAAAAAATCGGCTCCTAAAATTGGTTGACTGACCTCTGCTATTATAAAATTCCATCGAAATGCTCGTCTTAATTTGATATCTAGTAACAATGAACATGTGCCGTAAGTATTTATTTTAGTGCCGTTCGCGGCGTACAAGGAAAAATTATTTTCTGTATTAACATTTGCCTGCATTTTGCGTTTAATTAAATTGACAGGTATTACGGAAACATAAGCTCCCGTGTCGACTAAAAAGTTTAGATTACTATTCCTATCGAAAACACATAATCGACGGCTGTTACCTTCCATGCAGTTAACCGTCGCTGACCGCACGGCGTCTAGTTTTCCTGTTTCTTTTCCGCCCAGGAACACGGTTCACGGCATTTTCGAGCCTCATCCTTGAAACGGTAGTGGTAGTAACAATATGGTCGGTTTCCCTTACGTGAACTGGAACGTCTGCCGCGCCGACTTGAGTTGCGCGATCCATTGCTTGCCCTTTGTGGTTTTCTCGCGCCTTCTCTCCACTTGCGTATCTCTGCCACTTCCAGCGTCAGTTTAGCCACGGCGTCGACTAGATTGCTAGATTCGTTCGGTGTGACGGCCGCTAACTCCAGAGGCTTGCTTGTCTCGATGACCTTGTCCGCTACGTCCGCTAGGGTCTCAGCGTCCTTGATTGCCGTAGCTGCCAGGACAGTGCGTACCGCCACGGGCAGATGGTTTTGCCACAAAACTAACAGAGTCTCCTGGGGCATCCTTGTTCCTGCCAGGGTGCTCATCCGCCGCCAGAGCTGCGATGGCTTTTGGTCCCCTAGCTGCATATCGCTTATTAATTTCTGCAATCTTTTGTTTTCAGACTCTTCGTAAACGTGCAGTAATCTTTCTTTAGCGAGTGCGTATTTTTCGGTTTCCGGCGGGTTTTCCAAAATGTCAGCTATTTGCTGAATAACCTGCTTCCCAAGTTTGGAGATAAGCAGTTGAAATTTGTTAACGTCCGATGGTTTCTGAGGTGAGACTGCGGCTTCGAATTGCTTGAACCATAGGTTGGGCTGATCAGTCCAGAACTCCGGAATCCTTGCAGAGACTGAAATCAGGAGGATGTCAGGTTTTTCGTCTTCCGGTTTCGGCATGGCTGTTTACTCGAACAGTTAATGTAAACGTATATTTTTCCGACAGGGTCCCGTCGCGCGCACGAAATTGAGCCGCCCCGCAATGTACACTGTCCACTGAACTATTTCACTAACGGGGTCACCAATGTAAGTTTAATTATGTAGGTTTAATGTTCTTAGACGTCACAGAAGGAGGGAGTTCAAGTGAAACGATTAAGTTCAGTTCACGAAAGTCCGGATATATTTGAAACACACAAAATTGTTACAATTGATGGTCGGAAGATTTATGAAATCGCTAACGCGTGTGTGCGCGACGGGCGAAGGCAGGACGACTGAATCCGCGAGTCGAGCCGCTTGCGCACGTTCCTCACTATACCTACATATATGCTAGATAGGTCGCTACATATCTATACAAACTTTCACGTCTATAATTCTTTGCTTATGATTTAAGAAGTCACTGACCCCCATGACCTCGTATTACAAAGGTCAGTTTAAACCCAATATAGAAAATTACAGTATTCCTAAGTATTACTAACTTTTTTAACTTACTATGTTTTCATAGGTACCAGTGGAGCCTCTAACTGGTAAGATCCACTTGGTGTGTGCATCGGAGGATGCGCTCAAAGACCTGCTAGACCTGGATCCGAAGGTGGCTGAGTCTAAGGAGTTCATCAATTTTGTAGCTGGACAGTACTTGCCGGACGGGGGACTCAGTGTTTCTCATAGGTATAATATTAATTATTCTATTTATAAAATACTGGCTTTCCGCCTGGGACTTCGTTAACGTAGGAATTTGGGAAAATTATGTAACCTATGTGTTAATCCAGGGTGTCAGCTAACACCATACCAAATTTTATCGAAATTGATCCAGCCATTTGAGCGTGAAAGAGTAACAAACATCCATCCATACATTCTTTCACATTTATAATATTAGTAAGATAGTGTAGCACATATTATTGTCCATATGGGGTCTTGTATTATAAGCATTATAGTATCATAGTTTAACTTGTAACAGACTTCCATTAAAACACATTTTGATTTAAAAAAAATCTAAAATCTGACATGAGCGAAGTTGCAAGCAAATTTTTTTAATAATAAAACCAGATCATATGTATTGGTAATGCTTAAATTATTTAATAAGAGGAATTAACCTAAGGTTAACTTTTAGAGAGATTAACTTTTTTAAGGATTGTTATAAGAAATCGTTTGACTAGTTATGAGAGACTGTTTGAAAATGTGTTCATAATTTGTGTCACAATGGTTTCAGGTATGGAGGCTATCAGTTCGGCTACTGGTCTGATCAACTCGGTGATGGCAGGGCGCATATTCTTGGGGAATATGTCAATAGGTTTGGATTTTTAGCTGTTTATTATCTTACTTACGCCCACGGCTCCGCCTCCGCCCGCGTGGAATACAGGTTATATAGTGCCCATCTGTGGGATAGAATGTAGCTTATGTCCTTTTCGAAGGTTTAATCTATCTCTGTACTAAATTTCTTCAAAATAGTTTCAGTAGTAAACTAAAGGCGTGAAAGCTTAACAGACAGAGTTACTGTCGCATTTATAAGCAGGGATATAGAATTAACCAACAGATAACTATTTTTAAGACATTCTGGAGTTAGGAGAGCTTTTGGCCGGAGTTTGTGGTGTTTCGCCGTGTTTGGGAACCTTTCCTGGTTACTGACACCATGGAAAAAGGCTGGGGAAGTGTGTAGTTTTATTTAATTTTGTAACAATTCTTTTTTTTAAATATTAGCCTGAAGAAAAAATGTCTAACTAATTACCGTTGAATGCACTTCTACTGGGCCCCGATTCTGTAACTTAAGTTGTGTGTTGTAGCAACTCTTCCGGGGGCAAGGAATAAAACATGAAGCTCTTCTGCGAGGTGTATAATTTTAATGATACATGAACACTTCCATACAATTTTCAATATATTACACTTGAATTACTTAATCTCTTACAAAACACTTCTATTGAAACGCTTGGAAAAGTGCTATTTGCACGCCTATGATCGCATACAAGAACCTATTCCGCGAGATCTCTACAATGAATGGCGGAAGACCAGATCTTCAATCATTTCGTATGCTGACATCGAATACCATTTTAAACCTTTTAAAATTATATTCGAATAATCTTCTTCGAAATGACCGATTGAGAAAGGAGTTGCGTTATGCCAGATCCTCCATGAAGGTCTGCATACCACAGTGTCGATGGAATGGAGGCCATTTTATCTGTGCAGGTGGCGAAATTGAGAACTATTTAATTTTCATATACTTGCTGACAACCATCCCGACCAGCAGCGCAACTACCTAGTTACCTAGCAACTGAACATTCAGTTCGCGGTGGCGCCACCAGTCAAAGCTGCCGTCATTAGATGCATATAATTAGGATAGTTCACAATTTCGCCACCTAAACGGATAAAATGGCGACCATTCCATCGACAGACAATAGGTTACAGAATCGGGGCCGTTACGTGCTCGATGCTTTTTAAGTGCCTGTTAACAGGAGCCCAATCGTTGGAAAAAGTCTTTATTGCCACAAATATTTTTTTTGTATAAACAGCAAAGGCGAGATCTGGCAACCCCAGTTGAAAGGCTCGGGCGAGACTCCGTACTCTCGCTTCGGCGACGGGCGCGCAGTGCTCCGCTCCTCTATCAGAGAGATGATCGCGTCGGAGGCCTGCCACTTCCTCGGAATACCCACCACCCGGGCCGCTGCTTTGGTGGGTAAGTATTTAACTAATACCAGATATTTAGTCCATGCTAATACTAGCTGACCTGACAGACGTCCTGTTTCCTTAAATTTTCTAATGTTCCGCTCTTGTATTTGAATACAGTTTGAGACTATCAGTGAAGATTACATTTTTCTTTCATTTTTTATTTTTGCTTTCTTACTTATTTGATTCTCAATGTAAAAAAAAATGTAGAGTTATTTTAGTGAATGTTTTACTCACTTGCAAGATCTAGAGAGCGAGATGGAGCTATACTAGGAAGCGAGACAAGTTTTATATGTTAATATAAAATAGTGACAATAAACGCTACACACTCAAAGGCCCTCACTAAGGGTTTCCCTTCAAAATTCACTGAAAAATGTGTCTCTTAGGCGCTTTTTATACACAAGCGACGTGGCACGGCGGTAACGTAAAATGAATCTTAATAGCTACGAAGCAAAGTTTTTTTTCTCGCCCGTCGCTCCGTCTTCATGTGGCGGGTATCTCTTCGCTTTTCTTTTTGGAAAAAAACCTTTGCTCCGTATGTATTAAGATTCATTTTACGTTGCTTTGATTTCTGTGCTGCGTCGCTTGTGTATAACACCTAAGCTATGAGTTGATTTCCTCAGTAAGTGATAAGCACAAAGTTTGGCGCGACAAGACATACAGTGGGGCCGCGCGTCAAGAGCGAGCCGCCATTGTGGTACGGCTGGCCCCGGCGTGGTACCGACTCGGCTCCATAGAGATCTTGTGCAAGAGGAACGAGCCAAACGTAATGAAGACTTTAGTCGACTTCATTATTAAGGTCAGTTTTCATATATTATAATTTTTTTTATTATAAGATGGGTTAACTCTTGACCTCAATCTTGACTATAAAGGTCAAAGATAAGGTCGAAGATGGAGCGAGTTAACCCAGAAAATGCCTATAAAGGCACTGGTACTCCCACGCACCAACGGAATACAGCAAGCTGTTTGGCGTCGGACTTCGGTATTCTGGAAAACGATCTTAATATGATTGAATGAAATATTTTTTTAAGGAGATAGTACTTTAAGTTTTTAAAAACTTAAAAAATACAAAAATTATAACAGTGTCACCCAAAAAGGCGCTGGTTCAGCATTTGCTACAGCGGCGAGGCTGTAGCGCTGATATTCTGAAATAACCAGAAATAACATAAAAACAAGAGAAATAAAAGTAATTCGGTGTTATCAGAAACATAGTAGATAAATAAGAAAAGTAACTTTGACATTATATAATATGTCTGTATATGTGTATGTTGTATTTGTTAAACATTGGTGTGGCTTCCCCACGACGGAAAATATCTCCTGGTCTTATGTCTAGTACACAATTGCCACCATATAGTTAAGTGAAAATCAAGTTTTTGGTTTAACAGCAAGTTTTTAGTTTTTGGTTGATATTTATGTCGATTACAATTTAAAAACACAGACATTGGCAAAACCACGATTTTTGGACGATTTGATTTTCAAAGAATCAAAACATGGATCAAGAATTTTTAAACGTGTACTTTTGAAGGCACGATAGCTCAGTTGGTTAGAGCACCAGGAGATCTAATCCTTGGGTCGTGGGTTCAAGTCCGATTCGCACCGAACATGTTTCTTTCCCTAAAAATTATGTGTGAATATCCCTCACGCGGGTAAGCGTTTTAAATAAATAAATAAATAAAATCATTTATTATCAGGCATCTAAGGCCCATAGATAAATACCTTACAGACTAACATACATATTATGAATTATAATTAAACAAAATAAAATAAAACTATCTAACACTATTTCCCGGGTGTTTTTCCGGGGGTGTCTGCAACCGGGAATCTCCCTCGAAAACGGCGGAACACCACGCCCTCCGGCCAAAAGCTCTCCTTCATGACGGTCTCCAGCATGAACGTCGGGAACCACAAATGCTTTGAAACTAGCATGGTGATGCGATTCCAACGGTTTCACTCTCTGGAGACCTAAGGGAACTTTTGTCTACTAAATGAAACTACTAAATGATTAAATGTGTGTTGGTTAATTTGTTACAGCATCACTTCCCTGAAATCGAGGAATGTTCAAAAGACAAGTACGTTGATTGGTACTCGGACGTCGCACACCGGAACTTAGACATGGTGGCTACTTGGCAAGGTATATTAATTAGAACAAACTTGAAACGTATAATCCGTATGAGTTAACTTGGGACCTGGGACGATGACGTCATCTTCGGTGTATACGGTGTGTGGAAAGATAAAATAGAGATAGGTATCTGTAACAAATATGCTATATCTATGTATATCGCACATGCACGCACATGCACTCACACACGCACATGTACTCACACACACGCATACGCACGAGCAGACACACACGCATTATATACACGCACATGTGCATTACTATTATGAAGTTTTTTTTATTATTATTTTTATATCTTATATTTAATTTAATTAATTTTGGTCAAATTCTATCGGAATAAAATTGTTTACCTACTTAGATAACATAAGGTATAGTAGAAGAGCGGGGCTTCTAACACAAGTAAAATTTTTACTTAAAAGAAGCCTCAACACCGTTTTTTGTAAAATTGTTATCTAGGAAATAAATAAAATTTTATTTTTATTTATATCTTTTTCGATATTTTATCATTTTTACACCGAACATCAAACGTGACGTCGTCGACGACCCAGGGAGGCAATTCTCGCGCGGTAGAGATCATGTCGAATTCGAGATTATGTCTCCCAGGTCTCAAGTTAACTCTTTCGACAATCTCGAATCGAGATATACATTATCAGGCATACGTATCATAGTAGAAACTGTTTTGCGATTTCTTAGAGTTAAATGTATGATAAGTCGATTTTATGTCCCAAACAGCACTTGTACGTCCCCAACTCCCCACCGAGGGGCACAGGCCTCTTCGAAACACCCGTATTGGCCCAGCATACCGGTCCCTTTTGCAAACGAATATGCTTAAACGTGCCGGGTCCATTCTAAATTATTAAAGAAAAAATTAACAAAACACATTCATATTGTAGCTCCTCCACATTAGGCGTAGCCAGGAGATATCTTATACTTTTTTATCATTCTAAATATGCATTACTAGCTTTCCACCCGCGTCGCTACAGGTTATATCGGACTCAGCTGTGGGATAAAATGTAGCCTATGTCCTTCTCCAAGGGATTTAGGCCACAGTCCACCACGCTGACCCGATCCGGGGTTGGCGGACCGCGCGACATTCGTAAATGAATTTTCTTAGACTCGCGGATTTCATCACGATGTTTTCCTTCATCGCTGTATCTTCATCATCAGGCCATAAACGTCCCCACTGCTGGGGCACGGGCCTCCCTCAATAACATGAGGGGTAAATGCCATACCACGCTTGGCAGACGGGTTGGTGAGGGTTTTGATATAATTTCAGAGTTTTCCTTCTCTGTGTGCAGATGAACTTGCTTGCATATTTACCTTAGTCGCCTTGTACGACACCTCGGTAAGAAAGAGGGTGGTCCTATTCTACTCTGCCGGGGACTCATACGGCTAATCCTTCATCGCTGAGCAAGTGATAATTAATTAAAAATTACTTCTACATAACTTTTTTATTAAAACAAAATTAGAGCTGTTTCTGAGAAACTGGTTATCGCTACACATTTAACATTCATTATTTTGTCGCTGTGACAAGAGCGGCCATGAATAAAACAATTTGCCAACTATTTTCCGGGCTCCAAAAAACCCCGGAAAAAAGGTTCCCTACTCCAACAGGAAAAAAAAGAAACCTTAAGAGATCACTTCGGGGTCCGTCTGTCTTTTTCATTTGTTTTTCAACTTTTCAGGTTTTGGTTTCACCCATGGCGTTTTAAATACGGACAATGTGAGCGTACTCGGGCTGACCATAGACTACGGACCATATGGCTTCATAGACCACTACTATGAACACTTCGTACCGAACTCTTCCGACGATATGGGCCGGTACTCGTTCATCAGACAGCCCTCAGTACGTACACGCATCTTCTTCTTATCGTGTAGGTATAGTCAAGTGTGTGGCGAACTTGACTTACCCTGGTGTCAGAATTTTCAAACCGCTGAATGGCCTTTGACTTGGTTTTAATGACTGTAGTCAATCGACAACAGCCGGGACCGACAGTTTAACGTGCCCTTCGAAGCACGGAAATGCTCATGATAAATTGCCACTTCGGTCACCCATCAGGCTCCCTGCCTTTTAATACGTTGCTTAACCTCAATGATCGTTTGAGATCAGCAAGCGCCACTGGGCTATGAGCGTTTTCCGTATAAGTACGTACTAGTACGCAGTATCCTACTAATATTATAAATGTGAAAGTTTTTGAGGATGTATGGATGTTTGTTACTCTTTCACGCCCAAACGGCTGGACCAATTTGGATAAAATTTGATATGGAGGTAGCTGACACCCTGAATTAACACATAGTCTACATATTTTTTCCAAATTCCCACGGAAACGAAGTCCCGGGCGGAAAGCTAGTTGACCATAAACATGCCATAGTGATGTGACCATAGATTACGGATTTTATGTGGAAACTTTGTTGACTTCTGTGATAGTAAAGGTATTCTATGTCCGGTAAATCTATTAAATGCTGTATGTTTCCCAATTTGTTAAAATAAAAAAATCCCTACTAATATTATAAATGCAAAAGAAACTGTCTGTTTGTCTGTTAAGCTTTCACGCCTAAACTACTGAACCGATTTTAATTAAATTTAGTACAGAGATAGATTAGACTTTGGGAAAGGACATAGGCTACATTTCATCCCCACAGCTGGGCACCATGCGGGCGGAGCCGCGGCCGGAAAGTTAGTAATAAATAAAATTATGGCTTCATAAACTTCTGTAAATACGAGTTCATTCTGCTTGCCCCTTTCTTCTACCGGACATCCAGACGCACTGCTGGGTACCACCCTTACCTTGTCGAGATCCTTCGGATCCGTACTTCTTCTTATCGTGTAGGTATAGTCAATTGTGTGGCGAACTTGGATAACCCTGGTGTCAGAGTTTTCAAACCGCACAATGGCCTCTGACTTGGTTTTAACGACTGTAGTCAATAGACAATAGCCGGGACCGACAGCTTAACGTGCCCTCCGAAGCACGGAAACGCACATGATAAATTGTCACTTTGGTCACTCATCAGGTTCCCTGCATCTGTGTACGTTGCTTAACCCCACTGATCGGTTGAGATCAGCGAGAGCCACCATAACGTAAATATTCAAGTTTTCACTTCTGCCGGCACTCCCGGAGTGCAACCCGTTGTTTTTTTTAACCAAACAAGAAGTACAAAAAAGCTTAGTTCGTTTTTCCCCCCTAAAATCCCCTTATGGGGGAAAAATAGACTCTAAAAAATAAGACCGCTTTTCTTCATCTTTTATATGAAATTCTCAGCCTGCTTCTGTATATTTCCGGGCTCATATAACCCGAATCTCTTAGTCCGAGTGAATCTAATAAGTAATCAACTTGAAAATAAAAATAAAATAACAATAAAGTACGTCGGACAATCGATGATTGCCAAAATACAAAAATATATTGGAAGCATTTTACAGGGTCTACAGCATATCATGCTATCCAAATCTGTCTTTCTTCAGTCAATTTTCAATTTTATCTCCAAGCATTTGAGTTTACTATCCATTGGAAAAAGTTGACAGATGGTGGTAACCTAGTGTTGACTGTCCATAAGTATATTGCCAAATTAACAAAGACTGCTCACTTAAAAACTTTTTTTTTAGATAATTTTGTGGAACCTGGAGAAGTTTGCTGAAGCGTTAGAGCCCATCCTCTCTACGAACCAAATGAAGAAGATACAAGAAGTTAGGAGCACTCTAGAAGAATACGTTAAGAAGAAGGTCTTGTGAGTATTTATCTATACTAATATTATAAAGAGGAAAGATTTGATTGTTTCTTTGTTTGTTTGCGTTGAATAGGCTCCGAAACTACTGGACCGATTTGAAAAATTCTTTCACCATTAGAATATCCTACATTATCCGTGATGAACATAGGATACATGATTTTCCCGAATCCCACGGGACCGAAGTCCCGGGCGGAAAAGCTAGTTAATAATATTTATAATAATGCTGACTTTTGGGTAACTTTAAGTTAGAGTTATCGAAAATTAAGGATGTGAATCAACCCACTAAACTGAAAAAAAATCCCCAAGGAGCATAGGTCGAAATCCCTTCTAATATTATAAATGCTAAAGTAACTCTGCCTGTCTGTCACGCTTTCACGCTTAAGCTACTGAACCGATTTTAATGGAATTAGGTACAGAGATAGATTAGACATCGGGAAAGGACATAGGCTACATTTTATCCCACAGCTGGGTACGATATAACCTGTAGCCCACGGGGCGGAAAGCTAGTAATGCATATTTTAAATGATAAAAAATGAAAAGACAGGCTACGCATTATGTGGAAGAACCACAATTTCAATTTTTTGTTATTTTTTTTTAATAATTAAAAATATAACCGGGACATCTTAGCAATTCGATTTCGAAAGGAGAGCGGTCCACCAACCCGTATCGGGCCAGCGTATTTCGAAGGGAGGCCCATGTCCCTCGGTGGTGTCGTAATATGGGCTGATAAAAGAAAGAAAAATTTAGAATTATGAGAATGTGTGTACGTGCAGAGTGCGTAAATGTGGTACGCACATTCTTATCATTGTAAATTTTTCTTTCTATTATCAGAAGAATTTTTCTTTATCATTTTTATTCTTTTTTTCTTTATGATTTTTTCTTTGTTGCCGTGTGGTGATCGGTTAAGAATAACACCACCCCATCTCTTTCCGTGGGTGTCGTAAGAGGCGACTAAGGAAACACAAATGAGACCTATCTCCTAGTAATCCATCCCAGGCAACGACACTTTTCATTTTTTTTCTGAATCTGAGGTGTCGTCCTATGGTCTCATGCGGTGTGGTAGGCTCTGTAAAGGGCCGTCTGGTTCGCGACCACCCTCCTACCGAAGTCCGACGCCAAACAGCTTGCTGTGTTCCGTCGGTGCGTGGGAGTACCAGTGCCTTTATAAGCATTTTCTGGGTTAACTCGCTCCAACGTCGACCTCATCTTTGACCTTGATGGTCAAGATTGAGGTCAAGAGTTAACCCATCTTATAATAAAAAAAATTAAAAAAAACTGAAATTTTCAAAAAAAGTGATGGATTGACGTTATTTTTTCGTACGCACAATCATTTCTGCATTGCTTAAGAAATGATACTATGGGCGTTCATGCGAAACAATTGCGCGTAAAAAAAGATCACGTAAATTCAAAGCTTTTTTTTCATGTCATACGGTTTCCTGAAAGTTTTTCAGTTACATGAGTAAAATCCCTTTGTACAATTATTTTCTCATTTGTTCAGTTGACTAAATTAGTGGAAACATTCACTCTTAAATTTAAAGTGGTGTCACATATTTTCAGAATGACATACCTTTTGAAACTGGGTCTGACTGAAATCCAAGATGGCGACGAGTGTTTGGTGGACGATTTCCTACAAATCATGCAGGACACTACTTCGGACTTTACATGCTCCTTTAGGCAGCTAACTGAGGTAAACGACACTAATTTCTATGTATTAATGATATTTTTTCTCTTGTAGTTATTTTCTTTTGTTTTATTCGTGTAATGTTTTTTAAAGTATAGTAACTTGATAGGCGACTAAAGAATGTTCCGGAGGCCTTTGGCTGAAGTCGGCGTGGGTGGTTGCTGTAATGCTGTTCCGATTAAATTTTTGTTTTCTGTATTAAACCGTTGTTTAATGTGTAACAGTGATAGTGTATTGTGCAGTAAACCTACTTAAAACAGAGTGGTGATCAAATAATTCAAGTGTTACAACGTATCCGCTCCGTTTGTGAGCATCAAGGTAGCGTACACATTATGGGATTTACGGTTTTGCCCATAACACACTTATTTCGCTCTGTTTATGCCCATAAATAGCGCATTAGTGCAAAAACGAAATAAATAGTTCACCTTTAGGAAATAAAGACCATTAGACTTTAGGAATAAAGACCATTGTTGAGGAGGGGCGGACACTCCCGCCACAGGTAACTTTGTTGCCCACTGGGAGTGCCCAACAAATGATATGCTAATGTACAACATTTAAAGAAATAAAGTTTTTTTTTTTTTTTTTGATTTTTGATTATCATGTGTACGCTGGCTTGACGTCGAGCAGGTGTACATTTGGTCGTTCTCGAGAGCGGTTTATACTACAGTACAGAAGGTTACACCAAAAACTGTGTATAAATAGAGCGACTGCTGTGCAAAATTTCAAAAAGATTGCTCATCAACTAACGTAGATATGAAACAATTCCTTACGTCAAGCTAGCGTAAACATAAAAGGCGACCTTTCCTAGATATAATTGTTATTTAGATAAATAGTTCGTCATATTCTGACTCTGACTGTGCCATTAATTTATGTAAATTCGCAGTGGAACACTGTGAAAAAACTATGTAAAGTTCTAGGTACAGAACATGACATTAGGTAAATTTCACTGCACTGATTTAAATTTAAAATTAGTAGATTACATTATTTAATATTTGTTTTGCTGTATTAGCTTTTATGTTGTCAGGTGGACCCAAGTGAACTACTAGACAAATCGGTGATAGAATCAAAGTGGTGTTTGAAGAAGATGGCGGAGAGCGAACGATGGGAGGCCTGGGTGATGCGGTACCAGAGCCGACTGCACAAGGAAGATGGTTAGTTATACGATAAGTAATATTTTTTTAAATTATTTTTTATTATTGTTATAAGATGGTTTAACCCTTGACCCCAATCTTGACCATAAAGGTCAAAGATGAGGTCGACGATGGAGCTAGTTAACACAGAAAATGCCTGTAAAGGTACTGGTACTCCCACGCACCGACGGAACACAGCAAGCTGTTTCACCTCAGATTCAGAAAAAAATGAATTGTCGTTGCCTGGGATGGATTACTAGGAGGCAGGTCTCATTTGTGTTTCCTTAGTCGCCTCTTACGACACCCACGGAAAGAGATGGGGTGGTGTTATTCTTAACCGATCACCACACGGCCAAAATCTGTACTAATAATGATTGTTTGTTTGTTTGCATTAAATAGGCTCTGAAACTACTGGACTGATTTCAAAAATTCTTTCACCATAAGGATGCTACATTATCCCTGAGTAACATAGGCTACATAATTTTACCCAATTTCCCACTGGAACGAAGTCCCGGGCGTAAAGCTAGTTGGAGTATAAATTGAGATTGGGATAAGGGTGGATGCAGCCTTAGCTTACGGAAGGAGGCGGGCACCGGGCTCGAGGTGAAATATGATAATTATCATAATTTTATGAACTCAATTATGATGGTTATGGTAAAAAATTAAATTACCTTCAAAATTAATGTCAAACGTGGCATCAAGTGGTATTCGAACCGCTGATGCTCTGCCTACCCTACCTTGTCAGGGATCATAAGCGTAAGTGTATGTATGTTTTTTATTTTATTTATTAATAATGGGTTTGCTCTTGACCACAATCTAGCACAAGGGCGGAGAAGCGGTCTCACTCGAACTTTAAAGAGGTGCCTATTCAATCGAACTTTAATGTGATGACACCCTCTCTGTATCTGTTGTGGCCTTCTTTTTGAATATACTCGTACACATCAACACGGTCTAGGGATATTGCACGATTTTTCATACAAAAGAGGTATGTTTGAGAAGCTACAAAAGCATACTCGAGATACATGGAGGGCTATAATTTTGAGACGAGCAAGTGCTAAACCTAAATTTTCAATTCTAATCAATAAATTTTGTTTTACTTGAAATTTGTGAAAACTTGACGATAATGAAAAAATAATTGCGTAAATTCGATCATTTTCATACAAAAAGCAGGCAAAAAGTACATTTTCGTTTTCGTTTCCGTCACGTTTTCACAAATTTCAAGTAAAACAAAATTTATTGACTAGAATTAAAAATTCAGGTTTAGCTCTTGCTAGTCTGAAAATTATAGCCCTCCATGTATCTCGAGTATGCTTTTGTAACTTCTCAAACAGATTTCTTTTGTATGAAAAATCGTGCTATATCCCTAGACCGCGTGTATGCGGCGTTTATTTTGTTGAGCTTTCACGTCGGGAACAGGGTAAATGAAGAGAATCAGATTTTTGGAGGCACATTTCTATTGCGTTACAATTAAATACAAAATTACATTTTAAGTGAGTGACCTGCGTGGCGGGCGAGAGACGACTGACGTCACCTCGCCCAACTCTACTGGAAGTGGCAAATATGCTGAATTTACAAAACGAATCATGTGTCCCTACAATTTGTTTATGTGGAATTTAAAGGTTCAAAGGACCTCTTTACATACACTTTAAATTAGTTAACGAAATTTTAGTGTTTGATTACGGTTTGATTTGTAAAATTCTCAAAAAAAATATTTGGCAGTGAGTTCGGAGGATCGTCGCGCGCGCATGATCCGCGTGAACCCGGTGTACGTGCCTCGCAACTGGATATTGCAGGAAGCCATCGCAGACAGAGAAAAACGATTTCAAAAAGGTATACTCGTGTAAATCTTCTTATCGTGTAGGTATAGTCAAGCGTGTTTCGAACTTGGCTAACCCTGGTGTCAGAGTTTTCAAACCGCAAAATGGTCTCTGACAAAAAATCTGCCGTCTTTATTATTCGTCATCGAATGTGCCAGTTGCCAACTCTTAACAGGTATACTGTAAAAGCCAGTGCATGGGATAACTTATCATTATCACTACTATACTAATATTCCACCTGTACGGTTCACACAACCGTACATTGCTAACTTAGCTTTTTACTTTAGCGTTTAATTAGGTCGCATTAACTCACATCAATCAGTTCACGTGTCACGCCCGTGCCGTGCGCTCATACATATCATACATTTTGTAAAACCAGTGAAATAAATTATCTTCAACGAATCATTGTGTTTACATCAAGCAGCTAAAGGGTGTCTCGTACACCACCTGTCCCCCGATCGCGGTAGGTTTGAACGTGTTTACCAAAGTTAAATCGCTCACGTTTCTATTGGGCTGAATACAAAGGAAACGAGCGGATTAGCTTTGGTAAACACGTTCAAACTTACCGCGATCGGGGGGCTGATCTTCAAACAGCTTTATTTGTACGTTCACGCTTTTGGTTGTCAATCTGGAACTGAACCTAAAACGTATTATATTTAGGATTAAGATTTGATTGTTAGCTGTAGTATTTGTCTTCTCTTATTAACCCTAGAGTAGTCGCGCCTTTTTTAAAACATGAGTGGTCGCTTAGGCAGCATTTTGCCGCTCATTATTATTTTAAGCGAATAATCGTTAATTTATATTTTAAATCATCTCAAAAGGGTAGAATAGAACGTCAACTAATAGAAAAATAACATTTATGAAAGATTCATACTTCGTTTGATTAAAAAAACATGTTTTGGGAAATATTAGACAATTTTTTTCAATTTTTTTTATTTCAAAAATAGAGAGGTAAAGTGTACTAAGAACAGCTACTGAGAAACTTGATCTTGACAGATGCATCGTTTACAAAATAACACAGTTTCTTTGTCGCGGGCGGCAAAATGCTCATAGCGCGAGCACTCTAGGGTTAATAAAAAAATAGTAATAACCCTCAGAACGAATGTCAAATGTGCGTCAAGTGGTTTCAGAATCACATGATGTTCCGCCTACCCTTTAGGGATTATAGGCGTGAGTGTATGTATGTATGCCAATGAAGGCACTGGTACTCCCACGCACAGACGGAACACAGCAAGCTGTTTGGCGTCGGACTTCAGTAGGAGGGTGATCGCGAACCAGACGGCCCTTTATAGAGCCTACCACACCGCATGAGACTATAGGACGACACCTCAGATTCAAAACAAACTGAGGTGTCGTTGCCTGGGGTGGATTAAATAGGAGGCAGGTCTCATTTGTCTTTCCTTAGTCGCCTCTTACGACACCCACGGAAAGAAGTGTCCTCTGAAAACACTGTATATACCAGGGGTGGCCAACCGGTCGATCGCGACTGTTAGTCCAGTCGATCGTGGCAAGGCAAAAAAATAAAATAAAAAACATTTCAGACTTAAGTTTTTTCTCTTAATATAATTTAAAAAAATTACTACATGATTGTGTACTGAACTATGTTGTTTCATTTAAGATTTCAAGAAGTATGTAATTGGTAGATCGCACAGGGTTTCGTTAGTAAACAGGAGATCTTGGGTATAATCAAGTTGGCCACCCCTGGTATATACACTAAATAAACAGAGTTAATACTATTTTATTTTCTACTAATTTGATTTGTTTTTTTCTTTTTGTTAGGTACAGAGAGCCGCACATCAGATTACCATACGTGTGAACAATAAGAACGGTTTTGCAATGAAATTGGTGGGGTAGCCTGATGCGCTGCCTCTCTGTACATAGAAGTGTGGATTTATATGGAGAAAAACAGTTTTCAGAAGACGAATTTATAAACCTGCCGCCGTTTCTCGTGCACAGCTTTCGATAACCAGACTCTAACAGGGGTAGAGGAGGTTAAGAAGAAAAAAAACCTCTTGTGACGGATGACCCTTATTTAGTATTTTGAAATTGGTGTCTGTACTACAGGCTAACTGCCGTACTCAGAGACGTCAATTTTTTATTTTTTTTTATTATAAGATGGGTTAACTCTTGACCTCAATCTTGACCATAAGGTCAAAGATGAGGTCGACGATGGAGCGAGTTAACCCAGAAAATGCCTATAAAGACACTGGTACTCCCACGCACCGACGGAACACAGCAAGCTGTTTGGCGTCGGACTTCGGTAGGAGAGTGGTCGCGAACCAGACGGCCCTTTACAGAGCCTACCACACCGCATGAGACCATAGGACGACACCTCAGATTCAGAAAAAAATGAAGTGTCGTTGCCTGGGATGGATTACTATTTTTTTTTTCTTTATTTTAATGGCAATCCATCGTCTGATGACAATGATTCTGCCAGTATCAAAGTACCAAAGAAAAAACAAAATGACTTTTGTACGGTAATTCCAGACAGGGTTGATACAGTGAATTTTCGGATCGATGATACTTCCAAGATAAATTATTTATGTAGGTAATATTGATCTGAAAGAGACAAAAAACAATAATTATAGGTTAGTAAATATTAGATGGTGTTATAACATCGATGGATGGGAAACATTTAATATTAATACATAAAGCTGTACGTATAGAACACAGGACAAATCACAATAAAATATTATTAGCTTTAATAAATTGGGCCAGTAGGTTAACAAAAGGGGTTGGTACCAGTGAAAGGAGGGAGTTGAGGTTAACTGGGCGCGGGAGGTCAGCAGGGAGTACATCGTACAGACTTTGATGACGTGGGCAATTAAAGAAGATGTGGTCTACAGTGCCCTCTTCGAGACCGCATTCACAGATTGAACTATCTTTAATTCTTAGTTTGGCAAGAAAAACAGGAGAACAGACATGGCCCAAACGAAGACGAATAATAACAGAGGTTACTATTTTGTCAAAGTTCCTAAATTTAAAAAACCATGGGCGGGGTGGAATTGATGGTTGAATTTTGCCGAAATGAACGCCTTTAAGTTTACGAGACCTTTGCCAGATGTTATCCCAAGATTCCATCATGATAGGCCGGGCACAGCTACGGATATCCCTCGCAAAATTTTGTTTGTATTTATTACAACCTAATTGTATAGCTTCCTTAGCACATAAGTCAGCAGTTTCGTTTCCAGTGATGCCACTGTGGCCCGGGATCCAAACAAGTACGACGTTCACGCCAGATTTTGCACAATTGTAAAGTGATTCTTTAATTTTAAGAGTTAGATAGAAATTGTCTTTTGCATGGAATGGTAATTTTGTTATGTCCTGGAGGCAACTTAGGGAGTCTGAAAAAACGACTGATTTATCAAGCCGGTGCGACTCAACATAGGTAACTGCTTCCAAGAGGGCAATAGCCTCTCCTGTGTAGACGGATGATTTGGCTGGGCATTTAAAGTTTAAAATAATTTTATACTTTGGAATCCACACTGCCGCTCCCACTTCTCCATCGTTAGACAGTTTTGACGCGTCTGTGTAGAGCTGAAGCCAGTTGGGCCACTTTTCATTTACCATGCTGTTAAACCGTCTATTAGCACCCGGGGATTTCTTTTCAATACCTAAATTGAGAACTACAGGAGCTTGATATATTAGGACATCGAAGTGGAACTTGAAAATCGGATTTTTATCGATTTGGAAGATTGTAGATAAATTGTGCTTTTTAAAAGACTTTACGAGAGGAGGAATTTCTTTAAAACGCCAATACTGAGATGTAGTTGTAAGGTCTGTCAGTGAGTCTATTTTGCCAAGAAGGGGGTGGGAAGAATTTTGAACTAAATTAAATAGAAAACGATCAGATAAATATTGTCTTCGTAAATATAGAGGGGGGTCAACACACTCTATCTGGAGCGCATTCGTTGGAGAAGACCTCATAGCTCCTGTAATAATGCGTAGACATTGAGCTTGAATTCGATCTAGTTTGGCCAGAGCTGTTTTACTGCATGGCTCCAACACAAAGCAGGCGTAGTCGAAGTGACTGCGAATCACAGCATTGTACAGAAGTTTCTGACTATACGGATGGGAGCCCCAACGAACACCCGAGAGAGAGCGTAGGATATTGATGTTCTTGTCGCATTTGTTTTTAATATAATTTAGATGTTGGATGCCTGATAGTTTAGAGTCTAGAAACACTCCTAAAAATTTGGTATATTTTTGTATGCCTATGTTTTGTTCGTTGATATAAATAGAGATTGGAGGGTGTGTCCGTTTGCGGGTAAAAACAACAGCATTACATTTAGGGACAGATAAAGTTAAACCATGGTCCTCAAGCCAGACATTTAAGTAATAGAGAGCAGAGTTAAGACGGGAAGATGCATCATTGAACGAAGATGAACTGGCGTACAGTACAATGTCGTCAGCATACTGTAAGATGTTGCTAAAACATAAAACCGTTCTGTCAAGGTCATACGTGTAAACATTGTACAACAGAGGGCTCAACACCGAGCCCTGCGGCAAGCCCTTCCAGATCCTTCTAGAGGGTAATAGATCACCTTGTGCACGAACACGTATGGATCGTTCCATAAGCATACTACATATGATGTTGGTTAATCTTCCGGGAATACTTAGCTGTAACATCTTCTGTCTAAGTAGGGGAAGAACAACATTGTCATATGCACTCGATATATCAAGGAAGACACCGATTACGTGTTTACCTTCGCTAAAAGCTCGCCTGATGTCAGAAGTAAGAATGCTAAGACTATCCAAGGTACCCATACTCTTTCTGAATCCAAATTGGAATTGTGAAATTAGTCCTCTATTCTCCAAGATCCATTCAAGGCGACTTTTGATTAAATGCTCGAAAATTTTTGCCAAGACAGAAGAGAGGGCAATTGGCCTGTATGAAGAAGCACTATCCGGGTTCTTGCCAGGTTTTAAAACTGGTACGATGATTTGAGTTTTCCATGAATCTGGTATACGACCTGATTCAAATATACCATTCAAAAGGCTGAGAAAATATATTTTTATAGACTCAGGACATTCTTTAATAAATGAGTAAGGAATGCCGTCAACACCCGGCGTCGAGTCCCTGAGGTGATCTAGAGAGCACAGCAGTTCTGGAAAAGAGAAGGGTTCGTCGAATCTGTCACCTGAGTGTTGCATAGGGACAAAGGAAGGGATAGAATCATGAAATGGAACAGACGGAGGGGCGAGTTTGTCATAGAATTCGTTAAGCCAGGATGTCGGATCATTGGATGTAGGATTAGAATTTTCCATAGAGCGGCGAAAAGATTTAATGCGTTTCCAAACCAGAGACGCCGGAGTTCGAGGTGAAAGAGAGGCGCAAAATGACTGCCAACCTTTGCGTTTTTTAAGAGACAATATTCTTTTGGTCTGAGCTGAAATTTTATTAAAGTAAATATAATTATCTGAGGAAGCAGTCTGGACAAACTTATTTTCAGCTTCGTTTCGTAGTCGGATCCATTTGGTGCATTCCGCATCCCACCAAGGAGGAGATGGAATTTTAAAGGGTGAAACATTCTTGGCTGGGATGGATTCCTGGGCCGCACTAAGAATATATGAAATAAAAGTGTCATACGAAGTAAGAAGATTGTCTCCAGAGATAGGAGGGAGGAAAGGAAACTTGCGTTCTAAAACAGATGCATACTTAGCCCAGTCTGCCTGTTCAGTTTTAAATTTACACATTGGGGAAGGAGTATGATTCAAATGAGTAGAGTTTAGGAAGGCAACAATGATTGGAGCATGATCGCTTCCAAAAGTATTCTTAAGGACTTGCCAAGACAGAGACATCACAAGATTAGGAGAAGCTAGAGACAAATCTACAGGGCTGGGATTTTGCCCAGGTGCGCTGCGCCTGGTAGGAGTGCCATCATTCAAAACGCAAAGCTTGTTATCGTCCAGCAAATCCAGAAGTGAGGAGGATGCTGGGCCACATCTGGCGGAACCCCACAATGTATGGTGTATGTTGAAGTCACCCAGGATGAGTAGAGGACCAGATAAGGAAGAAATAATGTGATTTAAGTCTGCTACCAAAGATGAGTTAGGGTGAGGTAAGTAAACTGAAACAACTGTAATATTTAAGGTTTTGATGGCAACTATATTAAATCCAGGGTTGACATTACGAAGAGGAATTTGAGAGAAGGTGACAGATCTCTGAATCAAGAATAATGTACCTCCATAACCATCATCTCCATCATCACGAAGGCAGAAGTAACCAGGGACTCTAAATCGAGACCCCGGCCTCAACCAAGACTCCGTGATGGCACAGACACAAGGTTTGAGTTTGTTGATAAGGTGAATCAAATCTGATTTATTGTGATTAATTGATCTACAGTTCCATTGAAGGACTCTGTGGGGAGCCGTTGTGATTGATAAGTTGGGATAAAAGCTGTTTAAGTAAATCAACGACATTGTACGGTAGGGAGTCACTGAATTTTGAAACTATATTTACTAGTGTGCAAACAAGAAGCTCAATAAGGTTGTCATTTGGTGTGATACGGGGGGGGTAGGGGAAGCTGGGAAAGCACTGCCATTGGGCATTGAAGATTTAGGGGTTTGTATGATATTTTGATGAGCAGTGACATCATATGATTTTCCCATTTCAGGAGCGGGTCGCCGATTTTGTAAAATAGTTTTCCTGTAAGAAGAGGATGCAGCCTGGGGTGCAGGGCTTGAGCACTCCAAGCGGGAGATTCCAGATATTTTTGGAGAGGGAGCAATATTTTGTGGTTGAGAGGTTACATCTGCGAATGATTTTCTCACTGCTGGGAGACGACAAGATGCCTGAGTGTAACTAATATTTTCTTCTGCCATGATCAGTTTTATGAGCCTTTGTCTACTATGTTCAGGACAATTATTATCAGTAGCCTTATGTGAACCACTGCATAACACACAGAATGGTGTGTCAGCTACACAATCAGTGCCTACATGGTCTTTGCCACAAACAAAGCAACGGGGTTTTGAGCGACATTGCATTTGGACATGTCCAAACCGACAACAAGCCCGGCATTGGATACTTGGAAGTTTATAAAGGTCGACTGGCAGGGATGAATAAAAGCAAAATACTTTCTCTGGCAGAACTTGCCCCGCAAAAGTTAAAACGACTGTAGTTGATGGTTGCCAGGTGATTTTACCGTCTATGTATTTTTTAATGTTCAGTCTACGAGCCCTGACTACTTTTCCACAGTTTGAAGGACATTTAATCCCTGTGACAAGCTCCTCAAGTGACCATTCCAGAGGGATATCACGCACTACACCCATTCTAGAAACATGAAATTGGGGTATTGTAGCAATATAATCAAATCTTGGCAGCAAATCATTCTTCACAAACTCATTGGCGGCTGACTGTGAAGTGAACTCAACTGATACTTTATTTCTTCCAAGAGGCTTAATTCCACCATCCTTTATGCCCATTATCCTGTTTTTGAAAAGAAGTTGTGAAAATTTCAGAACTTTTATGGTGATTCCATCAGAGGGACTTGAGGAAGACCTGGAGACGTGTATTATAAAAGGCCCTGAATCAGTTGATGAGTAACAAAGTTTTTTACCTTCAAGCTCAGGAATCGAAAAAGTATTTTGAGTTGATGCTGACGGAGGTACTACCTTTTTGGGATCAGGTTCGTCTACGGGACCGGCAGGGCGTTTTACTGGTTTTGGAATAGGCCGGGGAGTGCTTTCAAATAATGACTGGGACATTTCTATGTCGGGTGGTAAGCCGCCTCCCGGAGGAGGCGGATCATCATCCGCCATATCTCACAAACAAAGCAGAACAATCACAAAAACACTTACAATTATAACACAGACACAACACCTCAGTAATATAATATATAGATATTGGATATATCAACAGTATTTTCACTAGAAACCGCAAAAAACCCTACTGCACGTGTTTTCTAACGCACGATGAAAAGCAGAATCCGATGGATTACTAGGAGGCAGGTCTTATTTATGTTTCCTTAGTCGCCTCCTACGACACCCACGGAAAGAGATGGGGTGGTGTTATTCTCAACCGATCACCACACAGGTTAAGAAGTAATTAAATGTCATGCTATCCTTGTTTATATCAACAAGAGTGAAAGAGACAACATCAGAGTCAGTACTTAACTCTAATTGACGTCTCTGAGTACGGCAGTAAATCCCTATCACGGTCACCAGTCTCTCACTAATGTTAAAATATACGTTAATCTAATAATTGTAAGGCCTTATGTACTTAACATTGTTGAGTAATAAAAATTATTATTTATTATTCTATTATTAATCCTCCATTTATTCCCCCAGGTGAGATTTCTTTTGAAGGTGTTGAGGACCCCATTCGATGTGAACGAGGAAGCAGAGAAGCGCGGGTTTTCATCACAACCACCCAGCTGGTCTTACGGGCTCAAACTCAGTTGCTCCAGTTGAATCCCTACTTATAATTTTGCTAATAAACCGCCCGGGACTTCGTTATTATGAAGCCTATGTTACTCAGTGATAAAGTAGCATTTTAATGGTGTAAGATTTTTTAAATCGGTCCAATAGTTTCGGAGCCTATTCAATGCAAACAAATAATCAAATCTTTCCTCTTTATAATATTAGTGTAGATAAATGCGAGAGTAACTCTGTCTGTTTGTCTGTAACGCTTTCACGCCAAAACGGTTCAATACAAACTTTCATCCCCTATTTGAAACCCATCAATCATTTTTTTCGTAATAAAAGGTAGCCTATGTCATTTTCCAAGCTCTAGTCCATCTCAGTACTAAACAAAAAAATTTCGCATAACGATATTTTGTCATAACAACGAACTGATATGACAAAATATCATTACGCGAAAAATTTTTTTGTGTAAAAAGTTATGCGAAAAAAAAGGGCTTTCAATTTTATGAGAGTCAATATGGAACCGCCTAAACTACTGAATCCATTTTGTTGTTTAGTACAGAGATAGACTAGAGCTTGGGAAAGGACATACGTTACCTTTTATTGCGAAAAAAAATGCTTGAAGGGGTTGAAAGTTTGCATGGAAGTTGGTCACTATCGAAGATATAACCATGAAACTTCGTATATAAGCACTTTTAAAAAAAAGGTTGTCTGTAAAATCGGTTTACGGGCGATAGTTCGTGATAACGCTTGGGCTGATCATGCCTCTCTATCGCTTGTTCCGCGCTCTCGCTTGCACGCTCGGCTCAGGCGGAACGTGACACTTTTTCGTGCGTACAGCTGGTGTTCATTGATTATCACGTCAAAAGAAATAAAACATTTTTATAAAGCGTTTGATGACATTAAAATCATGAAATATAAAATAAAAAGTATAATAAAATAAAAAGTGCTGCCCAAAGGTAACTAAAGCGGACGAAGTCGTGGGTAAAAGCTAGTATAGCTATAAAAATACGTTGACAAGTTTGTATGGAGTGTTGACAAGATTGTATTTACCGTTGTACTACTCCAAAGCAATTTTGATTTTAAATCCATTCACTGTGATCGCCGATCTATGCTTTAAGCATGTTGTTGTATAAAATTGTATTTTTAATATCCTTTTAATATAAATTGGATTAAGGTATGTGTGACTTTAAAATCAGTTAATGCTACTTTAGGCGGTAATGCTACATATAATGCTTAACAAATTTTCTTAAGGAACATATACAGGACAGCTTAATAAAAACCAAAACTCTGAATTCAGATCATCATACTGAATGATTTTCTAGTGGTATTTTCCTAAATTTTTTTTCAATAAAAATATTTTTGTTACAAAAATGTAACATTTAACATTTTTGTTACAAAAATGTAACATTTTCCACTTATTAGTTTATTCGAATACATTGCATTTAAAAATAATTCACGACAGCGTAAAACAACGCAATGTACAGGGACAACAGCACATCATGCTATCCACAACTGTCAAATTTCTTCAATCGCTTTCAATTTTATCTCTAAGTATTAGAGTTTACTATCCATTGGGGAAATTTGACAGTTTGTGGTAACCTGATGTGCCGTTGACTGTACATCGCATTCTGAAAAAGGCGCGGCGCGGGGGGATCGCGCGTAATTTAAAAAAAAAAATCTTATACTATTATGGGCGATTGCTCAATTTGTGTAGACAGAGGTGAGTTTTTTTTTCATATTTAGGTATCTATGTTCCTTGAGGTAAGTTGTTCAGATTAGTCGGCTAGTGACCTATGAAAATGCCCCATTGTTGACATAGAAAGCATAAACTTAGAATTAAGACATGTCAGTAATTGAAAAGGATATTGTTAAATAAGTTACAGCCTAAGAAGAAAAGTATAGTCTTTTCCAATGTGATAGAACTTATTTATGAAGTTATATTTTAATGTTATATTTTTTGTTATAAGTATATTTTTATGGATCAAAGTAAAAAGTACATAATGAAGTTAATAAAATATATCTTTTATTATTATTTTTTGTTTTCTTAACTTAATTAATCCTTCAGTAGGTTTTATATTACTATCACACAGTTCTTAATTATTTACAGTTTTGCAAACATAAATGACTAAAAGAAAATAATTTTCTGACACTATCTGTAGAACATAATAATATTGAAAAAAAAACAAAAGAAAACATAATTGTAACTTAAAATAGACAAAAAAAAACTAAATAAAAAAAATAACCTAACACTACAGAAACAAATATTTTTTTTTTATTCATAATCTTCATCAGCACTATCATCTGGCTCTGAATAGTCCTCGTCTATATCTATTTTTCTTTTCTTTTTCGCCTGTACATTTTCTTTATCTTCTCCCTTGCTTTCCTCTACCTTTGCCACAGTTTGTGCTGACCGATGATGGAAAACAAACGAGATACTCTTTGCCAGATCCCAGCACTGCTTCAACACTAAATCAGCCAAACTCTTTTTGTCCGCACAGTGGTACCAGTTAGACAAATCCGATGTGCAATCTGAATTTTCCGGAGGCAAAGTAATCTGAATGTTGTTGATGCATCTACGGCATTTAAACTTGCTGTGAGTATCAGAAAGAGTGTTTTCTTCAAGGCGAAACAGATCTTTTAAGTCTTCTGAAGTGAAATGCCGCAACGACTCCTCATTTTGGTCGACTACAGTGTCGCTTAGTGCCTTTTTATGTGCTTGGCGTTGGAATATCTTTTCTTCAATCGTCCCTGTTGCAAGGAGCCTATAAATATAGCAAGGCTTCTTCTGCCCGTCTCGCCAAACGCGAGCCATAGCTTGGTCATCATTTGCAGGGTTCCAATCCGGATCAAACATAATTAAACGGTTTGCTCCAATGAGATTCAAGCCACAGCCACCAGCTTTAGAACTTAGCATAAAGATCCATTCTTTAGATTCCTTATTGTTGAAGCTTTCCACAACTTTTGCACGTTTTTTAATCGTCATAGACCCATCTAACCTCACATATTGGTAACACCGCTTTCGACACAATTTCTCAAAAAGATCCAAGGTTTGTGTATAATTTGATACAAGGACAATTTTGTCATCCGTGTTAGTTTTCAAGTTAGCTAATATGCAATCAAGAATCATGAGTTTACCGGAGAATTCAGGTTTTACATCCTTGATGTCATAATTGCTTGGTAGTAGGTTCCTGGCCTTTTCAAAGCCTTCAGAGCCTTCTATGATTTTGTCATAAACCAAATCTGGATGATTGCAAAGCTTCTTCAATGTTGTTATGCTTGATAAAGCACTCAATGTGTTCTTTTCACCATTTCCAGAAAATTTGTTACGAATAGCATCAGAGTTGATAAAGTTTTTGTACAATTGCGTCTGAAGGGGAGTCATTTTGACACAAATGACCTGCTCAAACTTGACCGGCAAGTATTGTGTTAGTAACGTACTTGTTCTACGAATCATACATTTGTTTACTATAGAAGTCAGTATCTGAAGGCATTCCTGGGCTTTTTCTCGTTCCTGCTGAGTTGCCAGAGCATCTTGGCCTCTTAGAATTGGATTTTCATATTTCTTTTTAAATTCAGCTGCCGTTCCTAGTATTCCTTCATTCACAAAGTGTACTAAGCTGAAATATTCAGTCAAATCATTCTGAATTGGTGTTCCAGAGATTAGTATACTCCTTTTGGCTTTCAAACCCATTAGAGCTTGATAAGTTTGGTTCTCACTGTTCTTTAATCTGTGTCCTTCATCACAGAGAACTAATCCTACTTCAGATGAGTGCAGAATGTTGGAGTAAATTCTGAAAGTCTCGTAGGATATGATCAAAACCGGTGTAGCAACTCTTGTGGCCGAATATGTGTTCATGAACTGTTTTATCTTCAATGTTATGTCGGCTTTGGAACCGCCATCCATTGGTAGAGCATTTATCCTTTGCCCGAGCCACTTAGCAATCTCATTATACCAGTTTTTGACCAAACTGCTTGGGCACACGATTATAGCCTTTGTAATTGTAGGTTTACACTCAGGGCTCTGCCTCAACAATGTCCATAATAGTGTAATACACTGTAGTGTCTTTCCTAATCCCATTTCATCGGCCATAATGCAGCCGTATGCATTTTCTATCTGTGCTCCTGTGACACAGTCATACATGAACTTAACCCCTTCTCTTTGATGTGGCCTTAGTACGTTTCCTAAGACAGGATCGACAACAACGGCAACTTTAATGTCTTGTGCGTTCATTTTCATCTTCTCGTGTTCAGGAATGTACGGAGGACGGTATAAAACCAAAGCGTTCGGCTCGTCGGGGTCGTGAAGAGCGCGCCTAACCTGACTTCGTTTTAACCCTAAACTTTTACCACAATACGACGAAACATAGTTCGGGATGGGTACTTTGAAGGGCTTGCTGAGTATCTGCTTGATTAGATTCTCGTGTTCTGATGAGGACATCGATTGAGACGGAGATTTCTGGGCCAAAGGGATCCTAGCACATTCCCGCCGTTTCTTTTTCGCAGAGTCTAGTAGCGGGCTTTTAAACACATTGTCGCCTGCGCCGATTTGACTAGGCGCTAAGCTTCGCCTCATTGTGTATTCAAGCTCACTTTTCCATCGAAAATTAATGTAAACTTCGGTTTTGGCAAGATGTAAACAAAACCATAACAAAACAAAAACCTGCAGCAACTTGAAACTTTTTGACGTTTCTATGACTGGGTTGCCATAAAATAAAATTAAAAATGGCTTGGAATCGTAATTCCGGCCTACTACTTGTTTCGAAAAGGGAGGCCCGTGCCCCTCGGTGGGGACGTATATGGGCTGGTAAGAAGTGCTTTGTCCCCAGTATTCAAACCACAAATCGGTCTAATGTCTTGGTCAATAGATAGTCACAGCCGGGATCGACAGCACTAGTGTCGTAATACTAACGTAACGTATTTCCATCCATCCATCCATACATTCACTCCACCAACACCATCTCTAATTAGTCTGTGACCAACACTCGGTGTTAGTTTTAGATAGTTTTTACTCTCGTATCCTACTTAAGTGCTACTACAGTATGCCTGGGAAAAGGTAGATGATGGCACATTTTAAGTTTTTCTTTGACGCCTGCGTCCTGCGTCGTGTGTTTGGCTTTCGATAAGAAGGTAAGTACTTACTTCATTTTAGGGTTTTAAGCAAGGAGGAGTAGATAATTTAGGGAAGTCGAGTAAAACAAATAACATCCTATAAAAAAGTTTTATTATAAAAACTTATTTTAAAGTGTTTTTAAAATAGCTTAATCCTTAATCTAACAATCACATCACAATATACCTAGCAATCACATTACCTAGGTACAATAGGCACACAATTTTTATCAATAACAATACATAAACTTAAATACTGGTACAATTAATTTAAACAGAAGTCTTTACAATTCAATGGCTTTCGCCGTGCTTTGTATGGTTACTGTTTCGTCGGATGCTCCGAAACCGAATAACCCTGTGAATTTCAGGAAGTACCACAACAGTAGACCATAGAAGATAATGCCCCAGATCATGTCCACAGCCCACATCCTGCGAAGAAAAATTGAAAGACGAATGATTATTTTTATAGAATTATATATTTTATTTACTAAGTTAATGAAAACTCAATGAGTTATTATTATTATTATTATTATAATTTTATTTTAGTATCACCGGGGTTTTTCAAACGACGGAGGTTTTTTAGATAAACTTAATCCAAACCGTAAATGGTACAAGGTATGTTTTTTTATCAGGCCATAATAACGTCCCCTCCGAAGGGTACGGGCCTCCCATTGTAACACGAAGGGGATTTATCCATAGGATTTAGGCCTTTCGAAAACGAATTCTTTTAGACGTGCAGGTTTCATTACGATATTTTCCTTCACCGCTGAGCAAGTGATAACTAATGAGAAATCCGTACAAAAATCCGAAAAGACGAATTAAGTGGTACAGGCCCGCACCATGATTTGAACCCGCAACCTTTCGGTTACAGGTCTGGCTCATTAACAACTGGGCTATCACATACATAACTCACGCCTATAATCCTTGTTGGGGTAGGCAGAGCGGCAGAGGTTCTGGAACCACTTCGTGCCTCATTTGATATAAATTCTGAACCACATGATGCTTATTATTGAGAGGTTGTCAGTCTTTTGCCCATAATACAGCAAAACCCTCGCGTCCCACTCACTGACTTTTACAGTAGCCTGGGAAGAGTTGGGTGTTGGTATATTCTAAGTTTTTATGACGAAGCCTTCTTACGTGGACCACTAAAAAGTCTACCAATATAAGACCTTATTTAAATTTAAAGCTATGACACTTACACTTTCATATGTCTCCTTGCGGCGGGAATGGTGCTGTCAGGTTCCTTCAGGATGTACCGACGGGCTGCGTACACGCAGTTCTCGAAGTATTTAGGTATGTCGGCGCCTGCGCATATTTTAATAGCAAACTTAGTTCACATGTTTAGTAAAACTATAAAGGATGACTTATTATAAGGAGCGAAAATTAAGGATGTGGGTCAGCCTACGAAACTTAACAACTTTCCCCAACGAAGATAAGTCGAAATATGAAAAAAAAAAAATTCGCCTTTCCATGTAACTTGTGCGATCAGCTGATTTGCCTTTGTATGGCAAATAGTTATTTTCCGCCTTCATATCTGCAGCTCTAGCACGATAACGACAAAATCGCGTTCGGCTCACGCTGAAACTTCACTTTGATTACGCGAGGGTCCCGTGCAAAGGCTTACTCGCCCTATTAGACGGAGATCCCAGGGCCACCAGACCTTACTTATTTTCTCATAAACCAAATGTGTGGGAAATAGTAGTGCTAGTACGTACTAGTAATGAATGAATACCAGCTAACCTAGGCCGACGGCCAATTTTCAGCTATCAGGTTCTGAAGGTACTTCTAAAAATTACTCACTTGTCTTGAAGTCTGGCTGCTGATGTCTTATAGAATATAATTAATTAAATATAAAAATTAATGTTCAACACCGCTAGACACTCCCGTCGGCAGTAATAGTAATTCGCAAGTAAATTATACGATTATACCTATCTGAGCCGTGATTTTTGTATATGATGTTCAGGGAACTATAACAATACCTTTTATAGCACCCAGACTTCAAGACAAGTGAGCAATTTTTGGAAGTACCTTCAGAACCTGGTAGCTGAAAATTGGCCGTCGACCCAGGTTAGCTGGTATTCATACATTACTAGTACGTACTAGCACTACTATTTCCCACACATTTGGTTTATGAGAAAATAAGTAAGGTCTGGCGCCCCTGGGATCTGGGATCTATATGGTGTTGTCAATGTTGACATTTTGACATAGGACCGCGGTGTTGTTGCGGCAGCGCTGATCGTATTCGGCCTGCTGATGCTGACGTATAGGGTATATTATTAATAAAAACGTTCGAATTTCGACTAGTAACAAGTACATGTAGAAAGGTATCTAATAGATCTTATTCTTAAAAAAATGTCTACGAGTAGACCCGTGGAAAGGGTAGAGTAAAAGATGAATTGACATGTTTTCGCCAAAAAATGAAATGTTTTTCGTCAAGCAGAGTAATTTTACAACCGAATAATTTTGTTGCCTGTACCTAGTCAATCGTCATACCTTCAGCATCAACCTTGTACTCCTTATTCTCGCGCTCGTTTAGTCGCTTGCGCACAATCTGTCCGTTGTCAGACTTGAAGTCCCATTGCCGGGTCGTGTAGTACTCGAACACGTCGAATCCTTTGTTGATGCGGCGTTGTACACGCATTAATCTGTTTTGGGGAAAAGTTTAGTTTTAAAACAGTTTTTGAACTAAGCAGCACCAGCTCGAGCATGATGCGCGACAAACTCGCGCGGTGCGCCGCTCGGCTGACGGTGAAACTTCACTTTGATGCGCGAGGGCCCCGCGCAAAGGCTTGCTCGCCCTCTGGTGTTGTGAATGTTAACATTTTGATATAAGGACCGCGGCGCATTCCGCGTGCGAACACAGAGCAGCCATAAAGAAAAGTCAGAGGCCATTTGGCGGTTTAAAAATAAATAAACGTTAAACACTCAAAGGCCCACACTAAGGTTTTCTCTTATGTCGTGGGTTTGAACGTACATAAAGACGGACACAAACACCCACGACCCAAGAACAAACATCTGCTTTTTACATAAATATTTGCCCCGCTTGGGAATCGAACCCAGGACCCGTCGATCAAGAGGCAGTGCCACTATCACTCGACCAAACCGGCCGTTTAAAATCAACTTACCTACTAGACTAGTGAAATAACTCGATTAATAACAAATTTTTGGTTAGTTTCCTGTTATTTTTGTTTAAGTCCTCTGTAAAAAATGAATCCAAGCATTGATAAGAATAAAAGAGACAGGGTGTATGTTTAACTGATTTTTCAAACAAAATATGTAAATAAGGAGCCCGAAACGGGCTTTCCCACAGACGATGGATATTTTACAGGAACCCGAAACGGGCTTCGCTACAGACGAGGCGATTGCGGTTTTTTACAATTGCCCTAGGGTTATCGCTAAGGTCAGTTATCTCTGACTATCCTGTTAGATACTCACACAGGCTCGTATCTGAGCAGCACGAGCAGCGCGTCCACCAGCACGGCGGGCAGCCAGTGGTAGAACAGCACGCACAGCTGGTGCTGCAGACGGTTGTGCTTCATGGAGCCTCCCGGGTACCTGACGCGACGGGAGAAAGTTAAATATTTATTATCAATCACTAGCTTTTTGCCCGGGACTTCGTTTCCCTGCGAATTCGGAAAAATTATTTAGCCTATGTTCATAAGGGATAATGTAGAATTGTAATGGTGAAAGAATTTTTCAGTCCAATGGTTTCGGAGCCTATTCAATACATCAAATCGACTTCGACTCTGATCTATATTTAAGTAGCAGTAGTCGTCTTTGTCATTTTTATAGTGAGAGAAAGAGATAATCAATACTTAAGTATAGATCAAGACTTGAATCTCCTTCTGTAACGGGCCTAGGACCCCTTGAATTTATCTCGAGACTTAAGTCTTGAATAACTCAATGGATATGAGTTAACTTACCAAGCTACTCCATTAAGCGGTACTTTGTTGAGTATGATGGAGCGCCCGGTCTCGATAAGCTCGTGCCACGTCACCTTGACCTCCGCTGAGCTCGTGAAGTTGTAGATCGTGGTCTTCTTGTCTCTGAGAACAAGTCAAAGTCAAAATAAGTAAGTAAGTAATTAAGTTATTTAGTAATAAGGTTGTTTATCTGTTGAGAGCAAATTAATGTTTTTTTTTAATTTTTTTTTTAAATCTTCATTTAAGGAGTTTTATCATTATAAAAATGACAATGTCACTCCGTAAGGTACACACAAAATCCACTACTAACAAAATACAAGATCTTCTTTTTAAACCCATTAATACTAACTTATACATAGCTTTAGCTACTTCCGACAGTGGAAAGTTTATTTTAAAATAGCTTTATTTCATAGATATTGGCGGAATTGTGGTAACATAAGAGTATGGGGCCATATCTAAGAATCTATCTATCTATCTAACATTCAGGATGTTACTGAAAATAAGTCAAAGTTACATTAAAGGATACATATTCGTTCTTTTCACTATACTGACTTTACGTGTATTCGCAAAGTGCACCTTTTTCAGAGAAGAATAGACTAAAAACTACGAGGGGTGCAATTTTTAAGATAAAAAGTGGCCTCGTACTGAACGCTATTCTTCATCTTTTATATACTTAGTGTTCTCAATCCGACTGTGTGTTTTTTTTGTATGTTTGTTACGCGACAACTCCGCCAACTGTCGGTTGATTTTAAAAATTCTTTTTTTTTCAAGATTGTACTCTTGAAGTGGTTCCATATAAATTTTATCAAAAATAATTCACAGCTTTAAAAAAAATCAACAATAACAAAAAAATACTTACAAACCAAAACGTCATCTAAATAACTGAATGACTTTTTCGTTATCGGGCATTAACGCGAAAAATACGAAATAAAATCACTTTGTGCGAACTATTGTTGGGATTGAAATATGAGTTACTGACTTCAATCGTTTTTAACGTGGAAAATTATCAACTATAAATTTTTTTCTCTTTTCAACAATTTTTTTCCTTCCTTCTCCAACACCACATTAAGACCGGTTAATTAGTAGTAAAACCACTCACCCATTGCTGAGGTAGTTCCACGCGACTACCATGATCCCGCTGATGAAGACGTCCACTGGAAGGTAGTCCGCATAGCTGTCAGCGCGGCAGTACATGCTGCGAAGAACGCCCTTACCCGCACCTTTAATACAGAAGATAGATTACTCTTTCATTTTCCTTTCATTAATTTTATTTGGCCAAAAAGGCTTTGTCCTGAATGACTGACGTTCATTAAGAAAGTAACACACCGCATCGGACGCCACCTCAGATTCAAAGTACATATGTTACTAAGGCCAAAATGAAGACATATAAGGAGATGATTAGGGTGGTTTTATTCGTGATCGACAACATAAGTACATCTTCTAATCAAGTAGTGAAAATCTATTGATGACATGGTAATGTATTATGTGGATCGCTGCCTTAGGTATTTAAAAAAAGTGTTCATCAATTTTTATTTAGGTGCTTATGTATATATTTCGCATACAATATGACAATTGATATATGAATAAATAAATAAAAAAATCTCATACATACAGAGCGGAACTCCCAAAGTTTCACAGACGAATTTTAATTGTAAATTAAAATTCATTAAAGAAGACTCTAGGTCAAGGCTGTTATAATATATTTATAACATAATTAGCAGATTGTGTAATAGACATACCTACAAGTTAACAGTGATTGTATATTGTAATTAGCAAGTTACGGATCTACTCTAAGAAACAGGAAATCTTGCGAATGAGTTTTAAAGATTTTATAAATGAATATAAAAGCCATTAATTTTGCTCTTAACACGTTCAAGAATATCTCAATAAAAATTAGGATCTAATCGAGTCTAGAAATGCTTTTTTTTGAGGAGCTTACAGCAATGTTTACTACAGAGGAAATTATGTCAGTAACAAGAGCTTACAATAACTGATAGCATTCTGCTTAATTACTTTTTTGAAAGTATAGCCAGCAGCAAGTCAGGTTACCCCTTTGCACTACGAAAGTTGACACTATTACGAGCGATATAAGGGCGACTTCAAGGTCAACATGAGCCTGATGTGCTGCCGTGATACATTATTTTTTGTGAACATCGTGAGGAAACCTGCACATTCAGGAGGTTGAATGTGTAACCATGATCCAACCGGTCAGATTCCACTGTTAGGAAGGTGACGGAGATCAGGGTACCTACCACGATCGTTTAAAAGCATTTCTGTTTAGGATCCAACTTTGAACTGCTTCCCAATTGGAATGTTTTTTAAAATGGTACCATGATGGCGCTGCTTTTGAACTACTCGGTTGTCTATGGTCCATTTTAAATGTCTACATAAATTTTCGCTGGTCTGCCTTTGAATCGCAACAGCGCCAAAATTAAATCGCTTATAAGCCATCATGGTACGAATAAGCGTTGCAGACTTGTTTAGGTCCTAAATTGGATCGCGTTAAGCGATCATGGTAAGCCTCCTGATGGCAGTCCTAGTTAAGCGTACCTACCCCAAATCTGAAACGGGGCTTAGCGCTAGGAAGAAGAAGACAATATAATACTAAACACCCAGACTCCCACAGACTTCAGACTCCTCACAAATAATCGATTGTGTCGGTCTAGAATCTAACCTGCAACCTTCAGATCAGTTGACAAGATTAGGCTAGCTCAGTTTTTGAACTTTTAACTCTTGACCTCAATCTGACCAAGGTCACAGATGAGGTCGAAGATGGAGCGAGTTAACCCAGAAAATGCCTATAAGGCATTATTTTTGTAACGGAGCAACAAGTATTTTACTCATATTTCCTCGAGGAAAGTTTTGTTCATATCACGACACCCGCTTATTTAGGGACACCCAATCCGGATTAATCTTTTATTAATGTGCCATACAAAACACATCAACGCGCTCGCTTAGGAACGCTTTTATAAACTCTTTACTTCCTTAAGTAACAAGCGCGAAGGTACACTCAAAATTTTACATGTAATGTGATAATGAGCTTTATTAAACGTAAGTTCGCATAATATGTGCTCAAGTGGTTATACTTACTTAAGTAAGAGTAGAGACCTTCACATACTTAAGCCTGTTTAGAATTTTGACATTGCGCCTTAATTTTCTTCGTTTGGTTTTATTTGTATACGTTCGCGTTCGTTGAATTGCAAGTCCAACTTCTATGTCAAACTTGACGTACTGTTGACTGTACGGGCTGGGACATTTTCGGTTTATTCTTTATTCTTCCATGTTTATTCTTTATTCTTTTTTTTGGGGAGAGAGATAAACTTAAATGTGCCAGCTGCTACTCTTCTGTATTGTGGGCGAAAAGCTGACAATCTATAAGTATCTTAATAATTTCCAGAATGTATGCCAAATGGCACCGAGTGGTTTAAGAACCACACAAACGTCATGCGTAAGGCGTGAAGCTCTGCCTGTCCGAACAGGGATGTAATGAATAGAATAGAATATAAAAAATCTTTATTTTACAGGACATTCAGGATGCCACTTAAAACGAGTCAAGATTACAATGAAATACATACAAACATACATTAAACGATTTAAATACTTACATACGCATTCGTTCTTTTGACCCTACTGACTCTACGCCTATTCGCAAAGGTGCAGGCAAGAAACTCTGAGGTTGCTCTTTTAAATCGCATTACAAATTTTCTTATTTACTAATTTTAACTAAATCTGAAATAACTAGAGCTGAGCAGTTCATTCCCATGGCTGCCTGTCTGATAGATAATCAGAAATATCGTAATAGCTCTTTTTGCAAAGTTTTTGTTTAATTACTGTCTTAAATTTGTCTAAAGGTAAATTTTGAATACACATGGGAATCTTATAATAGAAACGTATACATTGACCCATAAAAGAGTTCGTGACCTTGTGGAGACGACTTGGTCCTAGTATTTATATATATTTTTCTTAAACAAATGTTCATTTTTCTTCACATATAAAAGATTGTCACATATACATTGGGATGCAAAAGTGATGTGTGAGTGTATGTATGTATGAATTTATTCTCATGAATGAATTTATAGGTTTATAAAGATACAATACCTTCATCCAAGGTGTTCTGAAGATAGCAATAAAAAGTAAAATAGTAAATATGTATTTCTTGACCTTTTAACTTAATTAAAAGTAGGCACCTATTTTTGATGATGAACGTCGCCGCGTCGGGTAGGATGTATAGTTGTAATATAGGGACTTACCAATGAGAAGGCCAGTAGGTCCGTTGATGTTGTCCGTCCATCCCGGGAGCGGCTCCCAAATTACCGGGATCACTGCAGAAGGAGATCAATTTTAATATTTTCGATCCTGCTGCGTCTATGCACACATGAAGTCGGAAAACTCATGAATTTTCATTGAGAAACGGAAATTGTGCGTCTCTAGTTTTGCAGGTAGTGAAAGTAAAATACATTTACACGTAACTTCCTTTATCAGTGTATTTTTATAACAATTTACCACGCTCTGCCAGAGATTTTTTTGTGTGTGTTTCATTCTTTATTAAATAATATTCATCTGTTTTCCCTCGTGCTTGGGAACAAGCCCGACTGATAATTATTCAAAATTTAGGATATGAACCACCTTACGAAACTGCTTAACATTCTCGGGCCTTCGGGCACAGCAAAGTTGTATTACCATTGCCTCCTATGCACAAGTGATACTAGAAGCTGGGAACATAGAAGGCATTGGTAATACAAATTCTGTAATACCGTGCCGTGTCGTTCGAATTATAAAAAGGCCAATCGTGGGTCGATGAAACCTCTGCATACAAATCGAGCGATCACGTTTTTTTGCTCCGACCGGGAATCGAACACAAGATCCGTCGATTCAAACGCAAGCGTTACCCGCTGAACCAAACCGTCGCGTGCTTGTTTACGGCGCGTGCGATACAAATCCTGCACACTCGGGTGTGCAAGAATCGCGCGAAGGTTTAAAGTCATTCAATAGACAGGGATACAGGATGCATAATTTTATCGACTTACCGATAGAAGGTCTGAGTACCAAGACTGGTATATCCTGCATAGCCTCCACGGCCAGGGCTTCAGCTAGCGCCTTCGTGTAGGCATACGAGTTGGGATAGTTCTTCAGGAACCTGAAAAAAAGATAGGTAACATACAGACAGAAGACTTTGGTTAATTTTGACGGTATTTAAGCAGCTCAAGTACGATGGTGATAGCGCGCGTAATGCGCCGCGGTCCTATGTCAAAATGTTAACATTTACAACACCAGAGGGCGAGCAAGCCTTTGCGCGGGTCCCTCGCGCAATCAAAGTGAAGTTTCACCGTCAGCCGAGTGGCGCGCCGTGCGAGTTTGTCACCATCGTGCTCGAGTTGCAGATTGCTTCTGAAAGAAGGATCTTGGAAACTATATTTTTTGAATGGCAGTTCAATGCTCGAACTGTCATGTACTATTTTCAAATTCGTCTAGATATAAATTACTCTGGGTCAGCATTTTACAAAAATAGGAGGATACGAATGCCCTCGCTAGGAGAATCCATTAATTTTTCGTAAGATGCGTCACAAGAAATGATTTAATTTTTTTATTTATATAAATTCAAAAGCTTGTTTTAAAACCAGTTGGAAGACAGGAGCCCCAAACAAGGCAGGCCATGTTATATGGGTCCTGGCCCTCCCATTCACGGACATCGTACAGTTTTCAGTCAGCGAAACGTTGGCTCCCAGTTGCTCACAATCTTTTTCAATCTTGACAATCTTGAACTATCTTTTTCTGTATGGTGAAATTCCTCCTTTCCTTCAGTAATTCATGGATTTTTGGTTTTCACATCCTTACTTTTCGCTAGCTGATTTAATGTCACCGAGCAAGTTTCCAGATTTCGGAAAGTTTTTCAGTTTTTAAGACGCGCTCGTAGCCCAGTGGTTCTCGCTGATCTCAACCGATTAGTGAGGTTAAGCAACATACACAGAGGCAGGGAACCTGATGGGTGACCAAAGTCGCAATTTATCACGAGCATTTCCGTGCTTAGGAGGGCACTTTAAGCTGTCGGTCCCGGCTGTTGTCGATTGACTACAGTCGTTAAAACCAAGTCAGAGGCCATTGTGCGGTTTGAAAACTCTGACACCAGGGTTAGCCAAGTTCGCCACATATTTGTCTATACCCACACGAAAAGAAGAAAAAGAAGAAGTTTAAACCAATTTAAAACCTTTAAAGTATAACTTACTTATCAGCCATGGTCTCGAGAGTGGCCTCGTCGAAGAGTTCCGCCGCGGCGATAACCTTGTGGGGGTCGGCAGGGGGAGGGTACGCGATCTCTTCTAGAAGCTTCTCTTCCAGGTGACAGTACGCGGTGGATACATGGATGAAGAGCTGTGGGTGAACGAATAAGAAATTTAGAGTACATTGTATTGTATGTAAAAAAGCTTGAAGGGGTTGAACTTTAGTGTGGAAGTTGGTCATTGTCGAAGATAAATGAAAAATGAAACTTTTTATTTGGGGAAATGTTGCCAAAATAGCTACTACAGGCGGATGAAGTCGCGCGGTTCAATCCTTACTGATATCCTTACTAATATTATAAATGCGAAACGACCAGTTTGGTCAAGTGGTAGTGACGCTGCCTCTTGATCGGCGGGTCCTGGGTTCGATTCCCAGTCGGGGCAAATATTTGTGTAAAAAGCAGATGTTTGTTCTCGGGTCATGGTTGTTTGTGTCTGTCTTTGTGTGTTCCAAGGGACCCACGACACAAGGGAAAACCTTAATGTGGGCCTTTGAGAGTGAAGCGTTTATTTATTTAAAAAAAAACTCTGTCTGTCTGCCCGCCTTTCACACCTAAACCACTGAACCGATTTTAATGAAATTTGATACAGAGATAGAAAGCTAGTATTCCTATAAAATGCTGTCGAAATAGCTAGGTACGACTATAACTTAAGCATGGGTTCAAATTTCAATGATAATATCGGATGGCACAGGACCAATCGAGGTGGACATCCCTGGGGGAGGCCTATGTCCAGCAGTGGACGTCTTGCGGCTGACATGATGATGATGATGATATTGAGTACACTGAATCCTAATTCATAATCTATACCTTGAGTTTCTTGCACTCCCTCGCTAGTTCCAGCATCAGTCTGGTACCACGAGCGTTGAGCAGCACCGCCTTCTTCAGGACCTCGTCGAATCTAGAATAAATATAGTATTTAGTACTTTACTAGGTACCGTATAATTCGTATTACAGAAAGCGACTCAGACTCTGATATATAAGTACTTGAGTAGCAGTCGTCATTTTCATTTCAATAGTGAGAGAAAGAGACAATCAATACTTAAGTACAGATTAAGACTTGAGTCTCCTTCTAGAATACGGGCCTTAGATGTCTTATACATTTTCAATGCAGTACTCGGAAACGGTGCTGTAAAATGAAAGGGAACTTTACGAAAAGTTGGCAGTACCGCACATGTGCTGTAAGAAATGTAGTTTTATGTAGGTAACTTAAAGAGTTTAAGAACAAAATCTAGATCTCCATCCATATGACTGAAAAATAATAAAACCCTTGCTTCCCTACTTTTATTATTAATAACTACTGGATACAATCAAAGCCAGAGGCCATAAATGGCGGTTTAAAAACTCTAACACCAAGGTTAGTGAAGTTCGCAACATACTTGATTATACCTACACAATGAGGATGGAGGAACTATTACAATGCAGTGCTCGGAAATGGTGCTGTAATGTGAATGTGAAATTTATGAAAAGTAGCCCGTAACGCACATGTGCGGTAAGTAATGTAGTTTCGTGTAGGTATATCTATAAATTTAGGACGTAATCTAGCCCATGAGATAATTAAATATCCATTTTTTATTTTTAACTGACTCTTTGGGAGATATACTCAAGAGCAGGTAAAGTTATCACTTTGCACCTTTCTTATTTCTTATAACCTGCTCTTAATGCTAACACAGCATAAACCCACATATTTAAGGTACGGTCAACAATAACATGATTGCTTGTGGACCCTATGCCTTCGCAATAAAGGTAATTTTATCTCCAAGAGGTACTTTGACGTGTTCTCGAGAGTATTTACATATTCTAACGTGTATGTTACGCAAAGTGGACCTTGTACAGTGTACAGATCATTTGTCGGTATAGACACAACATTTACTATATTTTTGTATTGGGTGACTTCAAATTAGTTACGAAACTGAACAACTTTCCCCAATTAATATAAGTCGAAATATTAAGAAAAAAAACACATATGAAGCTAGTCAGAGTGAATTTGAGAATGATTGATTAAACATTTCGGAATTCAATTGAAGAATATGAATGTTCCTAAAATGTTTATTGCAAGTGATTCAAAATACCTAGTACGTCTGATAAACAAGACATTATAGACGCCTTGGTCCATCCATGACACAAGATTATAAAAATAATACAAGGTACAAATACTTAAATGGTGAAATCTACTCATAACTATGATAGACTAAAAGTATTTTTTTTCCCGGAACCGTCAACTATTAGAATGCGACTTACATTTTTGGTTTTCGTGTTTTTTATTGTAGAATAAAAAAAATGGATAAACAATTTAATTTTAAAGCAAAAAATATTTTAAAACATGAAAAAATGGAAAATTAATCATTCAGACGGATGGGTTGAATTCAAGATTTTATTTCAAGCGGTCCTTTACACCATGTAGGTATAATCTGGTATCGTGGACCACAATGTCCATAATGTATGGTCTGTGCTCCTATTCGGCTGACCTTGGGAGTCGCGAATCACACGTTTGACCCCAATTTGACTGAGTAATTGAGTAGTATCATAGTAACGTCAAATTATTGCCACGCGTTTCGTAAAGTTTAACTTACTGTTTTATGTCTGCCGTAAGGTATATGGTTTTTTGAAGGTCTTGTGTAATAATCTTGGTTCTTTCGGAAAGAAGGTGTGTCTTCATGGTTGGGACATTTTGAATTAACGAAGTGATAAGTTACAAATTCGAAACGCTATGAATTGGTAGTCTCCATTTATACAGCACACTTTTAGGAAAATTAAGAAAATACCTTTACGATATTTTTTATTATTTTCACGATCGACAAACACAACCTTATTCTGAACTTATCCTTTCGCATTTATATATATTCTGAATTAATAAAAAATGCGAAAGTACGTAACTCTGTCTGTCTGTCCGTCTTTCACGCCTAAACTACTAAACTGGTTTTGATAAAAAGATAAGAGCCTGGGAAAGGACATAGGCTACATTTTATCCCACAGTTGGGCACGATATAACCTGTAGTCCACGCGGGCGGAAAGCTAGTACTTTAAATATTCCGTTTTGTCAAGAAATCAGTGAGTCATCGTTGTTTACCGACACTGACAATGAATTTGACTAATTGGGGCGTAAACATGATGTTGTTTTAAGTTTATTTGCTTAAGTTTTTTTTCGTATCTCAACCTATGTTCCTCAGTAAAAAATTCAAATTTAGTTGTCTGATTCACATCATTAAATTTCGCAAACCAATGTAAAATCAGCCTGTATTATTCCTCAGTGCAGCAGCTTGAGTACGATGGTGATAGCGCGTAATGCGCCGCAGTCCTATGTCAAACTGTCAACATTGACAACGCCAGAGGGCGAGCAAGCCTTTGCGCGGGGCCCTCGCGTAATAATCAAAGTAAAGTTTCACCGTCAGCCGAGTGGCGCGAGTCTTCTTATTGATTTGAGGGACTTTTTAGCAAAAGTAGACCCTATTGTGGTTTATTACACACCGTTAATGTTAAAAAAGCCCATTTATATTTAACAATACATTAAATAACATAAAACAAAGTCCCTCGCCGCGTCTGGTCTGTCTGTGTGAACGCGATAAACTCGAAAACGACTGAACGGATTTTCATACTATTTCACCAATGGATGGAGTAATTCAAGAGGTAGGTTTATGTGTATAATTCATACCCAAAATTCCCACGGGAATATTTTTTTTTAAATTATGAGATGGGTTTACTTTTGACCCCAGGGTCATAGATGAGGGCAACGATGGAGCGAGTTAACCCAGAAATTGACAATTAAGGCACTGGTACTCCCACGCACCGACGGAATACAGCAAGCTGTTTGGCGTCGGACTTCGGTAGGAAGGGTGATCGCAACCCATCAGACGCCCCTTTACAGAGCCTACCACACCGCGTAAGACCATAGGACGACACCTCAGATTGTAAACAAACTAAGATGGATTTTTCAGGTTTATATGGATTAGTTAGATTTTTAAAATTGGACTGAAAAGGCTCCTTCTGGGTGATCTTGCTAGATCCTTCACCACATCTTGCCTCTGAGCTATTGCGGTTAAGAAAACTTGGACTAGTTGAGCTATTGCGGTCAAGAAAACTTGGACCAGTTATTTCAATTTTGAGTGAATAGGCATCATGTGGGTAAGTTTGCTACCTACATCCTCGACCACATCTTGCCCCTGAGCTACTGTGGTCAAGAACGAAACTATCCTTACTAATATGAGTATTATACTATACACGCTTATAAACGCGAAAATTTGTGTGTATGGACGTATGGATGTTTGTTACTCTTTCACGATCAAACGGCTGGACCAATTATGATAAAATTTGGTTTGGAGGTAGCTGACACCCTGGATTAACACATAGGCTACATAATTTTCCCAAATTCCCACGGGAACGAAATCCCAGGCAGAAAGGTAGTGTAAAATATGTATTTACCTTATGGTAGCTGCAGCATGCACGAAGATGTCAACGTTATCGACGAGGTACTGCCTGTCAGCTGGCTGCAGCGCCAGGTCAGGCTCCTGGGCGTCTCCGCTGATGATCCTCACCTTCTCCACCAGGGGCTCCACTCCTCCATGCATTCCAATCACTTTCTCGAACAGCTGGAAATTCAATTTATGAGATAAAAAAGATACAAAAAATCATACGATGCTAAAATTAAACTTGGTTCTTATCATTTCTAAAGAAAATCTTTCCCCAATAAAATGAAAAGATTTCAAAAGAAACCTTAAAAAGAAATCTATTGAAATTTAGTTAAAAGTTAGATGGCTGGCCAGTTTTATGAAATACTCGTATATAAAAATGAACCCGCTGTCACGCTATAACTTGAGAACGGCTTGACCGCTTTGGATGATTCTTTTTTCGATGTGTTCCTTATTGTCACGACCAAGTTTATATACTTATAAAAAAAAATTAAAATCTGCCGGGACAGTTCCCACGGGAACGAAGTCGCGGACGGACAGCTGGTAATATGATAAAGTTTAAGGGCGACTTGCACCAAATCCTTAAATACATTTAATAGCTTATACAGTTTTAACTTGGTTGTCAAAGCAACAAAATCTGTCAAATTAAAAAGGTTTTCCCTTGTGTCGGTTTTCCAAAGGTTTTCCCTTGTGTCGTGGGTCCCTTGGAACACACATAAAGACAAACACAAACACCCATGACCCGAGAACAAACATCTGCTTTTTACACAAATGTTTGCCCCGACTGGGGATCGAACCCAGGACCCGCCGATCAAGAGGCAGCGTCACTACCACTCGACCAAACCGGCCGTCAAAATTAGTTTCGCTAAATATGTTTAGCACTTTGGTGCAAGTCGCCCTAAAAATGTGAATCGAACATTCTCTTAATTTTAAAGGTATTTTTAAAGAGCTGTTACCAAAATGGAAATATTTCGATAAATCTGTAAAAAGATTTTAACCTATTTTAACTTACCGGATCCTTGAACATAACATGTAGTCTTTCCTGGGGTTCTTTCCCTTTCTTTGGTCGCACTAGAAGAACAATTTTCTTTATGTCTGGGCATTTTCTGTAAAGGAAAAAAAGAAAAATTAGAAGAAAACACCACGGAGAATTACGACTCAGTATGGCTTGTATCTACATAATTAATTGTTTACAGTGGACCTTAATATGAAATTGGCGTTTTCCATACATAATTTTTGGAAAACTCAGTGTTTCATAGTAACGTTTTTGGATTTTTCTCAGATATGCAAAATCTAAATGTTTGTGGGAAGATTTGGAAAACATTAATTTAACTTTTGTGATACTTAGTTTTTTGAAATTTTTAATAATAACTAATTTACAGCAAAAAATAAGTACTTAAACGGGCAATACAGTAAACAAGCTATGTTTGAGCTTGTAAATAAATCTAAAGTAAAAATGTATTAATTTCACTGAAACTCTCCGTCATATGACCAAGTTTTTAAATAAAAATCAATTTTATTAAGAGCTGTTCAATCAAATAAATTATGAACAAAATAAAGCTTGATAAAATATCGCTAATTTCATAGGTAAGGACCTAATATTTCATCTTTTTTAGGGTTCCGTACCCAAAGGGAAAAAACGGGACCATATTACTGAGGCTCCGCTGTCCGTCCGTCTGTCACCAGGCTGTACTCATGAACCGTGATAGTTAGACAGTTGAAAATTTTGCAGATGGTATTACATATAACAACCGATACTAAAAACCAGAATAGAATAAATATTTAAGGGGGCTCCCATACAAAAAACGTGATTTTTTTTGCTCGTTTTTATAGATAAGTCTGTCCGAGGCTGTATCTCATGAACCGTACTTGCTTATTTAATTTGCCGAACCACAATAAGAAAAAAGAAGTACTTACTGCACTATGATTATATGTTTATATAATGTAGCTATAATTACATATTGCTTAAAATATAATAGCTTATAAAATAAGCAGTTTAAAATTTACAAATGATACAATTACACATCGAGGTAAATATGACTAACGTCAAATATTCATTATATTCTATTTTGGGACAGGTAGAGCTTGCAGAGCATTAACTGTGTAGTCAGTTGCAATATTAATGACAACTGTGTAGTCAGTTGCAATATTAATTAACTGTGACATTTTGATTGATGACAGAAATAAAATCTTATTCCGAGGGTTGTAAAGTTTTCACGGCGTACATAAAGATGTGGTAACTTCAATAAGCTATCAAAGAGGTATTGAATAATTAAACAATAAAGATATCTTGTTATTATGTAGGTATGTAAATATTTTATAGCAGTATAGAATCCCTAGGTATTTAGTTTACAGTATGCAATACATTTATGACTCTGTCTTGCAGCGCTTGCTATTTCGCAAGTTGGTAACTAACTTTGTGGCTCTGTGTATTCACCTACTTTAGCTTAACTAGGTATTTGGTTAAGTACTTAGTACCATGACCTATTTAACCTTAAACACATTACGTGTTGAATAAATACTGGATATTGGTGTCTTTTTTTATATAATGGTTTTAAAACGCTTTTCCTAGTCGAGGGATATTTACTAAAATTATTCGGCTCGGATACGACTTGAATCCACGGGTCCAGGATTAGATCTCCTGGGGCCACTGGATCTTCGTCGCTTGACTTGAAGGTTCAATAAACTCAGTTGGTTAGAGATCTAAGGATCCATCGATGGAGCGATTGCCATTGGCGTACCTAGGGTTATTTTCTAAATTATTGCCATTGGCCTGGCGAAAATTAAATGTACTCTAGCTTAATACGCTGAGTATTCAAAAGTAACTAATACAGTATTATAGTATGTAATAATAAGTATGTAGATTTTTCAGCTGTAGTTTTTTTTTTAATGAGTTTTGTGTGAAGTTATCAGTATTTTGGCATGAATTATAGAATTTCGAATTGGTAGCCCCCCACCCCCTATATACGCCTATGGCGATTGCAATGGATCCAAGTGGACAGAGGGTAATTTTGGGGTCGTGGGTTTAAGTCCTATTCGCGCCAAATGTTTTTCTTTCCTTTAAAATATTTTAGTACTCATTAGCAATGCTTGAGAAAAAAACGAAAAAGTTTCCAAAAAAATTTTCTTGAATTTTTTTTTTTTTTGCGAAAAATATTGAATATAACTTTAATTAAAGCTTCAGTTCATACACTCACGCCTATCATCCCATTCGGGGTGAGCAGAACGTCATGTAGGTCTAGAACCTCCATGCTAAGGCTTTGTGGCATTCTTTTATGATTACAGATAGGTATATCATCAATAGATTAGATAAGTTCATTTATCAATTTCATAATTACAATGGATGTCAAAAATGACAAAGAATAATGTTTTCGTTAAATATAAAAACAATATGAATATACAATTTTTATATTATATTTTTATATATATGTATAAGTAACAACAAAATCAAGCAAATAAAAAAAAAAATAGTACAAGATTATACTTATCAAAATGTCAAATGCAATAATATACAAAATACATTAAAAATAACCATCTATAGGTTAGAGCAAACTCAAGACCCACAGCATTCAGTGTATGTTTTGATGCCGTGAGAATCTTTTACTATGTCACTTCTTTGTATAATGTTGTCGCTGTTAGAAAAACGAAATGGGATCAGCTCTTAGAGGCTTTTGAATCTATTTACTTTACTCGGTTGCAAAACTTTGATGAATGGTTGTTGTCGCATCCAGGGATAGTTTTTAACTTACTAAAACTTTTCTCAAATCGACAGCACCGATTGATTTGAAATTGATCTTGAAATTTTGACAAAACGTTGAGCCAGGTTAATATTATTATTTTTACAGGTTAGGTTAGGTTAGAATAGTAAAAGTAGGTACCTATTTAATCATAAAATCCAGCCGATAGCCATTACACAACTGTTTAAAACCTGCGGTAAAACGAACATCTGCAATACCCATAACTCAACCACAGGACAACCTTAGGGCATCTTATACAGCTATAATAAACCTCTTTTGCAACTTTAATGCAAAGTTCGGTCTTGTGCGGCTTCTAAACAACTTCTAGGCAGTTCTAGGTAACCTGATGTCGCAAGGGTGCCTAGACTGCCTAGGCAACCCACATTCGCAACCTAGCAACTATAAAGTACTAGCCATTAAATAAATGTGCAATAGATCTCGGGTTTGCGATTATTACCGGATGGAAGTATAAAATAGTGATTGCAGGTACGTATATGATGTTGTAGGTGCATTCTCATTTTATGGTATGCTATAATGATAGTTTCACATGGAAAAATAAAAAAAATGGATTTGAATCTTTTATGACTTTATACTATACTAGCTATTCGCCCAGGACTTCGTACCCGTGGGAATTCGGAAAAATTATGTAGCCTACATTACTCAGGGATAATGTACCATCTTAATGGTGAAAGAATTTTTGAAATCGGTCCAATAGTCTCGGAGCCTATTCGTTACATAGAAAAATACAATCGTAACAGACAGACAGTGTTACTTTAGCATTTATAATATTAGTAGGAATTAGTGTAGATAAAGCTAGATTATTATTATAAATCTACTTCTTCCAAAAATATAACGCAACACTAGAAGAACATAATTATTTAGTAGCAAATTGGTGAAAAATGGTTTCCATGGGAATTTCGAATAAAATAAATTCTCTGTGCCTATAGAAAAACATTCTGGAACGTAAATGTTAGCTGGTATTCATACGTTACTAGTATGTACTAGTACTACTATTTCCCACACATTTGGTGAATGAGAAAATAAGTAAGGGCTGGCGGCCCTGGGATCTCCGTCTAATAGGAAGAGATAATTAAAAAAATGAGCTTTTTTCAAGTCTTCAAGCCTTTTATGATTACGACAAAAAAAAAGAACCACACAAAACAATAAACGGCCTACGGAAGTAATTAAATGATTCACAATTTGCTAAGATTTTACGATTTTACGGAAAGACTAGAAAAACATGAAAAAAAAATTTTGTGAATAAATTACGCAACATTTTAAGTGCCGATGACTCCAATAAAAACTAAAACTGGTTTTACCGTAGGAAAAACCATCAAACCAGTGTAACCAGGAAAATAAATTATTATTAACGAGCTCCGCATCAATATGCGGACTTTAAACTGTTTTGTGAATATACATATAACACTTTAACGCGACTACAGCACCCGATAAAGGCAGCACACATAGGAATAGTGCCATCTCCGTCTCTCAAAGGCCTGGGCCGGCAGTGCGAACAGTGTCGATACACGATGTTTACGGACTATGAAAGCGTGCGTGCGTAAAAACATGTTTGAAAGTTAGAAAAATGAGATTTATGGAAAGGTGACAGCTTAAATCGAAAAATGCGTTAACTACTTATCGAGAGTGTTCAATCACAAACATTTTGATAGCAAATTCAAGTTCCTGTGTGCATTTTACTATCGTTTTTACAGCTTAAAAGATACACAATATTGGGTATTTAGAGGTGACTTTGTGAGCTTTTTCTATCGAACCAAAAGTGCTGAATCATATTTTCAGCAAACTACTTATCTAGTTTATGTCCTGAATATTACCGTAGTATTTTTTTTCTTCGATTTAATGTAGTGCATCATGCTTATCTACGCATCATAAAATCGTAATTTAGGTGCTGTAGTTGCCTTAAACTTTCGCGACTTGAACTCATAATTTAATACTAAAAGGGGTCCATATTCGCGTTTTTGTACTTTGTTTTTACCTTTGTTCCTAACGTTTCGGCGCGGTATACATAATTTATACGCGATTTAGACCCGTTTTAGTATTAAGTATATTATATTTTGTGAATGAAGATGACCTTTAGTATAATAGTAACGTGAAAACTAATACATTTAAATGTTAATAGAGTAACATGTTCCAGAGGAGGACGTAATTATTTTTATTTTATTAAAAAAGGGTTCGCTCTTGACCACAAGGGCTTTTCGGGCTACAGCCCAGGGCTCTGGGGATAATCAAAGGGAGCCTTTTGGAGGCTACAATAGACGATACTGTGAAAATTAAAATAGAGAAGTAGCAAAAAAATTTAATCTTTAAGACATGAATATGCAACACAAAGATCTGGAAAGCGTATGTAATATTATTAACTAGCTTTTCGCCTGAGACTTCGTTCCCGTTGGAATTTTTTTCGTCAATTTTTCAATGTTTTATTCTGCTATTCAGGACGGAGACAAATACAACAAATCAAAAACCATGAAACTTGGTCCAGCCATAGCCGTTCTCGAGTTATGTGTTCGAACAAACCCGACTTTTATTAATAAATATATTAAAAAGATTAGTAATTAGGTAAGGCCCAGCAGGCCGAGTACGATAGTGACAGCACCGCGACAACACCGCGGTCATATGTCAACATTGACAACGCCATAGGGCGAGCAAGCCTTTGCGCGGGACCCTCGCGCAATCAAAGTGAAGTTTCAGCGTGAGCCGAGCGCGAGTTTGTTGTTTTCCTGCTAGAGCTGCTGAGTAGATTAGCCCAAGGCCCCGAAAATTTTGTGTAATGATTTGTTTTCCTTGTATTTTTTTAACTATTTTCTCAAAACCACTTTCCTGACATATGTAAAAAAGTATACAATGAATCATTAGTGTCAATCTTGAGATGGCAATCTTAAGTGAGCTGCGGTCACGGCCAACACGTCGTACGTCGCTGTACATTGATAATAGCCCAACAATTGACACTGGACTTTGTGCCGTAAAACCATTCATCTAAGAACCAAAATCACACGACCTGTGCCATTGAGTGAATCCTGCGCACGCGCACGCGCATTGTATGTCAACATTACACACTTTTCTTAGGAAATAGGCACTGAGATAAATCTCAGCAACAACGTCGGTAATTATCCTGTAGCTCTGTACCTACGTTAAAGGTAGAATTAATGAAAATATTGTCGTGCTGGTAAGTATTGTGTATAAAGTTTGTTAAAATTAGAGAATAAGGAAATTTGTAATGATATTTTATTTTTTGAAAAAATCACCCCTCGGAGTTTCTTAACTACCCTATTCTTCTCTGGGAACACTGCTCTCCTTTGCAAATAGGCGTAGCGTCAGTAGAGTCAAAAGAACGATTATGTGTGTATGTATTTTAATCCTTTAATGTAATTTTGACATATCTTAAGTAACATCCTGAATGTTCTATGAAATAGAGCTACCTACTTTTTTAAAGTAAGAATTTTTGACGGCCGTTTTGGTCGAGAGGTAGTGACGCTGCCTCTTGATCGGCGTTTGATCCCCAGCCGAGGCAAACGTTTGTGTAAAAAGCAGATGTTTGTTCTCGGGTCATGGGTGATTGTGTTTGTCTTTATGTGTGTTCCAAGGGACCCACGACACAAGGGAAAACCTTAGTGTGGGCCTTGGAGTGTGTAGCGTTTATTTATTTATTTTGAAATATCACCAATTTATTTTTTATTTGACCGTTTGTTTCTGTGTCAAGTTTTCAATGACCACTTAATGGGGTCACATCTTAGTTCTCAAAAATGACCCCTTCATGCTCTATCTACCCCGAAAGGGAAAATAAATGTGAATGACGGTGTATCCATGTGACAGTGAGATTGACAAAGAACACCATACAATACTCTTTATTTGCACACAAAAAATAATATACAAGTCCAGGAAACTCAAACATATAAGTGATGTGATGTGATACAAAAAAGCGGCCTTATTGCTAGGTAGCAACCTCTTCCAGGCAACCTAAGGGTACAGGAAACAGAACGATTGTTAAAAATGTCAAGCGGGGTGCATAAAATAAAATAAAAAATAACTATATATACGTAACCTATTACATGAATACACATGCTATAATAAATACCTAACATTATAATACATACATATAACATAGCGCAAGAACACTAGCGTTTAAGTAAAGCAATTAAATAAATAATATATAATCTTACCAGAATAGGTGAGGTTTATATAAAAAAAACAAGAACCAACAGCTCGAGTACGATGTGCTCCCGCGCGGAATGCGCCGCGGTCCTATGTCGAAATGATAATATTGACAACGCCAAAGGGTGAGCATTTGAGCAAGTCTTTGCGCGAGGCCCTCGCGCAATCAAAGTGAAGTTTCAAAAGGTGTGTCTCGCAAGTATGTCGCGCATCATGCTCGAGCTGCTTCCCCTACTTAGACAGAAGATGTTACAGCTAAGCATTCCCGGAAGATTAACCAACATCATATGTAGTATGCTTATGGAACGATCCATACGTGTTCGTGCACAAGGTGATCTATTACCCTCTAGCTAGAAGGATCTGGAAGGGCTTGCCGCAGGGCTCGGTGTTGAGCCCTCTGTTGTACAATGTTTACACGTATGACCTTGACAGAACGGTTTTATGTTTTAGCAACATCTTACAGTATGCTGACGACATTGTACTGTACGCCAGTTCATCTTCGTTCGATGATGCATCTTCCCGTCTTAACTCTGCTCTCTATTACTTAAATGTCTGGCTTGAGGACCATGGTTTAACTTTATCTGTCCCTAAATGTAATGCTGTTGTTTTTACCCGCAAACGGACACACCCTCCAATCTCTATTTATATCAACGAACAAAACATAGGCACACAACAATATACCAAATTTTTAGGAGTGTTTCTAGACTCAAAACTATCAGGCATCCAACATCTAAATTATATTAAAAACAAATGCGACAAGAACATCAATATCCTGCGCTCTCTCTCGGGTGTTCGTTGGGGCTCCCATCCGTATAGTCAGAAGCTTCTGTACAATGCTGTGATTCGCAGTCACTTCGACTACGCCTGCTTTGTGTTGGAGCCATGCAGTAAAACAGCTCTGGCCAAACTAGATCGAATTCAAGCTCAATGTCTACGCATTATTACAGGAGCTATGAGGTCTTCTCCAACGAATGCGCTCCAGATAGAGTGTGTTGACCCCCCTCTATATTTACGAAGACAATATTTATCTGATCGTTTTCTATTTAATTTAGTTCAAAATTCTTCCCACCCCCTTCTTGGCAAAATTGACTCACTGACAGACCTTACAACTACATCTCAGTATTGGCGTTTTAAAGAAATTCCTCCTCTCGTAAAGTCTTTTAAAAAGCACAATTTATCTACAATCTTCCAAATCGATAAAAATCCGATTTTCAAGTTCCACTTCGATGTCCTAATATATCAAGCTCCTGTAGTTCTCAATTTAGGTATTGAAAAGAAATCCCCGGGTGCTAATAGACGGTTTAACAGCATGGTAAATGAAAAGTGGCCCAACTGGCTTCAGCTCTACACAGACGCGTCAAAACTGTCTGACGATGGAGAAGTGGGAGCGGCAGTGTGGATTCCAAAGTATAAAATTATTTTGAACTTTAAATGCCCAGCCAAATCATCCGTCTACACCGGAGAGGCTATTGCCCTCTTGGAAGCAGTTACCTATGTTGGGTCGCACCGGCTTGATAAATCAGTCGTTTTTTCAGACTCCCTAAGTTGCCTCCAAGACATAACAAAATTACCATTCCACGCAAAAGACAATTTCTATCTAACTCTTAAAATTAAAGAATCACTTTACAATTGTGCAAAATCTGGCGTGAACGTCGTACTTGTTTGGATCCCGGGCCACAGTGGCATCACTGGAAACAAAACTGCTGACTTATGTGCTAAGGAAGCTATACAATTAGGTTGTAATAAATACAAACAAAATTTTGCGAGGGATATCCGTGGCTGTGCCCGGCCTATTATGATGGAATCTTGGGATAACATCTGGCAAAGGTCTCGTAAACTTAAAGGCGTTCATTTCGGCAAAATTCAACCATCAATTCCACCCCGCCCATGGTTTTTTAAATTTAGGAACTTTGACAAAATAGTAACCTCTGTTATTATTCGTCTTCGTTTGGGCCATGTCTGTTCTCCTGTTTTTCTTGCCAAACTAAGAATTAAAGATAGTTCAATCTGTGAATGCGGTCTCGAAGAGGGCACTGTAGACCACATCTTCTTTAATTGCCCACGTCATCAAAGTCTGTACGATGTACTCCCTGCTGACCTCCCGCGCCCAGTTAACCTCAACTCCCTCCTTTCACTGGTACCAACCCCTTTTGTTAACCTACTGGCCCAATTTATTAAAGCTAATAATATTTTATTGTGATTTGTCCTGTGTTCTATACGTACAGCTTTATGTATTAATATTAAATGTTTCCCATCCATCGATGTTATAACACCATCTAATATTTACTAACCTATAATTATTGTTTTTTGTCTCTTTCAGATCAATATTACCTACATAAATAATTTATCTTGGAAGTATCATCGATCCGAAAATTCACTGTATCAACCCTGTCTGGAATTACCGTACAAAAGTCATTTCGTTTTTTCTTTGGTACTTTGATACTGGCAGAATCATTGTCATCAGACGATGGATTGCCATTAAAATAAAGAAGTCAAGTCAAGTCAAGTCAAGGTGTGTCTCGCAAGTATGTCGCGCATCATGCTCGAGCTGCTTGTTTCTATTGTATGCAGAATTTATATTCTTACGACTCTACATTTTGTTAAATTATGCATAGATGTTCAGTTATTACATTAAATAGACATTTAAACAGTACTAGACATAATATATCCTTGTTTTGATGTATTTTTTACATAAACGTAAAAGGTTATTTTAAATGACATATTTTAATTTAAGAATGTAAATATTAAGTATTATATTTTGTTTTTAGATTTACATTTAATAAATATTGTTTATTTTTACTTCCACAAAAAACGACGCTGTGTTACGAATATAATATTCATGAATACATACATAATATGGGGACTTTGAATTTAATTAAACTTATTAGTCGGGGAAAATGTAGTCACCCCATAGCGTGACGTTATATAAAAATCTTCGCCTCTGGAAGCAAATTGTGGGATCAGCTGATTTTCCTTTGTGAGGAAAATATTTTTTATTCAGAACTAAGAATTGTATTTGGCGTGGTGGATTGTGGCCTAAATCCCCTTCGTTTTTCGAAGGGAGGCTCGTGCCCTCGGGGGACGTGAGTATACAAAAAGTAGACAGGCTCTCGAATGGAGACCACGTCTTGGCAAACGTAGGACGGGCGTCAGATGACCTAAAGAAGACAGCGGGTAGTGGCTGGATGAATAAAGCGGAGGATCGTGCAAAGTGGCGCACCTTGGGGGAGGCCTATGTTCAGCAGTGGACTGCAATAGGCTGATATGATGATGATGATGATTTCCTTTTACAGAGAGAAAGTTGCTGAAGCCTCCTTTTAAGCAGTAATATGCCTGTGCCAGGAGACTCCGCTCTTCCACATTTATTTTTGAAAAATAAAAGAAAATAATTTAAAAAAAACAGTAAACATAAAAATTTGGCCATGACTGTTAAGGTGTAGCGAATGTTGGTGAAATAAAATAAGCAAGTATTGAACTGTTAAAAGTACTGTATTTAATTTCATTTTAATTTTCATGTCTTCATAAATTATCTAATAGATGTTAAAACTTCGGATACAGGAAGGTTGTCGATACACAATATGAAAATAGGAGCACAGGTACCTATTAAATTTCTTCAAAATTAGTTCAGTGAAGTGGGTCACTGGTCTAATTATATGAGATCAGCTAAACCATGACGGTGTGTTTCGGAACTTGCGTATTCATTGCAGAAATGTCAGTGTTGCAATTAGTTGTGGGTATGTTTCACGGTCGCCGACTGGCCTTGAATTACATTCTTTATCGTTTTAGATGAAACCCAGCAATGTGTTTTGTATGATTTTAAACAAGCTAGCGAAAATTAAGGATGTGGCAAGGAAGGATAAGTAACTATTCCACGCGGACGAAGTCGCGAGCAAAAGCTAGTAATTTTTTTAATAAAAAAGCCTCTCCAAAACAAATGGTGCGATCAGGCTTAGCCTTACCGTCGGAATCGCATCACCATGCTAGTTTCAAAGCTTTTGTGGTGCGGTTCCCTCGGTTCATGCTGGAGACAGTCATGAAGGAAAGCATTTGGCCGGAGGGCGTGGTGTTCCGCCGGCACCGAGGGAGATTCCCGGCTGCAGACACCTCCGGAAAAACACCCGGGAAATAGTGTTGATACATTTTATTTTGTTTAATTATATTTCATATGTAAGTGTGTTATTCTGTAAGGTATTTATTTATTATTCTAGTTGCCTGATAATAAATAATTTTATTATTATTATTTGTATCTCTCCTATATTATTATAATTGGTATAGAAAGTCGAATTTTTTTTCGCGTATTACATATGGGTTCCTTGGAGTAAGTTGTTCAGTTTCATGGTGAGATTTTTAAAATAACTATAGTTTAAAGTCCACCTATAGATTAGTAACTATGTCAGTAAGAATTCTTCCATGCGTTTTTCCATTTCACCAGGATTCGACCCCGCAACCTCGAGTCTGGCTCATTACCAAGTGGGCTATCACCGCTTTCCGGTCTACCAACCCGTATTGGGCCAGTGTGGTGGACTATGGCCCGAATCCCCTTCATGTTTCGAAGGGAGGCTCGTGCCCCTTGGTAAGGACATACAGGGTGTAAGGGACAGCTTAGCAAATACTTAAATCGTGGAATCTACCCATAACTACGATTGACTACAAGTAATTATTTTTCCTGAAGAAATTCCACTGGAAAATCATTCAGAATGATGGTCTGAGTACTGTTTTCATACACACAGGGTGCAAGCTGTCTCTTGCACCCTGTGTATGGGCTGTTTAAAAAAAAGTGCTTTTAGGTAGATACTTAGTCGGGTCATAAGTATTGTTACATACATTTATTGTAATAAATAATTTAACTTCTTATCTATCAGTATATTTTATACACCAAATGAAAGCCTAGAAAATACTGTTTTAAATAACATTTTATTTATTCAAAATGACCGCCCTTATTTTTTATAACCGCCTTTAACCTGCGTGGCCAGTCGTCAACAGCGGCACGCACCACTTCCATGTCTATCTCTGCCACTGCCTTAAGAAGGGATGCCTTCAGAGACTCCAGATTGGGATGAGATTTAGAGCAGACCTTCGCCTCTAAGTGCTGCCATATTTTATAATCCAATGGATTTAAATCAGGACTAGCAGACGGCCACTCCTCGTGCCTGATGAAATCGATTCCGCGCGCCGCGAGCCAGTCTTGTGTGCTATTTGCTTTATGTGCTGGCGCAGAGTCCTGCTGGAATACCCAATGCCAGTTTTGAAACATTCCACAAGAGAGAGAGGTTCCACAACGTTTGTCAGGACAGTGTTTTAATAAACATTAGCACTGGTTTTCATACTTTTTTCGCAAAAAAACATCTCTGTGAGGCCCGAATACGAGACTCCCAGCCAAACCATGATTGAAGAAGGATGATGACCTCGCTGAACTCGTGAAATAGGCCAGCTCGCTTCCTCACTGCTGTGCGCATACACCTTATCATTTTGCTTATTGAAGCTTTCCTCGATATTGAAAAATTTTTCATCCGAAAAGAGGATTTCTCTGTACTTTTTTCCCGCGTACCGCTTAAACAACATTCGCGATCTGTCTAGCCTGATCTTCTTCAGACGTGCGTTAAGGAGATGTGCTGTTCTTTTTCGATAGATGCGTAGTCCAATGTCTTCATTTAATAACCTTTTGACTGTGGTCTTACTTATTCCCATCTGCAGGGCCATCAGTTTTTGCTTCCGGACGGGATTTCTCTCAATTCGCGCCTTCACAGCTTTGATGACCGCTAGGGTCCGAACTGTACGAGGACGACCGCTTTTCTTTCTATCATCTATACTGCAATCCTCACTGAATCGTTTTATGGTATGATAAACGAACCTCAACGTTATTTTCAAATTTTGAAGCAGTTTGAAAATCACCTTTGGCGCGTAACTGCAGCGGTGCAACGCGATTACTGCGACTTTATCGTCTTTTCGCGTCCACTCCATGTTGGAAAATAAAGAAAATTCCAGAAATTCAGTGCTTTTAATATCGTCAAATATTAAAATTTCGAATATGTGTTTCAGTTTTTTTTTGCCCGTTCTAAATTTGAAATTTAAAGCTTGTGACAGTACTTATGGACCGACGAAGTAATTAAAAGAAATACCTAATTAGGTAGGTATTTTATTAGTTCACAAAGAAGCTTTCCGTGACTTTCAAGCCAAAATCCCTATAAACAACTGAGAAAACGAAAACAAAACAACAAAAATGTTGTTGGGGGTCAACGTCTGACGCAAGTGGTTTCAACGCGCACCGCATACCTACCCACCCATCACAATATGACGCATAGTGACGCACTTTTGTTTTTGTATACTTCTTCGAAAAAAAAAACTTTTGTTAATTAGTTAGACCGTTGCGTTGTGAAACAAAAACATAGAGGAAACAATTTTTAAGTTTTAATAAAGGTTATACTTATTTTTAGTATATTTCCATTTCTTCCTCCTTTTCTTGTAGATTTAAAAAAACAAGTATGAGGCGAAATTTACCTACTGATCTGTTTGAAGTCATTGCTAAGCCAAATAAGTTTGATAAGCCGCCTCGGTTTAATTTTTTTTTCAAAAAGTTATCAAGGCTTCTCCACTAACCTGAGGAGTTTCTCCACGAGGACCTTGCCCATGAAGCCGGTGCCTCCTGTGATGAAGGTCGTCTGGTTGGAGAAGGTGGCGGCCACGCGGTCTGGTAGACCCTCCACTGATACCTCCGAATGCTGGGGCGGCATTTTCTAGCTGGAAGTTTATATTTTTTGTGAAGAATATACAGGTAAATCCTTCCATGCTGGACTACGAGTGAAAGAAAAACTTAAAAGTAAATTTATGAACATTTTCACCGTGTGGTGATCGGTTGAGAATAACACTACCCCATTTCTTTCCGTGAATACGACACCGAGGCGACCAAGGAAACACAAATGAGACCTGCCTCCTAGTAATCCATCCCAGGCAACGACACTTCATTTTTTTCTGAATCTGAAGTGTCGTCCTATGGTCTCATGCGGTATGGTAGGCTCTGTAAAGGGCCGTCTGGTTCGCGTCTGGTTCCTACCGAAGTCCGACGCCAAACGGCTTGCTGTGTACCGTCGGTGCGTAGGAGTACCAGTGCATTTTCTAATAGGCATTTTCTGGGTTAACTCGCTCCATCGTCGACCTCAACCTTATGGTCAAGATTGAGGTCAAGAGTTAACCCATCTTATGATATTAAATTTAAAAAAAACTCATCGATATCGCAGTCCTTAACACACACAAGCTGCAGAATACAATAGGAGATAAACTAGCGAAATACTTTAAGAAAAAAAGAAATAAATAGATGTGGAATTTATAGAAAATTACCATTGTATCAAGTTATCAAGTTTTTGTGTCATCCCCAAACATCTTCATTTGTCCATCAAACAGTTAGAACTAAACCCAAAAACATATGTGACTATAGGGCTTTAGGTATCTCTCTTTCAACCTCTCGGGTGGTTAATCAGTCCATGAAACTGAACAACTTCCCCAAGCAACATAGGTCGAAATACGAAAAAAAAAATTGAGTTCCCATACAAACTTCATCAACGTATAGCGCATTTTGTATGGGAGATCAATTTTTTTTTCATATTTTGACCTATGTTTCTTGGGGAAAGTTGTTCAGTTTCATGGACTTATTTACCACCTGAGAGGTTGCAAGAGAGATACCTAAAGCCCTACAGAAAGCTGTAACAGTAAACACTTGCAGGATAGTTCGCAAGTTCCTCCAAAATCAAATTACAATCAATCATGACGACTTATAGGTACTTGACTTAGGCCCGCGGTCGTCATTAGTCCGGCATCTCTTAGATAGCTGAGGTTATTAAATAACAAATATAAATAATAATAATACGTTTATGAACATTTAGAATGTGCCAGCTGCCAACTCTTCCCAGGCATACTGTGGACGCCAATAAGTGGTATGCGAGGTTTTCTCTGTAGCTCACAACCTATCACCACTGTACTCATGTTCCATCTAATAACACTTAGAATGATTTGTCAAATGTGTTGTCAAGTGGTTCTCGAACTAAACGACGTTCTGCCTACCCCAAAAGGGATTATAGGCGTAATTGTATGGATCTATGGAATATAAAGATATAAATGGGCATGCGAAGAGGCGGTTTCAAAGGGAAAAGATGCTAAAGGAATGTTCTCTATGCGATGAGTATTAATTAGTTAGCTAAACAGTAGGGGGTGAACCCTCCATGAGGCTCAATAGATTTCTTCAAGGAACCTACATGATATTACCAAAAAAAAGTCGCACTGGTTTTATGGAGTGGCAAACGTTTTTTATCTCAAATTACGACCTGTTACTTGGAAAGGTGTTCGTATAAGTGAATACAAAAACGGCACGGCAAAATTGTATCACCATTGCTTCTTATGCACTAGTGATACTAGAAGCTGGAAACATAGAAGGCAATAGTAATACAAATTCTATCATGCCGTGCCGTGCCGTTCGAATTAAAAAAAGGCCCAAATCACATCCTAACTTTTGCCAACTACAAAACAGTAAGAAAAAAGAGAATAATTCTTTGTATGAAATTAGCTTTCCGCCCGCGGCTCTGCTCGCGTGGACTACAGGTTATATTATGCCCAACTGGGATTAAATATAGCCTATGTCCTTTCCCAGGCTCTAATCTATCTCTGTACCAAATTTCATCAAATCAGTTCAGTAGTTAGGCGTGAAAGACGGACAGACAGACAGAGTTACTTTCGCATTTATAATATTAGTAAGGATTGAACAGCTTTTTGTAAGGAACCTATATGATATTCCCAAAAAAAAACGACTTTCCATACTAAGGCAGTTAACGCTTTGGTATGCAAGGCGAATGGTTATTTTTTTTCATATTACGGCCTGTGTTCCATGGAAATATAATCAGTTTAGTGAGCTGATTCATATCATTACTTATTTCCACTAATTACGTATTTCTTTGTTTTTGTATGAAAGTGGTGATTACAATTTTCACAACCAAAATAAAGGCGTGATACCCCAAGAACCAACTGGTTTTGGCTAGCTCAGCCTTAAAGCGGACTTATCTGTTACCAATGTTCTACAGCATTCCTATGTTAATTACCTATATACTTTTACTGTTTGGAATGTGTGCTGTAACAACACAAACATTTTTTTTATTTTTTTTATTATAAGATGGGTTAACTCTTGACCTCAATCTTGACCATAAGGTCAAAGATGAGGTTAACCCAGAAAATGCCTATAAAGGCACTGGTACTCCCGACGGAACACAGCAAGCTGTTTGACCCTTCACAGGGCCTACCATACCGCATGAGACCATAGGACGCCACCTCAGATTCAGAAAAAAATGAAGTGTCGTTGCCTGGGATGGATTACTAGGGGGCAGGTCTCATTTGTGTTTCCTTAGTCGCCTCTTACGACACCCACGGAAAGAGATGGGGTGGTGTTATTCTCAACCGATCACCACACGGTCTAAAATTTTATGTTAACTGATACAATACGTTTCAATCCAAAACACACGTGATTTTAAGTAACACACTCAAAGGCCCACACTTTCCTTTATATTGTAGGACCTTTTGGGGACACATAAACACAGACTAGGTCTGCAGAACGCGACTCAGACTCAGATCTATACTTGAGTAGCAGTCATCTTTGTCATTTTGATAGAGAAAGAAAGATACAATCAATACTTAAGTTTAGATCATCCTTATGTAATAAAGGCTTAACTTCGATGCAAGAAGAAATGATTATTTCCTTTTTACATAAAATGAATGTTTTCCGCGGCCGGTAGTCGAACCCGGGACCGTCAAGTTCGCAGTTCCAAAAATACAAAAAAGATACGCATCAAATCTAAGCTGCGTAGTATATGAATCACATAAGATTTAAAAAAAAACCACTATTCTACTAAACACTTCCACGAACCTGCAGACTCACCTTTTACGAAACTTATCACAACACAATAACACAGAAAAACGGATATCCTGTCCGTTCGTCACTAAAGTCAGCACACGACTGTTCGCCCGTGGTTCTGTTCCTAACTCTAATGGTAGTACTTTGGTAATGTCTTCTAAACCGGAGGGAGTCTTGCGTCATTCAAGGACCTTCGTGCGTTTTCTGCGGCACAAGTTTCGAGAGTGGAGCGGAACAGTCGCGTCATTTGACCTAGATTTAGCCTAACTCGACAAAATTTTATTAAATCTAGATTTATAGAAATAGAAATAGAGAAATATAAAAAAAAAGATTTTTAGGACACTTAGCTCTGCACGCGGCTCCGCCCGCGTAGACTACAGTTATATCGTGCTCAACTGTGGTATAACAGGTAGCCTATGTCCTTTCCTAGGCTCTAATCTATCTCTGTACAAAATTTTATCAAAATCGGTTCAGTAGTTTAGGCGTGAAAAATCGTTTTTTTTATAATGAAGTTTAAGGATAGGACGCAAGTTAAAAATATGCATTTTGTAGTCTATTTTATTATTATTAAACATGATTTTGTTTGGTTATTCTAACTTGAATAGTTTAGAAAATATGACACTTTCCGTGATACCCTAATTTTTCGACATTATCTTAAATAACTCGAAAACTAAAGAAGATCGAGGACTGATATTAAGCATAGAGTGTTCTTAGGGTCTGCCGGTATACCACCTGAAAGAATGACCAAATCCGTCGTTAGGGGGCCAGTCTTGTTCGCTTAGCCTGCTTGACCCTTTATCCAACTTTGATGAGCTAAAGCAAAAAATATGAATTTGGTCTTATCCTACGCAGAATTAAATGCCCTCCAACTTTTATGAAGGACAGATTTCGATATTGTAAGTCCTTTACGAGATATAACCGAAAAATCGCAAAAATATCCCTTTTTGGGTACATTTTTACCCCCCACTACTTGTCGACCGCGGCCAAGAACCACAATTTTAAATATTTAAGTTAAGAAAGTTGGCGTTTGGAGTGACGTTTCCTATCTCTTAAAAAATAGTTAATATAGCTTGTAACTTAAACCATCCGAGGGACAGATACTTCATACTGGAATCGTTAGAACGAACACGCGAGTTTCGTACTCGCCGAATTAGTTTAAACTTAATAAATTTAAATTTATAAAACCGGCATCCACAGTCATGGCCACCATAACCGGTGTTTTTGCTGATTTTATTAAAATAAGTTTTTAGTACACTCACACTCAGTTAAAACTTCTTTAAATGTTAAGTTAAGCCGTCCTTGTTTAAGTCAAAGGATGGAAAGTGACAGTACGATATTTAAAGTAGCATTAACTTTAATGGATGTTTCTGTAACTAAGTCTTCTTCTTCTTAACAAATGAGACCTGCCTCCTATTAATCCACCCCAGGCAACGACATCTCAATTTGTTCTGAATCTGAGATGTCGTCCTATGGTCTCATGCGGTGTGGTAGGCTCTGTAAAGGGCCGTCTGGTTCGCGACCACCCTCCTACCGAAGTCCCACGCCAAACAGCCTGCTGTGTTCCGTCGGTGCGTAGGAGTACCGTGCCTTATAGTCATTTTCTGGGTTAACTCGCTCCATCGTCGACCTCATCTATGACCTTGGTCAAGATTGAGGTCAAGAGTTAACTAATTTTATAATAAAAAAATAAAAAATATATCGTCTAGGTAAACTTGACTAACCTGGTGTCAGAGTTTTCAGACCACACAATGGCCTCCGACTGTTTTATCGACAATAGCCGGGACCGACAGCTTAACATGCCCTCCAAAGCACAAAAACGCTCGTGATAAATTGCCACTTTTGTCACCCATCAGGTTCCCTGCCTCTGAGTGCATTGCTTAACCTCACTGATCGGCTGAGATCAGCGAGCGCTACTGGGTTACGAGCAGCTAAATGTCAAAGTGTATTTTAAGTTACAGGTCCTATTACATAACGCGACTCAGACTCTGATCTATACTTATGTAGCAGTCGTCTTTGTCATTTTGACAGTGAGAGAAAGAGACAATCAATAATTAAGTAAAGGTCGAGACTTGAGTCTCTTTCTGTAAAACGGGCCATAAATGTTTTATGAATTACAGCTATTTTTTGACAATGCCTTGAGTTATTGCCGTGTGGTGGTCGGTTGAGAATAACACCACCCCATCTTTTTCCGTGGGTGTCGTAAGAGGCGACTAAGGAAACACAAATGAGACCTGCCTCCTAGTAATCTATCCCAGGTAACGACACTTCATTTTTTTTGAATCTGAGGTGTCGTCCTATGGTCTCATGCGGTGTGGCTCTGTAAAGGGCCGTCTGGTTCGCGACCATCCTCCTACCGAAGTCCGACGCCAAACAGCCTGCTGTGTTCCGTCAGTGCGTGGGAATACCAGTGCCTTTATAGGCATTTTCTGGGTTAACTCGCTCCATCGTCGACCTCATCTTTGACCTTTATGGTCAAGAGTTAACCCATCTTATAATTAAAAAAAAAACAGTTAAAGGGCCAAGTTCCGTATAATTTTGAACCGTATCACCAGTAAATAAGAAACAGAGGGATACTACCGAATTTTCACTTATTTACCACATTATAACTCTATTCTAGGACGCTTGGGACATTATTTCCACAGGAATTTAAAAAAAAACTGGGTTGAACGCGTTGATGTCTTTTGTATGAAGATTTTATATTAACAGGAATTTAAAAAAAATGGGTTGAATGCGTTGATGTCTTTTGTATGAAGATTTTCTATTAAGCTATTTGACCGTTTAATTGGTAATAATGACGCTACCTCAAATAGATAGATAGATAGATGCTTTATTACATAATTAAAAACATAAGAGAAAACATACAATACAAACTTATAACTAAATTGACACGAGAAACCATCACACATAAACGAAACGAAGCGTCATATTTGAAGGTTTTTAATTGCCGTGTGAGTCCTCGGCAGAGTAGAATAGGACCACCCTCTTTCTTACCGAGGTGTCGTAGGCGACTAAGGTAAATATGCAAGCAAGTTCATCTGCACACAGAAGGAAAACTCTGCAATTATATCAAAACCCTCGCCAACCCGTCTGCCAAGCGTGGTGAGTATGGCATTTACCCCTCATGTTATTGAGGGAGGCCCGTGCCCCAGCAGTGGGGACGTTATGGGCTGATGATGAATTCGGTTCCCGGTCGTGTCAAACCACCCAAAATACATCTGTTTTGTGTGGAAAGCAGATGTATTTTGGGGAACTTAAAATTTGGAAGCAAAAATTAAGGATATGAATCAGTTCACGAAGCTGAACAACTTTCGCTAAGGAACGTAGGTCGAAATATGAAAAAGAAAATTTCGTCTTTCTATACAACTTGTGCGATCAAGCTGATTTGCCTTTGTAGGGGGTCTCAAGAACTTTTTTTTGAGAATTCATATAGTTTCTTTTGGGAAAGTTGTTCAGTTTGATGAGGAGAATCAGCCTCTAAAGTTTCAGGAACTAATTTAAACACAAATCAGACCTGCCTGAGGTGGCGTCCTATCGCGTTCACCTTCCTACCGAAGTCCGACGCCAAACAGCTTGCTGTGTGATCCGTCGGTGCGATAGGAGTACCAGTGCCTTATAGGCATTTTCTGGGTTAATTTTCTCCATCGTCGACCTCGTCTATGACCTTGGTCAAGATTGAGGTCAAGAGTTAACCCATCTTATAATATAAACAAAAGATTTTTTTCCTGGAGATCTGGGTGTATGTATAGGTATTTTTCTATGTCTTAAGAGATTCACATTACAAGTTGTGTTTTTGATTTTACATTTTGTGCAGCACCTAGTGTATTTTTATATTTCTTAACTTCTACAGACATGGGTGTCGAAGAAGTGTAGATTGTGTACCATACTCAACAATGGGGACATTCACCGACGCAATGGATCAGTGGTCAAGGAACATGGGTCGTAGGTTCAAAGCTTTAAACCCTGCAAATTACGTTGCGTCATAAATCCTAATGAACATTTTCCAAAAGGATAAGTAAGAGCTCCGCCGTAAACTTTCTTAGCCCAAGTACTTAGCAAATGAATGTCAATAGTACAATAGATGACTTTTATCTGTTGTGGCCCAAAATGGATTACGTCGCTCAAGAAGACGTCCCTCAAATTATAATAATAGGGTTTATGTGTATTTAGCTATGTAATCATAAGACCTATTTATACCACATAAAGTTATAAACGAATATGAATATATGATATTCCCTAGGAAAGCTTCAAGACGGTTTAGTAAAAATGGGCTCAATTTAGGACAATTTTTTTATTTTATTTGGAATAGAAAACAGCTGTCTACAGAAGTTGATATAAGATAGTCTTACAATTAAAGGCTAAATTATACAAAACCAACAACACTATTCACAGGTTAAGTAAAAAAAAGGAAGTACTCGTAGATGCTAACAGAAACAGATGTGGATGCTTACAAATAAATAAACAAGTATACTCAGTGCTACTAAGTAATTAACTAACTAAGCAATCAGTCATCGCTATCTCTACAGTAGTAGTATGTATATATGTAAAGTCAAGAAAGAGTAAAGACTATCTTTTAGGCAGACCTTAGACCTGTTTAAGATGCAGGTTGTAGGTTGACTTTAAAACAAGCAAACTTAAGGCACACTTAATACAAAACAGTTTAAGAATACTTCACTCGGTTTTTGATATTCTTAACTTGCTAAACTAGCGGTACCAGGTCTAAGGCCCGTATTACAAAAGGAGACTCAAATCTTGGCTCTTGATCTATACTTAAGTATTGATTGTCTTTTTATCTCGCTATCAAAATGCCAAAGACGATTGCTACTTAAATATACATCAGACTCTGAGTCGCGTTCTCGAATACGAACCAAAGACTAAGTAGTCTTGTAGAAAAATTACTTAATGAAACACTTTTTAAATTTATCAAGTCTATGGAACACTCTTACGTTGTAGGCAGTCCTAGCTGAAAGTATAGTATTATAATTATAAAGCAAGAATTCACAAGAATATACAATCTAGACAAGGGCGCGTATATAAAGTCTGTGGATGCTAATCATGACACAAAAAAAATAAAAATCTTACATAACTAATTAGTTGTAGTAATTGTAACAAACTAAAATGTTTGTGACTATTACTCGCTCCATCGTCGATTTCATCTTTGACTTTTGTGGTCAAGATTGAGGTCAAGAGTCAACCCATCTTATAATAGTAATAATAATTGTTACATCCCGTTTTACCAAACAGTATCACATTAGATACAGTATTTGTATCGCACGGCGCGTAAACGATTGATTATTTAAAACGAACCTTCAATTTTGGAGTCAAAAACCAGTATTAACAAGCCTGCGACGACGTCAGTCAACTAATGTAGATAATTTCTAACATTTATAATAATTTGGAGGTCACCGTTTCCCAAACCTCTCGTGCCTAGCAGTAGCGAGTAGCAAAAACTTGCAACACTCAAAAATACGTATTGCTTCATATCAAGTTTCAAAATTCCAAGGTCCTGACCGTTTAAAAAAATATGAGACTCTCTAACAATGGGAGTTTGTGCGATGCATGTGCACACAACTATGCAGTTAATGAGACAAGATCGTATGCAGTTCTTGCAATTGAGATGCCTCTAGCAGAATTTAACTTAGCACTTAAAATTTTATTTTTTCAATTTTTTTTTGGGAGAATGGGATTGCTCATAGCCACAATCTGGCTCAGAGGATGTGGTCGAGGATTTAACAAGCTAACCCAGAAGATGCCCATTCACTCGAACTTTAAAGAATCCGGGTTGTCTGAGCCTGGAAATGTATACTTTCCAGAGAATTCCATTCCTTTAAAATATAAAGATAGATAGATAAGATAAAATACAAGTTTCCGCTTAGTTTAGGCACCAGTCTCCCACAAAATCTCGTCAATTAATTAAGTGTTTTTTTATATTTATCATAGCTAGACCATAAGTCAAATTTTGTGGAAGAAATAAATTAAGTGCGTAATTTAAAAGATAAAGAGATGACTCAGTAAGGGTCCGAGGAATCTTGACAAGGTAAGGGTGGTACCCAGCGGCGCGTCTGGACACTTGGTAGAAGAAAGGGGCAGGCTGGGTACCACCCCTAGCACCCACAATAGTGCGTTTGGATGTCCGGTAGAAGAAAGCCGCAGGCGGAATGAGCTCATGCAGCTCATGAGCACACTCCCCGAAGATGTGCTAAAAATGGTTAAAAAAACCCAGAAAGATTTGATAAGTGTAACTGTTCTGTGAACGATAATTAGCGTCACTTGCTAATTTGCTGTTATATTCATCACTTGTCTTGATTAATACTCAAAATGCGCTTTTTTAAACATTTTCTCGGGAAAACTTAATGTTAACGAAATTATAACAAAACAACATTAAAGTGTGCAATTCTAAAAATAATTATTATAGACGATAAATCTGATAATTAATAGAAATCAAAATTACGTAGTACGTAAATTTTAACAAAGTACGTAAATTTTATTTAAATTATTGTAGGTGATTAGTCTATAATCGTGTGTATTCGGCAATTATTGACGATTGTCGATACATAACAAGAAATTCGAAGCAGATTAATCAATTCAAATATCAACCAGGGCAATCGCCATAATAAAAAAATAATCATATTGCCACCTAGAACCAATTAGCCTTTCATATTACCTTGCATAGATTTTTTGTGACCTAGATTAAATTCTTGGTATTTTTGAAGTGTCGAAACATAATCCTCGATGGAGAAACATAATTAGTTTGCATTACAACAAAGATAATGTTATCAGATTTTCTATCGCTTCTGGATTACTTTAATTAAAAGTCAGACAAGATCATAACCTTATTGTTTACCTCATAAAATTATCTTTTCTATGGTTTTCTATGGAATCTTCTTTCTTCTTATCATACCATCATCATACAGGGTGTGAGCTGAGCAAAAACTGAAACTGAAATCCTGAATTCAGATAATTATTCATGTTCCATCTAATAACCCTTACCATTTGTGTCAAACGTGGCATTAAGTGGTTTTCTAGAACCACTGATGCTCTGCCTACCCTGTTAGGGATTACAGGCGCGAGCGTTTGTATGTATGTAATCTGAATGATTTTCTAGTGGGATTTTCCTCATTTCATTCAGGTTTTTTGATATTTTCGGCTTTAAAATTAAAATATTATTTAAATAGTCTCGATTTTTCAATAAAAACAATTATAACAGCATCAAACACAAAAAAAACAGTAATGTAGATATCGCACTCTGATAGTGGCACTGCGCAGGGAGATCGCGCGAGGGGCGTGGTTTCGCAGTACATTGCGTAGCGACAAAGTAGGTAAATAAAGAAAACTCATTGGGCCTTTTTATAATTCGAACGGCACGGCACGGCAATTCAAAATTTGAATTACCATTGCCTCCTATGTTCTCAGCTTCTAGTATTACTATTACATAGGCGGTATTCGTAATACAATTTTGTCGTGCCGTTTTCGAATTAGGCCCATTCTCTTTACGTTTCTGGGTTTTTTTTAACTAATAGCAGATCAAAGTTAAGGGTAGACTCCATCATTTACGTACTTACTAAGCTATTTCTTACAATGTAATATCAAATTCCGAGAACTGAAATCTGTTTCTGTCAGATAATCTATTATCTGTATAAGCAGCGGGGAAACGCTGCCGTCTCTTGGGTATCTTGCATTGATGGGACGCACTTTAGGAGCTATTTTACATTAGACTACAGGATGCCCAGAACTCTATTTTTGGCAGTGGAATTAAAATGGTGATCACTTCATCCGTTCAGGTAGCGCAATTTAGAACTCACACATTTGATTACAGCAAATTCAAATTCGTTTATTTCGCAAATAAGGTAACATAATTAATTACAATCATGCAAAATTAATTTAACCATAGAACATAAATTTCATGAGATAAGGAAAACATTTACAGTCAATAACAATAAGCAACAATTTACACAAAAAATATATAATTAAAAACAATATTTTAAAATATGTGTATACATAAATTATCAAGTTAATCATACATCTTTCCGAAAAATTCATTTAAAGTATAAAATGGCCTTTTCAATAAAAAAGTTTTTAACTTATGTTTAAAGCTATTATTATTTTCACAGTTCTTTATGTCTAAGTCTAAATTATTATATATTTTCAATCCTGTATATACAAAGCTATTAGCTACCTTGACTGTTGCTAGGCGCCATTGCCACAGAATAAATAATAGTGCTAACGTATTGCTTACTGAATGTTAAGTTGCTAGGTATTGTATTTTGCAACTTATGTAAAACTGGCAGTGGCGCTGCTGATGGTTGTGGTTATCATCAATCATCAAGTTCATCAAGTTTCGATAGTTCTAGTTCAGCCGGGCTTTGATGATCGCAACGATGTATTATCTCACGCGGTATCTCGTGGTCACGTGACGCTTTCTCGTAATCTGATTGGTCGAAACAGTCACGTGACCACGAGATAACGCGTGAGATAATATGTCGTTGCGATCATCATAGCCCGGCTGAATTTGCCACCTGAACGGCTAGAATGCGTACAATAGGGAATATGCATGTTTTTTTAATTTAAAAAATTAATCCTCATACATGTAATAAACAGTTTAGTAAAACTATTTTTCGAATAACTATGAAATTAAAAAATATATAAGCCTTCGAAGATTTATTTCTATATCTTTCTAGCAAAACGAAATTTAACACGGAGTTTGTATGGACGTGGTGACATGTGATGTCACAGTCCATGTCGGATCTCTCTGTCTCATCGGTGCGTAATTAATAGTTTCAAATGCGTATATCGGATCGGCCGTATTTCTTGGCCGATTTTAATTTTATTTCACTTTTTGTCATCTCAACTACGGTATTTTCATATTTTGTTAATCAATGCGATAAAAAAAAATTCATGCATATTCCCTATTGACATCCAGTCGACATTGACTAGTGGAATAGACGACATGTTACCGTAACAGCAAAAGTGCTTGGTATTTTGAGTCGACCAACATTTCAAGAAGATTTTTAGGTTCAGTACAGTCCTTGTTTATTTACCCCAAATTACGATATTTTGGAAAGCTACCTAGAGAGATGATATGTAATCGTTAAACAGACAAACATACAGTCAGAAGCAAGCAATTACGATCAACTCGATAAATATTGCATAAAGAACTTCATACATTGCTGTTGTTTGCATTTCTTCACAAGTATGTGAAAATTTTTAAACTAAAAGTAGGTTGCTTTGATAAGGTAAGTGATTGCCACTCAAGGACTTCTGAGCCCTCAATAATCACTCATATTCAGTCACAAGGAGATAGAAATGGCTAGAAATCAGCACATTGACATAATTTCGGACTGACACAGCGTAAACTGAGCTAATATCCCTCTCTCAGACTGTCTTTCTAAACTATGAAGTTATTAAGAATTTTTACAACTATTGTTTTTAAACCCCGTCAAATAAATATGGGTGTGTTATGAGTTTTACGTAGGTATATCTGTGCGTCTGCCTGTGGTATCTTAGTTCCTACAGGAAGGGGTCGATTTTGATGCGGTTTCATAAGTTTAAATAATTTAAAAATTATATTTTTGTCTCACCCCCGATATTTCTTGCTTATTACTGGATGCATAAACTGGATGTACTAGACAGTCGTCTCTACAAGCTCACGAACTCTTTTATGGGTCAATGTATACGTTTCTACAATAAGATTCCCGAGCGTATTCAAAATTTACCTTTGGACAAATTTAAGACAGTAATTAAACAAAAACTTTGCAAAAAAGGCTATTACAAAATTTCTGATTATCTATCAGACAAGCAGCCATGGGAATGAACTGCTAAGCTCTAGAGTTATTTCAGAATTAGTTAAAATTAGAAAATAAAACAAATTGTTTTGCGATTAAAAAGAGCACCCTCAGAGTTTCTTGCCTGTTCTTCTCTGGGGAAGACTGCACCTTTGCGAACAGGCGTAGAGTCAGTAGGGTCAATAGAACGAATGCGTACGAGTATGTATGTATTTAAATCCTTTCATTAATGTATGTTTGTATCTATTTAATGTAATCTTGACTTGTTTTAAGTGGCATCCTGAATGTCCTATAAAATAACGATTTTTTTATATTTCTATTTCTACTCTTATACGGCTGAACCAAATTTTACCCAACATAGCTAAGCCCACCTCGATTACGAAATCGATCCAACGATTTCGTAATCGAGGTGGGCTTAGCAACGACGCCACAGAAAGATACACAGATATAGACGTCAAACTTATATCACCCCTCTTTTTTTGTCGGAAGTTAAAGACAAGGTCTGAAGGACATACAATGTGACCTGTCGTTTGAACTTAGCGCATAAACAATAATATTTATCTGCGCAGCGAGTCAACAAAAAACAGGCCAAGTGCGAGTCGGACTCGCGCACGAAGGGTTCCGTACCATCCCTACTAATATTATAAATGCGAAAGTAACTCTGTCTGTCTGTCTGTCTGTCTGTTACCTTTTCACGCCTAAACCGCTGAACCGATTTTGATGAATTTTGGTACAGAGATAGATTAGAGCCTGGGAAAGGACATAGGCTACATTTTATCCCACAGTTGGGCACGATATAACCTGTAGTCCACGCGGGCGGAGCCGCGGGCGGAAAGCTAGTTATCTATAAAAACGGCTAAAAAATCACGTTTGTTGTATGAGCCCCCTTAAGTATTGATTTTATTCTATCTTTTAGTATTTGTTGTTATAGCGACAATAAAAATAAATCATCTGTGAAAATTTCAACTGTCACGGTTCATGAGATACAGCCTCGGACAGACTTATCTATAAAAACGGCGAAAAATGACGTTTTTTTGTATGGGAGCCCCCTTAAATATTTATTTTATTCTGTCTTTTAGTATTTGTTGTTAAAACGGCAACAGAAATACATCATCTGTGAAAATTTCAACTTTCTAACTATCACGGTTCATAAGGTACAGCCTGGTGACAGACGGACGGACGGACAGCGGAGCCTTAGTAATATGGTCTCGTTTTTACCCTTTGGGTACGGAACCCTAAAAAAGATGATTTCTGTCACCTAACAAGTCAGTTTTAAGTTTTTGCGTAGAAGCAGAATGTTATATGGAAATTATGAAATAAGCAAAACAAGTAAGTACATAGGTGTATATAATGTTGTTTGGTGCATTTAATAATTAAATAATTATTACTCATTTATTTACCTACGTTAGTAATATTACCTCGATGTTAACAGTCTACTGGTAAACACTACTACCTATGCGAAAGTATGTTTAGTTTATCAATCCCCGATAAAAAAGAGGGGTGTTCTAAGTTTGATGTGTGTATCCGTGTGTCTGTGTCTCTGTCTGTGGCATCGTAGCTCCTAAACGAATCGACCGATTTTGATGCGTTTTTTATTGTTTAAAAGCTGACGTAACCGAGATGGCTCTTAGTTCAGTATATTTAAACCGTCGCGCGCTTGTTTACGGCAACAATCGCGCGAGGGTTTCAAAATTGGTTCAGCCGTTTAAGAGTTTTAAGCAGTAACTGCTTCACCACAAAACATCAAAACACCACTTTGATAATGACTTTGTAAACAAAACACATTAAACAATATTTTTTTTTTTATACAAATTTTAAGAGCTATTAAACGACAAATGGCAGCAGGCCGAGTACGATAGTGACAGCGCCGCGACAACACCGCAGTCCTATGTCAAAATGTCAACATTGACAACGCCATAGGGCAAGCAAGCCTTCGCGCAAGTGAAGTTTCAGCGTGAGCCGAACGCGTGTTTGTCGTTATCGTGCTAGAGCTGCAGGAGTTATACAAAATTTTAATTTAAGAGTCTCTATAATCTGAGGATATATTTCGTTTGCGCCGGACTTGGTGTTTTTAAGCATTGTCCTTTGTAAAATTACAGCAGATCTTTTTTTTCCGCCCTTGAAGGCACAACAGAGATGTTCTCGTCACTTACAAGGCATTGGTTGGTAATTGAACTCTGGTATAAGTTTCCTCATATATTTTTTTGTTTAACATTCAACCTTAAGGTCTTAAGCGACTGGGTCTTGTTTATAAACGTGTTTGACGTAAACAGTGACGTAGCACCACGTTTATATAAAACCCACAGCACCATTAGTTTTCATTTGCAACCTTTGAATGTTAAAATTATCTCGGAAAAGTGTTTCTAAGAATAGAGGCTGCATTTTTTGTGATGTAAGCAAATCAATGTATAAAAACACCAAGTAGGTAGATTAACCAAGTAAAACACCATGTTTGTACGCACGTGATTATTTTTTGTTTGTGTGACGTTTGAAACTTTATGGAATAACCGCAAAACTGTGAAAACATGTCTCTACGGAATAATCCTTTGGAGAAACATATCCTTGGATCTCCACCAAATAAATGTAGCAAAGAATGTGACAGGAAAAATGTAAAAAGCGTAATATTACAGGTTTATTTAATTATGTTGCATTAATGATATTGTAAAGTCCGTCAGTTCACAAAGTACCATGCGATTATAATCTTAACAAGTAAAATCACAATATTACGGGTTCGACAATGTTACAGAGACATAGTTTTGTAGTAGGTATCTTTATCCGTTAGAATATAAGAGGGTTCCACTTTTTAGTTGTTTTTTTTAATGGGTTTGCTCTTGACCACAATCTAGCACAAGGGCGAAGATGCGGTCGAGGATGTAGCAAGCTCACCCAGAAGATGCCTATTCACTCGAACTTTAAAAAGGCCAGGGTTATATGAGCTCGGAAATACAGACGCAGGCAGGGAATTCAATTCCTTAGCAGTGCGCAATATAAAAGATGATTAAAAGCGGTCAGTCCGGAAAAAATATTATACGTGCTTTTAGTACCACGCTTCATGTACTTCCACGCTGGACTGGGAGTGAAGGAAAAACTTAGAATGCCAACTCTTCTCAGGCATAATGTAAAAGTCAATAATAGAGACGCCAGGGTTTTGCTGCATTGTGGACGAAAGGCTGGAAACCTTTTACCACTGTACATCATGTTTCACCCGTAGACAGAGAAAAGGTATAGACTGCGGCAGAGCGTGTCACCGAAAGGGACAGAAAATATTAGTACTGCCGCCGCAGTCGGCCGTAGTACTGCGCTTTAATGTGCTGTGTTAACAGTACAGCGCGAGGTGCACAGTTAATTCGTACGGGTTACAGCAAAGTAAAGTGCTGGCCTTGAAAAAACCGGCACGCGCCAAGGGACAAAAAATGCCCAGCATTGTCTCTTTTTTTCACATGCAAATGATATAATTTTGTCCTTATCTGTGTGGCGGAAAAGATGATATGCAGCAGTCTATACCTTTTCTCTGTCTACGGTTTCACCTAATAACCCGCAGAATTTATATCAAACGTAGCGTCAAGTGGTTCTGAACCACTATGCTCTGCCTACCCTATATGGGATTACAGCCGTGAGCGTATGTTATGTGCTTTTTGTAAGGTAATTTATCGACTTTCCCAGAACTTAGAACTTTTTAAAAATAAAACAAAGTCAGTGGTATATTCAATTCTTCAACATTTTAATAAGTACTAATTCAATAAGTACAACAATATACGTTCTATAGGTACAAAAATATCACATATAATTGTATTTTTTAATTACGTATTTCCCTAATTACACTATCTACTTATAATGACATTACTATTGTACAATAATAACCTGCCTTCTCCTGCTTACAGTTAAATTAGTAAAGTTCATTGAGTGCCTTAAAATTAATAAGCGAAACCTCTCTATAAGAAACATCTAGGTCGAAATCCTTACTAATATTATAAATTCGAAAGTAACTCTGTCTGTCTGTCTGTCTTTCACGCCTAAACTACTGCACCGATTTCGATAAAATTTGGTACTGAGATAGATTGGAGCCTGGGAAAGGACATAGGCTACATTTTATCCCACAGTTAGGCACAATATATAACCTGTAGTCCACGCGGGCGGAAAGCTAGCATAAAAATAAATTCGCCTCTCCAAACAACTTGTGCGATCAGCCTTTGTACAAGGTTCTATATTTAGTCGCATAAAATTGAAAGCCCAAATTTTTTTTCGCATAACTTTTTTCGCATATTTTTTTGCATAAAAATTTTTTGCATATTTTTTTTGCATATTTTGTCATGACGACGAAGTGAGTGTGACAAAATATCGATAAGCGTAAAAAGTGATGCGAAAAAAATTAGGGCTTTCAATTTTATGAAAGCAAATATGAACCTTGTACGAAAAGTCGAAAATGTTTTTTAAAGAATTTTGTTAAGGTTCCCAGGGGAAAGTTGTTCAGTTTTATTTCATGGTGAGAACAACCCTCTACAGTTACGCTAGCTAATTTAAAGTCACCCCATAAGTTGTAAAGAAAACATTGCAATTAACATATCTGAAGTTTGAAAGAAAACCCAGTACCTACTGCGATGGCAATAGAGATAAAATTTTCAGGGATAATAAAGAATTGATCATAAGATACATGAAATACAGGGTTATTTTTTAATTAGTACACAAATTTTTTGTACGTAAACTTTATGAAAATTTAACAGACCCGTATTTTTTTGTTTTATATCGTTTCATATAAAAATTTCATGCTAGATCGTCCGAAGCATGAAAATAAATAAAAATTTTTGTATGGAAAAAAAAATAACTTCGTCCAATTGACTTGAAACTTGGTAATAGTACTCTTCAACACTATTTGTGACACCCGTTTCTGCGTTTTATAATATTCATCCTCTAAGACGTTAAAAAGGGGTATCAAAATCTAAAAATTTTGGAAAAAAAATTTTTCCGTCTTATTTACGTTCTATCAACGTTACTGACACCGTAGAAAAGATTGTGTACTGATTAAAAAGTAACCCTGTATAGTTTAATTCGTAGTATTTACGAAGAATTACACAAAACAAAAACATGTTTTCCATCGGCGGCCTCGGAAAACAAAAACATAGCATATGATGTATAGCCCTAATGTTTCGATGTTTTTGTATAATTTTTCGAAAATACATGCTCAGAAAACATGCCTTTAGGGTATTTTTAATATCGTGCAGATTTCATCACGCACGCGGGATTGACCCGCATGCGTGACACCCGCAAGTGTCTCTTTCATACAAATATCTATTGTAATGCGTGGAATACGCTCGCAGGACGCGGAACGGGGCGGGGCAATCCCGCGTGCGTGATGAAATCCGCACGATATTAAAAACAGCCTTAGACAGATTTGTCAAACTCCGTTTCAGTTGATAGCATTCAGTAGGTAACACATAAAATTTTCACATAGTCTAATAAGTGAAATCATTGATAGAACTACCACGACAAAACAATATTATGTTAAATGATTTTTATCACTAAAAGTAAAGTTAAATAGGTAACTAACGACACCTCCTATTAAATATAAATATATTACACTATCAATTCTGCTATTCTACATTTACCTACTTTGAAAAATTTATAAACTGGCCCGTTTCATAAAAAAATAATTTTCGATCTCAATTTGATTTTTTACAAATTTATTTATTTATTTATAAATATTCGTTTTGATACTATGTACATATAGGTAAACAAATACTACTGATTGTGGCACTTGGGATCATAGAAAAAATAAAATAGTCTAGAAAGTTTAATTAAAGTTAAAATTCTTATAGAATTTGTTAACCGGATAAGTCATTCGTTGGATGGAAAATAGTTTTTATTTTCTATTTTTTTATTCTAAATACTAGACTATAAACATTGTTTTAGTGCCCCAACGGAGTTCACGTATGTGCCTCCATTTTTTGTAATAGCAAACAATTTTTTGTAAAAACTCACGATACAATAAAATATTCGACTTTTACTGTGAATAACTTTTAAATTATAACCTACCTCGCTGGAATCATTCACTTCCTCCCATATTACATTTTTATTTTAATTATCCCTTTTAATAACGACTGACAAAATACCCAGCAAGACCTAAAAGGCTTACTTTTTTACAACTATTCTTTATATTTTTGACCTCATTAATGTTAGTCAGGCGCATAGATATTTCCGACGAGTTATAAGGAGTCTCGTGCGTTCTTTCACACTTAAGGCGACTACAGCACTCGATAAAGGCAAAACACATAGGTATAGTGCCATCTCCGTCTCTCAACAGGCCAGGACCGGCAGTGCGAACAGTGTCGATACACGAAGTTTACGGACTAAGAAAGCGCGCGTGCGTAAAATCATATTCGAAAGTTAGAAAAATTAGATTTATGGAAAGGTAACAGCTTAAATCGAAAAACGCGTTAACTACTTATCGAGAGTGTTCAATCACGAACATTTTGATAGCAAATTCAAGTTTCCGTGTGCATTTTAATATCGTTTTTACAGCTTAAAAGATACACAATATTGGGTATTTAGAGGTGACTTTGTGAGCTTTTTCTATCGAACTAAATTGCTGAATCATGTTTTCAGCAAACTAATTATCTAGTTTATGTCCTGAATATTACCGTAGTATTTTTTTTCTTCGATTTAATGCAGTGTGTTATGCTTATCTACGCATCATAAAATCGTAATTTAGGTGCTGTAGTCGCTTTAAGGCATATTTCATTGACAGTACATTTTTTTTGTAGATAATGGTCTTGCTCTTGACCACAATCTAGCTCAGGGGCGAAGATATGATTATGTTCGAGGATTTAGCAAGCTCGCCTATTTACTTATTAGGCATTTAAAAAAAGTGATTCACTAAGTTGGTATGTATGTAGTTATGTATTTATTCTTTATTGTACAATGACAATACAGAGGATAACAAAGTTTACAGTAACAGGAAGTTTACAAATGCGGACTTATAGGGGATTATGTGGCTCACGATATTATCGTGCCATTAATGATTCTAATACAGGGTGAAAAAAACCTCCTAGCTATATTCAAAATCCTGAACCAGTATCACTTACAGAATACTTTTTTTTTTCTCGGTGGGAATTTTTTTTCCTAAACGTAGGGACACAAGTCGGGTGCACCCTTCGAGCGCTACCCGCACCCCTCGCGTGCTTGGTGTAGGAGTAATGTCTACGTTTAGGCAAAAAATGAACTATTCCCACTGAAAAAAATTTTTTTTTTTCATAAATGTGTTCTTTGAGTGATACTGATTCAGGATGTTGAATAAAGCTAGGAGGTTTTTTATCACCGTGTATACAAGGCATACAAAAATGTGTCCATCTTTAAGATACAAATCAAATTTATTCCCAAAAACGAAACAAATAGTAAATTATATTACGAGTATTTACATTAGTCATCTGTATTTTTTTCTAACAACAACACCTCTATTGCATGAAAGTATGAAATTTAGCACCATTTTGTGTTGCAAGATTTATTCTATAAATCGTGACACTTCATAAAACTCTTGTTAAAATGCAAACACGACAACAGATCAGGCTATAAAATTATACATATTGACGTCACCCCTGTCTCGCTCGTAATAGCTCCGGATTTCGTAAAACAAAAGTGTAACCTGACGTGCTGCTGTTTGTACATATTTCCCTGTTATATCAATGTTTTTAAAATCAAATGACATGTTACATGCCGTTTTACAAGAAAAATCACATGATGATCTTTGAATAGTGTTTAAGAACATAAGACCACTTTCAAGCAGTTTAATTTAAAAGCATGACGATTTCACCTACCTACATTTCACAGCATTTTTTCCCTATAAATAATAATAATAAATAAACGCTACACACTCAAACGCCCACACTAAGGTGTTCCCTTGTGTCGTGGGTCCCTCGGAACATACATAAAGACAGACACAAAAAACCGATGACCCGAGAACAAATATCTGCTTTTTGCACAAGTATTTGCGCCGACTGGGAATTGAACCGAGGTCCCGTCGATCAAGTGGCAGGGTCACTACCACTCGACCAAACCGGCCGTCAATTTCTACTTATCATTCTTGATAGTGATCCCAGAGTTTGTTTTGTTTGCGTGTAATATCTTGAAATACACCACAGCGTCGTGAACCGTGGGAAGGACGTCTAGTTGAAGGCTTTCCGTCTCCAAAGAGTTGTATCGGTCTATCATCTCCAACACTGGAGCTGAAAAATAAAATGTTAGCAATTTTTAGTATTCAGACGGGATACGAGGATTTTGCTGTATAATGGGCGAAAGGCTGACCAAGTGACCACCTCTGACCATTATGCAACTTGTTCCATGAGTTTTTTTTTCAGCCCATATACGTCCCCACCGAGGGGCACGGGCCTCCCTTCGAAACACGAAAGGGAAATTAGGCCATAGTCCACCACGCTGGCCTAATGCGGATTGGTGGACCACTCGTCTTTCGAAAATGAATTTTCTTGGACGTTTCATCTCGATGTTTTCTTTCACCGCTAAGCATGAATGAACAGACGAATTTAGTGGTACCGGCCCGCACCAAGATTTTAACCCGCGACCTTCGGATTACAAGTCTGGCTCATTACCAACTGGGCTATCACTGCTATCTGATAACCCTCACAATTTGTGTCAAACGTGGCATCTAATGGTTCTAGAACCACTGATGCTCTGCCTACCCCGTTAGGGATTTTCAGAGATTTGAGTTTCTAAATTCCTCACTTTGTTTTCTGATTGCTTGATGAAACTCTATTATGCTAGTGGTAAAAATGTAAAAGAAACTTCTTCGTTTACAACGAAACGGAGCCAAGAATCGACTTGATATTTTGAACAGTGGTAAGAGCGCGGAAGAGGCTACTCTTCTATGCGAACAAAATCGCAGAAAATTTTCAAACTAATAACCAATAGTGTGCAAGGGCGGCCTTATCGCTAAACAGTGATCTGGCCTTCTGGAGTTCCTTTTGCACTGAGACCAGGTACTCACTGTCTAGAGAGGCGAAAGGGAAATAGATAAATAGCTAGAGAGAGACATATCATTAGCTCCAGCCAGCAATACAGTGATGTAATGTGAGAGGAATTCCTTCTGTACTGAGACGAGGTTCTGTGCTGGGCTATAGGTGAGAGGGAGATAGGTAGATAGCTAGAGAGACATACCGTTAGCACCAGCTATAGTACAGTGATGTCATGTTAGAGGAGTTCCTTCTGCAGTTCCTCTAAGGTAATCACTGCCTAGAAAGGCGAGAGGGAGATAGATAGATAGATAGTTAGAAAGAGACATACCATTAGCTCCAGTGACGTCATGTGAGAGGAGTTCCTTCTGCAGTTCCTTCTGAGGTAATCACTGGCTAGAGAGGCGATAGGGAGATAGGTAGATAGTTAGAGAGAGAGATACCGTTAGCCCCAGCTAGTAGTACAGTGACGTCATGTGAGAGGAGTTCCTTCTGCAGTTCCTTCTGAGGTAATCACTACCTAGAGAGGCGAGAGGGAGATAGGTAGATAGTTAGAGAGAGACATACCATTAGCCCCAGCTAGCAGTACAGTGATGTCATGTGAGAGGAGTTCCTTCTGCACTGATATGAGGGTCTTGATTCCAGGAGCGTCCACGTATGACAGTGCTGTTGCGTCGATTATCACACAGTTCAGCTGTAACAAAAATACAATATAATTAGGTCTTATATGCATAAAGTGACTTTAAAAATAAGTTTGCGAAATCCGCAAGTTTTCGAAAGGTGCGCGGTCCATCAACCAACGAACGTGGTGACTACGGCCTATCCCCCGGCTTTCACTGCTTCGAACTTATAATGTTTGACTGCATTATGTAAGTATTCACATGTTTTTTGCCATGTTGTGATTGGTTGAGAATAACACCACCCCATTTCTTTCCTTGGGTGTCGTAAGAGGCGACTCAGGAAACACAAATGAGACCTGCCTCCTATTAATCCATCCCAGGCAACGAAACCTCAATCTGTTCTGAATCTGAGGTGGCGTCCTAAATTGATCTCATGCAGTGGTGTAGGCTCTGCGAAGGGCCGCATGGTTCGTGGTTCGCGACCACCCTCCTACCGAAGTCCGACGCCAAACAGCTTGCTGTGTTCCGTCAGTGCGTAGGAGTAACAGTGCCTTAATAGGCATTTTTTGGGTTAACTCGCTCCATCGACGACCTCATCTATGACTTTGGTATGCCTTGGTCGAGATTGAGGCCAAGAGTTAACCCATCTTATAATAAAAAAAAGATAATTTACAAATGTAAATGTTTTCAGAGGCAAACTTAGCTTGTGGAAAAAATCTTTGCCATTAAAATGTGAAGCTTTAGTTGTTTAACCTAATGTTATAGATGTTGTGACTCATAAAATAAAGATATTTTTTTAAAACAAAAACCTGTTCTAAAGGATCGCTCCACTGCAGGACCTCACTCCCGCTGACTGTCAGGCTCTCCGTCACGAGGCTGTCCCGGCGTCTCCTCACGGAGTCACGTTTGGCCGTCACCTTCCTGAACAGTGTCGCTCTAAACAGGTTCTTAGTCGCGAAGTTTAACCCTCCGCAGTAGTGGAAAATCTTCACTCCTGGGATCTCTTCGGCCTGGGGAGAAAAACTTTTTTGTTAGAAATAAATATCCTTTATTGTACACACATAGTTGGATATGTGTTACAAAAGATATGTGTTACAAAGGCGAGCTTATCTCTATAAGAGATCTCTTCCAGCCAACCACAAGACTGTGTGCATTAATTATAGTAGTTATAAAAATAAATATTAACAGTTACTACTAAATTACAAAAATACAACATAAGAAATATATACATAGTGAAGACAGATAGTGTTGTTTTACTTGCTTATTAAAGGAAGTGATAGATGGACTACATATTCTGAATCTGTTTCGGAAGTTTGTTCCACAGCTGCACGGCTCGGACAGAGAAGAAGTTAAAAAAAAATTGGTGTTTGCCCCAGTACACACCAACGTCACATTGACGCATTCACGCCTAGGGCGGGTAGAGGGCAGTAAATAAAAAATATCAATATAAATATCAATAGCTTCGTTCCTGTGGGAATTCGAGTAAAATTTTGTGGCCTACGTCTCTTCGGCCTGAGGAGAATAAACCTTTTTGTTATAAATATCAACAGCTTTCCGCCCGGGTTATCATTCCTGTGGGAATTCAGGTAAAATTTTGTGGCCTATGTAACTAAGATAAGAGAACTTTCGATTGGTGTAAGAATTTTTTAAATAGGTTCAGTGGTTTCAGATATTACTTCCTATAAACTATACCTCTTTATATTATTAATAGTGTAGATATGTTAGTCACTTTACTATTTAATTAATTACATAATAATGTCTATAGGGTGACTTTAAGTTAGCTATCGAAAATTAAGGATGTTAGTCACTCGACTGAACAAGTTTCCCCAAAGGAATATAGGTCGAAATACAGGGTGTAAGACAGCTTAGCAAATACTTAATGGTGGAATCTATCCATAACTATCAGCAGCTATAAGTAATTATTTTTTTCCGGAAACGTTATGTTAAGAAGTTTCCATTATTTGTCTTATAATTTGTATACGCAACGTATCGCTACACCGCGCCCCGCGCGCGATTCCTCCGCGCCGTGCTGCTATCGAAGTGCGATGAACATTGCTGATTTTCGTGTTTTACGTTGTTATGATTATTTTTTATTGTAAAATGGAGTGTATTCGATTGAATAATAACAATTGTAAGCAGGAAATTTTTAAAAACATGAAAAACAAATTTTCCGGAGAAAAATTCCACTAGAAAATCATTCAGAATGATTGTCTGAGTCCAGGGTTTCAGTTTTTGCTAAGCTGTCTTTTACACCCTGTATGAAAAAAATTTAGCAATTAGCTCAGCCTTAACATGAGAATATAACAATTTTTTGAGGGTTAAATATAGTTTCCTTAGGGAAAGGTGTTCAGTTTCATGGGTAGAATCACCGCCCCCCCCCCCCCCAGTTTTGTTAATTTAAAATTATCCCTTTAAAATTCCCGTGGGAATTCTGGAAAATTATGTGGCCTATGTTACTCAGGGATAATGTAGCATCCTAATGGAGAAATAATTTTTGAAATCGGTCCAGTTGTTTTTAAGTTTATTCGTTACATACAAAAATACAAACTTTCCTCTTTATAATATTAGTGTAGATAAAAACAGAAAAGAGTACGTTACATAGAAATAATATAATCTTCTTTCAAAGAAGAAGTCAAGTTCGTGACATTGACTTTGTCTCTCAACTTAGACATTTATCAAAAACACAACAAATGGTGCAATCCTCCAAATTGTTCATTTTACGATTTTTTGCAACTCCATAAAAAAAGTGAAGCTGCAACAAATACCAATGGACAAAACAGACTAACTTAAGTAACACCCAAAACCAGAGTTCTGGTTTTCGGGTTTAACTTCTTAGTTACTGCAACAACACTGACTACGCAATAGCTTCAGAAAGAATGCTTCAATTAACGAAAATATGAAATTCCTCGCTGTTGGAAAACGTATTTGAACGTTGGTTGTTATAAAAATATAAAAATAGTGGCACGGAATTATTGAAATTGTAGATCAGCGACATGATATTGTTTGTGAGTATGGTTTTCTTTTGTGACGTTCAAAAACGAATAGAAGCAAGTAATAGTTAGTTTGGTCCCTTCTTCTTATCGTGTCGTTATGGTCTTCTAGTGTGTGGCGAACTTGGCTAACCCTGGTGTCAGAGTTTTCAATGGCCTTTGACTTGGTTTTAACGACTGTAGTCAATCGACAACAGCCGGGACCGACAGCTTAACGTGCCATCCGAAGCACGGAGACGCTCGTGATAAATTGCCACTTTGGACACCCATCAGGTTCCCTGCCTCTGTTTACGTTGCTTAGCCTCACTGATCGGTTGAGATCAGCGACCGCCACTGGGGTACAAGCGCTTCAACCCCTTGAGGGGCCGTGAAGCCTTACTCATGGGGTCGGGTAGCGGGTGTAAAGAAAAATAATCAGTAAGTACACTACAATTTAAATGAAAAGGCTGTGTCTGCATATCTTTCAACGTCTTCAGATCTTTGTTACGTTTTAAAAGGGGGTTACCAGAACTTTCAATAAGATCAAAAGGAAGAGATTTTCAAATAGATTCTTAGGATTCTAAAAATATATTTAATAACAAATGCATTCTATGTCAACTTTATTAACAAAATTAAAGAAAGTGTCGTCAAACGTCCACAACTTTAAACGTCTTCAGATTTAAACCCAGTCAAAGGATTTATGTGAAGCATACGTCAGTTGAGAGACTCTATGATGCTTTTCAATGTATAGTTAGAAAGGTCTTTTCTTAATCAGGTTTTTTTTATATATATTATAAGATGGGTTAACTCTTGACCTCAATCTTGACCATAAGGTCAAAGATGAGGTCGACGATGGAGCGAGTTAACCCAGAAAATGCCTATAAAGGCACTGGTACTCCTAAGCACCGACGGAACACAGCAAGCTGTTTGGCGTCGGACTTCGGTAGGAGGGTGGTCGCGAACCAGACGGCCCTTTACAGAGCCTACCACACCGCATGAGACCATAGGACGACACCTCAGATCCCGAAAAAAATGAAGTGTCGTTGCCTGGGATGGATTACTAGGAGGCAGGTCTCATTTGTGTTTCCTTAGTCGCCTCTTACGACACCCACGGAAAGAGATGGGGTGGTGTTATTCTCAACCGATCACCACAGGTAGGATACAAATTAAGACAAAATACCTCTTCTCCTCATCAGCTCTGCGCTAACAACAGTATCTCCTCACGCAAAAACAAGATCAATTCAAATTTTAGATGTAATTTGTATGTTACCGAAAGAGAGACTTTTGTTAGTATTACCTGCTCTAATAAGATAAAGTAAGTAACGGCCCTGTTTCCTTTTTTCCAGCCCCTGTATTTGTTTAATGTAATAAACAAATTGAAAAGCGAAAAATGTGCTTGTGTTCATGCCCGTGTCGTGAAGCGATCGCATTATCGCACGATCGTAAACGGTACGCATTCTCGCACGACCATGAGGTGACCACGAACGGTAAATTAAGGTTTCTAATCTTGACATTTGCATTTGCAGCCTTTATGTATGTGATTCTAGGTTTTATTATGATGGCTCAGTCTGGTGGAACTGATGTAGATCTACCAAATAAGGCGGTATTAACAAATTGTAAATCAGATAATTGCCGTTGTTATTCTAGTGTATGCTCTTTTTAACCGGGAAAATGGGATTTGTAAGTCTGTATAAGTGCGTTTCTTTAGATACATTTATTTTTAAGCTACTTAATAATTGGAACTTAAACAAAATACCAACGAAAGTTTTGTTGTTTTTATTTTACTTGATTTTAAAGAGATTTCGTGACTGCATATCATGGCAATCTCGAGTTACCGAGGTATACCTTCACATGCAGTTTCGATTTAGAATAGAATAGAAAATACTTTTAGTAGAAGATCCGAACCTAAATCGACCTTCACCGAGCTGATAATAGAACGAAATATATTTTATCATGAATTTAGTATATTAGAAAACATATTAAAAATGGGTTCGCTAAAAAAATCCTGGGCAGACTATTTTTAATTATTTTTCGAAAAATGATTTTTAATTAAATGTTGCAACATCAGGATAATAAAATAATTTTGTCCTGACTGAAAGTATAAAACGTATAGAATGTGCAGCCGTTGGGTTGTCTACTGTTTACCTGGGCGAACTACTGGGTTGTCAGGTAAACACAGGTATTTTTAATATGTTTTCTAATATACTAAATTCATGATAAAATATATTTCGTTCTATTATCAGCTCGGTGAAGGTCGATTTAGGTTCGGATCTAAGACTATTTATTTCGGTACCTACAACACATACATCACTTAATTTAAGACACTAATTAAACAAAAACTTTTAAAATTGATAGAATTTCTGTTCACTGATTTCTCCGCCATTTGTGGACCGATTTTCAAAATTATTTTTTTCTTTGGAAGAGTATACTTCAGGGATGTTCCCATTGTCACAAATTGAGGATCTGATCTTGGAATCCCAGGGAAATCAAAGGCAACCTCGAATTTAATAGGCATTTACAATGTTTCTTGTACACTTTATATTATTTACACTTAAAATGGAAAAAAAAACTTTTTGAAAAGAAAGTAGATGACAAGCCAAATAAGTTTGACAGGTCGCTTTCGCACCGACTTCAAACAGATCAGTTGGTATTCCGTAGCACATTAAATTGTGTCTTCATTTTTCGCTTTTTAGAACTGGGTTCAATTTCTTTTCTGAAAACTTTTTCTTTATTAAAATGGGACCTCTTAACGGCTCTTACATCGCTATTATAAAGCTAGTACTCACGGCACGATACCGGTTGATGTCCAGGTATATGTCTGTCTCTCGCATCCGACCCAGCAGACACGTGTAGGGCTTCTGTGACCGACAGAACAGGGCGCCGAGACTAGCTAGCAAACCCAGACCTAACCTGCAATCAGTTGGTAACGTTATACTTCGGAATTGTATATTTTAGACATAGACAACGTTTATTTTTGCATCTTCAGCACACACAAATTTAGTAAGATATTAACAATACACTAAAAATTATTTTAAAGACTAATACATATAAATAAGTGTGTGCTGCAGTGACAAAAACGGGTCCCATCTCAGCATATTGCTCTTCCCCACAATATGATGTCAATTTTCTAATTGACACAAAGAAAAACTAATTGGCTACAAAGAAAAACTTACCCGATGTCAATGTTAATGATCATAGTGGTGAGGAAAGTGACCAGCCACACCATAGCATCCAGTTTGCTCAGTCGCCAAAACCTGAAACAAAAGAACAATGTCTTGATAAAAAATCGGCGTTGGTGTAACGAGTGGTAAAGACATTGCCTCATGATCGATGGGTCCTAGGTTCGATTACCAGTCGAGGCAAATATTTGTGTCAAAAGCAGATGCTTGTTCTCGGGTTTCGGGTGTTCGTGTCTGTCTTTGAGTCATCATCATCATCATCATATCAGCCTATTACAGTCCACTGCTGGCGCACCTTGGGGGAGGCCTATGTTCAGCAGTATCTTTGAGTGTGAAGCGTTTATTTACTGATAGGAAAGAAGAAAAAGGAGATTGAATATCTAATTGATTTGCATAATAGAGTAAATACCGTTGTTTTATTTCGTCCTTCACTTGTCTTCAGGCAATATAGATGTCTGTTCGTGCTGCTATTTTTGGCAAAAAACCTTTTGATCCGAAGCTGATAAGATTAATTTTACGTTACTTTGATCGCTGGAGTTCGTTCCCGTAGGAATTTGTGAAAATTATGTAGACTGTCAGGGTGTCAGCTACCTCCTTACCAAATTTTATCAAAATTGGTCCAGCCGTTTGAGCGTGAAAGAGGAAACATCCATTCATCTATTCATACAAACTTTCGCGTTAATATTTTAGTAATGACTTACTTGCGCAGATGAGTAACTTGCATAAACATGCCCTTGAGTGAGACCACGATGATGGAGGCCAGCACACACCGCGGCAGGTCCTCGAAGAACGGGCCGATCCACAACAGAACCGTCAGCACGAGCAGCGCGCTCACTACTGAGGTGATCCCGGTTTTTGCGCCAGCCTGGAAGTTAAAGCCGTTTGAGAATAAAACTTCCATGCTGGACTTGCTGATCTCAACCGATTAGTGAGGTTAAGCAACGTACACAGAGGCAGGGAACCTAATGGGTGACCAAAGTGGAAATTCATCACGAGCGTTTCCGTGCTTCGGAGGGCACGTTAAGCTGTCGGTCCCGGCTGTTGTCGATTGACTACAGTGCAGTTTGAAAACTCTGGCACCAGGGTTAGCCAAGTTAGCCAAGTGACTATACCTACACGACAAGAAGAAGAAGACACGCGTTTTAGCCTAGTCGTAACCTAGTTACTTTAAACACCTGGAAAGATAATTGTACATTGAGGTTTTCTTCTTTATCGTGTTCTTTTTCTTACCGTGTAGGTATAGTCAAGTGTGTGGCGACCTTGGCTAACCCTGGTGTCAGAGTTTTCAAACCACACAATGGCCTAACTTGGTTTTAACAACTGTAGTCAATAGACAACAGCCGGAACCGATGCAGCTTAACGTGCCCTCCGAAGCACGGAAACGCTCGTGATAAATTGCCACTTTGGTCACCTGAGTTCCTTGCCTCTGTGTACGTTGCTTAGTTGCTTAACGTTGCTGGCCTACAAGCCGTATGGTGATCGGTTGTGAATAAAACCACCCCATCTCTTCCCGTTTGTGTCGTAAGAGGCAACCAAGGAAACAAATCAGACCTGCCTTCTATATTAATCAATCTTAGGCAACGACACCTTAACTTGTTTTAAATCGAGGTAGCGTCTTATGGTCCCATGCAGTGTGGTAGGCTCTGTAAAGGCCGTCTGGTTCCTACCGAAGTCCGACGACAAACAGCTTGCTGTGTCCCAACAATGCGTGGGAGTACCCAGTACCTTAATAACATTTCTGGATTAACTCGTTCCATCGTCGACCTCATCTATGATCTTGGTCAAGATTGAGGTCAAGAGTTGACCCATCTCATAATAAAAATAAAATAAAAAAATGGCCGCCAATCCAAGATGGCGGATATTCCGTTCTTAAACATATACCGACACATTTGAAAATCGTGTTTTAATAAAAAAAATTGAGGAGTCTTAGTATTTATTTTAATTTATGATGATTTATTTATTAACACCTTACCTGGTACTGTATGTAAGATCTTGAAAGGCTGGCACAGATCGGAGAGCAGCTGAAGAATGATCCAAACAAGTTGCTTGCTCCCTGACAACATAAGAAAAACGATAAAGTTATAATGTGTGCGAGTTCTTAGTGTGTTTCTGCTTGTGTGTTTCTGCTTGTGTTTTTCTGCTTGTATTTGTGTTTCTGCTTGTATGTGTGTTTCTGCTTGTAAGTGTGTATAACCTCACCAGCGCCAGTAACTCCTGGTTGGCGTCGATCTCGTACTTCTCCCGCGACGCGAAGATGAGCGCCATGGACATGGTGATGGTGTACGTCACCATGGTGATGGTGAAGGCGTCCAGCGCCACCACGGGGATCAACTCTATTGATGGCACCTTCGGGATCGGCAGCCTACAACGAAAAATCACCAATAAATAATGATGAACTGTTATTTGAATTTGGTTAAATTTTTGAACTATTCTGCAGGTGTTTAATATGACAGCTTTCTGTAGTGACATATTATTATTATTTTCACAAAATAAAAACTTACCCTGTAGGAATGTTCCCAACTAGGCCGATCCCGTAGTTCGCATTCAGGCCGCCATACTTGCATATTAGAGTGCCAGTTACTATCGCCAACAGCTCTATAGGCACTGGCACTCGACTTCGTTTGCTAACCCACGGCTGGAACATAAAAAAAAACTAACACTTAGACAATGTTTAAAAATGGTTGTATGGATTCCTATGCCTTTCTCGAAAGGGATAAATAATAAACAACAACAAAATGACTTAAGTCAGTTTAAGACATTTACTAAACACACACACCACACATACACATACATAACACATTAGGTAGTAGATTACTCTTTTCCGTCGGCTATGTACACACGCGCACCAAGGGTACGGCTGAAAACCAGCGTTGGGGCCTCGGCTTCAACACATGCTGAGCTGTGTCCTTTTTGACATTGCACTACAGCACAATTATACATTGTTTTGTCGTCTTCTGTATGTGTTCTTGTCCTGTGTTTTATATTGTATGTTATTTTATTTTCTTTGTGTTGTAGTGTTTTGTGTCAAATAAATGTCTTGAATCTTGAATCTTTTTTTTTAAATGGTGTTTTGATGTTTTGTGGTAAATAAGTTATTGCATATAACTCTAAAATAGCTGAACCAATTTTGAACAAATATAGCTAAGAACCATCTCGATTACGTCAGCTTTCAAACAAAAAAAGCATCGATATCGGTTCATTCGTTTAGGACCTTCGATGCCACAGACAGACGCACAGACGTACAGGTTACCCCTCTTTTTTTGTCAGGGGTAAAAAATATATGTCAGTGTTAAAGGTTAAATATACAGGGTGTAAGACTAAGGCCTCTAGAAGACGGCGTATTTTAAACGCGCCGACACACGACGACGCGCGCTTCAAACGCGATTGGAACGCAACCTTGTAACCTCGGCTCACGGGGCGATCGTGAAACTCGCGTTTACAGCGCGTATACGCGCAGATACAGTGATACAAACGGAGTTTCGAACTTTCACACGCGCGTTGTATATGTGAAAACGCAAAAATCGGCATTTATGGCGATGAAAACGCGCGTTTCTGATACGCGCGTCGTCGGCGCACACTGTGAGAAAATCCCAATCCAGCGGAATTTAATTATTTCTCATACGGAATTCGTAAGTCTGTTTAAAACGAGTTATAATTGGTATTTATATAGTGAAATAAAGTTATTAAATGTATTTTTTTTTGAAATTTAATGTATGAAAGTATTTAGGTGCACGCCTAGAAAGTATTCTAGGCAGGGAAAGCAATTCCAGGACTTCTGGCTCAACAGGACTTTTATTTCTTTTCAGATTACACCTTAAACTGGCTAGGTAGGGATCCGATGAAACCAGAAGTCTATTGAGAAGATCGTTATTCGCTTTGTTAGCAGACCAAATTTCAATAACTTCCAATTTCATTATCTCGATAGCCATTCTGAAAATTAAACCGTGTGCTAGAGGTCTAAGATGTTATAACCCCAAACATCCCCAAAATGAGATCTTTACCTTAAGACATTCGTTGTTGAGTGCGATGACAAGGCAGAAGATAAAAGATACACCAAACGCGACCCAGTTTATAAGTGATATCCTTTGGATTATTTGTACTATTGTCTGAAAAGCACAAAAAAATTTTGTTAGAGTAGGGAAACAGAGACGAAAGAGATGCTGATATTGATTATCTCTAGATTTACTCAATGATATTTCATCCCATACAAAACTATATAACGGAAACATGATTTTTTCCAAAGAAATACTTAGACCTATCGCTCATGTCAGACCTATTGCAAAAGAACCCAATTGGGTCTTTTTCGAGTTTTCACAATGCGTGCATAGATGACATTCTGCCACCCTATATACAAGGTGTTTCAAAAAAACCCCAAAAAAAAAGATAATTCAAAATTAATTAAAATTTAGCTTATTGCGCAGCTCTATTACAAATATGACAAGTGTGTCATTTTAATTGCATGAAACTTGTATTTTGAAAGATGTCAAACCGTGCAACTGATTACTAGAGTTGCGACTATTTCACTTTTAAAATTCCATTTTGGAATTACTTTTTTTTGGGGTTTTTTTGAAACACCTTGTATACGTATCTTCCACACTGGACTCTTCCCAAGTAAAAGTCTGTAAGTGGGATGCGAGGGTTTTGCTGTATAATGGGCGAAAGGCTAACCACCTCTCACCACTTTACTCATATTCCACCTAATAACCCTCAGAATCAATATCAAATATGGCGTGGCGTCAAGTGGTTCCAGAACCAGAAGACGCTCTGCCTACCCCGAAAGGGATAATAGGCGTGAATGTATAGATAGATAGATCGATAGATACTGTATTGCTCAGCTACAGAGTTATTCAGATATTAAGTCAATTAAAATTAGAAATAAGAAAATTTATATGATTGAGTTAAAAAGAGCGACCCTCGGAGTTTCTTGCCTATTCTTCTCGTGAGGAAGACTGTACCTTTGCGAATAGACGCAAAGTCGAAAATGCTAATGTAATTCACTATTTTAATAAATATTTATGAACTTTTCAAGAAACAATTTGTATGTTTTATGATAAAGCAATTTTTGACTTTTTCGATCCGTACTTACAAGAATAACTTTGAAGTGCCCTGAGTACTTGGGCAGCGGGATCCCCAGCAGGTCCTTGACCTGTGAGGCCAGGACATGGAACGAGGCCGCCGTCGTGAACCCGGAGACAAGAGGATCTGACAGGAGGGTGGACACCATGCCCATTCGGAACACCCACATTAGGATCTGCATACAAAAAAAAAAAAATCTTTATTTCCTTGAATCAAGTATTACTCAGGACCATCATTCTGAATGATTTTCTAATAGAATATTCCTCATTTTTTTTAAATGTTTTTTCAAGTTTACTTCTTTACAACAAAATCATTTATAATTAAATTCTAAAACGGGTCTAAATTCGCGTATATATATTTATTTATCTATTCCCGACGTTTCGACGCGAGGGTAGATTAACCACTCCGATGACATCTTGCTGAGACAACAACAGTCTACCCGTGACCACTGCGCGTGCAACCGCATCGAAACGTCGGGAATAGGTAAATAGAGTCAAAGAATACTAAGAATACTACCTGTCCCAACTGTAATGAGCAAATTATATATTATGTATGTATGATTTATTATATTCGTTTATATGTATTATATACAGTGGTGGTAATATAATTAAGAACGCTTATTTAAAGGGAAGATCTTTTCAAACTACTGAGTTTATTTAGTTCCATGTATTTTTTTGTATTTCTCTCGGTATCACAAAACTTTGCCATACTAATGGTTAATTCGTTGGTACACATGATTAGCCAAAAACTAAATAGATAAACTTTATGCATTCGATCCGAACCTAGTATTACTCCTTACTGGCTGGTCACATAATTAAGAACGCTGAAAATTTTATTTTTTATTCAAATTTAAATAGAGAACACTTCGTGGCTCTATGGTTGTAGGTCACTGTTTGTATCAATTTGGCGCCATTTAATTCTATAAAAGTTTTAAAAGTGATTGTTTTGTATTAAAACAATGGGAAAAAATAAAAGTTGTGATGAATCTACAAGGGAAGTGATAATAAAACTTCGTCAAAAGAATTGGTCGTATAAAAAGATAGCCGACCATCTGCAATGCTCCAAAACTATGGTTTTTCACGCTGTGAAGCATTTTGCTACTTATCAAACAACTTCAAATGTTATACGTGCACCTAAACAACGTAAGTCCTCTTGTCGAGACGATCGAAATATCATTCGCTTGGCAAAACAAAACCCTTTTAAAGGCTCGAATGACCTAAGAAAAGAATATTTTGGTGAAAACAACCCTTTAGCAATCTCAGCACGTACTATTCGAAGGCGTTTGGTAGAAGAAAAGTTGCACGGAAGGATAGCCAGGAAGGTGCCTATGTTGAAACAGTGCCATAGGCAAGCCCGGCTTGCATTCGCAAGAAAGTATGAAAACTGGACAGTAAGTCAGTGGAAAAATGTACTTTTTTCTGATGAGACAAAAATAAACAGGGTATGTTCGGATGGTAAACGATACGTACGACGCCCTCCGAACAAAGCATTCGACCCTAAGTACACAAAAGTGACATTAAAGCATGGTGGGGGAAATGTGAAAATTTGGGGGTGTTTTTCTGGACATGGGGTTGGACCTGTTAAGTTGATAGAGGGAAACATGGATCAATATCAATACAAAAATATACTGGAAGAAACAATGTTACCTTATGCTGAAGACGTGCTTCCTGTTATTTGGACATTTCAGCACGACAATGATCCCAAGCATACTGCACGCACCGTTAAGGAATTTCTCAGGGCGCAATCAGTTTCGGTGTTAGATTGGCCAGCTAACAGCCCGGATCTCAACCCAATAGAGCATCTTTGGTGTGATGTCAAGAAAAAAGTTTCAAATCGACAATGTGGCAACTTAAGAGAGTTATTTGCTGCTTTTTTAGAAGAATGGAACGATATCTCTGTTGCCAAATGTCAAAAATTGATAGAGTCAATGCCTCGCCGGTGTAAAGCCGTAATTAAAAGCCGTGGTCATGCTACCAGCTATTAAATTTAGTTTAAAATTTTATAAATTGTTTGTTTTTCTTACGCACTTTCATTTAATGTGATTTAAATTATCTAAGTTTGTTATGGAAAAACTCTCAAGCAGTTTTATAAATCGTTCTTAATTATTTGTCCAGATTATTTACTATTTGTTTTTTGTTACTGTGTTTAATAAACTAAATTTATAAAAAAAATGGTAGAGGTTATATTTTATATTCCTAACACCTTTTGCTCTATTCATGTGGCTATTTCATAGCATAGCTAGTTACTTGTAAGATGGAACACATAACTAGATATGATGTGGTTAAGATAAATATTTTCTAGAACATTAAATCGTTCTTAATTATATGGCCACCACTGTATGTTAGTATATATATTATTTTTATTTCATTATATTTAAGTATTAATAATATAAGCCCTTCTCTTATTTGGTATTTTCTTACGTTGTGCGCAATTCTCTCTTCCCGTCTCGTACACTATTTCTTACCAATTAGGTTGGCTGGAAGAGATCTCTTCTAGAGATAAGCTCGCCTTTGTACACAATTTTTTATGTGAAATTTTTCTACTGTTTGTGCAATAAATAATATATATATATATATACGCGAAAATATATACGCGAATTTAGACCCGTTTCAGAATTTAATTATGTGTTCAAATCGCGAAAGTTTAAAGTGTTATAAGTCATTTATTCTAATACACTACATTTCCAATGAAAAATCCATGAGAACAGGATAAAACAAAACCAGGAATTTTCATCGCATCATGACGACAGTTTAGTGGCGCAGCGCGGGGGGAAACTGACGGACTATTGAAGTGAAAACTTCTTTAGCATCGTTGTGATTTGAAAGTCGATGAAACGAAAAAACGACAGTAAAATGAGACAGACACATAAATTTATAAGATTTAATGTGGGAGGAAATGAGATAGTACGTTTTTGAAGGTTTTACTTCTACCACGTGTGAATTGCACACCTGTTTTTTTATAATATTAATGCAGGTTATATTAATTAACCTAGTTCAGGTACATAAGTGTTAAGTTTTTCCTTTTATTTTGTACACCTAGTCCTTAGTTTTTTACTGTGAAATTCTTGGTTGAATAAATACATTTTATAATTATTATTTATTATTAATGCAACCTAACCTAACCTAACCGAACCCAAAAAAGTCTAACCTAACCTAACATAACCTAACTTATTCTAATTTCATGCCGGCGCGGCGTCCCTTAGTTTCGTAATATTATTTTACTAGGCAAATTGTAATATCACAGGAGCTTGTAATTTCACTAGCGAAATTGTAATATTACGATTTTTAAAATTTTCTGGTGATATAAAGTCTACGAGAATCTATGATTTGCCTTTTTTAGTTTAAAAATAAATTTTTATGTTTTTTACTTACTTGAAAAATGCCAACAGTAATGCATACTGCACTAAGAACTTCTAACGGAGCGTACCTGGTCGCTCCTTCATGAAAGGCATCTATTGAAGCTGCAAAAAAAATTAAATCATTTTTTTTTTATAAACTTTAATGTCGGAGACCAAGATCCACTTTGAGTCGTTGAGCCAGCGAAGTAAGTAAAAATGTATTTACCAGAAGCGCCCAGTGGCGCTCGCTGATCAATGAGGTTAAGCAATGTACACAGGTAACCTGATGGGTGACCAAAGCGACAATTCATCACGAGCGTTTCTGTGCTTCGGAGGGCACGTTAAGCTGTCGGTCACGGCTGTTGTCGATTGAATACAGTTGAAACCAAGTCAGAGGCCATCGTGCGGTTTGAAAACGTGATGATCGTAGGGATATTATCCTTGCTAGGTATTTCTTTTGACGCTACACATTTAAGGCCCACACTAAGGTTTTCCGTTGTGTCGAGGGTCCCGGAACATACACAAAGACAGACACGAACACCGATGACCCGAGAAAAAACATCTGCTCTTTACACAACTATAGGAATCGAACCCAAGATCCATCGATCAACAGGCAGCGTATTTTTGTCTACTCATAGTATCGCCGTGACTTTCATTTCACTTTGATTTCCCGCGGGTGCCCGGGACTTCTTTTTTTTCGTAAAATCCTTTCCTATTCATTATTACATTATAAAGGGAAGCTAGGTTTTGATCTATAATGGGCGAAAGGCTGACCAGCCACCTCTCAACATTATGTAACTTGTTCCATCTGATAACCCTCACAATTTGTGTCAAACGTGACATCTAGTATTTTAGAACCACCTACCCCGTTAGGGATTATGTATGTATGTAAGTTTGAGCCTCATTTTAGCTTTCCATGTTCGAGAGCTTGGAATGAACGTTGATGAGTCAGTGATGAGTCATAACTTGCAATTGTATTTATTGAAGAAGAAAGGTAATATTATGTCTTACCAGTTGTAGTGTCAGGCACAAATGTGGTTGTTTCATTGAAAGAAGGTTCGTGGTAAGAAAGCTGGGTCACCACCTGCAAAAAAAGAAAAAGTAAAAAAAGAAAACTTTACATAAAGGGAAGGCACCGTAAAAAATACGTTCTACTAGATTTTTCTAACCATTTTGTCAGCGTTTAACTTATTGAAATGCATGCTAAATTATAACTTTCTTACACAAAAATCCGCAGACCAGCAGATATAATTATAGACTACTACCTTTCCTCCTGCGGCCGCCCGCGTGGACTACCTACATGTTATATCGTGCCCAGCTGTGGGATAATATAGCCTATAGCATTCCTCAAGGTCTAATCTTTCTCTATACCAAATTTAATCAAAATCGGTTCTGTAGTTTAGGCGTGAAAGCGTAACAACCAAACAAACTTACTTTCACATTTTACAATATTAGTAAGGATCTCTGTCTCGGAACACACTCACGCACACATGCATAACTAATTACACACAAACACACACACACACACACCAAACACACACGTTCACAAATTATTTTATTGATTTAGAGACAAGTTTGGTGGAGATGTAGGGAAAATATAAGATCATTATAATTTAAAAAACACATCCGGACAGATATGACAAAACTATATCATTACATAAAAAATATGTCAAAAATTATAAAATTAATTATCAAAAATTATCAGTCAAATAACCCGCCCCTTGTCATCCTTGGTGCAAAGATGCCCATAACACTTGCAGCATTACCACGTTGAATGGCAATGGACAACCTTTGCACCAAGTATGAACCGGAGCGGGGGTCACAGCTCTTATCTCTAAGACGCCGACCTACCTCGGCGATGAAAAAACCTTAGACCATACACTCTATAGACGGAGCCAGGAGCGTACCCCTTTTAGATAGGTAGCAATAGTTTACCCCTTCCCTGCACCCAACCATACTTCACTGTACAAAAACTGTACAACAACTTAACTAATGGAGTATCTTTTCTCACAAATTCACCACAAAAACGAATAAACTTTATGTACAAAACCTTAAAAACCGTAATGGCTGACAGAAGCTGCAGATCAAATGCTTTGTTTGTCACGAATTTCAATTCGTGACATCAAAAAATGGGTTACGCAGAAAGAGATGGCGTTAAAGTAATCTATCTTTTACTATCTTGTAGGAACTCACATTTGCATCTCTTTCGAAAGTGCTGTGACGTCATAAATACTCCGTCTATAGAGTGTATGGTCTAAGGAGAAAACTCCTTTCTTAAACCCTTTGAAAAGCATACCTTCGTTGGATTACCACCCCATGAAACTAAACAAATTCAAGAAAAAGTGAGGTGTTGTTTACATTACACAAGGGGTAGGACCCAGGACGCAGCGATCAAAGCAACCTAAAATGAATCTTAATAGCTACGGGGCAAAGGTATTTTTGTCCGTCGCTCCGTCTTCAGGCAACGGATGTCTCTTCACGCTTCTATTTTCGGCAAACAAAACCTATGCTCCAGAACTAATAAGACGTTTCTTTGATCGTCGCGTCGCTGTGCCCCGTCGCTTGTGTATAAACGGCGCCTTATGAAAATCCCAAAAAAAAAAAATTACATCCGTTTCAACTACTATTATCTATACTAGTCAACACTAATATTATAAAGAGGAAAGATTTGATTGTTTGTTTGCATTGAATAGGCTCCGAAACTACTGACCGATTTGAAAAATTCTTACACCATTAGAATGTTACATTATCCCTGTAGCTACGGACTAGAATATAGCTACGGTCTCCCCCGCCTGTCGTAAAAGGCGACTAAAGGGGGGCGTAACGGGGGCGCACACAACATCCTTCGTGCCCCAAATGCCAACCTGACCAACGGACGAGGCTCTGGCGACCGAACCGATGGCGGTATATCCATCTAGTACTGGGGTAAATTCACCTGGCCAACGACAGGCAGCAGTGTCGTTGGTGCGACACCCAGTACCTGCGCTCACCAACCCGCTTGCCCAGCGTGGTGAGTATGGGCAATATCCCCCCAATGGCAGCACACCAATATTCACGGCCCCTAGTTCCCGGCCGCCCTGCTATTCCAGGCCACGGAAGCGGCCTTGGTTACGGCAGAGTAGGGGGTGCTAAGAATCTCCGGGTTACGGACGGCTGCCAAAAACTGACCCTGGCGACGTATAACGGACGCAGTCTACGACTGGACGAAAGCTTGGCGATCCTTGAAGCGGAACTAGAAAAGATAAAATGGCACGTGGTTGGGCTATCTGAAGTCCGAAGAGAGGGGGAGGATACGATAACCCTAGACTCAGGCCATTTGTTCTACTTCAAGGAAGGAGACCAGATATCCCAAGGTGGCATAGGTTTTCTTGTCAATAAAGCACTCCATGACAACGTGGTGGAGATATCCTGTATATCGACCCGGGTAGCGTACCTTGTACTGAAACTGACTGAAAGATACTCTCTTAAGGTCGTACAGGTATATGCGCCGACGTCGAACAGCTCGGATAATATGGTCGAGGCCCTATATGAAGACATTACCAAGGCCATACACACAACCACCAAGACCCAATTCACCGTTGTCATGGGGGACTTTAATGCTAAAGTAGGGAAACAAAGGCGAGACGATTTGCATGTTGGGCCACATGGATATGGATGCAGAAACCATAGGGGACAGATGCTAGTAAATTTCCTCGAAGCAGAGGGGCTCTTTTGTATGAACTCGTTCTACGAGAAAAAACCCCAAAGGAAATGGACCTGGCGAAGCCCCGATGGCAAGACGAAGAACGAGATCGATTTCATCCTGACGAATAAAAAGCACATATTTAGGGATGTCTCCGTGATCAACAGGTTCAATACCGGAAGTGATCACCGCATGGTTAGAGGCACCCTAAATATCGATTTTAAGCTGGAAAGAAGCCGAATGATGAGATCTGTTCTTCGTCCGACACTGCTCCAAGTCGAGAAAGGCTTAGATGCCTTTCAGCTAGAGCTGAAAAATCGTTTTGCCCTACTCGAAACCACAGGCAATATTGACAGGGACCTCGAAAGCGTGGCACGTACAATAAGCGAAGTGGGAGCCAGGCATTTTAAGGGAAGGCGAGCAAGCCGGAAGTCCAAACTTTCAAGCGAGACTTTGGAACTGATGAGAGTACGACGAGAAACGCCGGAGGATGTTTTGTCAGATCCCCAGGCACTCCATAGAAAAATCCGGAAATTGGTGAGACGTGACCTCCGAAGCTCTAATACTCGCCTCATACAGGAGGCGATTGAGCAGAACCGGGGGTCAAAAGTCTTTTCCAAGAACCTGGGAAGGAGTTATCTGACAAAGCTAAAGACCTCGGACGGCAAAATCGTCACATCAGCACCGGAGATCCTCGCTGAAATCGAGGACTTTTACGGCAAATTATATGCTTCGCGAAACCCGAAGTCTCCACCCGACGCCAACGATCCACGTGCCATGCTTACACGCCACTTCACCGACGACCTCCCAGATATAGACGAAGATGAAATTGCGGCGGCTCTCCGACAGCTTAGCAATGGGAAGGCTCCCGGCGAAGACGGAGTAACCTCGGAGCTCCTGAAAGCAGGAGGAAGACCGGTAGTCAAGGAGCTCAAAAGGCTTTTCAACTCCGTAATGACCAGTGGGACTACCCCGGAAGCGTGGAGCGGGGGCGTGGTAGCGTTGTTTTTCAAGAAAGGGGACAAAACTCTCTTGGAAAACTATAGACCGATTACGCTCCTGAGCCATGCCTATAAGCTGTTTTCGAGAGTCGTCACCAATCGTCTGGCCGCTAGATTTGACGCCTTCCAGCCACCGGAACAAGCAGGGTTTCGCAAAGGCTTTAGTACCGTAGACCATATCCACACAGTAAGGCAGGTTATGCAGAAGTGCGAAGAGTATAACCAGCCACTGTGTCTAGCTTTTGTGGACTACGAGAAAGCCTTCGACTCAGTCGAGACCTGGGCAGTTCTGGAGTCCTTGCAGCGTTGCCAAGTCGATTGGCGATACGTGGAGGTGCTGAGAAGCCTATATAATATGGCGGCGATGACAGTCCAAATACAAAACCACCGTACAAGACCAATCCAATTGCTCAGAGGTGTTAGACAGGGGGATGTTATATCCCCGAAACTGTTTAACAATGCTCTAGAGGACGTCTTTAAGACGCTACATTGGAATGGACTGGGCATCAATGTCAACGGCAAATTTCTATCGCACCTCCGCTTCGCTGACGACATAATAATATTGGCAGAAACACCACAAGTCCTGCAAGAAATGCTGCACAGCCTTAACGCTGCCTCGAGACGTGTCGGCCTTGGGATGAACTTGGACAAGACCAAGGTCATGTTCAATGATAATGTCGTGTCCAGGCCGATCTCTGTTGACGGTGTTACGCTCGATGTTGTTCAGGAATACATATACCTCGGGCAAGCGTTGCAGTTAGGTAGAGACAACTTCGAGCGGGAAATCACCAGAAGAGTGCAGCTTGGCTGGGCAGCATTTGGGAAGCTGCGTCATATCTTTTCGTCGCCACTCCCGCAGTGTCTAAAGACCAAGGTCTTTAATCAATGCGTCCTACCAGTCATGACCTACGGAGCCGAAACGTGGAACATGACAGTGAGGTTGGCCCACCGATTGCACGTCGCTCAGCGAGCAATGGAGCGCTCCATGCTCGGGATCTCGCTAAGGGATAGAATCCGAAACGAGGTCATCCGACAGAAAACCGGAGTGATGGATATTATCCAAAAGTGTAGCAAGCTGAAGTGGCAGTGGGCTGGCCATGTCTGTCGCAGAACCGACGAGCGTTGGAGTAGACAGGTTCTCGAATGGAGACCACGTCTTGGCAAACGTAGTGTAGGACGCCCCCCAGCCAGATGGTCAGATGACCTAAAGAAGATAGCGGGTAGTGGCTGGATGAAAACAACGGAGGATCGTGCAAAGTGGCGCACCTTGGGGGAGGCCTATGTTCAGCAGTGGACTGCAATAGGCTGATATGATGATGATGATTATCCCTGAGCCACATAGGCTACATTATTTTCCCAAATTCCCACGGGAACGAAGTCCTGGGCAGAATGCTAGTGGCTAATGAAATTAAATACCAAATACATTTTCAAGTAGGATACCTGTGCATACCTTCCCCGCCATTAGGCAGGCTACCGCGAAGGTGCCCATTGATATGTGGGGCGAAGTCCCAAGGCACACGTAGACCAGAAGTGGGAAGAATGCCATGTAGAGGCCCACTATTGGGGGCACTTCCGCAAGGAGAGCGTAGGCCATTCCTGGAATTAATAAAAAATAATTTATTGAGACCAAAAGTATATAGATTCGAAGCGCTCGTAGCCAGCGTATATATATATATATATAATTTTTTAAATGATTTTTGTGTGAAGTTATCAGTATTTTGGCGTCAATCACAGAATTTCGAATAGGTATAACCCAATATTCTGCGGTGGACCCTAGACCATACTGGAGTGGGCACGGCCCACCCGCCCCCCTTTATACGCGTATGCTCGTAGCCTAGTGGCGCTCGCTGATCTCAAACGATCAGTGAGGTTAAGCAACGCAAAGGGACCTGATAGGTGACCAAAGTGGCAATTTATCACGAGCGTTTCAGTACTTCGGAGGGCACGTTAACGGCCGGCCGGCCGTCCCGACTGTTGTGGATTGACTATAGTTGTTGAAACTAAGTCAGAGGCCATTGTGCGGTTTGAAAAATCTGACACCAGGGTTAGACAAGTTCGCCCCCATACTTGACTATACCTACACAATAAGAAGAAGAAGATAGACACACCTTGCGGTATATGCATGACAGCTGTGGTGGCGCCGGCGACGAGGTCCCCCAGGAGGTACGCTTTTATGTTATATCTGGGCAGCCATTTGACAATCGGCAACGAATTGAAGATGCACTGGTCGAACCCACACTGCTTGAGCAACTTCTTGGCTTTATGGCGAACTGGAAAGACACGGCAGATTAGATGAAATTGGCACAGTCTTCATACAAATATTGGAAAAACTAGTCCATCACTGTTACATATTTTTCATCCGACTTCAAAAAGGAGGTTGTCAAATCGACAATATGTTTTTTTTGTATGTTTGTTACGCGATATCTCCGCCAACTGTCAGCTGATTTTAAAAATTCTTCTTTTGTTCGAAAGATATATAATACTCCTGAAGTGGTCCTATATAAATTTTATCGAAAATAAATTTTTCGTTTGTAGTTATCTGCCAATATGCATCGTAGTCCACAAAAAATAGGAAAACCGAGGAAATAAATACCATTTAGTTTCAAAACTTGCAGGATTATGTAGGGAAAGCTCCCAGGAATGTTTTTGGAACTTCTTAAATTAATTACTTTATTAATGGGATTGAAGTCGATGACTTATACGTTTTTAACGTGGAAAATTATTAATTTAAAATTACTTTGTGAAAATTAAGGACGTGAACTAAACGGAACAACTTTCTTCAAAGGGCGAATTTACCTAAAAAAAAATTAGCCATTTCATAAACTTGTATGGTCAGCCGAAGTCGGCTTTTTTACCGATTTCACAACGAGTTCCTTAGGAGAAGGTTATTTTTAGTACTTACGCAGTTTCATTCTTGAAGTCGGTTTATTTTTTGTTCTAAAAAGTTTATTTTTGTCATGTCAAGTTTGTAAGACTGTTTGAATTCCTTACTCGTCTGGTGCCTAGGATGGTAGTCTGCATCTTTGTTGAGGGTGTCCTGCTGGTACACCGGCCGTACAACGTTGAAGGCCTGGCTCGGACGCTTCTGTGGGTTCCTGTAACCAATCAGACATATTTATGTTAAAACTTGGCTTTCAATAAAAAACATATTCAGGTGTTTCTATATTGCAAAAAGTATATGGGGTGACATTATACAAGGTGTTTAAAAAAAAACCAAAAAAAAGAAATTCCAAAATTTAATTTTAAAAGTGAAATAATCGCAACTCTAGTAATCAGTTGCACGGTTTGACATTTACAAAATGAAAGTTTCATATAATTAATATGACATACTTGTCAATTTGTAATAGAGCTGTGCAATAAGCTTAATTTTAATTAATTTTGAATTATTATTTTTTTTGGGTTTTTTTGAAACACCTTGTATAGCGAAGATTTTAAGAGGTCTCCTGAGATTTTTGCTCGCTCCTTACATATTTTTTTGTTTTCAACTATCTCGTATTCCCTAGATATAATATTATAAAGTTAGTTAAATTTCTTTGATAATTTGTGGGTTTCCACACAGTGGCGTAGCTAGGTAACCAAGGGCCCTGGAGCAAATTAAAAAATGGGGCCCCACTGCTATCTAAACTCGTTAGGTTTTATCAAGTAAATATATTAAATATACAAATACTTTAAAAATGCACAATAAAACGCACATCGATGAATAATAAAACGCACATATCCATATCCGTCAAATTGACAACACTGCCAACCCAACCCACAGAAAGAATTTAGGGGAATTCCCTAGCTACAACTTTCGAATTTCTCTCAACTGAGTTGCCATCATTAGAGTCGGGTTGCAACCTGTCATATTTATTTTGAAAATGGGAGAAATTTTCAAAAGTTCAGTTCGATCGAGATTTTCTGGTAAGGTTTAGAGGGCCCCCTGAGCTTGAGGGCCCCGGGGCACTGCCCCGCCTAGCCCCTAGGTAGCTTCGCCACTGTTTCCACGGGTTATTTTCTGTCAATTATTAAATAAAATACTAAATCTTTTTCACTCTGTTTTTAGAATATTCCATCATGGTTACTTAATATAACATATTATTTAAACAGAATCAGCTTTTTGGTTTCGCGTAGTAACAGATGAAAGAACGTCGTACAATGAAAAACTACAAGTCCAAAATTCTTGATAATTAAACGTATTAATAAAATATATTAATGGACAAACTGCTTCATACAGTTTCTTAAACTTGAATTCAGCTTCCATATATGCTTAAGTTTTGATTGTCTCTTTCTCTCGCTATCAAATGACAAAGACGACTGCTATTTAAGTATAGATCAGAGTCTAAGGTCCGTATTACATAACGCGACCTAGACTCTGATGTAGCAGTCGTCATCAGCCCATATACGTCCCCACCGTGGGGCACGGGCCTGCCTTCGAAACACGAAGGGGTTTTAGGCCATAGTCCACCACACTACCGCTGGCCGAATGCGGGTGGACCGCTCGTCTTTCGAAAATGAATTTTCTTGGACAGGCGGGTTTCATCACGATGTTTTCCTTTACCGTTAAGCAAGTGATAATTAGAAATCCGTACATAAATCCGAAAAGACGAATTTAGTGGTACAGGCCCGCACCAGGATTTGAACCCGCGACCTTCCGATCACAAGTCTGAATCATTACCAACTGGGCTATCACTGCTTTTGATGTAGCAGTAGTCTTTGTCATTTGATAGTGAGAGAAAAAGACAATCAATACTTAAGTAAAGATCAAAACTTGAGTCTCCTTCTGTTATACGGGCCTAAATCGCGTTCTGTAATGCAGACCTAAGATTAATCAAGTTCGCCATTGATTATACATAACTTGCCTAATATCCACCGGTTGCCATTGGTCTTCCTCCTGTTCTTGGAGCAGAGGCACATCCTCAGAGTCCGCGAAACCATTAAACACAAAAGTCTTTCTCATACGCATCTTCAACAAAAGGCACGCAAATCACCGCGACAAGAAATTCTACTTTAAAAGTTTTCTGTTTTATTTATTGCATTTTAAAAGAGATGCAAGAATTAAAAAGAAAAGATATTATCGTTTTCAGCTCTGTTGTGATTCTGTAGCGATAAAACATTTCTGAGTTAGAATAAAATTCGTTCAATTCAGTCTCTTGTCCAAAGCTTTTCTTATTTTTGTTTGGTAATACCTGTATTAATAAAATAAGAGATTATTGTGTGTTTGTGTATACTTCTTCGGAGACACGTTCAACTCTACTTCGACTCTCTTTTTTCTATGTGTTTTTGTTTGTTTTCTATGTATTTTTTGCTATTTTTTTATCGACTTTGAAAAGAGGAGAAGGTTCTCAATTCGACTGTATGTTTTTTTTGTATGATTGTTCAAAAAAAATCCCACGCGAGCGATACAAAGTCAAAATGTAAAGCTTGACATGCAGTTGTCTGTCTTGTATACTCAACTGTTATTACACCGAATCTAAATTGTAGCAGTTACCAAACCACTGTCAAGGTGAGCCTGACTTTCACAAGTTTCACTCATTTAGAGTTGTTATAGCAAATGTAATTGTATTTCTTTGTAGGCAAACAGTTTTTGGGTACATTGGCACACTCACTTTTTAACGTCTTTATTATCAATACAATTTGTTTCAAAAACACCCAATAAAAAAAGAAAATCCAAAATTAAATTCAAAAGTGAAATGGTCGCAACTTTAGTAATCAGTTGCACGGTTTGACATCTTTCAAAAATTTTATAGTTTACATTTTTAATGGTATAAGATCTTTGAAAAAAATTAAGGAATGTACAAAATATACGACCTAATTTCGCAATTTCATTACAATTATTGGAATATTTTCACCATTTTTTTAAAGTGAATTTTCACGGCAATTTTTCAGCTATGTCAAAATATGTAAAATGAGCTAACGAAGGCATCCTTTTATTCGCGGTTTTTTGACTCAGCAGCGACTTTAACTAACTGATTTTTTTTTCCTAGTTAGGTACTGTCGTCAATAATAATTATTACTTGTATTTCGCCTTCAAGAACTTATTACTTTTCGTGAGTATAAAGGTTTGATAACAGCCAAATTGCTTGCAGTTGGTGGCTAAACCTTAAAAATTGGCAATTAAATTTAAAATTAATTTCTAGCATCGGAGGCCACGACTCACTTGGCTCGTTGAGCCATCGAAGTAACTGGACGCATAACACCTAAAAGTTCTTAGATTTTATTTGGATCATTAGATCCTTTCGGGGCAGGCAGAGCATCAGTGTTCTTAAACCACTTGATTTTTAGTTTTTAAGAGCTATGGAATAGCGGGTTCTCCTGCCACAGGCAAATTAATTGCCGACTAGACATTTCTTATTCTCATCACACTATTTTGTAAAAAGTGTTTATGATAACGTTTTTACGTCCCCACCGAGGGGCACGGGCCTCCCTTCGAAACACGAAGGGGATTTAGGCCATAGTCCACCACGCTGGTCTAATGCGGGTTGGTGGACCGCTCGTCTTTCGAAAATGAATTTTCCTGGACAGGCGGATTTCATCACGATGTTTTCCTTCACCGTTAAGCAAGTGATAATCAGAAATCCGTACATAAATCCGAAAACACGAATTTAAATGTACAGGCCCGCACCAGGATTTGAACCTGCGACCTTCCGAATACAGTCTGGCTCATTACCAACTGGGCTAAACGTGTGTTGACAAAGTTGACATAATTTAAAACTTAACTGAAGCATTGCTGCATACCCTTATTGCTATAAAACGGGAAGGTTAGCAAAACTGGCAATTAAGAAATCAATAAATCAAGAAAGTAATCATGATCGAATCACGTATGTGTAAGCATGAGGCACGAAGGCATAAAGTGACGAAGTACATCATTATTTATTGCTTAAAGTATGCCTTAAGTTAGTCATTAAAGAAAGTAGATGCGATGCACTGTGGCTTGGTAAATGATTAATTCAGATTACAGATTGTAATACTAATTATTCCATTCAACGAAAAGGGGTGTAGAGTGCATTGGAGGGGGCAGAATTTTGACTTCAGGATTTAATTTGGAGTTCTTACGAAGTTAACAGACTTTAGGTCCGTATTACAGAACGAGACTCAAGTCTTGATCTATGCTTAAGTATAGATTGTCTCAGTCTCTCACTATCAAAATGATAAAGACAACTGCTACTCAAGTTTAGATCAGAGTCCGAGTCGCGTTCTGTGTCGTCGTTAAAACCGAGTCAGAGGCTATTGTGCGGTTTGAAAACTCTGACACCAGGGTTAGCCAAGAAGAATTCTTCGAAAGATGTGGGAACTGGGTACTACATCAACTATAAATTAATCATACAGTAAGTATAACTTCTGTATTCATTAGATAATTTCGATCAAAGTACACACAATAAATAATGTATTATTATATTAGTTTCTTAACTGTGTAACACAGTGACCTGAACTATCATGTGACTAACATAAGTGTACAGATAAATCAATTACCAACAGTGGCGTAGCTAACAGTGGCTAGACGGGGCCAAGAGCTCAGGGGGCCTCTCGTACTCCGACTTACAAAATATAAATTAAACTAGTGAAAATTTGAACGGTGACAGGCAGATATTTTCTTTTATTTTCATGAAATAGTTTTAATTTGTTCATTGTAATAAGTTAAAATTTGTATTTGTTTTTAATATATTATTATCATGGAGTCGACTGTATTCGGAATACGATGAATACGTAACAAATTATTTTAAATTGTTTAGTTGGGGCCACAGTTTATTTTTTGCCCCAGGGCCTTTGGTTACCTAGCTACGCCACTGATTACCAAGTTACTTTCTTATTTTATAAACATAACAAGTATTGGTTTTCCCCTACTTCGTTCCCGTGGGAATACCGTTACATCCCTTTTAGAGGTTAAAATTTTTAATTTTCAAGCTGTTATGTTTCAGTTTAGGGGTGGGCTTAAAATCAACTTGCTGTGCTCAAACCTTACCTTTTAATGATTTTTATATGCTTAACAGCTTTAGTTGTAATTTGTGTTTATTGTTTATATTATAAATATTAATAATTCACGTGTTGCACACACAGGTTTCAGTATTTTTAAACCCCGACAAAAAAAGAAAGGTGTTATCTGTGTGTCAGTATAGCATTGTAGCTGAACGAATGGACCGATTTTGATGCGGTTTTCTGTGTTTGAAAGCTGAAGCAATCGAAATGGTTCTTAGCTATACCTATTTGATCAGAATTGGTTCAGGCGATTTAAAGTTATAAGCAATCGAATGTCGGAGGTGATATAACATTTTTAATTTTAGAGTTGTTTTTGTATATCTGTACTTCTAAGAATAAGAAAAGCTCTGGCTAGTCCTATAAATATACAGAGAGATAATGAGCGTGTGTGCTTCCGTATATCCATTTTCACTTTTCATTTATTTCACAAAAAAACACAACACTACACCACAACTTTTAGCTTCCTAATTTTTCTGTCACTGCAAAAGTTCTTTAAAAAAACAAAACAAAAACTCGCTTTAAAACTTCGCGATAGTAAATAAGTAAACGTCGGGTTAAAGTAGCGTTCAGATTTGAACTGTGAGTTATTAAACTCTTACAGATATCGCAACGAGCGTCGCGGGCTGGTGGTCAACATTTGGAGTGTTTTTTTTTAAATAAAACTTGTTAGAGTGAGTTGACTTAGGTCCTTTAGGTTCTGTAGCCTACTAATATACTGTTAAACTAGAATGTTTTAACTCCAAAAAAAAGAGGGGTGTTATGAGTTTGACGAATCTGTGTATCTAATATGTTTGTGTATCTGTGTGTAGTCTTCGACGTCGTAGCTCCTCAACGAACGGATCGATTTCGATGTCTTTTTTTTGTTAAAAATGTCACGTAATCGAGATCTTTTCTATATTTGAATTAATTTGGTTCAGCCGTTTAAAATTTTATAAGCAGTATTTTTTTTAATAGTTATTTTGTATTTCTGTACTTCTAAGAGTAAAAAAAGCTCTGGCTAGCCCTATAAAGAATACAGAGAAGTAAAGAACGTGTGTGATTCGGTATATCCATTTTCACTTTTCATTTATTTCACAAAAAAAAAACAACACTACACCACAACTTTTAGCTTCCGTATATTGTTGTGTCAAACAATAACTCGCTTTAAAACTTCGCAATAGTAAATAAATAAGCGTTGGTTTAAAGTAGCGTTCAGATTTGAACTCCAAACAGAAAAGAGGGGTGTTCTAAGTTTGACGAATCTGTGTATCTGTGTATCGTCTTCGGCATCGTAGCTTCTTAACGAATGGACTGATTTTGATGCGGTTTTATTTGATTGAAAGCTGTCGTAATCGAGATGGTTTTTAGGAGGTGATTTTCCCCATGAAACTGAGCAACTTTCTCCAATTTTCACTTCCCATACAAAGGCAAAATCAGCATTTTACTCCATTTAAGAGTTCACATTTAGTTCACAGGTGTACTTAAAACATTAATGTACTCTTATATTAGGTCACGTGTGATGTATCAGCTGTATTATGGCGAAAAATACACCTAAAGCTGTTTAAGGGACATACAGGAGTATAGAGTTATACTTTTATACGATTGTTAGCATTATAATACACTAAAAATACTCCCTTAGTCAGCCATCTGACTAAGAGCATTATAAGGAGGTAGATATATGGCAATCGCTCTTTAGAGGTGTAGATTTATACTTTTATACGACAAGTTGTTTCTAGCAACAACTTCATAGCTTTAAAAAAAACTAATTAAAAATTCAGGTTTACATTTAAAACACATCCCTTGCTTTTCATTGCTGTTTCAACACGCTTTTACGACGAAAAAGATGTAGTGCTGCTTATAAAAAGTAAAAAGAGTCTGTTTAATTTGTGTCGAAACTAAATAAACAAAAAAATGATTGACGGAGAAGTTTTTTTTTTACATTTCGCAATGGTACTGTGGAGGTTGACTTGGAAACCGTTGGTGTTATGTAAAGTTTTTTCTCACATACTTAAATACGCTCAAGCCTATAATCCCTATCGGGGTAGGCAGAGCATCAGTGGTTCTAGAACATTTGATGCCACATTCGACATAGATTCGTATTGTTGTTAGATGTGACATGATGTAAATTGCTCAGCTCCAGAGCTATTCAGATATTAAGTCAATTAAAATTAGAAGTAAGAATATTTATACGATTGACTTAAAAAGAGCGACCCTCGGAGTTTCTTGCGCATTCTTCTCCTGAGGAAGACTGCACCTTTGCGAATAGGCGCCAAGTAAAAAATGCTATTTTGCCCAATGGTTTATATTGATTTTGCTAATGTATTTTTATGACGTTTTCATGAAACACTTTGTATGTTCTATGAAAATTAAGTATTTTTGAATCGATTTGATTTGTGTTACTCCTGCATACAACGTTTTTGTTCATCTGTGTCACGTTCAACTATTGCAAGCAAACTAGTTAGGTGGTAGCTAAAAGCAAACTAGATAGGTGGTAGTGTTCTCACACTAAGATATTTAATTAGTAGCACGAATATTCAAATAAGAATTAATTTTACAATCGTAAATTGAGTTATTTATTTATAAAATCGGCTTCGAGACTAATTATTGTTAGAATTAATTCACTCACGAATTCATTTAGTAGTAAATAGTTAAAGGAACTGTTTTGTATCAAGTATACCCGCAATTGGTATTTCTCAGTAAGCGAATTATATGTAAATTTTTATGAGAAATAAATGTCTTAAACCATAACAGTGAGAGGTTGTCAGCCTTTCGTCTGTTATGGGCTCAGCAAACCCTCGCTTCCCACTTACTGAATTTTTTTCCTTTATAAGGTAAATTATTTTTTTATTTACCACTACTAATGAGAATTTTTCACCGTGTGGTGATCTAAGGAAATACAAATGAGACCTGCCTCCTAGTAATCCATCCCAGGAACGACACTTCATTTTTTTCTGAATCTGAGGTGTTGTCCTATGGTCTCATGCGGTGTGGTAGGCTCTGTAAAGGGCCGTTTGGTTCGCGACCACCCTCCTACCGAAGTCCGACGCCAAACAGCTTGCTGTGCTCCGTCGGTGCGTGGGAGTACCAGTGCCTTTATAGGCATTTTCTGGGTTAACTCGCTCCATCGTCGACCTCATCTTTGACCTTATGGTCAAGATTGAGTTCAAGAGTTAACCCATCTTATAATAAAAAGAAAAATACTACGGAAAGAAGCGTTTCTATGAAAGCTCAAAATCTGCTTGATATTTTTTTTATAGATAATAGAATCACAATCTAGCCCAGGGGCAACGGGAACAAAGTTCCGGGCGGAAAGCTAGTCATTACTAAATTATATCTAAAAACCATCCGATTGAGTCACTCTATCCATTGGTGCAAACTGCATGAAAATCCGTTCGGTAGTTTTTGAATTTATCTCGTTCAGATAGACGCGGCGGGGACTTTCTTTATAATATGTTTACTATGAATAGAGGTCCAGACCACTGGCTTCTTATCAAAAAGATACTTAAAGCGAATAAGTACTACTACAGTCATGTGATCCAAACCATTCTGGCGTGTCGATATAAACAAACAGGAATAGTAACAGACTAGCTTTCCGCCCAGGACTTCGTTCCAGTGAGAATTTGGGAAAATTATTTTAGCCTATGTGTTAATCTAGGGTGTCAGCTACCTCCGTACCATCAAAATTGGTCCAGCCGTTTGAGCGTGAAGGAGTAACAAACATCCATACATACATCCACACAAATTTTCACGTTTATAATATTAGTAAGATAAGATACTGAATGTGTATTAGGCGCATTCCGGGGTCAACTGAGCCCACAGATTTCGTGTTAAAGATTTCGTGGATTATCTTTATGATAATGTATCGTTAAAGGTTAATATCGAATGAAGATATACGCTAGCTGGTGTCATCTATCGTCGAATAGCTATATGCAACGTGCGCAATTCTCTTTTCCCGTCTCGTACACTATTCCTCACCAATTAGGTTGGCTGGAAGAGATCTCTTCTAGAGATAAGCTCGCCTTTGTACACTATTTTTTATGTGAAAATTTTCTACTGTGTTTGTGCAATAAAGAATATATAATAATAAATCAGTTAGCGAAAATTAAGGAAACTGAACAACTTTCCCCAAGAAACAAAGGTCGAAATATGTTTTTATTTGTGAGATTTTCATATAGGTTCTTTGGGAAAGTTGTTCAGCATCAAGGGGTGTATCACTGCCTAACCATTTCATTAACTTTAAATAATTAAACAAAATTTTTTGTAAAAAGGGATATTACTGAATTTTTGATTATCTACCATGGGAATAAACTGCTAAACTCTAGAGTTATTAGATATTTCAATCAGTTGAAAAAGGAAATTAAGTAAACTCAGTTTGTCGTCTGTTCTTCTAAGACCCGTATTACAGAAGGAGACTCAGGTCTTGATCTATACTTAAGTATTGATTGTCACTGACAAAGGCGACCTAAGTATAGATCAGTCTGATTCGCGTTCTGTAATACGGACCTAAATATCTACAGCATGCATGCCTATAGTTGACAAGCCATGATGCTATTAAAAAACTTGTAACATATTAACTGAAACTAATTAGTTTTTAAAGCCAATTTATTTTGCGATGCGTTTGTAATGTTGTTTTCAAAACGCTGAATAAGTTATGAAAAGGAATGTAGTATTTATCGAAATTCCTCGAATCCGTACTGAGCGTTTCTGTTCATCTTTTATACTGCGCACCGCTAAGGAATGGAATTCTCTGCCTGCGTCTGTATTTTCGGGCTCATATAACCCGAGTCTCTTTAAAGTTCGAGTGAATAGGCATCTTCTGGGTGAGCTTGCTACATCCTCGACCACATCTTCGCCCCTGGGCTAGATTGTGGTCAAGAGCAAACGCTTAGGTTACTCACAATTTTAGGAAAAGATAATGTTCGGCGCTTATAGGATTACCCCATGATTATCTCCTGGTGCTCTAACTGCCGCTTGACTTGAAGGCACGATGGGTCAGTTGGTTAGACCCATGGGTCATGGGAATGGGTCAGTTGGCACCGGGAGATCTTTTCCTGGGTGGGTGGGTGGTGGAGGGTGCAAGTCGCATTAGCGCCAAACATTTTTCTTTATCTAAAATTATTCGTGTAAAGAAAACGATAAAGATTTAAAAAGAGCCAGCCGAGTAGAATAGAACCCAGGTGCGGATCTAGCCCTCAAAAACGGCTGTCGTCACAGACACCCCAAAAACGGCCAAGTGCGAGTCGGAGTATGAACTCGCCCATGTTCTGTATCTTTCGCAAATCATTTCAAAGGGGTACATTCTAACATTAGACGACTATTAGGCGAATAGGTACGTAGAGTCCGTTTTCAAAGCCTTAACGAATTGGCTTGGCGAATGTATAGTCAAACCAAGCCCAATGGTTCATACCTATACCCTTTTAGAAGCTCGCATGCTTTCACTCTAAAGCACTATTTTTCTCATACTCTTCTAATATAAAACGCCTGCTAATATTTGCAATGCAATAACTAAGTCTGATACAATATATCTAAACTTTAAGTGACAGTTCAGTAACAGCTGGCTGGTTTCTTTGCTTTTAATATTTGAACAGGCACAAGACTAGACTGCACGTGCGAATAGGCGTAGTCAGTAGGGTCAATATAACGAATGTGTATGTATGTATTTAAATCCTTTAATGTATGTTTGTATGTATTTCATTTGTAATCTTGACTTGTTTTAAGTGGCATCCTGAATGTCCTATAAAATAAAGATTTTTTTTCTATTCTATTCAGCTGCGTTTGTGAGAGCGCGAATTTGAAACTATTTGGATTTGGTAAAAATCGTTTTTTATAATAATTCCATTCGTTGCCTGTCTCCGTAATGATAATGAGTTAGACTACTACTCGAAACCCGAAATTTTCGTCACTTGATTAGTTTTGAGTCACTAAAAACATCCCCAGTTTCTTAAACTTAACGCATTATACAGTCACATATACAAAGAATTTTCTTTTTTTGCATCTCCACTGAGTCGTGACCTTTTTTTAAAAATACTTAGCTATTCAACGATAGATTTACGTACAAAATAATGCTTAAGAAAAAATCGGCGCCCGTTTATGACGTCTTTACCCTTATTGTTTATGACGTCAATACATCACATGGTAGAGAGCTGATAGCATTTAAAGTACATGACAGAGTCCTTATCAGTCAGACAGTGAACAAGTTTCAATATCAAGCTGATGGCCAGTCAACAACCTGCTATCTGCTGCAACTGTGTCAATCGTTACGAGATTGCAGTATGCGATAAACCCTTGGACCTATAAAGCTGAAATTTAGCAGACGCTACACGCTCAAAGGACCACACTAAGGTTTCCCTTGTGTCGTAGGTCCCTTGAAACATACATGATCTGAGAACAAACATCTGTTTTTAGGGTTCCGTAGTAATCTACAAACCCTTATAGTTTCGCCATGTCCGTCTGTCCGTCTGTCCGCAGGTTTCCTAAGAAACCCTTGGTACTACAGAGCTGAAACTAAGCATGATTATACATATGAATCACGCCGACAGAACTGTAGAGTAAAATCTTGGAAAAAAATATTTGCCCCGACTGGGAATCGAACCCAGGGATCGCTAATCAAGAGGCGGCGCTACTACCACTCGACCAAATCGGCCGTCAAACGTTGGTCCAAAAGTTCCTATAATAACTTAAGCAAAGAATAATGAAGGAGTTTAGGAATTTCCACGGGAGCGAAATCCCGGGTATTCCTAGTAAGTAGTTCTTCTAGAACACAATTTTCAAATACAGATACCTATAACTCGTACGAGTTAACTTGAGACCTGCCCTAGCATAAGCTGTGAGACTTCTCTCTCAGGGAGTATAGACTTCCGAATAAACACAAGGAAAGCAAACCCTATCCGGATTTAGAGAAGTTTTGATTTCTCTTGTGTTTTAATTTGGACATACGTCCTAACGAAATTCAAGATCATGTGTCAACGTCAATTGAATGCAAAAGAAATGCGACCTTCTTATCATTTAATAAAGGTTATTTTAATTTCTTATGTTCATATGTTAGGTTCATATGTTAATTTCTTATTATTATTATTTTTTTATAAATTAATTAATTGGTAGTAATGCAAACATTATTGCGTTGTAACCTGCACCACATCTGTTTCTCTCTTGCCATCTCTAAGGTAGACTGGAAGAGATCCTTTCAGGGATAAGTCCGCCTTTGCACATCTATGTATCTTTTGTATTAGTCTATAAGAGTTTGCAATAAAGAGTTTACATATATACATACATACATATGTTTTCCTTGGCAATCAACTGTCATGAGAGTGAAGTCTCATTGCTTATGCTAGGGTAGCTGCGCCTCAAGTCGTATTTTACAAAAATATGCAGTTATCAGAGTGTCAAGGAAAAAAGGCAGCCTTACAGCATTGGCACAGAAACAAAGAGTGCTGGTGCATTAAATGAATAAAATTAAAACAAAACCTTCGGCATATAAGGTAAAATGAGTAACAAATAACTTTTGTAAGAGAAATAAACAAATGTTTGATTTGTATGAGAATAAGAGTTTGGCTGGTACCTTAGAGAGTTTAAAGCACACGGAAGTATAACTCTCAAATTATTTTTTCGGATTAATCATCGCTTATTATTATAACTTTTAAACGGCTGAAAACCTGCTTATAAATAAATACAAATCTAAGAGCTACGACGTCGCGCCGTTTTGACGCCATTTTTTTAAATTATAAGATGGGTTAACTCTTGACCTCAATCTTGACCATAAAGGCCAAAGATGAGGTCGACGATGGTGCGAGTTAACCCAGAAAATGCCTCTCCCATACTCCCACGCACCCACGGAACACAGCAAGCTGTTTGGCGTCGGACTTCGGTAGGAGGGTGCTTGCGAACCAGGTGGCCCTTTACAGAGCCTACCACACCGCCGTTTGTATGGAAAAAAATCTGAGTCGTTGCTCTTAAGAGCTACGTTGCCAGAGTTATAGACACATAAACAGACAGACCTAGCGGTCAAACTTATAACACCCCTTTTCTTGCTTCGGAGGTTAAAAAAGAACATCCTACACAATAGCGCCTATACGTTGCAATGTAATAACAATAACACATAAAACGTAGTAAACACACATATGCACACACTTATGATTTAAGTAAATTTAGATATATTTTTGTTTTGTTTAAGAAATTTTGTTATTTAAACTGGGATTGTGCGAGGCACACCCAACACAAGCAAATTAATGCTTACTGGGCTGGCCTCAAGTGAAAATGTAAAAATTACTTCTAGAAATAAATAAATTTTCATTTTCTTTTTTTTTTTAAATAGGTTATTTAATCTCGTACTTACAATAGTAAATTATTAACTTATCTACAACTTACCATCCATTTGGGTTGAGTTTCTCCGTCTCCCAGTCATTATTGTCATTTTGTCTCATCTTGACTCACTGACACTGTAAACATAATCCTTTCTATGCACAGTTCTCACAGAAAACACATTATAGTTCTTGCACCATGATTTTATATGATTCACTGTCCTAAACAATTGTTATCACTTATCACAAAAGTTTCTTATTAGCAAATATTGTCAGATTTAATTGAAAGATACGGTCAGCTGTAGTATCTTTGAAATGACCAAGCTTCTGTAAGCGATAGGAATTTTCGTTTTATAGTGTTTAATCAGCAAATGCTGAAAGTAAAATTCCACTGCATGAGATCGTGAGGACTTTCATTGCATATCCTACTACGCATTTCCACAAAAATTTTGTCATCCTATGTGCAGATTTGTATGGCGGCAAATCACGGGCGAAAAATATGTAGTACTTGAAGACAGCGATACTTGTCTGACCAAAGTTAACCTTGATTTAAAATAAGTGAAAGAAGCCCCCAGTCTATTGTAAAATAAGTGAAAGTACTCCCCCAGTCTATTGTAAAATAAGTGAACAGTATATAGGAAAATAAGAGAAAGTAGCCCCCCCCCCAATCTATGGTAAAGTAAGTGAAAGTAGCCTCCAATCTATGGTAAAGTAAGTGAAAGTAGCCCCCAATCTATGGTAAAGTAAGTGAAAGTAGCCCCCAATCTATGGTAAAGTAAGTGAAAGTAGCCCCCAATCTATGGTAAAGTAAGTGAAAGTAGCCCCCAATCTATGGTAAAGTAAGTGAAAGTAGCCCCCAATCTATGGTAAAGTAAGTGAAAGTAGCCCCCAATCTATGGTAAAGTAAGTGAAAGTAGCCTCCAATCTATGGTAAAGTAAGTGAAAGTAGCCCCCAATCTATGGTAAAGTAAGTGAAAGTAGCCCCCAATCTATGGTAAAGTAAGTGAAAGTAGCCCCCAATCTATGGTAAAGTAAGTGAAAGTAGCCCCCGTCTTCGGTAAAATAAATGAAAGTAGCCCCCAGTCTACGGTAAAATAAGTATGTTTTTCCTACGAAATTACACCCTATAACAAAGGAATCTTGAAAAAATATACGTTTATAAGCAGTTTACTAAATCCTTATATAAATATTGTCTGAGATAAAGATAATGCTAAGTTCTTTGCACGTCTGGATTTAAACATTAGGTCTGTTTACAAAGAGTAGGTGTTCTTTAGATTTCTTCATAGTTTTAGAGATTTTACAGCGAGAATTCTCCCATTTATACAAAACTTTTCTCAGCTCCAATCAGGGATGCTCAGAATCGTCCAGCCGGGGACATCACAAGGTTCGCGGAGCCGCGGAGCGACCTATCATTACCTGGGAGTTTAGCCCATTTATCTGATACCAACTATCTTGGTCACGCTAACCAACTAGCTAGAGGCTTGCTGAATGACAACGCCACAAGACTTGATACTGCGACTGTACGAGAGACGCTAGAGAGCGCACTCTTTTAAATATATACCTAGAGATGATGCGCAGTGGATTTACGCACACCATCTGATTTATAGCTTCGATAGCTGATTGCAGATTCAAATTTAAAAAAAAAAAACATGTTCTTTCAACCTAGACGTTTTAGTGGCTTTCAATGGGGTGTAAGTATACGTTCATAGGTTATTAAATTCACCCCTGATTCGAGTGAACAGTCTTCACATCATATCTTGGTCGAGCGGTTTGGTCGAGTGATAGTGGCGCTGCCTCTTGATCAACGGGTCCTGGGTTCGATTCCCAGTCGGGGCAAATATTTATGTAAAAATCTACTTTTGTTTGTTCTCGGGTCATGGGTGTTTTTGTTTGTCTTTATGTTTGTTCTCCGAGGGCGCCATGAAACGACCTTAAAGTGCATCATTGAGTGTGTAAAGTTTATTCATTTATTTATACCCGATTTAAATGATAATATCACTGAAATGCAGTTTACGTATAACACAACTTTAGAGATAATAAATAACTCAAGTGTTTAGTGTGATAAAGATAAACCACACAAAGTGGCAATTCACAGTTTTATCTTCGCGTTTTCTGAGTTTAATCTTAAGATAATCTTAAGAAATCACGCTGTTGGATGATGGAAATGAATTGACGTATTTTTTAACACGTCATTTTTTAATACGTCAAATCATTGCTTGCTAGATATATTGTTTCTGAAAAACATCTCGATATAAGTAATCGTACCTACAACCATGGTCTTAGGTCATACAACAATGTGGCGATTCAACTATGGCGAGGATTTGTAATTAACCGACTTCGAAAAAGGAAGAGGTTCTATGTTCGACTGTCTGTTTTTTATTTTTTTACGAATGGCCACCGATTTCTCCGCAATGTATGGACCGATTTTCAAAATTATTTTTTTGATAGAAATAGTATACTCCAGAGGTGGTCCCACTGCAACCAAGTCAGGACACGATGATGGAATTGCAGGGAAATCGGGGGAAACCCTCGAATTTAATAAGCACTTACATTAAACGACTTAAAACAAAGGATGAGGTTCTCAATTCGACTGTAAGATTATTTTTTTACAATTTTTCATTATTATTTTTTTGTTAAACTTTCGCGTGCTTTTTGAACACATGGTGTACGAGATTTGTATCGCACGCGGCGTAAACAAGCACGAGACGGGTTAATTTGATTCAGCCCTTTAAAAAATCAACAAAATTAACAAGTCGGTTGATTTTTATGTTATTAATGTGAACAATTATTATAAAAATATTTGCCCCGACCGGGAAAGACAGCCTTCATAGTAGGGATCTACATTGTTAAGTTAAGTACCTACCTACCTATAACTTTAAGTGCTTAGTGTGTCATGCATGCATGATAGTGAATACAACGCTGAGTAAGCAGATACCTATTTAAAGTGCAAATTAATTAAAAAACGTAAATACAAAACGCAAATATTAAAAGTGCAAATTTTAGTTTTGGACATTTTTTCTGAGGTGATTACATTTTTTTACGATATTATGCTGAATAAAATAAATAAACGCTACACAGTTAATGGCTCAAACTAAGGTTTTCCCTTGTGTCATCCATGGGGGCCCTTTGAAGATACACAAAGACAAACACGAAGACCCATGACCCTAGAATAAATTTTCCCCAACTGGGAATCGAACCCAGGATCCGTTGTTCAAGCAAGAGCAAATTAATTGGGCATAAACCTATTCTTTTATTATTAACAACTAGCTTTCCGCCCAACTGTGGGATAAAATGTAGCCTATGTCCTTTCCCAGACTAATCTATTTCTGTACCAAATTTCATCAAAATCGGTTTAGGCGTGAAAGACGGACAGACAGACAGAGTTACTTTCGCATTTATAATATTAGTAGTATGGATGGATGAATTCGCTCTTTACCACAATCAAGCTCTAGGGCTCTATTTTTGAATCCATCGTCGCCTCGTCTCGAGCAATATCTTTATCATTTAACGCGTATTCTAGAATTGTTTAACCGCTACAATTCAATTCAGTACTAATTAATAAATTGAAATAACATCTTAAATAAATTAAAAATTACACTAACACAACAGAAAACATTCAATCGTAAACCGCACAAAAATACGAAAAATAAGTAACCAAATATATGTAGTGTTGTACACACACGTCTTCAGTTATCGATAGTCTCGCGTCTACTGCACGGTTCGTTTCGTAGATGGCAAGTCACTATCGTATCGATACTCGGTAATATCATTGATGTAAATTGAAGCCATTAATCCTATTGTATGGATTACAATAAGATAAGATTAAGATTATTTCTGACTTTAAACTGAGGATTATGAAGGTTTATATCAATTAACTGACTTCTAATAATCGATTAAATAAAAAATGCGATCGTGGGAAAGTTCGTCCTTATTTAGAGGTCTTTTAATGTTTTTAGAGTAGATATTTAATCGTTTTCAGTCGTAGTAATAGTAACTCTGTCTACTGACCACTGTTCAATCTTAATCTAACTTTGAATTGAGGAGATTTTTTCTATCGAGTGTGGGTATGTGTTGAAATGTATCGCAAGGAACCCACCATGGTATAAAAAGGAATTTGAAATGTTTGAGAGTTATTTCAACTTTATTTCCAACAGTTACCTGCCGATGTTTTAGTCCCCGACAAAAAATAGGGGTGTTATAAGTTTGTCGTGTGTATCTGTATGTCTGTGGCATTGTGTGGCATCGTAGCTCCTAAACGATTGGCCCGATTTCTATGCAGTTTTTTCGGTTTGAAATATTACGTAATCGAAATGGTTCTTAGCTATATTTTATTAAAATATGTTAAGCCGTTCAAGAGTTATAATTATATGTAAGCGATGAATTTCAGGGGTGAAACAACATTTTTAATTTTATGAAACTTTTATTCAGTCCACTTTGTGACATGTTTTATGACGACAAGCTATTCCACTATGAACATAAACTTCCGTAATCAAATTATTGCGAGATTATCCGGTCATATCATATTATACGTATTTGAAAGCCATGAGATGTCCTGACTGCGTACATGAATATTATAAGATGACAAGGGTAACTACCTACGTAAGATAGAGATTATAGCATTCACTCATGCTCTATTGTTTTATCGTAGTAACATTTTAATCACTGTCGTACTCACAACATATGTATGTAAGATTAATAAAGATTATGACAGTAAAATAGTTTTGTTGTTGCCTTAATATAGCTTTGTTGCCAGCCTATGGCCAAACTTAAATGGGACTGGACAGGTTATCTTGACGGTCAGTTTGGTCGAGTGGTAGTGACAGTGCGTCTTAATCGAACCCAGAAGATGTCCTTATTTTTAAAAAATATCATTAAAATAATAAGGACATCTTCTATGCTGCGTTTTTTTTAAATCACACACAGAAGGTGATGATGCTGTATTTATAAACTTGAAACACGATGTATTAGCAGATGATATTAAATATTTCTGTAGAGACATTTCTCTGTAGACATAACAAAATTACTATCGACCTTGATTTTTCTCACTGATCTCGTCACATAAAAACAATCTTTATGAGTTAAGTGTAATAGCAGACATACTTAGATCTGTCTGATCACGAGATTTTACTTTTTTTATTCAACTACAGAAATGGAATAAGTACGTTATAGACACCTAAAAGTTCGTAAAACCCACTTTAAACAACGATAATTTATGAAAAAGTAACGCTTATATTACCTTCACGTATACAGAATACCATAATCAAAATCTTAATATATAAAACAAAGTCGGGTTTATAACTCTGTTTTTCATGGTTTTTGATATTTATTCATTCATTTCATTTATTTATTTCAATAGCGTATATATTTGTCTCCGTGCCGAATAATAGAATAACTATTAAAAACATTGAAAAATCTAGTAGTGCTCATAGCCCAGTGGCGCTCATTGATCTCAACCGATCAGTGAAGTCAAGCAACGTACATAGAGGCAGGGAACCTGATGGGTGACCAAAGTGGCAATTTATCACGAGCAAATCCGTGCTTCGAAGGGGACCTTAAGCTGTCGGTCCCGGCTGTTGTCGATTGACTACAGTCGTTAAAACCAAGTCAGAGGCCGTTGTGTGGTTTGAAAACTCTGACACCAGGGTTAGCCAAGTTCGCCACACACGTGACTATACCTACACGATAAGAAGAAGAAGAATGAAAAATCGTCGAAAAAATTCCCACGGGAACGAACTCCCGGGCGAAAAGCCAGTTATTTATAAATCAAATTATCTACACACGTGTTTTATGCACTATCAAGTGACTTGTCTAAACATCGTTTTTACACGAGTGGATTCACGTGATCCTTTTCGATACTTAAACAAATACAAAGCATTTTTAACTTTGTGTTGTTTTGTTTCTTTGTATGGTACAGTTTTTTAGTAGCAATTACCTTATGTATTTTTTTCTTTTCATAACACTGGCAGTTCTTATTAGTTTAATTTAATCAATAAATAATGTATTATTTTAAGTGTGTTCTTAGTTTGACTGAGTTAATGGTAAGTGATGCCTTTAGCTTGTGTTTTATGTTATCATATCAATTTGTCATTATATGTACATATTTAACTCGAATACGTTACTGCATTCAGTTTTTGCTAGCACAATCTATATCAAATGGAATAGAGCTATACTGAATATTGATCTCCTTAAATAATATTGTGTACCTTTCTATAAGGATTCTTTTGTAAAGTTATGTTCTGTTTTCGAAAATTAATGAGTAAATAAATGGCGTGGGAGAAGTGCTTTTAGTTTAACACGCATTTCTTAAGAGAATCAGACTCTATTCTAGATTACTTCTTTACCTATCTAAGTGGTTCAGTGTAAGAACTGTATTACTCGTCCATTACATGATGAACTTATTATTTCTCTGAAAGAGATTAAAATAAAGAGCAAAGGAAGCGCTAATTGGAGGTAGGTACATTACTACTTTTTCTCAAGGCAACTGAACCATTTAACTAACTAACAATACTTTATGGCTTCAAATTATTTCAGTTTGCTAAACGAATACATTCCTCGGCAACAAAGCGTGTCATTGGCTACAATTTCTACCACTTAGATTAAGTGCAAAAAAATCTAATTTTTATTTTGAGTTTTTAGTTCTTCATGAGTAAGAATTATAGGCAGGTATCAACATTCTTTTAAGAAAAATGTTAGATGACTACAGCAAAGTTTGAATTTGCTCTACAGAAATAAGGCCGCCGCATTTTACACTATAAGATAAACGTGTTTTTGTTTTTATGACTATGTTTTTGGTGTGTGTGTAATAAAGAGTATTGTATTGTATTAAATTACCTACAAATGATTTTTTTACTCAGACATTACACGTGATGTCACATGACTTTAGAATCATATTATTATGTGCTCTGCATACTCTGCCAAGGAATAGGTGTGAGTATAAGAATGTACTCAGACTTTCGAGATCACGTTTTTCACGTTTATTTATGAATTACCATGAGATCTGTCCTCGACGTGCTAATTAAAGTCGTTATCTTAGTGATAATGGACACGGTCACTGCTTGCTTACTTAATTTATTTGCTCTTCAAACTTCTGAGTGACAGACCCAGTTGCAGCAACGTCTATTAAAGTTAATGCTACTTTAAATATCGCACTGCCATTTTCCGTTTCGTTGACGTAAACAAGGACGGCATTACATTTAAACAAGCTTTAATTTTAACGAACGTTTCTGCAACTAAGTGGTAGAGTGCAAAACCTAGATGAAGTCATCAGTTCATCATACACATAAGCCCACATCTTTGCCTCACTGAAGTAAACAGAGACCACAGATTGCCATTTGCTACGATCCAAACACACCTCTCTCGCTTCCTCTACATTCATAATTCGCTTCATACTTGCTCTTCCGATTTGGGTACCCATGAAAAATTTTATTAACATAAATTACTTTTTACTTAGCCGTAGGATTTATATTTAAAGAAGTATGTGTAGCACTATTACGCATAGAACAAGTTTTTGTGGTTTTATTGAGGAAAAACACCTCTACACTTAATGTACGTACAAACACCTTTGCTGTATAACATAACACTACCTACTACGATTTCTGACATCCTTTTTAAAATATTTAATAAAAATATTTTCATAAAATCGACGAAAATTTCATGGTCGTGTTGTTCATCGAATAAAAGGTTATCAAAATAATTTAAATAAACTAGTTATAATAAATAGGATTAATAGCAGTGTGAGAATCACATGTTTACAAGATGAATATCGTGTGGTATAATAATTGCCTACTGTATCATATGGTAGTTGTTTTAGAAACTTATTAAAACATGTGCGTCACAGAACATACACTGGGCCGCAAAAATTCCGGGTCGCTTATAAAAAGTGTGATAGTTTCTTAACTACACAATACAAACTAGTGAAACTGTAGTATCTTAAAGATGACTGCCGCTGACTCCTTCCTTCTTGTACCATGGTGATAATTCGTGTAGGTACATTCTTAAGTAGATAACGACATGTTGGTGCATGGTTGATGCACAAAATACTGTGACCAGTCAAAAAAACTGTTTATGATGACAGCTCGGTTTGAAACAAAAGCGATAAAATTTTCTATTCTAAAAATTTGAATTTTGATATTTTTCAAAAATCGGAATTTCTTTTTTTGAAGCTGTAACTTGTTCAAATGCAACCTCTTTTAATATGTATAATAAGCATCACAAATCTGCCTATAACATATTATTTATACGAGAGATCTAAGTAAATAACTTTGGGAGATATCGCGGTTTTTCTAAATGACCCGTTATTTTTGCTGTCCAGTGTATTAAGGTATACGATGCACTAGTTGTATTTTCCTCATTTTCGTTTGGTAAGGAATGGCCTAGCCAAATATGTAGCAAACCTTACAAAAAAAAAACAAATACCAATGCAGTGTTTCTATTTTCTCAATGTCTCTCAGCAAAGTTTATGTCTCGTTTTTGTCAAAGGAAAATCAACTGAATTATTCGAAATATCACAAACCATAATAAGAAAAAAGAAGCACTGTTCATTGGTTAGATGTGACATTACAGGCAATATTTCGAAGTGTTCAAAAATAACCAAATCAATTAAAGTTGTAAACGACAATTACAAAAAACTATAGGGATTTCCAAACGGGTTTTACCAATTGAAATTTTTTTAGAAAGGTGTACAATTTACTGACAGAAGACACCTATACGAAGTCCGGGAAAGAGTGGTTAGTTATGTGACTCGAATAAGATTTTGGGAAAACCCGCAACAGAACTGATGATAAAAAAATGTTTGTAAGATTTTGGTTAAGGAAAAAGAAGCGCAAGAGGTTGCGCAATGAACACAAACGGAATAAATAATGATTTTTCAATTCAGTTCTTTGAAAAGTAGCGTTCTCAATATCGTGATTTTTCCAATGTCTGAGTATTTTAATTATAAAAGTATAGACTGGCGAAGTCGCGAATATCAAGTAAAGAAACACTTTATTATGTGAAAGCCTCGCCCGTTGATCAGCAGGGTGCACCACTAGGTAGGTGAGGATGACGATTTTGGAGCACTAAGATGTTATAACCTCGCACACCCCTATCACCAAATTGTTTAGATACTATAGACAAAAAGCAAATTTTTTTAATGACATCAAATTATTTAAATTACTTGCCATTACTAAAAAGAACAAAGCCCGTGAATGCTTGGTATCATTGGCAACCAAAGGGTCAACTAAACAGAAAACAACTTGTTGTGGCAGTGGCAATATGGGATCGCGTAACATGGAAAATTTCAGAGCGTTCAGTTACTCGTAGTTTATGTTATATGTGCAAGTTCAAATGTCAATGAGTCATATTCATCAGTTTGCATATCGGGAATGCAATGTTTACAGAATCGATTCTATACAGTTTTTACTTAAAGACCAAAATATAAATTAACCAATATTAGAAATATATTTTTTTACTACGTACATCATTAATTTCAAATAAAACAAGTTGTATCATTTTTAACGAGGGTAGACAATTAAAAAAAAATCATCTGAATTGAGAACCTCTTCCTTTTTTTGAAGTCGGTTAAATTTTGAGTTGGTGTTATAATTTTGATGTATCTGTGTGTCTGTCTGTAGCATTGTAGCTCCTAAACGCATGGATCGATTTCGAATAGTTTTTTTGTTTGAACGCTGACCTAATTGAGATCGTTATACCTATATTAAAATTGGTTCAGCCGTTTCAAAGTTATAAGCAGCCGAATAATTTTAGAGTTATTTGTAACGTATTTATTTCTGCCTGTGTTTGATATTAAATATGAAAGTCTGGTTTCTTCCAAATATTTGTAGTAAAGTACCGAGGTTAAAACATGAAAAAATATGGCGACACCTTGAGGAAGATTATTATTAATAAACTCAACAGCGCGACAGCGACAATGTAAATAAGTATTCCGTACACCGAGAACCAATTCTAAAGTATGCGTGAAACGATATTGCAAACATGTCACAGGTATTTAAATAATAATTTTGCAATGTTATGTTAAAGTTGACACGTTACACTTAATACACATATTATGGATGTTTTGTCATGAAATCGATGAGATTCGCAAGATTTACGAAAATCAATTGCAAAAATTTAATTTAGATGCAAAAGAACGTCAAACGAACGCAATTTATGGTCAGTATTACATATGGAAACTCAAGTCTTGATCTATACTTAAGTATTGACTGTCTCTTTCTCTAACTATCAAAATGAAAAGACGACTGCTAGGTACTTAAGTAACTATAGATCAAAATCTGAGTCCCGATCTGTAAAACGGACTTATATCTTAGTAATGTCACACAAGTTCAAACATGAAACACTTTGAGCCCAGAAAATTCTTTCACCATTAGAAAGCTAAATTATCCCCGATGGACATAGGCTACATAATTATTTCCGAATTCCCACGGGAACGAAGTCCCGGGCGGAATGCTAGTTTTATATAAAAGAAATGAATTCGCCCTTGACCGTATTTCTTTAGTTACGTTTGTTTTAAGTACCTTAGCACTAATTACATTTGTAAGAATATTTTATTTTGTTTGACCATTTGCCCCCAAAATGCTATCCTCCGAAACGCGTGCTATAACTCGCGAAAGACTGACAAAAAGTGATGAACCATGAATGAAAGAGGAGTAAGTATAACGAATCAATCCTTCTTTATTAGGGGCACTTTTAAGCGCAAGTTGCACTGTAGCGTAGGAGTAAAAAACTGCAAAAAATAGCCGGGATGTTCATTAACGGATGTTCAATATTGTTACCAGTCATAGAGATTCTATTACTGCTAATAAAGCCCTCACGAATACTGTTATCGCCCCGCTTGGAAGCCGGGTTGGCTATCGCAGGGCAGAAAGAAGCTAAGATGCTGTAATGAGTACTGCCTTCTAACGACCCCTAGTGGATTTTTACGACATCCACTTGAAGAGACGGGGTGGTGTAGTTCAACACCACATAACCACCGAAAGGTTAGCGAGATGAAAAAGTAAGCTAGCTGTGATTATTTTGTTTCATATAATTATGAAATTGATTTTTTGTGGTTCACATTAACAAGTGAGCAACTAGTTACCAACGGAATTTTTCAATTTTTTGCAACCTTGATAATGAAGCGACCTTCAGTTATTTGTTATCTTACCATTACAGACCTAATTCTTGATGGGGTTCAGCGTTTCCATTAATACCTACCTACCTAATTTATCAAAATGCGTAAATTAGCAAAATGTTACGTCAGGACGTTCGGCCAAATGTTTTGTTTAAAAAGAAATAAAATTAAGTTTCGTTAGAAGATAAATAACTACAGAAAGTGTAATATCAAAATCACTAAAGGAAGGTACCTCATTTAATTTACCTTTGTTTATATTCGGATGTACAGTAGAAATGTTCTTGTGCAGCTTAAAAATTATCGATATCTCGACATTACCGATAACTGGGCATCACTACCTATTCCTGTTACAAAATAATATACCTAGGAGTAAGTAGGTACCCAAATTCAAACTAAATTATAAATGTAGTACAATTAATAACACAAACGCAAAAAAATACACTAACTTCTCGTCTTAAATTAAATTTTAGATCACAATGTTTCTATCACAGTCCCAAATTAAACACTAGATCACAGTTTTCTCACATAAGAAAAAAATACTGAGCGAAAAATAGTTTTTGCAAAATTGGCTCAGCCCGAAATAACAACATAACCTCGTACACGGCCACTGTCATTGAATACCAACAACGAATGTCAGTGAGACAATCTGAAAAGTCGAACGAAACTCGATTCGACTTGAAATCAGCTGTTCGTCAGCTGTTGCGGGAATCTTTACACGTGCGTGGTACTACACTTTGCAAACTCATATATTTCTCACCCACATTTTTATGGCAACACTTAAAATTAATGTCACTGTCAATCTGTCAGAATCTGTCTGTCATATGTTTTTGTCGTCAGTCAGTGTCAACTCAAAGTCGAATTAATTATTTTGTTTGTTTCAGAAGAAAATCGATTGCAAGTGGAAATAAATTGAGAATAATGTGTTTGGAACATAAATTCAGGTAAATTATCAATTTGGCGTTTTTATTTAACGGTTTGATAACTTTTTATCGAGTATTTTTAATTATTTCGTGGAGTTTGAAAAACTTCAGTTCAGCTGTATTATCTAATAATTTTATGCCAGGTTTTTCTGCAGGGTAGCACTTAGCAGCTCATTAATTGATTGTAAATAAGCAGTCTGTTTCATCTCGTTATGGGCAAATAATATCGGAATTAAATTACCGTTGGTTAAATTAAATAAATAAAACGGGCAAGTGCAAGTCGGACTCGCGCACGAAGGGTTCCGTACCATTACCTATAAAACCGGCCAATTGCGAGTCGGACTCTATAAAAATCATTATCTCTATAAAATGTTTTTGTATGGGAGATTTGTATAAATATTATATATTTATTTTATTCTGGTTTTTAGAATTGTTGTTATTGGACCAATAGAAATAAATCATCTGTGAAAATTTCAATTGTCTACGGTTCATGAGATACAGCCTGGTGACAGACGGACGGACGGATAGTGGAGCCTTAGTAATAGAGTCCCGTTTTTCCCTTTGGGTACGGAACCTTAAAAAAAAGTTCTTACATTGCGTCTTACATACCGGTAGGTATGTTATATGAGTGGTGGATGGTCAGAGGGTCAAATACACCCCTGAGGATTTAAGAAACTAAGTGTTGTTTTGTTAAATAATAAAATCTGTTAAAAGCAGTTCTAATAGGACTATTTTAACACAGAATGCTTTTTTTAAAAAGATTTTTAATATTTTCGGCTATAAAATTTTATTATTATTCGAATAAATACTACGAATATACAAAACGGTTTGGAAGAAAGTAATGTTTGATTGGCTATAAGTTTTTTATTCACTGACCAATTTTAAATTTCATTTCAAACTCTGTTAAGTATCATATTAATATATGTACAGGGCCTTAGGTATCTCTCTTTCAACCTCTCGGGTGGTTAATCAGTCCATAAAACAGAACAACTTTCCCAAGGAACATAGGTCTAAATACGAAAAAAAATTTTGAGTTCCCCAGCATGTAGCGCATTTTGTATGGGAGATCAAAATTTTTTTCGTATTTTGACCTCTGTTCCTTGGGGAAGTTGTTCAGTTTCATGGACTGAGAGGTTGAAAAAGAGATACCTAAAGCTCTGAAGTACTAGCTTTCCACCCGGGACTACGTTCCCGTGGAAATTGGGGAAAATTATGTAGCCTATGTGTTAATCCAGGGTGTCAGCTACCTCCATACCAAATGTTATCAAAATTTGTCCAGCCATTTGAGCGTAAAAGAGTAACAAACATCCATATATCCATCCATACATACAACCTTTCACATTTTAAAAAGCATTGTGTGCTAAAATGGTCCTATTACAACTGCTTTTAACAGATTTATTATTCAATATCAGTCATCTACCCTATTGATTAAAATTACAGGTACACATAAACTTCAAGGTATTTTATGGGCTGTAGCAGTGGCAACATGTATTACCAGAGGGACTTTTTTCGTGACACTGTATTCCGATATTTGGGTAAGCTTTTTTTATATTCCTAAATACTCAATTACCAACGAAAGACATAATTTTTACACTATTTTTTATTTATTTAATATTTTTTTGCGACTGGTTTCAATTACATCACCTTCAGGCGTGTCTTAACTTGGTTTAAATTAATAAAGAATGTATTTCATTGGTAATAAGATGGAGTTCCATCAAGAAGCTACATCACAGAGTACTGAATATTTTATTGCATCCATGGGTTTTATATACATACAGGGTGTAAAGGACAGCTAAGCAAAAACTGAAACCCTGAATTCAGACCATCATTCTAAATGATTTCCAGTGTTTTTTTTTTCAAGTTTTTAAATATTGTCTGCTTTAAAATTAAATTATTTATTCGAACACAATCCATTATCCATTAAAAAACAATCATAACAACGTAAAACACGAAAACGAGCAATGTACATCGTATTCCGATAGCAGCGTAGCGCGAGGGGAACGCGCGCGGGGTGCGGTTTCACGATACGTTGCGTAGTGCCAAAGTAGGTAAATAATGAAAACTCCTTTACATGACATTTTTGGGAAAAATATTTAGATATAGCTGATGATAGTTATGGATAAATTACACCATTTAAGTATTTGCTAAGCTGTCCTTTACACCCTGTATAAGTGTTATTACAAATTAATAGAGTATCCAATATGGACCCTTTTCTAGGGCACTGGAATTAAAAGAGATAAGTAATTGTAGTCGCTTACCAGCAGGCAGGTTTTTTAGGTACCTATAGGTAGGCTATGCAGCTATGCTAATTTCCTACAAAATACTGATTTTCTCTATCTATCAATATTAGGTACTTAAGGTTTTTTTGGAGTAAATAAAAAAATTAATACTTTGTTAATTAACACTCAACAGCTGCACAGGACCAACGAATTGGGAAAGAAACTACCATTTATTATCATTAAAAAAAAGTAAAATAAAAACTTTATTACCACACCACAAATTTTGTTACTAATATATTTTTGAAATAATCTGACAGACTACGAAACATGTAGCAAAAAGGCAACCCATCAATAGAAGGAAATGCCTTATATGTCTCACTATGCTGTTTAAAAACTGATTACTTATGGTCTTTGGACTGATTGTATGTTAAAATGAATACACTTAAAAACCGTCCTGCCTACTCAAGATTTCCCTCAACATTACAAGGTTGACTGGAAGAGATCCCCTTGTGGGATATCCGCCTTTAGACCACTTGTATCTTTATGTTTTTTAATTAGTGTCTGCTTTGTAATTTTGTTATAAGTACAATAAAAGATTTACACACACACACAAAAAATCATATATATTTTTAACTATTATTACAAAATCATAATTAACCAATAACTTATTCCATATAATTATGTGTTATCTTTTTTGTCTAGTCATTGAAATAGTGTGATAAGATTTTATCACAGATTAAAAGTAATTTACTCCCTTCCTGTTTCGAAGGGAGACCCATGCCCTGGTGGGGACCTATAAGGGCTGATAAAAAACAAAGTAATTATGTACAGAGGTACTAACAGGCTTCTACATAATTAAATAATTAAATGGATTTGTGACTTCATTAAGTAAGTACTTACATTACTTCAGGCATTGCTCAGGACTTTTTTCAAAATGTACTATTATCAAATTAGTTACTATATCACTAATCACTCCCACAAGTTTTAATTTAAAAGATGTTGACATAAAATAAGTAAAATAATTAAATTATCATACATATGTATATGCAGCGTGCTTCATAAATACCCAATGAAAAGAAAATCCAAAATGATTACAAATATTTGTAAATATTTGTGTAAACAAAGCAGATGTGTGTTCTCGGGTCACATGATGGTGTTCGTCTCTGACTTTGTGTATGTTCCAAGGTACCCACGACACAAAGAAAGCGTTTTTTTCTTATTATTAATAAAAAATTACATTAATACGCAGCTCTATTTCATAAATAATATTAATATTAATTCAGTTGAAATATTAATTAGGAATATTCATATTTCATTTTGAGAAATGAAAAACCGTGCAGCTGGTTACTAATGTTAGGACTATTGGACTTTTTCATTGGTTATTTATGAAACACTTTATATGTATGTATATGTATATATAGTGTTATTTAAAGTCACTGCTAACTCATTTATATTGAACCACTCCACGCCACAGAGTTAGAAAGTGTTCTTTAGCCCTTCAAAGAGCTGTAATTAACCACTTATTTATTGTAACACAGATTTATATGTTGTATAAATAGTTTATACAAGGTATAAGGGACAGCTTAGCAAAAACTGAAACCCTACATTCAGATCTTCATTCTGAGTAATTTTCCAGTGGAATTTTCCTCAGAAAAATGTTCATATTTTTTTTTAGGTCTTAGTTTAACCAATATTAACAAAAACAACAGCGTAAACCCAGAAATGTACAGACAACAGCACGTCAGGTTACCCATTGGCACAACGAAAGCCGGCGCTATTCCAAGCGAGATAAGGGTGACGTCAAGGTCAACACGTAAAGCCTAATGTGCTGCCATGTGTACATAGCGTAGCAGCAAAGTAGGTAAATAAGAACAACTCCTTAAATTGACATTTCTGAAAATAAAAATTACTTGTAGCCAATCAAAGTTCCGGGTAGATTCCACCATTTACTTTGCTAAGCTGTCCTTTACAACCTATGTACTTGTATAGGAAGCTACGGATACTATTTGTTTCCTAGAAAACCCCTTTCATGCCATATAAAGGAGATATACAATACATTAGCAGAATACATTAATATATGTCTATAATAATTATACATATTATTATTTGTCTCTGTACAAAATGTACATTTGTTCACTGTTTGTAAATTGTATTATACACTCAGCTATTCAGTCTTAAAATAGAGTTTACAACCTTAAAAATAATTGTTGAAAGGTTATTTTTTAACCGACTTCAAAAAAAAGGAGGTCTCAGTTTGACCTGTATGTATGTATGTATGTTTGTAAGTATGTATGTATGTTTGTCCGCGGTTATCTCGCGTTTGGCTGAACCGATGTTGATGCAATTCTGAAAAGTATTTGTTACATTTAGGAGAAGGTTTTAGTATTTTAACCGACTTCAAAAAAGGGGGGGTTCTCAGTTTAAACTGTATATATGTAAAATAAAAATAAAAAAATCGCTTAAACTTTTCAAAGCTAACACTTCGTTTTATTAACAGATTTCAAAAAATGAAGAGGTTATAATTTGCACTAAAAATGGAAAAACCAACTTCAAAAAACCGAAAAATATATACAATATCATTTGATGTGTTATGTAGTACCTACCTACTGAGCTGTTTGAAGTCGGTGCCAAGAGAATTAAGTTTGATAGGCCACCTTCGCACCGACTTCAAACAGCTTACTAGGTAGGTACTAAATAGCACATCAAATGATATTGTATTTATTTTTTTGTTTTTTTGAAGTTAGTTCCATTTTTTATAAAAAAAAAGATTTCGTTATCAAAACTTTGTTAACCTCCGACAAAAAAGCAGTTCCTTGGGGAAAGTTGTTCAGTTTCATGGACTGATTTAGCACCCGAGAGGTTGAAAGAGATTTACCTTTTCAATAAAAATAAAAAAAGCCCTGTATACGTAAAATGGCGAAATCTATAATAATTTCACAAAGACAAACGATAACCTTTTTAGTTATATAAATGTTCCCCGGGCTACAGATCTATAACGAGTGGACAAATTGCGATGCTGTTTTTTTTAGAGCTGACGTACTTGAGATGAATCAAAATTGGTTCAGCCGTATAAGAGTTATATCTAAGCGATAAATGTCGGAGGTGATATTTTTTAGCCGACTCCATAAAAGCAGGAGGTTCTAGTTCTAGGATCGAATGTATGTATCTTTTTTTTTCACCGATTTCTCCGCCATTTGTAGACCTAATTTTCAAAATTATTTTCTTGTTTGAAAAAGTATTTTAATTTTATAACTATTATCCATATATTCGTGTAATAAGTGTTTATTCACCGGTGGGGGGTAGTCAAGTGGTCATAAAACCAATAGGACATATGCATAAACATTGCCACTTACCCCTCATCTCGAGTTATTTGCCAATCGTCGAATAAATCCATTTTGGTGTGTCAGCCTGGAAGAAGAAAAAAACAAAGTTATCAATGAGTAGACTTAGGCACGTAGACTCAAGTCTTGGTCTACACTTAAGGCGACTACAGGCACTACAGCACCCGATAAAGGCAGCACACATAGGAATAGAGCCATCTCCGTTTCTCAACAGGCCTGGGCCGGCAGTGCGAACAGTGTCGATACACGAAGTTTACGGACTATGAAAGCGTGCGTGCGTAAAAACATGTTCGAAAGTTAGAAAAATGAGATTAATGGAAAGGTAACAGCTTAAATCGAAAAATGCGTTAACAACTTATCGAGAGTGTTCAATCACGAACGTTTTGATAGCAAATTCAAGTTCCTGTGTGCATTTTACTATCGTTTTTACAGCTTAAAAGATACACAATATTGATATTTAGAGGTGACTTTGTGAGCTTTTTCTATCGAACCAAAAGTGCTGAATCATGTTTTCAGCAAACTACTTATCTAGTTTATGTCCTGAATATTACCGTAGTATTTTTTTTCTTCGATTAAATGCAGTGCGTCATGCTTATCTACGCATCATAAAATCGTAATTTAGCTGCTTAAGTACTGATTATGTCTTTCTGTCACTATCAAAATTACAAAAACGGGTGCTACTCAAAGAGTTTGAGTCCATTCTGTAAGACCTTAATGTAAGCGAAAGGACCTCTACGTGAGTGTGTCCATGGAACCTAAATCAACAAGACACGGACATTAAGTTTGTGGATATAAATAATAACTTAAAAAAACCTTAAATCTAAGTTCTATCTGTTTGTCTGACAGTTTTCCTGTCGCTGCGTCAAATCAAATCAAATATCTTTATTGTTTATCGAGAGTACAATATGGATGTTATTTTGTGACAGAAACATACTCGATATGCCAGTTACGGCCTTCGATCAACTATATAAAACTAGATACACAGTCCCATACAAAATGAAATTTAAAAGTGTCCTAAATACAATACGTACTTAGATAGTTGTATACCACTTCATGTATTATGAAAGAGTTCTAAAGTGTCCAACATTTTAATCTAATTTAAACCTTAACGTAATATTATAAGGTCGAAAATAAAATCTGTTTAATTTGTAAAATACCACTTTTGGTTTTGAACAAAGGATAACGTAAGACAATTTGATGACACTGGCTGTCACGTAGAACATGGGAGGAGTGGAGTTGCCTTTGTTAATTTTAAAAATATAGTAGTTGGGTCGATTTCACATAAAAAAATCTTCGTCTAAACTTTATAACAAATTCAAAATGCTACGAAATGGTGTGGTTTTCTTTTTAACCCCTGATTGTGTTGTGTATGTATAGGAGCATCATAGCTCTTAAACGGATGATGTTAATGGTGCAGTTTATTTTATTCGAAAGATTCTTCTTGCGCTGGATTTCAGATATGATTTATCAAAATTGGTTCAGCCGCTTACTTTTATGTTAGTTTTTATGGTTTTTTATTATTAAAAAAAATCACATTCATTTCAAATTAACCGACGATTAATATACATTACAATTGATAATCACAGCCGCCGCCATTCTTCTTAATTATTGCTTATAAACCTAATATTCTATGCTTATTTTTTTATGAAATATGAAATAACTTATAAAAAAAGAAAAGAACTGTGTCTTTCCCGATTACACATATATTATGTTTTGCTTATTTAAAACTTAGTATAATTTTTTGAACAGAAATGACCTATTGAGATTTAAGAGAGGAAATTAGCTATGAAACTAAATAGATATTTAAGTACAAGTAATAATTTATTTTAAAAAAAAGCAACTAACTCAAAAAAATATTTGTCTTCTTCGCTGTCATCATCTTTGTCCTGAAGATGAAACATATTTTTTTTATTTTATTCAATACAAGAAACTCCAAATCAAAAGTGATAAAAAGGTACATACTATTTGAGGTGCAGCTGTTTTGTGTAACCTTTTGACTCCTTTTGTAATGACATACGAGTCACTTTCTAAAAAATGCTTGGAGCAAAAGACACTACTTTGCGACGGCTAGAAAAAATCTTCACATCTTTGACGTGCGACCACGTATGTCCACTGTCCACATCGCACAGGATCTCTAGGAAAACTAAAAATCCAATAAAACTTTATGTTTGTAAACGTCACGCACGTTAAATTTTTTATTAATTCAATTTTATATGATTAATGGTTTTGCCATAATACCTTTAATGTAAGTATAGAAAACAGAATTAATATATATACTCTTTACACTTAAATTTTATAACACAGATGAAAATGAAAAAAAAAACAATAGAAAAAAAAAGCGTCTCTATTTGTTTTAGAACAGAGTCACTGCATAACCCGAACAAATGATGTTGAAATACAACGGTATGGATTTGTAAGTTCCGCTAGTGTCTATTCAATTTAAAGGGTTATACTCTCGCCGAATGTTATTAAATTAAACTAAAAAAATGTTTTATAACCTTTTCTTGGCCAAATACCAAGATAATTTCTATTCACATATAATAATTACAAAACTACTTATTTAAAAAATCTCATTCCATATTCCTTTAATGTTCTGGAAGTGTGATTTTTACAATTTTTCACTGCGCACTGAGGCATGGTTACTTTCGGAACGAACGAATGCTACTAAACGAAAAGACAACCCAAAACGTCAAGTAGTTTGGTGCAATTATGCCCAGACCTCAACATCCAAAGTAAAAGTATCATTCCAGCTCCAAATTGTTTTATACAGTCCACGTATTGTTTGGTAAAAAGTTACACCATTTTGCGCGTCGGGTTTGGGGGGGAGGGGGGGGAGAAGTTGGAATTTATCAGTTTTTCTTAAATATTTCAAAAACTATGCGTTTTAGCGCAAAAGTTCCAAGGGCAAAAATAATCTACATTGAATTGTCAACAAAAATGGTCTATACCATAATCTTGGTAAAGGGAACGGTTCCATAGTAACGGAGGGTGTAAAGTAGCGATTGTTCGTTTTTTTAGATTTTTTCATAAATATGACATTATAACAAGGAATCTAATTTTTTTTATACATGTATGTGTTTTGTAAAAACAAATTGCGATTTTAGTGGCCGGTGGTATGTTAGTAATAAGCTCTTGAAGGACGACAACCTCACCACCCTCTCAAGAGGCGCTACTTTTTAAGGGAAAAGAGGCTTCCACAGGCCTAGACCATATAAACCTGTGGTACGGAGAAACCCACTCATTCGGTCCTCTTAAAACATAGCACCCTCTTCTTCTAAATCTTCGTCAATGATGTTCGTATCCCTGTTATCGCAGTTTTTGAAATATTTAAGAAAAACTGATAAATTCCAACTTCTCCCCCCCCCCCCTCCCCCCCAAACCCGACGCGCAAAATGGTGTAACTTTTTACCAAACAATATGTGGATTGTATAGAACAATTTGGAGCTGGAGGGCTACTTTTACTTTGGATGTTGAGGTTAGGCCCTTTTTAAAGCTAATTGCACCATACTACAAGTGGGTGATCATTTAGTGAGGGAACTTTTTTGATGTGGATTGTGTATCTAGTTCTTTATAGTTGATCGAAGGTTACGGCGGCGTACAATATTTTTAGTCGCAACGTTCGACCACACATACAAATAAAATACGAAAAAAATAACAGTTAGTAATCATTATAAAGCCATGCAATTAAATTGACAAATATTAACACAAAATCGATAACCTTATTATAAACTAAGAAAATCACAGGAACATTTAAAAAAAATCTGTTATCAACAAATTATAAATGGCAGAAAATTATACATATGTATTTTATCTACTATTAAGAAATCAATTATTATTTAAGCAATATTAATTATTTATTTATTTAATTCTTCAGTATGTTCAGATACCTTATAATAAAATTTATTTCGACACCATAGATACAGATAGTCAAGCTATATTTTAACCCCATTATTCATTAACGTGTTTAAAAGTTTTAAATAATGGGGTTAAAACATAGCTTGACGCAGCATATTCAGGACAATAATTCTGGAAAACCAAAACTTACGGACCTATTTTATACGCGTACGAATCGATAGAAACCAAAAACGTACGTTTTTCTTTTTGGGGTAGAAACCATTGATGCCCAAATACACAATTTTGGAAATAAAACTCGGCATTTCGCTGGAAAATTGCAACTCTCCCTTTCGCACAAACCTGAGGTACTGGTCAAGCAGCGAGGCAGCAAGAAAATCCTCAAAACCCAAATTATACGCGCGCTCCAAACTCAGACGCTAAATTTATTAGTGCGTAAGACTGTCTTATCAGTACTCGAAAAGTCGAGACTCGTGAGAAAAGATCTGTCGTTCATGTGCCTACCTACCTACTTTAAATTGATTTTTAAGGCGACTACAGTACCTAAATTACGATTTTATGATGCGTAGATAAGCATGACGCACTACATTAAATCGAAGAAAAAAAAATACTACGGTAATATTCAGGACATAAACTAGATAAGTAGTTTGCTGAAAACATGATTTAGCGCTTTTGGTTCAATAGAAAGAGCTCACAAAGTCACCTCTAAATACCAATATTGTGTATCTTTTAAGCTTTAAAAACGATAGCAAAATGCATACAGGAACTTGAATTTGCTATCAAAATGTTCGTGATTGAACACTCTCGATAAGTAGTTAACGCATTTTTCGATTTAAGCTGTTACCTTTCCATAAATCTCATTTTTCTAACCTTCGAACATGTTTTTACGCACGCACGCTTTCGTAATCCGTAAACTTCTTGTATCGACACTGTTCGCACTGCCGGCCCAGGCCTGTTGAAGGACGGAGATTCCTATGTGTGCTGCCTTTATCGGGTGCTGTAGTCGCCTTAATAGGTGTTCCTCAGAATAGGTTTTTTAATCCACTTCAAAGTAGTATAACCCACTTTTCTTAAAAAAAGAAGAAATTTTTTTTGGAAAGTACATTTTTGCCTCATCTCCCGAGGGTGGTTTGATAGCTAATGGTCTCTACTATAACCCCACTATAACCCCTATACTATAACCTCATTACTATAACCACATAAAGGGATCGTCAGGTATTTCCAGTATCCCTGTAGGTATAAGTAATATTAAACATACGAACCTATTCTACTATTTATACAATCGACAGCAGATCGTGTTTTTGCACGTCCTATGCGTCTTTGTTGAATTACTTGAAGCATTGTTAAAGTTAGTTTGAATAGGGTCTCGTGTGTCACGTCTTTTGAAATATTGTGACCATTAGCGTACCTCGGCTTATACAGCCTGGCTGAAGCAGCACCTTTTCACCAGATTGTTCATTTGTTTATACTGGGTGAAAAAGAACCTCCTAGCTATATTCAAAATCCTGAACCAGTATCACTCAAAGAACACATTTTTTAAAATATATTTTTTCAATGGGAATAGTTCATTTTTTGCCTAAACGTAGACATTACTCCTACACCAGGCACGCGAGGGGTGCGGGTAGCGCTCGGGTGGTGCACCCGAGTGGTGTCTACGTTTAGGAAAAAAAATACCCCGCCCGCCAAAAAAAAAAAAAAAGTGTTCAGTAAGTGATACTGGTTCAGGATTTTTAATAAAGCTAGGAGGTTCTTTTTCAACCAGTATATGCTGTTTTGGTGTCTGTTTTATTATGATGAATAAATTTATTTTTCTATCTTTCTTTCTTTTTTTTTGGAGGGCCTGGCGAAAATTAAATGTTATCTAGCTTAATACGCTGTGTATTCAAAATTAACTAATATTGTATTATAGTATATAATAATAAGTATTTTTGTTATTATTTTTGTGTGAAGTTATCAGTATATTGGCGTAAATTATAGAAATTCGAATTGGTAACCAAACATTACGAACTCTCCTACAAAGAGCTCTCCTAACTTTCTCTTTCACTCTATTTTATGCGACAAATTAATTCAATAAAGTTTGAGATATTACAGTAAAAATTCCCATACCATCCATATCACTTGGTATAAGGTTTTGTAAAAAAAAACCTTTCTTATATACTTTTTTTCTGCCTGCGTCTGTCTTTCTGGGCTCATAAACCGAGTCTCTTTAAAGTTCGCGTGAATAGGCATCTTCTGGATGAGCTTGCTACATTACCCCTGAGCTAGATAGTGGTCAAGAGCGAACGCATTCGGTAAAAAAAACTTATACACGATTTAGTACGGAACCTTTCACGCGAATCCGACTAGCACTGAACTTTCTTAAACGTCTAAGCATAGGTTTATTGTCTTCCAGGATATGCAAACGAGATTGGCGAGGCGTTGCGACCGAAGATTGGCGCCAGCAACGTGTACAAATCGTATGGCATTGCTGCAGCCTATGTCTTAGCAGACACAGCAGACAAGGGGATCAGGACCTTAGCTGTAAGTTCATTATACTAGCCTACTGGAGCTCATTGCTTGAAAAATGGCGCCAGCAACATGCAGCCTATGTCATAGCAGACATCACTGACAAGGGGATCGGGACCATAGCTGTAACAACGTTCAAAAGTCCTACGGTATTGCGGTAGCTACTAGTCCAACAAGGGGATCAGGACCTTAGCTGTAAGTTGATTATACTAGCCCAGTGGAACTCATTGCTCGGAGATTGGCGCCACCAACGTGCAGCCTATGTCATAGTAGACATCACTGACAAGGGGATCGGAACCATAGCTAACAACGTTCAGAAGTCCTACGGTATTGCGATAGCTACTAGTCCAACAAGGGGATCAGGACCTTAGCTGTAAGTTGATTATACTAGCCCAGTGGAACTCATTGCTCGGAGATTGGCGCCACCAACGTGCAGCCTATGTCATAGTAGACATCACTGACAAGGGGATCGGAACCATAGCTAACAACGTTCAGAAGTCCTACGGTATTGCGGTAGCTACTAGTCCAACAAGGGGATCAGGACCTTAGCTGTAAGTTGATTATACTAGCCCAGTGGAGCTCATTGCTTGAAAAATGGCGTCAGCAACGTGCAGCCTGTCATAGCAGACATCACTGACAAGGGTATCAAGACCTTAGCTCATAGCTAAGGGCTTAGGGGCTCAGGGCCCTTAGCCCGGTGGAGCTCATACCGCTCGAAGATTGATGCTCAGTGTTCGAAGACATGTATAGCCTGATGTGCTGCCGTGTGTATATGGCGACACTGGTGATCGAACTCGGTACCTCACATTTACGACTCCAACTCACTAGCCATTACACACTGACACTCTGGCCCGTAGAAGGAGACTGAAGCCTTGATCTATACTTAATATAATAGAAAATTGAATAGAATAGCAAATACTTATTTCAATACGACACAGACATCACGACATAGAAACACAGAAGATACTTTACAGACACAAAAACAAAACAAAAACAAATTCAAGATTACAAAAACACAAAACATAAAAACAAAGTGCCGCACTGTGCTGCCAATGTTGCACAGACGAAATTGGCGCTGGCTCAGCATAATGCTACAGTTTTACCTGTAGCATAAGAATAAATATCGTGACCTTGAGTGTGTCTGGAGCGGGAGTTTCCATTCTACGCAAGTATTATTTATTCTTATGCCTAATAACGGGGCTACCTATAGAAGGTATAGTACCTACGGTTCCGGTTTCCGTTTAAACGTTCGGGAAAACTGACTTAACTGCGGGTGAAACTGCAGGGCAGAAAACTAGTTATATTTAGAAAAATTAGAGTAAAATAATGATTTTAAAGCGATATCATCTTTAGGAGTAAGCAATAATTTAACAGTAAGCAACCCTAGCAATACGGCTGGACGGCAGAGGGGCGTCGCGAGGCGAAGGGAGAAGTAGGTATATAAATGGCGGCTTTGGGACTCGGTCAAAGGAGTTTCCATTCTAAGCAAGTTATTATAATTTATTCTTATGCCTGTGCGCTAATATTCTGCCTCTCACTATCAAAATTAAGCATTGATTGTTTCTGTCTGTCACTATCAATATCAAGATCAGAGTCGGAGTCGCGTTCTGTAATGCGGACCTCAATGTGTAAAGACAAAAAAGTGTGCAATTTTTTAAACTTTCAGACTACAGCGAATCCCTTCAAGGCGGTGGTGGCGGTCGGGGACTGCCTGATCTGGCAGTCACTTGCCTCCATTATCATTCCGGGATATGTCATTAACAGGTACGAGTTTTTTTACATTGGAAATGTCTTTTCGTTCGCTCCTGTGTAGGCTCCGATTTCACGAAAAAGTGCGAACCCCTTATATCTCGGAGAGTTGTGAAGAAATCATATTCAAAAAACGACAGATGTAAGGTGCAAAAATAATTATTCGAGAAAGTAAAAAAAGTTAATGCCGAAATAGTGAAAAAAATATTCATTTTTTTCCGAATTTTTGGTTTTGGCGCTCGATATTTTGATAGCGAAGAAGATATCATTGAATTGGTGTAAAACTACTCTGGATAATTTAGTCAGCTACAATTTGAGCCTAAAACAAGGACGATCGGGGGAAGGGTTTGCCCTATAGCCTAAACTTTTTGAAAAAGTCAAAAAGTCAGTACGACATTTTTTCTAATTCCGTAGATTAATTTCCAATGTGCTCGATAGTCGTGTGAGCCACGAAATCTGTGATTTTTTTATAAACGCCATATGATTGACTTAAAAAGAGCGACTCTCGGAGTTTCTTGCCTATTCTTCTCCTGAGGAAGACTGCACCTTTGTGAATAGGCGCAAAGTCAAAAATGCTTATGTAATTCACTATTTTGACGTGTTCAAAAATCATTTTGTATGTTTTCAAAAACTATACTTGACTTTGACTAGGTACTGGTCCACACTAAGGCTTTCTTTTGTGTCGTGGGTCCCTCGGAACACACATAAAGACAGACACAAACACCCATGACCCGAGAACAAACATCTGCTTTTTATACAAATGTTTGCCCCGACTGGGATTCGAACCCAGGCCGTCCGTAGTATGATTAATGTGCTACTGTTGATGTGCTTTTGTTTGTACAAAAAGCATGTGCTTTTTTCTCTTTTTACGCCACATAACTACATATAACTTTTTACGCAACGTATTACAGAATGAAAGTCAAGTCTACGTTAAATTTATAACACCCCTCCTTTCAACCGACTTCAAAAAAGGAAGAGGTTCTCAATTCATCATGTTTTTTTTGTATGTTTGTTACGCGATAACTCCGCCAACTGTTGTCCGATTTTCAAGATTATTTATATATTCAATTTTATCGAATATTCAGCGCTTTTAAAAAAAATCAACAAAAATAAAGAATACACTAACTAGAACATCATCTAAATATATGAATGACATTTCTGTTTGTAGTTATCTGCTAATAGGCATTGAAGTCCGCAAAAAATACTAGATGTCTACTTTGTGCGAAATGTTGTTGGGATTGAAGTCGGTGACTCATACGTTTTTAATGTGAAAAATTATTCTGTTCCCACTTGGGGCAAATATTTCTGTAGAAAGCAGGTGTTTGTTCATGGGTGTTCGTATTTGTCTTTGTGAGTGTTTCAAGGGACCTATGACACAGGGAAACCACTTATTATTATTACAAACAAACTTTCCGCCCGGGACTTCGTTTCCCTTGGGAACTTGGGAAAATTATTTAGCCTATGTGTTAATGAAGGTTGTCAGCTACCTCTGTACCAAATTTTATCAAAATTGGTCCAGCCGTTTGAGCGTGAAAGAGTAACAAACATCCATACATCTTTACAAACTTTCACATTTATAACATTAGGAAGATAATAATAATTTTTTAATCTCCTAAAAAACATTTTTACTTCCAGAATCGTATTTTTATCAGAGACACACCTTTCTAAGCATTATCACCGCTTGCCTCCTAAGGCCAGGCCATGGGCCACAGTAGCCATAGGCCTAGCGGCCATCCCAATCATCGTGATGCCCATCGACTTGGCCGTCCACCTCTTTATGAATTGTACCTACAGACCCATCTTCGGGAGGCATCCAGCTTATTGTGAGTCTGAATCTGATCACTTGACTCCTCTTGAGACTACTCAGCCTGAGTCTTCGAAGAAGACGGAGTAAATAGTCTTCAGGAGGGGGTCTCATGAATTTATACAACGTGTTTCATAAATACCCGATAAAATTTAAATCCTTCTTCTTCTTATCGTGTAGGTTTAGTCAAGTGTGTGGCGAACTTGGCTAACCCTGGTGTCAGAGTTTTCAAACCGCACAGTGGCCTCTGACTTGGTTTTAACGACTGTAGTCAATCGACAACAGCCGGGACCGACAGCTTAACATCCAAAGCACGGAAACCCTCGTGATAAATCACCACTTTGGTCACCCATAAGGTTCCCTGCCTCTGTGTACGTTGCTTAACCTCACTGTTCGGTTGAGATCAGCGAGCGCCAATGGGCTACGAGCGCGTCATTGTATTGCTATTGTAAGATTACAATTAACGTGCTTGACATATTTGAGATATAGCTACACATTAAACTAATTTTTTATTACTTTTTGATATTATTTTTATTGGGTATTTATGAAACACGCTGTATATTTTGGTGACTTTGAATTAGTTTGCGAAAGTTAAGAATCATACTATTCTTATTTTTTTTTTTACGAGGCGATTTTTTTATCGCGACCTAAGTATATTCCTTGGAGAAAGTTCTTCAGTTTACACATGTGCGTTAAAACTAATTTAAAGTTACACTTTAGAGATTAGACCAGTGGTTTCGAAACTGGTTTGTATTTGCTTGTGTTGTTTGTATTTATAAAATTTTAAGGTCGGCGTAAAATAAATTGTCCTAAATGGGTCACAGGGATAACAATAAGTAAAGGTTGGAAACCAATGGATTAGACTGGAGTGATTTATGGAGTGACTTCCACGTCTTAAGAAAATACAAAACAATCTTATTTTAAGAGGAAAAAAGACATTGTGCTATGACGAAAAGAGACTACTAAAATTATAAAACTGTTAGGTTGAGGGTCCTATAACATAAGTGCTTAGATCAGCCAATGGAAATGGCAAAGTGACTTATAATATTACGAATTACGTCACAGTCATAGAGGGGGAGGGAGAGGGGTAATGTATAATGTGACAACACACATTAAAGTGATAGAAAAAAGCGTGATAAACTCGAAATGTTGTCTGACGTAATATATTGGCCCATTTGGATAGTTTGCCCATGGGGTAGCCAAAATAAAATACACTGACTCAACTCCCATCCCAAACACGGGAATGATGCATACTACTGTTTAGTCAGTAAATTACTCTTTTAGCTTTACGCTTTTCTCTTAGAGGCTAGCAAAGGCGTAAACGCCTTTTCACTGTGGTATTTCTAGGTTAGAAAAGAAATTGCAACACTGCTGCAATAAAAAATATTAATTTAGTGAAACGAATCCATTTACATTAAAACTTTGTGAGACACACGGATGGGAATGTTATTGCAATCTCATGCCGGTGGTATTATTCACTTTTGCTCCCTTAGAGGGTGGCAGAAACGTAAACGTATTATAACTTGCTGTCTGTGGTAATTAGAATTAGAATATAGGAAGCAATAGTTAAATTAGGGAAAAACGTGCCATATTGATAATCTTAGTTAATGTTAGAGTTTCGCTTTCTCCCTTAGTGATTGCGTGAATGTCTGATTACCTACTGATGTGTTATTTGTAGGATTACAATTTAGGAGCGAAAATATAGTAATATAAGTGTTAATAAAATGCAATACACTACTGCTCAGTCATAGGCCCAATTAGTTTTAAATCGGGTTTGATCGTTATCAAATGCATATTGTTGTGTAATAATGATTTAGTTACACAACACAGCAAATCCATTAATTCCTTAACTATTTTTAAAATGAATTTACAGAATATCGGCCCAACAATAAATGTGGTAAACAAAATTATTTCCTAAGAATAAGGAGCGAGACAGTATACTGTAATTTATTTTGTTATTTTGTCTATTGGCAAAGATTTCCGGCGTTTACAAGGTACCTATTTATTTTTAATACGTATTCGTATATTTTTTTTATTGAAGTTAAAGATAATAATGTAATAATACACATGTGCGTTAAAAGTAGTTTACCCTGTGATTGAAGCACTAATTTTGAAGATCCTTTCTCTCTCACAAATGCTAAGACAAAGCTTTGTTTGTGTAACTTACCGGATATGAAGTTTAGATTATAATTGCACTTCGTTGATGAATAAATAAAAAATTACATACGCCATACGTTATGTTACTTAGTATATGTATTCGGTGTTTGGTACAAATTTTAGTTTTAGAAGTATATAAGTATAACAATAGAAGTGCATTAGGGGTCATCCACATATTACGTCACAGCGTATGGGGAAGGGGGGGGCTACCAAACGTGACAGTACATGTTAGAGGAATACCAAAAGAGCGTGACATAGGGGGGAGGGATTCAAAAAGTCGAAATTTTGCGTAATATGTGGACGGACCCTTACAGTGTTTCCTTACTATCACATACAGTCACACGAAAGAGTTTACAACAAATGTGGAAACTGGTCTTTTCAAAATTTGGATTCGTTATTACATGGTAAATATTCGCGAATACTTGAATATTAGGTGAATATTCGCGCACAATGGCAAAACTAAGTTTTCTATTATGCAGTGTAAGTTAACTTTAATTCAAGAAAGGTTCTTCAAAGTTAGTATTTGCACTTTAGTTCTTAGCAACAAGAATCATTCTACGATTAAATTCGTGTATTTTTATTGACTCATTTACTAGAATTTATGATTTTTTTTAAAACCACAGAGATTGAAGAATGTCTTCATGTATGTTTTTAGAAATTGACTTAGTAATATTAAGTAGCTAAACACAATTTAACTGACATACCTAACCTAGTTAATAAGTAGATGCATACTACTATCTCATGAAGAAAAAATAATTTTTTTTGTGTCCTTTTTATCTTATCTCGATTGTTCCTATCTCGATCAGCTAGCGGAAATGTAATGTGAAACTGAACCTCTTAGGTCAAAAACGAGAAGTTTTGGATTATACCTAAGTCTTGGGAATACTTTTTTTGTCATGATACATCACAGTCATTTTTTTTTCGTTTATTTTATATACAAAATTTGTTATACATAAGTTATAAATGACATCAAAAAACCTACAAGGTTTGTCTAGACGTTATGAACATCTCCACTTGTAATCCAAAAGTTATAAAGTAGGTAGAATCGTATAACGCAGCCAGTCAACCCTGCATTTGCTCTCACCAAATATAATTAGGGAGACTGCCTGCATTTATCAAATCTCCTTTACAAATATCCAAATATACAAAAATTTACAAATTAGGTATGTTATCTCTCAACGTTACTCCTTTGCAAGAGTTGAACTACGATTTTGTCTTTTAGACGCACAAAGTGGTCTTCTTGAGTCTTCTTGAGTTTATAATAAATCCGTCAGAAATATCAGAAGATTCAGAGAAGTTAGTAATTTCAGAAGAATTAAAATTTACTTGTTAAATTTGTCCAATTTTCTTACAGCTTTGAGTACTTACACCTTTAAGAAAGAATGATATTTACGCCTTGAGAAGAAATTTTTGAGTTCAAAGTAATTTCTAAAATTGTGCCAATAATTTATAAAACGATAAGGTACTCTGAAATTTTCGTATTTTGTGTAAATATCTTAGTTCGATATTGTAGGTGAGCCTTTTTAGTACTCCGCAAAGCGCCATAATATGCGCTTAGTCAAGTGTTTATTTATTCACGCCCAATGCGAAATTCGTCTTTAAACGAATTGGAATAGGAATGATATTCAAATGTCTAAATAAATGTCTAAAGTTTATCGTGCTCTTGACTTGGCGAATAATTGACGCTGACGCGGACAAACTAATTTTTGTATAAGTACTTACTGCAATATTAGAATGACTAGAGATTGTCCGGAAGTTAGGCTATCGATGAAGTGAGCTGTCAACTACCTTTGCAATGATTAATTTGAGGTGTCGAAGGGGGCTGTGAGGGATATACTATAGACTATAGATCTCTGAGTATTTGAACATCTTTATACTCAAATTTTAAAGGATATGAGACTATGTTCACATCATCGCCAAAAAGATCATTTTAACGGGAAAATTTAATTGAAACACGAAAATATTACCATCTTGACTGATTTACACACTAATACCATCTTTATTTAACTTTTTCAATAATGAGAACATATATTTGACTATAAAACGTTTAAAAAGCTTTTAAGTAGTTAAAACAACACTTTCTTCAACGTTTAAAGGGTAGTCTATTATTCGCCTATTGTTACACGAAGACACGAAAATCAAAACAGTTTTCAACTGCAAAGATAATTTAATTGACAGGATGCATTGACGCATCTTATTGCAAAATACGCAGCAATTCGCGCCGCAGTTGACATTACATTGATGCGGTCGTCTCGTGTGGAAATGGCCATAAAGTAATTAATAAATTTTCGTGCTTCAATTTTTTTTTCTGTACTCGCGGGCAATGCAACCTTCCTGATTATACCTTACAGTGGTTCGGAGCTACATCCGATCCGAATTTTTGGAAATGCTATCCAAAGCAACTACGGAGCTATTTCTATAAGTTTTGTCATCTGATTACAGAAATAGTATATAGCTAATTCCACAGAAAACTCTTTCTTCTGATCTGTGGCTAATTCAGACCACGTTTCCACAGATTCGAATCAGATGCAACGCGAAGAATATATTTTCTGTAGTTCGGTAAAATAACTGTTTGACCTCTTACAGTTTTGTCTACGCCTTGTTCTGTAAAATTAACAAATTGACCTAAAAAATATAGATACTGTTCTTATTTATTAGAATACGATTCTGATTGAACATCCTTGTTCTGTAACTAACAAATTGACCAAAAAATATAGACACTGTTCAAGTTACATGTTCTTATTTTTTATTTGAATAGATTCCTGATTGAACATTAAATATTAACATATATATTTTTCATATAATCCCGACACTGGTACCAAGGTTAATGTTAGTTTTTTCAGGTTTTTTGGAGTATATAAGAAACATAAACATTTAAACATTTAACTATTATGGTGTCTATATTTCTAGTTGGACTGTATTGTAAGATAAGTCTGTTGTTTAAAAAAACAATCTTCCAGAGACAAATAGTTATTTTCAAATGAAAATTCCTTTTTATCTTTTTTATAAGACCCGTGTTTTATATTTTATAATTTAATCAGTATGGTGCATGGAAAAGTGTAAACCTGAATTGAGTAGTATTATCACATGGCAACCCTATACTTTGTACTGGGACGATTAAGTCATATTTTTGTCCGCATCTAGGTATCGCGAAATAATTTAGATTATTTAAAAAAATACCAAGAATATTGGTCGAGAAAATAGCGATGAGCGGACTTAAACACCTTTCTGGCTAGGCAACTTAATGTCATACTTTTGTAGCTAAGCTTCTATTAGCTTTAGACTTAGAGGCTGTGAAAATGGAATTCCGTAAACATATTACTATAGGTAGCATTATATTACCTTACAATTAATGTTTGTTAATTTAAAATTGTGTATTTATTTTAATGCTCATGTAGTCGAATTTGAGATAGATGTGAAATAATACTTAAAATTATACAGGGCTTTTGGTAAATCGCTTTCAACCTCTCGGGTGGTTAATCAGTCCATGAAACTGAACAACTTTCCCCAAATAATATGTCGAAATACGAAAAAAAAATTTGAGTTTCCATACAAAATGCGCTATATGCTGATGAAGTTTGTATGGGAACTCAATTTTTTTTTTCGTATTTTGATCTATTATTGGGGGAAAGTTGTTCAGTTTCATGGACTGATTAACCACCCGAGAGGTTGAAAGAGAGATACCTAAAGCCCTATAGAAATAACTACCTAGGTATAGTGCATCTATAACGACTAGAGTTTTCTTTGCATTATTTCCATAATTTAACTTAAAATTCTTGTCTAACCTATATATTATTTGACATAATATTTATTTTCTAAACATCTTTACATTTTGAATATTATACAATTGTTTTACATCTATGGTTATTTTATGGTGTTATGTGATAAATACTCGTAGTAAATAAATACTCCTGTTGATCTGTTATATTAAAGCGTATCTGAATTTAAATAGTTTTTATTTCATTTTTAGCTAAGTATGTAAAACACCTAGCGGTAATATGCTTTTATAGCTTCTCGAACAAACCTTTTTTAACCCCCGACGCAAAAAGAGAAGGGTGTTAAAAGTTTAACGTGTCTGTCTGTGTATCTGTGTATCTGTCTGTGGTATAGTAGCTCCCAAACGTATGAACTGATTTTCGTTTGTTTTTTTTTGTGTCATAGATAATTTTATCCCGAGTGTTCTTAGCCATGTTTCATGAAAATCTGTTCAGCCGTTTAAAAGTTATAAGCAATCGAATGTCGGGGGTGATTCAAAATTTTTAATTTTAGTATTATGTATCAAAAACCGTATAATCACTAGACAGTGTTGATGTGTGCATTTTATTGGCGAAACAAGTGTGGTAAATAGTAAATAATGAACCTCTATTTCAGCTCCAGGGTTACCCAATTGACATTTTATCTCTGAAACTAAAGTTTTTATGAGTAGTTCCCATTTACCACGAGTCAGATAGGTTGAGCTATTAGGGCGACCTCAAAAAAAAAAACCCAAAGCTGATTTTTGGTATGGACGTTCCTACAGGTCCTAGAAGTAAGACCCTAGAGTTCCTCACATGGGGAGTGCCGGCGTCCCCCCCTCCCACCCCCCTAAAGGTCCCTTTTTCCAGTTATTGTTGTTTTATTCAAAAACTAAAGAAGCTAGATTCAAACTGTCAAAGAGTCAAATAATCTGTATTAAAATACCTATCGATTGATGTAATAATCATTCCCGTAGAGCCTTTAGTTATTATACTGTAAGTGTTCAAAGTCTAAAAAAAAATTCAAAATGCGTTTTTTCCTCAAAGTTTGCAATTTTCTCAAAAAACTGTGTGAGCTATGCCAAAGTTGTCTATGAACACATTGTTCCCTGTATATTAGTCTACAAAATGAGACCCTATTTTTGAAAATCGCAATATTATTTAAAAAGTTACAGTATTTTATCTGATGAAGTGAAATACAAAATTCGTAAATACATACAGAACGATACATGGCGGGGTACCTGATACCAAATTATCGGATATTTATGTTTTAGTAGGTACAGTAGTTATCCAATGTATCCATACCAAAATCATTGTTTTTAAAGTCACAGGTTTTCAACACTAAAACTCTACAAAGATATGAATAATACATTCTTATAAATTTCGTTATTGTCTCAGAAACTATTATTGTTTCAAAGAACACATTTACATTTAGGTACTTTTACGGAATTATTACATACGTATCTTCAAATAAGACCCTATTTGCTTCAAACGCCAAAAAAATAGAAAAGTAACAGAGATGTTTATTTTGAACGAAAAATAAAAAAACTACTGCCTATCTCATTACTGAGCATTTGGGTAAAAAATCATCTGTAACTTTTCTATTTCTTTAGCGATTTAAGTAAATAGGGTCTTGTTTTAAAGATACGTACATAATCATTCCAAAACATGTACATCATTTGAAACTTTTTATGTGCTTGTAATAGTTTTTCCGAAAATTACGAAATTCATATAAAAAAAAATAACAAAAAAACTTTGTAGAATTTTAGTATTAAACCTAGAGACTTTATAACAATGATTATTGTATATACATATTAGGTAATTACTGTAATTACTAACTAAAGTAAAATTTTTCGACATTTTAGTATTAGGTACATCATGTATCAATGTTATAAACTACTATGTATTTTAGAGCCATATTTTTCGTCACATAAAAAATAGTGTAACTCTTTTAATAATGGAGCGATTTTCAAAAATAGGGTCTCATTTTGTAGATAAGTATATGGGGCACAATGTATTCATAGACGACTTCTCCATAGATCGCATAATTTTCAGAGAAATATGCAAACTTTGAGGAAAAAAGCGCATTTTGCATTTTTTGTTAAAACTTTGTCCAAGTATTGTGACAAAAGTAATGGCTCTATGATAACGATTTTTATACGGTTGGATAGGTAATTTAATACACAATATAATGATATGATTACATTTGTAATTATGATATTTTTATTCCATGTAATAATTTTTTTTTACTACTACCTACCTCATTAGTGAGAAATTCGTAAAAAAAAACCATCTGTAACTTTTCTATTTCTCTGGCGATTGAAGTAAATAGGATCTTATTTTAAAGATACGTACATAATCTATCCATAATTAATGTATTTGTTGAAACTTTTGATGTCCCTGTAATAGTTTTTACGAAAATCATAAAATTAATAACAAAAAAAAAAATATTTTTTCTTTTTAAAATTTTAGTATTGCAACTAGTAACATTATAACAGTGGTTTTTGTATGGACGCATTGGGTAATTACTGTTCTTACTAACTAAAATATTATAACTCGACATTTTAGTATTAAATACCCCATGTACCACTGTATTTAACTACTATGTAATTTGGAATCTTGTATTTTGTAAGATAAAAAATTCTGTAACTTTTTAAATAATATTGCGATTTTCAAAAATAGTGTCTCATTTTGTAGACTAATATATAAGGCACAATTTGTTCATAGACAACTTTGGCATAGCTCACACAGTTTTTTGAGAAAATTGCAAAGTTTGAAGAAAAAACGCATTTTGAATTTTTTTTCGGACTTTGATCAATCACAGTATAATTAATAAAGGCTATACGAAAATGATTGTTACATCGATCGATAGGTATTTTAATACAAATTATTTGACTCTTTGACAGTTTGAGCCTAGCATGCTTAGATTTTGAATAAAACAACAATAACTGGAAAAAGGGACCTTTTGGGGGGTGGGAGGGGGGGACGCCGGCACTCCCCATGTGAGGAACTCTAGGATCTTACTTCTAGGACCTGTAGGAACGTACATACCAAAAACCAGCTTTGGGTTTTTTTTTTGACCCTCAACCCTATCTGACCCGGCGTAATTTGTTCTATAGAACTGACGTCACTGGGACAAATAGGAAAAAATAATTCTCACGTTTTCCATATAACTATTAATATCTCGCTTTCTCAAATAGTTCTATAGAACAAGATAACAAGACTCCTTAGTGATTTGATTATCAACTGGCCACTTGAAATAATTCTATAGAACAAATGGGAACTACTCGTATTTATCTGTGTTATTGTGTAACTAAGTTCGACAAATCTTTAGGGCTAGCGCGCACGGACTACTTTTGTGTTCTTAACAAGTCCATTTTAAAAGTAAAAACGATACGAATTGGCGCATTTCGAATTTTAATAGCAAAGAGTTCGCTTTGCAATGCTTTATTTTTGCAGCAGGCACAAGGTGTCGCAGGTTGGAAGTGTCCCTAATCAACGTTACGAATTAAAAAGAAAATACTCCCTAACCGCCAGCCTGGACAGGCGGGATGGGGCTTACAGTTGCTTGTAAGAGTAGGTACTCAATGTCAAATCTGTGGCGGAACTCTTCCAGGGTTTTCCTTGAACAATAATAAGAAAGAAGAAATAAAGAAAGAAAAGAATTTAACATTATAAACTTATCTAAACTTAAATATACCTACTTATAAAAAAGGGTTGGCTTTAATAGGCCTCCACTCAGCAATGTTGTGATCCGTCTCGGGACTACAACGCTGATCTTCCGTGGATACCCGCAGAGAGCGCTATATTGCACAGCCAGCTCTTTTAACCCATAACATTTCAGTAACATTTTATTGTTTGCTTAATTATTTATGTATGTATGTATTTATTCTTAAACAAAAAATAAACATGTGCAGTTAAATGAAAAAGTTAAACAAGTATAGTATTCAATTATAATACACTGCAGTTACTGTGTTTCGGCCGTTTATTTTGGAAATCCTTTTAGTTCGGTGGCGGACATGGACCTAATATGGTGGCAAAAGAGAATTTAAAGCAGCGGAAGGGTTGTCTCTGCTCAATTTACTTTTGCCACAGTCATCCATTCGTGACAGCCAATAAAAGACTGACTTGGTTAAACGACTGTGGTCAATTTAACGTGCTCTCCGAAAGATGGAAACGCTCGTGATTTTCCACCATGGTTATACATCATGTTCTCTGCCCCCATATACATTGCTTAACCTCAATAATCGATACTGAACAGTGAGAGTCATTGGGCTAAACCATAGTCGTCTCCTACCACACCGACGACAAATAGTATTCTAACACCACACCTAACTTTAACTCTATACAGGGTGTAATAGAAAGCTCAGCAAATACTTTAAATGGTATAATCCATCCATAACCAAGATTGGCACAGTAGTTTTTTTCCCTTTATTTATTTATCTTCTTTGGCGCTACGCAATGGACCGAAAAACCGCGACCCACGCGCGATGTTAATTGCTGGTTTTCGTGTTTTACGCTGATCCTATTTCATTTTTCCTGAGGGAAATTCCACGGTCTGAATTAAGGGTTTGAGTATTTGCTAAGTTGTCACCTCACACCCTGTATTTATCTATATCTATCTATACTATTTATAAAGAGGAAAGATTGATTGTTTGTTTGCATTGAATAGGCTCCGAAACTACTAGACCGATTTGAAAAATTCATTCACCATTAGAAAGCTACATTATCCCCGATGGACATAGGCTACATAAATTTTCCCGAATTCCTACGGGGACGAAGTCCCGAGCGGAATGCTAGTCTATCTATATCTATACATATTATAGAGGAAAGATTTGATTGTTTGTTTGCATTGAATAGGCTCCGAAACTACTGGACCGATTTGAAAAATTCATTCACCATTAGAAAGCTACATTATCCCCGATGGACATAGGGTACATGATTTTCCCGCGAATCCTCACGGGAACGAAGTCCCGAGCGGAATGCTAGTACTAAATAAATGTGAAAGTTTGTGAGGATGTGTGGATTTGTTACTCTTTCACGCTCAAACGGCTGGACCAATTTTGATAAAATTTGGTATGGAGGTAGCTGACACCCTGGAGTAACACATAGACTACATCATTTTCCCAAATTTCCACGGGAACGAAAACCCGGGCGGAAATTAAGTAGTGCAATAAAATACAAGTATGCATGAGTAGATAAGCACTGCATTGAAAGTTTCCGATCAAACAAGAATGGATTCCGCAGTATGATTCAACAATCAACATGAGTTTTCGTTGTTTTTACCCGCGCCATTGTAATCCCGTGTTTGTTTTAGTAGGCCACTGTGCCACTTATTGACTTGAGTTTTTTTCTCAGTATATGTTGCTTCGTCAGGTAAAGATATGGTTCTACCTATATTCGGATGTCAAATGGGCGAGCGAAAATTGGGGAAAATTATGTAGGTATGACCGAAAATTTCTAATATAATATTGCACGATTTTTCATACAAAAGAGGTCTGTTTGAGAAACTATAAAAGCATACATACTCGAGATACATGGAGGGCTATAATTTTCAGACGAGAAAGTGCTAAACCTGGATTTTCAATTGTAGTCAATAAATTTTGTTTTGCTTGAAAATTGTGAAAACGTGATGAAAATGAAAAAAAAATATTGCGTAAATTCGACCATTTTCTTACAAAAAGCAGGCAAATAGTGCATTTTCAATAGATGCCATCGAGATCTTAAGTTTCAAAACTAGTGCTTTTGATAAAAGGAATATAACGGGAATTTCGTATACAATCGATTTTTAAAGACCTAACATAGCTTTACATTAAAAAAATGGTATCCCCCGATATTCGATTGCTTATAACTTTGAAACGGCTGAACCAATTTTGATCAAATTTAGCTAAGAAACATCTCGATTACGTCAGCTTTCAAACAAAAAAAAATATAACATCGAAATCTCCTGTCAGTGGCATCGTAGTTTTTGAGCTAGAGAGCTCAAACTTATAATACCTCTCTTTTTTGTCAGGGGTTTTTAAAATTATGGTACTTTGGAAAACCTGGAATTTGGACTTTTGACGCTCTGTTAGTGACCATAATCACTTGTCAGTGCAGACTCATGCGTTGTTATGGGGAGTTGGGTGAAATGGTCCCAAATAAAGGGACTGATCACCCCCTGTGCCTGGCGGGCATCCTTTTTTTATTATAAGATGGGTTAACTCTTGACCTCAATCTTGACCATAAGGTCAAAGATGAGGTCGACGATGGAGCGAGTTAACCCAGAAAATGCCTATAAAGGCACTGGTACTCCCACGCACTGACGACGGAACACAGCAAGCTGTTTGGCGTCGGACTTCGGTAGGAGGGTAGTCGCGAACCAGACGGCCCTTTACAGAGCCTACCACACCGCACGAGACCATAGGACGACACCTCAGATTCAGAAAAAAATGAAGTGTCATTGTCTGGGATGGACTAGGCAGGTCTCATTTGTGTTTCCTTAGTCGCCTCTTACGACACCCACGGAAAGAGATGGGGTGGTGTTATTCTCAACCGATCACCACACGGTGATAATGATGATGATAGATATAAATAGATAGATATACCATAATCACTTACCCGCCTAGTAACATAAGTACCTAATGATTGTTTAACTATTCCAAGGGTTAGATATTTTATTTTCATTTTTTTACTTTGTTGCAATCATTGTAAGATAACATTTAAAAAATTCACACTTATAACAATCATAAATCATAACAAAAAAATACCTGCTTCTATTATAATAACTTGATAAGTATGTTTTTTTCCCATGTAACGAAGTGCTTCGGAGGGCACGTCAAGCTGTCGGTCCCGGCTGTTGTCGATTGACTACAGTCGTTAAAACCAAGTTAGAGGCCATTGTGCGGTTTGAAAACTCTGACAACGGGGTTAGCCAAGTTCGCCACACACTTGACTATACCTACACGATAAGAAAAAGAAGATGTAACGAAACTTTAGTAAGTTTAATTACATCGATGTCTCAATAAAAATTGCCTTTTCATAAAAATGTGATAGCTGCCAAGTGAAGTTTTACAAGTAGATCGGTTACTGCTTCAGGGTTGGATTTTGAAATGAAATGAAATACCATTTATTTATCAATACAGAACAAGAGCACAATCTACACCAATATCATAAAGAGGAAAGATTTGTATTTTTGTATGTAGGTAATGTTTTTTTAAGATACCTTCATTTACAAGGGAATCTTAATATTATTACGATCTAGCCTAAAAGACTAATACGTAATTTTAATATAACCTAAACTTCTAAAATTGCATAAACTAAGAATGAGTCCACTAACCCTATCTCAGAGTCTGTTAAGGGGAAGTCACTTTGTTCATGTACACTTATTACGAATTATCACTATCACTTTTTATTCACTACACAAACTCGAACGGTTTAGTTCTTTTAAGGCGACTACAGCACCTAAATTACTATTTTATGATGCTTAGATAAGCATGACGCACTGCATTAAATCGAAGAAAAAAAATACTACGGTAATATTCAGGACATAAACTAGATAAGTAGTTTGCTGAAAACATGATTCAGCACTTTTGGTTCGATAGAAAAAGCTCACAAAGTCACCTCTAAATACCAATATTGTGTATCTTTTAAGCTGTAAAAACGATAATAAAATGCACACAGGAACTTGAATTTGCTATCAAAATGTTCGTGATTGAACACTCTCGATAAGTAGTTAACGCATTTTTCGATTTAAGCTGTTACCTTTTCATAAATCTCATTTTTCTAACTTTCGAACATGTTTTTACGCATGCACGCTTTCATAGTCCGTAAACTTCGTGTATCGACACTGTTCGCACTGCCGGCCCAGGCCTGTTGAGAGACGGAGATAGCACTATTCCTATGTGTGCTGCCTTTATCGGGTGCTGTAGTCGCCTTAAGTCTTCTTAATATGTGTGTATTGTCAACAAGCTGGATCGCCTCGACATTCAAATGATGATGAAGCCTTTGCTCATGTGCTTCGGCATGTTTTTTAATAATAATATCTACGAAGTCAATATTGATATCCCGATGCAGATCTTCGTTTCTTACGTACCTACCACGGTGCATTCACTATGTCCCGCAGCACTTTATTTTGAAATCGTTGTATTATTTGAATGTTGCTCTTTTTATGTAGGTAATGAATAAACTTAAAAACTCTGGACCGATTTCAAAAATTTTACCACCGTTAGGATGCCACATTATCCTTGAGTATAATAGGCTCAAGGGCGTCGCCAGCCTTTGGCCTAGGTAGGGGCAAGTTAATATTATGGAGGATGAAAAAAATTCAAATAGTAGCTACAGACAAGAGCATGAAGTTTTACATTTGTAGCGATTGTAATAAGAACGGTTCCAACTTTGGTTGCTTTGCAGTTGCCTACATTTTTTTAATCTATAGTGGGGGCCCTCCCTACCCCCCCTTGGCGACGCCCTTGCTAGGCTACATAATTTTCCCGAATTCCCATGGGAACGAAGGAACGAAGTTCTGAATAAATACATTTTTATTTTTATTTATTTTTTATTTACCTACCGAGCGGAATGCTAGTTATTTATAAATGTACTTTGTTGTCAAAAAGGTCCTGCAGGGCTATGATGATCGCAACGACATATTATCTCACGCGTTATCTCGTGGTCACGGGACGCTTTCTCGTAATCTCATTGGTCGAAACAGTATGTAGGTCAGGACAGCTGAGACATGTCGCCCGGAGAGATCTCGCATATTCAGGTCGATAGCAAATCGTTTGTGACGACAAACAAGCAAACTTTCATCGTTTGTGACGGTATACTTTCGCCAAAAAATCAAAAAAACATGGTTCAGCCAGCCGGATTTTGCACTTTTCGGAGCACATCAGATCTCAGCTCCTGAAGGGTTTTCGGGATTCGTTCCTGATCAAAAGTAATGTGACGCGTATGTGACAGAAATCTAAACTGATTTCATCCATCGTGATGCAATACTTTTGGAGAAATCTTGAAAAACAAGTGTCCAGCCAGCCTGATATCCGGCTGGCTGAACCACTTGTTTTTCGTCGATTTCTCGCTAACTAACGCGTTTCACTCTGAACTTTTTTGATCAAAGTTTTGTGATGGAAATGTGACAGGGTACCATGCAGGTTTGAACGCCCGTAACGCATGCATTTTTGAGATATTCCAGAAAACTAAATGGTTCAGCTGGAAAAAGTCAGGCCAGCTGAACCACCTGTTTCTACCACTTCCAGGTGCGCTACACTCGAGGAATCTAAACCAAAGGTTTGTGACAGAGATGATAAATACGATGGTTCGTTTGTGACGGCTCAAAATGCAGCCCAAAAAAAGTTATAAGCGATTCTTTTTTTTCCATACATTGATTAAACTAGGTGACCATGCTTTCAGTATTGCAAGGACAGTCCCTAATTGAATTAAATATTAAAGCATTAATAGAATGAGCAAGGCGCCGTGTAGATGACTAAAATTATATTAACAATTAAATTAAACAATACTATATAAGTCATCTTTCAATATCACCTAATAAGGTAGGTACACTTAGACGATAAATTATATTGCGCAATGAGAACGAATGACTGCGTGCAATATTATTATGACTTCTTAATGCGGCGGTACTGGTTACGCACCGCACACAAGAGGATAATATCCAAGAATGATGAGCCAAAAGCTACGAATAAAAAAACAAGTCACTTGTGAATCAAGCTAAAAAATGCTACGTACGAAGGGTTTCCATCGCGGTTGATTTTTCCAACAGTTTGTCAATGACTTAATCGCAGTTGTCATGCCTAAAACAAACTGATTGGCTAATTTGTACATATTTATTATATTTAAATGTGGGACCAAATTTGTTGTTCATTTAACTTCTAGACATATTATTTTTAGATCAAAAGAATAATAGTATTTATTCTCTTAATTTTGTTACGTACATACACCTACTTACCTTTAGTATTTTTAGCGTGGGGCGTTCAGTGTTGGTAGTTGCTGTGGCCTGGCCTTATAATCAGAAAAGGTTATGTTATGAAAATACATATAAAATAAAATAACATAGTTTTTTAAAAATCACATTTTAATAAACAGTGTATAAAATATTACTCAATATTCACTAATTATGCATAACAATTTAAGTCTTAATTACCTTGTAATCACAGATTGAGAAAATATTAACTATTACTTACTAAGGGCGGCCACATATACATTCTGAAACGAGTAACGAGCACACATTTAAGTCGTGTGTGGAAATAAAGCTGCCGAATTAAGTGGATTTACATGTTTGAGGATTCCAATTCGGAATTTCTGATGTGGTGGGCCTTATTATAGTAGGTAGGTAAAGCTTCTTTGTTGAACTAATATATAATATCCATTATACTTATGTACTATTTCCATTATAACTGTGGTTTACTTGTTACAATTATTATATAATAATAATATGCACCAAACATGCGTACATGCGTGTACTATTATTTCTTTGGCTTTACGAAATATGACTTAATATTTACTAATATTTATATATAAAAAATAAAGTCTTTTTAAATCTCATAATCACAGACTGAGAAAATAGTTTCTTTAACTAACAATATATTTTTTTGCTTTATATTTTTTTGTTTACCTAAAGAGGAACGTTTGGCCTGGCTGTATGATTCAAATCATATAACGTAACAATAAGTCATTACAACAACAATATAAGTCATTTATCACTAAAATCACACATTGAGGAAATAGAATCACAGATAGAGAAAATTGTGTCCTTACACGTTAGTACTATTATTTATTCTGTGTCCTTACTAACAATAATTAGAGGAATATTTGTCCAAGCTCAGATTCAAAAAAATGTTTTCTTGCTTAACTAACAATACCTATGAACAATTTGCTTAATATTTCCATTGTCTACCTAAAGAGGAACATTTGGCCAGACTTTACCATATAAAACTTATTGACAATATAAGTCATTTATCACTAAAATCACAGATTGAGAAAGTAAAATCTCCGATTGAGAAAAAAGCTACTTTGCTTTCTTAACTAACAATAGCTATGTACAATTTGCTTTATATTTCCATTGTCTATCTAAAGAGGAACATTTGGCCTGGCTTTAACATATAAAACTTATTAACAATATAAGTTTTATCACTAAAATCACAGATTGAGAAAATAAAATCTTCGATTGAGAAAAAAGCTACTTTGCTTTCTTAACTAACAATAGCTATGTACAATTTTCTTTATATTTTCATTCTCTACCTAAAGAGGAACATTTGGCCTGGCTGTATTATATAAAACTTATTAACAATATAAGTCATTTATCACTAAAATCACAGATTGAGAAAATAAAATCTCCGATTGAGAAAAAAGCTACTTTGCTTTCTTAATAGCTATGTACAATTTGCTTTATATTTCCATTGTCTACCTCAAGAGGAACATTTGGCCTGGCTTTACCATATAAAACTTATTAACAATATAAGTCATTTATCACTAAAATCACAGATTGAGAAAATAAAATCTCCGATTGAGAAAAAAAGATACTTTGCTTTCTTAATACGTATGAACAATTTGCTTAATATTTCCATTGTCTACCTAAAGAGGAACATTTGGCCTGACTTTACCATATAAAACTTATTAACAATATAAGTCATTTATCACTAAAATCACAGATTGAGAAAGTAAAATCTCCGATTGAGAAAAAAGCTACTTTGCTTTCTTAACTAAGAATAGCTATGTACAATTTGCTTTACATTTTCATTGTCACCTAAAGAGGCACATTTGGCCTGGATATATCATATAAAACTTATTAACAATATCAGTCATTTATCACTAAAATCACAGATTGAGAAAATAAAATCACCGATTGAGAAAAACGCTACCTACTTTGCTTAGTTAGTGAATAGGTTAGATACTATTAATTAGTCGCTTACACCGTGTATAGTATGGCTTGTTTGCTTAATTAATCTTAATTACGACAAAAGTTCTTAGGACGAAAGTTCGGTTTTCAAATCTATCAAAACGTAAATAAGACAATGTACTGAAATGGACATATTTAGACTAGGTCTGATTTGTTTGTCTAAATCATCATAGCAGAGCCATTCATCTACATAAACATGGCATTTGTAGTGGCCCATTGTCCCACCCTCTATGAATTCAATGGCACCAATAACCTTGTAAATTTTTTCGTTTATGGAAATCGACAATGGAATTTGATATAAATAAAGGTTACTGACACCATTGAGTTCGAAAGCTATATAATCATTAAGTATATAGTTGATGGTTACGGTTCCTTCACATTTTTCGGAAGTGCAAGGGCTCGTTGTACTTTTAATTTCAATTGCGTCCTCTAAGCCACTAATCCCGAACACATTGATAATATTTACATTTATGGACAAGAAACTACAGTTTCTTGTTAAATTAAAAGAGCATTTGTTGCAAGTTTTTGAAAATGTGACACTGTGAAGTACAGTATAAAGGATGCGCTCAAATACAAAGGACATATTACAGTTGCAGTCTCGCTGGCCTTTAGAATTGAGTTTAAAGTATTTAGCACATAATGTCATACGAAATTGTATTGCCTCATCTTTTTTCCCGTCTTTAAGAAGTAGAATATATTGAATAATTTCATTGTCTGCGTTTTGATCTAAAAGAGTTTGAAGGTTATTATTTGAAATGTAGCCATAAGTTATCAAAAACAGGACTGAGTCGAAGGCGCATGTGTTTACTATATCCTGTGGATATAAAAGGTTACCGTTTTCTAAAAACATTATATTGATATTTTTAACTTCGCCTTCTTTAGATTCGCCTTTCCAGTTTTCTACAAACGAAGGTATATCAGAGAATATGGAGTCAGATGGGAATTGTTTGGGATTTAATGGCAACTTATTTTTGTGGGGAGGTCCTTTACGATTTCTTTTTTTTGGCGTTGAAATATATCTATTATGGAAATTATTTGTTGACTTGGAATTCTTTGTAACATTCTTTTTATAGTTATATTTTCGTTTTTGTCTCTTAATAACTTCTTTTTTTCTTGTATTATCGTTGGTTGATTTTAAATTGCTCATAGCAATTTTTAATTCACCATCTAAATATTCTACATGTGTCATGATAAATTCATCTACACGGTGTTTAGATAGCTTAGTTTTAAAAATGAGCTTTTTTAGAGTTTTGAAATAGTCCTCGACTGCTGATGAGGAAGGGGCCTTGTTCGTGGATTTGAAAAACGAAGCCATTAAATTTGACCAAAGAGGCAATTTCCTTATTAGTCTTTTTAGAAATAAAATTAATATCGGAAAATAAAGGCCATTAACCTGATCGCCAGGTTCACGGTCAGTATTTCTTTCATCATTAACTTGTTCATCAAACCATTTCATGAAATCGTTGCTAGTGTTGTTACAGTCATCCAGTAACTCTTCATCTGAAACTATTTTGTTACAATCGTTTTCTACATTACTGGTTTCTATTTCAATATTTTTGTAATAACTTTTGAGTTTAATTTTTGATTGTTCAAGATCATCTTGCAGAGAATAAGTTTTTCTTTGACAAATTTTAATTAAATGAACTATTACTTCTTTCGCTGTATTGAAATCTTCGCATGACTTTAAATAGAGTATTGAACGAATGTAAAAATACTTGATTCGTTCGTCTACATCTTTAAAATATTTATATAAATTTTTGATAAAATGGCTGGTATCCAGGCGAACATATAAATATGGAAAAATAGGTTGGTCAGATTGATGTTGGGCGTTTTTCTGTAATATTGAATATAATGAGTCAACATAATCTTTGACACTTTCAAATGGCGTGAATGTTTTTATAACAGCAGATAATAGAGCAGAAGCGTCGTCCATTATAATTTCACTGGGTGGGACAAGACCTGATGTTGCTGAATAACGCCTTAACCAGGCGGAAATGGCGTCGGAACTGTGACTATCACTAATTAGCTGGCAGAGGGGAACTGACTTTAAACCTTCAGTGTTGGCTGTGACTAAAATTACGTACAAATATAACGTTTTTGTTAATTTCAGTTTCCCAGGAAGAGTGATTGGTGTGAAAATACTTCCAGTAGCATCAAGTGTCCAAGTAACACTTGAGTACTTGGAACTGTACGCATTATAATATTCTATTTGATATTTAGTCCAATAGTATAAATGGAAATATGGATGTACGTGGATATCTCTGATGACGTTATTATAAGGAGATGTTATAGCCATCTGCAAGAGTGATATAATTTGTTCTCTGTTGAACCACTTTTCTTTACGAGATTCATGTTTAATTTGTGTTAATGCTTTAGGATTTGGTAAAATAGCAGGGCATTGGTCGGAAAAATCAATTAACTCATTCGCAAGCTGTTTGTGAAGTACAGAAGCAGATGTATCTTGCAAACTGTGAGACAATTTTCTTCTTTGAAAAGGTGTCATACGCATCTTTTTTGTGGTATCATGTTTAAATTTCTTATCGTACCCTAATAATAAACAATTAAATAAAATCAACTTCTCAGTTTGCTCTGTTGGAGAAAGTATAACTTTCGCATTACATTGCTTGCATATTGCTGTTATTTTTATCAACTTTTCACCTCTGATTACATAGTTTTTAAAAACCAAAAAACAGTTAATTTTTTGAGCTAAATAAATTTCACGTCGAAGTATAAATGTCCATTTGTGTTTGGGAAGTCTCATTACTTTTTTGTACTGCGGTTGAGTTTTGTATCGCTTACAGTATGAAATGATTGGTTGAATTTTAGACCAAGTGTGGAAATCAATAAAAAAAGAAAATTGAATGCCTTTGTCTGTAATATCTTGTATCGAAACACAAGTTACGGAGTCAACTGAATCCGGCGACGCACATGCACCAAAATCGTCGTCATTAATTTGCTGTGAACAATATACGGTATTTACTTGGTCAACATCGGTGATTTTTTCCTCATTTTGGATCATGTCTGCAAAATTTCGTATTAAAGATAAATGAAGGGCTCGGGGTGAAAGTCTTCCTTGTAGTTCTCTGGATATTTCAGTGTAAATATTCTTATCATATTTTAGTTTAAATTGTGATATTTTTTCCCTGTATTTCAAAAATAACTTCTTTTGCTCGTTTTTATTTATGCATGATTTTCTTGGCAGACATATTACGGTATATAAAAAAACAGTGGCTAAAAAGCAAAATCGGAAAAGGTTCATGTTTAGGTAGAGTAGGCTATAGTTTTGTTGTACTCAGTACAAAGGCCAGTCATCAAATGGTTCAATTTCCTGTATTGATTTTGGTCACCTAAAACAAAATAAAATTTTAGATTGTGGTAAAATACCAGGTTCGGGTTTGGTACAGAGTTACGGAGCGTAACATTAAGGCAAGACATTCCTGGCAAGACATGATAGGGCAGCCAAAATACAACAATTTTGACTCACAATTTTAACCCAACAATTTTAAATTCCATCCAGTAAGCAATTATTTTAAAATTTTGGTTAAAATGAGGAAATCGGGGTATTTCCGTAAAAAAATCTTAATTTAAGAAAATCTCGAAAACTATTAACTTTCAGCCATAGATAAGGTAGGTTAAAATTGTTGCATTTTGGCTGCCCTATCACGTCCTGCCAGGAATACGTCAAATTTACGTTAACCCTGTATAGATAAACATTTATTTTTTGTTTGTTTGCATTGAATAAGCTCTGAAACTACTGGACCGATTTGAAAAATTCTTTCACCATTGGAATAATAAATTATCCCCGAATAACAAAGGCTACATAGTTTTCCCGAATTCCCACGGGAACGAAGTCTCAGGCTGAAATAAAAATCAATAAAAAAGTTCAAGAGCGTATATCTCAACAATACACAAGATATCGAAAAACTTGAGTGAATAAAACTTGTACCAAATTTAATCAGCTTTCATTTTGTTTAAAGTCTCATGTCGTTAGGGTGCATAGTTTCCGAGATATATCCGAAAAACCAAATAATGGGACCTTCAAACAACCCCTCGGCTTTACAGCTACAGGTGGGGACTTTTGATATGTTTACCTCCTAACTAGTCCAAACAAAGTTACGAAGTCAAAAAATGTGTTTCAAGTGTTTCCCTTTATACCTTTTTTTTTGAGCATTTGCTGCCTGGCCTACAGGCAAGTTCAAGTCAAAGTTATCACATCGGACCCTCTACCGTGCTTATTTCAGAAAGAACCTTTCTCACTCTACAACCCTTTTAAATAACTACCCAAGTAAATATGAAACGAAGCATTTTTAATTACTACTTACTTCCCTTGTAAAAAGTCATCACTAAAAGCTATTTTATTTTATTTATACAATTTCAGGAAGACCAACAGCTAAGAAACAACTTAAATACAAACATAAGTAACAAAAAGCCAATTGTAGGTCTTCCTCACCGACAGGTTACAATATAACAAAGTTTATAATTACTTGTCTCATACAATTATAAAAACAAGTAAACAAAAAAAAATAAAAACAAACAAAAAATTGGTTGCGAGTACCAGAAATTTTAAAAATTTTAAATAACTTCGAAACAAGAACTTTAGTCTTATACCAAGTCATGTGCCAACATATAAAAAGACACTGTATAATGAAAACCAACCATTAAAGGGGTTCGTTCCGCTATGCACCGGTGTTTGCCTGAGTTAATGGATATCCTCGGGAAAAAGGTGTATACAAGAATTGCACGTTTAAAGGTATTAGCTTAGGTAGATAGATTTATTACAATTTTATATGAAAATGGGGAGCATCATTGCTGGTTTATTTATACGTCAACAACAGCTGTAACGCTGAATAATAAATTGTGGAGCGGACAATACATAGATTAGTATTTTAATGGGAAACCAACCAGGTTAAGTTTCTGTCACGGGCGGGATCCTGTCCCACCATCACGTTACAGTTGTTGACCTAAAAATAAACCAGCAATGGTGCTCCCCATTTTCATATGAAATTGTAATAAATTAATGAAAATGCGGTGTAAAATTGTCCCACCCGTGATGACGGAATCACCCAAATATAAAAACATGATTAATTACCTTTTGCATGTTTAGGTGCACGAGATGTGGGTTATGTACAGTCTGAGACCGAGCCTGCTCCAGCACAGTATCAGCGTGGCATGTGGACCACACGCATCCGAAGCTCACATCCACCGTCTTAAGCTGTTGTTAAACCTTGTGCGGCACCCCTGATATTATAAATACTTGATGTTACTGAAAAAACACAGAATTTGGTAGATGTTTTTAAATAGATAAATGTGAAAGTCAGTCGGCATGACTTTAACTGAAACATGTGAATAAATTGTGATGCAAATGCAATAGACTCTAGAGGTTATTATATGACTTGTATGCACCACCGATGCAATAAAATATTGAGTATTGTCTTCTCGGAACACATCTACACAGGAAAAATACTTAGGAATGGGATCTACCTTGTGGCACTAAAATGGAATCTGCGTGTAAGATGTTGTTTGGGTCGGCGGGTCAGAAAAGGAGCAGCCCACGGGACACTTAGAACTAGCCGTTTGATAGCATAGTTAGCGTCGCGCCAACCGTCCCGTGCAAAAAATACTACCTATTCATAACCTCACACACCATTGTAATTAAACAACACTGCTTATAAGCTGCTGAACCTACACGTTTTTACGACGAAAAAGCAATTTCAACTGTATTAGCATATCAAAAAAAAACGTCGTTTTTGACGTCGTGATCACTGCTAAACATAATACATACTTAGCTTTGAGCGAGGCTACCGCTCAGCTTGATAAGCTCAGTTTATCACAAAATTAGTAAATACTTGCACCACAACCTGTTTACTGTTTACTTTCGTTGACACCAATTTTTTTTTTTTTTTTTCCTTTTTTTGGCAATCGGCCGAGAGGCCATTTGTGCCATTTTCAAGTACCATCTAATAAGCAACTGACGGCAGAATATAAAAGGAAATAAAGAGAAAGATAAATAAAAAACTAAAAAAACAAAATTTGATTACATATTTATAATTTAATGTCATTGGTTTGTTTGTTTAACAACAAAACATAAACAACCTTTGTTTTTTTTTAATTTATCCCTTTCGGGAAAGGCAAAGGAAACTATGTCCTTATAGCCATGTCTTCAATGAAAAATCTTCTTTTTCTAACTTAACCCAGCCAGGAGTGATGGTAAAAAGTAACGGTACATAAATTAAAATTTTTTGCTTGTTGCTCCGTATATTCGATGTAATCCGTTGTCGTATACACAAACAAAAAAGCAAAAACGAAAAACATACCTTCACCTACGAATGGCACCTTCCGATTCTACCTCTTTCAAAAGGGCAGAAACATGAACATAACTGAGCTGACAAGGCTAAACACACAGACTAAACAACAACTAAACAAGGCTAAACAACAACAGTAAACCATCCAATACGCATGTAAAACAAAACATTATTATCACATAAATAAGTGTTGATAGATACTAAATATCGACAGCGGCAATTAATTAACCAGAAGAACTACATAAATTCGATAAAAACTTACCTCTTTCTCGAGCGGCAATAGTTGATAATATCACGATAATAATATTTAAAAAATAGTGAAATTATATCCTCTTTGATATTAAGCTCAGTGTGGTGCGGCCACCATCACTATATAAGTTACTCTATGACCACCATCCGACAAAAGAAAGTAGAGAAAAAAGAATTTGCAAAATTGCAAAGATGGCTCCAAGTTTGTCAAATTAGGATTAAATAAAATATTATTGGCTATGTTATTTACAATAACCTGATTGGTCGTCTCTCCTCAAAAATGTTCGACCACGAACAATGTAGTTCCTTTTATTAAAAAAAAATGCACTAGGTTAGGACGGTATTACATAAAGTACTCCATAAATATTGTCCATAAGCGTGATTGACTAAATTATTTGGAAATTGATTGTAGGTATTTAAAAAGTTAGTGCCAAAAAAGCCCTCGTTTGCATAGCGGCGCTCTGTAACTACTAATTTGTTCTCATTGCGCAATATAATTTATCGTCTAAGTGTACCTACCTTATTAGGTGATATTGAAAGATGACTTATATAGTATTGTTTAATTTAATTGTTAATATAATTTTAGTCATCTACACGGCGCCTTGCTCATTCTATTAATGCTTTAATATTTAATTCAATTAGGGACTGTCCTTGCAATACTGAAAGCATGGTCACCTAGTTTAATCAATGTATGGAAAAAAAAGAATCGCTTATAACTTTTTTTGGGCTGCATTTTGAGCCGTCACAAACGAACCATCGTATTTATCATCTCTGTCACAAACCTTTGGTTTAGATTCCTCGAGTGTAGCGCACCTGGAAGTGGTAGAAACAGGTGGTTCAGCTGGCCTGACTTTTTCCAGCTGAACCATTTAGTTTTCTGGAATATCTCAAAAATGCATGCGTTACGGGCGTTCAAACCTGCATGGTACCCTGTCACATTTCCATCACAAAACTTTGATCAAAAAAGTTCAGAGTGAAACGCGTTAGTTAGCGAGAAATCGACGAAAAACAAGTGGTTCAGCCAGCCGGATATCAGGCTGGCTGGACACTTGTTTTTCAAGATTTCTCCAAAAGTATTGCATCACGATGGATGAAATCAGTTTAGATTTCTGTCACATACGCGTCACATTACTTTTGATCAGGAACGAATCCCGAAAACCCTTCAGGAGCTGAGATCTGATGTGCTCCGAAAAGTGCAAAATCCGGCTGGCTGAACCATGTTTTTTTGATTTTTTGGCGAAAGTATACCGTCACAAACGATGAAAGTTTGCTTGTTTGTCGTCACAAACGATTTGCTATCGACCTGAATATGCGAGATCTCTCCGGGCGACATGTCTCAGCTGTCCTGACCTACATGAAACAGTCACGAGATAACGTGTGAGATAATATGTCGTTGCGATCATCATAGCCCGGCTGACTTAGAATATAATGTAGCACAGCTGCGACGCTGGTATTCCGTAAGAACCTTGAGGCCCGGCCTTCGCGTATCACGTTCCATTACAAAATATGGGTAAGTATCTCTAATTTATTACATAAAAATTATCATAAAACATTATATAATTTTTGAAACAATATTCTTTTCGAATAATTGCAATAATTATTGTAGATAAATATTGCAATAATTATTGTAAAGGTCTTCCATGCTGAACTGGGAGTGAAGGAAAAACTTACAATGTACCAGCTACCTACTCTTCCCAGGTATACAGTAAAAGTCTGTAAGAGTGATGCGAGGGTTTTGCTGTATAATGGGCGACAGGCTGACCACCTCTCACCATTGTACCTACAACTTGTATCATCTGATAACCCTCACAATTTGTGTCAAACGTGGCATCTAGTGGTAATGGAACGACTGATACTCTGCCTACCCCGTTAGGGATTATAAGCGTGAGCGTTAGGGATTAATAGACGCACTTATCCTTAGTAATATTATAAATTCGAAAGTAACTCCGTCTGTCCGTCTTTCACGCCTAAAATACTGAACCGATTTTGATGAAATTTGATACAGAGATATAATAGAGACTGGGAAAGGTTACATTTTTTTAGGCTACATTTTATCCCAGTTGGGCACGATATAACCTGTAGACCACGCGGGCGGAGCCGCTGGCGGAAAGCTAGATGTAGATAAAAAACCATTTGCAGTAAATTTAATATACCTACCTACTTACTTTAAAAAAATCATTTATTAGGCACTTACAGATTTCAGGGATCAAGGTCTGACCTTCCGTCTGTCATGCAATGCAACTACATCATCATGCATATCAGATGGCTTCAATTTCAACTGCAATTTTGATCACGAACATTACTACTTACCTACTCAAAGCAAACGTCCTACCGCTTAAACTATCTATCTATAGACACGCATATAATCTCTTTCGAGGTAGGCAGAACTTCATGTAGTTCGAAAACCGATTGACGCCGCATTTGACATTCATCCTGAGGCTTATTTTTTAAAACAATATCTCTTACTGCACCAGGCTGGCTGGAAGAGATCACTAATAGTGATAAATCCGCCTTTGTAAACTTTTTTCTTTTATTTTGTATCCGATATCTAAGTGCAAAAAAGAATAATAATTTATTAAATGTAACATAATTCAGGAACTTTAGCATTTGACTTCGGAAAAATTCCAACCAAGCTGAACCTTTTCACTTCCTGAATAACCTCTGAAAATTCCCAAGATTCCAGGCGTCGGCATAACTTTTGACAGCTAAAAAACGGTAAAAAAATGATACTTTTTCGGTTTTTTGCTAATATCTTCGTTCCTGTTTATCCTACCACTATAAGGTGTTTTAATAAAAGTAAGAATAAAAAATTTCAATGCCCGATTACGTAAAAACTATTACTGTTATCAATAAACTTTATATCACCGTTTTTGTAGAGAATTTTCCATTCTTTATTTCATTAGTAAGCCTCATAGCGGTAAGATCGACAGGAACGAAGAATAGGCAAAAATCGAAAAAAGATAGCTTTTTTCACCGTTTTTTTGCTGTCAAAAGTTATGCCCACCCCTGAGCTCTTGGGAATTTCTAGAGGTTATTTGGGAAGCTTTTAAAGGTATGTATACAAATTTTCAGCTTGGTTGGAATTTTTCCGTAGATTTGGCAATTGTTTTTCTAAAGTTCCTGGATCAACGTATAGTAGAATTTGGTCGTCAGCCTTTAGCCCAACATACCTACAGCAAAACCCTCGCGTCCCGCTAACTGGCTTCTAGAGTCTTCTGGGCAGCGGCATGCTATAGTTTTTCTTTCACTACCAGTCCAGCTTGGAAGTAATAGAAATATCTTAGAGACTAAACCAAGGTTTGAAAACTAACACAGACATTAGACCTCCTCATTACCGTGTAGAAATAATCAAGTATAAGGCAAACTTAACTTGGGTAAAAGTTTTGAAGCCGTCATATGGCCTCTGGCTTGGCCAATTAGCCAAGTTTTTTATTTCACTCTCCTAGTTCAGCATTGAAGTTTAAACAAAAACTGATTTTTTTTTAATAAACGCCACACTCTCAAAGGCCCACACTAAGGTTTTCCCTTGTGTCGTGGGTCCCTCGGAACATACATAAAGACAGATACAAACATCCATGACCCGAGAACAAACTTCTGCTTTTTACACAAATATTCGCCCCGGCTGGGTATCGAACCTAGGACCCATCGATCAAGAAGCAGCGCCGCTACCACTCGACCAAACCGGCCGTCAAAATTTATAATCTCATAAAAACTCTGTTCATACCTAATCTCATTTTAATCTCATAATCTCAGATGTATAATCTCACTTTTACCCGAACCAATACCGGGTAACTTGAAGTTAGCGAAAATTAAGGATATGAATCAGCCCACATTCCCCAAGGAACATAGGTTTCGCCTCTCCATAGAAATTGTGACATGTGCTAATTTGCCTTAGTACGAAAAGTCGTTTTTTTTTTTTAATTTCATATAGGTTCCTTAGGGAAAGTCGTTCATTTTAATTGGGAGATTCACCGCCTATAAAGTTTCGCTAATTAAATTAAAGTCACCCCATACGTACGTACAACCAAGTGTTTTTGTCCGTTGACTGTAATTTATTTGCAAAATGTTTTTAAGGTGCAAAATAACTTTGTACCTGCCTACGCAAGTATCTAAAAATGCTGTAAACTGGTTTTCGATGGAATAAGACTACTCTCATTCTTATCGAGTTGTCGTTTGACTACTTTACAGGGTGTAAGAGACATGTTAGCAAAAACTGAAACTCTGAACTCAGACCCTCATTTTGAATTCTTTTTCAGTTGAATTTTCCTCCAGGTATTAAAAAAATATATATTTTCTGTCCAGTCGGGCAATAAAGTTACAGAATTTTCTTACTCCTATGATTGTCCATATTAAACACATAAATTACCTAAGATTGTTCGTGAATGATACATACTTAACAAAATTATATGGAATGCTATCACGCAATGCTTCAAGACATTTTATGTCATGCAAGCTAATGTTGATTCTAAATCAGGGTAATTTTAAATTATCTTTCGTTAAAACACTCATGTTTGTAATCCCTAACTGGGTAGGCAAAGAACAACTTGTCAGTGGCCACCTGATATAGCCATATTGGTAATTAGTTAACGAATATTAAGGCTGTGAATCAGTCAACGAAACTGAACAACTTTAATCAAGGAACATAGGTCGAAACATGAAAAAGAAATTTCGCCTGCATACAACATGTGCGATCAGCTGATTGGCAAAAGAATTTGAATTTTTTTATAGAATTTCGTATGTATACGTACGGATTTTTCATTAATTATTACTTGCTCAACGGTGAAGGAAAATACCGTGATGAAATCCGTATGTCTAAGAAAATCCGTTTTCGAAAGACGAGCGGTCCACTGGGCCAGCGTGGTGGGCAATTAGTCATAAATCTCCTTCGTGTTTCGAAGAGAGACCAGTGCCCCTCGGTGGGGACGTCCGAGTATTGACTGATAATTTTAATGTCTTCTTCTTATCAAGTATGTATAGTAAAGTGAGTGGCTAACTTGGCTAACCCTGGTGTCAGAGTTTTTAAACCGCAGAATGACAAAACAAGCACATCAGAGGAAGTTTCAAAGTCGCGCCTAAAGCAGAAAAACTCATCGAAAGCCGCCTACGATGGTTCAAAAATGTTGTAAAACAGGCCTTAGCACTGCCAAATAATAAAAGAGGTAGAGGACGCCCACCTACCACCAGGTGGTCCACGGTAGCTGAGGACTTAGAGCTTGCCCAAACAAATATTTCGACAACCCAGTACAGACTTTTTATTTATTTTTTATTATAAGATGGGTTAACTCTTGACCTCGATCTTGACCATAAGGTCAAATATGAGGTCGACGATGGAGCGAGTTAACCCAGAAAATGCCTATAAAGGCACTGGTACTCCCACGTACCAACGGAACACAGCAAGCTGTTTGGCGTCGGACTTCGGTAGGAGGGTGGTCGCGAACCAGACGGCCCTTCGCAGAGCCTACCACACCGCATGAGACCATAGAATGACATCTCAGATTCAGAAAAAAATGAAGTATCGTTGCCTGGGATGGATTACTAGGAGGCAGGTCTCATTTGAGTTTCCTTAGTCGCCTCTTACGACACCCACGGAAAGAGATGGGATGGTGTTATTCACAACCGATCACCACACGGAGACTGTCCTGGCGCCGCAGAACGAGGAGAGCCACCCCAAATAATGGGAAATGGCTAGGACAAAGAAGAAGAATGGCCTCTGACTTGGTTTTAACGACTGTAATCAATCGACAACAGCCGGGACCGACAGCTTATCGTGCCCTCCGAAGCAAGACAACGCTTGTGATTAATTGCCACTTTTGTCACCCATCACTTTCCCTGCCTCTGTGTACGTTGCTTAATCTCACTGATCGGTTGAGATCAGCGAGGGCCACTGGGCTACGAACGCCCATAATTTAATTTAATTTAGGTGGATCTTTTATTTAAAACAACAGCGTAATAAAATTAATTATTAATTAATCAGTATCGCAAAATAAATACAAATCAGGACCTACACCAATTATTTTTATTTTATGTTAGCAATAATCATGCAAAAAAAAAACAAATAATGTGGTAACAATATCAGGCGACTTCAAATTTGTCAACTATAGAGCGTTAAACGGAACGTGGCTGGATGGAAAATTAATAATAAAATGTGTGAAGGCTCACTTTGCCTTAAATAAACGATTATAAATTACTTGTGCCCCTCGGTGGGGACGTAAGTATATAGGCACGGGATTAAAGTTTCGTCCACCGCGCTGGTCCAATCCGGGTTAGTGAACCGCTCGTCTTTCGAAAACGGATTTTCTTAGACGTACGGATTTCATCATGGTATTTCCCTTCACCGTTGAGCAAATAAGAATTAATGAAAAATCCGTACGTATCCATACGAAATTCTATAAAAAAAGCAACTTCTTATCAGCTGATCGCACATGTTGTATGTGCGATCAGCTGATTTCGACCTATGTTCCTTGAGGAAAGTTGTACAGTTTCGTGGACTGATTTCACATCCTTAATATTCGTTAACTATTTACCAATATGGCTATCTCAGGTGGCCTCTGACAAGTGGTTCTTTGCCTACCCAGTTAGGGATTACAGACGTGAACGGTCCACCAACACGCATTGGGCCAGCGTGGTGGACTATGGCCTAAATCCCCTTCGTGTTTCGAAGGGAGGCCCGTGCCCCTCGGTGGGGACGTATATGGGCTGGTAAGAAGAAGAAGAAATGTTTTTTTTTTACTATGATTGAGTTAATGATAGGATTTGATAGATATATTATTGTACCTACGTGGAAATATGGTTGACAATACGGAATAAATATGAATAAATAAGTATAGTATACGTACGTGTGTCGCTGTGCCTTTTATACCCTAACAGAACCCACAACCTTTCGGTTACAAGTCTATCATTGTGGTTATCATTGTGACTTTGAATTACCTAGTTAGCGAAAATTAAGAATGTGATTCAGCCCATGAAACTATACAACTTCCTCAAGGAACAAAGGTCGAATTTTCGCCTCTCCATACAACTTGAACCATCAGCTAATGTTATTTTGTATGGGAGTCAACATTCTTGTATGAAAAATTAATATACTTACTTACATAGATTCCTCAGGAAAAGTTGTTTAGTTTCACGGGGTGAATCACCCTCTAAAGTTTCGTTATCTCATTGAAAATCACACATGAAAAGCAAAAAAAAAGATTAAAGTTTTACATGTACTTATTACTTACTCCTTTTTTGAAGTCGGAAAAATATACAGGTAAACGATTTGACATTAATAAAAAATTTATAACTTGTCATATTTTAATTATGTTCAAAACTAGTCATTAGGTATAAATTACCCATTAAATATTGTTTATTAATATTAATTTTAGATAATTGATTTCGGTTCTCAATCTTGAGCTCAACGCATTGAGGTAATATTACTGCTCAAAGACCTGACACGTTGATAGATCCAGATAGATTTAATTACATACGAAATATTTAATTATTCTTTTTTACATATATTTCAAACGACGTACTTACTAATTTTGCGGGAGCAAATCGTACAGTACAAGGTGTAAGGGACAGCTTAGCAAATATTTATATTATGGAATCTTACATATATATATGTATAAAATTGGAGGTGATTCATTGACTCATCAACGCCAAGCCCAAACCCCTAAGGATTTTGGCCTTGGCGTTGGCGTTCAGCTTTCTAAGCTGAAATTTGTCAAAAATTTGTCTTTTATGACGTAGCAAGCACTAGGATAGAATTTTTCGAAATTCAACCCCTAAAGGGGGTGAAATGGTGGTTCAAAGTTTTTATAAAGAAAGCATTTTTTTTGGACATTTTGACTCGAAACTTCGTTAAGATATACCTTGAAGCAAATAAACACATGTTTCACAATTTTTCGAAAATCATCCCCTGAGGGGTCAAGAATGAAATGGGTGAATAAAAGAGTTCTTCTACCCATAAGTATGATCAACTATAAGTAATTATTTTTCCAGGAAACTTCAAGTTTACAAGTTTTTCTTGAGGGAAATTCCACTGGAAAATCACTCAGCATGAATTCAGGGTTTCAATTTTTGATAAGCTGTCCTTTACACCCGGTAAATGGGCTCTTAAAAAAGAAAAAATCATTGAATGTAACACGCACGAGAACACATTTGTTAGTACTTCTTAGCATTGTGTCAAAATTCCGCATTTAATAATAGGTTCTGCACGAGTTTTCACAACCTTCAATTGTTTTCCGCGTAAATCAAAGGATTTTTAAAAATATTTATTTGATAGAAGATTACATACACAGACTACTCAAAAATAACACAGGAGAAAACAGCAGACAATAAGAAAAAAAAACAAGTTCAGAAGTAATTTAAAGTCTTGTTACCTTTACCAGAAGTCCGGAAGGTTGCGTTCAATTCCTGGTGCGGCCCAGCACCAATACATTCGTTTTTTCGGATCTATGTATGGATTTTTCAATAATTATCACTTGCTCAGCGGTAAAAGAAAACATCGTGAGGAAATCCGAAAGGCGTGCGGTCCACCAACCCGCATTGGGCCAGCGAGATGGCCCAAATCCCCTTCGTGTTTCAAAGGGAGGCCCGTGCCCCTCGATGGGGACATATGTTAAATAATATTAAAATTAAACATTTTGAATCACCCCCGACATTCGATTGCTTATAACTTTTAAACGGCTGAACAGATTTTCATGAAACATGGCTAAGAACACTCGGGATAAAATTTATTTATGACACAAAAAACTAAACGAATATCGGTTCATCCGTTTGGGAGCTACGATACCACAGACAGATACACAGACAGATACGTTAAACTTATAACACCCCTTTCTTTTTGCGTCGGGGGTTAAAAAGAAAATTAAGTCACCTTATATTATACCATTTTAGTTTCACAATAGTAAGCCAAAAATAATTTACCTAATTAATTAAAGATTCATCGGGTACTTACTGTCAACCATCCAGATAAGTTAAGCCACAGGATACACTTCCACACTTAAAGTTTTTTTAATTTATATATACGTGAAATCCTGAACTTTATTTTAATGTTTCCTTTATTTTGTTAATGTCGTTCTTTTCTTACACTTCAGAAGAATGTAATATAGTCCATTAAGTAATACTTAAGAGCTCAGGTTGGAAAATACAGACCTTTAAACATAGAATAAACTTTAAAGAACGAAAAGTGTGACTGATAGAAAACTACGACTCCGAGAAACGAGAGACTTAAAAACAATCACTGAATCTTTCTCTTTTTCGCGATAGAGAAACGAGCATATGCCTTTTCTAGTCTTGACGAGGAAAAGTTCTGATCTTTCTAAGGACCTGAATTCTTTTGTTCCTTTTCACCTGATACCGTAACAAAGTAACTGTCGTTAGCTACAATATCGTGGTGTATTCGCGGGGCGGTGACAGTGCTAACTGCGCCCGCGCACTCTCGCGAGAGGAGATGCCGGCTCTGGCGTAAATTACAAGCGACAGCGGACGACTTTTTTTTAGTCTCAAAGACACATAGAAAAGATAAATTTTAGGACATAAGGTGTCCCTTGTTTCGTGTTTTAAGACAGTAATTAATTAAAAACTTTGTAAAAAAGGCTATTATAGAATATCTCATTATTTATCAGACAAGCCACCATTGGAATAAACAGACTAGCTTTCCGTCTACGGCTCCGGCCGCCCAGCTGTAGGATAAAATGTAGCCTATGACCTTTCCAAGGTTTAATCTATCTCTGTACCAAATTTCATTGAAATAGGTTTAGCGGTTAAGGCGTGAAAGCGTAACAGAGTTTCTTTCGCATTTATACTAATATAAAGTAGAGATTCAAGTAGATTAAAATTAGAAAAAATACATACATAGAGTCGAACATAAGACCTACCTACTTTTTGAAGTCAGATAATAAGGTTTGTAAAGAGATTTCAAAAAGAACACCCCTCGGAGTGTCTTGCCTGTTTTTGCGTAAAGTCAGATGTTCTGTGATACAATAAATTATTTTTTTACTTTGACTTTCTTGTCTGAGCGTTTCCGCGCTCCGACTGTCTGCTGCCCGCTATCAATTCAGCTATCGCCTGTGACACACACCGCAATGTTTACTGGTTCCATTATGTAATCAAAACTGGTGGAATTTTGCTACTTTGCACGTTAACGTTTCTTTACGTTGCAGACTCCGTTCACGGTCAGGGGCAATCGTCACACTGGAAGTTTGGCAGTCCATGTACAGAGTGCCGCACATCAGGTTACCACATGCGTGCACTCCTGCTGTTACAATAACAACGGTTTTGCAATGAAAATAAGGTAACCTGATGGCCTCTGTACAATTACTACTTTTACTCAGGGGAATAAGTATAGTACAGTGGCTCTTAAGGACTAATAAGTGTAGTAATCTTTTAGTTATGGGCTCTGTGGTGATGAGTTGATGAGAGACCATTTTCCAAATATCTGTCTTGCAAAATCCATCGACTGTTTGCGAGAGGTAAATTAAAGTAAATCTTTAACGGTCATAATAATAAAATATGAAATAATAATTTTGATGAGACCTTAGGAGTTAATACTTTTTTATTTTCTACTAAATCAAATGTAGTCAGTGTTTTTAAATGACGAATTCTGAAATCTGCCGCCTTTTCTCGAGGACAGCTTTCGTTGGCCAGACAGCTTGTTTGTGTCATCGTAACATTGTCAAACCCGTTATATTATAATTTGACTTAGTAAGATTATAAACTCTCGGTACTTTGTGAATTGCCCCTGTTATTGTTACATTGACGGACTTTTTTATAATATAAATGCAACTGACCTAACCTAACCGAACCTTAAAAAGCCTAACCTAACCTAACACATAGCCTAATTTCATGCAGGCAGCCCTAAAGTTGCGTAAATTATAATTCTACTAGGCAAATCGTAATATCGCGGGAGATTATAATTTCACTAGTGAAACTGTAATAGCTAGGTATTATTGCACACCAAAGAACGTAATCATAGAGATAAAAGCACGTTAATCATAGTGTTCAGTGCGCGGCCTTTATTGCTATGGAGCAATTTCTTTCAGGCAACCGGGGCATGAAAGAAACCATACAGGTGGTAAAGCGGTAGACGCGCAAAAAGTAATATTACGGTTTTTAAAATTTTTCGGTGATATATCAATAAGACGTTTGGTTTGGATAAATATAGCAACGTCTGTTCTTTATTTTGTTTGCCTATTTAGCGATAACGTTATGTAAATTGATTTAGTCGCGGTAGGCAGTTCGTTATATCTACCTGAATATATGAAAAATATAGTTCCTTGTTGAAGTGAAAACTTCTTTTACATATCTCTTGCTCTGTAAGTAGTCACTTACTTCCCTGAATGCCGGGGTGTATGGATATCATTACAGCATAGGTTTCAAAACCTACCATGTAATAACATTACAGCATAGGTTTTGGAATTTGAAAAAAGAACTGTCATACTCAATACTGCAAGAAGAATATTTTTAAAAAGTTACTTTTTTTTTTCTCGGTATCGATTATTTACTCGAATCGGAATCAAGACAATTTATATAAGAATTTATGAAGATTTTATTTTTATTATCGAACTATTTGTTTCGCAGTCACATCGTATGTTAGTTGAAATCGATTTAAAAATCAAACTGGCCAGTACGATTTGACGCGCTTGCGTGCCATAAAATCGTGAAGAGTAAAAAAGGCAGTCGACTAGCTTGGCGCGAAATTTTAATTAAATACACATATGTTTCTCTTTAATAAATGTTCATAGAAACCTGCTTTCTTATTTTTTTACTTACCTCACAATCGATATGTAAAGCAGAGTGTTTATCTCGGGTGTAAGCATCAATTGCATACTCGGGCTAATTAGCGCCCTCGCTGCGCTCGGGCGCCAAAAACCTCGTATGCAATTGATGTCATACAGCCCTTGGTTAACAATCTACTATTACAATGCAGTTGCTCGGAAATGGCCCCGTAACATTGCCACGGAGTGTACGTCTACGTACCCCATAAAACACATGTCATGTTATGTAATTTGAAATGAGAAGAAGATTTTGTAAAGAAAAAAAAATTTGAACTAATGAGCAAATAAACCATTTTTCATATACCAAAATTCAACTTCAGTGGCTATTCTGTGATCTAGTAAAGTTATTTTTTTTATCAAATGATGCATAAAAAGTAAGCAAAAAGTTAATAAAATACTGACAAAAATGTATGACGCAATAAAGAGTTGGCTGATTTGATATTTCAGTGACCCTTTTGACAAGTGAGAGAATTAACTTTTTTATAAAGCATCATACTGGCTTTATAGAATGACAGCAAAGAGTTTTTATGCCTGACAAAATAATTATTTATGTCAAAAATCTTGATTTTTAGTGAAATAAAATATAAACGTGAATTATTTATTTTACTTTTTCAATAAAACAAATCTGATTTTTAACAAATAATTGAACTATTTAATAATTTCTGTAGGCGTTATTGGCATTTTATTTATCTTAGCCTTTGCCTCATAATTGTGGAAAAATATTTTGCTCGCCATTGTTTTGCGCGCCATTTGAAATTATTTGTTCAACAAAATTATTTTTGTGTTATAAAAATGTTAATTCCTTAATGTTTTGTGTTTAATCGTAAAATATTAGTGCACATTGTTCAATTGTAACAAGTTTTCAGTGAATGTTTACTGGAAATACAATCTTTTAAGAACTTTGGATATACCTATACGATGTAAGTTTTTGACAACATTTTTTTTAGTTTCTTTTCCTCGGCTACTGCATTGTAAAACGTTGAACAATATACGTGCCTTAGGTAATGTGTAACTGGAGCCCTATAAAACACTCGCTTCGCTCGTGTTTCAAATGGGCTCACGTTACACATTACCTACGAAACTAGTATCGTTAATAACTATAACGGCGTTGTGCACTTTTAGTATGGGGAAAAAATGTTAAACTCGCGATGAACTCGCGTCAGATCGTCAGATGTCACACGAGACCGCGATCAAAAATGCGTAGGATAGGGTTGCCACCTTTTTTGAAGTGAAAACTTCTTTAGCAGCGTTGTGTACTTTGAAGTATGGGTGGAAACCTGGACGGATGGCAGCCCTATGGTAAAATTATCTCTGTGACAGATGTCAACGATTATTCGCACATAGTGAGCAAATACGATAGACTATTTTACTGAATCAAAAGTAGACAGTTTGGTCGAGTGGAAAAGTTGCCAGATTGTAAGCAACAGGTCGAGGGTTCGAATCCTGAGAGAATAACGGGCTGTTTTTGTGTATTTTGTTTTATTTCCATATTAATGCACAAAGTTAATGTTCAAGTTTTCACTTCTGTCGGCACTCCCGGAGGGCAACCCGTTGTTTTTTTCTTTTAGATGCGTCTTCTACGGTGTTCTCTGATGTCTAAGCTAGGTTTTCTGATGTCTAAGCTAGGTTTTCATCATAATCCGTTCATTCATTTTGCGTGAATGAGTAGGTAACAAAAATCGATCCATCTTCATAAACTTTCGCTTTTTTAAATTAGTAAGAAAAATTGTGTTTTTTACATTCGTAAGTAAAATTTAATATTAAGGCTGGGCATCATTGAATGACTTTAATTAAATTATTTGGCGAAAATAATTGTGGATGTAATTTTTTTTTCCTGACAATACAACTCGAGTGATTAACCGATTTCCCTAGTAAGTCGAAATTATTATCTTATACTTAGTTTCTTTTGAGTTCTGCGGAGAAAATTGTGAAGTTTGTTAGAGAGAATCACCAAGCGTCACATCCGCTGTCCGCCGGCCGCCCGAAAAGTTCATGTCCGCCATCTTGGATTTTAGTTGGGGGAAATCATAGTCACATAATGCAAAGCTTTTTTGAAAAGAATACTTAGACAGTTTAAATTTAAATTACCACGGGATACAAAACGTCTATGTAATCTGTATACGTTAGATGTGGAAATGAAGAGATTTTATTATTAAAGCAATTTTAGATTGTAATAGTAATCGCTTGGTAGGACGTCATTTATTAATTTATAACATTATTTCTGCGTAAATCACAGTTAGTAGCGCTTATCTCAAACTACTGTAAGTTTACATGACAAGATAAAACTGATAGCTCAGACAAAAATATAATAAACTTTATGACACTACTGTGATAGTGTTTTGTGTAGCGGAATTTGTAACATTCTTACCTTATAACATTGTGCAATTAATTTGTAATGGGCCATTCTTTGATTGGAAGAAATTACCTAAGAAATATTTGGCTGTATTGGCTCCGTCCGTTGCCTATCCTGATGGATAGAAAAAAAACTAATACTGGGCCTTTTTATTATTTGAACGTACAATAATGGAACTGCAAGGCGCGGCAAAGTATTACAATTGTAATACTATGGCCAATGGCCAATTGACCACTTTGTTTCTAGTGACACTAAGAAAATAGATGGTAATACTTTGCCGTACCCGGAAATACCGTTCGAATTATAATGTCACTAGGAACATTACTCCATATAAAGTATGGAATGTTTTCAGGCTGAATTTTTCGTGTGACCTTCCTAAAATTAGTGAGGTAGGTATAAATTAGAAAATCCAGAATAATCGTGTCGGATGTCTTTAATCTGTACTAAATTAATTGACTAAAATCCACTAACAAACCAAACACAAATTATTTTTATCGACAGCGCGTATATTAAAAATATTTAATGATATCTTTTTTGTACAATATCTAAGGCGTACTTATATTACTCGTCAGAAGTTCTTTTGAGTGGCAGAAGTTTCTTTAAATTACTACTTATACCTACACGCTCAGCTGCAAAAATGTTCATTAAAATTAAAGCTCCTTCAAATGTAGTTCCATCCTTGTTTACGCCAACACAGTGGAAAGTGACAGTATGATATTTAAAGTAGCATTAACTTTAATGAACGTTTCTGCAACTGGGTGATTAACTGAATAATTTTTTTTCGCGCGAGGCACTTAAATAATATAAATCTATTTGTTTTTGAAATTATATGGGGTGACTTTAATTAGTTAGAGAAACTATAGGGCGTGATTCTCTGTTTGTAACAAACAACCTTCCTCAAGGAACGTATTAAAAATAATAATAAAAAAATTCGACTTCCCATACGGAAAGTCAGCTGATCGCACATGCAGGTTGAAAAAGAACCTCCTAGCTATATTCAAAATCCTGAACCAGTATCACACAAAAAACACATTTATGAAAAAAATATGTTTTTTTATATTTTTTCATTGGGAATAGTTCATTTTTTGCCTAAACGTAGACATTACTCCTACACTAGGCACGCGAGGGGTGCGGGTAGCGCTCGGGGGTGTCTACGTTTAGGAATAAAAAACTCTAAAGCCCCCCCCCCCAAAAAAAAATTTAAAATAAGTAAAAAAAAAGTGTTCAGTAAGTGATACTGGTTCAGGATTTTGAATATAGCTAGGAGGTTCTTTTTCACTCTGTATTGTATGGAGAAGCGAAAAAATGTTTTCATATACCTACTTATGTTCCTTGGGAAAAGTTTTCAGTTTTGTAAGCACATATTTTTAATTTTCGGTAACTAATTTAAAGTCTAGACTATAAAAAATAATAATAAAGTCACCTAATATATTTTAGAGAATTTGTTTTATTCAAATTATAATTAGATCATCATCATCGGCCTCGGAAGTCTTTATCAGACTATTTAAACAGTTGCTTGAAGACACCTTTTTTAATATATACATACACATCAACACGGTCTAGGGATATTGCACGATTTTTCATACAAAAGAGGTCTGTTTGAGAAGCTTTATAAGCATACTCGAGATACATGGAAGGAATCGAAAATGCACTTAGTGCACGCTTTTTGTATGAAAATAGTCGAACTTACGCAATTTTTTTTTCATTTTCGTCACGTTTTCACAAATTTCAAGTAAAACAAAATTTACTGACTAGAATTGAAAATTCAGGTTTAGCACTTGCTCGTCGGAAAATTATAGCCATATATCTCGAGAATGTTATTATAGCTTCTCAAACAGACCTCTTTTGTATGAAAAATCCTGTAATATCCCTAGACCGTGTTGATGTGTGTAATAGATAGGTAGGCATGTCATAAACTGAAAATATTCTGACTCTGGACGATTCCACTAAAGACATTCTGACGATTACATTTCATTTCCCAAGCAACCCAAAACAATCATTCTTAATTTAATACTAGGTTTTTACAAACATGTAGGTAGCACAGATTTTACAAAACAACCAAACTTCCGTGCTCTACATTTGAATTTAACGGAATACATTTTCGGGCAACGTGATTGGTTGAGGTATGTCATTGGTTTATTTTTGAACCAATAGGTTTCGGAAAGAACATGTTTGAATATTTTTTCAAAATTACAAGACTGAATAGATTTCTAATTGGTTGATAAATGTAGAGCAAGCAAGTTTTTTTTAATAAGCGTCATAGTAGCTTGTTATTTTTAAAGCCTTCATGTTTTATTTACAAAGCAAATTCTACAATAAGTAGGTAATCCAAAATTAACATCAGCAATATTACCTTTTATATTTATGTATGTAGTTTTTCCCATTTAAAAGAGTTATTTATTCATATTTTTCTTTTTAACACGTAGGTACTTTTATTTACCTATAAGTTATTAAATAAAAACCTATAATGGAGATTCGAGTAAATCTATACTAATAAAAATGTAACTGATCGCTGTCTGTACATGGATGATATACAGCATGTTTTATAAATAGCCAATAAAAAGAAAATCCAATATTAATAAAAACTTAGAGCCAAGCTTGTATGAAATTTTCATTTTGAAAGATACCAAACCGGCAACTTATTACTATAGTTGGGACTGTTCCACTTTTGAGTTTAATTTTGGATTTTCTTTTTATTTGGTACAGCTGACCCGACAGACCTTGTCCTGTCTTAAATTTTCTAATGTTCCGCCCAAGTTTCTTAATTTTTTCTTTTATAAGAACCTTCTCCTGACAATAATAAACACCACAAAAAAAGAATTTGCGAAATTGATCCATCCGTTCACGCATGATGCGATGACCAAGGTAAATAGATATATTCACTTTTATATTATAGATGTATGAAACACCTAACAACACAAACGGAACTCAAAGTAATGACTTTTGAAATGTTTGTCTTTTTATCTGTGCATTTATGCGCGCTTATGTCAGAAACGATCTAACCGATTTGGGTGCAGTTTTCAATTATGTACTGTGGTAATCTTCACGTTTAATTTAGTGTTTGTTTTATTTCAATCAAATCATAAATAAAAAAGTTATATATCAATGTAAAGAATCACGTCGAACTTTCGTTCGATCAAAATGCTGTAATAATACAAACCAAATTGCAGGCATCATCTAGTTATTAATATAAGTCATAGAAATGTAGATGAAACTTTATGTTGGCCCAAATTAACGTTACAAAATATATACTTTGTTTACTATTCATTTTTGTCACACTGTATTTGCTGAGCGGGACAAGCAATCTATCAGTAAATGTATGCATTTGCTGATAGATTGTTTGTCACGCTTGGCAATAGTACTACTGCTGTAGATAACTGACTTTACTGACGTAACAATTTCTTTTTTATTTATTGTTTGTGTACGTTTATTTTTTTTATAAATTTTTAACACCAACCTCTCACTACTTACATCATATTTCATCTTAAAACCCTCTGAATTTATGTCAAACGTGGCTTCAAGTGGTTTTAAAACCACTGATACTCTGCCTAGCCTACTCCGGTAGGGATTTCAGGCGAAAACGTATATTATGTGTGTAATTGCATGACACAATATGGCATCAACGAGCAGGTGTTAGCCTGCGTTGATAGCCCAGTTGGTAATGAGCCAGACTTGTAATGTAATCCGAAGGTCGCGGGTTCAAATCCTGGTGCGGGCCTGTACCACTAAATTCGTCTTTTCGGATTTATGTACGGATTTCTAATTATCACTAGCTCAACGGTGAAGGAAAACATCGTGATGAAACCCGTCCTCCGTCCAAGAAAAATTCATTTTCAAAAGACGAGCGGTCCACCAACCCGCATTAGGCCAGCGTGGTGGACTATGGCCTAAATCCCCTTCGTGTTTCGAAGGGAGGCTCGTGCCCCTTGGTGGGGACGTATATGGGCTGGTAAGAAGAAGAGCAGGTGTTATATAAAGGTATTTAACACACAATAGAAGAAGGTACAAAAAAACAAAACTTTAATTAACCGTACCACAAGGTGGTCGCGGTATTTAAGATAACGCGCAAAAATACCGTTATCTACAGTCAATATTTAAAATAAGAACCGAATCATGCGCACATTTTGAAACGTGTAATGTTTTAAAATAATCTGAAAAATAAAATGACATTGACATTATTTAATCATGACGTATTTTAGTAGTTCTGTTGTATGGTTTTGTTTGTTTAGAATATAGATAAAAACTTGTGAGTGATATTATTTTAGTTTGTTCCTGTCAGAATGAAGCAGGTCTTTAAAATCCTACAAAGGTTTATTATACAGGGTGTAAAGGACAACTTAGTAAAAACTGAAAACCTGAATTCAGACCATAATCATAAATGATTTTTCAGTGGAATTTTTCCCTAGAAAATTTTCATGGTTTTTAATATTTTCCATATATAAACTCACGAATAATTTAAAATAAAATAATTTATTCGAATACACTCCATTTTGCAATAAACACAATAAGAACAGCGTAAAACACGAAAACCATCGATGTATTTCGCATTTTGATAGGGCAGGGTGTGGGTCTCACGCTAAAATTCGTAGCGCCAAAGTAGGTAGTTAAATAACTAAAACTCCTTAACTTAACATTTCCAGGAAAAAATAATTACTTGTATCCGATCAAAGTTACGGCTAGATTCTACCATTTTAGTATTTGCTAAGCGGGACAAGCTGTCCGTCATCTAAGAGTACTTAAATGGTATAATCTACTCCTGTAGAAGACTAATTTAAGTGTTTTTATTTATTTATTTTAAGATGTATTTGTTTTTAAATGTCTACCTACAAAATAAACTGATTTATTGTAAAACAAAATTATTCGTTCAACTTTCTATTCACTCGTTCTTCGTTCATTCGTTCTTCTGTGTACTTGTAAGCTGCACTTCATATTACAACGAACTTATAAACTAATTTTGACTTAAAAATACTAATTCTACTAACACTTTCTCTTGGTTTTGAAAAGCCAATGTAAAAAATGAGTATAACTGTTATCACTTCTTATTAAACTCGTTTTTTACATACATCCGGTTTAATTACAATAAAAATAAATTTTCTAAAAAAATTACGCATCGTCTAGCTTGATAATTATATTTAAGTAAACATAAAAAAAGTTTTGCAATATTAAGGTACCTATTAAGTTGTAAGTATAAAATAGTTTTAAAGTAACAAACAAATATTATCAAGTTTTAGCAATACTAAAAACATTTTTTTGAATCAAATGAGACTCGAACTGAAATTTCATAATACATACATACATTGAAAATATGGCCTATTTTCAGAACTAGCTTATACTTTTTAATACCTATAATTGTTTTTATATGCTTTTGGAGACTTGTTGATATACAAGTCATAATTTGATAAATTAAGTAACATTCTTACTGAAAATCGACGTTTCAAGTGATTAAAATAAATAAAAAGATCGTACTCATCAATTTTATACAATAATTTGGTATAGCGTAACAAAAAATAAAGTTTAAAAAACCGTAACTTTTATTTTGAAATAAAAACTAGAAACCTAACGAAAAAGTTATTAATGACTAGAAAATAATCACAATAAATGATCACAAATAAATAACGCTATTTTTACATATATTTGCGAACTTTCATGACATGGAAACCATAGAAATTCTTTTTTAATTTAATTTTTTAAACCAGTTGGCTTACCTGGCTCAGCCAAGTATTTCTAAAAACTAGCCTCTTATAAAAAATTGTTATGTTTTCAATAACACTCAAAGCCTAGCATTTTTCGAGAAAATTAATTTTTAATTCGACATTTGTAATAGAACTATAGACTATTTTTTGCTATGTCATCCATTATTTGGAAAAATTTGTCATTTTCAGTGTGTAATCTTCGAAATTCTATGGGTTTCCATGTCACGGAAGTTTCAAGATAAAATTACACATTACGGTAACAATCTATAGTCTGTACAAGTTTTTCTTGGTCATATAAACAATCAAGATACAGTCAAGAGCACACCCTACCGACAAACAAAGTGGAACTTAATAAAGCAAAATGTGCGTTTGACTGTATGCTATATAACTTTAGACCGCACGCAGAGACTTGATTATTTAGATCACTTTTAATAACATATATGTTTCTAAATATATACATATTTTATATTATTTGCTGTGTTTATTACTTTTGTGACAAAACACATTGGCGCTGAACGTGTGGCGCCAATGTGTTAGCTTCCGGGCTGAACATAAAGGAAACGTGAGCAGTTTAACTTTGGTAAACACGTTTAAACTAACCGCAATCGGGAGGCTGGCTTCTTCTTCCACTTCACTCCAGACGCTCCGTTGGATTTTACACATAACAGCTATAACTCTTCCGTTCCCATCCTACCCTTACTTTGAATTCTTTTTTAATGTTTATAGGTTTTTTTATGTATTTTTGTAACCGCGCAAGTTGCCGACCGTGTCCAACGACACCCTCTTTTGGCCGACTTGAACTTCAAACTTGCATAATTTATATTTATGTTTTAAATGTTAACCTATTTTTTAATTGAATAAATTCTTAGACCCTTTGGTCCTGAATATTATTTAGCGCGATAAGACAGGTCCCGCGACCTGTAACAGTGAGTGGAAGTCCATCAAGCTGAAGTTTCCCTTCGCGAGATGAAAGCAAACTCTTTCATCTCGCGAAGGGAAATAAACGAAGACAATTTCATGGCGTGTATATGTTACAGTTAAAACTAGTTAGTAGTTAGAACGCGTTTTTCCTAGTTAGAACTAGTTTTTACTTGGTGCCTTTGTTAAAACTAGAAATAATCAGTTAAAACTAGAATTTACCACTGACATATTTGATTTTCAGATAAAACTAGTTATCACATCGAGCTATAGTTAAAACTAGCTATAGTTAAAACTCCCCCCCCCGCGGAGATTATATCGGGGCAGAAACTGTAGGTTAGGTTTGTTAGTAGCCTAGCCTAACCAATCCGTTAAGGGTTGGTTAGGTTAGGTTAGGTTAGAACTGCGACCCCCAACGCACGAGCCGAGCGAGCGAAGCCCCCCCGCGGAGATTATATCGGGGCAGAAACTGTAGGTTAGGTTTGTTAGTAGCCTAGCCTAACCAATCCGTTAAGGGTTGGTTAGGTTAGGTTAGGTTAGAACTGCGACCCCCAACGCACGAGCCGAGCGAGCGAAGCGAGCGTGCCGCGGCAGCGGCCGGCGAAGTGCCAGAAAAGACTTTGGTTGCGTTAAACGGTAAGCACAACAACTACATAACCCACAACATAACCTCAAGCCAATCAGAATAAGGTATGATGAACTCTAACCTCGGTCGGAACAGTTTTAACTGACTCGCTTCGGGAAAACGCGTTTTGTCTTGCAGAAACTAGTTTTAACTGATATTTGATTCAGACATTAGTCAATTCTAGTTTTAACAAAGGCACCAAGTAAAAACTAGTTCTAACTAGGAAAAACGCGTTCTAACTACTAACTAGTTTTAACTGTAACATATACACTTTTGCTATGTAATACACATTCTTCTTCTTATAGTGTAGGTATAGTCAAGCATGTGTCAAACTTGGCTAACACTGGTGTCAGAGTTTTCACACCGCACAAACTTACATTCCAAATTCCAGCCTGTTTCAAAATATAATGTTTATTACAAATTGTGATTACTTTTAACTAAATTCCGCAGTAATTTCACAAAGTAATGAACACAGCATTCAAAAATTGTTAAATCTCATTTAATGAGCGCTCCATGTATAAATACGGCTACGAAACGTATGAAATTATAAAAAGTTACATACATTTGAATAACTTGCCTAAGCTAAACACCTAGATTAACATTTCCTGCTGCTTGTAACTCACAGAAGCTTTTAAATCAACTAATTAAATTACTATTTTAAAGCAATATTGTACAGGTTTCCTCAAAGCAAGAAAAATATGGCGGCCATCTTGACTTGACGCCATTATTTGCAAAAACATTATATCATTTTTAAGTTTCTGTCGATAATCAATTTAAGGTCAGTAGAGATAAATTTCGCAATTTTAGTTAGCGAAACTTGTTTTGATTCTTTTCATGAAACTGAACTTTTCCCAAGGGATTCAAAGAAATTATCAAAAAAAGTTTTGTCTTCTTACATTAAGGGTCCTTAGTGTGAAAAGACAAAACTTTTTTTGATAACTTCTTTGATGGATGATTGATTGGTCAAGTTGTAACCAATCAGCTGATGAGAGGCCAATATATATATATATTTTTTCATATTACTTCTTATGTTCCGTGGAGAATGTCATTCAGATTAGTCGGCGGATTCACTAACTAATGTAACGTCACCCAAATGTACTAATTTGCATTCTTTATTGCAAAGATCATCCGTATTGTCTTAAATTCACATTATTATCGAAACTAAACCATTCACTTTAGATAATAGGTGTAATCATAAATTCTTTCGACTTTTCTACACCCAGCTGCAAAAACAATAACATATTAGGCAGATTATGGGTAATCGAGACTCAATGTAATCGATGTTTTCATTTAAAAAGACGTCAAGTCAAAATAACACCCTTTTCTGTCAGTTTATGCGTAAAGGCTCTTAAGGATTGATCAACCGGATCTTAATATATGAATAACATAAATATGATGACTCTATGTTGTGTTTTTTTTTATATTAATGTTATTAAATAAAACCATGTCTATCACGGCGCTTAACATACGCGCGTAAGATATCTAAATGTAAACGAAAGAGAAATTAATACTTTCTAGCGTAGGTGGGACTTCGTTCCAGTGGGAATTTAGTATAATCCAGGAAGGATTAAAACGAAATTCCCACTGGAACGAAGTCCCGAGCGTCCTCTAGCTTTATATAAAAATCTCGCTTTTAAGTACCTTTACACATAAACTAATACAAATTCAACTGGATATCAACTTACAACTAATATCAACGTGTTACTACAATTAATGTTCTTGGTCTGAAGACTCAACGTTTTCAGATTGTGCGAACTTCAGGAACACTTGCTCTAGGGTAGTCTGGCTGAAACTGTACTCTACGATGTTCAGTCTCTCTTTTGCTGCAAATATAATTAGAAATTAAGTAATAACGCCCATAGGAGTGATAGCCCAGTTGGTAATGAGCCAGAATTGTAATCGGAAGGTTGCGGGTTCAAATCCTCGTGCGGACCTGTACTACTAAATTCGTCTTTTCGAATTTATGCACGGATTTCTAATTATTACTTGCTCAACGGTGAAGGAAAACATCGTGATGAAACCCGCCCATCCAAGAAAATTCATTTTCGAAAGACGAGAGGTCCACCACCCGCATTGGGCCAGCGTGGTGGACTATGGCCTAAATCCCCTTCCTGTTTCGAAGGGAGGCCCGTGCCCCTCGGTGGAGACGTATATGGGCTGGTGAAAACAACGGGTTGCACTCCGGGAGTGCCGGCAGAAGTGAAAACTTGAACATATATTACTTCCTTGCGGTCTACTCTCCCTCCGTCTTACGAATTTTCGATCAGGTCACGTGTCCTGACGCGAGTTTTAACATTTTTTACTCATCCCAAAAAGAACGCCACTAAAGAAGTTTTCACTCTCCCTCCGTCTCACGAACTTTCGATCAGGTTATACGAGTACTTCAAAGTGCACAGCGCCGCTAAAGAAGTTTTCACTTCTTAGTGGAAGAAGTTTTCACTCACATGCCGCACTGAGGGTTATCTTGTACTAAATGGCACACAACGGTATTCGATGCGGCTAATAAAATTGTGATGGTCATGAACGAATGACCCTTCAGTGGTATTTATAGACAGTTTGATGAACTATGACCGTCATTTGTAAATAAGTAAGCCAAAAACATACTTTCAGACAAAACCCCATAATGTTTAATAAGGAACATTTGTTATTAGAAAATAAGATTCAAAACTGGTGCTTGTTTTTTTTTAGTTTCAACGGGGCCATATTTGTGACAAGGACAAATCTCATATCAAAAATCCAGGAGACTTAAAACCTTTCATTTTAAAAAATTTGTTCACAACTTGTTAAAGATGCAATTCCGTTATTAAACTGGAACAGGAATTTCCTCACCGCTAACTTAATTTTAGGAAGATTTCAAGATGGCGAAACGTAGGATGGTACTGAGATCACTTAAGCGATATGCACTTTTCATATCTTAAAGGTTTTTTCGCTATTCTACTCATAGTCTCACTCTCTTTAAAGTTAGAATGAATAGGCGTTTTCTAGGAAAGCTTGCTACATCAAAGAGGAAAGATTTGTATTTTTTTAGTAACGAATAAACTTAAAATACGAGACAGATTTTTCTTTCACAATTAGAATCCTACTTTATCCCTGATGGATATAGGCTACATAATTTTCCCGAATTCCCGCGGAAACGAAGTCCCGGGCGGAAAGCTAGTTATTAATAAAACCTCGAAATTTTTTTCACACACTCAAAAGCCCACTCTAACCTTCCTCAATCTGCTGGAAACACTTGGCCAGGCTGGACACAGATGACTGGGGCACTGAAAACACGAGTCGTTCGGCGAAGCTCTCTTCCAAGATGGCGGCCGGGAACAGCTGACCAACTAAAGCTATCGCTGCCTCGGCATTCGCGCAACCACCGCTTGACACGTTCCTGGTTGTAATGAAAAAAGCGAATGTAACTTTAAATTTTTGACTATTCTGATCTGAGTTCCGAAAAATCCGATGTTTCATATATAGCAGGGGTGGCCAACTTGTTATACCCAAGATCTCCTGTTTACTAACGAAACCCAGTGCGATCTACCAATTACATACTTCTTGAAATCTTAAATGAAATAGCGTACTACATGATTGTGTACTGACACAATCATGTAGTATTTTTTATTATATTAAGAGAAAAAACATAAATCTGAAATGTTTTTTATATTTTTTTGCCTTGCCACGATCGACTGGACTAACAGTCGCGATCGACCGGTCGATCGCGATCGACCGGTTGGCCACCCCTGATACATAAGGTGTTAGGGTGAGCTAAGTTCCTTGGGGAGAGCTTAGCAAAAACCCCCGAATTCAAACCATCATTCAAAAAAAAATCCAGTGGCCGGAAACTTTTCGATTTTGTTTTTCCATGTTCTTAATATTTTCTGCTTTAAAATTTAATATTATTTGAATACACTCCATTTTTTCCAAGCTTAGTAAACACTTAAATGGATGAATCTACCTTTTTTAACTATGATCAGCTTCAAGTTATAATTTTAGATAGATAGAGAAAACCTTTATTTAACTGACACATTACACACACAATTAAAATTAATGTGTTTGGAAGAGTATAGTGTGTGTTTGAGAGTGAGCAGGAATGTGTGTGTGTGTGTGTGTGTGTGTGTGTGTGTGTGTGTGTGTGTGTGAGTGTGTGTTTTTGGAAAAACGTCAAGGAGTTTTCGATTTTCCTAGATACCTATCTGATTGATACATACCTGTGATGCTGCGGCCTGGGCGGCGGCGTGCCAGCTACCAGCGGCGTATGTATACTGATGTCCACCGCCTCCGCCTCCGCTTCCGCTTCCGTCTCGCCCTCCGCTGACATTGAGCCCCGGCCCGAACCGCCTGGTATATACAGGTTTATTTATTCACTTGTTTTTTGCCCATGACATGTAGGCTGGGAAGAATACCTAATTACATCTATTCCTGTGTCAAGCCGTTGTGACATCAAGGAAGACAAAAAAGCAATAAAAAACACACTTTCTTTATAAAACTATATTAGGTAGATAGGTACTTTATTGCATTCTTAAAGGTAAGAAAAAACATCAATACAAATAACCAAAAGTTTGCAACGGTGGCTTATATGGTAAGGGTTTGATCTAAAATTACAGCTACCGAAAGTTAGAGTGAGACCGGTAGAGTGAAACCGTTTCCCGAAATGTCCTACTTCTGGCCAGAGGGTATGGTGTTTCGCAGTTTCCAGGGAAAATTAACAAAAGTGAATTGTTAGAATGATCATAGATAGCAGCTGTTCCACATAATCTGCCAAATCCGATCAAGTTTACCTCGAATATATGAAACTGGACAAAGCGATGACAGTAACAAAAAAGAAACGCATTTAAAGACAATAATACAAGCAGCGAGTAATTAGGTACGTGGAAATAGTGGAATAATTTAATGCATAAGAATCGAAGCAATACCTTCATCAGCTTCTCCTAACGATGGCGAGTTCTCTGTCGACCTTAGCGGCGAAGGCGACATCGACAACTCTGGCTCCATCTGCAAATTATACATACTCGTAACTACCTTAAAAAAACCCAGCTTATAAATAACTGGTAGGATTTACAAATTAGTGACACAGTTTAAGAATTAGTGGCATAGGTTACAAAGTAGTGGCACAGTTTTCAAACCAGTGGCATAGGTTACAAATCAGTGGCACAGTTTTCAAACCAGTGGCATAGGTTACAAATCAGTGGCACAGTTTTCAAACCAGTGGCATAGGTTACAAATCAGTGGTACAGTTTTCAAACCAGTGGCATAGGTTACAAATTAGTGGCACAGTTTTCAAACCAGTGGCATAGGTTACAAATTAGTGGCACAGTTTTCAAACCAGTGGCATAGGTTACAAATTAGTGGCACAGTTTTCAAACCAGTGGCATAGGTTACAAATTAGTGGCACAGTTTTCAAACCAGTGGCATAGGTTACAAATTAGTGGCACAGTTTTCAAACCAGTGGCATAGGTTACAAAATAGTGGCACAGTTTTCAAACCAGTGGCATAGGTTACAAATTAGTGGCACAGTTTTCAAACCAGTGGCATAGGTTACAAATTAGTGGCACAGTTTTCAAACCAGTGGCATAGGTTACAAATCAGTGGCACAGTTTTCAAACCAGTGGCATAGGTTACAAATCAGTGGTACAGTTTTCAAACCAGTGGCATAGGTTACAAATCAGTGGTACAGTTTTCAAACCAGTGGCATAGGTTACAAATCAGTGGCACAGTTTTCAAACCAGTGGCATAGGTTACAAATTAGTGGCACAGTTTTCAAACTAGTGGCATAGGTTACAAAGTAGTGGCACAGTTTTCAAACCAGTGGCATAGGTTACAAATTAGTGGCACAGTTTTCAAACCAGTGGCATAGGTTACAAAATAGAGGCACAGTTTACTAATCTACCACAGATTATAGAGGTATACTAGTTACTATCGGTTCTACTCACCGCTTTCTGATTATTCTGCCCTATTTTCATTTCTAAAGTGTATCCCGCTCCGTACAAATTCTTCAAATGTTGCGTCGAACCAATACATCTGTAAAATTAAATATATAAGCTTCCTAGTACCTAGGTGCGAACAAGAGAGGAGATTGATGATGTAGATAAGTCGGCATTCTCTGTATGAAACGATTGTGGCGGATGATTCGAGGATTAGTTGTACCATCAATCATAAAGGTGTTTCAAAAAAATCAAAAAATAAATAAATTCCAAAATTTAATTTTAAAAGTGAAATAGTCGCAACTCTAGTAATCAGTTGCACAGTTTGACATCTTTCAAAATGAAAGTTTCATATAATTAATATGACATACTTGTCATAATTATAATAGAGCCTCGCGCAATAAGCTAAATTTTAATTAATTTTGAATTATCTTTTTTTTGTAACACTTTGTAGAGATCGTGGCTTGGGACCGAGATCCAGCTGGTGAAGTGTGTATCACATACACGGTATCGAAGTCTTTTGAAAACTTCCATGCCGTTTTGTAGTGTAGGCCTTATACAGGGTGTAAAGGACAGCTTAGCAAATACTTAAATGGTGGAATCTACCCATAACTATCATCTGCTATAAGTAATTATTTTTTCTCGAGAACGTCATATTAAGGAGTTTTCATTATTTTCCTATTTTGGTGCTACGCAACGTGTCGTGAAACCGCGGCATCCCGCGCGCGCTCCCCCCGCGCCGCGCTGCTATCGGAGTGCAATGTAAGTACTAAGTACATTGCTGATTTTCGTGTTTTACGTTGTTATAATTGTTTTTATTGCAAAATGGAGTGTATTCAATTAGGTAAATAATAATAAAAATAAGCAGGAAATATTACAAATATGAAAAAAAATGAAAATTTTTCGAAGAAATCTTCCACTGGAAAATCATTCAGAATGATTGTCTGAGTCCAGGGTTTCAGTTTTTGCTAAGCTTTCTTTTACACCCTGTATATTAATTTTTGTGACTTTGTACGCAGACCGTTGCAAATTCGGTACAATGTCATCTATCGAGAACTCATTGTTAGTGGCTCGCATAGAGGCCACCACAGTGTACTGGTTTCTTAGACCAAGGTTTCACTCTGCCAGCTATACACGGCACCATACTACCGTCTTGCATGTGTACATGGTGTCACTATCTACTTACCTCAGACCTCCCTTGACCATAATCCCGACCCTAGAACATAAAGCATCAGCCTCTTCCATGGAATGTGTCGTCAGAATAGCACCTTTTTTACCCTGGAACAAATTCCACCAGTTAGTTTATCATCGCCTTAGCCTGTATCAATCCAATGCCAGACGTAGGCCTCCTCTAAAGCGCGCTACATCACCTTTAAGTTTTATGCACCTAATTCAATCTAGTAGACGTAACACTGCCTTGACAGTTCGCTGTCAGTCAATTAATCTTGCAGCCGCCATCTTGTCTATCGATACAACCCGTACGAATTAACTTAAAACTCCGCTGGAATGCGCTTCCCCCCCTTCCCGCTTTTCCGCGCTGCATCCGGGAAGAGGGAGGAAGCGCATTCCGCGTTAATTTTGGATAGTTCTCAATTTCACCACCTGAACGAACGAAATGGCGACCATTCCATCGACATACAACTTAAGTTATAGAATCGGGGCCCTGAAAGAGGTCTCACCTGGAAACTAGCCAGGATCGTGTCCCAAAGGAACCTCTTGCTTCTGGGATCCATCCCAGTAGAGGGTTCATCCAGCAGCACCACCCGTGGGGAGCCCACCATCGCCAGCGCGAACGACAGCTTCCGTCGCGTGCCCCCCGAACATTCGTCTGCGTTCTTACTAGCATGCTCCATTATTTGGAGACCATTTAGATACGCATCTACTATCCTGTAAAAAAAAGGAAATAATGGCAACTTTTGATTAAGTGTGGTGATCGGTTCAGAATAACACCACCCCATCTCCTTCCGTGAGTGTCGTAAGAGGCGACTAAGAAAACACAAATGAGACCTGCCTCCTAGTAATCCACCCCAGGCAACGACACTTCATTTTTTTTCTGAATCTGAGGTGTCCTATGGTCTCATGCGGTGTGGTAGGCTCTGTAAAGGGCCGTCTGGTTCGCGACCACCCTCCTACCGAAGTCCGACGCCAAACAGCTTGCTGTGTTCCGTCGGTGCGTGGGAGTACCAGTGCCTTTATAGGCATTTTCTGGGTTAACTCGCTCCATCGTCGACCTCAACTTTGACCTTATGCTCAAGATTGAGGTCAAGAGTTAACCCATCTTATAATAAAAAAAAAAGTGGCAACAAAGTTACATACTGGCAACACTGCCGTTTGTAATCCCTTTTAGACCCCAATTGAGACTTGAGCGCAGCCTTAATATTCGGCGAGCTATGTGTAACATGGCAGCTGATATCATGCATACATTCACATACATACGCTCACGCTTATAATCCCCATTGGGGTAGGCAGTGCATCAGTGTTTTAAAACCACTTGATGCTACGTTTGACATAAAATCAGAGGGTGATAAGTTTAAATATGATGTACTTAAATGGTGAGAGGCTGTCAGCGTTTCGCCCACAATAAAGGAAAACCCTCGCACCCCACTTACTAACTTTTACAGTATGTCTGGGAAGAGTTTGCATCTAGCACATTCTATGTTTTCTTTTACTAACAGTCTAGCATAATAGAATTTGAAGCTGATTGATCGTTTGATCGTTACACATTGGTCCGATGGTGATGATGATGTGATGTTCTGTAGTTTCTGTGGTTCTAATATTGTTGATGTGATGTGCTTGTTTTTAAGATTCCTACCTAGGTGTATCACTCTTGCTGACGCCCCGAATGGCAGCGTAGCACTCGATGTGTTCCTTTATCGTGACATTCTTCCACAAGGCGTCGTGCTGGGGACAGTAGCCCAACATCTGTAAGGCTGACAGCTGGTCCCCGATGTTCTGACCACCTAGCATCACCTGGAATCAAAGCAGCATACTTAAAATAAATAAACGTTATACCACTCAAAGGCTCATACTTAGGGTTGCCCTTGTGTCGTGGGTCCCTTAGAATACACGTAAAGACAAACACACCCATGACCCGAGAACAAACATCTGCTTTTTACACAAATATTTGCCCCGACTGGGAATCGATCCCAGGACCCGTTGATCAAGAGGCAGCGCCACTACCACTCAACCAAACTGGGCGTCAAATTATTGACCGAGTGAGCACGAAGCGTCTCAGTTTTAGCTTGGGCAAAAATGCTTTCGTATGTCGGTTTGGATGTCCAGCTATTCTTCTCTTCAGGCCGCATTTCTCAACCCATTCTCGTGAAATTTTGTCAGCTAGGGCTCTACTCTGTACTATCTACGATCGACCGACGGCCGATAATTGTCAATACCTGTCACTGTCATCTGCATAGTACAAGACAGAGATGTACTGACATGCGATGCTTCGAAATTTCGGTCGTGATAGTACAGAGTTTATCCCTAGTTTTGTTGTCGTTTGGTTTTTCGGAAATTTTTTGTTGAACACGTAAAAATATTCATATTTTAGTAATTTTGAAAAATGTTAACTTGTGATTTCTACAGCTCACAGCCAAATACTTTATTTAGTTTATTCTGACTTTCCTTTATATTACTGCTGTATCGAAGTACCTACCACAAGACATCATAGACGTGACTTATGGCGGAAGAAACTTCACAATGTTAATATACTCACGAAACTAAACTATCCCCCGATTGCGGTAAGTTTGAACGTGTTGAATGTTTCTATTAAGAAACGTGAGTGGTTTAGCCTTAGCAAACACGTTCAAACTTACCGCGATCGGAGGCTAGTTTCCCAAAGGAACCCATGTTTATTGGGAAAAGTTGTTCAGTGTAATGAGCTAGATGGCATTCTATTGCATCTTCCACGTATATATTTAGAACTTCCGAACTATTGCAACTTGGCCAACTATTGAACGGCTCACTGCCACTTGAGTTTTGAAATTCTTCGAGCTACTAACATCAGTGACCTCCATCCGCTATCAATCCAACTTTATGAACTTACCGTGCCAAATGTAGGCTTCTCCTCATCCGTGATGATCTTCATGGTGGTAGTCTTGCCAGCGCCGTTGTGCCCCAGCAAGCCGAAGACTTCGCCCCCGTCCACCGCCAGGCTGAGCCGCTGGAGCCCTGTCTTCTTGCCCGGCTCCCCTTCGCCGCAACAGCCCCCGCTGCCGGTGCCGCGGACCTTGTACTCTTTGCGGAGATTCTGGTGAAGATGTTGAAGTTAGCAGGAGAAGGGTAAATGAGGTGAGCCAGATTTTTAAAGGCACATTTTCTATTGCGCAATACAACAAATAATATTTATTTATTTTTTATTATAAGATGGGTTAACTCTTGACCTCAATCTTGACCGTAAAGGTCAAAGATGAGGTCCACGATGGAGCGAGCTAATCCAGAAAATGCCTATAAAGGCACTGGTACTCCCACGCACCGACGGAACACAGCTAGCTGTTTGGCGTCGGACTTCGGTACCAGACCGAACCAGACGGCCCTTTACAGAGCCTACCACACCGCTTGAGACCATAGGACGACACCTCAGATTCAGAAAGAAAATGAAGTGTCGTTGCCTGGGATGGATTACTAGGAGGCAGGTCTCATTTGTGTTTCCTTAGTCGCCTCTTACGACACCCACGGAAAGAGTGGGGTGGTGTTATTCTCAACCGATCACCACACTTCCAGCAGCGTTGGACAAGGTTCTTAATTAATTACTGGAAGTGGCTAAAATGCTTAATTTACAAAACGTGATTAAATCATGTGTCCCTACAAAGACATAATTTGGATTGGACGAAGTCGTGGCAAAGACTAGTTCCTTTTAACATGCTTTGGAATAAAAATCTTTTTTTAACAAACCTTTATATTTACATGAAATATGACTCTTCTTGAGCAAGGGTTCTAAAAGAGAGCACTCAATGGGTTGACTAAAAGAAATCCCCTTGTGGGATAAGTCCGCCTTCGTACTAGTTTTCTTATAATGTAATTTTTGCTCATGTACAATATAGAATAAATACATACATACATACAGAGAGTTAAAACAAAGAGGTCTAAAAAGTTCTCAGTCAAAGAGTTAGTTACATTCTCTGCATAATGCTACAGTTTTACCTGTAGCGCTTATATTCTGCCGACCTAAGTGCAGCAACAGTCGCCGCTGCCGCGATAGGTACATACCTACGCCGAAAATGTAACGGTTCTTGTGATGTGAGACCCTAGGCTACGAGAAATTCTAAAAAGTAAAAATTATGTAGAAGTACAGGTTAATGTTAAATGATTGTTGAAAGTAGGTAATTAGTTACGGCCCCTGAAGGGGGGAGTGCGCCCCACCAACCGCGCCTGGTGATACCTAGAAAATAAATAAATAGGAAACTCACATGTACAACCAGTACCGGCACGTTCTGACTGGGCTGATGCAGTATGTTGTGTACTCGTCTCCTCTCTTTACGTACGTCTTCGTCCTCCCCCGCCTCACCCCCGCCGCACTCCGCCTCGTCGTCGCGACTCGCTTCTGATGCACTGCGCTTGCGCTGTTGGGGTAGAAACACTTTAAATATACAGAGTGTAAAGGATAGCTTAGCAAATACTTAAATAGTGGAATCTATCCATATCTACAATCGACTTCAAGTGATTATTTTTTTCCCGGAAACGTCAAGTAGTTTTCATGTACAGAGGCCAGTGCATCAGGTTACCCCATTTTCATTGCAAAACCGCTCTTATCGCAACGGCACAGAGTGCACGCTTGTGGTAACCTGAGTTGCGGCCCTCTGTACTTTGGCGCTATGCAATGTACTGCGAAACCGCGCCCTGCGCGCTATTGTTAGAATGCGATATACATTGCTGCTTTTCGTGTTTTACGCTGTTATAATTGCTTTTTATTGGAAAATGGAGTGTATCAGTAAATGATTTAATTTTAAAGCAGAAAATATTAAAAAAATGAATAAAGTTAAAAAAAATCCTGGGGAAAGTTCCATTGGAAAATCATTCAGAATGATGGTTTGAGTTCAGGGTTTCAGTTTTTCTGTCCCGTAGACCCTGAATATTTTCAGCAGTTGAATGTACAGAGGCAGGGAACCGGTCCCGGCTGTTGTCGATTGACTACAGTTTATTGCCGTGTGGTGATCGGTTGAGAATAACACCACCCCATTTCTTTCCGTGGGTGTCGTAAGAGGCGACTAAGGAAACACAAATGAGACCTGCCTCCTAGTAATCCATCCCAGGCAACGACACCTCAATTTGTTCTGAATCTGAGGTGTCGTCCTATGGTCTCATGCGGTGTGGTAGGCTCTGAAAAGGGCCGTCTGGTTCGCGACCACCCTCCTACCGAAGTCCGACGCCAAACAGTTTGCTGTGTTCCGTCGGTGCGTGGGAGTACCAGTGCCTTAATTGGCATTTTCTGGGTTAACTCGCTCCATCGTCGACCTCATCTATGACCTTGGTCAAGATTGAGGTTAAGAGTTAACGCATCTTATAATATAAAAGTCGTTAAAACCAAGTCAGAGGCCATTGTGCGGTTTGGAAAACTCTGACACCAGGGTTAGCCAAGTTCGCCACACAACTGACTATACCTACACGATAAGAAGAAGAAGCAGAACAGAAGGCATTGTAGACTCTCCGAATTTCAGTAACGATAGTGGGAGGATCTCGCTTTAGACCACAGTAAATGGATGAAAACTATACGTCAGAGCATATTTCTATCTCAGACAATCCTGTGATAATTTAAGGCTGGATTAAATAGACAGACAGACAGATAGACAAAGAATTTATTCATTGCTTTAAAACACACACACAACATTCAAAACAGTCAGAAGTACAAATACATATGCTGAGTCAGCGCCCTTTCACTGCGTTACTAATTGTTTAATTGTAGTTTTACTTTTACTTAATACTTAGTTATAAGATTATTGTTATTATTGACAATGATTATAATAGCAGTGAATAAAGTTTTTATCTATCTATCTACATATTAAAGGTTACAGAGTTATTCTAGTGTTGTGTGTGTGTCAGAATGCAACAAAAAGGCCATAGCTCAGCATAAGCTTTGTCCAAAGGACAAAACACTGGTATTCTGCTATAACCTCATTAACGTCAGTCACGAGTGCTCAGCAGCGAAGATAAACACTAAAAAAGAGAATGTACAATATAATGTATATTATGTATAACAGGGGATAAATATGTGAGTTATGTTTGTAGGTATGATATTGGGTATTAATAGTTGAGAGTAGCACAAAAGTTTGTCAGGATTTAAAAACCGTAGACTAACCGGACATATCCTGTTTCCAGACTTCAACCGGTCGGCTGCCAAGAGAGCCGCGCCGCAGATTGGTACGTGAAACAACATGGCCGCGATCATCACCCATATTTCTGCTGTGAAGTAACTGGACAACGTCGGGGTCGGACATAGCCCTCGCAGGTTGCAGGTTAAGTATACTCTAGAAGGAATAGACACATACATACAATGGGCCTTTTTAACCCCTGACGCAAAAAGAAAGGGGTGTTATAAGTTTAACGTGTGTGTTTAACGTGTGTTTGTGCGTTTTTGTATATCTTTTTTTTAAATATAGCAATGTTGTGTATTTTTCTGTGGTATGAACCGATTTTCGTTTAGTTTTTTTTGTGTCATACTTAGATAATTTTATCCTGAGTTTCTTAGCCATGTTTCATGAAAATCTGTTCAGCCGTTTAAATGTATAAACAATCGAATGTCGGGGGTGATTCAAATGTTTTAATTTTAGTGTTATTATAATTCGAAAACGGCGCGGCAAAATTGTATTACCATTGCCTCCTACGTAAGTATTAGGGACTTTAGAAGTTAGGAACATAAAGGGCAGTGATAATTCAAATTGACATGCCGTTGGAATTATATAAAGGCCCATACGCTCATGCGTGTGATCCCATACGGGGTAGGCAGAGCATCAGTGATTCAGAACCACTTGATGCCACGTTCGACTTAAATTCTGAGGGTTATTAGATTAAAAAAATATGTGTGATGGTAAGAGGTTGTCAGCCTTTCGCCCATAATACAGCAAAAACCTCGCGTCCAGCCCCTATATTACTGACTTTTACATTATACCTGGGAAGAGTTGGCAGCTGGAAGATTCTAAGTTTATCTTTATCTGCCAGTCTAGTGTGGAAGGAATGGAATGGGATGTAATATACTTGAATGCGCAAGATAGTATTTATCTAGCCAATTAAATAGCAGCGCTGGGCAAAGGCCGCCCGTCTGCTTTCTGAAATATTCCCTTATTTGTTTTATACTTCATTAATTCCTGAGATAGGCGTGTAGGCGGGTGCCGTCATTTTAACTTTCTTCCACGTCGACTACTTAAAGAATAAAAAACATGGAAAAATCATGATCTGCTTGAACACTTGGAGCTGGAGCTATGGCTAAGTGTGAGTTGTCTGGTATCAGACAACAAAGGCTTTCGATTAAAAATATGTTTAAAATACCCAAAGTTTACCAATAAATTGGAGTAATCTTCAGTATTTGTAAAACGCTTACTTGCGTAGACACAAAGACTTTGAGTGAAAGAAAAATGTTCGGCGCGAATGGGATTTGAACCCACGAACCCAGGATTAGACCTCCTGGTGCTCTAACCAACTGAGCTATCGTGCCTTCAAGTCAAGCGGCCAAATTTCTCATTCCCTTCCTAAGCACATTCGGCATCATTCAACTCTTATTCACGCCGCATATTTTTCTTTCCCCAAAATTCTTTGGAGTAACTTCGTTGTTTGTAACTCACCTATCCACATAGTAGATAATGGCATAAGGTATGTACATGACGTCCAGGAAGCTGAACGTTAGGTGCAGGTAGAACGCGATGTCGCTACCTGGATCACGAACAATTTTCAATATTAGACATCACAATAACGAGTTACAGCGACATCGTTCCCAAAGTAATTCTGGGAATTCTTTCAAAAACGAATAAGTAGGTAAGTAGCTCAGTTTTCTCTCTCAGGTATCTTATTTATTTATTTATTTATTTTTGTTTATTTGGAATAGAAAACAGCTGTGTACAGAAGTTGATATAAGACAGTCTTACAAATTAAAGGCTAAATTATACACAACCAACAACACTATTCACAGGTTAAGTAAAAAAAAAGGAAGTAGATGCTAACAGAAACACATGTGGATGTTTACAAAATAAATAAACAAGTATACTCAGTGCTACTAAGTAATTAACTAACTATCTTTACAGTAGTAGTATGTATGTATATGTGTAAACTCTATATTGCAGAATCCTACTTATTAGAAGGAAAACAGGAAAACATAGCTCAGTAACTAAAGAACTACTTACTTAAAGTTAAACATTTAAACATTTTGTTTGTTGTTCCTTAAATTTGCTGATAGATAAAACGAAAATATCAACGTGTGTGAATTTGTCGTTGTAGCTAGAAGTAATACGTCTAAACGGAGAACGTACACCGGCATTAGTTTTACAGTTGGCAGTAACAAAAAGTTTATGGGGATTAACAGTACGCTGAGAATGTGAAGGAACACGGAAAGCCAAATGTTTGATCAGAGCAGGACAGTCCAATTTATTATTACACAATTTATACAAGAACATGACGTCCATTAATGTCCTCCTAGAATGAAGCGATAATAAAGAGAATCTGGATTTAAGAGCTGTGTATGAAATCTTCTTTTTAAAACATCTGTAGCTTAAAGAGCGGAAAAATTTCCTTTGGACGATCTCAATTTTTTCAGTGTACTTGTTATACAGAGGATTCCATATTTGAGAGGCATACTCAAGGTGAGGCCGTACTAAAGAATTATATAGATGAATATAAGTCGAATGACTTTTAAAATCACGACACGTTCGCATGACAAAACCATAGGTACGAAAAGCTTTATTGACAATTTCATGGATATGGCTATCCAGATGCAACTGGTGATCCAAAAGTACAACCAGGTCTCGTATACACGAAACGGAATTCAATAATGTGCCACAAAGCTTGTAGGGAAAATTTATAATATTCGTTTTTTTTTTTGAAAGTAATTTTATTGCACTTAGGGAGGCTTAAATGTAATTTATTATTCAAACAGTAGCTAGATAATCTATCTAAATCGCTCTGGAAGTGAAGACAGTCATCAATTGTTCTAATACCAAGGTATACTTTCAGATCATCAGCGTATAAAAGATAGTTACAATGCTGGAAGCATTGGCCAATATCGTTAATGAACAGAATAAACAACAGGGGTCCAAGAATGGACCCCTGGGGTACACCAGACGAGACGGTGACAGAATATGATTCATATCCATTAATAACAACTTTCTGCGTCCTGTGAACGATATACGACATAAACCAACGTAAAAGATTTCCCTTGATGCCATTATAAGCAATTTTGTTTAAAAGAATTACGTGGTCCACCTTGTCGAAGGCTTTCTTGAAATCAGTGTACACTGAATCAACTTGTACACGATTGTCCATATTTTCAAAAAGGTAGGTTGAGAATAACATTAAATTTGTTACAGTAGAACGTGACCTTACAAATCCATGCTGTTCAGTTAAAATAGATGTGTGAAGCAAAGGGTATATGGAGCTGTGCACAAGTCTTCCAAAAAGCTTCGACAAGGTGGACAGGATAGATATAGGGCGGTAGTTTTCGACAAGATGTTTGGGGCCGCTTTTATGAACTGGGGTTATATTGGCTATTTTCCACACCCTGGGAAACGTTCCCTCACTAATGCACTTTTGTACAATAGATGTAAGGGGAATGCCATGGTAGTAGGCATCTTGTTAAAAAATAGGGGCGGTAATCCATCAGGGCCCGCGCCCTTGGTGCAATCAAGGGATTTTAATTCCTTGACGATGGTATGTATGGGAAAATACAGGTTACTTATGTGAATATCATTTGTGGTACTATCCGGCGGAGGTGTCCAAGAGCCTGAGTCAAGGGAGGAATCTTTATAAACTGAATGAAAGAATTTTATGAACATATTGCAAATAGTTTCAGGATCACTACTAGTTAACTCTTTATATTGCATAGACGAAGGTAGACCCTTTGTACTTTTTCGGTTTTTAACGTACCTCCAAAAGAATTTGATGTTGTTATTTTGTATGCCATTTTCAACCGAATTTATGTATAAATCGAAACATTTCTTACATTCAACTTTAAATCTATCACGGTAAAGAGAGAATTGTTCATAGTCGCATACGTTACCATATTTCTTCCATTTAATCCAATGTTTATTTTTTAAGTTGAAAAGTTTTATCAAGGAACGCGAGAACCAAACAGGAAAGTTACTAATTTTTACTATTTTTGTAGGTACGTGTAGTTTAATTACAGCATAAATATGTTCATAAAATATACTAACAGCATCTTCAGCAGAAGGGCCCATTAACAAGCCATGCCAGTCGATATCCCGAATATGCATTTCGATTTTACTGTAGTCAGCTTTTTCAAAGCAATAATTAACACGCCTTTGTCGAGTCATTAAATCATCGTTAATATTTAGAAAAGTTGAAATAAGCAAAGGAGGATGGTGAAGATCTACAGGTGCCAGAGTATCAGGTGGAGCGCTACAAAAACAGGTGGTATCAGAAATTATTAAATCTAGGATTCGCTCATTTTTATTTTTAATCAGTGAATTGTATTGATTTGAATTTGTCAAAGACATAAAATTAGACAATTTTTCACTGGCAAGCACCGAAATGTTATCGACAGTTGAAATATCGGGTGTGTGACCCTGGGTATTCCATGAAAGGTGTGGTAAATTAAAATCACCAGCAATAAAAAAACTCTGCATTATTCAGCATAATGCAGAGAAAAAGAGAAGAAAAATCCAATTAAGTAAAACGAACTATATTCAAATATTTTCATTTTGGGCTGCCAAATTCTGGGTTGTGGTTAAGATAAAATCAAACGTACACTTAAAATATCGTAAAAAAAATTTTACACGACAAAAAAACCATTTAATTACATTTGGTTTTATTAAAAAGATTATTGACCCGATGATGCAAATTAAAACAATATTTTCTCAAAGGCCCACACTAAGGTTTTCCCTTGTGTCATGGGTCCCTCGGAATACACATAAAGACAGACACTAACACCCAAGACCCGAGAACAAACATTGTCTTTTTACAGAAATATTTGCCCCAACCGATCCTACACGAACAAACGCAAATTATACTCACCCCACTTGAAGGTGTCCAAAACAGCAACCAAAATAAAAGGTATAACCCCAACCCAAGTGGTAATGTTGGGCATTATGCTCTGTGCGGAATCCATTTTGTCGAACACATATGACAAGCAGGTGTTAAACAAAATGGCGGACGGGCTGTAGAGTAGAAGCAGGCCGGACAGCATTGTAATCGCTGAGCCGTTTGTTAGACTTGGTATGTCGTTTAGGAGTACCTGAAATTGAGATTAATTTTCTAAAAGTAGTTGTTATAAGGGTACTTGCCTCTTGAACTCAATTTTGAAATAAGATGAGGTTGATGAAGAGTTCACCTATTCAGAAACAGTTTAGTTAAAATATATTATTATCTTGAAGTTAAAAGATATAATTATCCAACATTGTCATTGTTACCAAGTAGCATTTAGATGCTTAGGCAAGGAATCCAAAATGGCAGTCGCGTTGCGCCGGTAGTACATTTACAGAAATTCTTTGTCAGAATCTCACGGCAACATAAACTGTATCTATGTCTCTCAGGTCAAGTATAAAATTAGTTTTGGCAGTATAAAGAAAGACTTACAAGTATAAGAACTCCCACGCTGGTCACGATCATAATGAAAATAAGGATGGTGAAGTACGTGAGGAAATACATGCTCATTGAGAGACCATTTACTCGCAGCTGGTTCTTCGCTTTTATCTGAAATATAATAGAGTTAATAGAATGAGGTCAACGTTAAAAACATAGAATTTATTTTTATTAGCGAGGAAACACAAAGAGGATTTTAGGGCATTAGTCCACCACGCTGGCCCAATACGGGTTGGTGGACATAGCATATCACTTATTTTAAATAACCCAGGAAATAACAGAACAATATTTTATACTGATGCTAAATATCTAAATTTGTGGAGTGTGACTGAGATACAGTTATCCAAATTAGTCTCAGACCTTGATCAATGTCTTAAGATAATCGTATCGTCTCGATTAATTATCATCGAAAAAAAATATATTCAAAAAAACATCAACACTTACTGAAAGACGTATGATACTCACCTCTCTATCATACACGATGTCAACAGCAAGAGTAACAGGTACGAGCGCAAAGATCATCCCCATAAAAATGGCGCAGACCACATTGCCCACATTGAATTCCTCTTGTTGCTCCGTTTGTTGGAACGGATGGGCGAACACCTCGATTGGCTTGAAGCTCTCCATTAGATTTGACGTTGACATCAAAACTCTGAGAAGACGAGAGTTGATAAGTTACTTTACCATCGGCACAATAATTATGTGACTGTATACTGCACAACGAAGGCCTTCCCATTATGCTGAGTTGGCAGGTCAACGATCAAAGTTAACAGAAACTTTAGGAATCTTGCAATGGCTTGACTGAATTGGTAAGAAACTTTCTAATCTATTAAGTTTTTTTACAATTCTAAGATTTTTAACAACACAAAGCAGTAGTCAAATCAACAGTACCGAACCACGACGAGTGAAGAATCATTTATTTGCTACTGGGGGAATCTTTGTCAGGGAAAAAAATACTACAAACTGAAAGGCCCACACTAAGGATTTTCCTTGTGTCGGGGCACCCTTGGAACATACACAAAGACAGACTGGAATAGGTTCCGATGTTTGACCCGAGAACAAATATTTGCAAAAAAACAGTAGACAGACAAGATAAGATCTATATAGTAAAAACATAATTAGCTTACCTATAAATACTATTGTCCAACAAATTGATGATAATAGGTAGACTATGCGTATAAGTGCTGTTGTAATAGGCCATTATCTTCCCATATGGAATCACACTGTCTCTTAGATTAAACGCCCCGAAGTTTTCCATATCCAGAAGACTTGAAAAGTTCCCATTGAAATCCACAATAGGAGATGCTCCAAAGGACTCTAAGGACTCTCTCAAATCCAGGATTCCTTTCGAGTTGTGTTGTTCGCTGAATAAAGCTATTGGGGTTTTGTTCATGTAGGCATTTGGCTCCAGTTTCAAAGGCTGCATCCGAAAAAATACGATCTGGCGGGATTTCATGTATAGGCCAAGTGCGCAGGATACTGGAAAAATAATAAAAATAATATTATGGTTTGACCGACTGCATTCTGCAAAAAACCTCAAGAGTAAGCCTTACCATTTATTGCGTTTTGAACTTTTTTTACTTTACATCAAAACTTTATGGACATTTTTGGACCTTAAATTTGGATATCTTCAACTTAACATAGATAAGTAACTCAAAAAAATCACAAAACTAGATCCATTATTTACAGGCCATTCAGTGTTTATTGCATTGTTATGTTTTAATAATAGAATAACTTTTGGCTTGATTCATTATTTAGAGATTTGACTTAATTTTCTCTTAATTTTTATTTACATAGATGATGTGCTTATCATTTTAACATGTAAGATTTCAAAAGCTTATCTAAGGTCACGACTCAGACTCTGATCTATACTTAAGTAGCAGTCATCTTTGTCATTATGATAGTAAGAGAAAGAAACAATCAATACTTAAGTATAGACTTGTGTCTCCTGCAATACGAGCCTAAATGTTTATCCAAGTAATTATTCTGCTGTTTATAATAGGTACTCACTAATAGGCATGAAGATCATCACATACAACTTGTATGGATCACGTATCATCCTCACAGTTCTTATATACACTAGAGCACAAAATGTTCTCCAGCAAGATGGGTTGGTCTTCACCAGCTCTCCTAACGCGTCTACTGACACTTCTGGCACCACCTTCACATGTTCTACGCCGTGAGTGGTGGAATGAAGCGCGTGTGACGCTGGCGGGGTAGGCAGAGACGTTGTCTTTTGCTGGTCTTTGTCGTTTAACTCCTGGAAGATATCGTTTTTTAAAATACTAAAACGAATGGCACTTCGCGTATATATTATGGAAAGGCGTATATATTGAACATCGGGAAGACGTTAGACGTAAGATCAACTAAACTGAGTAACTTATTCCAATAGGAATATAGACCAGAAAATAAAAACAATATCTGCTTAGTAAATTGTTTTGTATTTACTGTACAAAACAATTTACTGTAACAATTTTCAAGATTCCCAAGGATGTTCAGTTTGTGGTTCAGTTGTTGCTTCTAAATTTAAAAAAAATGGCTTCAAAGTTCAAACCTGGTAGCTTAATGTTTTGCTTTGCAGCGACAAACTCCTGGACAGCGCCCGCGCCCGCACCAACTTTACAGATGACACTCCTTCCACTGCTTCTATTTCTTCATCATTCTCTCCTTCTAGACTTAAGAACACCTCTTCTAGTGTCGTCATTGATACGCCATAACTTGTTATACCTAGTAGAGAATATTTTGTTAGCGAGTATTGTGCTTTGTTAATGATTAGCGATGCAGTATTGGTACCGTTTATGCAGCTTATTTAATTGCACTGCTTGGATCTTTTGCTTGCAATAAAGAGGTGGATTAGCGAACGCAGCATAAAATAAATATAAATGACCGGTGAAAACTCGTTGTCTGCTCATTTTCGATGTCTAAATTTTAATTCGTGACAATAAGTGAATTACGAAACTTCATGTCACTGTTTCTGTCAAAAATAATTGTGATATCATCGAAAATCTTAAGTGTAAACTTCGTAAGCCTTTTGATACCAGTACGTTCGGTAAAAGCATAATGTTCATACCCAATCGATTAGTCTTCTCTTTAATCTCATGCTCGATGGCCTGGAAGAGCGGCGGGAAAAGATGAACAGCGTAATGCGGAAGGATGTAGGAGAGCTCTCTGCCGTGCCTGCGAGCCTTCTCAGCGCGGGGGACGTGGCCGCGGACCAGACGCGTGATTTGATGCTCACGACAGGCTCCTACGAAGAGTAAATAAGATTGAGGGTATCTGAAGACTGGCTTCGACGGAAGCTGATTCATCACATTTGCGCGACGTTATTATCAAATATCAAACAGGCAATGCAACGCCAGGGAGTGGAGTAGTCGCAGTGAATTTCGGTAAAATGTCAGAGCAACGAATTGTGTTGCCATTCAAAAAGTATTTTTGTAATCAGAAAAGTGTCTGAAATGTTGTGATTCTTCAACTTCTTCAACTTTAAATTTCTGTTTTCATTTTCAAACTACCTCGCTAACCGTTATCGATTAGCAGGAATGTCTTTTTGGTGGATCCTGCAGAACTCAAAGACTCTGGTACAAGAGAGTTCTTATTAACTTACCATCTAAAACTAGTGTTAAATGATATCCAATGCCGAACTTGTTTTTCAAAAATAATGATGTTCCAGCACAGCGAACCTGCAACAAGAATGGTATGTTAAATAAAACGGAACATTTTTAAAACACATGCAGCGCCATCTATTCACACTCACATGAACTAAATTACTAGACAATTGAACATCAGCAATTAACATCAACTTCATCACAGAAGGTATGTCAAATGTGGCGTCAAATGGTTTGTAGATTGGAGTCATCAGCATATCCTAACTGAAAAGCAGGGGGACAGCTGAAAACCAGCGCAGCAGTTTACGTTGTAACATATGCCGAGGCGGGAATTTATGCGTGTATTGTTTTGTTGTTTTATTTACATTGCTTGTTTACAGGGTGTAAGGTACAGCTTGGGAAATATTTAAATGGTGTAATCTCCTCTTAACTATGATCGGCTACAAGTTATTTTTTTCCCGGAATAACCAATACAATACCCCCCCCCCCACGCCGCATCGCAGTTAAGTAAGCGATTTACATTGCTGGTTTTCGTGTTTTACGCAGTTATGATTGTTTTTATTGCAAAATGGAAAGTATTCTAATAAATAATTTAATTTTAACGCAGAAAATATTTAAAAACCTGTTTTTCTTGGTCTGGATTCAAGGTTGATGGTCTGTATGTCGTACGTTGCAATGCTCTCTGCTGCAACAAATGCATTTGATTTGAATCACTACTTACCCGTCCTTTGCTGATCACAGCCTTCCTATCCCCCAAGATGTCGGCCTCGTCCATGAAGTGTGTGGTCAGCAGCAGCACCTTGCCCGTCCTCGCCCGCTGCAGGATCCGCCAGGTCTGTCTCCTGGACACCGGGTCTACTCCTGCCGTGGGCTCGTCCAGGATTATGATCTGCAAATATATTACCAGTATAAAGTAAAGTAAAGTAATCTTTATTTGCAGTAAATATGGTATTGTCCCATCCAACTGATAATGCGTATTTAACGTGTTTGAGCTAAAAAGACCCATTCTGCCGCCGCCCCTGCCACCCGTGTAGTCCTGCTTAAGTGAGAGGGTGCCAACGTACTAACGCAGGAGCGTCCCATATCAGAGAGCGCCCCTTTTGCTAGGGAACCATCGTAAGACCATCTGGTCTTTTCCCATCTGAACGGCTCAGGCCGAGCGGCTCTAGGATAGAGGGAACGTTGGCCGAAATTAGGGATCTGCGTATAATATCGTTTAGGGCATGGTGACGCGGTGACTCAATGCGTGATGGCCATTAGCTTCCACAGTTGAACCACAAATGCATAGATGTGGTTGAAGTAGAAATTAATTTGAGTAAAACTAAGAAGAATGCAAGTTGATTTCATTATCTAAATGACGGCCGGTTTGGTCGAGTGGTAGTGGCGCTACCTCTTGATCGACGGGTTCTAGGTTCGATCCCCAGTCGGGGCAAACATTTGTGTAAAAACCAGTTGTTTGTTCTCGGGTCATGGGTGTTTGTGTTTGTCTTTATGTGTGTTCCAAGGGACCCACGACACAAGGTGAAACCTTAGTGTGGGCCTTTGAGTGTATAGCGTTTATTTTTTTTATTTTTTTTAAATCTACTTGCATCGTCGGTGCGTGGGAGTACCAGTGCCTTTATAGGCATTTTCTGGGTTAACTCGCTCCATCGTCGACCTCATCTTTGACCTTATGGTCAAGATTGAGGTCAAGAGTTAAACCATCTTACAATAAAAAAAAATCTTAGTTGTAGCAAACTTTCATTGTCAGGTCTGAGTGTATTTGTGTCTGTGTGTGTGTTTGTAGTTGTGCTGAAAAGAGCTAGTTAAAGGGAATTTCAGTACGTGATGTTACTTACCTTCGGATCTCCAATGAAAGCGATGGCAATGCTGAGTTTCCTCTTCTGTCCCCCTGAGAGATGTTTGGAGAACACGTTAGCCTGTTCCGACAGTCCGACCTCTACCAATGCCTTGTGGATTTCATCTGATCGCCTTTTGCGAGGGATACCCTGGAATACAACACTAGCATTTCAAAGAGGCACATAACTTTTGATAACCTGTTACGGCAGATTATACTGTTTAATGCTATCGCGCGTGGCTAATTTCACAGTTTATCATTTTTTATCCGTCATTGATGTTATTGCAACAGTGCCCGGCCTTTCTAAAATACCGGAATCTCAGAATATGCCAGCCGCCTACTCTTCATAGAGGCTTTACTGTAAGTCTCAGTAATTGGGTTATGAAGGTTTTGCTGTATTAAGGCTGACAACCAATTTCCATATATAAATAACCCTCAAAATGTACGTCTAACGTGGCGTAACGTGATTCAAGAACTAAGTAATGCTCTGCTTACGTCGACAGGGATAAAGGCGTGAATGTATGTATTGTAATTTCTATATAATTACCTTGACAGCAGCGAAAAACTGTAAATGCTCCTTGACAGTGAGGAGATCAAACAAGACGTCCTGTTGCGGACACACGCCGATCATCTGACGGATCTCGTACATGTCGTTTGGATCTCTGTGGGCAAGTTCATTATTTAACTAAACTACCTTTCTGCTCTACAACCTCATATAGTTTTCGTATAGAAACAAAACCGCCGAATTTAGTAATAGTAACGAGAGTAAAACTGTGTTATACCCTATTGCGAATTGAATTACAAAATATAAATAAAATATATTTTTCCAGAAGCTTAGATGGATAAACGATGGATGTAAAGCGGAAGAGAAAGGTGTGAAAAACCTAGGACTGTGGGTAACCCTGACTCTATTCCCAAACTAGGCGAACCTAAAAAATATATGTCTCTTATCTTATCAGTCGATCTATTTTCGGTAGGTACTACAAATAATAGAGCCTCAACTACAAGATCTCGTTAATCAACATTATCCAACTGAACCAGAGAAAGATGCCATCATTTCAAAACGAGTGTTATGTTTAAACTTAATATTTTCACAAGATTCTTACCTAACATCTAATCCATACACATAGGCCGTGCCAGCAGTAGGGGCAGTTAACCCAGTCAAGATGTTAAACAGCGTGGACTTCCCAGCACCATTATGGCCAAGCACAGCAGTGATCTGACCCTCGTAGATGCTAAGGTCGATGCCGTCGATAGCCTTGATCTCTGGACGGCGACAGTGGCGGAAACTCTTCTGCAAGCCTACGATTCTGATCGCCTCTTTATCTTGGAGTTCCCTGTTGGAAAGAAAATTGTATGTGAGGGTTTAAACATTTGGATTTCATCCTTTAATCGATTGTGATAAAATATTAAATTATCGATACACAAAATGAAGCTCGATGGATAAATGTAATTCTGTCTTCATTATTAACTTGTATCTGAATTTGACTTTAAGACTATCAAAGTCCAATTCGACAAACATTTTCAACGTCCACTACTGATCTTTGGGCTTCCTCAAGAATGTCGACATCTATAAGTCCTGTCTCATTGCATCAAGTCTAGAGATGTCCCACTACGTTTACCAGATCTTCATGTATCTTCTGTGGTCTGCCTTCATCGTAATAAAGGCAATTTATAGTATTAATGTCCAGTATTTGGCAATTTTTACGGCGTGTTGTTACTCTGAGCTTTCAACTTATTAATTTATCACCTGGGCACAGGTTCGATGTCCTTGTTATGCGCAGCTGCTTCGCCATTGGAATGGAAATGGACGGCTGACACTCTGCCACGGCGACTGCCCAGCCAGAAAGACGGCAACAAGCAAAACCAAGGCTTCTGTTTGATCCCATATTCACCTGGAATGTTTTATCTATTATAATATAACACTCATTCAATAATTAACGGCATGCACATCTATTAGTGCACTACTTTTATGGTATCACAAAACGGAGCTTTCCATATTTAAAGTCAATCAATATAAAGAAGTACCAACGACGGTCCGAATATTTAACCCTGAGAAACGCTGTTTGGAACAGATCCTAGTGTTCTCATAATGTTCATATCGACCGCTTGCTATCCTATCATTTAGTTAAGTATCAAGAAGTTCGAGCGCCTCGTCCTCTAGTACTGAGTTATTTGGAGTAAGTTCCAGACCCAGGCTCATATCATATTACGTATAATAGACACATTTGAAAGCCTTAGACAAATCATAAACTAGGAAATATTGAATCATGGGTTTATTGAGCGTTGCCTTAGTAGACAGTTGAGGTGAAACCAAGCTTTTTTGAATTCAGATTATAATAACAAAAAAAATGAATCTTACTAGGAATGACTGCATCTAGCCAATAAGCGAAGAGTCCATACAACACGGTGTCAACTGCCATCATGATGAGACTACCTCCAAAAGGAACCCCGGGACCACTCCATAGGTTGTCCCAAGTTACTCCCACGCCAGCCATGTCCAGCACCAGAGCCTGAAATAATTATGGAAGATAAGATGTAATTTGTGATGTTGCAAGTATTTCCTACGAAAAAATGAATCAATAAAGGTCAATAGTTACTTCCATATTTACTTTTTTATAAAAATATATTAAATGCAAAGATTTGGTTTCTGAAATGTTTTCCTTAGTCACAGCAGATACACGCCTAAATAATGTTTCACAAATTCCCAGATTTAACTTTTCTTTCCCACCGATGTATTAAGGCGACTACAGCACCCGATAAAGGCAGCGCAGATAGGAATAGTGCCATCTCCGTCGCTCAACAGGCCTGGGCCGGCAGTGCGAACAGTGTCAATACACGAAGTTTACGGACTATCAAAGCGTGCGTGCGTAAAAACATGTTCGAAAGTTAGAAAAATGAGATTTATGGAAAGCTAACAGCTCCATAAATCTCATTTTTCTAACTTTCAATTACGAACATTTTGATAGCAAATTCAAGTTCCTGTGTGCATTTTACTATCCAGCTTAAAAGATACACAATATTGGCTATTAGAGGTGACTTTGTGAGATTTTTCTATCGAACCAAAAGTGCTGAATTATGTTTTCAGCAAACTACTTATCTAGTTTATGTCCTGAATATTACCGTGCTATTTTTTTTTCTTCGATTTAATGCAGTGCGTCATGCTTATCTACGCATCATAAAATCGTAATTTAGGTGCTGTAGTCGCCTTAATAATTTTATTAAAAATAGGGTAGAGGCGTTTGTTTCATCTACAGACGACTGTACCTTATCCATGGCAAGAGCGTAGCAGCTGGAGCTGATGAGCGAGACAAACCAGAAGGCGAGGGAGTCTGCGTTCGAGACAAACACCTGGATGAAGTACAGCCCACTCATCAGGTTCACTGCGAAACTGCCCAAGATGCCAGCAGTCTGGAGTGGCAGAAGATACATGAGATTAAGCGCAAAACCAATAATAATAATATCCAGAAATATTGTGTTGGATGAAGTGGTCATCTATCTTATTTAACTTATGTTTTTCGGAATTCCGGAGAATTTTGATTATTAAAAGTATTTTTGATATAAGATATTTACAAAAAGTAATCTGATATTTCTTACCCTAGCCTTGTCGAAGAATGGAGTGAGCATAAACGCAAATGTGATGATAGTGAACCCGAAGAGCAGCATCAGGAGGAAAATTAGGATGTAAGAGGAATGTTGGAACACCTGAAAACAAAGAATGTATCTCTTATAAAAATTATTTTATATTTATAGCCAGTGGCGCTCGCTGATCTAAACCGATCAGTGAGGTTAAGCAACGCACACAGGCAGGGAACCCAATAGTTGATCAAAGTGGAAATTTCACCCCGAGCGTTTCTTTGCTTCCTAGGGCAAGTTCAAGCGTTGGTCCCGGCTGTTTTCAATTCGATTGACTTAATTAAAGTACAGCTAAATAGTTGTGTACATTTAGTTAAACATTCGGGTACAGTCGAGAGCAGGTCACGCTTTACACTACCAGTTCAAGCTGAGCTCTGATTTATACTGCGCGCCATACAATGCAAGGCCGGTCCAAAGTCCAAAGTGTCAAGCTTGACGTGCTCTTGAGTGTACTTAACAAAAAGCCAATGACATTTACTCCAAGCGCCATTACTCCAAACTTCCTAAAAATGCAGCACGTCTTTAAGTTTTTACGATAGATTCAATACAAATGAATATAAAAACTCACTTTTAATGTGAAGAGGAGAACGGTACTGACGATGGATAGAATAGTGACAAATACAGCGTAGATCAGAAACCAGGAGCCCCTGAAAACAAATTATTAAAGCTTTGATTAGTTTACGTAGCAATTAGGCAAAATGTATTGGATATTTCAGTTTACTACATCTCTACGTCGTTCATAGTAGGTAATAATAGAACGAAAACAAATGAAACAGGCAGACGTTTTGTGACAATTATCGTATATCAAAACATACTATTGACGCAACTGACAATGATAACCCATTTTTTAATTCAAACTTCGTCGTTCTTAAGTCGCACGATTAGTCGGTCTTCGGTATGTCCAAGCCATCATTTACTAATGATGGACCAACAACTATCCAACATCCAAGGACAAGAAGTATATGCTGTCACTGAAAAGGCGTCAGTCAAACCTAACCTTTCAATCAATTTCTCGATGTATTTCGTTTGGTCGAGAGAGTGAACATTTTTCAAATATGACGTGTTTGATTTCTTGTAAAAAAATTATTTCTAAGAATCAATTAATCCATCAGTCTGTATTAACTTAAGAAGGTGTTTGTTTCGTTGGTGGTAACCTAATTTCTTGAACGTTGGACTGGGAGTGAAAGAAACACTTAGAATGTGCCAGCTACCTACTCTTCCCAGGTATACATACAGTAAAAGTGTGTAAGTGGGATGCTAGGATTTTGCTGTATAATTGGCGATAGGCTGACCACCTCTCACCATTATACAACTTGTTTCATCTGATATCCCTCACAATTTGTGTCTAACGTGGCATCTAGTGGTTTTAGAACCAGTGATGCTCTGCCTACCCCATTAGGGATTATAAGCGTGAGCGTATGTATGTATGTGTATCTAATATTCGTTAACTTCACAAAACTTACCAATAAACAGAATCTTTTAGCCCCATAATCCTCATTCCTTCCCGTATCTTCTTTTCCTTCTCTCCGACCACGAACATGAGGAGGTAGGTGATGAACTGACTCAAGGTCATTACCATGTACATCGGCATGATGACCCTGAAGATCACAAGCCAGTCTCCGGTGTGCTGGCGTTTCGGGAACTGACGGAGATCGATTCGAGGTGGAGGGAATGATTGACCAGTGTCGAGCTGGAAAGAAGGTATTAAGAATTGACTAATTGTGTGGTTAGGCGCTCAGCGGAGATTGTTTACCAGCTGCCTCTAGGTATTAATAATACATTCTCTTAAATCCAGTATTCAATCCAGGATGACACCACCATGGAACAACCAGGGCATCTGTTCCACTAATCAATGGGGTCTCAAAGGTTCAATGACAATGGTGACCATTTCATCTGTTCAGGTGGTAAAATTTACAATTATCGAAACCTCAAACGCTTGGTGACAACTGCCCCGACCAATCACGCCACCGCCAACCGAACGTTAGCAGGTGGCAGCGAAAGTCAAGGCAGGCTGTCATCAATTGTTGTATGAGGTGTAAATAGTTCTAAATTTCACCACCTGCCGGGCTATGATGATCACAACGACATATTATCTCACGCGTTATCTCGTGGTCACGTGACGCTTTCTCGTAATCTCATTGGTCGAAACAGTCACGTGACCACGAGATAACGCGTGAGATAATATGTCGTTGCGATCATCATAGCCCGGCTGAACGGATGAAGTGATACCATTGTCATTCCATATCATTATCATCAGTTAGTCCAGGTCCCACTCGTCTATCAGAAAGTGTTAGGTCCATTTATTTTTCGGCATTTTAACGCTCGAATCAGCTTAAAATACTCTAAAACAGACTACAAGTTACCCTTTCTCAAACATTTTTAAGAATCCTTCCCCGTGTCAAATATGTGTTCAAAAAGTCATAAAATTCTTCGAAAAGGTAAGGCTGAAAAGCAAACAAAATTCTTTAAGCATAATGAACAAGTCCCGCAGGAAATTTACCTTAATTTTAATATAATCAATGAGGGTTTGAAGAGCGAGAAATCCTGAGTAGTAGTACTGTAGGACCGGGCAAACGTCTTCCCTGTGCATCTCAGAGAGTGGGATCAGGTCTCGGGACCAGTCTGAAGACCAGTCCTTCACCGTATTTCTCTCTCGACACTTAGCTGGTGAGGTGAACAGGGCCCTGGTGGATGGAGTGCCCACGCGAGAAGGATTTGTGCGGATTGTGTATCTGGAATTGGAAGGAATAGTTCTTCAGATTTTTTCAGAAGCTGTGGAATCAATTTTGGCTGTTGCTTATTTATCTAACCAACTGATAAAATTACAAATATCAAAACATAACATTTAAAAATAAGCAGAACTTTCGTCTATCAAATAACCCGCCCTGAATCTGACCCGTCCTAAATGTCTTCATCAAGCTGACAAATTAATAAATTATATTATATTATTAATTCTACCGATAAAATTTACAAAATGTTTTATTATCTACCTACAAGTACTTTTGAATAAACTGAATCAGTTCAAGGTTATATTCCAGTATAAGTTCCATTAGTTAACGAATTTTGAAAACATGCTCAAAATTTACAAAAATTTTCTCAAGGAAAACCTTTACAAAACATCACGAGTTTTTTAGAGAAGCTTGTTTTTCATATTTAGACCAATATTCCTCCGATAAGGCTGCTTGGTTTGGTAGGCAGATTTAGATTGCCATTAACTTTTTACAATCACTCAATAGACATTACAGGTACAGACCTGAGTGGTTCTTCAAAGTTGCTAGGGTCGGAATGGAAGATGACTGCGATGGGGAAATTCCTGGCGTCGTTGTGGTAGGCGTCGTTCAGATCCGTTGTGTTGTTGTACCGGATCCAGTGTATGGGGTGCTGGTCGGAATCCAGAAGCAGGCTATTGATCTCATCCAGGAATGCCTGGGGGATTGAGATTCAAAAATCACCTTAAGACTCTCTAAATTGAGATAGTTAGACGTGTGGTGTCTTGGACCTCCAAACCATACAAAACGGTCTGTAGACCAGCTGTGATGTCGATCATAAACTCTGTTTGTAAGTACATAATTGGAAGACTGCTGGCCGGTTTGGTCGAGTGGTAGGTGACGCTGCCTCTTGATCGGCGGGTCCTGGGTTCGATCCCCAGTCGGGGCAAACATTTGTGTAAAAAGCAGATGTTTGTTCTCGGGTCATGGGTGTTTGTGTTTGTCTTCATGTGTTTTCCAAGGGACCCACGACACAAGGGAAAACCTTAGTGTGGGCTTTGAGTGTGAAGCGTTTACTGAAGAGCATTGTACTCAGTCAGTACAAATCCATAATCAAAACCAAATTACAAAATATGATAATAACAAAATTAAATTGCTTTACTACTTACATACTTGTTACAAGATGAATTTTAATATAAACACTATACACTCAAGGGCCCACAAAAAGGTTTTCCCTTGTGTCGTAGGTCACTTGGAACATATACATTATGACCCGAGAACAAACTTCTGCCTATAACACAATGATTTGCCCCGACTGAGAACCGATCAAGAGAATGATCAAACCGGCCGTAATTGTAATTAATATTTATGATTTTTTATTTATTTATTTATTATACTTAGCTTCAGGTACCAATTGTTTTGAGAGATAGAGTGATGTAGTGAGATATGTCAATGTATATGTGGCAAAGCTGACAAACCATAGTCCCATTGGAGTTCTGCCAATCAGCCACAATAGCGACGGAATGGTTTTCAGGGAAGGCGTCATGATGGATGCGCAGGAGTCGGCCTGGCTTGCGGACCTCCGGGAAGTTTGGGTTTGGAACCAGCATCTTCAGGAAAATCAGCACTCCCAGCGAATAAAGGGGAACTAGCACCTCCTGGGGAAAGAAAAACAAGGAAAGATTAGAGGCTTCACTAAAGAAAGAATATATTATATACAGGGTGTCATATACAGCTTAGCAAAAACTGAAACGCTGAATTCAGATAATGATTCTAAATGATTTTTAACGGACTTAAAAAAAGGAGGAGGTTCTATGTTCGACTGTATGTACCTTTTTTTATATGTATGAAAAATAGTCACAAAAAATATTTTTGAAAATCGGTCCATAAATGGCTGAGAAATGCCATTTATGGACAGATTTTCAGAATTATTTTTTTGTTCGAAAGAGTATACTCCAGAGGTGGTCCCATTGTAACCAGATCAGGATCTGATGATGGAATCTCAGGGAAATCTGAAGGAAACTCTCCAATTTTATAGGCCCTTACATTGTTTCTCACCCACTTTCAATTATTTACACTAAAAATAGTAAAAAATAATTTACTTTTTACAAAAAATGAAAATCGACTACGAAAAGCGAAAAATAAAAACGTAGCATTTAGCGTGCTACGTACAGCTACTGATCTGTTTGAAGTCACTTACATTGAAGGCGCTTCCAGCTTTGTAGCTGATCATATTAATGGATAGACTAAGTCCAGTTGGAATTAAGTATTTGCCAAGTCATGTCCCTAACACCCTAAACCAGTGGTTCCCAAAGTTGACTGGGCGGCGACTTACCAAAATGATAGTCCAAACTTGGCGACCCACCTCGACCTAAAAATTTTTTAAAGGATATGGTATCTTTACGACCTAACGTTGCAGTAACGTACCTAGTTTAGCGCCATCTATCCGGCGCCTGAGGAAAAATTTTAAAAAAATAAAAATAAAATCCCTCATTGGCTAGTTGCATTTGCCACCGCCGCCGCCCGCGCGCTGCCCCGCCGGCGCGCCGCCGCCACCGTGTAGGCTGAGCTGAGTTACACACGACGTGCGGATGCTGACCGAACCACACGTTTTTTGGTGTTACCACCGCGACCCACCTAAAATCTTCTCGCGACCCACCAGTGGGTCGCTACCCATAGTTTGGGAAATACTGCCCTAAACCCTATGTATAGGTATGTACACAAATATTTTTAGATGCGCTATCTACACAACTTCGAGCGGGAAATCACCAGAAGAGTGCAGCTTGGCTGGGCAGCGTTTGGGAAGCTGCGTCATATCTTTTCGTCGCCACTCCCGCAGTGTCTAAAGACCAAGGTCTTTAATCAATGCGTCCTACCAGTCATGACCTACGGAGCCGAAACGTGGAACATGACAGTGAGGTTGGCCCACCGATTGCACGTCGCTCAGCGAGCAATGGAGCGCTCCATGCTCGGGATCTCGCTAAGGGATAGAATCCGAAACGCGGTCATCCGACAGAAAACCGGAGTGATGGATATTATCCAAAAGTGTAGCAAGCTGAAGTGGCAGTGGGCTGGCCATGTCTGTCGCAGAACCGACGAGCGTTGGAGTAAACAGGTTCTCGAATGGAGACCACGTCTTGGCAAACGTAGTGTAGGACGCCCCCCAGCCAGATGGTCAGATGACCTAAAGAAGATAGCGGGTAGTGGCTGGATGAAAACAGCGGAGGATCGTTCAAAGTGGCGCACCTTGGGGGAGGCCTATGTTCAGCAGTGGACTGCAATAGGCTGATATGATGATGATGATGATCTACACAACAAGAAGAGAATAAGGATAAGGAAGTGAATACTCACAGCCAAGGTCTTCCTAGTATCTCTCTTCTTGAGGAGAAGGTTCCTGACGACGGTGGCCCATAGCTGGGGCCACCACTGGGCCGGGGGGCGGGTGCCCATCGCGCCCCGGAGCCTGCTACCTATCGCCACGCAGTCGGCCGCCGATCGTTCCTTCTCCGGGCATTTTCTGGAAAGAAAAATAAGATTTCGTAAAATCCTTCATTATTCCTTGCTTACATTATAAAAGGAACGTTCTGGACTTTCAGCTTTCTAGTGCCAAGGGCTTGGGTTGGACGTAATCAGATCTGCACTCCTACTAATATTATAAATGCGAAAGTTTGTGAGGATGTATTGATGTATGTGTATATATATATATATATATATATATATATATATATTCTTTATTGCACTTAGATAACATGGGATACAAAATAAAAGAAAAAAAAGTTTACAAAGGCGGACTTATCACTAATAGTGATCTCTTCCAGCCAGTCTGGTGCAGTGAGAAATATTGTTTTAAAAACGCGGGACAAAAGTGCATATTTGATCAAACAACTCTAAATAACCAAAAAATAACTACACTAACTCATTCAAATATCTATATTAAATACAATAACACAATATATACGACATAAATATATATATATATATACAATATACCTGCCTATGATGACTCGTTCGAAAGATAGTACTCTTTTAAACGCTTTTTGAAACTAACGACTGTTGGACTGTCCTGCACACTCCTCGGGAGCCTGTTCCACAATTGAACAGCGCGTACAGAAAAGGAGTTGAAGAGGAAATTGGTGTTAGACCTAGGAAACTCTAGCATTCTAGTAATGCAGGATCGCTTAGGTCGGGGACCAGGGGGAAGGAAATGGATACGGGAACGTAGATATTCTGGAGAGGAAGGATTTTTAAGGATTTGATGATGTATTGATGTTTTTTACTCTTTCTCTCTGAAACGGCTGGACCAATTTGATAAATTTTGGTATGGAGATAGCTGACACCCTGGATTAACACATAGGCTACATAATTTTCCCAAATTTCCAAGGAAACGAAGTTTGGAGCGGAAAACTAGTTTTATTTATAAGAAAATGTAAATATAGCGCCTTTTTATAATACGAAAACGGCACGGCAAAATTGTATTACCATTGGCTCCTATGCACTGGTGATACTAGAAGCTGAGAACATAGAAGGCAATGATAATACAAATTCTGTCATACTGTGCCGTGCCGTTCGAATAATAAAAAGGCCCATTACCTATACCTACTTAGGATTTTAAGCGCTATGCTAAACCGTAGCTAACTAGTACTCAAAACGTTCGCGTCTATAATTTCGCCATTATCGATTCATATAACATAGGGGTTCTAAAGAAGGGCTAAGTTGGCGTGGCAACAGTTTGAAAAAAAAGCAGCCCCCTTGGCGCCTCCAGGTTGTCATTTCATAATGCAAGCGACTTCCGGTAGCGCCGCGCCCTCTGCTTCCGGTGCTACGTTTTGTGCCGTAATTGTACCTAATTGCTCCGTGGTAGGTAAATTTTTATCTTTTATTAAGTTTTACTAAAACTTGTAAGAATTTCTGTTGTATCTAATGAAGTAATGACCCTCAGAATGAATGTCCAATTTGGCTTCAAGTGGTTCTAGAACTGCATAACGTTCTGCCCGATTTCTAATTTTTTTTTTTTTATTCATGTGCTTGTCACGAACAGCACTATACTATTTATCGTCATCTAGACTTCTCGTCAATGTCATATTCTTATGCCACCGCGCACCGGGCTGTAGCGATAAAATGTAAGGAATTGACAGACTCAGTAAAAAGTCACGTTTACAGTCTATGTCAATCCCACACATATCCGAACTATCGATTTAATTATCGCTGACAGAACACGATCTTGTCTACGCCTCTTTTTACGAAACTAAATGTGACTGTGAAAATGGAAAGGTACAACTTTTGTAATAGTCGTTAAGGTTCACAATTAGTGTGATGATGAGCTATTGCAATCATAACACTAATTGTGAACCCCGAAAGTTGTACCTTTTACTAAACACAGTCACAAATTGTTTTTGCAGAGTGTTCAATGCAAATCAGTGTTCTCAGAACAACAAACCATCACGCTCTAGCAAATAGAGATTCTAATTCTAAGCGGCACGAAACGGATTATTGGAATAAAGATGACTATGTCTTTGTACGGACATGATTAGTTCTGTCTGACTGTCAATCAAAAGACGGGAAGTAGGTAGCTTGGTCAAATATGTGACTTGAATATTAAATAACTGACATTGATCACTAGATTACATCTACACTAATATTACCAAGAGGTAGATTTGTATTTTTTTTAGTTTGTTTTGTAACGAGTAAACTCAAAAACTAAATGACAATGCCAACAAAATGGCTGACATTAAGCTGTCAGTTTTGGGCGGGAAAAGCCCCGTGAGGTGTGCCACATCAAGGGCGTGACTGTAGCGTTTTTTCAATAATTGAATCAGTTTTAAGCTTAAACGGTGTTTTCCGGTTCACAGAAAATTGGTTATTTATGTATCTTAATTATTCTTTAAATGCCTAGCTAGGTACTTAGCCTAACCTTTCTCTTTTTTGCCGTGTGGTGATTGGTTGAGAATAACACCACCCCATCTGTTTCCGTGGGTGTCGAAAGAGGCGACTAAGGAAACACAAATGAGACCTGCCTAGTAGTAATCCATCCCAGGTAACGACACTTCATTTTTTTCTAAATCTGAGGTGTCGTCTTATGGTCTTATGTGGTGTGGTAGGCTCTGTAAAGGGCCGTCTGGTTCACGACCACCCTCCGACCAAAGACCGACGCCAAACAGCTTGCTGTGTTCCGTCGGTGCGTGGGAGTATCAGTGCCTTTATAGGAATTTTCTGGGTTAACTCACTCCATCGTAGACCTCATCTTTGACCTTTATGGTCAAGAACTGGATCTCATGATCCAACCATAGTTCGAATGTAAGGCGGAAAAAGCGCTAGAAGATAAAGATAAATGAAAAGAGGATCATTGTGAATTGTTTAACGAGTGTCTGTGAATAATAATAAGTACATAACATATATTTAACCGACTTCCAAAAAGGAGGAGGTTCTATGTTCGACTGTATGTATTTTTTTATTATTTTATATATGTTCACCGATTTCTTCGCCATTTTTGGACCGATTTTCAAAATTCTTTTTTTGTTCGAAAGAGTATATTTTAGAGGTGGTCCCATTGTTACCATATGTCACGATCTGATGATGGAATCCTATGGAAATCGAGGGAACCCTTGAATGGAATAGGCACTTAAAATGTTTCTCATGTTGTTTGTATTATTTACACTAAATTGAAAAATAAATAAAAATTTTAAGATAAAAAATTAAACCGACTTCAAGAAACTTAAAAATAAAGACGAAATCATTTAATGTCCTACGTAGACAGATCTTTTTGAACTAGTTTGAAGTCGGTGCCAAGTAAAATAAGCTTGATGGGCCGCCTTTGCTTGGGTTTCAGTTTTATGAGAAGAAAAAAAAAGTATCAACAAAAAAAGTCACAAAAAATTCAAGTCTAAAGTCTCGCTAACTAACTTGAAGTCTAAGACATCTAATGAACAGTGTAGTTTTTTTCGTAAACAGACGCTAACACAAGTTCAATTTACTAAATTGGCATTCCAAAGTCGCCTATCACAGTCACTGGTCAATAAATGAAACCTTAGATTGACAATCCCAAGGTTTGATGGCGAATTAAATTGGAGCGGAAGTGACGTCAATTTACGTCATTAATACTCAGGAGGCACGCCATCCGCTACGCAGGCTTTGATTTTTGTTTAAATTAGAAAATTTGTCTTCAGTTTAACTGACAGGGAATCTATTCCACTAATCAAATGGCCCTCAATGGCGGTTGAATAACAATGGAGGTCATTTTATCAGGGCCCCGATTCTGTAACTGCAGTTGTGTGTCGATGGAATGGTCGTCATTTTATCCGTTCAGGTGGCGAAGTTGAGAACCATCCAAATGTCATACATCTAATGACGGCTGCTTTGACTAATAGTTGCGCCACCGCCACCTGAATTTTCAGGTGCGGTAGTTTGCAACTTTACGTTCTCAATTTGACCACCTGAAAAGATATAATTTTCCACGTCTAAAACGTAAGAGTCACCGACTTCAATCTCAAAAATAGTTAAAAGTAATAATAATAAATAATAATAATAATAAATTGTTTATTCATTTACAAAAAGGCATACATGATTAGCATTAGAGACTACAAAAATATTAAAAAATAAAATAAAAGCAAACTTAACTAATTAATTAGGTATACGCCTGAACTAGGTGAAACCTGTGTTTCAGGCAATATACGATGGGCAGGTACATAAGCTAAATCCAATTTATTTCTGATAACAAATACCTATTATATGACTAATGCATATAGGATGTGTGCATTTGTGTCTATATTCTAACAAAAATAGTAATAAAACATTATAACTAATTAATTAATGACAATATTTAAGTACTCACTAACTATTTTACAATTGACATACAATTTTCGGTTTCGTCATAGGAAAACTGCTGTAAATAATCATAGACTAGCTTCTTACATTCGAATAAATTCTTATCGTAGATAGGTACTGATTTGTTTAGTTTGTTATACAAAAATGGACCGAGGAAGGTGAAAAACTTATTGCTATAAAGGAATTTTGAAGACGAGCTTACTTTGCAAACGATGTCCTTTCGTCTTTTATTAGTAGTGTTAGGGAGGTATGCAAGTGTCTTGTGTTGTTTTAGGATAGTGTTAAATATAAATAGCTGTCGTACAGTTAGAACTTCGCAGGATGCATACAGCATCTTAGTAGGAAAAAGATATGGTCGGAAGGTGGCTACTTTGAGTATCGCTCTTTGAGCACGTTCAAGCGGTAGTAACACGGTCTTTGGTGCTCCTCCCCAGGAAGTAATGCAGTACGATATAATGGATTGGCATAAGGAAAGGTACACTAGTTTTATTAGGTTAGCACCAGCAAAGGTTCGCAAAGTCGCAAAAGTAAATATCTATTGACAATAATAAGCTTTAAAATTCTTTATATTGAATAATATTAAGGAACACACTAGTCGGAAAGACAATTTTTTCGAGAGTTTCCCTCAATTTCTTCAGGATTCCACCATCAGATCCTGGTTTCCTTACCATGGGACCACCCTTGGGATACTTCCTTTCCAACAAAAAAAGAATAATCAAAATTGGTTCATAAACGACGAAGTTATCCGCGGACATACATAAAAAAAAATATACGGTCGAATTGAGAAACCTCCTCCTTTTTTGAAGTCGGTTAAAAATGGCCTCCATTCCATCGACACATAAGTGAAGTTACAGAATCGGGGCCCTGTACGGGTGGCGAAATTGAAAACTGTTTAATTTTCATACATTTGCCACCCCACCCCGACTATAGCAGCACCACCACCAACGGAATGTAAAGTTGTAAACTACCTAGCAACTGAACATTCAGTTGGCGGTGACGCCACCAGTCAAAGCAGCCGTCATAAAATGTATGAAATTTGGATAGTTCTTAATTTCGCCACCTGAATGGATAAAATGGCGAAAAGGGTCATTCAACCGCCTTAATGGGCCTTTTTAGGGTTCCGTACCCAAAGGGAAAAAACGGCACCCTATTACTAAGGCTCCGCTGTCCGTCTGTCTGTCCGTCTGTCATCAGGCTGTATCTCATGAACCGTGATATTTAAAAGTTGAAATTTTCGCAGATAATGTATTTCTATTGGCCCTATAACAACAGATAGGTACTAAAAAGTTGAATAAATTAAATATTTAAAGGGGCTCCCATACAAAAAACGTGATTTTATAGAGTCCGACTCGCACTTGGCCAGTTTTATAGGTAATGGTACGGAGCCCTTCGTGCACGAGTCCAACTCGCACGTGCCCGTTTTATTATAATTCGAACGGCACGGCACGGCACTTCAAAATTTGAATTACCATTGCCCCCTATGTTCTCGTCTCTATTTTATTATTACATAGGAGTCAATGATAATAGGTACCATTTTGCCGTGCCGTTTTCGAATTATTAGTAAAACAGCCATCCTATTTATGGTACAAAATAGAAGACATAATAGTGGAAAAAAAAACTAATCGGAAAATATAAGGCCCCATTCTCCACATCCACATACATAACAAAATAAACCTTGACCGCACGGACTACTTACCTACAGTGGTGCTCTAATTAATTACTATGGTGTGCGAGCTGGGAGGCTATATTGCTAATCAGTGGAACATCGATAGTGAGCATTTTAACCCCCGACAAAAAAGAGGGGTGTTAGACGTGTGTGTCTATGTATTAAAGTGTGAGCAAACGTGACTCTAAACTTTAAAAAAATATTTAAATATTAAATACTACACACAGTATAAACAGTCTAACTGGTGTTTAATGAACCTTAAACTTTAAATATTTAACATTTTTTTTTTAATTATCTTCCTCATTAAATTTTTAGCAGAGTGCAATATAAAGAAGGAGAGAACCATATGTAGAGTAAGGAATATTAGGTCTCTATTTATATCTCTGGGCCTATTAACACATATATAAATTTGAAACGGTAACTCAAAAATGTAAAAAAAAATCACCACATATGATTACGGCGGGTTACGGTCATTAAGACCTGACTTTTAGTATATAAAATAGCGAAATCTATAATAGGTAATTTCACAAAGACAAACGGTAACGTTTTTCGTAATACAAATGTCCCCGGGCTACAGATCTACTATTATGTTTTTACTAGCTTTTCGCCCGGGACTTCATTCCCGTGGGAATTTTCCCGTCAATTTTCCAATGTTTTTAATAGTTATTCTGCTATTCGGGACGGAGAGAAATACAACAAATCAAAAACCATGGCAATCGGTCCAGCCGTTCTCGAGTTATAAGTGTTGTAACAACAACGACTATATAGATATGTTTTTATCGGAAGTAGGTGCAAATCTAAATCAGTTGCAAAGTAAAAGTACGTCACAAAGTAATAGTACCAATTTCAACTGCATTGCAAGTTTCAAGTTCACAGGAGTAAATCGATGTTCACGCTTTTACAGCAGCGTAACGTCAAAGTTTCAGTGAGTAAATTATAAAGGCTGGGTAACTGCCAAGAAACGGAGCCGCTGTGTCTACAGGCAAAGAGAGCTTTCCTTGCAATTCAAAATTTTAATTCAGATTTTTAAGTTCGTTATAGATTTATTTTAGTTTGTGCTTTTTGAATCGCACACCTTAATTTCTTTTAGATTCAAACATTAGCAGCTTAAAAGGGTCTTAAAAGGGAGTCACATTCGCGACTTAGATTTCATAGATTTTCACTCATTTTTCATTACTTTTTCTGGCCAGAACAATAAAGTACAAAATCATAAAATATAGAGTAAATGAAAATTGCATTCAATCAAAAGAAACTTTATGCAACAGTTTTTCGCTTAATATCAAAGTAGTTTGTTTATTCTTAAAGCAAATAAACGGCCACATGTTTCGCGATTTTTCGAAAATCATCCCCTAAGGGGTCAAAAATGAAATGGGTGACTAAAAGAGTTCTTTGCGCGAGCGAAGCCCCGGGAAAAAGCTAGTTATCAATAATTTGGTGCGTGTTTCGAAGTGTTTAATCCTTAGATCTTCTTTTAACAGTAATTTACGCTAACCCAAAAGGAAAACTTTGTGTGCTCTTAACACTACCCGCAGTTCTCCAGTGAATCTGTGATTGATGACCATGCTGATGACCACATGCTTGCAAAAGCGTCGAAATATCGGATACAAATTTAAAACAAAAATCGTTGTAAGAATCCGCTATAATGTGTTTAAAACTTATTTATTTTATTATTTAAAACAAATATTAATTGAAACTACTTCGAGATATCTACGAGTATAGGTCTGACAGTAAATAGCGCAAAAATGTATGGAGCTTTCGTGAGAGAGCGCACCACCGGCACCGTGACCACGTGACTCCCACTTACTTTTGTACATTTTGCATTTGATTTATTTACATAATAACAATTCATGATACTATGTATAAAACAAGGATTATTTTCTTAGTTAAAGTTAAATAACATTTTATTGCTTCACGTGTTTATAAGTTTGTGAGTACAGTAATTGTTTTCAGATTAGAATTTGCTACACTCAGTCTGTCTCGTATTTATTGTTTCACATGTACATTATTATCACGGAGTTGTAACGACATTTTTAAATAAACCTTTTTGCGATGTGTCGAACGAAACAGGCAAATCCAGTAACTAATTCAAATTGAGAGTCAATTAAAAGTGAACAATAGTAAACACTATAACGTGATTCTGTTCCCTTTGAAAATGTTATCACAGAATATTGTACGCACGGAGAGGGATGTGTATTTGACTAGTTAGATTATAAAAATATAATCTAACTAGCTTTCCGCCCGGGACTTCGTTCCCGTGGGAATTTGGGAAAATTAAGTGGCCTATGTGTTAATCCAGGGGGTCAGCTACTCCCATACCAAATTTTATTAAAATTGGTCCAGCCGCTTGAGCTCTTTAACAAACATCCATACATCCATCGGTTGAGAATAACACCACCCCATCTCTATCCGTGGGTGTCGTAAGAGGTGACTAAGGAAACACAAATGAGACCTGCCTCCTAGTAATCCATCCCAGGCAACGACACTTCATTTTTTTCTGAATCTGAGGTGTCGTCCTATGGTCTCATGCGGTGTGGTAGGCTCTGTAAAGGGCCGTCTGGTTCGCGACCACCCGAAGTCCGAAGTCCGGAATAACGAAGTCCTACCGAAGTCCGACGCCAAACAGCTTGCTGTGTTCCTTCGGTGCGTGGGAGCACCAGTGCCTTTATAGGCATTTTCGGGTTTACTCGCTCCATCGTCGACCTCATCTATGACCTTGGTCAAGATTGGGGTCAAGCAAGAGTTAACCCATCTCATAATAATAATAAAAAAAGTATTTCTGCCCATGAACAACTTTCTCCATTGTTCATGGGCAGAAATACTCTCTAATGTTTTATGTAGATGACATACTAGAGATGCAGATGTAGCACTTTCGCGCCTTTACTTGTTTTGACACATCATGCACCCATAGGTAGTAATGAAAGAGACTCAGTCCTTTATACTTATTTTTGACGCCTCACGGCTGACTCAGTCTTAGGTATAGTCCCCAACCTTTACTCATAAGACTAGCTTATTTAGTCGAAGTATTTTAACGTAAAAACTGAGCTGTTACTTAAACAGCTTAAAGTACTTAAAAGACTGGCAACTCATTGTCTAGAAGAGTTCACCCATCTTATAATAAAGAAATAAAAATAATCCATACAAACTTTCGCGTTTATAATATTAGTAATAAGGAAGTAAAGGTTAAGGATAGTAAGGATTTTACCACAGGGGACAACAAAATAAATGACTTACATTTTGTGGAAATCGCTTTTGTCAATTACAAATATATCAGCTTTGGCAGGTGATACTTTTGATGATCTCATCTTCAAAGGTGAATTTACAGCTTTAATACCGTTTATTTCCAAAGTTAGTTTGTTTCTAAACCGGTACGGAAGCCGGCGTTGCTCGAAGTTTCTAAGCCTTCAGCTACAAACATGCACTTTTATAGTAGGTTTTAATGAAATGCGCCTTACTTATATAAATTATACACGTGGCTCTCTAGTATCTTGATATCTCTATATGTGTAATTTTAATCATTTTATTTTTGTCGGAATAACAATTTCATTAGCTAAAGTACCTAGTTCCTACGTCTATATTAATATTATAAAGAGGAAAGATTTGATTGATTGTTTGTTTGTTTGTTTGCATTGAATAGGCTCCGAAACTACTGGACCGATTTCAAAAATTATTTAACTACCTATTAGAATCCTACATTATCCGTGATGGGCATAGGGCACACAAATACACAAATATTTGCCCCGACTGGGAATCGAACCCAGGACCCGTCGATCAAGAGGCAGCGCCACTACCACTAGACCAAACTGGTCGTCAAAATTCCCATGACTAAATCTCGCTCGAGTCAGATTTCCCATAACTTAATCTCGCTCGTGACGTCATTTTAGGTACGAAAAATTCGACACGCTAGGTTCTCATACAGTTTAAAGCGCTCTTTTCGTCTACCTCGATATAGGTCTGTGGATAAAATGGTCACCATTGTCATTCAATCCCCATTGAAACGCCTTTGATTAGAGGAATAACAAATCCTTCGATCGATCTAGTTCTTCTGTCTATACCTTGAGCTTGTTAACTCTCGTCCTAATGGGTAGAGATGAACGAGACTTAGTCTTTTAAGGCTTATTGTAAAGACTCGTCTCCATCTTACAGGACTCGACTCTAAAATTAAGATTTATTATTAAAAGACTAAAAACTGAAACGACTCTAGTTGTTTTCAAACGACTGAAAGACTTAACCGACTCCAGCTGATTTTAAAAGACTTAAACGACTCGAAATCTTTTATGTAAAAGGGCTTGCACCGCAGTTTGTGTATGATATTCAATATATCTTTTGTAACCTATCAACTAAAAGTAATAATTCACGCCTAAACCACTAAATACATTTTGATAAAATTTGACAAGGGGAAAAATTAGATATTTTACATTCTATCAATACATGCCTTACAACTCTCGACTTCCCGGACATTCCAGACAATGAGTTGCCAGTCTTTTAAGTACTTTAAGCTGTTAAGTAACAGCTCAGTTTTCACGTTATAAGACTAAATAAGCTGTCTTATGACTAAAGGTTGGGGACTATAAGACTGAGTCAGTCGCGAGGCGTCAAAAATAAGGCGAGTCTTTATTAAAAGCCTTAAAGGACTGAGTCTCTTTCATTACTACCTATGGGTGCATGATGTGTCAAAACAAGTAAAGGCGCTAAAGTGCTACACCTGCATCTCTAGTACGTAATCTACATAAAACATTAGAGAGTGTTTCTGCCGATGAACAATGGAGAAAGTTGTTCATGGGCAGAAATACTTTTTTTATTATTATTACGAGATGGGTTAACTGTTGACCCCAATCTTGACCAAGGTCGACGATGGAGCGAGTTAACCCAGAAAAAGCTAATTAAGGCACTGGGTACTCCCACACACCGACGGAACACAGCAAGCTGTTTGCTTCGGACTTCGGTAGGAGGGTGATCGCGAACCAGACGGCCCTTTACAGAGCCTAATACACCGCATGAGACCATAGGATGCCACCTCAGATTCAAAACAAACTGAGGTGTCGTTGCCGAAGATAGATTACTAGGAGCCAGGTCTCATTTGCGTTTCCTTAGTCGCCTCTTACGACACCACAAAAGAGATGGGATTGTGTTATTCTCAACCGATCACCACACGGCTGTATGAAATAAATACTCTCGAAACTTTGCAACACATCTTCTTACCAGCCCATATACGTCCCCACCGAGGGACACGGGCCTCCCTTCGAAACGCGAAGGGGATTTAGGCCATAGTCCACCACGCTGGAACATGCGGGTTGGTGGACCGCTCGTCTTTCGAAAATCAATTTTCTTGGACGGGCGGGTTTCATCACGATGTTTTCCTTCACCGTTGAGCAAGTGATAATAATTAGAAATCCGTACATAAATCCGAAAAGACGAATTTAATGGTACAGGCCCACACCAGGTTTTGAACCCGCGATCTTCGGATTACAAGTCTGGCTCATTACCAACTGGGCTATCACCGCTCTGAAAGCCCAGTTGCAACACATAGGTATGAAATACTCAAAAAATCCCCTTCTCATACTAAGGTAATCTTGTGATCAGCTGGATCGCAAAAGTTGTATTGAGAGCTGGAGAGGCGCAATTTTTTTTTTCATAATTCGACCTATGTTCAACTTTCTCAAAGGGGAATGTTGTTCAGTTTCATAGGTATAATCATCCCCTAAAATTTTGCTAGCTAATTTAAGGCGACTACAGCACCCGATAAAGGCAGCACACATAGGAATAGTGCCATCTCCGTCTCTCAACAGGCCTGGGCCGGCAGTGCGAACAGTGTCGATACACGAAGTTTACGGACTAATAAGAGTAAAAACATGTTCGAAAGTTAGAAAAATGAGATTTATGGAAAGGTGACAGCTTAAATCGAAAAATGCGTTAACTACTTATCGAGAGTGTTCAATCACAAGTCAATCACGAACATTTTGATAGCAAATTCAAGTTCTTGTATGCATTTTACTATGGTTTTTACAGCTTAAATAACAAATATTGGGTATTTAGAGGTGACTTTGTGAGCTTTTTCTATCGAACCAAAAGTGCTGAATCATGTTTTCAGCAAACTACTTATCTAGTTTATGTCCTGAATATTACCGTAGTATTTTTTTTTCTTGATTCAATGCAGTGCGTCATGCTTATCTACGCATCATAAAATCGTAATTTAGGTGCTGTAGTCGCCTTAAAGTCCCATCGATCAAGGGGCAGGGCCCTACCCAGTCCTGGATTTGTCAATAGGCCGTATAGGCCGCGGCCTAGGGGCGGCAGATTTCAGAGTCGATTTCACTCGATTTTAGAGGATAAAAGTCAAACAAGTTCACTGGTTTTCTCATGGTTTTTTAAATCCCTATAGAAACTCATTCTTATCGAAAATTTATCAATCCTAGGTTTACCAGTTATTGTACCTATTTAAGTAGGTAACTTTACTACAAATGGATAATTATTATTTTAAAAAGGTACATGGGGCGGCGGAAATAAAGTGGCCTATCAAAAATATAAATCCGGCACTGCCACTACCACTCGACCAAACCGTTTGGCTGTCTATACTTACTAATATTATAAAGAGGAAAGATTTGATTATTTGTTTGTTTGTTTGCATTGAATAGGCTCCGAAACTACGGGACCGTTTTGAAAAATTCTTTCACCATAAAAATGCTATATTATCCTTAACATAGGCTACATAATTTTCCTGAATTCCCACGGGAACGAAGTCCCGAGCGGAATGCTAGAATGTTCATAAAAAGATACTCACACACTGTAAACCCCAGTGTCCTTGAAAACTCGCATTGTAAAATAGAATAAAACCTGACCGATTGACCTAGCTGGGCACCCGGCCAACACACGAGACCTAGTTTCCTCCCGCGGCTCTGCATGCCGCCGGCAAGTCTGCATACTCTACACGCGCTATATGAATAGTTGAATTGTATGTGAGTGTTTTTGATCAGCTAAACTTATGAGGTGAATCTTCTACTACAGGGTTTCTCAAACTTTTGGCTCCACGAACCCCTGTTGAAAGTTTCCAGATGACAGCGAACCCCTTGACTAACCAAAGGTAACAAATACAGTGTCAAAAGAAATATATTTTTAATATTAATTTGATGGGTGTTTCTTGTCGCAAATTAAGTCAATCTTAGGAGTAATTTTGGACAAAGTGCCGCACGTGTGCCAGTCATCAAGTCGCCGCCATCACGTAAATCTTGCCGCGAACCCCCTACCGACGAATGGCGAACCCCTAGGGGTTCGCGTACCCCACTTTGAGAAACCCTGTTCTACTAAAACTGAACAAAACTCCAAGAAATTTGTGTCAAAAGAAGAAACAAACGACTTTTCATAGTAATCATAGACTTTTCAACGACTTTTCTCAGTGTCATTTTCTTTTAGAGATAAAGAAAAACGAAAGTTATAAAATGTATGGGATTGATGCTCAGTGGCAGACGCATTTATTTAAGTTAAAGCTTGTTTAAATGTAAAGCCGTCCTTAACTTAACACGACAGAAAGTGACAGTATGATATTTAATGTAGCATTAACTTTGACGTCTCTGCGACTGCAGCTCTAGCACGATAACGACAAACTCGCGCTCGACTCACGCTGAAACTTCACTTTGTTTGCGCGAGGGTCCCGGCCAAAGGCTTCCTCGCCCTACGGCGTTGTCAATGTTGACATTTTGATATAGGATCGCGGTGATGTCGCGGCGCTGTCACTATCGTACTCGGCCTGCTGAGTGTGACAGACACAATAGAAAAGTCACGTGGTTCGTCCATATCTTCGAAAATTTTCAGTGTTAATGTAAAAGCTGTATATTTTATTAACTTTCATTGCGTAGAACATTTTTTTTTCTCTACAATATTTTTGAAGATATTAGCGAAAAACTCAAAAGTGGGAACTTTCATCCCCTCCCCCTCCCCACTTCGGCGCACCTCTAGACGCGAGGACTTTTAGATATTTTAGTGGGTGCCGAAGAAATCGCTTAGGATCCAGCTCATGCACTCTACAACTACTGACACCAGGGTTAGTCAAGTTCGCCACACACTTGACTATACCTACACGATAAGAAGAAGAATTAAGAGGACTATAAGGAACATAAGTCAAAATGTGATAGAAAAAAATTCGCCTTTCCAAAACTTGTGCGGTCAGATGATTTGCCTTTGCATGGGAAGTCGAATTTTTTTTTTGAGAATTTCATATACTGGGTGATAAAAAACCTCCTAGCTATATTCAAAAACCTGAACCAGTATCACTTACAGAACACTTTTTTTTATTCGGTGGTTTTTTTTTCCTAAACGTAGACACCACTCGGGTGCACCCCCCGAGCGCTACCCGCACCCCTCGCGTCTCTGGTGTAGGAGTAATGTCTACGTTTAGTCAAAAAATTAACTATTCCCATTGAAAAAAAAAATTTTTTTTTTCGTGTTAAATTGTGTTCTTTGAGTGATACTGGTTCAAGATTTTGAATATAGCTAGGAGGTTTTTTATCACCGTGTATGGTAACTCTATATTTAGTTACAAAAGTATATACACACACACACACTGACTGATATATACATACATATAGTTAGACTAGGGGACTATTCTTGGCCTCCATAAAACGAGGGGTGTTTGTCTGTAAAGGGGAACTCTACCTTAATTAAATTCAGACTAGACGTGGGGATAACATTTATATATAGTTTACGTCCGTCCTTGACATTTTATGAGAATGCAAACAATGACAGTGTTTGTTTATTATATTACGGGCCACTTTATAATCTGTTAAACAACTTCTGCGATCATCTGATTGCAACTACTGAAAATCGAACTCTTTTTTTTTAAAGAATTTATAAAAAAAAGAAAACCTATAAGTGTTAAGTACAAAGGCAAGAGAAGCGAAAATTGTTTTCGAGTTTCGGCCTATGTTCTTTGGGGAGAGTTGTTCAGTCTTGTGGGCTGATTTACATCCTTAATATTCGCTAACTAACTTTAAAAGTCAATGATGTTACACATGTAAACAAGATGGAATAAACACAAACAGGAAAATTAACTAAAATAAAAGAAAAATAATAAATGTGCTATAATCAAACCTTGAAGCTCCGGCGCTCCTAGGTCTGACTAGTCAATCCTCAGGCTAAACTAACCTAGTCAAACCTAGGATAAACTAGTCATTCTGGGAAGAGACTGCATATTGGCCTTTGACAAATGCACAAACTATACAGTATACACGGTTCGTTTCACACTACGTGATCGCTAATTATAACGAGTTCCTTGGGGAAAGTTACTCAGTAACGCTAGCTTTAAATAGATGGAAATTGTGAACCCTAAAAGTGCATTGTACCCTCAAAAAGTGATAACCTCAGTTCAATAACACTAAGTTAAAGTTAATGTACTTTCTATTTGGGGTTGATTGATAGAAATTCGGACAAAGGCTGCGGTGGTTAGGGCGGTGACCTTGTGTGGACGCCTTCCCCGACGTTTCACGACATTTACACACCCCCGGCCCCGCTCAAAATACACTACGGGTTTTTATTTCTTTACTTTCCTCAACTGAAGGACAGTGAGTCAGGCTGCGATTTAGCTCTAGTTTTTTCTCTTTCAAAGCGTAAAACAGACTGTGACAAAATGTTATTCAATTCAAGTTTGTCTTGAGCGATCAAGGATCGAATGTAGTTTTCAGGGTTCTTATAGTGCATCGTGAATTAATTATCCTCTTCATCAAAGTCTGCATGATGTGCTTCCAGTAGATCTCCCTCGCCCAGAGAATTTAGGTTACCTTCTATCTCTTGTGGCAACTCCTTTTGTAAACAAATCAGCTCATTTTATTATAGTTAATATATTTTTTTAGTAATTTAGTATCGTCACATTCATCACCTTCTTTTCCATCTATGTCAATCGATTTACTTTAAGGTAAATTATTTTCTTTCTTTTTTCTTATCTTTGTCTCAAAACCCTGCTATTGTTTTCGTGTTTTCTTTGGTTATTTGAATTGCCATTAAACAAAATAAGTTAAGTCAAGTGCATCGTGGAGCCGATTTCGCGTCGACTTTGGTATCAATTTCATACATACATTGCTTCTGTAATCTGAGGCTCCGTATTCTAAATAATAAGTTTCGTTATCGACAGTCGGAAAGCTTAGTGATGAGACGACGCTGACAGCAGTGGTCGAATAAGACTTACTCACGAATAGAAACACATTTCCCTTCAATTTTTGTAATACTTTTAAAAGATTTTGTTTATAAGTACTTACTACAAGATTTTTAGTATGGGGCAAGTCTTACGAACACTTACTGCTTTGGCGTAGGTACTGTGGAGGTTCTACTTCCATGATAACCATCTATTTCGAAAGACTTTAGCGAAAGCTTCTATAATCAAACTGATTCGCGTGATTTGGCGCGTATTTTATGTATCTGACACCATCTCTACCGTGGCTTTGGCCGCACATGTTAGGTTCCTCTGAATAGATGCTTTATGTGATTCTGTGACTTATTCTCCTGGACTCTATCAGCTAGATCCCCGGTTGCACCCTCTGAGGTACGCCACAGTATACACACATGTAAGTGCGATGACAATTAATGCAATGTTATTATTATAATATCATTGAGATGGTCTGATGACGGGTCCGTCCACGAGCGCAGAGAGTGAGCGTGTCAGTTGTCACGTGCGCTTTTCTCAGTATTTGCGAAGGTTTGTTAGGTCTTTCAAAGTATCAGAACAAAATGATTAGAACTTTTACGAAACGGAATGGCGTTCCGGTGCGTTCCAGTGTATTTCGGGCACTGAATGACAAGTTATATCGAATATAGAAGGTGAAAAACTTTGTGTGTAATATTTTTGTGTTTACAAAAAAGTATGTATGTAGTATATCAGTTATATAACACGAGCCTTGCTTAGTTTGGGGTCCGATGGCGCTGTGTGAATTGTTCAAGAATATTTAGTTAACATTATTATGTATACTGACAACTGACGATACTTCGAAGTATCGGTCGTATATAACTGTAATTAATCTTTGACATAAAGTCAAAGATTCAAAATCTGTAACCAACTACGGAATATGTCAAATTAGACAGTTTTGTCCGGTTATGGTCAATGGACCTAATAATCCAAGTAAAAGTATCGGTCTTAGTTGCAGAAATGTTCATTAAAGTACCTCTTTAATTGTAATGCCGGATAGTATATTATTTAAAGTAGCATTAACTTTGGGTGGTAGACTTGTAATAATTGTCGTTTTCCATACAAAATTTTTGGAAAACTGATTTTTTTCTAACTAAAGTTTTTGGATTTTTTCGGTAATTTTGTAGGAAAGTTTGGACGACATCAAGTTAGTTTTATATTATACTACTTAATTGAAAGTTATAATTTGTCGGTGGTAGATATACTACTAGATGCCAGGCAAAAGATGACAATTTGAATGAAAGACGATCACTAGAACTAACATTTGTAGATGTTATCCCATTAATGTACTTTGACTTATTTTAAGTAACATCCTAAATGTCCTATAAAATTAAGCTATTTTAATAATAATAATGTATTTATTTTCCAACTCTGTAGGTAAGGTAAGTAAAGTATAGTAACTTAGATACAAATGTTTTTCTTTTTTTTTTAGTTTTTGTAATTGTGTGTGTAATGTGTCAGTTAAATAAAGGTTTTATCTATCTATCTATCTATCTACTTAGTAACGTAAATGTAACCTAGGTAATTTCAGAAATTGACGACGTCTTAAGTATAGTTTTGTAGGGAAAAATGTTTAGGACATTTTTGTTATATTAGCATTTTTGCCACTTCCGGTAGCGTTGGGTGAGGTGACGTCAGTCGTCTCTCGCCCACCACAAAGGGTGTAATTAATTTTTAAATTATGTAATAGAAATGTGCCTCCAAATATTTGGTTCCCTTCATTTACCCTGCTCCTGCCTGCAACCTTGTTTTATGGATTTACAATGTGTGACCATCATTAAATTGGCCATTTGTTAGTCTAGCCCAGTTTACTGCCTTATAGCGACACACAATGCGTGCCTCCTCGACTTATGCAAACACTCGGTCGTAACAATGAAATATAATTTTATAGATAGGTTATACAGTATTTCTATTTTTATATCGTGGTTCGGCAAATACGTATTTCGGAAAAGTTGATTTTCAAAAGACAAGAACAAGAAAGACACTGTTTTCCGAGGGACATTAGAAAATAGAAGACCAGGAGGTTTACCATGATCGCTTAGCGCGATCCAATTTAGGACCTAAACAAGTCTGCAACGCTTATTCGTACCATGATGGCTTATAAGCGATTCAATTTTGGCGCTGTTGCGATTCAAAAGCAGACCAGCGACAATTTATGCAGACATTTAAAATGGACCATAGACAAGCGAGCAGTTCAAAAGCAGCGCCATCTTGGTACCATTTTAAAAAACATTCCAATTGCGATGCAGTTTAAAGTTGGATCCTAAACAGAAATGCTTTAAAACGATCTTGGTAGGTACCCTGTATCTTTGGTTAATTTATTTAAATATGTACACGACCTCTACCCGTCGCGTGCTTTTTTACGCCGCGTGCGATACAAATCTCGTACACCATGTGTTCAAAAAGCACGCGAAGGTTTAAAGTGGCTGCATTGTGTGATCCAAAAAGTAATATTGCGAAAAATTTTGACAATCAAATGAAGGACTTTCAATTAGTTAGAGAAATTAATTGAGAAATTAATTGAATAGTTAGAGAAATTAAATATTCATTGAATAGCTTTCTACAAGGAACAATTTTCGAAATATGATAGAAATTTACTCCCTATTAACCCACTAAACTAAACAACTTTCCCCAAGATAAACTGGTCGAAATAGGAAAAAAAATTCTGCGTCGCCATATACAATTTGAGCTGATTACCTAAGCATGAGTGGTTGAAATTTTTTTTTAAGAATTTTAATTGCTGCCTGGGAGAAAGTTAGTTTCATCCCCTAAACTTTTCTTCAACTTATTTAAAAACACCAGATACAACTTGTGCGACCAGATTAAATAAGTTTTTTTTTAATTTTGATATGGGTTAAAAGGCGATTAACCTTCATTAAAAAAAATCGCTAACTAATCTATCTAGGCATCCCTAGGTTGCTTTCTCGATTGCGTTACTTAAAGTAGTCTAAATAATCACTATTCTTGACCGGAACTACCTACACGGTAATTTTTGGATTTGACTCACGTTGAAAGTGTCATAGTCGTCATATGAAACGTCATTGGGATACAAGCCAAGTTGTGCGTGGCGCCAAAAGTTACTCTGTCGTATCGTTCTAAATGATTCAGCTTATTTTATGAGGAAAGTTATTTTATTAACAATTAATCTAGGTATCTATTTCATTAAAGATTGGCCAAAATCATGCAGGATTGCTTTTTTATCACAAGAATTATTAAAGAACTTTATATATTGTGCACTTTATGTTATATTAATAGTACCATATGATTATATGTATTAGTTATTTTTGATTACTAGAAAAAAGAGTCAATTATTATCAATTATGACGTCGTCTTACCATTCTTTTTCTCTTTATATAAATCTAAGGGGTACCTTTAAATTAGTTATAAAAACTTTAAGGGGCTGATTCTCCCTATGAAACTAAACGATTTTCCCCAAGGAACACCATGAAATTCTCGAAAAAAAATGTCGACTTGCCATGTTTTAAGTAACTGCAGCGGCCGACCGGCCAAACAGGGTCAAGCTGAAAACCAGCGCTGTACAATTTGTTGTACAGCACAATGCTGAGCTTGGCTCCTTTTGCTTAGGTTAATCTAGTTCTTACTTTTTACTGTTAATTTAGTCATTGTATCGTAGGTTTAACTTTAGCAATAAACATGATTTCATTTCATTTCATTTACAAAGGCAAATTAGCTAATCGAACAATTGTACGGAGAGACGAAAAAAAATGTTTTTCCTATTTCAACCTATGTTCCTTGGGGAAAAATGTTCAGTTTCCTGGGTTAATTAAAAAAACTCAAGTGACCCAATAAATATACAGTAAGTATACAAGGTGTTTCAAAAAAACCCAAAAAAAAAGGAAATTCAAAATTAATGAAAATTTAGCTTATTGCGCAGCTCTATTAAAAATATGACAAGTATGTCATATTAATTATATGAAACTTTCATTTTGAAAGATGTCAAACCGTGCAACTGGTTACTAGAGTTGCGACTAAGTATTTCACTTTTAAAATTAAATTTTGGAATTTCTTTTTTTTTTGTTTTTTTGAAACATCTTGTATAAAAAGTTCCACTTATTAATGAGTTGGCTGTTCCAAAACCGTTCGTGAAAAAGAATGTGTAAACTTTCAAGTAGTCACATAACATGTTCTTGTAGGTCACGAAAGCCTGAAAATCGCAGTTAATAATTAATTTTACTTTATTTAAGTACTTACTAATGTAAATTTTTTGTTTCAGGTCATTGCAGTGTAGAGAATTTAGTTCAAGGAACCATGAATATGGAGGTAAGTTATTTTTTTAATTAAGTAAATTATTCGTCAGAGCGGTTACAAGTTACAAGTATGTGACATGTCCTGTCACTCAACCTTTCGGTGTACGAATTTTTAGGGTTTCGTACCTAAAGGGTAAAACGGGACCCTATTACTAAGACTCCGCTGTCCGTCCGACTGTATGTCACCAGGCTGTATCTCATGAACCGTGATGGTTAGACAGTTGAAATTTTCACAGATGATATATTTATCTGTTGCCGCTATAACAACAAATACAAAAAAATCTGAATAAAATAAATATGTAAGGGGGCTCCCATACAACAAACGTATTTTTTTTTTGCTCGTAATTATAGATAATTGTGTGGAACCCTTCGTGCGCGAATCCGACTCGCACTTGGCCAGTTTTTTTATATTAGATATGTGTTAAAAAGTAACTGACCTGACAGCTCAGTCAGTAATTAACTAATGGCCTTTACTACTGATCTGAAGGTCTTATCACGAGCGTTCTCATGCTTCGGAGTACTTTTCTTATTATTAAGAATGGATTCACTTTTGACCACAATCTAGTTTAGGGCAGATACAATCGAGGATGTAGCAAGCTCGCCCAGAAGAAGCCTGTTGACTCGAACTTTAAAGATATTCGGGATGTATGAAGACACGTTACGGCGGTTACACCAAGTCAGAGGCCATTTGGCGGTTTGAAAACCTAACACCAGGTCTAGCCAAGTTCACTGATAAGAAAGGAAAAGTATCAGTTATTTTATTGCAGCACACTCGTACGCATGCCACACTGATTACCATCGACATACTATAAAAACGTTGACAATTAGGTCCATATAACGGAACGCGACTCAGACTCTGATCTATATTTATCATTTTGATAGTGAAAGAAAGTGACAATCAATACAATACTCTTTATTGCACACAAAAAAAAAACATAAAACATAACATTAAACAAAAACAAATGTTCATGATGTAGTGTACAATCCGGCGGCCTTATTGCTATAGAGCAATTTCTTCCAGGCAACCGGGGGGTGAAGGAACCGATACAGAAGGTGAAGCGGTAGACGTGCAAAGAGTAATATACCTTATGCATATCTATACCTAAATATATAACATATACATACACACAAATAAATGATGAAAAACATTAAATATTACATATATATATTATATATATATATATATTTATATAATATATATATTATATATTTTTTGAGAAGGGGTCAACATCTTTAGTGCTCCTAAATTGTCATAAGGGTCACCCTGCTGATCAACGGACGAGGCTCGACCTACTACAGGTTTCTTTGTTTATTTGATACTAGCTTACCGCCCGGGACTTCGTTCTCGTTAGAATTCGGGAGAATTGTGTAGCCTATATTACTCTGGGATAATGTAGCATTCCAATGGGCGGTTTTCCACTTGACGGCACGGAAAAGGTACGGCACCGGCGCCGGTAACCAGGGAAACAAAAATGTATGAAAAGGAGCCATAGCCGTGCCGTTGCCGTGCTGTCAAGTGGAAAACCGCCCATTGGGCCTTTTTATAATTCGAACGGCACGGCACGGCATGACAGAATTGGTATTTTCATTGCCTTATATGTTCCCAGCTTATTGTATCACTAGTACACAACAAGTTGGGAACATATAAGGCAATGGTAATACAATTTTGCCGTGCCGTTTTCGTATTATAAAAAGGCCCAATGGTAGAAGAATTTTTGAAATTTGTCTAGTTTTTAAATTTATTCGTTACTAACATACAAATCTTTTCTCTTTTGTAGATTGGCGACTTCGCCAATTTTTATTAAAATACTCAGACATTAGCCAAATCACGATTGTGCAGGCCACGGAGGCCATTTTCAAGAGTTGAACTGAAAAAATCGATTTCCAAGAAACCACGTGTAAACATTATACATACTCGTACTTATAGGTGTCATATAATAATGTCATAAATATTGCACACTCGGACCGACGACCATGGCAATGACGAAACGCGACGCGACGACGTGAAGTAAAATATGTCGATGATATTATACTATACTTTTTAACTGACTTCAAAAAACGTATACGTATCCGTATACGTATACGTATCTATATACGTATACGTGTTCGACTATATGTATCTTTTTTTATGTATGTTCACCGATATCTCCGCCATTTGTTGACCGAGTCTCAAAATTATTTTTTGTTCGTAAGAGTACTCTTGAAGTGGTCCCATTGTCATTATCTCTAGAACACTCTAGCTAGTAAAACTAGGCTCATCTGCCTTGTAGTTACTTAATACTTTATGTTTCTAGGTATATTCGTTTTTAATGTGTTTAATTGCTGTGTAACTTGGCTACCGTGCAGTGTATTTTCTTTAACTCTACAAACTTAAAATTTATTTATATCATAGCAAGTAGATAACAAAATAACACAATAAAGTTACGTAAGTTACTTAATTCACTAAGATTTAGGAAATACCTAGGTCAATTTCATTTTACCCTAAATTTTACTACAAATTTACCCCGGATGTGGGTGAAGTCTCTGACGTCACATGCAAAACATTATCGAGCCGAGAGGATTTCGGCACAAAAATATGTTTACTTCCCACAGTCGAGGGTCTTTTACTATACATTTATTTAGTTCAAGTTATTTACTTGTGTTGCGCAAGTAAATAATTAACAAATAGCTAGTTATTTAATGTATGATAAATTGATGACGGAGAGATGGCGTGTGATTCCAATTTTGAAGTTTTAAGATTGAAGGTGAAGAAACGACCGACGACTAGTTAAATTTTGAATTTGAATTTCGAACACTTTTAGTAAAAACTACGTACGTTAGCTGTTCTGTGCTGGCCGGCGAATCCCTACCGTCGTCCCGCAGGCTTCCGACCCCATCGGGATCACTCATGCAACACGAGAATGGCTCACTGACACAGGAAAATTCAAATAACACTGTACACTGGTCACAAAAACATTTTTCGATCACAACTGGGCTATTTTTTTGCGTGGAACGGCGTAGTGGCAGGTTTCCCGGGCGGTTAGTGGGACGCGAGGCGCGCGGCAAGGAGCGCCATGTTGGTTTGGGGAAGCGTTTCGCGCGCGCGCCAATTTTCTCGCGTGTTGCCAGCTTTTCCGAATTTCCCTCAGAGCTGGGTTGAATTTATACATACATACGTAATTATGGTATTTAGCTGGTCCCTTCGTCTATTTTCATGACCAGATCTAACGTACTAGAACGAATCCTATAGCTATACTAGACAATCAGTTCCTGATGCTGACCTAGATTACCTGTACCCTAAATAACATTTCCCATAAAATAAAATTAAACATATTTCAATTTGGCCTCTTCTCTAATGACACTTCATTCAAGGCATTTTATTATCACAATGAAAGACCCTCTGATTTTGAAGCATGATCAAAGCGCCAGAAGACCTACTTTCTTAAAATTAAGACCATTTTAGACCATTTTTTGACCAGCAGTAAAATCAGGATGTAAAAGATTAACTTGAACATTAATTCATTAATCTCATTCAAAATAACTCTGTTGTCTGTATTTATATTCTAGAACACTTAAAAATAAACACATATTTTTGTTTTTAAATGGTTTGTTTAAATAAGTATTGATTTATGTAATACTTAGCTTTCCGCCCGCGGCTCCGCCCACGTGTACTACAAATTATATTGTGCCCAGCTGTGGGATAAAATATAGCTTATCTCCTTTCCCATGGTCTAATCTATCTCTGTATTTGTCATCAAAATCGGTTCAGTAGTTTAGGCGTGAAAGCGTAACAGACGAATAGACGGACAGACAGACAGAGTTACTTTCGAATTTATAATATTAGTATAATGTTAGTCACTGTTTTAAGAAGCAATACCTACCCGTTACCAAAGTCAAATTTCAGGAAATGGGAAATTCATTCAGGGATTTTCCCCCACAGCGCTGGTATCCCCTTAGCGCATGCGCGGTGACCCTCTACTGCAATACGACGCCGTACAACACGGACAAGGGCCTATTTATATTTATATTTCTTTGTGACTGACTAAAGACTGAAATACGTGGTTCGTAGAGACGATATTTATGACGTTTATGAACTCTGTCAAATTGCAGAGCTATACTTGAAAACAAACGCAACAGAAAAGTGATACAACTGAGAACTTTAATTTTCCACGAAATACTACCTACGTCGAAGTGAGATCTTCGCGATTATTTCAATTTATTTATGACAAGTTATCCGCCCGGGACTTCGTTCCCGTGGAAATTCGAGAAAAGTATGTAGCTTATGTCATTCGCTGACAAAAGATCTTTCTATAGACGAAAAAAAGTAAAATTGGTCCAGTAGTTTTTGAGTTCATTCGTTACATACATACAAATCTTTCCTCTTTATAAATATTAGGGCAGACTACTACCTGTAGCAGTTAGGTTTTTCATCTTATTTTTTTAGTCTTATTTTACTTCATTTATTTAGTTTATTCAGGAAAAGACATGACGTCAAGACAAGACGTCAAAGTCAAAAAGTTAAAAAAAAAAACATCGAAGTCTACGTTAAGGGCTATCGGCATAATATAATATATTTAGTGTTTTCGTATAATTTTAAAACAAAATTCGTATTTACGCGCTGTAGGAAAGAGTTGTTTATATACGCTATCAATTTATGACAATCTAATGTTAATGACAATACATATATTCATACACAGTCTATCTAATTATGATCTAGTTTTTTTTTTATATACATACATTTGAAAAGAATATTTATAAAAAGATTTTAAACAAACAAATATACGGGAACCAGCTAATAAAACGGTTTAAAAACAAAATAGTAATGAAAATGACCACTTAAATATCCGCATCTTTACCTGATAAAATACGTAAATATTGACAGATTCATCTAATACCACATTCGAATCAAATCGTTTGATTAAGCTTAAATCGCTTCCACCTCAGCCAAAGTGGCATTTTCAACATCTTCTACATCAGTTGTTGTTTCTTCTGTAACATCTGTTTCTGTGGTTTCATCTTCATCAGTTTCTGTTGTGTCACTATCAGTTGTATCCGTTGTATCACTTTCAGTTGTGTCTGTTGTATCGGTCATCCACGTTGTCTCAGTCTCTTCATCTTCATATTCTTCAGTGGTGGTTTCTTCAGTACTTTCACCTTCCTCTAGATTTTGTACATCGTTATTGCCGTTGTTTTTCTCTGCATATATAAGGGCCTCCAGGCCAGGCTTTCGACCTGCTGGTGTAATAAAGTAACGGGTTTAAAAATTTTGCAAACTTTTGACTTTGAAACTTTAAGGTTCGTATAAGCCATTCTAAACCAACAAACTGTCCTGTGTTTTTTTTTACCAGCCCATATACGTCCCCACCGAGATGCACGGGCCTCCCTTCGAAACACAAAGGGGATTTAGGCCATAGTCCACCACGCTGGCCCAATGCGGGTTGGTGGACCGCGTTCGTCTTTCGAAATGAATTTTCTTGGACGGGCGCGTTTCATCACGATGTTTTCCTTCACCGTTGAGCAAGTGATGATTAGAAATCCGTACATAAATCCGAAAAGACGAATTTAGTGGTACAGGCGCACACCACCACTTGAACCCACAACCATCGGATTACAAGTCTGGCTCATTACCAACTGGGCTATCACTCTGGTTTCCCTTCAAAACGCACAAATCTTTCGCCTTTTGTCCTGTGATTACAATCCAATAATGTTGTTGAAAAAATTTACTTATCATCTTCTTCGCATAGAAATTCATATTAACTGCGCTGCTATAGTAAGTTTGATAAACCAACTTTTGAAAAGACAAGGACGTATATACGGGGGGGGGGGGGTCCTGGGGGTCCGGACCCCCCCCCCCCTCCTTAGGGCCAAGAGTTTTAATAAATAAATAAATGGTAAAAAAATAACGAAGCCTTGATGTCTATTGCGTCAGTCTGTCAAAATTTAATTCAACTCTAGCAACACTTTCGTCGTTCGTCTTGGGGGAATTCAAAAAATATTGCAGATTTTAGCGACGCTCCCGGTGTCTACGGCGACCGCTGAGAAAAGTTTTTCCACCCTCAAACTATTGAAGACTTACATAAGAAATAAAATGGGAGACGAGAGACTTAGTGGTCTTGCTCTCATGAGCGTACACTGGGAGCTCGCTGTAAAGACAGACCCTAACGATATAGTAAGTAAGTTAATTTCGAAACGCAAGAGGCTTAATATAAAAAATTAAAATATAACGTATAAAAAAAATGCTAGTTTCAAGTTCGAGTTTACCTAAATTGTACTTACTATTTTTTAAATAAATGACTTACGTACACATACATTTTTATTAGTATAACCTCTCGACCCTACCTAAGATGGGACCCCCCCCATCTGAAAGCTATAGCTACGTCCTTGTGAAAAGACATTCCTCATATAGAATTTAATTTTTTAGCAGGCTGATCTGATGTCGTATATTTAAAAAAATCTACAAAATCAATAACAGATCAGAAACACCCACCTAATGAAATCAATGGGGTATTAACGAGCTTATTAAGATTCCTTTGTTGCTTTTTGATCTTTTCAAGTGGCTTCCGTTGTTTCTTTGGCTTTCTTGGACGAATCATACGTTCCAAGCTGATTATCTTGGCCATATTTTTCATCTCGTTTTCAGTCAGCTTAATTCTCGTGTTCTTCTTTTTTTTCTTCATTTTTGTAGGCATAGTCTTGTTCTGCTGGCTTTTGTGCTTCAATGGCTTCAATTTCATCAACGGCCCAGGGTTCACAGTTTCTTTGTCACTTTCACTTTCACCCTCGGTATCAGAAGCAAATTTCTTACTTTTTAAAATTTTTACCAGGTCTTTTATAGTCATTTCTTGATTACGATGCTCTAATTGATTTATCAGACTTTTCAGACTGAGTTTCAATTCTGAAGCCAGTTCAGGAGCGGATTCCTTTTGATAATCGAAGACGTTCAAAATATTACCTTTTTTTTGTTTTTTTCTTTTCGCTTGCTTTCGATTGCTTTTTCGATATCCCATGCCTAGAATATCTTTAAAATCTAATCTTTCATCCGGTTGTTCGTTTTCATCTTCGAGAAATAAATTTGTTTTAGAATGCAGAAACCTGTCTAGTTCCATTAGTTGTTTAAAATTTATCAATTGTTTTTTTTGTTTCCTTAGACGTTTTTTTTTAGATTTGGATGAAGACTTCATCTTAGGTTTAATTTTTTCAGTAACAGTGAAAAACTCGGGTGGTATTTGAAAACCTACATCTGCAGGAGCTTTAAGCAGATCTGCAAAGCTCAATTCTTTCGTGTCAGTTTCTTTTTCCTTTTTCTTTTCAAACTTAGGTAGCATGGGCTGTAAGCTGATTTTGGATTTTATGATGTCTTCTATGTCCTTGAGATAGTCAAAATTAATTATATCATCCATGTTGAGCAGTTTCTCGGGGTCAGAGAGAGGATCGGGTAGCTGGCGCTTATTTGCAACCTGTAATGTACAAAACCTTGATAAGTTCTAGGGCCACGCATCAGGTTACCACACGCGTGTACTCTGTGCTGTTATGATAAGAACTGTTTTGCAATGAAATTGGGATAACCAATTCGATGGCTTCTGTACAAAGTATTTGACATCTAACATCAGCCGTTGCGGTAAGTTTGAACGTGTTTACCATTGTATTCAAAGGAAACGAAACGTGAGCGATTTAGCTTTGGTAAATATATTCAAACTTACCGCAATCGGGGGGCAGTTACTTTCATAAATTACTTGTCATGTGATCTGGGCGGCTATTCCGCTCATCAGTGGCGTTTCAGTGGCAGTGGAATACTGGTGATGCGGTTCTATTTTTAAAGGACACTAGCTTTCCGCCCGGGACTTCGTTCCCGTGGCACTTTTTTAGTTTTTTCTTTCATAAGAACCTTCTCCTGACAATAAGGAACACAACAAAAAAAGAATCATCCAAATCGGTCCAGCCGTTCTCGAGTTTTGCGCTTACCAACAGATTTAGTGATTCATTTTTATATATAAGATTCAGGCCACTGGCATTTATATGCCATTGATGAAAAGAAAAGCCCCCGGAAAAAGCTCATCATAATAATTCAGAAATGAACACTCAGCTTAATATAAAAAAACTCGAAATTCTCAGAATTTTATACTCTAACTCAGAAATTCTCATGCACGCTTCTTTTTAAATTGTGTCACGAATTCCTATATTTTATTAATAATCATATGAGAACGTTACAGTGGTTAACAGTAGGAGCCTGGTAATCTGGTTATTTGAAGCAAAGCAACAGAGTTACGGAAACTTCGTAAGGAAACCTGCACATTCAGATCACTGAATGTATAAACCATGATTCAGTCTGGTCAGATTTCCCTGTTAGCCCGGAGGTCAGATGGCAGTCGCTCCACGGTGATAACTTAATCTGCCAAATTCTGGATTATGGTCAAACGTACACTCAAGAAAACATGAAACTTAACACTTTGGACTTTGGACCGGCCCTGCATTGTATGGCGCGCAGTATAAATCAGAGCTCAGCTTAAACTGGTAGTGTAAAGCGTGACCTGCTCTTGACTGTACCCCGAACGAGAAACGGTGACAATGCGCTAGAACGAAAGACGCAGAACAACAGAATTTAAAAGAATCTGTAGATAATAAGCTCAACTGACCACAAGTTAGACTTCCAGACTTACTGCTTTACCACAAAACATAAATTACCATTTTGTGGTACTGATTTACCACAAAACATAAATTAAACACACCACATAAGACTATGTCTTAAACTGCTTCTGTAATTTTTTCGCGCCAAAAAAGTGACACAAGCCGGCTTTAGACATTGTCTAAGGCCCGTATTATAGAAGGAGACTCAAGTCTTGATCTATACTTAAGTATTGATTGTCTCTTTCTCTCACTATCAAAATGACAAAGACGACTGCTACTCAAGTATAGATCAGAGTCTGAGTCGCGTTCTGTTCTATGGACTGATTTAGTTTTGTCTTTTGTGATAAATCCCCAAAATGTCCGTAATGTCTAATTTATGCATTGTTGTTTGGAAGTAAGAGTAAGTTTGGTCACTCTTTCTAGTTTTCTAAATTCCCAATCAGTAACTAACTCCATTCCTCATGTCTACATTAGTCACGCTCATCCGCCTACCATTAACTTCAATTAAGCTTACCTACATCTATCTAAATAACATTCTGTCTCACCTAAAGCTGATCATGGAATGTTGTGATTCATTATATTTTGCAAATTATTCACCAAGTTATATAACGTTACATCGTCATTGTTCTCATTAAGTGCATATAGTTTAATTTAGATGATGTAATAAGAAATAGTGGCAAAAAAGTGCTCGAATTCGACGAACATGGAAAACATGGAAGATAACCCGACTAGGATTCGAACCCAAGAACCAGGGGATGCGCTATTGGTCAATAGACCGAACCGAAAGTACAACATTAAGTAGTCAAAAGTAATAACAATCTAAACAGTAACGAATATACTCGTAGCTCTGCTAGCACTTGGGCAAGTTATCTCTATCTTCAATATAATATCTTTATATTTTTTATGTATTTTTTTTTTCTAATTTTTAGGAGCGGTGATAACCCATCCGGACTTGTATCATTAAATTATCCTAGGCCTATCATTAAATTAGTCTTCTCGAATTTATGTATGTAATTTATGCTGAGCGGTGGAGGAAAACATCGTGATAAATAATTTTTTTTAGATACGTACGAGTACGTCTAAAAAAATTCGTTTTCGAAAGGCGCGCAGTCACCAACCCGCATGAGCCAGCGTGGTGGACTATGGCCAAAATCCCCTTCGTGTTGCGTAGAGAGGCTCGTGCAACTCGGTGGAAACGTATATGGGCTTATAAAAAAAAATATCTTTATATTTCGAACTAGCTTCGTTTTTATGGAAAAACGTTTGCAAACAAACGAAGCAGAAGTGCAAACAAACAAACACACTTTGACGTTTATATGTATTATTAATTAGGATAACTAAATATATTACAAAGATACCATAGTTCATGAGTGCTTGTTGCCTCATAAATCATAGACAATGTCTCTGGCTGAATTTTCTTTGAATAAGTCTTAGAATAGCAACTCATGAATGGCACACGGAAGTTTATGCTTCAGGTCAGGGATTCCCAAACTAGGCGTTGCCATAGTAACTAGTATTACACTTGAATGAATTTTCCCTATGGGAAATTACGGCCCGAAGACTTGTTCTTTGGCCCTTTACAATATGTTATTACTGTTATTATTTTAAGCCTTTGGTGTCCCACCCACTGCAGAGCAAAGGCCTCCCTTTCTTTTTTCCACCCATTCTTGGCAAAGTGATCTCGCCTTCTCTTTATATTAGGGACCCATAGTGTGGTTCTTTTGGCTCATCTGCTATTCTAGCTACATGACCCACCCAGTTCCATTTTAGGTTCTCGCCTACACCTGTAATTTTTTTATGGCTAATTTGGGTTTGGGAACGCAGAGTGATGTTCTAGATACGGCCGGCCAGTTTAACACCGAATATATTGGTTTTAAAAAAGTTACAAGGGTTACAAAGCTGACATTTCACAATAGGCACACGATTTTTGTATCCTCCTAGCGCTCCTTATTTCAACCACGTTCCTTTAAAACTTGCTAATTTTTCGAAGCACTGATTGTCTAAGCATTTCCTAGCTTCGGTTACCCTGTGTTTTATAAAGTAATTTTATGGCTTTATAACTCTCAAGCTTAAAACAGCATTGAAATAATATCAAACATGTAATTTTGCGTCGCGAACTGAACAGTTCAAAAACACTTCTTTGTTGACAAGGACCGAGGATGTTTAAATTTTGCTACATCCATATTTACGTTGGTGCCTCTGTTTACTAGTTAGCCAATAGAAGCTAGTCTTTTGTGCTAAACTGCACTTTTGTGTTAAGGTATCCCACGAATTATGCTCTGCTACCAAAACAAACTAAAATAGAAAATTAGTTCTCAATATTTTGTCATGAATTTGAAAAAAGATAAAACTTTGACTTTTAATTTGGACCTCACTGGTGGTCACCACCACCATTCCCACCTTCAACGGGGCTATCACCAACCAAATCGATTAACGATTTCGACAGCATTTGGTTGACACCTAAAGTTACAATCACGTTATTTAACATCGATCTTTGAGGCGTTGTTCACGCACGATCTGCCCGTATTATCTGTTTTCTGACATTTAATTTTTAAAGACACAACTATGTTAAGTAAATTATTAATCAACTTACCAATTTATCGAAAACGGTAAAGCACAAAAGCACAATGCGCCACAGCGTCATCCTGATGAATAACTATTACTAAGGTTTGTGTTATTTGAAACGATTACATAAAGCTTTCTACACATCGACGATACCGATTTAGTTTAAAATGATATACAACTTCTGTGTGAAGACAGGCTTATAATTTACAGCATTCCGTCCGGGACTTCGTTCCCGTGGGAATTCGGAAAAATTATGTAGCTATGATACTAAGGGATAATGTAACATTCTAATGGTGAAATAATTTTTCAAATCGGTGCAGTAGTCATACAAACAATCAAATCATTCCTCTTTATAATAATAGTAAAGATCTGACCTAGCAGTCGCAACTCCGGTCTCGTGGAAAAGTTGAAGCATAGAAGCTTAAATATCAGAGGACACAAAGACTTCTATACCACAGAGATTTCAAAAAACACAGCCTTAGAAACTTGCAGAGTTAATGTGCCTAAAAAAAGCATCAATATCCGTTCCGTGGCTTAGATTTTCAAAGGCCGAAAATTAAAAATGCTCAGTTGCAGTGACGTCCATTAAACTACTTAATACTACTTTAAATATCATATTGTAACTTTCTGTCGCATTAACTTCAACAAGGACGACTTAGAGGAGCTTATGGAACGTTTCTGCAATCGCTGTGAATCCTATCTGGGACAGATTACCCTTTAAGCAGGGTCGCGGAATCCAGACGACAATTGCTTTATGCTATTTACCTTGATCTTCCTGGAAATAAAACAGGATAAATAACATACCACGAAAAAATATGTTTCGGAGAAGTGCAACCACTTTAAGTAGCGTTGTCATTCGCAATAGATCAATCTGAATTCAGCCGTTTCGCATATCCTTTTGTGTGAACTGTCGGGCCTAGTCCATTTTGTCCAAAATTGCCCAAATTGATTCAATAATGTCCATGTCATACCGGTTCAAGATGACGGCGGAGCGTGTTGTGTTTTTGGCGGTTATTGCCAGCTTCTTGGTAAATTATTTTCTTTTGATTTTTCTGCTTTTACTTATATCTTGACATTGGATTATTCTTATTTCGTGCACGTAAGAGAGAAAGTTGTACCTCGTCTATTAGACCGATCAATATGGGACCCGAAAAATTACCCCGCCTCTGAAATTTGGCATGTGATGAAGTTAGGCATTACTGATTACAGATGTACAATAATCCAACAAATTTTCATAGAAGTTAGAAATCTAACAGAACGATATTTTTTTATCACCATCCTTTTTTAACAGACCCGTATTTTTTTGTTTCTACCTTTCATTTAAATATTTCAAGCTAGATCGTCTGAAGTATGAAAATAAATCAATTTTTTTTATTTAAAAAAAAATTACATCATCCAATTGACTTAAAACTTTGTAATAGTACTCTTCAACACAACTTGTGACACCCGTGTTTTGCGTTTTACAAAATTCATCCTCTAAGACGTTAAAAAGGGGTATCAAAATCTGAAAATGTTGGATAAAAAAAAATTATTTCCTCCTTATTTATGTTCTATCAACGTTACTGACATCGTAAGAAAAATTTGAATGGTGATAAAAATTACCCTGTATAATCAGTATTACCTACCTTCGTCACATGCCAAATTTTAGCGGCGGGGGAATTTTTTAACGAGAGTTATTACCTGACTTCATCACATGCTAAATTTCAGAAGCGGGTATCTCTCTAGTTGTATCTTGTATCTCTCTCTCTCTCTCTCTCTCTCTCTCTCAAGTAGGATGTGAGGGTTTTGCTGTATCGTGGGCGAAAGGCTCAACGTATCAACTCTACACTCATATGATCGTTTGAGAATAACACCACCCCTTCTCTTTCCGTGGGTGTCGTAAGAGGCGACTAAACACAAATGAGACCTGCCTCTTATTTATCCATCTTAGGCAACGACCAGTTTGTTTCGAATCTGAGTTGGCGTAATATGGTCTCATGCGGGGTGGTAGGCTCTGTAAAGGGCCGTCTGGTTTGCGATCACCCTCCTACCGAAGTCCGACGCCAAACAGCTTGCTGTGTTCCGTCGGTGCGTTGGAGTACCGGTGCCTTAATTGGCATGACCTTGGTCAAGATTGAGGTCAATAGTTAACCCATCTCATAATAAAAAATAAAAATAAAACTTTTCATCCAATAACACCCAGAATGTAAGTAAGTAAACCGTGGTGTCATGAGAACCTGATGATGCTCTGCCTACCCCGTTGGTTATTATGGGCGTGAATGTATGGATGGATGTACTAGTAAGTAAACTTAACCATTTTATGTCTTGATAATCTAGTTGTTAACTTTGCTTTTTCTTTTCCAGTAAATTGACGCTTTTTATAATTTGTTAATACCTACAGCAACTCACACTGTTAACGACGCTTCTCTTGTTAAAGACGCCCATGAGATCGTATTATTTGCAGATGACACATCACTCATATATAAAGTGGAGAGGTACGACTCTGATTATGACGATGTAAATACTGCGATCTCTAAGGTAGTTGAATGGTTTACTGTAAATAGCCTCCTTTTGAACGAGAAAAAAACCAAATGTGTTAAATTTACCTGGACGTTGTGGAATCTACTGTATTCTTAGGAATAACTCTTGATGCAAAGCTTCAAAGCGGTCCTCATATTGATAAGTTAGCGAGCAGACTCAGTTCAGCAGCCTACGCAGTTAAAAAAATTCGTCAACTATCTGACGTTGAAACCGCAAGAACAGTATATTTTAGTTACTTCCACAGCCTAATGTCATATGGCATTTTACTGTGGGGTAATGCTGCGGATATCAATAATATCTTTGTTCTGCAGAAAAGGGCGGTTCGCGCGATTTATCAAATGAGAACTATAATGTCTCTTAGACAAATATTCAAAGAAATAGATATTCTGACTTTTGCATCCCATTAAATATGTGACAATCTTTTATATGTGAAGAAAAATCAACATTTGCTTCAGAAAAATAGCGATAGGCACAATGTAAATACTAGGACCAAGCATAAACTGGATGTACTAGACAGTCGTCTTCACAAGGTCATGAACTCTTTTATGGTATTCTTATGGGTACGTTACGTTTCTATAATAAGATTCCCATGTGTATTCAAAATTTACCTTTGGACTTTAAGACAGTAATTAAACAAAAACTTTGCAAAATTTCTGATTATCTATTAGACAAGCAGCCATGGGAATGAACTGCTCAGCTCTAGAGTTATTTCAGACTTAGTTAAAATGAGAAAATAAGAAAAATTTTAATGCGATTAAAAAGAGCACCCTCAGAGTTTCTTGCTTGTTCTTCTCTGGGGAAAACTGCACCTTTGCGAATAGGCGTAGAGTCAATAGGGTCAAAAAAACGAATGCGTATGTATGTATTTAAATCCTTTAAACTATGTTTGCATGTATTTCATGTAATCTTGACTTGTTTATGTGGCATCCTGAATGCCCTATAAAATAAAGATTTTTTCTATTATATTCTATTCTAACAAAAGTATTTTTTGCGTCTTTGTGAATTCAAATTGTCTTTTCCAGGTTTCGGCCGAAACTCTATTTGCACTATATCCAGGAAAAGAGAGGGCTAGAACTAGTTCTAGAAGTAAGTAAATAATCGTGCAGATTTTCTATTAAGCCGAATAAGGCTTAACGAAAAATGAGAGTAATTAAGGCGGCCAGCGACCGGGGAGATAATTTGTTGAGTATCTACTGAACTGATGGTCAAAATATTTTTTTTAAATCAAAATCGGAAAATAGGTCTATTCCTATCCATACTAAAATAGGTAAATCGATTTTTTCTTCGCTTCTTGTGCGTTTTGGATCAAAATCACAAGTTTTGAATCAAGTCGACTAATAATAAATATCTATTATCCATACTAACATAGGTAAACAGATTTTTTTTTCGCTTCTTGTGCGTTTTTGATCAAAATAACAAGTTTTGAATCAAGTCGACTAATATCTATTCTAAGCCAACTGTCTAATTGAATACACAAAGCTATTTTGCGTACACAATAGTTCTACATATATTTTTACATTGATTTGCGTTGAACGGTCCGAAAAAACAAGTTGGTTTTACAAAGATATTATTATTGCAGAGTTACTATGAGCGAATTTGAATGGAAAGAAGACGGCTTAGCAAGTTTTTTCAACAGCAATTTTGGTTTGTAATCGTAGGACTGTTGGTTCAGAGTTAATTTTAAATTTGAAAAAAAAAATAACGAAAACAAATCAGTTGCACAAATTCTATGACCTAACGTTCGCACAGTTACAGAAAAAAATTAACGTCGCCCTTGTTTTTAAGTCAACAAGACGAAAGTATAATATTCAGAGAAGCATTATCTTTAATGGACGTTTCTGCAACTGAGAGTTAAACATGTTTGTAGAATAAAAATAAATAATTAATGTTGCTGTACTTTATATTATAATAGTAGAAAAAATAGGATTAGAATTATAATTCTACCCTATTTATAATTTTATTTATAAAGTACAGATATTTTAAAATTATGTTTTCTGTGATTTTCTAAGTAAATAATTAGTTTATCGATTTTGTGTTAATATTTGTCAATTTTATTGCATAGCTTTATTAATAAGTTATTTTTTTAATGTCGTGGTCAAACTTTGCAACCAAAATATTGTACGCCGTAGGTAACTGGCATAGCGTGTATGTTTCTGTCGTACCTAATAACATCCATTGATTTGAAACTATTGCAGTACCAGTGACTACCATCCTATCAGGCTGGGAGGCCTTCGCAGGGCAAATTCCATACCAGCTGTCTATGCGTATGGTGAACCGCAAAGGATATTCCTTTGCTTGTGGAGCCAGCCTCATCCACCCAGAGTGGGCCATAACTGCTGCTCATTGTACTGCTGTGTGAGTACAGTAGGGCAATCGCGCTAAAAAAAGTGGATTGAATCGCAATTGAAACGCAGCTGGGGGGCTACCACCTAAGCGAAGCTGATCTTGATTGAACGAATGGAATGATGTACATTGCTGTGTTTCATTCATGTCGTTAATCAAGGTCTCTTTATATAGAAGCAATCGACAACGTTTCATTCGTTTACCCAGCACCAGCTTCGCTTAGGTGGTAGCCCCCCAGCTGTGTTTCAATTGCGACTCAATCCACTTTTTTTTGCGCGATTGCCCCACAGGATTCCTAGACAAAGTCACACTCTGAGCATCTATTACACTAATCAGTTGCGGTTGAATGACGGCGGTTGAAAAGTGGTCACCATTATTATTCTAGCGCTATTGAGACGCTATTGGCTATATAAGGTCCTAATTTATTAGTCACTTACCTTCTAAGGCGTTATTGTATAGGTTGATAGTATTCCAAAAAACAACATAAAAATTAATTATCTGAAAATTAAATTTTGTAAAAAAAAAAAAAATGAATTTTCCATTTATAGATAAAGGAATGGTTCTCTTTCGATTATAGCCGTCCACTCCCCGCTCGCCCGCTCTACTACTGCCATGATTATTTACGTTTGAATGGATGGGTTTATTCAACATAGTAATGAAAAAATATCATAACAAAATTTTTCAAGACCTTTTAAATTTAATATTATGCTTTTGTTTTTTGACTCAAATGATATATTTTGACCTACACAATAACGTGTTAAAAGGAAAGTGACTAATAAATTAGGACCTTATATAGTGGAATAGTCGCCCTGTTAGCAATCACTTCTGGAATACGTAATGGGATCATTAGGATTGATAAATTTACATGGACTGACCATGTGACTTATCCATTGTGTCTGTTAATCCCATACATGATTTTCTTTATGTATTATTAAATAAAGAGTTAGTTCAAATTTGAATTATTATTTTTTACTTTACTATTCGAAAAAGTAGGATCTGAAACAGCCCACTGAACAGAGTAAATATCCCCATTGAATTTTTTTCTCCTTTGCCCAGTAATTCAGTGGCACAACTGCTATCTTAAATGGTGTTTAAAAAATAATAAACAATGTAATTCAAAATTAATTAAAATTTAGCTTATTGCGCAGCTCTTTTACAAATATGACAAGTATGTCATATTAATTATATGAAACTTTCATTTTGAAAGATGTCAAACCGTGCAACTTATTACTAGAGTTGCGACTATTTCACTTTTAAAATTAAATTTTGAAATTTCTTTTTTTTTTTTTGGTTTTTTTGAAACACCTTGTAATTATAATCCGTGACTCTGCTAACAGGGGAACCTGGCTGGTAAACTTACTTTAATGGTCGCCTAAAGCTGGTTCCCTTACGAGGTTTCCCTCGCCGAAGAGCATTTAACTGAACGCATTTAACTTAAACCGTGTGGTGATCGGTTGAGAATAACACCGCCCCATCTCTTTCCGTGGGTATCGTAAGAGGCGACTAAGGAAACACAAATGAGACCTGCCTCCTAGTAATCCATCCCAGGCAACGACACTTCATTTTTTTCTGGATCTGAGGTGTCGTCCTATGGTCTCATGCGGTGTGGTAGGCTCTGTAAAGGGCCGTCTGGTTCGCGACCACCCTCCTACCGAAGTCCGATGCCAAACAGTTTGCTGTGTTCCGTCGGTGCGTAGGAGTACCAGTGCCTTTATAGGCATTTTCTGGGTTAACTCGCTCCATCGTCGACCTCATCTTTGACCTTATGGTCAAGATTAAGGTCAAGAGTTAACCCATCTTATAATTTAAAAAAAAAAACGTCGATTCAGTTGAAATAAATAATGACGGCGGTATAACTTATGTAATCAACTAGAAAGCTACGAAAAGAATAGAATGAAAGAAAAAGATTTCATTGTTCGAAGAAAGTTCTGCGCCCTTCGATATTTTTTTATATAGAAAATGGGTTCGCTCTTGACCACAAACTAGCTCGGGGGTAATATGTGATCGAGGATGTAGCAAGCTCACCCGGAAGTTGCCTATTCACTCGAACTTTAAAAATATTCGGGTTATATTATAAGCCCGGAAAACCAGACTCACGCAGAGAATTCCATTCCTTAGCGATGCGCAATATAAGAGATGAAGAAAAGCGCTATTTATGTACGTTATTTTAGTTTCTTCTGTATAAAACCAACGAAGGATTAGATGTAGATGAAGAGAACCAGGCTAACTACTCTACAAACAAGAATGGTTAACAAAAACAGAATGATTTGGATAAAGGAAGCTGCACACAAAAGAAAAACAACTAGTTGAGCAAGAGGACCCACATCACTGCAGCTCCAATCCTACTTACATATATTTTATTTTATTTTATTCAGGATAACAAACAGCAATACTATATGTACTTACTCATCTAAATAACAATAACTATGATTAATAGTACAGCCAGCATCGTTTTCCACATCTAAATATAAACACTTAAGAGACTTTACCCACGGGTTTCACAAACAATCTAAATATGTGATTTAAGATACATAGATAGAAACACTTTTACTAAAATAGAACAAAATTAATTTTCTAGCAAATGTTTAAAGCGTTATTAAGAACTCCTAGAGCATGACATACTTGACATACTGCTCCTAGAGCATATGTTACACACCAAGTATAGTATCTATCCTCCCTACGTTGACTCGATGTATAATTTGTTTGTATAACTCCAACCGCAAATGTATAACTTGTTTGTATTACACTAATAAATATTCTATTCTACTCTATTCTATGCTAGTATTCTTATCGACTCACCTTTCCTATCCACTCCACATCCTGCTGCAACAGCCCCATACTGTCACAGACCCTATCTTATAGTGCCCCGCCGACCACTGGCCGCTGCGGTATCTAGAACGCCTGTAGGAGCTGATACGTATGACAAATCACTCAATCCATTACGTTTATGAAACGTAGCATGAATGGAGGGATTTGTGCATTCGTGTCACAATTGCAGACCGGAATAGATGCTGTTGTTGAGCCTCTGCGGCAGAACTGCTGGGCGAGCGTGGCCATTTTGACGGTTGACGGTATTTTAGTTTCTTCTGTATGTTTTCAGAGCCAACTTGTTTGTAATTCGAGCAGGGGCAGTTAACTTAACCCAACCGGAAGCTATCACCGAGAGCACAGAGTTCTATAACCATCCCAAGTACAATAACAGCATATCATACATGGTCCAGCCACATGACATTGCCCTTTTGAAGCTTAAGAGGAACCTTACATTCTCTGGTAAGTAGAATGAAACGGGCTTCTTTTGTTTTTATAATGAGAAAGGTTAACTTTTGACCTCAATCTTGACCAAGGCCGTATATAAAATCGCCGATGGAGCGATTTAACCCAGAAAATGCCCTTAAGACACTGGTACTCCTACGCAGCGACGGAACACGGCAAGCTGTTTGACGTCAGACTTCGGTAGGAGGGTGATCGCGAACCAGACAGCCCTTTAGAGAGCCTACCACACCGCATGGGACCATAGGACGCCACCTCAGATTCAAAACAAATTGAGGTGTCGTTGCCTAGGATGGATTGAAAGGAGGCAGGTCTCATTGTGTTTCCTGCCTCTTACGACACTCACGGAAAGAGATGGGGTGCTGTTATTCTCAACCTATCACCACACGGGCTTGAAGCGAATGGGCTTGTAATCTAGACCGATAGTTGTCGCTACATCTAGTCATCTGTTTAGTGCCTCCGAAGTGTCGAAGTACGGTCGGTGACGGTCGGTTTGGTCGACTAGTAGTGACGCTAGTAGGTAAGGTAGCATCTATTCCGGGGGCAAGTAATAAAACATGTAGCTCTTCTGCTAGGTGCTATATTTTCCAAATAACTACCGGCACTTCATACACTTGTTCTTTATTGCAAACGTAGACACAGTTATTTATTATTTTACAACGTTTGGGAAAGTGCTATTTGCACGCCTATGATCGCATACAAGAACTTATTCCGCGAGCTCTCTACAATGAATGGCGGAAGACCAGATCTTCAATCATTTCAAATGCTGACATCGAATACCATTTTAAAATTATATTCGTATAATCTTCTTCGAAATGACCGAATGAGAAAGAAGTTGCGTTATGCCAGATCCTCCATGAAGGTCTGCATACCACAGTACTATTATTTATTCTGTGACGCTACATTTTGATCGGCGGGTCCTGGTGTCGATTACCAGTCGGGGTAAATATTTGTGTAAAAAACAGATGTTTGTTCTCGGGTCATGGATGTTCGTGTCTGTCTTTATGAGTGTTCCAAGGGAGTCAAGACACAAGGGAAAACCTTAGTGTGAGCCTTTGAGTGTGTTACTTTTTTTTTAATGTAAAATATACCCATTAACACGGTCTAGGGATATTGTACGATTTTTCATACAAAAGAGGTCTGTTTGAAAAGCTACAAAAGCATACTCGAGGCACATGGAGCGCTATAATTTTCATGTAAAACAAAAATTTTTGACTAGAATTTAAAATTCAGGTTCAGCACTTGTACGTCTGAAAATTACAGCCCTCCATGTATCTCGAGTATGCTTTTATAATAGCTTCTCAAACAGGCCTCTTTTGTATGAAAAATCGTGCAATATCCCTAGACCGTTATGATGTGTGTAGATGCTCTGAATGGTAAGCCTCCAAAAGACATCCCTGGACTAGACTTTAAAACACTGAACATCAATGTATAACTTCCAAAAATCATCAATAAAACTTAGCGATAACCCGTGCTGCCGAGTAATTACCTACTCATTTCCCTAATGGTTTCTCATTGGCATCCTAACTCTACCTTTGATGTGCGAACCATAATTCCATAAGGTGACCCATAAATTTACTCCGAAATGTTTTTGCTGGTCCAGTTACTCGCGCAGCCGAGCTGGCGTTATCTGGCATCGTGTAAGTAATCTTCTTTATTTATTCTTAGAGCGCATCAAGCCAATTCGCCTGCAGCCCTCCAAAGATAAGGATAAGAACTATAATGGAGTCAGGATGGTGGCCAGCGGATGGGGACGCACATCGAATAAAGGTATCTGCTGATGAACATTCTATCTTTTGAAGTTAGGCATAATCATTGCCATTGCCAGTTATTTCAATCCGCTCTTACAAGTAAGTACTATATACTATACAGGGTGTAATATTTTAATGCCACCTGAAGGGAAAGTACTCTCAATACTGTAGATAGAAAATTATACTCAAAGAAAACATTACTTTATTTTTGAAAAGAAAGAAAACTGCATTCAAGGATTTTCGAAAATTCGCTTGCCACACCCGGGAATCGAACCGACTAAAATATGTAAAAATTACACCTTGTACTTGTATTGCTTCGAACGTGGTCAATTATAAGGATGAAATCTCTCTAACAAACTTGGTAAATTAAATGAAAGGAACTATGAAAATTAAATTAAACCATTGAATTTAGCATGTTGGTATTGACCCATTGAATTTATAAGTCCGGATTGCATGGTTTTCCTTTCATTTAATTTACCAAGTTTGTTAGAGATTTCATCTTTATAATTGACCCTAACGATCGATGAAATAAAACTACAGGGTATTCTTACTGGTTTTAGTCAGTTCGATTCCCGGGAATGGCAAGCGAATTTTCGAAAATTCTTGAATACAGTTTTCTTTCTTTTCAAAATAAAGGAATGTTTTCTTTAAGTACAATTTTCTATCTACAGTATTAAGAGTACTTTCCCTTCAGGGGGCATTACAAAATTCCACCCTGTATACTATACATATTATAAACGCGAAAGTTTGTATGCATGGATATTTGGATGGATGTTTGTAACTCTTTCACGCTCAAACGGCTGGACCAATTTTGATAAAATTAGGTATGGAGGTAGCTGACACCCTGGATTAACACATGGGCTATATAATTTTCCCAGATTCCCGCTGCAACGAGAAACCGGGCCGAAAGCTAGTATACCCATATATTTTTGTCATCAGGCAACATCTCTGAAAGCCTGCAGTGGGTGTACCTGAAGGGTATTTCAAATGCAGATTGCTGGAAGACTTTTGGAGGCTCCCCCACTATTATAAACTCTACCATCTGCGCAGGACCTTACAATGCCACCAACCAATCCCCTTGCCAGGTATTCCTACTTTTTGTTACGGGCTAGCTTGAGCATTCTTTATTTCTGCTATAATCATAAAAACAGCGTCAGTAGTATAACGGGCTGTAGTAAATCGCAGTCGGCAAAGAGATACCAGTAACTTTTTCTGAGTTATCAGGCTATACATTGACTTTAACGTCGCCCTTGTCAAGCTCCCAATAGCGCCGGCTTTTGTAATGCAATTGTGTAACCAGTCGTGCTGCTGTCTGTATTTTCACATTCGGAAGACTGAATATTGTCATAAGATTATGTTAAGAATAGAATACTTTGAAATAGGCTGACATGCAATCAATCGCTTCCCTGCCATTATTTTGATGGTGTAAGAGATTCCACACTGGACTGGAAGTGAAAGATAAACGTAAAATGTACCAGCTGCCAACTCTTCCCAGACATACTGTAAAAGTCAGTAATTGAGACGCGAGGGTTTTGCTGTATTGTGGGCTGACAACCTCTTACCACTGTACATCATGTCTCATCCAATAACCCTCATAATTTATGTCAAACGTGGCGTCAAGTGGTTTTGATCCACTAGTGCTCTACCTACCCCGCATGGGATTACAGGCGTGTAGGGTAGCTACATAAATGCGCCTCGGCTCAATCTGTATTTGAGGGTAGTGCGAGCCGTGGCCACTATATAAATACGGTCAGAGTTGCCAATAAAGATACATTCATTCAACCGCACTCGTGAGTTCCACTGCTACGCCCCTACGCGACCCTACTACCGTCCAACGCTGGGACGGCATTTCGATGGAGTCAACACCAATACACCGAACCATCTTCCCCACAATGAACGCTTGTTATGTAATGTAAGAGATTATCTAATCCTTTTCTACTATAGGGTGACAGCGGTGGTCCTCTAACGGTTGTTGATGAAGATGGAGAACTCACCATGGTGGGGATTGGTTCTTTCGTCCCCGAGATTGGTTGTGATACTGGTTTGCCAGCAGGTAATGCTCCTCATTCTTGAATTTCTCTTAGCTCTGTATTAATTTTCACTGATTTTCTAAAAATATTCATCGTTTAATAATCCTTCACTGTAGCTGATAAATCATCATCATCATCACTGCGTTTAAAACATTTATCGTCAATCGTAGTCAAAAATAGCTTAAAATTTCAGTTCGCTCTGTTTATCTGAATTTTAATATTTTAAATAGCTTACACTGCATTGCCAGCTGTTTTCGTATATTGAGTGATTGGTTAACGAAAATTAAGGATAAAAATCAGCCCGCAAAACTGAAAAACTTTTCCAAAAGAGAATCACTCTCTGTACAGGTTCAGCGATCAACTGATTCTCTTAGTTGAGAAGCCAAAAAGTTCATTTGAGTTCCATTAAATTTCTAAATTTTTTTGGGTTTCTTTAAATTTGTTAAGTTTTTTTGATTATGTTTCCCCATGTTTCGCTAACTTATTAAAAATAACCCTATGACAAAAATTCAATTCAAATTCTCAAGTATGTGATTAACAGGCAGTCTTGAATGCCTTTAAGAGGTACAACGCAAGGGCAGAGCTTTCAAGGTGTCATTTATCGTCGGAAGGAAATAAAAAGATAAGTTAGCATTTTAGTAAAAGCTATGTAGTACGCTTCGCCGTTTCCTCATGGCCAAACTCTTTCGCTATACTGATTTGAGTTTGAGGCCAAATTCGTTTCAAAATAGGCAAAAGTACAATTAGCTACAAACAAAAAAGTCAATTTTATTAACTTTTATTGGCACCAAACGGATAAAGAATTTAAAAAAACTGTCACAAATAATTTTTGGGAAAGAAAAATTAACCGACGACCCCAGGATTAGATCTTTTGGTACTCTAACCGACTGAGCATTTGTGCCTTCAAATCAAGCGGCGAAATTTCTCATTCCCTGACTAAATACATAAAACATCGTCTAATCCTGGGGTCTCATGGGTTAAAGTCCCATTCGCACCGAAATTTTTTTTTCTTTCCAAAAAATTTTTGAAAAGATAAGTTGCGAAGATTTGTCACAAGTATATATTTTTTTATCCAGGATACGTCCGCCCCGGCCATTACCACGATTGGATTCGTGAAGTGACTGGCATTGACTTTGACTGGGGCTATAATGAAGAATCATCAGAAGAATCTATTTCTAAAGACTCACCCTCTGCAGAATCCGAAAAGACCACCACTATAGAAGCAGGAGAAGGAGAAACAACTATCTCTGAAAGAACGACAAAGGTTGGTGGTGGTACCACACCTGATCTTGAACCTCAAAGTATTACTAAAGCAGAACCTAAAGAGGCGACGGTTATAGAATCTGCTGCAACTACCATAAGCACCCCAAAAATAGTAGTTATCAATGAAATAGTAGAAACAGAAGTAGCTTCAGGTACTGAAGCATAGTTACATACCATTGAGAAGGTAGAAGAAGATGCTCGATAGTGCGAGAATTAGTGTTTTAAGCGTGCACTACATGGCAACGACGCAGTGTAACTACATTTGTGTTATACCTTCATTTAAATAACTAAGAGGCCACCTGACTTGCTCACATTGCGCGGTCTATTCTAGAGAAATTGAAGTAGTTTATATTTAACTATGACATAATATCCAAAAATGTTATGCATGAATCAATATAATTTATAATTAATAAAACATTTTATTATTTTCTACTGTTTCGTCTTCCCTAGAATATGAAGTTACTTAAATTTCTCTGTCAGTTTGCGTTTTATTAGAAAAACGCAAAACTTTCTCTTTTAAAGAGGATGAAACTAAAGGAACTAAAACATTTCAAACTGTTTTTTTTTGTACCTTACTTGGTCGGAATAAAAAACCATATTAAAATAAAAAGGTTTTATTTAGTTCTGAATTCCCATTCTCTTACTCCTTTCCACTGGAGATTAAAATTCAAAATTTGACTTAAGCCCAGAAGCGACTAAAGTAGCGTCTCAGAAAGTTGTCAGCCACTCTCCTTGTCTCTTCGTCATCCTCTTCTGTAGTTGTGGTTGTTTCAGCAGCTACTGTTGTGGTTTCAGCAGCTTCCGTTGTGGTTTCAGCAGCTTCAGTTGTTTCAGCAGCTTCAGTTGTTTCAGCAACTTCGGTAGTGATTTCAGCAGCTTCTGTTGTGGTTTCAGCGGCTCCTGTTGTGGTGTCAGCGGCTTCAGTTGTGGTTTCAGCGGTGTCAGTTGTGGTTTCAGCGGCTTCAGTTGTGGTTTCAGCAGCTTCAGTTGTAGTTTCAGCAGCTTCTGTTGTGGTTTCAGCGGCTTCAGTTGTGGTTTCAGCAGCTTCAGTTGTGGTTTCAGCAGCTTCTGTTGTGGTTTCAGCAGCTTCTGTTGTGGTTTCAGCTGCTTCAGTTGTGGTTTCAGCTGCTTCTGTTGTGGTTTCAGCAGCTACTGTTGTGGTTTCAGCTGCTTCAGTTGTGGTTTCAGCAGCTTCAGTTGTGGTTTCAGCTGCTTCAGTTGTGGTTTCAGCTGCTTCAGTTGTGGTTTCAGCTGCTTCAGTTGTGGTCTCAGCAGCTTCAGTTGTGGTTTCAGCAGCTTCTGTTGTGGTTTCAGCAGCTTCTGTTGTGGTTTCGGCAGCTTCTGTAGTTGTTGTCTCATCAAAGGTCCAATCGAAATCGATGCCGGTCACTTCACGAATCCAGTCATGGTAATGGCCGGGACGAATAAATCCTGTACGGAAAACAAATTCGTAATTAAAGCTGCTTTGTTAGTGATAAAATCTTTTTTTAACAGACTTCCAAAATCAAGGAGATTCAACTGTTTCTCATAAAATTTCGTTCAGAGTTTAAAACTGCCGAATGGCTTATTTCAATGACTGTGCAGTCAATCGACATAAATTCTTCAAAAGCTTGGACCGAAGACATTTATTTGTCAATACATTTAAATAACAACGATATATAATAAAAATAACAAACAAAAGACAATCGGTAGAACTGCGGTCCCAACCAAAACGTTTTTAATGCTGGGGCAAATACCCCAATTGGCTTAGAATTCAAATCGGATTTAATTCCTGCAAAAGGTTCTATTGTTTTAATAGCTTCATTTCTTGTCAAATAAGACTATCCTCAGTTTTCCCCCTCAGCAGAGGTGTGCATAAAAATGTACTCCAAAGGGGATATTTTTGCAATTTTTCGGTTATATCTCGTAAAGGACTTACAATATCATAAAAATTGGTTAACCCGTTCTCGTGCTTTAGTTCATCAAAGTTGGATAAAGGGCCAAGCAAGCTAAGCGAACAAGAGTGGCCCCCTAACGACGGATTTGGTCATTCTTTCAGGTGGTATACTGGCAGGCCCTAAGAACACTCTATGCTTAATATCAATCCTCGATCTTCTTTTGTTTTTGAGTTATTTAGGATAATGTCGAAAAATCAGGGTATCACTGAAAGTGTCATATTTTGTAAATTGTTCAAGTTAGATTAACCAAACAAAATCATGATTAATAATAATAAAATAGACTACAAAATGCACATTTTTAACTTGCATCCTATCCTTAAACTTCATTATAAAAAAACGATTTTTGGGTACATTTTTACCCCCCACCACTTATGCACACCTCCGCCGAGGGGGAAAACTTAGGATAGTCTTATTTGGCAACAAATGAAGCCATTAAAACAATAAAATCTCTTGTAGAATTTAAATCCGATTTGAATTTTGTGTTGGTTTTATTCTATTGACCTAAAACATTAAACATAATATTTATTTTACAAACTTCAGCGTTTATAATTTAAACAAGATCTTACCTGCGGGCACTTCAGTGTGACATCCAGTGCCAGAGACGAAGGAGGTGACTCCAACCAAGGTGAGTTCACCATCTTCGTCGACGACTGTTAGAGGACCGCCGCTGTCGCCCTAACAAAGAAGCACAGATTTATAAAATAGTTCAACGATCTTCGTAAGAGATGATGTCTTAAATGTATTTTGCCCTTGTGGTGCCTTTTCCTGGTTTTTTTTTATTTTTTTATTATAAGATGGGTTAACTCTTGACCTCAATTTTGACCATAAAGGACAAAGATTAGGTCGACGATGGAGCGAGTTAACCCAGAAAATGCCTATAAAGGCACTGGTAATCCCACGCACCGACGGAACACAGCAGGCTGTTTGGCGTCGGACTTCGGTAGGAATGGTCGCGAACCAGACGGCCCTTTACAGAGCCTACCACACCGCATGAGACCATAGGACGACACCTCAGATTCAGAAAAAAATGAAGTGTCGTTGCCTGGGATGGATTACTAGGAGGCTGGTTTCATTTGTGTTTCCTTAGTCGCCTCTTACGACACCCACGGAAAGAGATGGGGTGGTGTTATTCTCAACCGATCACCACACGGCAAAGTTTCTTAGTTAACTAAAAAGGCAAGATATGATAAAAAAATACTAAATAACTTTTCCTAAAGAATTCTTACATCCGCACTAATACTATAAATGTGAAACTCATTGAGGTAGACAGGTATTTTATTAAACCAAACATTACAGAGAAATACGAGTATTGTGCCCAAATATTGACATAATCTTATGTGCCAATCATACCTAGAATAAGAAATACAAATAGAATAGACACTTTTTTTCATTAGGTTAGAAGTAGCTTAATGTAATTGATAGAGCATACTATACTTCGCAGCTCGTAATCTAGAAGTGCTCACTCTCCGTAATCGGAAAGGTGCAGCTTCAAAATATATTTTTTTACGTTTTACTTTTACGATTTCTTCAAATGAGCAGAATTGATGACCTATCTACCTCGTCAGGGATTATAGGCGTTAGTGTATGGATGGATGGAAACAACTAATCAAAGGCATGGAGGCAAATGGCGAGGTGCAATAAAATTAAAAAAAAAAACCTGGCAAGTGGACTGGCTGGTAACATTGTAGTGTGACGCACAGATAGTAGAGTCAACGATGATGGGAGAGCCTCCGTAAGCCAGCCAGCAGATGGTGTTGGAAGTACCCGTCAAGTACACCCATTGCAGGTTCTCAGGGGCGCTACCTGTAGCCATAAATACAAACATGTTGGAAACTCAGCCAAAAGGAATACAGGATCTCTTTAGACTGCGCTTCTACGCTGCTTTCATATACCTTTTTAGGCTTAGAATATGGCGGTTTTCGAAGATCAGTTTGAATCTTGATCTTGAATTCACCCCGCCCCCTACGTATAAAGATAGATCCAGGGCTGCCGAAGATAGTCCCTTTTTTTGATTAATTACTAGTAAATCTGAATATAAGTGACAATAGGTCTCGAGCTATCCTTACATAAATCATTTTTCGGAGGCTTCTGGCTTCTTTAGCTACTTTAAAAGAACTTATAGTCACAAACTAACTGGTTTGGAACTACCTAGTTGGTTATTTTCTTTAAAAGACAACACTCCAACTTATAGAACACGGAATATGAAATACATTTTTCTTTGGAATAAATAAACATCATGAGGACCTTTTGCTGCCTTTGGGTAGTTGACTGATTTTTTAAAATGTTTTTAATAGATACTAGCTTTACGCCCGGGACTTCGTTCCCGTGGGAATTTCGGAAAATTATGTGGCCTATGTGTTAATCCAGGGTATCAGCTACCTCCATACCAAATTTGATCAAAATCAGTCCAGCCGATCTTGAGTTATAAGTGGTGTAACTAACACGACTTTGTTTTATATATTTACTAGCTTTTCGCCCGGGACTTCGTTCCCGTGGGAATTTCCCCGTCAATTTTCCAATGTTTTTAATAGTTATTCTGCTATTCGGGACGGAGAGAAATACAACAAATCAAAAACCATGGAAATCGGTCCAGCCGTTCTCGAGTTATAAGTGTTGTAACAAACACGACTTTCTTTTATATATATAATAAGATAAGATAAGATAAGATTAGTCTTATTCCTAGAATCCATAGATATTGTTAAGAGAAAATCGGTCGACGACACAAGTGGTACAACACTACCAGTCCACGCTTTGTGGAACAGCACTAGACCCCTTTTGACAGATCGTTTTCGCGCGCAGATCGGAGATATGTGTAATGTGCATTGTAATGATTAAATATCGAATTAAAAGGACTGTACGAGTAAAAGGTGTTTTTAATGCTCGTCCCACATTTGAAAGGCGGAGTAACCGCGGCTGCCATCATCATCATCATCACTTAGGACGGGTTTCCCAACCAGTGAGGCGCGCCCCCCTTGGGGGGCGTCGAGCGGTTCCAAGGGGGGCGCAGAGGTCCCTGATTTCTGCCTATTAATAAAAATTACTAAGCTCAATTGGTTAATTTTTGTTGTATCCGTTATCCACGCTACGAGTTATAAAATAATAGAGAAGAAACGGTTCAGGTTAACTGCATATACTCGTAAAAACAAAAGGTACATTTATTAAAATGTAGGTATTCTCGCGCGACGTGAACAGACGGTGCCACCGACGCGAAATTGGCGACAATTCAGCCCCTAGAGGGGGCGTAGGATTTTAGCTCAACGTTAGTTGAGGCGCATAGGTTAAAACGTTGGGAACCCCTGACTTAGGTTAATAAATAATGGTAGGTACCTCCAGTCCAAGTGCGGCCCCATCCACTAGCCACCAACCTGACTCCAGCATAGTTCTTGTCCTTGTCCACGGAGCGCTGCAGACGAACTGGCTGGATACGGTCTGAGGAGAATAACCTCTAATTTAGTATTTTTAAGACGCTTGCCCGCGTGATAATATTCACAAATGTTTGCGCCGAACATTCTTCTTTCCCTAAAAAATATTTTGGACAAAAATCACATTTAGGTACCTACCTCGAAATGCAATCAACCCCTCAATCGAATCTAGTAAATCCATGCCTTTTTTTCGATACTGACAGACAGAAAAGCTTTGCATGCTAGCACGGCGACAAACTCGATTGGCGCTACCCAGTCCGATGACGGTAAAACTTCACTTTCACGCTGTCCCATTGATAATGTCAGAGATAATCCTGTCGAATGTCGAAGTGAGTTCTAACGAATTAGAACTCAATTTCGATATTTGACACGACTGTTATTTAATACCTCTCTCACTGTCATTAGAGCGAAACAGGGACACACTGGATCATTTATGAAATCGAATGACTTAGAAAACGAGAATGACTTAGAAATCGAATGACTTAGAAAACGAGAATGACTTAGAAATCGAATGACTTAGAAAACTAGAATGACTTAGAAATCGAATGACTTAGAAAACGTCATTATCTTGTTTTGTGGGGTGGGGTCATCACATCTCGGTGCTTCAAATTTGTCATCCTCACCTGCTAAGTGCACCCTACTGATCAACAAACGAGGCTCTGACGTACTATATACTATAAGCCATAAAGGTTTCTTTACATGATATTGGCGATTATCTACACATAACAATATTTACCCACCGAACATCAACGTTTCTCTTTATGTAATAAGCTCTGCGCATATAAGTATGGGGGTAACTATTAAATTAGTAAGCTAAACCTTAGGGATGACACTGAATTACTTTCTCCAAGGAATTTTCTTGAAAATCTTTAAAATATTCAACATCTCATACGAAAGTAATCAGTCGATCGCACAAGTTGTATGGAGAGTGGAGAGGCCAAAATTTTTTTTCAGATTTTTTTTCCATTCCTTGGAGAAGGTGGTCAGTTTCGTGAGCTGATTCACGTCCTTCATTTTCGCTAATTTAAAGTCACCCAGTATGTGTAGGTAGAGTCTAGTTTTGCAATAACTTCATAACTGTTTTTATTTTGACAATATCTTGTTTTGTATGACAAATAAATAAATAACACTACTCACCAGTGAAATTGATGGTCCTGCCAAGCCTCAAAAGGCCAATATCGTGAGGCTGGACGACGCTGGGCCTGCTGTTGTCGTACTCAGGGTGGTTGTAGAACTCAGTGGTCTCGAAGATGGCCTCCGGCTGGGTCAGGTTAACCGTACCAGCTCGTAGTACGAAAGAGGTGCGACTGAAAAAGTTATAAAAATATAAAGAGCGTAAAAAATAATAAACTGAAACCCTGAATTCATTTATTTGAGTACACATCGTTTCCAATAAAAAACAATTAAAAAAAAATCCAATTAATTATTGAATATCCCGATCTAGGTTTTCAGAAATATTTCCCATAAAAAACATATTTTGTATACAGGGTTTAAGCTTAGCAAAAACTGAAATCCTTGAAGTCAGATATCATCATTCTAAATTATTTTCCAGTGGAAACCACCGGAAACTTCTCAATTTTTTTAGATTTATTTTCAAAGCCACCAATATCCCTACATAAAGTTTGCCTGGCAGAGATTGCTACCTTAGCAATAAGGCCGCCTTTTGTACGCTCAGTTTGCTCTTATTATTATTTTAATGTACTTTATTTTAATGTACTTTATAAAGTGTTATTCATTCATTCAGTCATACTCACCCAGCAGTACAATGAGCAGCTGTGATAGCCCACTCAGGATGTATGATGCTGGCTCCACAGGCGTTGACGCCGCCCTCATCATTCACCATACGCAGGGAAATCTGGAACGGAATCTGGCCTTCTTCTGCTTCCCATCCTGACACGATGCGAGACGGCGCTGGAATTTTTAAATTGATTAGGGATGATGATATCATCCTGTTATCCCTGATGACATCAATCAGGGACTGTCCTTGTCCCTGTCCCTATGTGTGGCGTAGCTACGGTAGGGCTAGACTACGTTAGTACTATTATTTATTCTGTGGCTAGACGAGGCAGTGCCCTGGGGCCCCCAAGCACAGAGGCCATAAATTTAACTGGTATAAATTTCTCCCACATTCGGAATATAAATGAACCAGATTCAGGAACGCGACTTTAATAATGGCAACTTTTTTATTATGGAGTCGACTGTATTATGACGAATCTGGAGTACATCGAATTTGGAACACGACAAATACGAAACAAACGATTTTAAATAGTTTAGTTGGGGCCCTATTTTATTTTTTGCTCCAGGGCCTTTGGTTACCTAGCAGTCTCTTAGGGACATAGAGCTCGTAGAAAGGATTTCTAATCTTCTCGCCCTTCCTGATGGTGACCAAATCTTCGATGTCCTTCAAACCGATACAGCCTCTTTATCAACTGACCGTCTCCAGGTGGTGCGAGGACTGCCCGCAGTAGTTCTTCTGATGTCTTTTATGTTAAGGTTTCTTAAAATACCTAACATTGCGAGTAAATATGGCGTAATGTCCAGCGCCTCGGACTTTTAAACGAGTGATAGTTACTGAGTTCGATATGGCTTTGCATTTCATACAGTGACGAATAACATACAGTGACGAAATACATCCTGAGGAAACCTTCATATTCAGAAGACAGAGTCTCCTAGAGACTAGCAACTGCTTCACTGTAATTTCCGAAACCTGTATGCTAGCATGTGAGATAATTTTGTAGTACTTACTCGTATGTTTCTCATGATTTATATTTTGAACGGTTTTACTCGCGTTACTAAAAAAAACGGCATTGAGCCGACAGTTTGGATCCTATACAAAGACCTTCATCAGGGAGTGAGGCTGGTTATGCGCCGGCGTTCGCGGCCCGCCTATAGGATCAAAACTGTCGGCCTAATGCCGATTTTCAGAAACGTGAGCAAAACCGTTTAAAATATTAATTATGTATGTCAGTCACAAATAATTTATTAGTAAAATACGTATAGTCCGTGAGCCCACTCCAAAATTGCCTACGTCATATGACATCACGATAAAATGCGGCACACGGTCGAAAAAGTTGTGCTGAGTGAGGATCCGAAGATTATCGCAAATGAAATTTGCCGGAAGTTTGAGAAAACCTTCATTTCCGGTCAAAATTTTGAGGTTATATTTACGTCATGTGACATCATTACGAGACACGTGGCATCATTTAGGCCTTTAATTGTAGAGAGGGTAAAAATAAGTCTGTCGTCCTGAAAAAAACCGGATACGTTTTCCTACGTCATATGACATCGTGACGAAAATTATCATAAACGTTATGGAATAAGTAATTGTATCTTCAAGAATATATTAGTCTGCCAAGCCAAATCTGGCCGGAAGTCCTTCAAAAGTGATTTTTTAACTGGTAGGTAAAAGTGAACAAATCATGTTTAATACGCATAATTTAACAAATTATGAAGGATTACCGACCTACAGACGTGGTAGTGCTAAATTATACTATTATACTAATATGCTAACCAGTGGCGTGCATTCCATACAAGCAGAAAAGCAGTGCCTACCCTAGGGTATTCAAGGAAAATAAAACAAATATTAAATAAATAATATACACTAACGATCACAGAATCAAACGAATATAAACGTTTAACTAAATCACGTTATCTACATTATATTTTTACTGAATTTAAACTTTTTCAAAACAGCGCCATCTAAACTAGTTACTAGGTAGTTCAACATTAGAACTAGTAAGAAGAGAGAGCCGTGCCGCTCGCCGCCGCTGCTAGATGGCGAAGCTTATAAGCACTCGTTTGAAATGCCTTTTTTGTTGAAAAATGCTGGCTTCTGATTGGCTGTTTCGCCTCCCCCGCGAAAAATTAACGAACTGATTGTATGGCGAAAAAAGCTCTGCCTATAAAGCGATGCTACCAAATTGAGAAGTGTCAATATTCGGTAAGTTTGGAAGGGCTGTTTTAGATTTTTAATTTTGCGGCATTTTATTTTACTGGATTGTTTTTCTTTTGCAACTACGAACGAAAACTTTTGCAAATTATTGTTTTATCAGTTTATAGTGATTATTAGACATTTGTTTAGAACAAAATGAGTACAATAAGTTGTGAAAAGTGTGGTGATGATGTTTGTTTGCCGAAACTGCGTAATTTTTCAAGTTTACCTTTTCAAGAAAAAGTAAACATTATCGCAAAAGGCCGAGTAAGACATTTTAATACTAAAATATACGACATTCATAATAATTGGCTCACGGGCTGTGTGCATACTAACCGCTTATTTTGTGTTCCGTGCATTTTGTTTTCAAACTGTTATACCTACATATAAAAGTTTGGAAGCACAGGTTATTTTGATTTGAATAATCTTAAGTTGTTTTAACTAACATTCTAAAATCTTAATAATTTTCATCACTAAAAGTTCACTGCCTACCCTGCCTAAAATGTCTATGCACGCCACTGATGCTAACATAACAATCTAGGATATAAAAGGGGAATTTAAATTACTAGTTAGCAAAACTTTTCTTTTTTTTACATAAAATTTATACAATTACTTGCCCTAGATTGTTATGTTAGCAGTTCACATGACGTAAATGTAACCTCAAAATTTTGACCGGAAGTGAAGGTTTTCTCAAACTTCAGGCCAATTTCATTTGCGATAATCTTCGGATCCTCGCTCAGGTACAACTTTTTCGACCGTGTGCCATGCATTTTATCGTGATGTCATATGACGTAGGCAATTTTGGAGTGGGCTCACGGACAGTATGTTTCTCGTTCCAGCGTCTCGTTCTAGAGTCGGAACGGAACGACAAGAACAACATCGACATGAAAAACGTGTCCCGACCCGTCCACCCACTAGTGTAAACCTAGTGTGAACCTAATTAAGTACCTAGTAATCGATTAATTTATAAATTCGATAAAGTCAAACGTCTGTGTAGCTATGCTGAATAAAGCACTAGGAAGAAGTAGTAGTTATCGTGAGAAACTCCTTAGAAAGATACTAGAAGGTACTTACATCCACTCCTCGCTATTTCCGGAAATGTTGCTTCAAATTCGGCCGAAACCTGAAAAATAAACACTTCAGATCTTAATATGGAATAAGCAGTAAGTTTGTAAGTAAATTTTCTTTTTACGCAAGAAATGATGAACCCTTCAGATCGACCGTGTTTTTATTATCTTATATATATAAATATATATATATAAACGAATTGCTGTTCGTTAGTCTCGCTAAAACTCGAGAACGGCTGAACCGATTTTGCTAATTTTAATCTTGAAGTATTCCTGAAAGTCCAGGGAAGGTTTAAAAGGTGAGAAAATATGGAAAAAAAGGCGTTAAGAAGTTGGCCGGGTCAGCTAGTAATGAATAATTTTATGAGTTTCGACTTCGAGCTCAGGTGCTCACGTGCGCCAAAAAATGTAGAGTTAGCTCAAAAAACTGAACCTGCTGTCATTTATCTTACCATCCATCTGGCCTCATGGCTTCACCGGAAATATTTGCACCATGATAAAAATCTTTTTGCAGCACTAGGCATGGCAAAATATTAGCGTGACGTACAGTGGCCAGAGCATCTGCTTACCCAATTTAGTTGCAAAACCGTTCTTATTGTGACAGCATAGAGCTCACCCATATGCCTAACTTAATTTGCCGATCACTGTATATTCACATCTCTAAATATATAAAGAAAAATGAACAGGCAAAAAGAAGGAAATATAGAATTACCGTAAAGCAGGCGGTGACCGCTAAAAACACAACAACCCCACTCCTCATCTTGACCGTTCTGACGCGAAAATTAATCAATTTAGGCTAAAAATTTGGCTACCTTGGGTATTAGCAGATAAAACTTAACACTGGTTATCTGATAATTATTTTAAGTCTTTAATCTGTTTGTAAATGTAGGATGTGACGTAAACGGGTAAAACCAAATAATATATATTTTTTAAATAAGTAGAAACGTGACGTGACGTTTATAAACGAACTTTCTAATAAGGTTGATAATTGCATCGGAGATCCGATATAACCTTTACTATCACAGGTGAAGAAGTAGTGCGAGGGCTGTAGGTATATGAAATCTAGAGGATACTGTGGGAATTCGGGAAAATTATGTAGCCTAAGTATGTTACTTCAGGATAATGTAACATTCTAATGGTTAAGGAATTTTTCAAATCGGTCCAGTAGTTTCGGAGCCTATTCAATGCAAACAAACACACAAACAATCAAATCTTTCCTCTTTATATTTATGTAGATAGTGTAGACTAGAAGATGCCCGGTACTTTCTTCCTGTGGGCAGTAACGTATTTCGTAAAATTCTTCCTTGTTCCTTGCGTATGTTGTAAAAGGAACTTTTGGGCCAAAGGGTATCCGCCAAAAATGCCCCAAGCCAGGCGCAAAAGAATTGTATCTCAGATTTTAGATTCAAAAATGTAGAAACAATGTAAAGTGTCGTTATTTCAAAATTCGGGTTAGGCCGGACCGCCCCCATTCCGTATCGCCCCTGTCCGGATCGCCCTCAGTCGTCTTTTAAAAGTTTTTAATAAATGTACAGTCGGAAAGAGAATTATTTCTTAATTTAGATATTTTATATTATGAGTACTTGTCAAGAAAATTTAAACTGTAAAATTATAGTATTATTTTATTATCGATTGCCAAAATCTTTAGTCCATGGTAGCAGTAAAGAGGTAGCTTGTTCTTACTGTTGTATAATGTTTACCTGAAGATATAAAGGTTCTTCTAAACAATAGGCAAGTTCGTACCGACACAGTTAGGCTTGCCATATCCATTTTTTACCTTTTACCTGAACTCAAGAGTTCTTGATAACTAAAGACATCTCCCATCTCTCTCTTTCGCACACGATTGAAATTACAATTTTTGCAATTATGCAAGTAATAAGAAAGTTCAATCAGTTAGTATGTCATCTCACTATGTCGAGTGAAGGTCCATGTGTCAGAGGCTATATCGTAATTATGAATTTATAACAAATCAACTTCAGACAAGGTACAGTGACTGTGAACCAAACTTTGCCTAAAATGAATTGCACGCTGTGATGGACAAAATAAATACAGAAGTTACTTCAAACTCAATAAAGAAAATGATTGAAATACGTACTAAATAACTAAAAGACAGTGAGAATACGTGCATTTAAAGACATTAAAAACACTTTATACAGGGCTTTAGGTATCTCTCTTTCAAACTCTCGGGTGGTTAATCAGTCCATGAAACTGAACAACTTCCCTAAGGAATGTTCCTTCAAAGGTCAAAATACGAAAAAAAATTTGATCTTCCATACAAAATACGCAATATGCTGATGAAGTTTGTATGGAAACTCAAACATTTTTTTTCGTATTTTGACGTATGTTCCTTGGGAAAGTTGTTCAGTTGCATGGACTGATTAACCACCCGAGAGGTTGAAACAGAGATACCTAAAGCCCTGTATAGTTACCGCAACAAAACGTTGAAAGTGCCAAAAACACTTCGAAAAAGTTGTTACCATACACTTCGATGTTGGGTACGAGAGTGATACAAATGACACTAATATTATGCCCATGTTTTACGTAATTCTTGTTAATAAAGAGAAAAATACATACGAGACAATATTTCGAAAAATTAAAGAAGCTCTGCCGGACTTCAATCCCGTTAAATTTATACTGGGTTTTGGAATAGTTATAATCCCTACTATCCCTACTAATATTATAAATGCGAAAGTAACTCTGTCTGTCTGTCTGTCTGTCTGTTACCTTTTCACGCCTAAACCGCTGAACCGATTTTGATGAATTTTGGTACAGAGATAGATTAGAGCCTGGGAAAGGACATAGGCTACATTTTATCCCACAGTTGGGCACGATATAACCTGTAGTCCACGCGGGCGGAGCCGCGGGCGGAAAGCTAGTGCTATATATTTTTGAGACTGATTATAATAATATAAAAATAAAAAGTATTAAAAATTTTATGTTTATTGATGATTTTGCATGCTAGTCATTATTAAATTTCAAAATAATTACGATTGATTTTTTTTATTATATTTCATATTTTTCAATGATTATTTGTTTTGTATTTGTTGATTTTTAAAAATGATTCATACTTTATATTTTTTGAGACTGATATTATAATTATAGATAAGTAACAAGTTTTTAAAAGAATTTCGTGTTAATTGATGATTTTCGTGTTAACTCATTATTTTATCTATTTTTTTTGGTAAATACAATTTCAGACTTTATATGTTCTCAATATACTACTTAAGGCATCTTATAATAAATCTGATGCTACATACTTAAAACAAAAAAGTCTAAGTTCAAAAAAAAAATGGTGCCAACTGTACTTGCTCAAACTGACAAAAAACGACTGAGGGCGGTCCGGACAGGGGCGGTACGGAATGGGGGCGGTCCGGCCTAACCCCAAAATTCTGAGGCTAACATGGTTTTTTTAACGGAGAACAAAATAAAATAAAAAAATTGCTGCAGGCTCGGCGCTAAAGAATAATAGTAGAAACAATGTGAAGTGTCGCTATTTAAAAATTCGATGGCTATGTAAAAAAACCATGTTAGCCATCAAATTTTTAAATAGCGACACTTCACATTGTTTCTACTATTATTTGTCTAAAATCTAAGATACTTTTTTGGTAAATTACATAAAAAAGGAATTTACTTACCAAAAATAGTATCTTACCTATGGTTTTTTTCTATAGGATTTGGCGGATACCCTTTCAGCTTTCTAGGTCCAAGGGTTTGGGCTGCGTATTAATAAGTCAGGACCACCAATTTTATTTATAAGATAAAATATGATTTAAATAAAATAACTAGCCGCTTTGGACTCGGTGGATCGCAGAGCCAGAAGGCTTATGAGTGATAAATAGCTGGTTAAGGATAAGCTCCAAAGCCTAGCTCATAGACACAAAGCTTGCCAATGTGTTTTTTATAAGATGTACTTCGGAGAGTGTGCTCAGAGGCTGCATGAGCTCATTCCGCCTTTTATGTATACTGTTAACCTAAGGTTTAAGGTTTATTCTAAGGTTTATTTTAAATCAAAAATTAGATCAATGTTGCTAGATCTCCAAAAGCAAACATGCTCCTAAAAAACCACCCAATCTACCAATTTACCTATTATAATGTATACTTACTTATATTGACATAATTTCCATAATAATCATTATCATAATCATTCTTACCTTCTTACCTTTTAGCCATTAAATATTATAATATATTATTCTTACACAACATACCTACTTACTCTACATCACCTTACACTCTCTTCTATTTCAAATTTTCACCTCCACTGCCAGTCTTGCTAAAACTGCATCTAGGTCTTGACGGAAGATCAGCGCTGTAGACTTTGTCTGCAGCATAATGCTGAGTCAGCGCCTCTTCACTCCTGTGACACTCAGAGTGTTGACTTATTGTAAATATTATTTAAATGTTTACCTTTTTCATATTGTTTTGTTTATGTGTTTTGTTGTGTGTTATTGGAGTAAAGGAATAAAGCTGTTATATAGTATCTAAGTTAATTTTAATTTTTCACGGTATGCGAATAATCGTACATTCTTTTGATAAATTATTACAGCACTAAATTAAATTTATTTATTTAATATCTAACAGTATTACAGATTTAAATATCTAAGACCTTGTGAGAAATATAAAACGATCATTATAATAAATCATGGATTGTTAATCTACCCGCCCTTCTCTGTACACTCGCCCCGACATTTCCTCTCTCATAAGGTTGTCTCGAAGAAATCGCTGAAAGCAATAATGCCACCTTATTGTATACCTAAGCATTTACACTGAATCTGGGTCTACCTATAGTTATTGTGAGTCACTTGATGTACTTTTATTTTTGCTGTGTGTACAATACAGTATGTTTGAATGGACTTGATCTAGGTATATGTTTATACAATTCGTCTTTTTACAAACAAGTGCTTTGGTTTTAGGTTTTTGTAAGTAGCTAATTAACAAAATGTTACCTAATCAATGGATCCGTCATACCAATCGGTTTACATTGATTACATTAATCTCTTATCAATTACTTGTTTATCGCAGCAAAGGAAGTCCTAATCTCAGCTTTCTGGTTACTGAAAATATATTTAATTTCCTGTGTTTATTTTTACTGCTCGATATTCCCTATCATTTTTAGAGCTATGAAATCAAATCAACCAAAAATCTGTCTTTTAATGCGTATTGAACTCGATTGCGATTGATGTCAAAATCGTCATACATTGCTTCTCTACAAAGTGATTTTCACTGGAAGTTACTTTATACAAAAACGATGTAAATTACTAATTTGAGATCAATTGTAATCACATCGTAATCGATTTTAACTTATAGTAAAATAGGCTACGTATGTCACAGGGCTACAGACATAATCGTAACCAAACAGTAACGTTAAATGAGTGGTATAGTAGAGTGCCGTTAGGTTTAAACCTCGGAACCCGGATCCATTGAATGGATTTTCGTAAAACATTTTTTATTACATTGTTGGAGATATTATAAATAATGAAGTTTACCCCTCAAAATTTGCCGCTCTCAGTTATATCTGATGGTATAATTATAAATTCCCATACAAAAGAAGAATCAGATTTTTTTACCCACTAACAAAGATTTCCACATAAAGTCAAAGTTATTGAAGCTGTAAGTTTGCAATTTGATATTGTTCAAGCTTACCTAAAACAGATTACACGGAGTTCCCATGGAAACGAATTCCGCTAGTTCAAATCCACGTTTGGTGTTTCAATCGCAGCAGCCCTCTATCTTTCAAACTTTTATAGAGATCATATCCAATTTTTCAGAAAATACGTATTATGATATTAACTATCGTGAAATATAATAAAAATAATTAAAAACTTAAGCCACAGTGGGGTCCCCATACGACAAATGTCCAAAATATCGAATTTTTTTAACAACTTTTGTTACTGCTCTATTTCAAAAACGATATTAGTTAACAGAAATTGTTAAAAAATGCTATATTTTGGACGTTTGACGTACGGGACTCCACTTTAGTTTAAGTTTTTTATTGTTTTTTTCACTCAAAAAAATAAAAAACAATAAAAAATATTTATTGTTTCAACAATATTACACAGTATATGTAACAAGCTGGGGCTACTTTTTAAGCAAAAAGCCTGTGTTAAGAAGCCCCGCTCTTCATAATGCACTTACACTTACATTTAAGTTTAAGTTTAAATCACAAAGTACTTAGCAAATATAAATAACTAGCTGATGCCCGCAACTTCGTTTGCGTGTTAATTTTTTTTTTGTACAGAGTACACAGATTGAAAACATCTATCTTACGTGATTTAGATTTTTACATACAAAAGTTTTTTCCCGCTAACTCCTGTTCCCGTGGGAATTTTGCAATATCCTGTTGCAACTTAGCTTTAAGTTTACTAAGGTACCTGCATGCCAAATTTCAAGCATCTAACTTAAGCGGTTTAGATTTCTCATACAAAAGGATTTTCCCGCTAATTCCCGTTCCCGTGGGAATTTCGGGAATTCCTTTCTTAGTGCACCTCTGCGATACCTAAGCTACGTCCCTTCCAAATTTCAAGTGCCTACGTTTAGCCGTTTAGGCTGTGCGTTGATATGTCCGTCAGTCAGTTTCTCCTTTTATCTATACTAATATTATAAAGCTGAAGAGTTTGTTTGTTTGTTTGAACGCGCTAATCTCCGAAACTACTGGTTCGAATTGAATAATTCTTTTTGTGTTGGATAGTCCAGTTATCGAGGAAGGCTATAGGCTATATAACATCACGCTACGACCAATAGGAGCAAAGATATAGTGGTAAATGTGTAAAAAACGGGAGAAATGGTGTACGATGTGGCACCTTCACAGGTTGTACACTTAAAATGATCTAATGTTAAGTTTTGTAAAATGTAATAGTGTAACATCCCTTGGTTGTCCGAAATAAATAAAATAATAATAATATTAGTATAGATCACTTAGTTTCTTGCCAACACTTAGCAGCGCTGGCATGTGAGAGCGTGCGTATGTGTGTATGTGTTTTGTGTGTGTGTGTGTGTGTGTGTGAGTGTGTGTGTATGTGTGTGTGTGTGTGTGGTGTGTGTGAGTGTGTTTGTCAGTGCGTGAATATGTAAAAGTTCAAATTGTAAAACACACATATAGTTAGTATAATGTGATTTCACTATAGTTCTTTACCATCATAATACGTAGATACCAACTAGCGGACGCCCTACGTTTCCCATAGGAACTCAGTGTAATGCCTATAAGGTAAGCTTTCACATTATTTGAAGATCATCTTTGCAAAATTTCAACTTCAATATAACTTGAAACTGTAACTTTAATATTTATGATTTCGCGTGGAAATCTTTGTCAGCAGGTAAAAATCCGATTTTCTTTTGTATGGGAATTCCCATACCAAATATAATTGAGATCGGCAAATGTTGAGGGTTAAACTTTATTATTTATACCTCCAACAGTGTAATAAAAAAGGTTTCACGAAAATCCATTCAGTAGAACTAGGTTCCGAGGTTTTGACAATTTTTGTTCTATAATAACGGCCACATGACAAAAGAGAAACTTTAGTCTTTCTTTGAGTGCCTGTCGTATTAAAATATACATATAAATATGAATCATGGACTTATTATTTTCTCTTTTAATGTGAATGAAGAAAATATACTACAAAACAAATAAAATGGCTGTATGAACTTGGAAGCCTTTTTCAAAAATACATTGAGAAATGTCAATGTCACTGTCATTTAATCTTTTCCGTTGTAACATCGCATCGTGGCGGTGTGTTTTTCAAAAAATCTTGTAATTTTCTTGTGTTTACCGAGTCTATTAGTGATTTCCCCTCAAGATGTCCCAGTGGCCTGAAGTAGTGACTGCAAAAAGCGAGAACAGACATGAAATAAAGCTGTCCGGCGCTGCTATTTCAAAACGTATTTCCGAGTCCGGTTTGGACGTTACTGTATTCCAATTGACTGGATTAAACTTGCTAAATATTAGTGAGACCTGTTTAACTACCATCCCAGATGATATCAAACACTTGGTGAATCTCCAGTCGCTGTTATTGTATGGAAACAAGCTTGATACTTTCAATGAAAACATAACCTCTCTTCCGAAGCTAAAAGTCCTCGACTTATCACGAAATCAGTTGAAGAGCATTCCAGAGAGCTTGAATAAGTTGAAGGAGTTGACCAGTATAAATTTTAGCTCGAATCAAATCGAGTCTATGCCTAAATTAGGCGATTTACCTAACCTAATTTCCATTGAAGTTTCTAACAACAAAATTACAAGTTTTATTGATGTTGAAAATGCCAATTTGCCCCATCTTACTGACCTAAAGCTAAAGTGTAACGCTATAGAAGCTATACCGGGCTATATTGCACGAAGCTTACCATCACTGAAGAACTTTGACATTGGAGATAATCAGTTGAAGACAGTTCCTGGAGAAATTGCTAGTTTGTCTAAGCTAAAAGGTATGTAATTAATGCAGCATACACCAAACTTATGTCTTATAAAATTATAATTACTAATATTGAAATGAATGTATGTATTGAGAAATATGAGAAATTCTTATGCAATTATTCCAGATTCTAATTAGACTTAAGAAACTGTAAAGTTCCAATTAGTGTTTTATTTTTAAAACAAATGAATGAAAGGGAGTGCCTTAAATGACGTACAATGCTATTAAAAAACTGCTTATGGTACTCCTACAGATTCTATGTTTGATGAAAATAGTTTTAAAAAATGAAACTGATGTAAAAAAAACTAATTCCTACCTATTACATGTAATGTTCATTGTTCATAACTAAAATTTCAGAATTAAACCTCAAAGGCAACAAGTTGACAGACAAACGTCTCATGAAGCTCGTAGACCAGTGCCGCACGAAGCAAGTGCTCGACTACATCCGTGAGCATTGCCCAAAATCAGACCAATCCCAGACAGCAACGGGCAAAGGCAAGACCAAGAAAGGAAAGAAACAGGAAGAACCAGAGATAGATGAATCCATCTGTGACCTCTGCAATACCATGAAGATATTACACGTCGAAGATAATGTAATTAAAGTTAAAATTGACGAAAGTCAAGTTGGATCAGTACGTCCATTCATACTATGCTGTATTATCAATGATTTGAAGTTTACGGAATCAACATTCAAGAAGTTCATTCAGATGCAGACGAAACTTCATGATACGGTTTGTGAGAAGAGAAATGTGGGTACAATTGCCACTCACGATTTGGATAAAATACCACCAGGTAATTTAAATCTTAATTTGAGGATGCTTTTGTAATATTTTTTTATCACAGGAGTAGGGATAGAATGTGAAAGTGTTATTTTACGCACTTAAAAAAGGGTTTGCTCTTGACCACAATCTAGCACAAAGGATAAGATCTGGTCGAGGATAAAGCAAGCTTATACAGAAGAAGCCTATTCACTGGAACTTTAAAGAGATTTAGTTATATGTGCTTGGAAATTCAGATGCAGGTAGAGAATTCCGTTCCTTGACAGTATGCAATATGAAAGATGGTGAAAAACACTATACTGACACATGGCAGCCGTATGTCATGTATTTTAAATTTTTTTATTCAGTACCTACAGCTTTGGCAAAAGCTATAATTCAAATCTATTTCCTTGACCCCCAGGTGACCTCCTCTACACAGCAAAGGCCCCCTCAGACCTCAAATTGACCCCCCTGTCTCGCAGCCGACCATGTTCAGGAGAACAGCTGTTCCAGCAGCTCACCACAGAAGCAGAGGCTCTCAGGAAAGAGAAAAAGAGGAATGTCTACTCCGGGATTCACAAGTAAGCAATTTCTTTAATCCATCGTTTTTTTTTATAGAGGCTTCAGTCACCCCAGGTGACCATGCCAGCCTCATAGGATCATTCTAGTAGTTTATTTAACCGACCGGTTGAGGAATCTATACAGCCCAACTGCTTGCTTAATCTATAGTGGGCACAAAAATCACGAAAATTCACCCACAAGCAATAAAACCCCGCTTTTTCATTGGAATACTCCTAAATTTATTGTATTTATTTGTCTTGCAATAATGGAAAACGGGGGAGGTTTTGGTGTCCCCAATGTTTTTTAGGTATGAGTAAGTGGTATGAGTCTAGTTCTCCGTACTCGCACGACGTAATGTGCTTAGGCTGACGCCGTCGCTTGTCTTGAAGGCACGATAGCTCAGTTGGTTATTGCACCAGCTGGACTATGATGATCGCCATGACATATTATCTCACGCGCTATCTCATGCTCACGTGACTGTTTCGACCAATGAGATTACGAGACAGCGTCACGTGACCATGAAATAACGCGTGGTATAATATGTCGTGGAGATCATAAGACACCTGCTGGAGATCTAGTTCTGGGGTTATGGGTTCAAGTCCCATTCGCGCCGAACATTCCGTATTTTTTATTTATTTGTGACCTTAAAAAAATGTAATTTTACATTTTCAGTCAATGTTTCTAATAGACTTTTCTCTAACTAGCCATGTCAACGTTTTAGAAGTTAACCTGTTTGCTACTGCATGTTAACCTTAAAGGGCTCAACCCCTGAATGCATCTGGGTCATTTTTTTTAGCAGTTTTAGCCATGTAAACATGTTTTCTTTTTTTATTAAGAATTTATTTCCCCTATTTTAGGTACTTATACCTATTGGAAGCCAAGCCGAAGTACCCTTGCCTACTGGACGCGACCGGCAAAGTCATCAGCTTCCCGCCCATCACCAACGCAGAACAAACCAAGGTGAGCTAGTTGGCTAGGAAATATTTTATTCAGATTTTTTTTTTAGTACTAGCTTTCCCCCACGAATTCATTCGCGGTTTACAGTAGCCGGCTCCTTCTTCTAACCCTGTTTTTACATAAAGATCTAAGGCACAAATGTGAACAAACAAAATCTGGGTTTCAAGCGAAGGGATTAGTTAAGCCTTATTTTGCATTAATATTAAGTTGAGCTGAGCTGGGACGTTACTAGATGAATCATACGACAGCCGAAACACGAAATTTGCAAAAAAAGAAACTATTTTTCCATTATGCAACCACCTCTCACCATTATACAACTTGTTCTGCCTACCCTGTTAAGAATTATAGGCGTGAGCGTATAATTCTTAACAGGGTAGGCAGAACAAGTTGTGTATGTATGTATGTATAAAACAATTTTTAAAAAACCACAATAATAAATGACTGTACTGTAAAAGTTCCAAATTCCTTAAATTTAACCTTTGAACATTTACCCGTAGATGTCGCATGAAAGCAAGGCGATGCTAGTGGAAGTGACGTCACACGCGTCGCTAGGCTCCTGCAAACTCATTATGGACAAACTGCTGCAAGAATGTCTGTTGCTGGGCATCGGAGACGAAGAACAGAACACAAACTTCCACACCCTGACTGTACAGCAGGTAACTGTCACATCTTATCGTGTAGGTATAGTCATGTGTGTGGCGAACTTGGCTAACCCTTGTGTCAGAGTTTTCAAACCGTACAATAGCCTCTGACTTCGTTTTAACGACTGGGAACGACAGCTTAACGTGCCCTCTAAAGCACGGAAACTCGTGATAAATTGCGACACCCATCAGGTACACATTTTTAATAAATAAATTAAAAAAGGTTTCCTGCCTCTGTGTACTATCAAATAAACACTTTCATATTTGTTATTATTATAGGAAAGAAAGGATAAGTAAATAAGTATAGATTTGTAATAAGTATAGTTTTAATTCAGAATCTTACATTTCATAGTCTTCTTCTTCTTATCGTGTTGGTATAGTCAAGTGTGTGGTGAACTTGGCTAACCCTGACGTCAGAATTTTCAAACTGTACAATGGCTTCACATTTTATAGTGTCTGTTATCTTACTTGTAAAAATATGAGTGTCTTTTGCACTTGTGTTATTATTTTCTTCTGAATTTTTTTGTTTACATGTGCCATAAAGAATTTATTCATTCATTCATACAATATAAGTAAAGATAACCAATTTTTTTTCCTTCACAGGTAAAAGTGGTAGATCTAGAAGGTAACCTAAAGAGTGTGTTCCCATCCCGAACAGACTGTGTCTATGAAGGATCCACCATTAAAGTACTGCGTCTACCCAAAAAGTAAACATAAACAACTAAAACGGAACATTTCCAATAACATTGACTAAAATTAGGTGACTTTAAATTAGTAAGCGAAAGTTAAGAATGTGATTAGCCTACGATTTTTTTTTTATACATAGTAATTATTCTACTTATTTATTTTTATTTTTTAAAGCCAAAAATAAAACGAATTAACCATTTTGCAATTGATTTTATTATAGAATATAACATAAATTTATTATTTTAGATGAATTAAATTAAAATTATTGACTAGCTGATGCTTATTTAATTTAAATAACTGACTATAAAATATGGACTTGTTTCACCTATATCGAAGAAAAAAATTATAATCATAATAATAAAGGGAAAAAAATAATAATAAAGAGAACAAAAAATGTCTTAATAAGTTAACATTTATTATATTTTATCTTATTTTATGACTGCACTTTTTACATTTTATCATTTAATTTAATTGGAATCTTATGGATTATTTTTTTTGTTTTTACAGTGATTAATGAATAATTAATTAATAATGGTTAGAAATTAAATTTAAGACAACAATAAAGATAATAAATTCAAGGACCCTGAAAAATCACATCAGGGGGTCACAGGCCAACAAAAAAAACTAAGTAGTTACCTTTTTATAAGTCGAAAACTTTTTATGAGACTTTCATATGAGTTTTTTGGGGAATGTTTTTCAGTTTCATGAGGAGAATCACCCCCTAAGTTTCGTTAACTAATTTAAAGTCGCGCCATATACCTCTAAGACTTACGGTCGATATATTAATTAATACATTGCAACTCATTCCGTAATTGTGGCTGTTTCTCGGTGCTTATTTTTATTCATTTTATAATTTTCTTGACAACCAACGCCATCTAGGTAAAAAAATCGAAACTAAATGCTTAATGCTTTGTTAGTTCTAAAACTGTCCTGTGGTGGCGCTGTAAGTGAAGATAGGTATTTGAAATTACTCAAAATGCAACGCCATCTAGTTTTAGTCAATGGAAGCTAAGATCTCTAGTATAACGATCCTCAGTCTTTTTTGAGGTTATTAAGATACACTGTACATTAAAGAGCATGCCAAGCTTGCACTTTGAACTTTATAAAGCTCTTTTTACGTTCTTATAAGAGATTAAAAATCGTATTATAACTGTCAAGCATGAGATGTTCTTCAGTTTGCATGCGGATATTTAAGACAAACTTGAAAATAGAAGCGAAATTGACAAGAATTTATAATCATAAAATTGTGTCTTGAAAAAAAATGAAAAATATAAATTTGCCACCATCATTTAACCAAAGCCAAAAGAAAAAAGTATTTTTTTCCTCTTTGTTTACTAAGTAGGTTTTTGTTGCTACTTTTTGTGAAGATTTTTAAGTGTGCTTTAATCGAACATAAGTGTTATCGATCCAATTTTGGGCCTGTGCTGTGTATTTATTTGTGTGCGTAAAAAAAGAACTAGGTCTAGGATTTTTACCTCAGTGGAGTAGCTATACCAACGATCGGCACTTTTTTAAAACGCCTACTTGAATCTCTAAACAAAACGCTAAAGAATCGTACTTGCTTGAAATAATCAACAAGCACTGCCATCTAGCTTGAATTTTCCGTTACTAAATTGTTAAGTTAGTACCTACCTCATAATTTTTACGTTGTGAGAATAGGTTTTGCTTTATACGATGCTTATTATATGATTTCTAATTTAATAATATGAAATGGTGGAGTCACACGAGTGATTAATTTCTAATTTTAGAAAAAAAGGTAAATTAGTCATGCAGATATTTTGACCCTTGCGATTCATTTATTTAAAACAAATATGCAACCATTTGAAGAGGTATAGTTAATCCAAAAATGTATTAATCCTAAGGCTGTAAAAAAGATAACTACGTAGTTGTTCAAACCTTTAATTATTAAAAAAGGTGAAATCTGTTGTGCTATTGTGTTAAGATCGAGATGAAAGAAAATTGGGTGTTTTTCGGATTTTTGTATTCATAGTAGGTGTCTATACAGGGTGTTAAGTAATTTGATCTTATCCTCTCAGGTGAATCAGCCCATGAAACTGAACAACTTTCCCTAAGAACAAATGCCGAAATACGAAAAAAAAATTTTACTTCCCATACAAAATGATTTATCAGCTGATGCAATTTGTATGGGAAGTTTTTTTTTTTTTTTTCGGCATTTGTTTTTAGGGAAAGTTGTTCAGTTTCATGGGCTGATTCACCGTCCGAGAGGATAAGATCGAATTACTTAACACCCTGTATATTACGGGGCTACAGCCTTCGATTTCCATAGCGTGATGTCGACTTGTCAGCAGGCCAATTCTAATAAAAAACTGCAGCTAAACTGCTGCGTGTCGTGTGTCAAATTGAGCAAATCATGACAGATCGGTATTTTCATAAAGGCTTACCACAGTGCAGGAGCAGTGAAAAAACTTTACTACTCCTGCAAGTTCACTGCAACTTGACAAGCATTTTGTTAAGGTTGCAGTGTAGGAATTTATAACACGTCTAGTGGCACTGCAATAATGCAACGGCACGTCGCAAACGTGCGTTGCAGTTTTTTTAATAGAATTGTCCTGTAGTTCTTTTTTTGGAGACAGCCCCCGTATTCTAGATCATTCGAATCGTCTTTGACATTTTACAATTCTAAACCTATCGCTGTAATCTGTACAACGCAAAAAAAAGAGATTCACTATGAGCATTTCCAAATTATGTATGGCATCAAATGCTGTGGAATACGATACCTGTTCCCAAACTAATAATAATCTTTCTGTAAATAAAGCTGTCTCGTTTTCACGTCACGATTTGACATAGGTACCTCTCTTTTAAGTAATCAGTGAGTAATTTTGCAGTAGCCCTGGTTTACATCTTAAATTATTAATGCCAGAAAAATGTATCTGTAACTTTTGTATACTTTCCCTAAGTCTAAATTCAGTGAGCTCTTTTTATGTTTAAGTTATTATTAACTCTTAATTTAATAACTGAACTGTTGAATACTGAAGTACCTAACTAAATTGTACATTTTGTTTTCTTCTCCATGAAGATAAACAAATTATCTGTGATTATTGTGTAATTAACTTACATACATAAAAACTACTAATGTACCCGCTAACGTAAGTGTAGATTTTGTTAAACAGTTTTTGAAGTAAAATATTTTTTTCGAATTAAAACCTTGTTTCACATATTTTCCACGAAAATAAAGAATTAAAAGATTTGAATAAAACCAAACATGTTGGGTAAAAAAGTTGTATTTAATAAACTCAAAGTATTAGCAACGCCATCTATCGGTGATGAAACAAACAAAGGATGATGGGCACATTAGTATGGAACTTGGTACCGGCACCAATTGAAATAAATGATAATTTTCTGTAGAATAAGAATAACCGAAGCGCTAGTCCTGATTCATTGTCCAATTAGAGTAATCCTGCCTTGAAAGTTATTTATTTTTTATCATTTTTTTTTTTTCTGCGACATTATTCTTCATTTTGGCATAGTATTTTTATTCTAATTCTACAGAAAATTACCTTTTTAACGATGTATCATTTATCATGTATCATTGGTGCCCGTACCAAGTTCCATACTATTACCGATACCAAAATGCCCATCATCCTTTATGCGTTTAGTTACATGTAGTTAATAACTTTGTCACACAACACCTTTAAATAACTCGACAAAGTCACAAAACTGCCTGTAGACTCTTAAATGAGAATGGTTCTCATATATTTCTATGTAGATTTCCACCATAAGTAACACGAGATAAGCCGAGAAGACTGTTACTCCGGTCCATGTTCTGGATTTTGGGTTGCTGTAGCTGAATCTTGGGCTCCTTTCCATTCTGCTTCTTTACAATTAAACAGTTTTACTTTTACGTCTTTAGTCGCGAACCGGCAGGCAGATTAATGATTGTGATACTAAAAGTGCGGCTTATATAGACGTATCCGCATTATTTTAATAATATCTATATTTTGATGATATATTCTGCTAAATGTATAAATGTAACAAGGTATTTATACATTTAGCTTGAAATAAATTAGTTAAGTAAAGCTGATTCGACTGTCCCAAAAGGAACCATCATTTTCTTTACTTCACCTGTTGTTAAGTTTTTAGGTATGAAAACCTGTTTCTGTTGAATATTAATCTGACTAAGTGATCACCTCACTATAAGTTGACTTCTTGTCCTCATTAATTGAGGATGTTAACATGAAGAAATGTCTATGAAATCTTGCTCGTCGAACATTCGTTTTAAACTATGATTTCTTTATTCTTGCGTATCTTCTGCAACTTTATAAATAACTTCATTTTTGGATTTTATAAGAACTGTATATTGTTTGTTAATTTCCTCATCCAAAGTTGCTATCCGATAGTATCAAACAAAATCGATGACATCTATATCAATGTCGAAGAAAATGTATATCAGTATAGGACGCACGGAGATAAGCGATGTTTCCATTGCTTGCTACCCCGCAAGGAACTAAACACCTGAATTGAACACTGGATTTCTTCATAAATGAACCTCACCTCATTTTGTTTATTTACGTCGTATGTTATTGTGCGGAGAAAACAGTTAACACTTAAAAGCGTAAAATGAAGTGCGACAACCTTGAATAATAGGTAAAATTTCCAAATTATTTCCAGTCTTAGAATGTTCCGCGATTTGGTCGAAGTTCCATTCACTGAAAACTATTTTTCTTTTACTCCTTTATTTTACTATAATTATTTAAGTTACACTGCGTTTCTTGAGAGTATCTTCAAATTACTTAATTAACTTGAGAATGGATTTACTGCTATTTAGAAATGTGTTTTACTTGTCACTGTTTTCTTGCGTTTTCGTGAGCTGATATTGTTGATGTTTTCCGATTTCGTAAACGACTTGGCGCCGATTCAAGCTATTTATTTATAGGTTTGAATATTGACGCCGAGGTATGTAGTCTGCTTTACGTCACTTATTGCGTATTGCAGTGAATAAACCAACCCTACAATATTCTGCCCCCTTTCCTATCCGCATGCCAATGTAGTCTCTCAAAGGTAAAGCGGAGACTGCCAAAAAGGGTATTTTGCTAATAGCAATATGCCAATTTTTTTTTCAAGGTTTTATTGCTTTAGCTTAAATTGAAAATGTGTTTGCCCGTGTAACTCGAACAACTCATTCCAAGGAAAAGGTCGAAATAAGAAGTAGTGTCATTCTATTTAATTTTTACCCTCGACAAAAAAAGGGGTGTTATAAGTTTGTCGTGTATTTTGTATCAGTCTATCTATCTATAACATCGTAGCTCCTAAACCGAATGGACCCATTTCGATGCGATTTTTTTGTTTGGAAGCTGACACAATCGAGATACTAATAGGTATGGACAATTTCCTTGGTAGAGAGAGGTTTGTTGTGTCAGTTTCATGACAAATGTCCTTTAGTTTAATATATCTCCCTTTATTTACTCACGGTCTTACTAATAATAATTTATACACAAGTATAACATGTGAGAACACATTTTTTCATGTGTTATGGTTATGGTCCTTATAAGCTTGTACAGAGGCCAGCGCATAAGGTTACTCCATTTTCGTTGCAAAACCGCTCTTATCGCAACAGCACAGAGTGCACGCGTGTGGTAGCCTGATGTTCGGCCCTCTGTATTACCATGGCACGGGTATTACGCAGTGTTTAAGTTTTATTAGTGAGCCCGTATTCAATGTGAGTTACTGAACTTCAAAGGGTAGATGTGTATTTACAAAGCTGGAAATGAAACACAAGAAATAGATTTGCATCTTATTTATTGATTTGTCCTCCCAAAACTTTGTTTTCGCTTATGATCGGACTTACATGGATTATCTTTTCTTTCGGCTACTTACATTACATTACAATTTTATAAAGAAATCACAATGTCGAGATGCGGGGCGACCGCCGCGAGCGACGAGCCTTAACGTAAATATAATCAGTCGGAAGTACACATAACTCGAAAACATTTACAAAATCATGCCGTGACTCTCCGACGCACTCTTGGTGAGGGATTTAGAGATTGTAGGACAGAGAGGGGAAGAGGGAGAGGGTCAAGTGCGTGGGAAGGTCACAACGGAGCGCGCGAAGCAGCAACAAGGTGCCCGACGCTCGCGGCGGCCCTCCCCTTCTATTTAAACGGCCACAGCCGACCTAACTAAAAATGAAATCTCTATCGTAATCCTTAACTAAAACCTCTGTATAATTACAAATGCACAGTACTATACATAATAACCATACACTTTTACATATGTATATAATTTACCATTAATTAATAATCCGTTAACCGTTGTGTACACTATTTATAGTTTACAATAATAAGGGTATTTAAACAGTTCAACTTGCTTTCCGAAATTGTATCGAAGTATCGCAAACTGTGTTTCGTTTCGGAATTCGCTGCGGCCGCGCTCTCGCACTCCTCTATACAAACATACAACCGATGAACATGGAATATTTACATGACATGAAATTATAAGAATTTAACTACGCGTAGACTAACTAATGTGAACGTACATGCGACAGCGAAATCCGAAGCTAAGCTTTATCAATAATCTTATAAAAAGTTTAACGTAAATCTATAAAAAAATCGTCTGAAGTTCATGTACCGTGGAGAAAACTACTCAGTGCCTATAGCGGGCTTTTTTTCGCTTCAAAAACGTAGCTATGATTTGTGTTTTAGATCACAATCAACAAAAAACTTACATTAGCCACTTTCGTAGTTGTTTTCGACGGTACACGCATTCAGTTACAAGTCGCGTGACCACGCGTTCACACCACAGAAAGACCTGTTTCCCGTGTTGGAATTTCAGTCTTTAAATGTTGCGAGCTCAGCGAAAAAAATATACACGAGGAATCTGCAAAATGAATGCAAGGGGCAAGTGTCGTTGATTGTCTTGAGTTTATACAAAAATTTAACTACGTACCTAAGAGTGGACGAAGTATGGAGTCGCTACCCTATGTTCCTACGACCGGAGCGATGGAAGACTGGTTAAAATATACACTTTTTAATTAATTTTCAGAATTTGAAACGCTTTCACAGTCAACCGAGTTAAATTTCCAAATAGGTTAAAAGGTGGTAGGTAATTTTATTATAACCTAATTTGAAAGCGTTTTTTCTAGCTTAACAAAAAAGTTTAGAAATATAGCTAAAAAATAGCAACACTCAATTCCCCCACAGAAAATATTTCAAGTACATTCATACCGAAATTATATTTTTATTTCTAAACTTTTTTTGCAAACTTTATTCTGAAATATTCGCGTACTCTGCCACTTAAAATTACTGAGGTAATTTAGCATCACAATTAGCGGCAGTGCTTCAATATATCAAATAGTAAAAGTCGTGTAAAGGTAACTTTGCAATGACAGTAGGATGGTAGATTATGTATGTAGCATCCTTAACCAAAGGAATTATACAAAAATGTCATAACTATGACAGTCGATAAAGTTCTTGTCTTTTTTGCGAAAAAACAGATTGTTTCTACGTATTTCTATTAATATTGAGAGAAAACAGGCTGGGAAACCCATGTTTACGCCGCCGTCGTTTATTTACGAATTTATTTTTATTAAAAGGGTACACCAAACATAGATCGCGATGACAGCTTTCAAATGTTATTATAATTTTTCGGGGTTGCCACTTAATTCTGCTGCAAAGATTTCAATTAATTTGCTCATTAAAGTAATTACTATTCCACTTATCCATCATAAGTTCCGGAGTTGGAAACAATTTAAAAAAAACAACTAAATACATAACCATACATACCATCAATATTTACTATTACGATAGCGGTAGATAAGCGTATCGATTTACTAATCAGAGTTTCATTTGTATCAGTCAGAGTGCAGGCGAGGCCGCAGGCAGTCATTAGCTCGTGACGAGTCTCGAGAAATTTAGTCTAATTCATTAAAATGGAAGAAAATTATACAAAAATATCATAAATATCAGCACCAGTCTGATTTGATTTGTCTCTTTCTAATATTTTGTCTCCTTTAGAACTGAGAAAGAGACATTACAAATTGGTTACCCCTCTCAAGCTAATGCCCCGCGGTGCCACCTAGTATAATTTACAAAATGTCCGAAGCAGATTCCTCTAGCTATCTTCATTCGTTTTGTGTCTTAGAACACTTAAAGCTTCCCACAACACATGAGGTATCCCTGCTTTTAACATAAGATTTACTGTACAATATTAGATTGTTAGAAAACTTTTTTATTCCGGATAACAGCGAGCTACCGTTTGAGATCGATTTTAATTTATTTTAAATAGTTTTTGACGCACAATCTTTTTTTTTAATTTTTTTCGAATTTTATTTTGAATGGTAAGTAAATTGCAAGATATAGTTTTGTTATCGATTATCGAAAAAACTAGGTACAAGATTATTTGTTGTGAAATTGTTTTTACTGTTGAAAATGTTTGATAATAATCATTAGAAAACGCTTTTTTAAAATATTGAGTAACATTTTTTACCATAGTTGTACAAATTTACATTTATACATTCATAATTCGTTATTTAAGCGATCTCAGTACACTCCTTCCGGCTTGTTTCCGTCGTTCGAAGCTTATTTTCAATCTTTACGAGCTCATTAAAGTATATTTACATAGTTGGACGTATATCTAAGAGATTTCCTCTTTTACAATAGTGTTAATTATATAACACCCGAATTCCGGGATACAACATAAGCCATTAAGACTATAGATTATTTTTTGCCTCTTTTTATATTGTTTAGCGCTTTGCAAATGATAAAACAGTTGGCTTATGTGTTCTGATTAACTTTCAAATAGTGAATCAATCAAAACAAATCTTCAAAATGATCTTTAGTCTTAACCCTTACATTCTCTTGTCAAAAGTTAAAAGTATTCAAGACCGATGAATTGAGAGATAAAATAAATTTCGCTTCAATTGGTCATAAGGCGCACAACGGGACATTTTGTACTGCAAGACAGTTGGCAATTGTCCTTCGTTTGCCCTGGGCCAGAGCTCCTTGAGTTCTCAATTTTGTTTCGCTCCACGCTATGCTTGTCATCTTCGGTTTCAATTGGCACACAAGCGAACGCGTATTCTTAGCGTACGCGTGCTTACTGTATAGTAAACTATTGGTGTCTGTTTACAGTCAATTAGATATTTTCAACGATGTAAAAATTTCTAATTGACTGTACACGGACACACTTAATGAACAGAAGGTCTCAATCCATCGACTTAGTAAGTCCTTATTGGTTCACAAATGAATGCGTATTCTTAGCGTATGCGTATTCTTAGCGTCTGAGTGCGGGCGATGACGTCGATGACAGTACACAGATTCACTCAAAGAACAAAAGGCCTCGATCCGTCGATAGATCCATTTTAGTAAGTCAATCGTTCTAAGAGTCCTGATTGGTTCACAAATGAAAGCGTATCCGTAGCGTATGCGGGTGCGGGCGATGACGTCGATGACAGTACACAGACACATAGAACAAAAGGCCTCAATCCATCGATAGATTCGTTTTATAATGCGTATCCTTAGCATATGAGGGTGCGGGCGATGACATCGATAATAGTCCACAGATACATTCAAAGAACAAAAGGCAAAGTACCTCATCCTTGGATCAATCTCCATTTTACTGAAACATCTTCATTCTAGAAGAGTCCTCATCGGTTCACAAATGAATGCGTATTCTTAGCGTATGCGGGTGCGGGCGATGACGTCGTCAGTCCTCGTCTGAGAGCGGCTCGTACTGCGCCGACATCAGCGGGGCCGGCTCGGGGGGCGGCGGGGGCGCGGGCGCGGGCGCCGGCGCGGGGGCGCTAGGGGGCGGGCCGCCTGGGTAACGGGAGATATCTTTAATAAAGGTATAACTTAGCAAATATTTTTGTAGTGAAATCTATAAGTAGATGCATACATACGCTCACGCCTATTCCTTATTGGGGTAGGCAGAGCATCAGCGGTTTTAAAACCACTTGATGCCACGTTTGACATAAATTCAGAGATGTAATATGATGTAAGTGGTGAGGGGTGGTCAGCCTTTCACCCACAATAATCTACAAGTAATCGGATCTTTCGTTGTTAGTTAAAAATTAGGTCATATAGAATAGTGATTTTGAAAGTGAATAACATTTTATTTTTAAATTGATTGACAGCTGGTGTGTTGCTCGTTACAGTGATTAATGATGACAGAAATTATGATTATTTATGCAGTGACTGGTACGATCTCGGCTTGTAAAAACTAAATGGCCTTATCGTAAAGTAGTAAAACTAAGAATATCCAAATGTGTAGTACAGTGCTATCTATACAAAGTTCACTGTAAGGAGCGTGCGTTGAGATCACCGCAATTGAAATACGGTCATTGTAAAAAAAACTTTAAAATATTTCTTTTTTCGTTTTCTTCACAACAAAACGTTTTCTTTGACATTCTTATCATGGGAGTGCAAAATTAAATAACTAGTGCGCCATCTTGACGGCCAGCTTTTAGATTTAAAATGACGTTGCTTAGTTAAATTTCAACTCAATCGATTAAGGGTAACTGCATTCAATGCAAGATTAGACCGAAAGATTTAACAAAAAAGCTTATAATAATGCTTACCTTCAGGCGCGGTGACATTCAACGCGCTGTAAGGGTACGCATAAGGGAAGGACACAGGCTTAGGTCGATCGTCCGCGTCCGACCGCATCACTTCGACGATTCGATGCGATACGTAGTCGAAGGCAGTGAGCACGCCACCCGCGCCGCCCACCCCGCCCACCGAGCCCACCGCGCCCACTGAGCCGTAGCGACGGTTGCTGTTGTTTCTGGAATTATACAAAAATGTTGAATAACAAGAAAAATTGTGTGCAAAATTAACAAACCTATTGCTTATCAACATGGGTAGACGCGTAAGGTGCAAATAAAAATGATTATTTTTGGACACAGGCTTCATTTGTGTTAGCAAAATATGAAGCGGAAAAAAAACATTTTATGCCCTAGGGGGAAGCAGTTCCTGGGCGGACCCAATGTCGGCAAAGTCTGTCGTAGCGTAAGACAATATTATTGGTGGTTGTTCACTTATAAATGTGGCCACTGTTAGACCCACCGAGCACGATACCAGTAGAGGTACATTGTATAGAAATTAGAAATAAACTCTTACCAATATGTGTCCTATATTTCTTGCGAGAGAGAGAGAGAGATGGAGCTAGTAATGTGACCGCGCTGCTACGCCTTACAAATACCTGTGCTAAATCACTGAGATGTTGTTTGAAAGTGATCGCCATAGACTGCACCTCTATTAGTCACGTCATTATGAATTTTATTATTGACATTTTGAATTGTATGATATTTTAATTATGATTTATTTTAATTTATTTATAATATTAAGCAATGTTTTTTCTTACACCATTAATCAATGGTAAAATGTGTTGGACCACGTTTATTATTTAAGACAAATCAATTGTAACCAATCAGGACGAATAAATCCATGACTCCATTCTTTTTTATTCACGTGCTCGGCGGTTATATTAGGCCATAATACAACATTTATGAGACTATACCTGTTAGTGAAAGAAAAAACTTAGAATGTGAGAGCTACCTCCCCATACCAGGTATACAGTAAAAGTCTGTAGAGGGATGCGAGGGTTTTGCTGTATACAAGGTGTTTCATAAAAACCCAAAAAAAAGAAATTCCAAAATTTAAATTTGAAAGTGAAATAGTCGCAACTCTAGTAATCAGTTGCACGGTTTGACATCTTTCAAAATGAAAGTTTCATATAATTAATATGACATACTTGTCATATTTGTAATAGAGCTGCGCAATAAGCAAAATTTGAATTAATTTTAAAATATCTTTTTTTTTGGTTTTTTTGAAACACCTTGTAATTGGCGAAAGACTGACCACCTCTCACCATTATGCAACTTGTTCC